>JAVANC010000003.1:25293957-26701457 GCA_033319125.1 Parnassius glacialis
CCCTTGGGTACCTTCGGCAAAATACTGCAGTGTCGTCGTTTCATCAACGAATATGACGTTGTCCTAATTGGTTATATTTTTCATTTCTCTTAAAATGTTATATTATTAATGAGGCTATGTCATGCCTCTCCATAATTATTTTGCATTCATCATTTTTTTTTATATCGCAAGCGCGTGCGTTTTAAAAAGATTCTCAAAGATTACCATTGTATAAACCGCCATCTACTAAGCTTTCTTGCAACTAAGCCGCAGTAGGATATTCTTATTTAGGTAATATTATAAATAGTAATATGAGATATTATTGTTTATGATATGCCTATGTATATAACTTGTTAAGGTTAACGATTATAATAGAATCAGTCCAAAAGTTATATCCGAGTCACAAAATAAGATAAACACAAAATCACAAAAGTACGCACAGTAAGCTCCCAAAATGGCGGGAGATTCGAATTACGTAGTGTTTTTTTCAGCGCGGTTTTGCATATGAATTTCTTTGCCTACACAAATTTATACTGACAAAGTAGGAAGTTACAAAATAAATAAACTTGTTTAATTCGTGATTCATATAATTTCAACAATTCTAAAAATAAAATTTAAATAAACGATTGATTGAAAAATTTTACCGATTATTTGAATATTTTTACCGATTATTCGCATCACAATACATTTTAATCATTCAAACTGATTCAAAAACTACAGTAAGATACATAGCGATATATCATTGAAACAACGTCAGGCAAAATAGTTGACTCTGGTTAATTTTTTTATATTTTTCTTTTTCTAAAAAATTCGAACTTGAATTAGTAATATAGAACTGTATATTATGTTGTAATGAAATATAGGTAACTTGATAATTATTTGTATTTACGTAAAAGGTTATTTTAAATCTTGTGAGTACGCTTGTACAAAGTTAATGCGGAATGATTAATGTGAAACGTCAAAACGTATTTCTTAGATTTGGTCATTGAGTTATATGTACTACGTACTAGAGAAGCCCTTCCAAACAAAAATTGTGTCCTACTCTATGTCGTCGCGCAAGCGCGGGAGTAGCAGTCGCGAATGCGTGAAGACTTTAATTTGTTATAAAATAAGATATTAATATAAAATAAATATAAGAATTTAATATAAAATATCTTATTATAATCTAAACAAACATATTTCTAAATAAAATGTAATAATAATTATTTTATGGAATTCACAAATCTTCAATTTACACAATATTTAGTTTGTATGGACTGCAGGGACTGCACTACAGTTCAGTTGAATATAATCAATGTTCGGAAGGGCTTCTCTAGTACGTAGTACATATAACTCAATGGATTTGGTTGAGTATAGTCGCCCTTCAAATAAGTCCCCTAACTTCCCTATGTATTATAATATTATTACAATGCACGGTGGCAAGCGCACTACGGATCGGGACCACTCTAACGCCTTAATTAGGGTTCCTTACTCCCGTACTCTTATTACACCTCTCTTATAAATGGCTTAAGGACTCTGATTCAGTGTATTGTAATAGAGGTATTAACTCTTGTTCAAATTGAGCTAAAGGCATATTACACTACACTGAATCAGGGTCCCTAAACCCTTAATAAGAGAGGTGTAATAAGAGTAAGGCAGTAAGGGTCCGTAATTAGGGCGTCAGAGTGGACCCGGTCCGCCTTACTCCCTTGGTGCACTTACCACCATAAGTGCACAAAGTGTAATAATATTTATGGCAGTTAGTGCACTTAAACGATGTGCGAAGAGCGCTGAGAGCAGTCATGTGTTTTGTTTTCGTATTTTGTTTTGGCTCGCAGCTATTTCCAACAACGAAAATGGAGTGTTCTTGTCTATGATAGATTTACTTATCTTCACGCACAATCCCTGACGGGGTAGCCAGAGAAAACAGATTGCCAAGTGTCACGATCCTTACATACCTCTTTCGTTTCTTTCAGATTCATTATCTTCTTCATACATGCACGTCTAGGTATCCGAGTACTCTTGACCCTCCCCTCTTCGAGCAATTTGCTCACATGGTCTTCGAAAGTTAGCCTCGGTCTACCTCGACACCTTTTAATATTAACTTTCGCGCTATATATTTTTTTCACCATTCGGTCTTCACTCATTCGCTCAACGTGCGCAAACCATCGAAGCACGTCCAATTTTTGTGATAAGGTCATCTTTCAAACCTGCCTTATTGCGAATCTCTTCGTTTCGCTTTCGGTCGGCCTTCGGTCGGTAACGCCGCACATTTTACGAAGAGATCGCATCTCCACTGCATTCAACTTGCTTTTAAGCTTCTTCTGGCATACCCAGGTTTCGCTGCCATATAACAAAGTCGGTACCGACACTGCGTTATGTATTGCAAGGCGTGCACTCTTCACTACGCCTTGCCTTTTGACTAATGCAGTCAGGGCACCATTGACTTTGTTCCCGGCAGCAACGCGCCTGTCCACGTCTAAATCACATCTTCCATCCCGGCTAAAGCACTCCCCAAGTATACAATTTCATTTACCTGTTCTAGACATTCCTGATTTACCCATATTTCACACTTCATTCTCTCTTCGTCCCTTTCAAATACCAGAACCTTAGTTTTATTAGCATTCAAACGGAGACCTTTAATTTCACATTCCTCTTTCATACACGTGATTAATGCCCGCAGTTCTGCCTCTGATGGTGCAATAAGCACTGCATCATCAGCATACAGCAAACAATTTACTTTAATGTCACCCAATTTCACACCCAAACAGCTATCTTTCAGCTTCTGTAAACAGCTGTCGAGATACAGTATGAACAGCCAGGAAGACATGACACAACCCTGTTTTACTCCCGTTTGGACGCTAAACATGGGTGACAGGTCATGCCCTACCCGCACACAGGCTTTACAGTCACAGTAAAGTGACTGCACAGCCCTTAGCAATCGACCATCCACACCATACCCCGGCAACAGTTCCCACATTTTCTTCCTTACAACCTTATTAAATGCTTTCTCAAGATCTACAAAAGCTCAGAAAATCCTCTGGTTAGCAGCCAGAAGCTTTTCCGTGATCATGTGGAGAGAAAACATTTGATCCGTGCATCCTCTTCCAGGTCTAAATCCGCATTGTACCTCCCATAGAAATCTTTCCGATTTCTCTTGCATCCTACGTGTCAAAACCTTCGAGTAAACTTTACTTGCTAAACTGGTCAAGCTGATCGCCTGATAGCACCCGCAGTCAAATTGTGAACCTTTACCTTTATATAAAGGCACAATGACCGCGGATCACCAATCATCCGGGACAACCCCCGTCCGCCAGCACAAATTGCACAGCAGATGAAAGCTGTCCCAGACGCGAGGCCCACCATACTTGACCATTTCAGCAGTAACTCTGTCTAGTCCCGCAGCCTTACCATATTTCAAACTTCGAATCGCACGTTCAATCTCTTTCATACTGATGACCTCAGTGTCATCGAGGTCCGGGTCTGGCGTACCAGTCACGGCGTCATCCCCGGATCCCTCACTAAGGTCATCACACGCGTACATTTCTCTATAAAATTCGCTCCATCGCTGCATGACGCCCGATTTTTCTGAGAGGACGTCATTAGTTCTCGAAAGCAGTTTGTTCATTCTTAAGGTCGTCGCACCACTTCGGGTCCTTACAACCTCTTTCCAGAAGAGTTTGGAGTTCTCCTTAAAGTTATGCGACAACCTTTCCTCCGCTTCCATTCTACACCTTTCACACACTTCCTCAATCAATGCTTTCGTGTGAACTTTCTGCAGCTTATATCTTTATCCGCAAACGACAATATTATTGACAATACCCCTGCCTCCACCCAATATTGACGTGACAAAATCAGAATTTCTGGTTATCAACAATAATATTGAACAATATCGCAATACAGGCCGCGCACACTCAATATTATTGACAATACATAGTTTATTGTCAATAATATTGTGTGTGTGCGGCTAGCCTTACGTATTGTGAGTGTTGAGAACCGGGGACCCTTTTTAGGGTTCTGTACCTCAAAAGGAAAAAACGGAACCCTTATACGATCACTTTGTTGTCCGTCTATCTGTCTGTCTGTCAAGACCCTTTTTCTCAGGAACGCGTGGAGGTATCAAGCTGAAATTCATATCAAATATTCAAGTCTACGGTCCCTGAGAGCTGTGAAAAAATCAAACTTCTAAGCCAACGCAATTAAAAGATACAGCCATTTATGCCGCAAATTTTCGACATTCGCAAGGGAATCAAAACCTACAGGGTACTTCCCGTGAACTCAGAATCTTGAAATTTGATACGAAGCAACGTTTTATAGCACAGATAAAGGAAACACAGGAAAAGTTGCGAAAAGTATAAACTTTTAGTTACATTATATAATAAAAATATTTTTAATAATTTTAAACTTATATACCTACAGATTTGTTCGGAACCCTCGTTACGCGAGTCCGACTCGCATTTTGCCGGTTTTTACTGGAAACGAGGCATTATATTTTAATCCTCAGGACGATCCATTTGCATTTTGATTCTTAATCGAGCAATCGAGCTACGGGCCACATTATCCACTTACTATTAGATGTACTGTGTGCTCGTTTGTCACCCATATTCTATAAAAAAATATAGGTGACATGACGTCCAGCCGCTACAAAGTTGCTCTCTGACTAAGGATGTAAAATCAGTGCAGTGTGTGTGCAATTACTGACGACTCTAATTAGGAGCCACGCCCACCCTTAATTCAGGGCCTTGATCAAGGAGGTTGTAAAATATAGGGAGTGTGCACTTCATACTAGAGAAACGTTCCTAAATTAGTGACCTTAAAATGAATGAAAGGCACCGAGTTAGGCGTTGCATTTCTTTCTAATAGAGTGTCCATGATACAACATTTTGAAAATATTATTAGTGTATACAGCATCACGGAAAAAGAAATGCCTATTTTTTTCAATATGGGAAGAGCTGAATAGTGTTATAATTAAACTCCGTTTAATATTTTGATTACATGATTGCTTCGCTCTAGTACCAAACCTTACGGTAACTACTGGCGGCGAAGCGGGGTTGACACCCAAAACGGTTTCCTATCAAGCACCTCCCAAAATAAAACAAAAATTTATATACATGCTAACGGTACTTCATTTTGCTAAAATATTCTAATATATTATCAAAGTTTACTTTCTTGTCATTTTCGATAGATAAAGTGGAAAGATATGTTAGTCGCGCTTGGCTCATTGTGGACCTTAAGTAAAATTTTATTAACTTGAGTTTTGAAAAGCTTCCTTCACATGAAACTTAATAGTAAAAAAAATCTTAGACAAAGCGCTAGATTCGGAACAGATTCAGAATAGCCCAATTTTATGAGAAAAGCTCCAATGAATTACATTGAACCGCTTCTTGGGAAGAAATGCTGCCAACTTTCAAGTTGTAAAACCGCCAAAATTATATATACTGCAGAAAATTCATCGTAGATTTTTGTCAGATTTTGAACTTAGAGTATTCAATAATACTCTAAGATTTTGAACTATTATACGAAGATCTTTATCCGGTGACGTTAGCAGAGTGTAAGGCTGAACAACACTAAATGTTACGAGAATATCATCATCATATTATCATCCATTGCTCTGTAGCGATGGTCTAGTTCCTCGTAAAATATGTCAAGACATTCTAACATAGCTCTCTGCAGGTCCTCTGGCAATGTTAATCCAGCATATCGGGTCTTTCTCCTGGTAAACGTTTTAAATATCTCCTAATTTCTCTTCTTCCTTCAATCGAAATGTCCACATTCTGACATTTTTTGTTACGTAGGAAATAGCTTTTTCCAGTAGTCGAATACGTTGGCTTTGAAGAAAAATTTTTGGGCTTTGATTTTTATCTCTATACTTTTCCAGTGATAATCTAGTTTATTATTATATTATTTAGTATTTGCTTTTGTGCGTAACTAACTTCTATTAGGATTTTACACCAAAAGGAAAGATAGCATAAAAAACTGAAGTCACACAAAGCTGGTAAGAGAGTAGATACTGCTTCTTTTGTATAGATGTTTTCTCTGTTGTTGCTGCGATCATATATATCTTCGTGTGTTTATACTAGTTTTTTTTTAAATTATTGTGCAGTGGTTTAACAACGTCATGATGAGCAATTCATTTTGTCTCTGAGAGTCTTTTGACAGATACGCCTACACTTTTTATTAAAGTTTCCCATTGACGTGTGGATGATGAAAAGAACCTGAACTCTTTCTACTGTTCCGAAAAAAAGTTAAACTTGAATTAACGCTCCGTAAGTGAGTGCACTCCACATAGATTTAGCGAATGATTAGCACAAGGCGTTTTCTTCGTGTTAGAGCCATGCTGCAAATATATAAGTAGTATAGTTGTAGCACTAATGGGTCGGCTCGTCTGGGGAAGGACCACGCACTCACAGAATACCAGCGTAAAATAGCAGCTCAACACTGATGTATTTCGTATGGTGAGTGTAGAGAACCGGAGACCCTTTTTACTGGAAAAGTGGCATTCCATCTTAGTCCTCACGGGTGACAACGCATCTGCATTTTGATTCACAAACTAGGATAGATGTAGATGTCTATGGGCCACAGCAACCACTTACCATCTGGTGGACTGTGTGCTCGTTTGTCACCCTATTCTATAAAAAAAAACAATATATTCATTCATTTGACAACGTCAAATTTTTACATAGTGTTGTCATCTATAGCGTAAAATGCACCTCCTAGTTTTTAGGGAAAGAACATTCGTGTAACAGAACTTTAACAGTGGTAGAGCCACGTGGCAGCTTTTGCTGTCGCACGGATGGGCCGGCTCGAACCGGGGTGGTACCACGACCTCACAGAATACCAGCGTGAAGTAGAGGTTTACCTCTGCGTTTCGCTTGGTGAGTGCAGGTGGCCGGAGGCTCTTTTTACTGGAAATGAGGCATGGTCCTCATGGGTGACAACGCATCTGCATTTTGATTCGCAAACGAGGATAGATGTAGATGTCTATGGGCCGCAGCAACCGCTTACCATCAGGTGAACTGTGTGCTCGTTTGTCACCCTTATCCTATAAAAAAAAAAGAAACAGAAACATTTTTTATTTAATATAGATTTAAAATAATACTTATTGAAAGTCACTTTTTTGTTTAATTACCACTGGTTCGAAAAAAAATATCTGTCCTGGGAAGAACCAGCAAGAAACCCAGCCGGACTTTATTTTACAGCTTACAATCATGTATGTTATACAAATTAACAACACAACAAATTAGAAGTAGTTTGGTCTTGGTCTTGGTCAATCTTATTTCCGGGGGTTATTATTATCCATAAATTTTTTAATAATATAATAACCCTTTTTATACAAACTTAGTTTATTAAAGTTTTTGAACTTTGAGCAGGTCAAATTTTGTATATTTTCTGGAATTTTGTTGTAAAAGCGTATACATCGCCCCAAGAATGAATTACTAACTCGATGGAGTCGAATAACTGGTACTACTAGCTTGTGTCTGTTCCTAGTATTTGCAGAATGAATATTACTTATTTTTTTAAACTACTTTTATTTTTTTGTACGTACATTACATTTTCATAAATATATTGAGAGGCCAAAGTTAATATATTAATTTCCTTAAAGTTTTGTCGCGGCGACTCTTTAGGATTTTAACATCGATCGCCGGGTCACTCCTTGTTATTTATGTGTAAATAAATATTATTTCAAAAACGTCTATTTTGCTCACCTTACCTACCTGGTGTGAATTTTCAGTTATCACGTCACAATAAGGTGCTTTCACTCCTATTCTGCCTAATTTATATGTTGTTTATAGTTGCTATGCGCACTTTATAGCTTTCTTATGTATGCTCTAAACCAGGTATGGGCAACCTTTGACATGTTGAGGGCCAAACTTTAGCGTGTAAATACGTTCGCGGGCCGCGTTTAAAAGTACTTAGTGCATTTTAAAGTAGTGATAATATTTTTTGCGATTTATATTAGACATGAAATAATACGACAATGTTATTGTAGTACAATTTATTAAAATAACAAAATGAAATTTATAAAATGGTACATTATAATTAAATCGTTAAATTTGCAATTGTTACAAACTACGAAAGTTAAATACACCGAAATCAATGAGACACTTGAGTTTGAATTTGGGAAACTAATCCAGCGATATTTGGATTAATTCCACTGATACAAAGACTTAAAGAATTTTCCAAACTATCGTCAGTCAGTCTTGTACGATGTGTTGATTTATTAACTTTCATCAATTAAAAGAACTGCTCGCATTTATAAGTACTGCCAAACGCACAAATCAATCTTCTTGTGAATTTTCTAGGCTGCGGAAAATTGTCTTTTTCTAAGTATTTTTTGTAGAAATCGCACAACTCTACGTCTTCAAATTTGGATTTTAGGAGTGAGTTTTCTTGAATCTCGGGCAATTCCATTTGTAAGTGTATTGGAGCATTTTTACATTATATTTTGTGGGAGTAGCAAATAAACGGAAACAATCTTCCATGTTTTTGAAGTCGCTAAATCTGTTCGAAAATTGTTCCAACAGTAACTTGAGTTCTTCAGCATATTGAGCATAAGCAATATTTTCATACGCAGGGAGCGTGTTGAAATGGTAACTGTTACCAGACAGCATCTGTGACTCCCACAAGCGTAGTTTGATCTGAAACGCTTTCAAATGGATGTACAAATCATTTACTAACCTGTCCTTGTTTTTAAAGTTTCAAATTTAAATCATTCAAATAGCCTGTAAGATCGACCAGAATTGCCAAGTCACATATCCATTTTGGGTCACTTAGTTCAGATAGTGGTTTATCTTTTATTTTCATAAAGTCTGCTATCTCATTTCTAAGATCTTTAAACCGTTTCAACACTTTTCTTTTGCTCAGCCATCTGACTTTACAATAATATGTTACGTCGTTATATTTAGCTGATATTTCATCCAAAAACGCCTTGAGCTGACGATGGTTAAGCTCTCGGGATCGAATAAAATTGATGGTTTTTACTACCACATTCATAACATTCTGCAGTGGAATGGACTTAGAACACAAGTTCTGTTGGTGGATAATGCAATGAAGGACTATCAACTCATCTTTTTGTACATTTAATTCTGTTGCTTTTTCATTCAAAATTCCAATGAAACCTTTACGTAAGCCAACCATAGAATGTGCACCATCAGTGCATACTCCAATTAATTTTGACCATGGCAAGCCAAAACTTGTGATTACCTTTTGAACTTCAATAAAAATATCCTCTCCTCTAGTTAGTTCCATTTAGCAGCTGTAAAACAAGCAATTCCTCAGTAACAGTGAACTCCTTATCATCACCTCGATTAAATATAGCCAGTTGAGCTGTGTCAGACAAGTCAGTGCTCTCGTCTAATACTATGGAAAAGATTCAAAACCAGCCGTACGGTCAGTCACTGTTGTTTTTATATCATTAGCCATCATTTCTATACGTCGAACAACAGTTCGTCTTGACAAACTAATTTTTTCAAATTCATCTGGGGGCACGGCAGTGCCCCCGCCAAGTCGAGCAAAAAAGCGGCACAGCCGTACCATCCTTTTCTCGAAGCAGTTCAGGCCATTTTAGAATCCCTATAACTTCGTTGTGGATAAAACTAGAAGCCTGAATTTTCAGTAACCAAGTAGGTATTGTATAAACTCGGTACATTTTAAATTTCATTAAATTTGAATCAGTAGTTTAATAATTATAACTACTCAACATTTCCTAATTTCATCACTCACTGACTGACCGATCGTCAAAACTCTAAGACGCCCATTACACGGTAGGTTTTGCTGTCAGTTTTACAACGATCACGGTTGTGATTGACGTATAACCTACCGTGTAATGCGGTGATTGACGGTTGCGTGAAATTGATTGACAAATATCTGGATATTTTGATTTTTACGTCAATCAACTATCAGTCACGAATTTTGATTGAACGTGTAATGGCATTTCGTCAATCACGCGTCAGTTATCGCTCAGACAGCAATGGAGGCGGACGCAGAATATATTGAAGAGGCTGCTTCTACGCGCTCGCGCAACCCGTTGCCACTCCCAACAAATGTGTTTCATCCAGAAAATGATTTTATTTTAAATTTTGAGTCTCTCCCCGAGTTGTGGGACACGAAAAACCCCGGGTAGGTTGGATGCCCCTAATACTCGCCACGCTCCTAATTCCAGCCTTTCCGCCTTTTTACTTCGTAAATAAGATTTTTAGTAGTCTTAACTACAAATTCAAATTAGTCGGCTAAAAATTCTTCGTAATTAGATGAAAGTATATTTCAAATAATACCTCACAGTTTAAAACCTAACAGTGTTAAATTAAAAATCAAAACATAAGCATATTTTACATTAGCTCGTCTTTAGGCTTTTTGATTTGTATGAATAAGTTTTTTTTATTTTATTTTAGTGGAAATTAATGGGGCTGTAATTAGATATATGAAATTTATGGAGTGCATAATGTCAGTCGCCCGACTGTTATTTGATTTGACGTAAATAATAAGAAGTACCTTATTTCAACCACGTAATATAAATCAGGGCTGTCATAAACTGGAATAAATACCATTAATTTGAAATAACTTATTTTATAGTTAAGTAAGTTATGATCAATTCGTCTATATTTTAAAATTGGTATTTGATGTAAAAGTTTAACTAATGATATGTACTTGCTTTTCAGACATTTGGTATATGTTAAGAACACCATACAATATTTAATTATTTTTTGAAAAAGATAAAAAACCAACAATAAATGTAATTAACTACAACTTAGTAATACTAATTTTACTATAACTTTAGAACATAAATGAAAAAGTTATAACAAGGAAAGTGGTTCAGGACCATGCTTTGCGGCAGTCTATGGAGGATGATGTTCTGTAGTCGACTTGTGAAGGGCTGAAATGATGACGAAGATTCAAAAACTTGGATGATTAAATTATAAGAAATCGGTGTACATAACATACACATAATACATAATTTTTATTATAATTTTGTTTTAATTAATTGTTTATTGTTAAAAGAAAAATTTAACCGCTTAAAGCTAAACCCACAGTAAGGTAAGAAGTAAAACATTAAAATAAAATAATTGTTGTCGCCTATCTTAATACATATTCCATGCTTGTGACATGCATGATTTAAAATTATTATTTGTTGTTATGAATTTATTTCAGTGCCCCTAAAATTTACCTACAATAGGTACCTACCAAAAACTCAAAAGGCATAGCCCTATGCTATGCTGGCATTAGAAATTGAAATTGACACTGAAAGGCTGGTAATAGGGGCCTCCACCCTATACGAATAAATGTAAAAGTTAAGCTTATTTTTCGTCCATAAATGCGTTTCAAATAAAGCCGCGTATCGATTATGCACTCCAAGAGGTCGAACATTGGCGCGCGTTGAATTAAAATGGGTAAAATGATATTATATATTACTATTTTTCCTATTAGTTTTTTTTTCTTTTTCTTTTGATATCTATTTTTTTATATAATATTGATTTGATAAAATAAAATAATAATTAAATGGTGAATCGAAAATGAATTTAATTTATAGGTAGGTCCTTTCCCTCCGAAAGTTTGGGTTTGACTGACGATCAGTCAGCATGAGCGTGTAATGTCCAAATTATTCCATCATTCAAACCTGAGTCATGATTGATCGAACTGATTGACGCTTAAGGCACTCCTAGCAGACATAGAAGCTTCAAATTTGGAATAAAATTATTGTTTAGTATATAGATTGAAGAAAAAATAAAATATTTTGCAATTTCAGTCCAGTTTTCGAGATACACTAACTGCATAAATAACTTTGTAATCCCATATAAATATATAGGATTACAAAGTTACATTTGCCGTGAATGAATCAGTGTACCTATATAGGTATAATATAATGGAATAATAGGTGTAGATAGGTACGTAGATATACGAGTAACTATCTACAAAAAGAAATGAAATGCCATCAAAAACATAACTTGTAAAAAAACCAAGTCTCGCAACTCAGTCCTTCTACCGTAAAAAGTTGTGAGATCCATGTAATACCAAGTCGGTTAATTTATTCAGTCCCTACTTAAGGTCCTGCTGTCTTAAGTTATTACGAAATTATCCAACTTAATTAAATCTTAAAGTGACCATAGCAATATTAAAAATCTTTTATGTTTTAAATAAATAAATTGACTTGGCAATCGCACTAAAATATCTAATTTAATATAAAATGTATTACTTGAGAGATACATTGTGTTTTCATGCGATGGCCAAGTCAATCTATATATTGAAAACATAAAAAATATATTGATATGGTCACTATAAGATGTTATTAAGTTAGCTAATTACGTAATAACATAAGATAGAAGGACCCTTAAGTAGGGACTAAATAAATTAACCGACTTGGTATTACATGGATCTCACAATTTTTTACGGTAGAAGAACTGAGTTGCGAGACTTGGTTTTTTTACAAGTTATGTTTTTGATGGCTTTTTATTTTCAGGACACAAAATACCGCAAACTTCTAACACACACCCCTTGTTAAATTTTTTTCGGCAAATGGTTTTATACCCGTATTCAAGAACGATACTATGCGTGCGCACAGTAGGCTTTAACGCACAGTGGACGAAATTTTGTTTCATAAATGTCACTTGAGAGTTAGACGAGTAGACGACACTATGCGCTCATTATAATGATCGCACAGCTAAAGTAACTCGCTAGTTACTTTACGCTACGCATAGTGCAACGAATCAACGCAAATGTCAAACTGGTATGGGGTATATAGGTTGTTTGTTGATTTGTGATACGCTGATTTGTTTTGTTTGAATAATTGCAATCGATTACAGTAGCGAAGATGATTTTGATAATTATATCCTGGAAAGAATAAACGTGCAAAGTACGATTATCACAAGAAAAATGATACGTGACTTTCAAAATCCTTTTGATTATTACAGTGCCAACTTAGAATAATAACACCTAGAACGATAGTTCCCTACAAAGCGGACGTTTAAAAGTGGGGCAAGAACAAAATCTATGTGTGCGTTATCAACTTGAGTTTACGCTAGACGAAACGCCCACAAGTGAAGAAATAATGTTGCCAATACATTAAATTTTCCCCAAAAGTAGGGAAGTTGAAACTATATTGGACTATTAGTTACAACGTAACGTATGACTTACACAAATGTGAAAATAAGTTTGTTTGAATTCTATTATCGAAGTGTAGCTTGCTAAATTCAAAATATTTTTGAATAGGATATTTGCCTATCTAGCCAAGTGAGATACTTTTATGAGCCATATAAATGTGATTGCATCATATTTTTCTTTGTAACTGTATAGAGACGTTATAATTATATGACTAATGCAAGTTCGTTATACACCCGCCCGATGCCTGACACACGACTGTTCAACGAACGATTGACCGAATTCAGTATCTATTATTCAGTTTGTTTTTAACTATTTTTTTAATAATCGTCGAGTAATGGTGTACCGCACTTCACTGCATGCATAATGTAAGCTACAAGAAAATTTTAATTTTGGCAGGGTTTACGCAGTCTTCACAGATGACAACGCATCTCTTTATTGAGGATAGTTGTAGATGTATATGGGTCACAGCATCCACTTACCATCGGGTGGAACGTGTGTTCGTATGTCACCGTATCCTATAAAAAAAAATTAAAGAACAAATTTTTGTATTTTTAGTGGGCTTCCAACTGCTTTCATTTCGATTGTGTCTGATGTTTTCTGTCTCACAAGCCACAATGATCGAATCAGAAAGAAACATAAAATGAAAACCAAACATGAATTTATTATCAGACCATATAAAAAGTTTCCTTAAAATTCATCATCTATATTTTTTTAAATAAAAACAATGCGTTGCATTTTTTCAATGTTGGCAGCCGTGGAAGTAATAAGTGGTCAAGTTGCGTAACGCACTCTATTTCATTCCTGTTGTGTTGTTTTACTTTTAATTAAAAAAAAAAGATGGGAGAATTTTCCTTTCACTTTGGCAACATTGCCATATAATATCATGTGTCAGTTTTTAAAAATTCATATTTATTTTTGATGAATGTTTTACGTAAAACTATAAGTTCAAAAGCATTACTAACTCGTGAAATGTAATGTTGCCATGTTTCTTGTGTTTCTCTGATGTACTTGACATCCGTTCACTGCATAAAACGTCATTTTTAATTAAAATTTCGGGAGCTGTTGTCAACACGACACGACTTTGAGCAATAACGGGCCGAGTATTGAACTAAGCCATACTGGCTTAGTTTGAGTTGCCTCACATTACGGACGCGGACTCGGCTTCTAGGTGTTATTATTCTAAGAGTGCCAATGAATTTAAAAGTCGCTGTAGGTTTTCAAAACATATCGTATTACCTATACGTATATACTTAAATCTCTTTGTTTTAAATATACTTCTGCCTTAATAAATGCAGGTACCCTATAATAACAGTTCCAGTAAGGCACAGAACACAATTAGTCTTTACAGTAAGGTCTTTTACCTGAAAGAAAACAACACGTGTTATTATTTTATCTGTCATTCAACTCGAGTGAAGTCGCATCACAACGTTAACCAATCACGGCGCCCCATTCAGTGCTATGTGTCCGCACAACAAAGAGTTCACTAAGTATTGTTGATGAAATGAACGGCCTGCCTTGAAGAACGCAGTGAGAAATACCCAAAGAGTATAGTAACTGTCCTATACAGGAAATACCCATGAAGTTATATATAAAGATGGAGGCCACACTCGGAACAACAGCTTGAGTCAAATACCTACGTATCTTTATCTCACTCTCTGTGGTCTGACTTCTCTTTTTAGTGTGGAACACAGTATTGCTATGTTTTTATTTGAATCTCCCGGTAAATTCTTAGAAATAATTTCCACACTAACCAAATCAGAAGTTAAGCTCTGTAAAATAATGTACCAATAAATAAATAGTTGATCTACGATTAGTTACATTAAAAATTCCAAAATTGAAGGTCTCGTATGCATTATTGGGTTAACGAATCAGTGAATTACAATCCCATTTCCTAAGGGTTCGGTAATGTGGCAACATTAGCCCTATATGTCAACATAAATTAGACAAATATGGCGGTTGTTTACTTAGCAGTTCACAACGTAGTTTGAGATATTAAAGTTAATTATTGTTATAATTCAAGAAATGGTGCAAACTTGTTTAGTACGTGGTTGCGGCAGTAGTTGGTGTCCAGGAGGTGATATAAGATTTCACACGTAAGTGTTTAAATAGTGACTTCTGGCATTGAATACTTGTAAACATACTTTTTTGTATTTTCACTTAATTTGGTTTGGTCATGTGGAAAGAATGAATGAGGAAAGAGTGACAAAGCAAATTTATGTTGCAGAGGTGAACGGCAGAGTCGGAAAGGGTCGCCATAGGCGAAAGTTTATCGACCAAATTGGCGATATGTTGAAAATGGGCCAAATCAAGTGTACCTTTAACCGACGAGCGTGTATGCGTAGATATATGGATGTGGAGGAAGCGAGAGAGGTCTGTCAGGATCGTGCCAAATGGAAGTCCATAGTCTCTGCCTACCCCTCTGGGTGACAGGCGTGAGTGTTTATAGATTATAGATTTTTGCTGAAACGTTTTATCAGTATTTTAAATATATTAGTAAATTATAACTTTGTCAAAATCAAATAGTTTTACATTGAATTTAATTGAGTTTGAACAATTTTATTGTTTTTGTTTAATAGAAATCGCACTAAAGTAGTGTGACCATATTGACGATGTATCTGAGACTTTCCGTGTGACCTTAACTAATTATAATATGTACATGTTTCTTATTATATTACCGGAAATGCATGAAATTTCGGAATTATGTACACTTCCTATATATTCTATATAATGACGGATTTCATAGATTTCATAATATTAAATTAAAAATTAGTAGCATAATATATTCTTTTGGTAGACAATTTATTTTTATTTCGTTTTTGTTTCTCATTATTCTGATACCTTAATAACGTTTACAATAATTATATATTTTAAAATGTAGTAGTTTAAATGTATGATATAAAGCAACATTTTGTAAAATATGTTATTATTTGCAGACAACAAGTGCATTACATGAAGAATCTATTGTGCAAATAGCTGCTCTGGCTGTAGCAAGCACTAGTTCTGGTATTTATGAAAGTAGTTCTGCACTTAAGGAAACAGAAGTGAAATGTACTGGCTGTCATAGAAGTATAAGACTTAGAACCGCAGTAGGCGCACGCAAAGTGAAGCCATTTCAAGTTAGCCTTTAAAGGCTAAGTACGACTTTTGGCGCGTTAGTACTCGAGTCCACGTAGTCGTGTAAACAGCTCGCACAATTTTCCAAAAAAACGACGTACTGTACTGTGAAAGGGTGTCACAACTCATCACATAATCACGAAAAAAATGTAAAAATCTCATTTCACGATTAAGTACTGCGTAGCATCTTATATTTTTGTAAAAAACATTCATCAAAACAAAATAATAAATAATAAATTTGACAGACGCCAATATAATGAAAATGTTGGCATAGTAAAATATTTTACCCCATTTTTTCTTAAAAAAATGCATATTGAAAAAAATTTATACATACTGCCAATAGTCTCATTCACATATAAATAGGTATTTTTATTTGCCAAATATTATAAGGGTTCCCATTTGCCATGAAAAGAAATGTGTTCATTTTATTTTGTTTTGATAATGTGCAGTTGTTTTTAACTTTTCATGGTATGTGTGTTTTAGGATAAATAACATAGCCTATGATTGTTTTTTTTTATTCTAATTTAAATATATTTAACATTTTTAGTTCGATTCTTTTATGAACCTAAAAAAGATAACATTTCGAGGATATCGTCATCAAAGCGGCAGTTGCTTAAAAACAGTTGCAGGTTCAGGGTCATTAAGAGATATTTTTTTAAGTTCTTGGGTATATTTTATTTTATGTTATATTATTTAAAAAACATTTTTAATCTCATGTTTTATTTGGATAGTTTATCTTCTTCCGAATCTTATTTTGTTTTAATGCAAAACATAATATCCAATAAAGTAACAATAATAATCACTTGAAGCTGACCGCAATCTTAAGTCTCGTGGTTCCTTCTAATATTATATCTATTCTGTGAAAGTTGTATGTTGTAACCTTTACGTTGAAACCGATTAAAATTAAATATATCACGTAGATTCTTAGAATAGCAAGAATCGAAATCAGTGTATGCTTTAATATGCGGGTGAAGCCGCGGGCCACAGCCACAGCTAGTAAGGAATAATTAATGAAAAAATATCTGACAGCTAAAATGATTATCTGACAAGTATTCACTTGTTAAGTGTAAGTGGAACTGGATTGGAAAAACTTGAAGAAATAGATGTAGGCATTTGCCTCCTCCATTTCTTCCACTTTTCTATATATCATAGAATACGGCCATTGAGTATTATATAAAAATTAATATTAACAAATAATATAAGATTTCATGGAAGATAAATAACAGATATTTATATAAATATAGCACTTCTAACAGAATAATATAATTACATAATAGATTTGTGAATATAACACAAGATATAACGTATATAAATAATTTAAATATTACATAAGTTAACAAAAATAAATAATGTGACATTTTCCTCTTTGCAAATGGTTAATAAATAATTCTAAACGCAACCTAAATATTAATTCTATGACTATGTCTACTATAACATTTTCCCCACTTTTTGGGGAAAATGTCATTAACTTGCAGACATTACTCATTTGCTTGTGTGCGTGTGGGCAAACGTAATTACAGGCCGCTTATGCACACATTCATTGTGTTGTTGCTTCAACTTTGAACGGAATTTGGAATGTCACTATCACTCTATGTGTAATTACTCTAAGCTGGCTGTAATATTGAAGACCAAACTAGTAAAAAACAATGTCGAAAAATTCTTGAAAATATAAATTTATACAATCTTAACAAATTACCTGTAAGTTTCCTTTTCCTTTATTACTAAATACATACCTTTTATTTGTATTTATTATGACTTTAATATTACATTACATAATGTATTATATAGCTTAAACCACTTACATATTTAAACTCTTTTGTGCCAATCGCAGTGTGGTAACCGTCACTACGACACTAAGCATAAAGCTTCTTGTTTGATGCTTCATTAATGCGTGCTCATGAAGGCGCGCTCCGGTGTATTATTTGTTACCTATTAAGTGATGTAAATTTGTACTGACATTATGATGTAGAAAAGTTATTTGTTTCTTTTTTTCGTTCGAGTTCTCTAATCTCTGGAACTATACCAGACAGATTTGAAAATATTTTTTTGCATTTTTAAAACCAATTCTTCAAGAAGGCTATCTAACATCACGTTACGGCCCTTATGAGCGGAGCAATACGATGTACGATGCTAAAAATACTGATTTCATAAAGTTTTCTTGTTTTCTTAGGTCAGCAGTGAATACGACGATCCCGCGAAGATTGATAGGGGCGTGCAAGTGAAAATAAAGTGTACTAAAGAAGAAATACTTGAGACGAATACTAAGATTCTTAAGCGAAAAGTGGCGCGCCAAACTAAAAAATTCAGGATAGGTCTTTAAAAAAAGTATACGGGTCAGTCAGAAATTGGAAATATTATTCAAGGGCGCTTTGCTCATATCTGTAAGGACTTCAAAAAGCCACAGAGTAATCCACATGGTGTGAAAAATTTCAATAAATAATTTTAATATGGAAAGTGGTTTTTTTTTTAAGGTTTTTAACAAACAATGTAGTGGCGGTGTGAGAATATCCACTACCCCATATCGTTCCGAGGGTGTTGTAAGAGGTGTCAGAGGGAAAATTAAACAGGAGATGGGCAGCGGCATCTTCCTGATAACAACTCAAAATAATAATATATTATCGTTCCTATTATAGTACATATAACAGAGGTTGACTGCTGAGTAGCTGAGATGCGACTTTTGGACTTTGGACTTTTTGCTTATTGCAGTAGTAAATAGCTTACTAATTAACTTTGATGATAAATATGTGGTCTTTGACCAGTGATTTTAAAGATAACATGTCCTGAGTGGGCTTAGCCCACGTAACTGGCCTTTCACTTGTAGTACATATGTTACTAGAAATCTATGACATCCGTTATTATATATATATATATATATATATATATATATATATATATATATATATATATATATATATATATATATTTTTAACAGTGGTAGAGCCACGCGGCAGCTTTTGCTGCCGCACGGATGGGCCGGCTCGAACCGGGGTGGTACCACGACCTCACAGAATACCAGCGTGAAGTAGAGGTTTACCTCTGCGTTTCGCTTGGTGAGTGCAGGTGGCCAGAGGCCCTTTTTACTGGAAATGAGGCATTCCATCTTAGTCCTCACGGGTGACAACGCATCTGCATTTTGATTCGCAAACGAGGATAGATATAGATGTCTATGGGCCGCAGCAACCACTTACCATCAGGTGGACTGTGTGCTCGTTTGTCACCCTTATCCTATAAAAAAAAATAGAATTCCTAGGAATTGTAGATAATTATTAAAATGAACAGAATGTGTGGAACATAGTATTATACACATTTCAGCTCAGAGCAGCCTGACTCGGATGGGTTAGGTCAGAAGGCTAAGGCAGGAGCTCCACTACGCTGCTTTAGTCCTCGTGATATTTTTATAAATAATTGTCCAGAAATAGATTTAGTCTGTCTGAACAATAAATCAGGTATATTTCCCAATTCCTTGATCACCCGGGGTTATAATAAATTTTAATTTTATATTTCGTTGGTACCGTTTAGGAATTGTATACAATAACCAGAAAATAATCTATGATATATTTATTTTCCACATTTTCTAAATTGGCTCGGCATTATATGGGTTGTAACGAAAATGCGTGGTCATATTTTAATACCGGTTGTGCCCATGGAAATGAAAACCTTTCTTCATAAAACTAGTCAATTCCCAAAAAAAATTGTACAAAAATATATAATCTATATTGGCTAAGTCTATGGAGTGTAGAGAGAAGGAGGACCATCCCTATATATGAAAATTGTCCCCAAAAACGTGTCCAATAAGGGTAGCGCTGCAGTAGCATAGGATAAATTAAAAAAAGTGCCAAAAGTAATTAGAATAAGATGGAGAAATAAACAAGGACCGACCAATCCGCTTGGTTTTGTACTACGTAAATAGTTGAGATTTTGTATACTGGCATTTTACTAACTACTCTAATCATGAAATTTTTTAAATATTTGAATTCAGCTGACTTCACTCCGTTCACAACAGCTATCTTCATATCGTAGTTTTTCAGAAGCCAGCGCTATTGTGGTAGGTTTTGGAACCTCTATTTTCAGTAAATAGTAGGACACTTTTTCAACTTTCGCCCCTTATAAGATGGTTCTCCTTGTACTCTACACTCCATAGCTAGGTCTTAGTAGTAAACAGAGATATAGATATTTATAAATAAAGCACTTAGTGTAACTCAACTCTTTATAGCGATATCCTGGGAAAAATAAAATAAAGGTTACCTACTTAGAAAGGGAGAGTCTGCCCACAGAGAGCGAGATAGTAATACATAGGTTAAGCTTCAAGTAGGTATTCGGAGTGTGTTCTCCATCTTTATCTATAACTTCATGGAAATACCTTACTTAGCACCATAGATATAGTATTAATATATCTATGCTTAGCACAGTGTTGCTACCATACTTATGTATGTGTCGTTCGTGAATACGGGCCTTAATGCCTTTGCCAATTTTGAGGTAAGTATAAAACTAGCTTTAATAACATTATCAAGTTGTGTTCTTTGTTTATGAAACATTTGTTGCTGTTTTTTCAAATTTGCGATAAGGTTCTGGATTTTTTCTCTTCTTAATTATCCTGTCAGTGAGTGCAGCGGAGCATGCTTAGTTGAGTAATGCCTCTTTATATTGAATTCTTTCATTACTGAAATGGATTCATTACACAGCAAGAAATAGGCTTACCATTGTGCAAGATAAAAAAGAATTCTTCAGTCCATTTTTCTTGAAACTGGCGACCCTCTGTATCGACTTTTCGTTTCTTTCCACCGGACATCATTTTTGTTTACTTTTCGTTCAATAAACTTAATAACAAACTATAGTTAGTAACCACTCAAGATGCACACAAAGCAAGTTGACGGCTCGCGCAGTTTGCTAGGATATCGCTTGTCCAAGTTATCACTTCGGTAGCTTAAATAGAACTGAACTAACGTTCGGGCCATCCACTCGCTTGTATAGGCAATAATCAATTAAATATATAAAAATTAAATAGGAATAATATGGAATAGACTAGTTTAGAATAACTGAGAAGCAATAAATCTTTTGATGTGTGTGACATTTTTGTTAAAATATTTTTAATAATTAATAAAGTGATGGTGGCAAGTTAAATTATCATAATTTGAGGAAAACACCAATAAAGCACTTAGGGAGGAAATTGAAGAGCTAGCGAGTGGCGACATTGAACGCTCATAATTTTGATTATTGAGAGTTTTGGCGGGAACTTGATCGGCGGCGGTTTGCTGCTCCTGTATTATAGTTTAAATAAGAGTTTGAAGTGGATTTTGATATGTAAAAGTGGTGCGATTTTAAGTATTAACTGTCTACGCATGTGAACTATTAGTGGAAACGGTGAAACAAGTGCTCTGATGGTGATGGATTCTCAAGTTTGCATAGGCGCCTTTAGATACCATCGCCAACTGTCAGCTGCTTGCTGGCTCAAGTTGCCGTCAAAATCTCCCAAGGGCTGCACAATGTGACGCATCAACATATTGTGAAGCAGTGAACTATGAAGGATAATAATACATAAAGACAAGGCTTGGGGAAATTATAATAAACCGAATAATAATACTCAAGACTTGGCCTAAAGGTCTAGATACCAGGCCATAAACTCCAAAAAAAATTTTTGATATTGTTGTTGTTTTTATTATTAGCTAGGGAGAGCAGGCAAAGGAACATAATTTTGATTAAATTTGATAGCTTGCTACATATTTATTTATCTATGATTTTGATTAGGGATGGGCAAAGGGAATAATATATCGATATATATCGAATATATATTTTTAAACAGTATCGATTTATATCGCGTGATAAATATCGATATATCGTTATCATTTGAATGATGTAAAGATAACGTCTAAAATTTTATTTATAGTGCCACCACCTTATCTGTGAACTGACAGCTTGACGCTTCTGCGCTGAAGTGTTGCCAGTTCGGGAATATTCTCATCTGAGGGTCGTATATTCCTACATAGAGTCCACATATTAGGGTAATAAATTAGTCACGGAATAAAAAAACTAGAACACAGATTTAACAGATATGTTCAAGAACAAGAAGAAACAAAAATATCATAATTGAACAAATTAAACTTTAATTAAATAATATGCCTTTATGCCTTTTTTACCGGGAGTTGTAATTTGCGTTCCTGCGGTTTATGCGGTTTCCGGTTCTTTAACTATTTTGGAAATTAATCCTTGACTAACATCTGAAAAAGAAATTAATTTCATTTATCAATTCATTTATCGGAAATACGAAAGGAAGGAACAAAACATACCAATACTGACCTGTAGCAGCTGATACTCTTTTATAGACCTGATTGAAAGGCAATATCGGTGCTTGCCCTCGAACTTCTTGCTCACAAAAGTTTAATACTTTTAAAATAATGTTTCGGGCATCACTTTTAATGGTTTTCGGCTTTTTTATTTTTCTATAAACTCTCAAAACAATGACGTATCGAGTGACATTTGATTAAATGGCGGCTGTTGACTGTAGTTCACAATTTTGCCGCAGCTGTCAGTTCACAGATAATTTGGTGGGACTATACTGACCGTTGGACGACAAAAAAAACGATACAACATCATAAAATATATCGAATTTGACACGAATTCGATACTCTAAAATAAATATCGTTATGTCGATATATCGATATTTTTTGCCCAAGCCTAATTTTGATTTTTGATTACCTATGGTGGGTGACAGACGTGGCTCGGTGGGTTAATTATTATATTATGAATTTTACGTCCAAGTGAAGTAAATAATTAAAATGTCGGATGCAATTGTACCCAAGGGTCAACCAGTTCCCGGTGACCCGGAAAAAAAGGGATGGCTTTTTAAATGGACTAATTATCTTAAAGGATATCAACGAAGATGGTTCGTGTTGTCGAATGGATTATTGTCGTATTACAGGTAACATTAATTCATTGTTAATATTTATAAGAATATGGAATATTAAAAATTCTTTATACTGGTATAATAAATACGATTGTAACTATCGTTTCTTACATTTTAATAACAAAGTGAGTACAAATATATTTTCCTAATTTTAAGTTTCTTTTTTAATTAAAGTGATAATATATGTTTCATTTATAACCTTTATACGTATATCGTTTTATGGACAGGAACATTCTTAGGGAATTGAGTATTGACTCCTAACAATATTTACCATACAAATATAAAACCTATTTATCTTCTGACAAAACATATATATTGCAGTATTGGAGACTATGTACAGCTATCATTTTTTGAAAAATTTGTTTTGATACCTAATAGAATCTTGGGTTGGGTTGGGGAAATCCATAATATTAAAATGTTAAACTTGTTTAGTGAAAATTCATGTATAAAATAAAAATGTGTGATGTGTCTTACCTAGTTTTTTAGAGCACCTACTTTAAACTAGGTAAGACACATTATTTTTATTTTTTACAAGGGTCTTAACTGAATAATTTTAACATCTTTATTTGTTTTTGTGTATGTAGCTTGACCATATCTAACTACCCAAAGTTAGGACATTCAATGGACTACTGTTCGAAAGATTTACTTGCTTAACAAATGTGTACAAAGTTTTAGCACTCAGAAACTCATAGTTATCAAGAAAATTCTTGCTTGTTTGATATATGCATACATATTTGATATGTTGCAATTTGTATTGGGGTTTTATAAAATTATAATGTTTATATTTATGTACTTTGCAATTAAAAGTAAAAATAAGTAATATTGTATTAGATAAAAATATAATATTTACTAGCTGACCAGGCAGACGTTGTTCTGCCCTTTCCGAATGACCATTTGCTTTCCCTAAAAAACTCCTGAAAATAGCAATAAAAAAATTGAGGGTCACTTATCGGGATAAAAACTATCCTATCTCTCAAGTTGGACCAAACTGCACACAGTCTGTAATTTTTTTTTAAATCGGTTCTATCTGTTGAATACTTACAGCAACACGTGGTGGTTATACTACTAAATTGTAGCTTATATTAAACGTTTGTATTTTTAACATAGCGCCATCTATTAAATATTTACTCAATCCAGTCAACAGATATCGTCATCTGACAGAATCGTTTGGATAGCTCCAGATAATTGTGACTGTCAAATAATACACAAATAATTTTCAATAAAATAATATTGTATTGCGACTATAAATTGAGATGTAAGCTATCCTATCTTTTAAGTTGGACCAAACTGCACATTGACCAAAAATTTCATTGAAATCAGTTCAGTAGTTTAGGAGTCCATCGCGGACAAACAACGTGACACATACTTTTTATATATAAAGATTACGGTTAAAACTATTTCCTGGTCAAAACTTATTTTGACCGACGAAAACATTTATGGTATTTTCAACCGACTTAAAAAAAGGAGGAGGTACTCAATTCGACTGTATTTTTTATGTATTTTACAGTTACCTTACAGTTTAGTTTATAGTTACCACAGAACTTTTTTTATTTAAAAGCTGGTGCTTATAATTTATATATCTCTAAATTTGATCAAGATCTGACCAGTAGTTTTTGAGTTATCCTTAATAATGCATATTTAACTGACTTCTGCTACATTGACAATTAATTAATTTATTTATTTACTCTTTATTACAATAAAGAGTAAATAAATAAATAAATAAATTGTACCAAAATACAAAATAAGAAGTACAGTTAAATATAAAGTAGAATATGTACAACAGGCGGTCTTATCACTCTAAAAGTGATTTCGTGAAGCGTAGAGAACTGATTCAAACAATAGTTAAAAATAGAGGGAGGCGTATAAAATAAAAATAAAAATATGAAAATACATATAAATAAAGATAAGTGAAGATTATGTATGATACCATATAATAGAAAAAAGTATGAAAAAGGAAAATTAATTTATCTAATAGTGTTCTAAGTAATACAATTTAACAAGATTTTTGAAAGAATGAATGAATGATTAACAATGTTCTCATTTTATTTATATTGAAGTCGGTTGTACAAAATTTTTAAGTTTAGAAGTGTTAGCAAAAGTAGTTTGATTGAAAAATAATAGGAAGTAAAGACTAGAAATGAGTTGGGCGGTAACTCGAACTTTAGGCCTAGTCAGTTTGAATAGCCTATCACGTAGAGGATGTCATAGGGGTCATGGTTGAATAGGGGCAAAATTTTCTCATTACACTCCTAGGGGGTGAAATTGGCCAAAAACAAAAAAAAAAATTCTTATTTTGGCTATAACTGCCTCCTTCGGAGGTCCTTACACAGTCTTTACTTGCCGCAACCCACTTGTTTGACTGAAAAATAATGGTTATAAGTAGTTTTGACCAAGATTTGGTCATTAGTTACTTTTAAACAGAAGTAATAAGTAAAAAACAAGTATTTGATATTTTACAAAACATTTATTGCCAATTTTAGGACAAACTAGTTTTTTCTAGGCTATACTAGTTTTGCGTAAGCTAGCATAACTCGACTACTTCTACTTCTTAGATCCTGTTGGGAAAAGTAATGTCATGGACAGTGGGTTTTGGCGCAGTTCTAAAACTGAGAAATTGTTCGTCCTGCTAGCCTTAGCAAAACCAATTTAGCCTAAGAACAATGTTGCTATCCATCCCCTGGTTTCCTTCCCGCTGTTGCCTCTTACGACACCCACTGGATGATATGGGGTAATAGATATTGTTACACCGCCACTTTATGGTCAGTTGATGGTCTTAATTGACGTACAATAAAGGTCTAATGCAAATCGTAGCAGTTTTTATGTGCTTTTAAAACTTATTTTTTCTTCTTCTTTACTTCATGGCTACTTTGATAGAATTCTGCCAATGTCAAGTCAGTCATGGGAGTTAAAACATAAAAAGTGAAAGAAATCTTGTCGTTTTATAATTTTTTTGTGAGAGTTTCATGTCTATGGGCCACACCATCCACTTACCACGAGGTGGACTGTGTGCTGGTTAGTCACCCTTATTGTATAAAAGAAAAATCTAATCAAAAGACAGATAAACACATTTGATAACCTGCCACCAAAAATTAATAGTATATATATATAATATATAAAGTAAAGTAACAGCCTATATACGTCCCATAGCTGGGCACAGGCCTACTCTATTCTGAGAGGGTTTTAGGGCAAGGAAGTGACGGCCGCGCTGCCTCAAAGCGTGTTTGCAAACTTCACATGTCTTCGGAATATTTTCTTTCTTATTCCTCAGAGATGCATGTTTTGTCACGATGTTTTCCTTCACCGCTGAGAAAATGGTCAATCAGCACTTAAAATTTCAATTAATAATTTCATCAGTGTCGGCAGGGATTGAACCCGGGTTGCTTGCTTACTGTGAAATTTACAGCGAGTGCTTAGCCCCTGAGCTACCATGGCTTAGTATTATGTTACAACTTAATATAATTAGTGTTGATGAAATCTCTTAAAATACATATGAACAAATGAGGAAAACAAGGGACAGCAAACAAGTAATATTTTTAGGATGAGAAATGTTTGGGGAAGAATATCAAAAAACGGCCAACTGCGAGTCGAACTCGCCCATGAAGGGTTCCGTAGCAGCAAGTATCATAATTTACGATTTATGACGTATTAAAAAAAAACTACTTACTAGATCTCGTTCAAACCAATTTTCGGTGGAAGTTTATATGGTAATGTACAACATATATTTTTTTTAGTTTTATCATTCTCTTATTTTAGAACTTACATGGGGACACACACACACACACACACACACACACATTTTACCACTTTGGAAGTGTCTCTTGCGCAAACTATTCAGTTTAGAAAAAATATATATATAAGAAACCAGTATAAGAAACCAATATCATTTTTAAAGACCTATCCATAGATACCCCACACGTATGGGTTTGATGAAAAAATTTTGAGTTTCAGTTTTAAGTATGGGGACGCCCTAAAATTTATTGTTTTTTCTATTTTTGTGTGAAAATCTTAATGCGATTCACAGAATACATCTATTTACCAAGTTTCAACAGCATAGGTCTTATAGTTTCGGACAAAAATGGCTGTGACATACGGACAGCCAGACAGACAGACATGACGAATCTATAAGGGTTTCGATTTTTGCCATTTGGTTACGGAACCGTAAAAAGGGGGGGGGGGGGGGCTTATGTGAACTTTCTATATGTAATAATTTCTTTCTATATTTTAATATTATTTGGCAAATGAAGTGTATGAAAACCCCCGTTTTTGAAACAAAATACCAGTTCAATTGTTTCATGAACTGTTTTAAAAGTTTTTTTTTTCATTTTAAGTCATCCTAAGTTGCCAAATGAATAGTTTGTAATAAAAACTATTTTTAAATGCACCTCGTATGTAATAAAACGGATTGTTACGGAGAATGAAATGTTCCTTGAAAATAGTAATCAGGAATTAGTCATGAGCATCTGAAGAATAAGTGGTCGGTGGAAACTTATTCAAGGTCACGTAAAGAATTATCCGTTATCACTAATTTGGTTAGATGTACCTATGAGCAAAAATTACCGAAGCGGAGGCGGCAAAAGGTTGACGTAGTAAATTTGTTGGCTTCGTGATAATGGAAAAACTACTACTACTATTAAAAGGCTTCGGCAAAACCTTCAAGGTTCTTCAAGGTCGAAGGTTTCTAGCAAGCGCCGAAATTGAACGAACTGTTACGAATTAGCGAGAGCGCGATGGACGTGATGACGCAATTTATATAATCTCTCGATCATTAGCTTATTGTATTTATAATCGCCTTATTATATTATGCAGGCAATAATAAGCTTAATAAAAGCTTTAACTGAATTTCGGCCAGAAATCGACCTTCGGTCGGACAGTACATTTTGTTTCTGGTTTGATCCCAGATACCTTGCCACCAGATAGATGCCATAATCGAATCCTGCCAATGGAAATAAGTCATGGGGAAAAATTGGTACTGAGAGACAGAGAGAGTACCTGTTTGTGTATCTTTCTTAGCCAAAAAATCAGCACATTCATTTTTAGGCTTTTTTTATGACAAGTACACAAAGTTTTTTTTTTTAAATAAACAGTAGGCGATGTATTTAATTTAGACTGGAAGGGGCTGGACATAATTTGAAGACAGCTAAGAGAGTCGGAGAGAGTTAGGGCGCGTTCCGACGACACGCACCCGCTATGCGCACGCCACGCGTGTCAGCACCCTCGTCTAACTTGCTTTGAATTTTGTTGCATATAATTTGAGTCTTATGACAAATCAATAAATCTGAAATTGTATAAAAAGCGCGAGCGTAGGGCGTAGCGGGGCGGGTGCAGAGCGTGTGCGGAGCGAGCGCAAGGCCGGCGCGGAGCGGGAACGAGGCGGGCGCGTGGCCTGTGCGAGGCGTGTGCGGTTGAACGTCGATAAATGCAATTTCAGATTTATTGATTTGCTATAAGACTCAAATTATATGCAACAAATTTCAAAGCTAATTAGACGCGGGTGCTGACATGTGTGGCGTGCGCGTAGCGGGTGCGTGTCGTCGAAACGCGCCCTTAAGATATTTTTCAGGTTGTAAGATTCAGCCATCGATCACTAATAAAAAACTAGATACACAATCCCATGCAAAAATTCTCTAAAAACTGTCGCCAATTGTTTTGAGGTAATTCTAGTTGAAATAAATATACATTAATGTAAACTCAACCTTAAATGCTTGGCTTAAAGTTGTATTCACAAAGCTACGTACAAATTAAAAGCGTACCCAAATGTTCGAGTGGCCGCTAATTCGGTAAGGACAATTTTTGTCACTGATTGTGTATCTAGTTTTTTCTTAGTGGTCGATAGATTCAGCATATAAAATTGCCTCTAAAATTGCTATAAATTCACCTGTAAAGACTCAGGTGGGCACATCGCATCGTAGGCCCGAGCAGCAGAAACATAACATTATTTATAAGATGGGCAAACATCTAAGAAAACACCTATGAATAAGTTTTTTTTGCGAAATGCTAGTCTGATATTGGAAACCAAGACTCTGAGGCTGTGAGAGGTATTCAAACCATTTCTAATTCCAAATTAGCCTTTCGAGAGCCATCCTTTTTTCTTCCTATTCGAGAATATTGTTTACTTTAATTAGCTCTTATTGTATATTTTATAAAGATTTTCATGGACATTTTCATAGAATACTGTTGTTCAGCTTCTTTACGTTTTTTTTTAAACAGTAGAGCATCCCACCAAGGAGGTGAGGAAATTTCGTTACTAGACCTAGAGCAATTTTTAAGGAAGAACTTATTTTTTTTAGTATTGAGGCAATGATTTGTCATCATATGATGTGTCAATGAACCTCAATCTGAAATTGAGTAATCAAAAAATCGATTTTTCGGCGTTATCGCCGTATCGACTTTTTAGATTAAACTGAAACCCAGGATTGATTCTGTGAATCAACCCAGGAAGCCGTTGAATGTCAAACTGTATGGGTATGCACCCTTTCAGAGAGGACATGATTTCGTAAGTGATTTTGGTCTTTATTGATGTACAATAATGTTCTGATGCACGTCCTAGCGAAGATATGTAGTTTTGAAGAAATAATTTTTCAAAGTTTTGAGGCATGTCTATCTGAGTCATAAAAAGGCAAACAGTATTCTGTATGCAATCAGGCTATCATATCAGCCACTGACTTCAGAAACATTGTATAAGTTTATAAAACACACATCCAACTGACCGCTGATAGAGTATGGATTTCAATTTATATTGAAATAATTAAAAAAAACTAAAAAAAACACGCTTTTGTTCAGTATTCACTATTTTCTTATTTTAAACTTATTGAAAATTATTTTTTACTTTTAGTTCGGTTATCTACAAAAGCGTGTTTTTTTAGTTTTTTAAAACTATTATTTATTTTCTATTTTTTAGTGCGGCCAACTACAAAAGCGTGTTTTTTTTGAACGAAGTTCTTTTACGCGGCTTACAGTAGATTGAACTGGCAGAAATCGTAGTTGTATTATGAATTATTCGCAAAACTTGAGGATCCCGGCAAGGATAATGGGACAAACTATTTTAATTATTGCATTGTCATCGGTCCTTGATAAGCGTGTGAGGTTTCAAATCAAGCCGACGTTTTAAAGGGGATGAAAATCACATTAAAAAATTCCGTTACATAGATACGAGGGTGGATTGAAAAGTACTCGGCCTAACACAGATCCATTCAATTCTAAAAATCAAATCTACCCACATTATTTAGTTCAGTTCAGACTAGTTCATTGTGTGAAGTTCGAAACGTGTGCGATAATTAGTTGTGATTTTATAAATTTATTAACAAAGTAATCGGACATAATTTCCGCGAATGGAGCAAATCGAGCAGCGTGCCGTCATTAAGTACCTCCATAAGAAGGGGCTATCATCAAAAGCCATCCATGATGACATGGTCAGTACATTAGGCGATTGTGCTCTGTCATATTCATCCGTCAAAAAATGGATAGCAGAATTTAAGCGTGGTAGAGAGAGTGTGAAAGATGAACCCCGCTCTGGAAGGCCTTCGACGTCAACTACTGACGAAAATATTAAAAAAGTACTTGATTTAATAATGGGAGACCGCAGATTAAAAATTAGAGAGATAGCCGAGATTATAGGCATCTCTTATGAACGAACTCAAAACATCATTGTCAACGAGTTGGGTTTCCACAAGGTGTCTGCGAGGTGGGTTCCGCGACTGCTTTCAGTTGAACAAAAAAGGACGCGATTGACTATTTCACGCGACTGTTTGGAGTTATTTGAAGCCGATGCAGATGATTTTTTGAATCGTTTTGTTACTATAGACGGAACATGGGTTCATTACTGTACACCGGAAACAAAACAACAATCAAAACAGTGGAGAAGACCTGGTTCACCACCCCCTAAAAAGGCTAAGTCGATTTTGTCGGCAAATAAGGTGATGGCTTCAGTATTCTGGGACTCGAAAGGTGTGATTATGATTGATTATCTTGAAAGGGGTCAGACTATAAACTCTGATTACTACTGCACCTTACTACGTCGTTTACGAGAGGAAATAAAAGAAAAACGTCGAGGAATGCTCAGAAGAAAAGTCCTGTTTCATCAAGATAACGCCCGTGTTCACACGTCAGTACAGTCAATGGCTGAAATTCACAACTGTGGCTTTGAACTGTTACCGCATCCGCCGTATTCACCTGATCTGGCACCATCAGACTTCTTTCTGTTCCCTAACCTAAAAAAGCACTTGGGAGGTCAAAGATTTTCGACAAACGACGAGGTCAAAGCAGCTGTAGACGCATATTTTGACTCTAAGGAAGAATAATTTTTTTTCAACGGTCTAAATGCTTGGAAGGAGAGGTGGCAAAAGTGTATTGAACTTGATGGTGATTATGTAGAAAAATAAAAATATAACTGATTTAGTATGTGTTTATTTTCTTGGTTAGGCCGAGTACTTTTCAATCCACCCTTGTACATACCAAGCTAATAAAGGCGTGTTAAAAACTAAATCTAAATCGGTTCATCCGTTTGGGAGCTACAATGCCACAGACACACAGATACACACGTTAAACATATAACATCCCTCTTTTACATAGCAAGCTAGTAAAAGCGTGTTAAAAACTATCTCTACATCGGTTCATCCGTTTGGGAGCTACGATGCCACAGACAGACAGATACACACGTTAAACATATAACATCCCTCTTTTACATAGCAAGCTAGTAAAAGCGTGTTAAAAACTAAATCTACATCGGTTCATTCTTTTGGGAGCTACGATGCCACAGACAGACACACAGATACACACGTTAAACATATAACATCCCTCTTTTACATAGCAAGCTAGTAAAAGCGTGTTAAAAACTAAATCTAAATCGGTTCATCCGTTTGGGAGCTACGATGCCACAGACAGACACACAGATACACACGTTAAACATATAACATCCCTCTTTTACATAGCAAGCTAGTAAAAGCGTGTTAAAAACTAAATCTACATCGGTTCATTCGTTTGGGAGCTACGATGCCACAGACAGACACACAGATACACACGTTAAACATATAACATCCCTCTTTTACATAGCAAGCTAGTAAAAGCGTGTTAAAAACTAAATCTAAATCGGTTCATTCGTTTGGGAGCTACGATGCCACAGACAGACACACAGATACACACGTTAAACATATAACATCCCTCTTTTACATAGCAAGCTAGTAAAAGCGTGTTAAAAACTAAATCTAAATCGGTTCATCCGTTTGGGAGCTACGCCACAGACAGACACAGATACACACGTTAAACATATAACATCCCTCTTTTACATAGCAAGCTAGTAAAAGCGTGTTAAAAACTAAATCTAAATCGGTTCATCCGTTTGGGAGCTACGCCACAGACAGACACAGATACACACGTTAAACATATAACATCCCTCTTTTACATAGCAAGCTAGTAAAAGCGTGTTAAAAACTAAATCTAAATCGGTTCATCCGTTTGGGAGCTACGATGCCACAGACAGACACACAGATACACACGTTAAACATATAACATCCCTCTTTTTCGTCGGGGATTAAAAACTGTGTACGCCAGTCCGCCTGCCAAGCGTCGCAACTGTGGTCATAATCCCTCCATGAGGCAATATATGGGTAGACCTATTTCCAGCAGTGGACTTCTGTTATACTGTATTTATTCATATTAATCATCTAGCCTTGTTTTTTTTTTCAGAAAACATAATAATAAACACAAATTTTCTACGAATTAATATTAATTACAGTAAAACCAGCTTAAGACGATTTTGAAGGGACCCAGCCAAAATCGCGACTTAAGTGGGAAAGCGTATTTTGCGGGATAGGGAAAATAAAACATCATTTACAAATATTGTGTAGGTATTGAATTATAGGTATACGTAACTTGCTTGTCGCATTCGGAGGTAAAAAAACAAGCGTGATGTTCTTTAGTTCAACATCTTTAGGGTGAGCGGAGCAGTTTTCAATGAATGAATTATGAGTCTACATTTAATCTGGAACTGATCATCTAAAGTTTTTAACCAGTTAATAAAACGAAGGCCAATCATCCAAGCTCGAGATTATACATTATATTACAGGGAGCTATTTCACGTTTTTGAAACAACGTGGATTTTACCAATGACTAGTAAACGTAACTTTTCCGACCCATCAAAATTTGCATAGCCCAGTATAGTGAGTCTTTCTTTACTTGCTTTGCCACCATGGCAAGTTTCTCCCTTGAAGACATACGATTTATCTGGCATCAATTTATAAAATAAACCAAATTCGTCTGCGTTAGAAATGTTTCGCGGTTCATAATTTTTTAATAATGCAGGAAATTGTGCTATCCATGTATCAACATCTTGTTCTGCCACTATCTCCGATTCCCCAGTGATTTGACGATACACAATGCCGTGACGATTTTTAAAACGATCTATCCATTTGAAGTGGTAAAATCTGGGATTTGTAAGCTTTCAGCAATTTTACGCGCTTTTTTGCCTAATATGGGTCCACTTATGGGCAGTTTTAAAGCTCGTGCTTGATGAAGCCATTTCACTAAAACTTTCTCTAATTGATCAAACTTTCCTACCTTTTCATTTCTTGTCTATTTTTTAAAATGGTACTACTTTATAATGCAACTCGGCTCGGGTGTTGCACAGACGGCGTATTAGACTGGATGACGAATCGTATTAAGCGTGTTAAAAATGTATGAAAACATGCCTCAAGTTGCAGGGACTGACATAAAATGGCGTATTAAACGAGAAATCGTATTAAACGTGATCGTATTAAGCGAGTTTTACTGTAGTATAATATATTATTATACATTACTGTGACATTTTTTATACTTAATTTAATTGGTGCTATTTCTTTTTTCTTTACAGAAATCAAGCTGAAATGGCACATACATGTCGTGGGACAATATCATTGCTCGGCGCATTGATACACACAGCTGATTCTTGCACATTTGTCATTAGTAATGGTGGCACACAGACATTCCACATCCGAGCACACGATGAAGTTGAAAGACAGAGCTGGGTAACTGCATTGGAGCTGGCCAAGGCAAAAGCTATGTTAGTGTTAGTTGATCACCACTAGTTTTAGAATAATTTAGTAACAACATAGAACGGAATATATATGTAGTATACTAAACTAAATCATATTGATGTCTTTGATTTTATATAGTTAGCTTACAGTTTGACTATCTTATTTACCATAAACGTCTAATCAACAATTTTTATGTCCACTGCTAGACATAATATGTATTTCTGATAAAATATGCTCATGCATATCATGGTGGACTGACTTATTGTTATCGCAAAGCTGATGCTTTGATATTGTAATGCTTTTTACCATAATTACTTAGTATTTTTTGATAGATTTTCCATCATCAGTCACCAGGATCTAGACCATCAGCAAGGTCTTTCGGAAGCATGACGATTGCACTTGGAGAATCATTTCACATGACCCCGTAGCAACAGTTTATATACCTATTTAAAGCAACTTAACAATATGCCATAGACCACCATTCAGCAGGTGTGCCGTGCCGTGTGTGTGTACCGAAGTGTATAATATGCCGTAGTGTGTGTAAGTCTGGCGTATGTGGACTATGAAAATGACTTCGATTCAGTAAAATTTGGGCTTTATAGTCCCTTTAGCAGTGTCAAATTGATATGTAGTAATGCTACAATGTCTATCCGAGTACAAAACCAGAGCATGAAACCTATTATTATTATATCCCCAAAAATCTTCAGCGCTGCATTAAAGACATTTTTAAGCTACTAGACTTTAAACTTTCTGCATATTTTCTGGGACTTTGTTGTTATATCTTGTTAATTCATTCAACTTAATTCTGCAGTTATTTCACTTAGAAAGAGGTCAAATATTAAGTTCTAGAAGTTGTGTGAAAAAGATGAAACTGGATTTTAAACTTAGTGAATGTTAGTGAATATTGTCTTTTACATTATATTTATATTATAATAAAAATAAAGTTACAGTCTCATAGAATACCAGCGTAAAATGGCAGCTTAACACTGCTGTGTTTGGTATGGTGAGTGTAGAGGACCGGAGCCCCTTTTTACTGGAAAAGACGCATTCCATCTTAGTCCTCACGGGTAACGACGCACCTGCATTTTCATTCTTTATTGAGGATAAATGTATACGTCTATGGGTCACTGCAACCACTTACCATCAGGTGGACTGTGTGCTCGTACCCTTATTCTATAAAAAAAGTCTACGAAATGTATGTTCCATACTGAGAACAGGCCTCTTATAATTTCTGAGAGTTTTTAGACCGGGAAAGTGTCCTCCACGCTATCTTAATGCGTGTTGGCGGATTTCACATGTTCATGAAATTTTACATTAATTTCTCAGACTTACAGGTTTTCTCATGATATTTACTTCGACGTTAAGCAAGCAAGTGGGACAACAAACCTAAAGTGCAATTAACTAAATCTATAGTTCCTGATCGATCTCGGTTTGCTTGTGTATGATATTTTATTTCATTATCCCCTAAGCAACAACATATCAAACAATTGTTTAGCTAATATATGTTTATATCTTAGACCCGTATTAATAAATGTTACTCAACGACGAACTCAAGTGCGTAATCATTTGATACGCCCTCATTACGATATCAGTATGTCAAGATCGTTGTTAATTAATAAACGCATAAAAACAGTATCTCAAAACGCTGTACTTAGGAATACTGATGTGTTACTTGCATTCAAGTACACATACTTGAGATACGATATTTCGTTTATTAATCAGTGTGGCACTCCTCAGCTGATATCGTAAACCTAAACCGAATCTTGAGATATGTTTATTAATAAGACACGCAATCTATAACCTGTAGATTGCACGCAAGTACACGCACTTGAGTACAATCTACAGGTTATAGATTGTACTCAAGTGCGTGTACTTGAGCTGAGTAACGTTTATTAATACGGGCCTTAGTTATCTGAACAGTTAATTGACACATGTCTATGGTAGCTCAAGGGCTGAGCGCTCACTGTATTTTTACAGTACGATCAATAGATTACAGTGAAGGAAAACAACGTGAGGAAATCTGTAAGTGTGAGGAAAAAAATATTTTGCAGACATGTGAATGTATAGTTTTTGTACGTGGTAGGGCCATGCTACAGCTAGTATAGTTGTAGCACGAATTGGTCGGCTCGACCGGGGTAGGACCATGCTCTCATAGAATACCAGCGTCAAATAACAGCTTAACACTGCTGTGTTTCGTATGGAGACTTTAGAGAACCAGAGATCCTTTTGACTGGAAAAAAGGCATTCGATCTTAGTCCTCACGGGTGTCAACGCATCTGCATTTTGATTCGCAAACGAGGATAAATGTAGATGTCTATGGGCCACAACAACCACTTACCATCAGGTGGACTGTGTGCTCGTTTGTCACCCTATCCTCTAAAAAAAAAATAGTCCGCAAACGCGCACTGCAGCAGTGCGGAGAGTTAATTGCTTCAGCAGTAGGACGTAGTATATAGAATGTAACTTTATTATTCTGAATATTATTCTAAAAAAATTTATTGCAAATAGTCGGGCTCAAGAATCAGATGATGATGAAGACCAAATGGCGGCTGGGCCAATAATAATTGGTGGAGGCGAAGGGGAAACAGAGGATGCTGGTGGTATAGCAAGGGAGTTGGCTGCCCGATTTCACGACTTGAGAACTTGTTCAGAACTTGTGGCAAGACATGGTGCTGCTCTCCAGCGATCGCTGGTTGATTTGGAAGTTCCCCCAACTGATACAACAAAACAAGTTTCTGAGAGGGCTACACTTTTCAGAATATCTTGCAATGCAATGATGAATGTAAGTGATTCACTTTTTTATGATAACAAAATTTAATTATCATACAATATAAATGTGTTATTGCTTGTAAAAATCTATACATACAAATAAAATTCAAGTGTCTGTTTGTTATATCGAAATAACTGCCTTCAATTATGCTCAGAGGGTTATATTTATGCTATTAAGATATGAATGATTTATAATATATAAATTTTTGTCTGACTGTCTGTCCAGGCTTATCTTCAGAATAGCCGAACTAATAGTGATTAAACTTCACAAACAGATATAGTGCAATGCCAGGCAATATTTTAAGCTAAAAACATGAAAGACTTCTTTTGTGAAATCGAAACACTGTTATAATTACTTAATGGTTTTTAAATATTTTTGTAATTATTAAAAAAAGTTCCGGGCAAAACTTTTTCGGTACGCAATTTTACACAAAAGGAGTCCTCATAATTTATCTTCTGTCTGTTCATGTTTTGATGCAAAATTGATGGTTCTAAACTTTTTATTTCAACACCATTTTACAACAACTAACAATAACACTTTTTTTTACGTAAAATTAATAGGTCTTTATATTTTATAATATTAGATTTTTATAGATAGCAAATAAAATGAGTTTATAGTGGTATTTCGATAAATAAATAATTTGCCAAAGACTACTATTGTAGATCTGCAGGTATTTTTTTGTTTAAATTCTACGCGGACTAAGCAGCGTTTACAAGGTAATACTACTCTCGTTAACAACGTTGTAAAGATCGGGAGTGTGTCGACGAGGGTTGCGTACCTTATACTCAGAATCACCAAACGGTATTCGCTGAAGGTCATACAGGTTTACGCACCAACTTCGGCACACCCCGATGAGGAGGTGGAGGAAATGTATGAGGATATCTCTAGAGCCATGCATTCCTCCAAAACCCAATATACGGTGTTAATGGGAGACTTCAATGCAAAACTAGGCACAAGAGAGAACGGTGAGCTGAAAGTAGGGAAATTTGGAATAGGGCAACGGAACCCAAGGGGCTAGCAGCTGGCCGACTTCATGGAGAAAGAGGGACTCTTTATGATGAACTCTTTCTTCAAGAAGCGGCCCCACAGGAAGTGGACCTGGTCGAGCCCCGACGGTTTGACAAAAAATGAGATTGACTTCATTATGACGACCAGACGACAACTGTTCAGTGATGTCTCAGTGATCGCGAGGGTGAAAACCGGCAGCGATCACCGAATGGTTAGAGGCACACTGAACCTAAATGTTAAGTTGGAGAGGTCTCGTCTGATGAAGTCAACGCTCCGTCCCCCTCGTGCTCTAATCCAAAGTCCCGAAACCTTTCAGCTCGAGTTACAAAACCGTTTTCAGTGCCTAGAAGACTGCAATGAAGTGGACGATATGAATGACAAGCTCGTGGAAACTGTCCATGCGGTCGGAGCTAAGTTCTGCAAGACCCGCCGCAGAAGAACACAAAAACTCTCCGATCACACTCTTAATCTCATGGCTGTTAGACGGGAGATGAGGCTACATTCTTCAACAGATTTGACAGCATACAGGCAACTGAACAGACAGATCTCCAAATGCATGCGGCGAGACTTACGCAACTTCAATACAGCTCGTATTGAAGAAGCGATCGAGCGGAACCAAGGCTCCAAAGTCTTTGCCAGAGATCTGTCTGCCAGAAAGATCCAACTGTCAAAGCTGAGGACCGAGTGTGGCAGCATCGTTTCCGGGGCACCTGAGATTTTGAGTGAGATTGAGAGGTTCTATGGGCAGCTGTACACGTCATCGTTGGAGCCACACGCAAGTGTGAGTAACGATCCAAGAGCGAGTCTTATTCGACACTATTCCGAAGATATCCCGGACGTCAGTCTGAGCGAGATTAGAATGGCTCTCCAGCACCTTAAAAACGGCAAGGCCCCAGGCGAGGATGGAATTACAGCGGAGCTTCTGAAAGCGGGTGGAAGACCGGTACTTGAAGTCCTTCAGAAGCTCTTTAATTCCGTACTCCATGGTGGCATTACACCGGAGGCGTGGAGCAGAAGTGCGGTGGTCTTGTTCTTCAAGAAAGGTGACAACGCTCTCTTGAAGAACTACAGACCGATTTCCCTTCTGAGCCGCGTCTACGTGCTGTTTTCGAGAGTCATTACGAATCGTCTCGCGCGCAGACTTGACGACTTCCAGCCTCCCGAACAAGCCGGTTTCCGAAAGGGCTTTAGCACCATAGACCACATACATACCCTACGGCAAATTGTACAGAAGTCCGAAGAGTACAATTTGCCACTATGTCTGGCGTATGTGGACTATGAGAAAGCCTTTGATTCCGTCGAAATTTGGGCGGTGCTGCAGTCCCTTCAGCGGTGCCAAGTTGACTGTCGGTATATCGAAGTGCTGAAGTGTTTGTACAATAGAGCTACGATGGCTATCCGAGTACAGAACCAGAGTACGAAACCTATCCAATTGCAGAGAGGTGTAAGACAGGGTGACGTTATATCCCCGAAACTCTTCACCGCTGCATTGGAAGACGTTTTCAAGCTTCTGGACTGGAAAGGATACGGAATTAACATCAATGGCGAGTACATCACTCACCTTCGATTTGCCGACGATATAGTCCTCATGGCAAAATCGCTGGAGGAACTAAGCACTATGCTCAATGACCTCAATAGTGTCTCCCAACGGATAGGTCTTAAGATGAACATGGACAAAACAAAGATTATGTTTAATGTCCATGTCACACCTATGCCGGTAGTTGTTGGGAGCACTAAGCTCGAAGTTGTTGACGAGTATGTTTACCTGGGACAAATAGTCCGACTAGGTAAGTCCAACTTCGACCGAGAGGTCAATCGACGGATTCAACTCGGCTGGGCAGCGTTCGGGAAGCTACGACACATCTTCTCGTCAGAAATACCTCAAAACCTTAAAACAAAATTGTACAACCAGTGCGTGTTGCCAGTGATGACTTACGGAACTGAGACGTGGTCCTTCACTGCTGGCCGTATGAGGAAGCTCAAGGTCGCTCAGCGAGCTATGGAGAGGGCTATGCTCGGAGTTTCTCTGCGTGATAAACTTAGGAATGAGGATATCCGCAGTAGAACCAGAGTAACCGACATAGCCCAACGGATTAGTAAGCTGAAGTGGCAGTGGGCCGGCCATATAGCTCGAAGAACCGACAACCGATGGGGAAGAAAGGTTCTCGAGTGGCAGCCTCGTACCGGTAGGCGAAGTGTAGGGCGTCCCCCCACAAGATGGAGTGACGACCTGGTAAGACATGCAGGAAGTCGATGGATGCAGGTGGCTCGGGACCGTGCTTTGTGGCATTCCTTGGGGGAGGCCTATGTTCAGCAGTGGACTTGTGAAGGGCTGTAATGATGATGATGATGATGACTACTTGTCTAAAATAATACTTATCAAGGATAACTACAAAAAATAACACATTATTATCATTAACTATCAGTATAGAATTTCGTCTCGGGATCCCGGATTTTCCAAATTCACTACGCTTAAGTATCATTTTTATGATTAGTTGAAACTTGCCACTATATTTAAAAACTGATAAACATTTCCTTAAAAAAATCATTGTTTTCTAATACGTGGCATTACAATATTAAAAGTAGTCACAAAGCAAATTTCAGCGCTCAGCGCTGCAACTAAATGCGAAGCAGACTTATGTAAGAGCCGATCGATCCCTTCGAAATTTAGACTGTGCTCAGACGGACAGTCCCTTCAGCCGTGCCAGTACAGTAGGACTATGATGGCTATTCGAACACACACCAGAATACGGAACCTATACAACTGCAGAGAGGTGTAAAACAGGGTGACGTTATATCCCCGAAACTTCACCGCTGCATTGGAAGACGCTTTCAAGCCAATGGACTGGAAACGATATGGTATCATCCTCAAAGTCGAGTACATCACTCAGCTTCGATTTGCCTACGATAAATTCTGTATGGCAGAATTGCTGGAGGACCTTGGCACTACGTTCAATGACCTCATAGTGTCTCCCAACGGATAGGTCTTAAAATGAAAATGGACAAAACAAAAGTCACGTGTACTCTCACGCCGGTAGTTATTTGAAGTACTACTTTCGAAGTTGTTAACGAGTATAAAGTTGTGGACTCGATGCGAAGCAAACTGAGAAAGCTGATTGATTCTGTCGAAATTGGTGCAGTATTGCAGTCTCTTCAGGGGTACCAATTTGATCTTGGTATATCAAAGTGCTGAAGTGTTTGACAGTAAGGCTATGATGGCTATCCGAGCTCAAGGTCGCTCACAGCTGTGACGAGATGTTTGGAGTTTCTTTGCGTGATAGACTTTGTAATGAGAATATATGCTGTGATACACAGTAGGTTTTTTTTATAGAATAGGGGGCAAACGAGCATGCGGCTCACCTGATGGTAAGTGACTACCGCCGCCCATGAACAACCGAAAAACCCAGGGGAATTGCAGATGCGTTGCCGGCCTTTTAAAAAGGTGTAAGCTCTTTTCTTGAAGGTTCCTAAGTCGTATAGGTCCGGAAAATTAGCTGTTGGCAATTGATTCCACAAGGAAGTTGTGCGAGGGAGAAAACTTCTTCTAAATCGCACAATGGGGGACCGCCAATCATCCAGATGGTATGGATGGTAACGCGAGTTTTGTCGCGATGTGCGATGGTGAAATTGAGCGGCTGGAATTAGTCCGAACAATTCCTCCGAGCACTCCCCGTGATAGATGCGATAAAATACGCAAAGAGATGCAACATCTCTACGCAGTGCCAGTGTATCGAGCCGATCAGAAAGAACTCGGTCGTCGACGATACGAACCGCTCTGCGCTGGATGCGGTCAAGTGGAAGGAGTTGGCACTGGGGTGCCCCGGCCCAGAGATGAGAACAGTATTCCATGTGGGGCCGAACTTGCGCTTTGTAAAGTTGCAAGCGATGTGCCGGCATGAAATACTGTCTCGTTCTGCTGAGCACGCCAAGCTTTTTAGAGGCCAATTTGGCCTTCCCTTCCAAGTGACCACGAAACTGCACACTATTCGATATGTCGACGCCAAGGATTCCGATACTGGCTGAGGCAGCAAGGGGAGTGCCTTGAAACTGAGGAGATACGACAAAGGGGTTCTGTTTAGCGGTAAACGTGCAAACTTGTGTCTTCTGGGGATTGAACTGGACTAGATTTAGTCGGCCCCAATCCGAGACTTTGTTAAGCAAAGACTCGACTTCAGACACAAGTTTGTCCCGATACTCGGCGACGTTTTTCCGAGAAATATTGGCACGGCCGGCATATAAGGCATCACCAGTGCTGTCGTCTGCATAGCAATGAATGCTACCAGTTAGCAACATATCATTGATATGCAGGAGAAACAGCGTTGGTGATAGCACGCAGCCTTGTGGAACACCAGCGTTGATAGGCTTGAAATCATAGCATGCACCGACTACAACGACCTTGATGCTCCGATCAGCAAGGAAACTGGTGATCTATTTGCACAATTTCTCGGGAAGCCCATAGGAAGGAAGCTTCGAAAGAAGGGCTTTGTGCCAGACCCGATCGAAGGCCTTCGCTATGTCCAAACTAACGGCCAATGCCTCCCCCTTGGACTCTACTGCCTCCGCCCATCTATGAGTTAAGTAGACTAGAAGATCACCAGCGGATTGACTCCGACGAAAACCGTATTGGCGGTCACTAATCAGCTGGTGATCTTCAAGGTACCTCACGAGCTGGCAGTTTATAATGGCTTCCATTATTTTGGAGAACAAGGAGGTGATGGCGATAGGCCTGTAGTTGGACGGGTCTGAGCGGTCGCCTTTTTTAGGGATCGGGTGGACCAAAGCTGTCTTCCATGAATTCGGGACTACGCCTTGGGAGTAGGAGTACCGGAAAAGACGCGTTAATACCGGTGCCAACTCCGGAGCACACGTCTTCAGCACAATGGGAGGGACTCCATCGGGCCCACTCGACTTGCTAACGTCCATGGAGAAGAGTGCTTTGCGAACCGGGCGCTGTGTAAATCGCGCATCCGGCATGGAGCACTCACATCGCGGGATGATCGGCGGTTTGTTCCCCCCGTCATCTAGAGTCGAGTTGGACGCAAAAAGAGAGCTCAATAGATCGGCTTTCTCCTTTGCGGCATGGGCCAGTGAGTCGTCCTCTTTGTGCAGAGATGGAAGAGATGGCTGACAGAAGTTCCCTTGGACAGCCTTGGCGAGAGACCAGAATGCACGGGTTCCCAAAGGAAGGCGAACTATCTTCTCGCCAATTCTGCCGATGTGCTCAGACCTTGCCTTGGCAATGACGCTTTTGAAGGACCTGGAGGCGGAATTATACTTCTTTTTAAGTGCGCTGGTGTTTACATCCCGAGACGTTGATGCGTCAGCCCAGGCCCGGTAGCACTCCTGCTTATAGCGTGATGCTATTTTACAGGAGCGACCAAACCATGGCTGGGATCTGTCTCCGATGGGCACCACAGAGAATGGAATAAAAAGTTCCATACCCTGAAGTACCACATCAGCAACAGAATCGGCAACAACGCTGGGATCTTCCGGCGAGAAGCAAACCCGCCCCAAGGGTAGGATGCAAAAAAAGACCGAATCCCGTCCCAATCAGCTAACCTATTGTGCCAAACACGGCGGCAAGCTGCAGATCGCAACTGCGATTGGAGCGGGAGTGGCACCGTACTCCGGATCAGACAATGGTCCGAAGAGCCCAGAAGGGCATCGACGGAGACCTGATATCCATCCGGATGAGAGGTCAGCAGAAGGTCCAACAGGGAAGGTACATGGTCTTCCACATCTGGGATCCGCGTAGGCGAAGTAACCAGTTGTGTTAGACCATATGCCAAATCAAAGTCATAGACAGATCTACCCGCATGATCGGTTAAACGAGAACCAAGCCATTCAGCGTGGTGGGCGTTGAAATCACCGAGTATCACGATCTCTGCGGATGGGACATGTTGTAGCACGGAGTCTGCAGCCATTTGGACGTGGTCGATGAGTCGGTCTGTGTCGGCATTACTGCTATGGGACCTATAGAGGCACCCGTAGACGCGGGGATGGTCGTCGCTGTCTATGTCGATGGACAGGTCCGTACCTTCAAGACTGCCGAGGCGTCGAAAACAGATGTCCTCTCTGACGTATACGCAAACTCCAGCCCGGGTTACAAAGGAGTGTTCCAATTTGTACCCTGGGTAGGAGAGATATGAAGTATCAGAAACTCCCCAGAATACGCGGGGCAGCCTGAGCACCCACGCTCAGGAGTGAAGTAGTATTGTCGTGGATGCTCAGCGAGGGATTCCCCAGGGGTGCTGGTACCCTCCTGGGGTAGTCTTTTATTTAATTCCACTACCATGTTGATGGGGAGGGGGGGGGGGAATTGGGCCTCCGGCCACCTGCACTCACCAAGCGCCACGCAGAGGTAAACCTCTACTTTACGCTGGTATTTTGTGAGGTCGTGGTACCACCGCGGTTCGAGCTGGCCCATCCATGCGATAGCAAAAGCTACCGCTTAGCTCTACCACTGTTTAAAAAAGGTAACCATCATAACGTAAACAGTTGTTACACTGAAGCGGCTGCCTTGGCCGGCCATATAACTTGAAGAACCGACAATTGACGGAGAAGAAAGGTTCTCGAGTGGCAGCCTCGTTAGCGAAGTTCAGGAGAGCTCCCCACTAAATGGAGTAATGACTTAATAAGCAATGCAGGTTGGCAGGTGGCTTAAGACTTTGTTTTTGTTGCATTCCTTGGGTGAGGCCTACGTTCATCAGTGTATTTGTGGAGGTCTGAAATGAGGACTGTTCGTGCCAAACGCTAATTTTAAGAATTAACATTAGGAGGCGCGCGACGCGGTACATTCCTGACCGGCATGACGTGTAGATTAACGGGACTTTTTGCTGAGACGCCGCGCGCCAGCTGTCTTAGTTCGCATGCCTCCTAGGGCGTTGTCTTAATTTGTACGGTTCGTGGCAACGAGGCTGAATTTTGAGTTTTGAGTGATTATCAGATATACGTCTGGGAAAATTAATTGTGAACAGTTGCCGGTCGGATAGACTTGTGCAGTGCGTCATTTGTTTAATTTCGATTAACGTGAATTTATTTAAATTTGAAGTTAATTAAATGTACAATAAAGTTGATAAACTAATATAGTGAAATAAAAGCAGAAGGTTTCAATTGCTGAACGCCTACTTGAGGCATCGCACATTTTGGAGAAAAGCAGCGCCTGTGGGTCTGCTGTCAGGTTACATCTATACACACTTTCGCACATTACTTACATGCACCTCACTTACCACCTGACTGATACCCTGTGGTCAAACCTAACTCCGGAATTCGGTAAGTTTTTTTGCTTATCCAGCCCTTATATATATATATACTAAACATCCATAGGCATTTTGGGCTCCACCCTTGGTTGTTCGTCGAGTGTTCCGCTGATGGCCCCCAGGATAGTTGACTTTTGTCGGGGCAACTAGGGGCGTGTACAAGGACCATGACGATAAAGTTTTGTTTGAATTTGTTTTCTTTTTAAGCCTAGTTCATTAGCTTTGTGCGTGCGTTCGTGTACATTGTTATATCGATTTTTATTTAATTAGGCATGTTCGGAGTTTATGAGTGCGGCGGCCGCGTCGAGTGCTCGAATGTCCCGTGCACTGCAACACGAACGGGAACAGAAGATGCGTCTGCAGGAAGTTGTGGAGCAGTTAGCTAGGCAACACGATAATCTTGAGAAGACCGTCACTGCTCGCAGCTCTCCACATACAGGTAAAGTGAGAATGCTAGACTTATGGTTAAAGTTCAAATATTGCAAAATAAAGCAGATGAATATAGTCAACTGAAAAACAACGGTTAGCAACTCGCTTGCCAGGCGTGGAAAATATTTACTCTATAGTGGAGGCATATGTTCAGCTGTGGACTTTTAATAAGTAATGGTAAACATTACTTATTAAAATTCCACAGTAACACAACAGGTTTAAGAATCGGCTTTAGAGTTCATAAGTTCAAGAATCTGCTTTGTGGAATAATTGGGTATAATTACATCTCTAGACTTGTGATGTGGGTTAATAGGGTGACAAATGCTGGTATTGATATTCGATATTATACGATATTCGAACCGTTCCATAATTTTTTGGTTGTGCATCATATCTTGACAACTGTGCCAGATGTGATGATAAAAAGTGCTCAGTAATTACAATGTCATTCTTTAAAATAAAAGTTTGAACATTATAGATAGATGGAAAAATCTTTATTTGCCACAGTAAATATTTCTTGTGCAAAGGCGAACAAGTCCACTGCTGAACATAGGCCTCCCCCAAGGAATGCCACAAAGTACGGTCCTGAGCCACCCGCATCCATCGACTTCCTGCATGTCTTACCAGGTCGTCACGCCATCTAGTGGGGGGTCGCCCTACACTTCGCCTACCGGTACGAGGCTGCCACTCGAGAACCTATCTTCCCCATCGGTTAACTTAATGCCATTATGGAATTCTCTGCCAGCTAACTTTTCGCAGTGTGTTTTGCAGCTATGAGTAGAGCAGCAATAAAACAAACAACTTATTTCGATACATAAAAATAAAATGAAGTGTTTGTCTATAATATCGAAATAACTGTCTTATATTGAGCTAAGGGGGTTATTTGCATGTCATTAAGATGTGAATAACCATTTTCAAAAAAATGTCTGACTATCGGAATGACTGCACCAATTGCGATGAAACTTCACGGCTATAAAAAAAATATTGTGGTCTAGACTGCAAGTTGTTCGAACACCTAGTATTGTTGCCATAGGCTAGTGTTGCAAAATGTCAACTAGCGACTTTGGAATCAATGGAAAGTAGCGCAAGAGGATTTATTGGTGACATCAATATGGTTAGAACCAATCTTACCAGTCTGCAATCTAACCCATATGCACCTAGCCAGCATATATTTTGTACGTGGTAGAGCCTTGTTGCAGCTATATTAGTAGAATAGTTGTAGCACGAATGGATCGGCTCAACCGGGGAAGGACCACGCTCTCACAGAATACCAGCGTAAAATAGCAACTTAACACTGCTGTGTTTCGTATGGTGAGTGTAGAGTACCGGAGACCCTTTTTACTGGAAAAGAGGCATTCCATCTTAGTTCTCACGGGTGACAACGCATCTGCATTTTGATTCGCAAACGAGGATAAATGTAGATGTCCATGGGCCACAGCAACCACTTACCATCAGGAGGATTGTGCATGTTTGTCACCCTATCCTATAAAAAAACAGGCCAAGTGCGAGTGGGACTCGCGCACCGAGGGTTCCGAACAAATCCGTAGGTATATAAGTTTAAAATTATTAAAAATATTTTTATTATATGATGTAACTAAAAATTTATGCTTTTCGCAATTTTTCCTTTATCTGTGCTACAAAACGTTGCTTCGTACCAAATTTCAAGATTCTTAGTTCGCGGGAAGTACCCTGTAGGTTTTGATTCCCTTGCGAATGTCGAAAATTTGCGGCATAAACGGATGTATCTTTTGATTGCGTTGGCTTAGAAGTTTGATTTTTTTACAGCTCCAAGGGACAATAGACTTGAGTATTTGATATGAATTTCAGCTTGATACCTCCACGCGTTCCTGAGAAAAAGGGTATTGACAGACAGACAGACAGACGGACAACAAAGTGATCCTATAAGGGTTCCGTGTTTTCCTTTTGAGGTACGGAACCCTAAAATATATTATTTTTATTACATTACGAAAAGCGTGCGCAGGAATTGTTTGACTTAATTCCTCTGTCTTAGTTTCATTATTGGACCACCAAATACTCGGCGGGGTCAACTCCCTTGTTGTTGACGTACCACGCTATCGAACCATCCTTGGTTTGTGTCATCGTTCATAATGCGCACAACAAAGGAGTAGTATAATTTGACAGCATCTGTCTTTCCATCCGATTGCAATAACTTCAAACCAAGAGTGAATAGGCTTTTGCTTTTGTTGACGAAATGGGGTGATGCATTTTCTTACGCTGCTACCAAGCTTAAAGATTAGATAAACTCGCCCTATAGCGGTCCACTTCCAGCAGTGAACTACTACGAACTAATGAAGAAGAAGAAATTAAATTGATTTCTTATTTAACTTAGGATTTCCACAAAATGGTGATTCACAGTAACACTACTACCTATCGAAGTTAACTGCTGAACATAGCGCTTCTATAGATTGCTTTATAGGCGGGTTGACAATCGTAATTTGATCATTTTATTTCGTAGTTGCTATTAGGAAGACGCTGCTGTTCATCTATTGATTTGATTCCCTTTGTCGCCTCTTATGACACCCACGGGAAGAAATAGATATTCTTATACCGTGATTACACAGTGTGAACGTTGATTGATTTTTCAATAGTTCTTGAATATAAACTGAAGCATTTAAGATATAGAGAAAGAAATATAATCTGTAGAATTTTGTAACCGAATTTTATTTGATATTAAGAATATTATATTATAACGGCAACCGATGCCTAGAGTTTGCCTAATGCTGAAATTGGACCGTAATCTATAGAAAGAAATTCACGACAAATACTTATAATTCTTGCGGTTACGTTGTTACGCCTGTGAAAATAGATTGGCTGGTATCCAGAAAAGATTCAGATTTTAGTCTCGTAACATTACATCATCGTTCATCACACATTACCGTGTCATGTCGGTATAATTTAATCCATCACATAATTTCGTCCCATGGATTGCGTAAAAGTCAACTAAAGGTCTTTTTTAGTCCAAGGTAGCGCCGCGCCAACTCCCAGGCATTATTCGAAAGATTTGCCTATACTCACCATGCGGACGCGACGGTTGGTTACCCATCTATTAGCTATCCCCCAACTAGCAGAGTGCAACGCGTGCAGGTGAGATTGACATTTGAGGGGAAAAATAATACATTTTAACTTATTAGACATGAAATTTTAAATTGATCGCGAAGGAAAATGTCAACGTAGCATGCTTCGAGCAAATCGTGGATATAATACTAGTAAATTACTTTTGTTATTCCTTTTAGAACTAATTATTATTATTTATAGTTGTTATCTCGTTAAATAAGATCTTTTCAAGATTTGCAAATAGCCCATAAGATACTTAAGTAAAGTCTCATTAATTTTATATCAGATAGTCGAAAACTTAAAAATTAGATATCAAGTAGTCGAAAACTTAAAAATTAATAGGCTAAATATAATGTAATATAAATGTCACATTAGGTCAGACAAATAGGAACAAGATTTTGACACCGAAAACATTATAAGCATACTAACTATTAAATAGTTGTAATATATTGAGGCTGTAAGCCTACATACAATCCATTGTTGAGCTTATCGGGAAGGCCCCCTTATTATTGAGTGTTATATAGCAAAGAGCCACAGTATTTTTAATTAACACCCTTTTTTGTGTTCACCACTCAGTATCAATTAATGTCATTGACAGTTTAAATCAGAATAAAATATTTCGCATATTATACATATAATATACAATATTTGAGTATAAAGAACTGATGAAACTTTATTCAACTCTGTTTAATATGTAAAATGTATAAACAGCCCGATGTACATAATATTTTATTATGTTTCATGTCGCAGATCTATTTTCTGTGATGTAAGTGTTGTTAGCCTATACGGCTCTTACAGCTTCATCAGTTACTATTTTAAAAGCGAAAGGCAATAATGATGAGGATGATGATGATAATGGAGGTTCATGATTTAGTATTGTTACTAATCGCCATATCCCCACTGTTGAGGTTTTTTGAGCTATTTAACCGCTGTCCGAGTGGGGGTGTGCGGACCCCGCCTCTGACTGCTTAGCTCGTGTCGGTCAACGACATTTCGCAGAACAAAGGATTTGTCGGTGGGGCTTTCAAACTCAGATTGTATGATAAAAACTTCGAAATGGAGTTAGCTATGAAGTTAGTGATGTTTTTTATACTGTAAAACACGAGGCATTACTGTCTAAAAATATAAATTTTTATTTCGAATAATGAAAAGTCATTTGATACAATGAACTGATACTTCAGTAACTAATAACATAATAACGACCCTCATGATCATCATCATTACAACCGTTCATAAGTCTACTACTAAATATAGGTCTCCTTCAAGGCATACCACAAAGCACAATCCTATGCCACTTGCATTCATCAACTTCCAGGTCGTTACTACATCTAGTGGGTTGTCGCAAAATAAAAGGTGATAATGAAAGAAAATGTTAAACCTAGGGACTATGTGAGTTGCTTGATAGCAAATGTAAGTTTAACATGTCCAAATTAAAAATATATAAACTATTATATTATACGTTGGTTATTGAAATTACAGGCTCTCACAATAAATCGATGTCTTGCAATATAAATGGTTGGAATATAAATGGTCGATTTTAAGTTAAGTCGCAGATTAATCCTAGGACACTTTCTTGTTATTGTACTCAATAAGTATGGGGAGTCAATATAATTATTAAGGACTTTATACAAAACTAAAACATCTCGGCGCTCACGTCTGGTTTCGAGATTAGTTACTATATTTGCTGGAATTGTTTGGAAAATATATTTTAAACGTTTGAGGAACTTATTTTAGATACGTCCTTATTAATCGAATATTGTAGATTCCACACAGTTGAAGCATACTCAAGATGCGACCTGACCGGAGAATGATATAAAGTTACAAAAGTAGATTTTTTTTAAAGTCAATTCTTTGTCGGAACAACTTTGTCTTACCCACGTAAGCCATGCTGCAGCTTTATTAATAGTATAGTTGTAGCACGAATGGATCGGCTCGACCGGGGAAGGACCACGCTCTCATAGAATACCAGCGTAAAATAGCAGCTTAACACTTCTGTGTTTCGTATGATGAGTGTAGAGAACCAGAGACCCATTTTACTGGAAAAGAGGCATTCTATATTAGTCCTCTATAACTATAATAACTGACAATCAAGATAAACTAGATCTCTCACCTGGGTAACCCTCTTCAGTAATACATTATTAATGCTGTAGTTATAAAGAATAGGAATGTTTTTCCTAGAATATGAGATAATGCAACATTTACTTATATTTAAAAATAATTTATTACACAAACAATATTCGCTAAGACGATTCAAATCACTCTGTAAATCAAGACAATCTTGAATAGATTTTACAACAATAAAAATTTGGGCATCATCAGCATATTGCAAAACTTTCGAATAATAAAAGCAACTTAAAACGTCATTGATAAATATGTTGAACAACAAGGGACCGAGGTGATAGCCTTGAGGCACACCAGATGTGATGGGGACAAACGAAGATGTAAAGCCTTTAACAGCCACAGACTGAGACCGCTGTCTGAGGTAAGACGTGCACCATCGTTGGACATCGCCGAGTATACCGAATTACTCTTTTTTTTTTTACCAATAACGAGTGGGAAATTTTGTCAAAAACTTTTGAGTAATCGGTATATACGGCGTCTACCTGATAGCCCCTACTCATAACTTCCAGAATCTGAGCTAGGAATTCACACAAGTTTGACTTCGTACTATGTTTATTAATAAAGCCATGCCGCTGTGTAATCAATAACTATCTTACAACAGGAAATAAAGTTTCATAAATAATTTTCTCAAATTATTTCTGTAATTACAAACATTTTGCTTATTACCGGTTTAAAAACGGGCACGGCTATAGAACGTTTCCAAATAAGAGGCATGATACCCTAGATAAGGATAACTTAAAGTCTGCTAACGGAATAAGCAAACTCTTTACAACGACGTTTCAAAAATACTGAATGGAGACCGTTCGTAATGTCGTCTCTCTGACGAAACCCCAAAAACAGACTGGAAAAATTCACTAAAAAGATTGGCGATTGATTTGCCGTCAGAAGCGGTTCTGTTCTCAAAGTACATTTATCGGGTATGCACTATGCAATAAGTAGAGATTTTAAAGTTTATTTTTTTAGTTCCATATAAAAATCCAAAGCAAGCAGACCGACTCATCGACCACGTCTCAATGGCTACAGATTCCTTGTTACAGCAGATCCCATCCGCAGAGATCGTGATCCTTGGTGATTTTAACGCCCACCACGCCGAATGGCTCGGTTCAGGTTTAACCGATCATGCGGGATGATCTGTTTATGACTTTGCCTTGGCATATGGACTGACATAACTGGTAACTTTGCCTACGCGGATTCCAGATGTGGAGGATCTTACACCCTCCCTGTTGGACCTTCTGTTGACCTCTCATCCGGGCGGATATCGGGTTTCATTCGATGCCCCTCTCGGCTATTCGGACCATTGTCTGATCCGGAGTGTGGTGCCACTCACGCTCCCCTCGCGGTTGCGTTCTGCAGGTTGCCGCCGTGTTTGGCATTACAGGTCAGCGGATTGGGACAGAATGCGGTCTTTCTTTGCATCCTACCCACGGGGGCGGGTTCGCTTCTCGCCGGATGATCCCAGCGCTATTGCTGACTCTGTCACTGATGTGGTGTTACAGTGAATGGAACTATTTATTCCATAATTTGTGGTACCCATCGGAAGCAGATCTCAGCCTTTGTTCAGTTAGGTCGCTCCTGTAAGACTGCATTACGCAGTAAGCAGGAGTGTTATCAGGCCTTGGCTGAGGCTTCGGCGGCTCGGGATGTAAACACCAGCATGCTTAAAAATAAGTATAACTTCGCCTCCAGGTCCTTCAAAAGAGTTATTGCCAAGGCAAAGTCAGAGCACATAGGCAGAATTGGCGAGAAACTAATTCGCCTTCCCGTGCATTTTGGTCTTTCGCCAAGGCTATTCAAGGGAATTTCTGTAAGCCATCACTACCATCTCTGCACAGGGAGGACGACTCACTGGCCCAAGCCGCAAAAGACAAAGCCGACCTTTTAGGCTTTTAGGCACCAACGCTGGTGTTCCACAAGGCTGTGTGCTATCACCAACGCTGTTTCTTCTGCATATCAATGATATGTTGCTAACTGGTAACATTAATTGCTATGCGGATGACAGCACTGGTGATGCTCTATACACCGGCCGTGCCAATATATCTCAGGAAAACGTCGCCGAGTACCGGAACACACTTGTGTCTGAAGTCGAGTCTTTGCTGAAAAAAGTCTCGGATTGGGGGCTACTAAATCTAGTCCAGTTTAATCCTCAGAAGACACAAGTTTGCGCATTTACCGCTAATGAGAACGGAGCATCACCTCAGTTTCAAGGCACTCCCCTTCTTGCCTCAGCCAGTATCGGAATCCTCGGAGTCGACATATCGAGTGACGTGCAGTTTCGTGGTCACTCGGAAGAGAAGGACAATTTGGCCTGTAAAAAGCTTGACGTGCTCAGCAGAGCGGGACAGTATTTCATGCCGGCACACCGCCTGCAACTTTACAAGGCGCAGGTTCGGCCTCACATGGAATACTGTTCCCATCTCTGGGCAGAGGCTCGTGCCGGCTCGAATCGTCGACGACCGAGTCCTTTCCGATCGGCTCGATTCATTGGCACTGCGAAGCGAAGAGATGATGCATTCCTTTGCATTTTCTTTCGCATTTACCACGGGGGGTGCTCTGAGGAATTGTTCAGATTAATATGAATAATGAACTCCCGATACCATCCACACCATCAGGATGATTGGCGGTCCACCACTGTGCGATTTAGAAGATATTTTCTTCCTCGCACGACTTCCTAGTGGAATCGATTACCATCAGGGATTTTTCCGGATCGATACGACTTAGGGACCTTAAAGAAAAGAGCCTACTCCTTTTTAAAAGGCCGGCAACGCATCTGTAATTCCCCTGGTTCCCCTGGTGTTGCGATTGTTCATGGGCGGCGGTAGTTACTTACCATCAGGTGAGCCGCATTCTGGTTTGCCTCCTCTCTGAGCCGCATGCTGGTTTGCCCCCTCTCTCTATAAAAAAAAGCTTTTTATATAACGAATTGATAGAATGATATCTAATTAGAAGTCATTTTGATTACAATTGCTTTTTACTTACTGTCCTTCATAGGTCAACTGATGAACGTAGGCCTCCCCCAGGGAATGCCACAAAGCACGCTCCTGAGCCACCTGCATCCATCGACTTCCTGCATGTCTTATGAGGTTCGTCACTCCATCTTGTGGGGGATTATTACCCTACACTTCGCCTACCGGTACGAAGCTGCCACTCGAGAACCTTTTTTCCCCATCCGTTGTCGGTTCTTCGAGCTTTATGGCCGGCCCTTTGCCATTTCAGCTTACTAATCCGTTGGGCTATATCGGTCACTGGTTCTACTGCGGATATCCTCATTTCTAAGTTTATCACGCAAAGAAACCCCAAGCATAGCCCTCTCCAGCTCACTGTTCGACCTTAATCGTCCTCATACGGCTAGCAGTGAAGGACCATGTCTCAGATCCATAAGTCATCACTGGCGACACGCACTGTTTGTACAAACTCATTTTCAGGTTTTGAGGTATACCCGACAAAAAGATGTGTTGTAATGTCCTGAACGCTGCCCAGCCGAGTTGAATCCGTTGATTGACCTCTCGGTCGAAGTTGGATTTACCTAATCGAACTATTTGTCCCAGGTATACACATTTACTTACGTTTACGACACATTGCCAATCTTTACAACGTTGTTAACGAAAGGTTTGTGGACGATAAATCCGACACCTCCTTGGGACAGATAGTCGCCCTCCCGGTGATAGAACAAGTTGCCGGATTCGAGGATTACCGTGCCCTCTCCCTCTCTTCGTACCTCAGGTAATCCTATAATATCCCAGAGCAACTTGTCTATCTCTTATTTCAGCTCCAGGTTCTTCTCGTCGGTCCTCAGGGTGCGTGCGTTGTATAGAAGCTCCACTGGAGATTCTTAGTACCCCATGCCCTGCCGTTACCATAGTTACCACCGTAGCCAGGAATAGCGAGGCCGCTGGGAACTGGGGGCCGTCTCATCGTAACTTACATCATGGGGGGATGTTTGCCATAGTTGCCATGCGTGGTGAGCGGATTGGCAACCGCAATTTTCTTATTGTACTGTTGCTGTTATCAGGAAGATGCTGTTGCCCATCTCCTGACTGTTTCCTTCTGTCGTCTCTTACGAAACGCATGGAAAGATATGGGGTAGTATATGTATAGAGTCGTAGGATAGTGTATAGTTATGTAGCAAATGGCCTTTAATACCTTGGACAAAATTCAGTCAAATGTCGACGCGTAATTAGAGATGGCATGAAATACACTCCCATTTTTAGTCTTTAAGTTATATGTTTTGAAGCCCTCCTATTTTAGCGCAGACAATATTTCTCTGATAGGTTCTTGTTAAAAACTGCTGGTTATTTACACCATCCTTTCCTTTCCAAACTTCATTCCTTGTATCAATTAGTCAGGCACTCTCCATTCTGGTCCCATAAGGATTTGCTATTAAATAAATTTGTCATCATGTTCCCTCATCAGTTTATCAATACTTTAGTATCCCACTTTACAATACATAGGCTGCACCAAAAGTATCGGGAATGGAATATTTCCACTGTTCCTGTCATATTAAAATCTTTTTAATTGAAAACTCCTTGGTTTTAAAAATCGAATACCATTTATTCTTGTCACAAGGTTTTATCAAACTTGTTTAGTCGTTGAGAAAATGAAATTGACTCAAGAAAATTCAAGAGCGATGATTTATTATGACTTTCGAAGTGGTTTAACACAAAGATAGTGTGTTGACCGGATAATTTCTGCATTTGGTGATGAAGCCCCATCCAAAACCACAATTTATCGCTGGTTTGCTGAATTTCAACGTGGACGTGTCAAGCTCAGTGATGATCCCCGTCAAGGTCGTCCAAAAACTGCAGTCACCCAAGAAAACGTTGATGCTGTGCGTAAGCTAATTGAGGAAGATCGACATGTGACATACCGCGAAATTCAAGCAACTTTAGACATTGGCATGAGTCTAATACAAATAATCTTGCATGAACAATTAGGTGTAAAAAAGTTGTTTTCCCGATGGATACCGCATTCGCTCTGTGAAGAGCAAAAAGCGGCTCGCGTTACTTGGTGCGTCAGAACTCTCGAAAGATTCCACGCAGGATCCTCAAATGCTGTATACAACATCGTATCAGGTGACGAATCCTGGATATACGCGTACGAACCCGAAACAAAAAACCAGTCACGAGTTTGGGTGTTCGAAAATGAGTTAAAGCCAACAAAAATTGTTCGTGTGTTGCAAAAAAAATGGTGGCCACCTTTGTCTCCAAAACCGGCCATGTTACGACTATTCCTCTTGAGGGACAAAGAACGGTTAATGCAGAATGGTATGCTAGCATTTGTTTGCCACAGGTCGTTTCTGAACTCCGTAAAGAGAACTGCAACCGCCGCATCATCCTGCATCACGACAATGCGAGTTCTCACACCGCACACAGAACAAAAGAGTTTTTAGAGCAAGAAAACATAGAATTATTAGACTATCCGCCGTACAGCCCCGACCTAAGCCCTAATGATTTCTATACTTTCCCTAAAATAAAGAATAAATTGCGTGGACAGAGATTTTCATCACCTGAAGAAGCTGTGGACGCCTACAAAACGGCCATTTTGGAGACCCCAACTTCCGAATCGAATGGTTGCTTTAATTATTGGTTCCATCGTATGGAAAAATGTGTCAAATTTCGCGGAGAATACTTCGAAAAGCAATAAATACATTTTTAAATAGTAATGTTGTGTCACTTCCTTGATTCCCGAAATTTTCAGTGCCGTCCTCGTATCCCATATTATGAAGCTCTAATTTTCAATCCAGACATTATTCTAAATACATATTGGAATAGGTGAGAACATGATTGAAGTAAAACAAATTGATTTTATATCGGGGGGGGGGGGGGGGGGGAGTTGATATACAGTGTGGTTCTTTAATTCAGAATGTGTGATAATGGATTATTTTAACTGATTGTCACATGATAATATCTAACGCCTACTATTTCACTATGCACGCACACATTCGTAAGGGCTGCTCGGTTACAAATTTAGATACCTTGTCGCGCTTCTTCCTGCGCCCTTTCGGCCCTTCCCTTCCGTTCACCGTTACACCGCTAGGTACCTCTGTCCGGCCGGCCGGCCGACAGCTGACAGTGTTGACCGTGACTTTTCATTACTTACGAGTGTGCTATTTTTAAATTTCCGTAAGTAGTGGCGCCGCAAATACTATGGAACTATGATATGGTGCGGTGCTATATTTTAAGCAATGAAAGTTTACGTGGTGTGGAAAGGTTATACGAAAGTAAGTTTTCACGCGGCAAGAAATTAACGTACATACGTGTACTTACCAATCAAAGAACAATTGACAGCTGATCAAAATATTCGAATGCAGTGAGCGACAATTTAAGTAGTGAATGTGAAGATAGGTGGAGGCCCTATAGTATGGTCTGCAAACTCACCGGATTTTTCACATATAGACTTTTATTAGTGGTGTGAAATAAACAGTCGTGTTTACTTCAAAGAGGTCCAAAGTTATGAAGACTGCCGCTACAAAATTATTGCTGTATTCATGGAAGTTAAAAGTGCACAAGCACAGGTGTAAGTGTAAAAATAATTGAAGAAAACTATGCATGGAGCGAAACTGATTCCATTTTGACGTTCCAATATATGTTATAGGGATTACTTGCGTAATTTAGTTGTAAATAGTTTATTTAATTTTTTTAAATAGTTTATTTAGTTTTCCCGGTATCTATGGGTATGGATATGACATCACAGTTGTGGAGAGATACAAACCAAGTGCCCAGGCCAGTTGGGATCAAATCCAGTCAAAAAGAGAGGCTATGGTTGAGAGTGTGAGTCTCACACTACGGTAGATATGAGCGCCGAAGACCAATTCCACGGCGGCGGTGTGGCCTAAAAATTTCCTCAGCGGCGGCGGCGTCGCGGAGGCGCGGCGTGGCTGACCATAGGCCATCTCTTCCTGATAAAACAATATTTAGATATTGTTTTATCAGGAAGAGATTTCTTAAAAAAAAACAATATATACCATATTGTTGGAATCAAAAACAGCTTTATATTTTTAATAAAGCCTTGGGGAGCCTCCGCCCAGTGATGGGAACAGTATTCCATGTAAGGCCGCACCTGCGTCTTGTAAAGTTGCAGGCGGTGTGCCGGCATGAAATACTGTCCCGCTCTGCTGAGCACGCATAGCGTTTTAGAAGACAATTTATCCTTCTCTTCCAAGTGATCACGAAACTTGCATATGTCGACGCCGAGGAATCCGATAATGTCTGAGGCAACAAGGGGAGTGCCTTGAAACTGAGGAGATGCTCCGATCTGCAAGAAAGATGGTGATTCAATTGCACAATTTCTCGGGAACTTACTTACTTACTTATCGTCACGCACAATCCCTGACGGGGTAGCCAGAGAGAACAGATCGCCAAGTGTCACGATCCTTACATACCTCTTTCGCTTCTTTCAGATTCATTATCTTCTTCATACATGCACGTCTAGGTATCCGAGTACTCTTGATCCTCCCCTCTTCGTGCAATTTGCTCACATGGTCTTCGAAAATTAGCCTTGGTCTACCTCGACACCTTTTAATATTAACTTTCGCGCTATATATTTTCTTCACCATTCGGTCTTCACTCATTCTCTCAACGTGCCCAAACCATCGAAGCACGCCCTTATCAATTTTTGTGATAAGGTCATCTTTCAAACCTGCCATATTGCGAATCTCTTCGTTTCGCTTCCGGTCGGCCATGGTAACGCCGCACATTTTACGAAGAGATCGCATCTCCACTGCATTCAACTTGCTTTTATGCTTCTTCTGGCATACCCAGGTTTCGCTGCCATATAACAAAGTCGGTACCAACACTGCGTTATGTATTGCAAGGCGTGCACTCTTCACTACGCCTTACCTTTTGACTAACGCAGTCAGGGCACCATTGACTTTGTTCCCGGCAGCGACACGCCTGTCCACATCTAAATCACATCTTCCATCCCGGCTAAAAGCACTCCCCAAGTATAAAATTTCATTTACCTGTTCTAGACATTCCTGATTTACCCATATTTCACACTTCGTTCTCTCTTCGTCCCTTTCAAATACCAGAACCTTAGTTTTATTAGCATTCAAACGGAGACCTTTAATTTCACATTCCTCTTTCATACACGTGACTAATGCCTGCAGTTCTGCCTCTGATGGTGCAATAAGCACTGCATCATCAGCATACAGCAGACAATTTACTTTTATGTCACCCAATTTCACACCCAAACAGCTATCTTTCAGCTTCTGTAAACAGCTGTCGAGATACAGTATGAACAGCCAGGAAGACATGACACAACCCTGTTTCACGCCCGTTTGGACGCTAAACATAGGTGACAGGTCATGCCCTACCCGCACACAGGCTTTACAGTCACAGTAAAGTGACTGCACAGCCCTTAGCAATTGACCATCCACACCGTACCCCGGCAACAGTTCCCACATTTTCTTCCTTACAACCTTATCAAATGCTTTCTCAAGATCCACAAAAGCACAGAAAATCCTCTGGTTAGCAGCCAGAAGCTTTTCCGTGATCATGCGGAGAGAAAACATTTGATCCGTGCATCCTCTTCCAGGTCTAAATCCGCATTGTGCCTCCCATAGAAATCTTTCCGATTTCTCTTGCATCCTACGTGTCAAAACCTTCGAGTAAACTTTACTTGCTAAACTGGTCAAGCTGATCGCCCGATAGCACCCGCAGTCAAAATGTGAACCTTTACCTTTATATAAAGGCACAATGACTGCGGATCGCCAATCATCCGGGACATCCCCCGTCCGCCAGCACAAATTGCACAGCAGATGAAAGCTGTCCCAGACGCGAGGCCCACCATACTTGACCATTTCAGCAGTAACTCTGTCTAGTCCCGCAGCCTTACCACATTTCAAACTTCGAATCGCACGTTCAATCTCTTTCATACTGATGACCTCAGTGTCATCGAGGTCCGGGTCTGGCGTACCAGTCTCGGCGTCATCCCCGGATCCCTCACTAAGATCATCACACGCATACATTTCTCTATAAAATTCGCTCCATCGCTGCATGACGTCCGATTTGTCTGAGAGGACGTCATTAGTTCTCGAAAGCACTTTGTTCATTCTTAAGGCCGTCGCACCACATCGGGTCCTTCCAACCTCTTTCCAGAAGAGTTTGGAGTTCTCCTTAAAGTTGTGCGACAACCTTTCGTCCGCTTCCATTCTACACCTTTCACGCACTTCCTCAATCAATGCTTTCGTGTGAACTTTTTGCAGCTTATATCTTTCTTTCATCTTCTCTCTCATATCCTTATCATTCTAGAGGCCAAGTAGTCTAACCATGCTTTCTTCTTCTTCTTTACAGCTTCTTTCACTTCATCATTCCACCATGCATCTCTTCTTTTACTACTGCCTCTTTTAATCTTTCCACACACTTCTTCCGCTGAACTTACCATTCCATCCCTAAGGTTCTGCCATGTTCTTTCCACACATTCATTTCTGCCATCGATGGTGTCAAGCTTTTCGGCTACCCTCGCATGATATTTGTCCCTAGTATCCGCTTCCTGAAGCTTCCAGCTTCGGATGCGACAGACCGACTGTGGTTCTGTTACTGCCGTCCGGTAGCGCCAACCCGCGAACAGACCCCTAAATCTAGTAATCACTAGATAGTGATCCGTTCCCAGGTCAGCACCCCTGAACACTCGCGTATCCATCACCTGTTTTCGCAGTCGGTCATCCACCAGGAACAAATAATTCTCTTTCTTTCATTATTTCGATCAACTCATTCGTCTTATCTCTCATGCCTCCTCTAACATTCCACGTGCCAACTCTGCACTCTGTCCTCCACCTTCCGCCGTGTCGGGCTGTGCGTGACGGGTGGCGGTCCCCATCGCCGCCCATAGAAATGGAGCTTCGAAAGAAGCGCTTTGGGCCAAACCCGATCGAAGGCCTCCGCAATGTGCAAACTAACGGTCAAAGCATCCCCCTTGGACTCTTATGCTTCCGCTCATCTATGAGTAGGTAGACCAGCTGACCGACCCCGACAAAAACCGTATTGGCGGGCACTAATCAGCTGGTGATCCTCAAGATACCGCATGAGCTGGCAGTTTATAGTGAATTCCATTATTTTGGAGAACAAGGAGGTGATGGCGATAGGCATAGCTAGACGGGTCTGAGCGGTCGCCTTTTTAGCCAGCCTGCAGAATGCAATCGCGATGTTAGTGTGAGTGGCACCACACTCCGGACTAGACAATGGTCTGAGGAGCCAAGAGGGGAGTGGACGGAGACCTGATATCTCTATGAATGATAGGTCAGCGCAGAAGGTCCAACAGGGAAGGTGCATGATCTTCCACATCTGGAATCCGCGTAGGCAAAGTTACCAGTTGTGTCAGACCATATGGTCTGACGCAACACCTTGGCATATGCCAAGGCAAAATTATGAACAGATCTCCCCGCATGATCAGTTAAACGTGAACCGAGCCATTCGGCGTGGTGGGCGTTACAATCGCACAGGAAAACGATCTCTGCGGATGAGATCTGCTGTAGCAAGGAATCTGTAGGCATTTGAACGTGGTCGATGAATCGGTCTGTTTCGGCATTACCGCTGTGGGACCTATAGAGGCACCCATAGACACACGGATGATCGTCGCTGTCTACGCGTAGCCAAAGGATGGACAGGTCCTTCAAGACTGCCGAAGCGGCGAGAACAGATGTCCTCTTTGATGTATACGCAAACTCGAGCCCGAGGCACAAAGAAGTGTTCCAATTTGTACGCCGGGTAGGAGAGATACGAAGTATCCGCCGGAGAGGACACCTACGTCTTAGGTTCGAGTGAAGTCCCCTGATGTCGCAGAAAGTCACGTGGTAGGGGTCGCCTGGGCCTTGTTGCTCATCTTGCCCCGAGCAGTTGTTATCTTGAGCATAATCCCCCCCTCCCCCTCCTACCCCAGAATACGCGGGGCAGCCTGAGCACCCAGGAGTGGTAAGTCCCTGTTCAAGAATGGAGTAACCTCCTGGGGTAGTATTACATTTAATTCCGTTACCATGTCGACGCGGCAGGGGGGAATGGGGTGGGGGATTGGTTCTCCTGCACTAACCAGACGAAACGCAGAATCAGATCTTCCCCCTCACGCCAGTATTCTGTGAGGTCGTTGTCGAAGTTGCTGCTATTGTTAACACCACACAGCAATAAACGTTCACTCGGTTAAATATTCGACTCGACTGAGTGAGCGACGAGCGTGGCGAGGCGAGAAGGCGAACTAATGCAATCAGGCCGCGCGTATGAGCGGGAAAGGAAGTTGTGACTCTTCGCGACGGCGCACTGGCGCGGCGCTCATTATCTACACTACAGGCAGTCACCGAATGGGGCGATGTCAATCTCGTGAGATTTAACTCCCGCAAGACACAAACGTGTCTTTACACCCCTAAAAGGAGCCCGCTCATCTTGGCTCTTACTTTCCGGAATGTATCCTTGGAATACACTGACCGCCTTCAGTTGTTAGGTGTTGAATTTTCTCCGAACCTCAACTGTGGGCGGTTCATTGAGTCCAGAACCAAAGCAGCCGCAAGGAAACTTGGTGGCCTTGCAAGGGTGCGACGGTACTTCACGCCGGAGCAGCTTCTTACCTTATATAAAGCGCAAGTCCGATTGTGCATAGAGTACTGCTATCACATATTATGGGCTGGTGCTGCAAAATGCCACCTGGCAGCTTTGTACTCAGTGGAGAGACGTGCTAAGAGGCACATTGGTGACCTTGATTTGGCTGAATCCAATCTCGTCAGCCTCGAGCACAGGCGCAGAGTAGCCAGTTTTTCGGTATTCTATAGGATACATTTCGGTGAGTATGCGCAGGAATTACACGCTTTAATTCCTCCATGTCCTTTCCACCGTCGGACAACCAGGCGGTCGGCGGGTCTTCATCCCTTTGTTGTAGATATTCCACGCATTAGAACCAAATGGTTTGCTTCGTCTTTAATAATGCGTACAGCAAAGGACTAGAATAATTTGCCGACGTCTATTTTTCCGTTCGAATACAATCTAGGCGTCTTCAAGGCAAGAGTGAATAGGCTTTTGTTACACAAAGACAGTGCGATTTACCATCTAAGGCTTCATCACCACTTACCACCATGTGGGATTGTGGTCAAGCACTGGCTTATATAAGTAAAAAAAAATACGTCATAACATACGTGACGATCCTCAGCCCAGTAAAAGTGTGTAGGGAAACTTGGAATCATAATTCGCGATGTTCAGTTATTGACTTAAGTATTAGCAGTAAGCGTGTCACTACTCACTAAGATAGTAAACAGTAGGCAAAAACTGTAAATTGAATCGCACACACAGGAGCGTGTGCGTGTAGTTGTTGTCTATATACCACATTCAATTCGCGATTATTTCAATTAAAAGTACAAGCGTTAATTACTCGTATTTTCAAAAATTGCAGTAACGTTATATCATTATTTATATATTTGAACTTAAATATTAAATTTGGATACTATTTAAAAAATAACCCGTGAAGTGTAGGTACAAGAGCACATGACACTCTACAAGTCTATTGCGAGTCTCCCTCTCCCTCTATGGCGATTGTAATAAAAACGATAAAAATACCAATGTATAAAGAAAGTTCTACGAGCTCTTGGCTCTTGACTCTAAGGTAAGATACCCCCTAATTTTAAATATTAGAAAGTGTCTGTACAGCTGCTATAAAAACGGCTAAAAATTGTCTTGGCATGGATTCCTGGCTATTTCGTGATTCAGGGCAATGAAATTGCAGACCACTTAGCTAAAAAAGCCACGGGCTCTCTCCCGCAAACAATGTTTACGCATATGACCTTCTGCCTAAGGCAGGCTTCAGCTTACTGTCTTCATTGCAGTCTTTCGCATCAGTGTGAATTATTAAAATACAAACACCATTCCAATGTCCAAATTAATGTCCTATTAAAACCCTGTTTTTTGGGTTCCGTACCCAAAGGGTAACCAACGGGACCCTGTTATTAAGCCTCCGCTGTCCGTCCGTCTTTGTGTCTGCCAGCGGGTTGTATCTCATGATCCGTAATAGATAAGACTATTGAAATTTTTACAGAATGTGTATTTCTGTTGCCGCTATAACAACGTGTATTACGATGGTGCGGAACCCATCCTGCGCGAGTCCGACTCTCACTTGGCCGGTTTTATTTTTTCAATATCGCCACTTCAGTAAAGTTACCACCTCAACTGTTTGTAACCTCTGCTTTGGTTATGCTTTTACTGCAGTACACTTGGCCAAACTTAGGATTAGGGATAGCTCAATCAATGAATGTGGGCTTAATGAAGGATATCCCAATCATTAGTTTTTCGAATGCCCTAATTTTTAGGGTTCCGTACCTCAAAAGGAAAAAACGGACCCTTATAGGATCACTTTGTTGTCCGTCTGTCTGTCTATCTGTCTAGCTGTCAAGACCCTTTTTCTCAGGAACGCGTGGAGGTATCAAGCTGAAATTCATACCAAATGCTCAAGTCCACTGTCCCTTGGAGCTGTAAAATAATCGAACTTCTAAGCCAACGCAATCAAAAGATACAGCTGTTTATGCCGCAAATTTTCGACATTTGCAAGGGAAACCTACAGGGTACTTCCCGTGAACTCAGAATCTTGAAATTTGGTACGAAGCAACGTTTTATAGCACAGATAAAGGAAAAATTGCGAAAAGTATAAATTTTTAGTTACATCACATAATAAAAATATTTTTAATAATTTTAAACTTATATACCTACGGATTTGTTCGGAACCCTCGGTGCGCGAGTCCGACTCGCACTTGGCCGGTTTTTTTTAATTTTTTTTTCTATGTAGGATTATAACGACGAGAAAGAACTACGTAATGTGACGCATCAGCATATTGTGAAGAATTGTTTAAATAAAATCACATCAGCCTAAACTGAACTTTAATATTTCGACTGAAGGACTCTGTATCCCACGTATCATGTAATAAATTTAAAAAAAACGTTGGCAGGGTTACATTATTGGATTTAACAGATTCTAGCAGTTTTACGACATTTTCCCCATGCCTTACCTAAGTATTCTTAAACGGTCCCTTACTCTTTGAATATTAGATGACATGCGACTTATATTCTTTTGATTTTTTTTAACTCCAATTCACAAATATGACCAAAAGAGATTAACGATAAAGACTTATTTAATAAAAAAAGAACATTTTTTCTGTTCACAATTGACCAACAATATTGAAGATATCTCGTAACTTACATACAAAAAAAACCTGTTGAATTCCAAACCTCCCTTTTGAAGTCTTCAAAAAAACTAAATATAGAAATCGTTTTACTGATGGGCGTGTTTTTATATTCTCCAGACCGAATTTTGATTACGGCGACATGTCTACTACAGGAATATAGTGCTTGAGAGTGTGCACAAATACAAGTGCACTATTTAATCCTTCACCCTCAAAATCCGATAGGATGGCGATCCGACTCGATCGAAGAGAGACAGACGCAAGACCAACTTTACGTGCTTTTCGAGGCCCGGAGGTAAAACACCGCCAACTTTGACTCCGGGCTACTACCGAGAATTTCTTGACAGAAAAGTCTATCAGCAGTAGCGCTCATTAATTCTAGACCAATGAGGCAGTCGCGTATTAACATATTCCAAGTAGGGTATTTGTATTATTATATGATATTGAAGATATTATGAGTTTATTTTTAAGAAAAGTTTTCGAGTGACAGCCTCGTGGAGGCGATGGCGATGGAGTAACGACCTGGTAAGATATGCAGGAAGTCAGAAGATGCAGGTGGCTCGGGACAGTGCTTTGTGGTGTTCCTTGGGGAAGGCCTATGTTTAGCAGTGGATTTGTGAAGGGCTGTGATGGTGATGATAATGATGATGATATTACAAGGGCGACACTGAAAGTTTTTAGAACGGGTCACTTGTAAACGATATAATAAAAAAATTTGTCTAATTTTGAAAATGGCACTCGTTGCCAATATTATTGTGTATGTATTTTATTAATTCATTTGTTTACGATTTGGTGGCAAATTGAAAATTGTGTATCACGTCAGCATGAGTTTAACGCGAGAAAATGTTCGTACGTACAATGATTTTTTTTATGACTTTCGATGTCATTTAAGTCAACAAGAAAGTTATGATAGACTCCGATTGGCCTTTCACGATGAAGCTCAATCTCGTACTACAGTTTACAACTGATTTAATGAGTTTAAACATGGTCGCACTAATCTCACCGATGATCTGCGTGAGGGACGGCCTTCTACGGCAACGACTGAAGATAACATCAGTGTTGTGCGGCGTATGATAGAGACTGACAAAAGAGTGACTTGTCGGCAGATTCCGACAAGCAGGCATCGGTATGAGCTAAGTGCACAAAATCCTCCATGAACATTTAGCGGTCAGACAGCTTAGTGCTCGGTGGATACCTCATAATATGACAGAGGCCCAAAAACTCTGTCGTGTTAACGGAGGTGACTCAAATGCTGTGTTCGACATACTTGCGGTTGACGAAAGCTGGATTTATTGTTATGATCCTGAAACTAAGAGACAGTCTATTGTCTGGGTGTTTTCTTCCGAGGAGTTGCCAACTGAAGTGAAGAGAGATCGAAGCGTGGGAAAAAAGATGGTGGCCTCGTTCTTCGGAAGGATAGGTCATTATGCAACAATTGTTTTAGAGGATCGAAAAACAGTTACTGCAGAGTGGTACACTAACAATTGTTTGCCACTTGTCTTTGAAAATGTTCGGGAGAAACGACTTCGCAGTAGGAATCTCTTTCACCACGACAACGCCTCGTCGCACACCGTCAAGCAAACAATCGACTATTTGGCGACGTCAGACGTGGAATTACTGGGTCACCCGCCCTATACCCCGACCTCGCGCACGTTGCGATTTTTATTTATTTCCGAAAATAAAGAAAAACTTCGAGGACAACGTTTTATGGACGCCGAGGAAGCAGTGGTTTCGTTTCAAAGTGCCGTCGAAGAGACCACTAAGGACGAGTAGGCAAAGTGCTTTTCTCAGTGGTTCCAACGGATGCAACGATGTATTGATGAAAATGGACACTATTTTGAAAAGATATAATAAAACTAATAACTTGCTAGTTTGTTCAGTTTTTGATTTTCTAATAACTTTCAGTGTCACCCTCGTATGAGTATTTTGGACTTCAGCAAAGCAAACTATATAAAATGACTTTAACTTGGAATATGACAAAAACAATAAAGATAAATAAATATTTCTTATTTTATTTAGGTATTAAAATGCTTCAAATAGTTTCATTGTACGATAACTAGCACTTTTCGAGATTTTCACTTTAGTATTGGCAGGTTCTGAGAAAATCATCTGGTAACACTGTGTGTTGGTGACATGGTGGCTAAACTAAAGCTAAAGTCAATGCTGTTAACTGTCACGATCACGAATAATTTGGTGATTGCAAAACGAAAGTTTTTGATCAATTAGTAAATTGAAAATTCTGTAGTGTCTTATAAATAAATTAAAATGTGTGTAAAAACATAACTATTGTGGTTATTTGATTTGAGTGTATTGGGTACGTACTATATAAGAGTTGCATTATTATTTCGGATTATTTTTAAAGACAAAGTTGCCTTTCCGTTAAAAAGAATTTCATTAATTAGTGTTTCATCGTTACGTATTCGTTTATTTAATTAACGCTTACTTTATTAATCGCAGATACATATCGTTTACAAAGTATGCTTTTGGTTTGTAGTGATTGTGAGACATGAGTATTGTGTGCGTTTAAAATAGTGATCTTGGCCTTGTGATTGTTTTACGCAAAATTATGTGTTAGGTTTAGGTAAATTGGGCTAATAATTTGAAAATTGGAATTCAATAATGCATAATGGGCGGCAAGTGTATGTGTTATAACCAAAAAAGTTATCGCCTATATCTTTCATATTCTATACATTAACTTTTTATATTGCGTCAACATCGAGGAAATATTACCTCTTTATGACATTGTCATTGCTTTTCATTTCATTTTATAATCTGCCCTTTCAATTCAGTACTTACATTTTGTTAAATGTCATGGATACAAAGATCATTTTACTAACAAGTATTTCTTTATATTGGGTGTAAACAATTGTGACTAATCTAAATCCATTCATTGTGATATTTTCATAATTATCAGCAGTCTGTAATGCAAACAGGTCTCAATTCTGGCAATTGTGATAGATACTTGAAGCTTTGATGATGCTCTTATCGATGATTTGATGATTATTCGTTTTTTTTTAATTGACTTCTATGACATATGAAATGAAAAGGGGTGATATTTTTATGTGATTATAACATTTTTATTAGTACTATGAAAAAATTACACATAAACACCCAACTATTTTCAGATTTTCCTGATAAAGAAATGAACAATCTCTATAACAGGTTTATTGATTACATTTACAATGTATTTTTTTCATCAGGAAATACTCAAAGTGATGTATTTTTCATTTCATTGTTTTACAATAAGTATGGTAATTAAAGTAGGTATGTCATTAGTTTCATATTATTTGATATTCCACTTTTGATAGAAGTTTGTATTATTAGAAGTACAACTTTATCGAGCCCTCAGCGCTACAACGTCATTAGAAGTCAAATGTTGTAGTATCTTAAAAAAATCAATATCCATAATTAAAAACCCTTGTTTTCTGTTATTTTATAATAAAACACTGTCTTAAGCACCATGGACTTCATATGAAGTCGACTAGTGATATGTATGCAATAGTTTACCACTCTCCGTTTTAGCTAGGGGAAATGTTTATTAATACTATTAAAAACAATTTGGACTAAAAAAAAGTGGTAAAATTAAAAATTTTGTACAACCGACTTCAATATAAACTAATAATGATTACTCAAAAACTACTGGTCAGACCTTGATTAAATTTATATGGGACCACATGAGAAGCACTGGCTTTCAAATAAAATAATCATCAAGTAAATCAGTTCACTGAGAAAAAAGTTATGAGGTAACACACATATTAAAAAAAATACAGTCGAATTGAGTACCCTCTTTTTGAAATCGGTTGAAAATGTAGTTAACTGTTTTTAATTTTTATAACAACTAATTAGTTAACTATTTAGAAGTAATCACTATGTATTTATCATATTTTTAACTAAATTAATAAAAGTTATTAAGCAATACTGATGATGAAATTTACCCTTTTCTACAAAACCACTAGTTGTGTGCCTCCAGAGCCGCAGACTTCAATAGAAAATAACCTGTGATGTCATAAGCATACTGGTATCTAGCTCACTATGACATAGTGCAGCCAAAAAATTCCAAACAGGCAAGCAAGCATATCTTTCCTTTAATATATAAAATGAGTGATATCACATCTGATACAGAAGAATTGCAAACTTTGGCAAGATGATGAGTTAGATTCATTTTCGGATTTGAAATTGAGGACATTGAATCAAAGGAGACTGAATGCTTTTAATTTTCATTATGTCATCATTATTCATAGTCTTTTTTTATAATACAAACAGTTCTCAAATTTGAAATCCATAAAATAATAAATAAATACATTTATTTAGGGGACTTGAAAGTTTTAATAATTGCTTATAAATAAAAAAAATCTAGGGTTGGCTATAGATATCTGGTACTTGATTTTAATTATGCTTTCAGTTTAGGAGGCATGTCTGGGCTAAGCATGAACCTTTTACACTGTTTTCGAATGTTGGAAATGAGTTTTGAATTAATTTCGATAAAAATAAATTTTACTAAAAATTCCATATAATGAAATGCAAATATGACATTTTGTATAGTGTTATGAGATTAGATGTCAAAAACCGATGTAGATAAGTGTGAAACGGGACGGCCATAATTTGGGCAACCGTAAATGTCAAATATAATATATTATCTATGAAGTCAAATGTCAGTTGTCGGAACGGAATTTCCATTTCTCTAATGGTCACTCGAATGTTCTCTCATGTGTTTAGTGCTGTGTTTTCCCTGTTTCTGCGATGACTTCTGCTCTGTTTTTGAACTTTTTTGATTTGATTCAAAATTACATTGTTTCATTTACCACTATCATAGCCGAGTTTAGGGAAACCTGACTTTATAGATAAGATAGATCGAATCTATATTAAAACTGAATCAGAACACCCCAAATCCACGTAGTCTTGTCTGCTCTACCCCTAGAGTGTTTTTGTAAGCAGTAGGCGTGGAAGGAGAGCAGCCCCCGCCCGCTGTAGCAAATCGCAGGCCCCTGTGTGAGCCGTAGCGGCTGAGGCTGGTCACCGAAGGCGACCAATAAGTCGAAGCTGCGGAGGTGAGCATGGATGCTTGTGATTCGCTACGCAAGGGCGAAGGGGCTGCACTTTCCGCAGCGCCGAAGCTGTTGCAGAAGTAACTTTGTGTCAATATTCCTGTGTAAAAAAGTGAAGTTATGATTTTACAAAAAAGATTATTACTCATAAATTATACATTTCCGCAAGTGGGGAAGTTCCCCCCTTGCGAGTACCAGATATCTATAGTTTAACCAAAATCTATGATAGTACTCAGACAAGGGTAACAAACAACACATCTACATTTTAATTCTTAATAGAGGACTGTGTCTCATTTGCCACCCTTATTTTATGTAAAAATTGATTATGAGAAAAAATTGTTAATGTTTTCTTTCCTATTTTTTGATTTAGGACATTTTTCTGGATGATGATAATGATGTTTTCCTAATCAATATTTCTGACTATATATTTCGTTATACCTTTTTGCGTTGTTGTATTGCATTCTTTGTAGCTTGGCGTGGAAAATGTTAATGAGAATTCAAGAGCATATAGAAATTTTAATACAACACTTCAAGTCATCTGTTAATGTATTACTACTATTATAATGCAAATATTTGTCTCATTATCTTATTTTTATACTTAAATGTATGTGTTTATAATTAATCAGTATGTTTGACATTATTATTATTATATATTATTATGTTTATAGGTGTAAATTAATATTGATTTCTTGTTGACAGGTGGAAACGGGGCTGGGCAGGGTAACGAAACTGAAGATGAAGATCATGAGTTCTTTGATGCAGTGGAAGATTGTGTCTCCACTGCAATGGATGACAAGACTTCATTTGTAATCAAAGTGCCTGTATGTTTGATTTTACATTTGATTAAATTCATAGATTCTTCTAATATAAAGTATGTTCATGTTAGACTTCATTGTATTTAATTATATCTTGTTTGAATGTTTCATAAGCAGTATGACATTTTGTATACTTATATAATCATAATTTTACACACATTAGAAATTAATTATTTACAGGTAAATAGGAAAAATAAAGTAAAAAGTGGTGAAAGCTCTGATGAATCTGAAGGTGAAACAGTTACAGAAACACAACAGGTTAGTGAATCATTACGACTTCTACTACTTATAACAATATAATATGGCATGTCAAACTTCATATTAAATATGTAAATGAGTTTTGTCAATATGTATGTATGTAGACTTTGACCTTCATAAGAGCATTAAATAAGCTCAAATTGAATAAAATTGTCAAAAGTATAACTTCCTTCAATATCCTGCATACCTCATCTCTCTGTGAATAAAATGGTATTTTGTTCATTGTCGACTGAGAACTAAGTAATACACAGCCTATTATTGTATATAGTTTTACTTTTGACCTTAAAAATTTGGCAACTGTAAAAATAAAAAGTAATTGCTGTACTCCTTACATTATGAGAAACGGCCGATAAGTGCGCGACTTTAGGTACTTAGTAGTGACTCATCATCTCATTGCTGATTAAATTAGTTGCATTGGTGTATAGTTATCTTGTATACTCCCAAGATGCCAAAAGAAATTTTAAAAGGGAGATTCGGTTTTCATGTATTATAATGATGTTTTAATACTAATTAATAAGATGTTGATATAAAGTTTATGCTTATGACTGTAATATGCGATATCGCCGCACCCTCCTGCTTACAACTTCCATGAATTATATTAATTACTAAAATTAACCATTCAACTGCATTTTTCTTTAATATAAAATTGAACTGATGTTGAGTGGCTATTGGACTACTACATGGACATGTCCAAACTTCAAATTAAGAAGATTATAACTTTGTATTTACCTCTAAGGATTAAGGTGGCATGCCTCACACCCTGTAACTACAATGGCCCCCTATACCCTTCCGGCCGGAACGAAGCACTGATGAGTGCAAGAATTGCTATTTAGTGGTAGAGCAATAGGTATGAGAAGGTAGCTGCCAAAAAACTGTTTAACGAGAGACTAACTGTAGACATACTACTCTATGGGGAGGGGGAGGGGGTGTTAAAATGTTACAAAGAAATATAGTCAGGAAAGTGAGGAGTGAGGTTGGCTTCATTATTCTGCGGCACGATTTCATGGGCGATTTTAATCTTAATCAATGTGCAATAATGCTCTAATGCATGCCCTCGCGGCTTTTCGCCGAAATATGACTTCAAGAAAATTTTGAAATATTTGTGGCTCCTTAGAGTTATTCTAATTATTAATCTCTTCCACATTGACATTGGCGAATGCATAAAAACTGCCATAAAGAATAGTACGAAGAAGAAAACTGGAAGAACCTATTGAATTGCCAACCATATCTCCTCTGTTAGGTGATCTATTGAGGAGGCTATATTTCCAAAAGGCTTGTGCGCCTGAGGGTTATCCTGTGTTGACGGGATTGTTAGCATCATTTAAAATTAGGACTGGAATAGTCCCCTAAATGCCAAAAAGGGTAGTAGCCATGCCGACCCTGCCAACTATCAGTCAATTTCAATTACTGCCATATCCAGCAAGATTATGGAGCATATGTTGAAACCCATCTCATGGTATACCTAGAACAGAATGACCTCTGTGAGAGCTAGTACGGATTTCGTCAAAATCAGTCAATTGGGGATTTTTTAGCTTATGCCATGACATATAGGGCGAGACCCTCGAGAACAGTGCGAAAGCACTTGATGTTTCCATTGATGTTTCAAAGGCCTTTGATACGATTTGGTACGCTGGGCTTAGTGATTTGAAAAATCCATAACATTTTCGAAAATACATTTAAAGAAATCAATAACAATTTTTGTATGGGAGAGTTTTTTTTTTCAATATAATAAGGGTGACAAACAAGCACACAGTCCACCTGATGGTAAGTGGATGCTGTGGCCCATAGACATCTCCATTTATCCTCGATTACATTTGTCACCCCTGAGGACTAAGATGGAGTGCCTCGTTTCCAGTAAAACGCATATCCGGTTCTCTACACTCACCATACGTAACACAGCAGGATTAAGCTGCTATTTTATGCTGTTATTCTGTGAGAGCGTAGTCCCAACCCGGTCGAGCCGACCCATTCGTGCTACAAACGTGCCACGTAAAAAAGTGTGGAATGGAGTGCAAGGTGAAAGTGTGGTTATCATATATAGTCATCTCATTACAATAACCTCTTTATTGTTGTTGTGCTATAGTGTTTTTGTATATTATAAAAATGTATTCTTTTGTCTAGGTTATATTTGTAGAAGACAAGGAGCGACCAGAGAGTACCATGGGTGGCACAGAAACCAATACTGATAATGACACAAATATCAATAAACAGCTTGACAATAAGGAGCAGAACATCATAATATGGGTAGGTTTAGCAAAAAAGTATTTGAAACTAATCTGGTCCAGATAGTATTAAAATATATAAAATATTTTATTGTGTATAGGTTTAAATATATTTTTGTATATCAGTATCGAACCATGGTAGCTCAGTGGCTTAGCACTCGCTGTAAATATCTTAATATGTGAGTGACCTTACTTACAACAAAGCAATTAATAAGCAGAGTTCGATTTCCGCCGGCACCAATGATATCGATAGTTGCAGTTTTAAGTGCTGATTTACCACGTGCTCTGCAGTCAAAGAAAACATAATGAGAAAACCTGGATATATGAAGATTTTAAAACATAAATAATTCAAAGAAATGTGAACACGCACTGGGGCAGCGCGGCAGAAATTTCCTAGCCCTAAAACCTATTCTCTCTCTTAGAAATGAAAGGAGGCATGTGCCCATGAGTGGGATGTATATAGGCCGGAACTTTATTTTACTTTGTATATAGAAAATCTTTCTTTGTTTTATTTATTGTTCATATAATACATAGACATCATTGACTGAAGAAATTACTCTTTTAGATCAATTTTCTTCTATATCATCTTTGTTTGGAATAATTTTATGATAATCAAGTTAATCATATGTACTTGTACTCTTTACTGTAATTAAAACTCTTTTCTTTATAAGTCTTAATTACAGTAAAGAAAGATCTTAGATTTAGAGGCTAACATTTCTACATGCAGTGTTTAAGTATATTACTTATTTCAATTTAAATAAATATTATTCAAGATCAAGAAAGTTATTTTAAAATAATGACATGTTAGTCGAAATGAGCTTCTAACATGCGACAAATTGTTTTTGCTAACGTCCCGCTGGTCTTATTATGATAAGTATAGCCTATGACACTCAATTGATGACGACAAATCTAACACATTTCTAAATTCGTTAAGTACAGAAGTCCTCAATAAATAGCTACTTACAAACATATATTATACATATCTGGAAAACACAACACATTTTCTGAGGTAGGTAAAAATATAGCAAAAGAAAAAACATGCCAGTGACAATCTTGATGGTATGACATTTTCATATCTTCCAATAAATTTTATTAGGCTGCTGTTGTATCTGCTATCTGATTATTGTAGAAAATTAATACTTACATAATAATTACCTGAGATATTAACTCCTATAATGCAAACAAACTTAATATAATAAATTAATATAAAGTTTCTTTCTTTCTTTTAGATTAGGCTAATTTTATCGAATTTCTATTCCAGCCTCACGTGTCACAAGTCCCCGTAAGCATGGTGGACGGCCATCCGCGACGAACACGAGTGCCCGACAAGCCAAACTATCCTCTCAGTCTGTGGTCTATAATGAAAAATTGCATAGGTAAGTGGTTTGTCAACCACAATCCATCCAAACACAATTCAGCTGTTCATTTTTTTTGTCCAATAATCATCTAAGCTATTGTTATGTTGCAGAACTAAACCAATAATTACTGTACCGTATGATTCTGTGATTCAATATTCAAATTTTATTCTTTACGTGGTAGAGCCATGCTGCAGCTATATTAGTAGTATAGTTGTAGCATGAATGGGTCGGCTCGACCGGGGAAGGACCACGCTCTCACAGAATACCAGCGTAAAATAGCAGGTTAACACTGCTGTGTTTCGTATGATGAGTGTAGAGAACTGGAGACCCTTTTTGCTGGAAAAGAGGCATTCCATCTTAGTCCTCACGGTTGACAACGCATCTGCATTTTGATTCTTTATTGAGGATAGATGTGGATATCTATGGGTCATAGCAACCACATACCATCAGGTGGACTGTGTGCTCGTTTATCACCCTATCCTATAAAAAAAAATTCCCTGTCCTATCCTATAAAAAAATGTTTATAACAATATAGTACTTCTGTCTGTGTGTATGTGACTGAATTTCTCCTAAACGGCTGGACCAATTTTGATTAAATTTTGTGTGTTTGATTAAGTTGATTCGAGAATGATTTAAATTCACAATTGGATGGCGCTGTTGTTAAGATCCACTAATCCCCCGTGCGAAGCCGGGCGGATCGCTAGTAATGCTATAAAAATACTAAGCTCCTAAATACCATTCCACTCTATGACATTATAACCAAAAATAAAATGAGGTAGTTTATTCTCTTACGCCGCTACTACACGGCAAAAATTATCCCCATACTATTTCGTCACGAAATTTCCGTGGATTTCTTAGGAGGCGACAGAGAATACTGAAACAGGAACAAGAGCCAGAATAAAAAACTGCGGTTGCTAGCCTGCCTGCTAAGCCTATGACATTCTTTGGGAGAGAGCTATGTTTAACAGTAGACTTTTATGAATGAATTTTATATTAATTTACAGGAAAAGAACTATCAAAGATCCCAATTCCTGTCAACTTCAGCGAGCCATTGTCAATGTTGCAAAGACTCACGGAGGATTACGAGTACTCATCAATACTGGATCAGGCGGCTACATTCACAGATCCAGCACAGCAGCTCGCATACGTCGCCGCATTCACTGTCTCTTCTTATGCGACGACATCTAACAGGTGCTTTGAAAACAGTTTAACCTTTGTTCCATCATTATTTGTTTCAACTGTAGTAGACCAACTTGTAGATTTACTGTGCTATGAATAAATATTTTACATAATGTGTACCATTTGTTGCCAACATTAAATATGTAAACAACGACTATAGTTCGGCCGTTCAGAGAATGCGTTCCTGACACCTATCAGTTAGTCACGACTAGTGATGGGCACAACATAACACTGAGTTCGTTACCGTTCCTCCAAAATGAACCGCCGCGTTATTTTTAAGATTATTTTCGTTTTAAATTGGCGGAATCATTTAAAATTTATATTTTAGTAATTTAAGTGGAAACCAAAAAAAGGTAATATTAATATAATAAAATTGTTTTATTTATTCTTTGTTACAAAGTTACAATCTGTATTTCTATGCAATAACGTATATTGAATTGAATGTGCGTACAGAATATTAATCAGACTCCGATTCTCTCTCAAAAAACTTATCCGTTTTAAAATTATGTCGTATCGTTGTAATAAAATTTTTCTTTTGTCTGTTTTTCTATTTTTTTATACGAATAACCAATATCTTTTTAAGATTTTGGTTAAAGCAGTTTTATCCCCGCTAAACAGTCCAGCTTCTCTTAACGATGCCAAAAGCTTCTTCCTGTTGAGATATTCATTTCTGGAATAGCAACCATATATATGATTTCTGATAGCATCGGCGTCAAAGGTGTCAATATCTGTCACGGGTTTAGTTCTACGTTTCTTCTTCGGAGTACGTAAAATATTATCTTCCGTGCCAGTAGAGCCGAACTTTTCTTTATTAATATTTGTTATCGTTCGTTTGCTAACTCCAAGCGCCTGAGAGACGCGTTCTTGTACTTGTTCGACAGGTAACAGGGGTCCGCCATTTTGCCGCTCCCGCTCAAAGTAATCTTGCAGCTTGATGATTAACTCACGGGCTCCACTTTTCAATGTTTGTCCACGTTTAGGCATTATTATGCACCAAAAGTGAAAAGAACGCAATACAAAACACAATCGAAGTCCGATTTAGCGCCGATGTCAGTTTGAAAAGCAGAAACAGTCCATTAAACGAAAGCCGGGTAATCAAATAAAAACAGATCGAAAACACTTGAAGAACGTGATCTATGCGCACGAAACGACAACAGGCGACTGTTTTAGCGTCACAAAATGGCGGCCTATAACGCCATTTGGGGTTACCATTTTCTACCTAAATATAAAAATGCTACTTTCTTTCGCGCGTTCGGTTTGGTCGTAGTTTTATTTTTATTTTTAATAAAAGTTATCTTATAGTCTATAGTATAGAAAAACAAAACGTATTATTTTATAAAGTATAACTGTATAAGAACAGATTACGATACTGTTATTGCCTGTTATTGTTAGCACAGCACTACAAATATAAAGCTGTGACATAACTTGTAATAGCGCAGTATAGATTAAGAAAAATATTGTTTACCAAGTTATTTGACACTCAGTTTGGCACAAAATTATAACATTCATTGATTATTGATATAATAATGTTGTTTTAATGCTCATCAATTGTTAAAACGGTAAACAACTAGCAAAAATATTTTTATCGTAACTGCAACGCCATTACAAAGTTACGTCGTCAGTTCAATCGCAACGTGTCAGGAAAGCATTCTCTGAACGGCCGTACTATAAATAATGGCATTGTAGTATATTTTAATGAAATCAGCAATGTTTGTATTCCATTTTATTGTCTATTAAATATACAAAAATAACATCAGATAACATTTCTTTCCAGAACAAATAAACCTTTCAACCCACTGCTTGGTGAAACCTACGAATGTGATCGCATGGCGGATTTGGGTTGGAGAGCAATATCTGAGCAGGTGAGTGAAAATATTTCTCTTTGTTGCCCATTTTAACATTTTTAAAACAATATTTGTAGTGTATAGTGGTGAGCATATATTTAAAAAGTGGTAAAACTCCTCCCACCTCTTTCGAGCAGTATAAAGTGCTACACAGGCAGCTAAGATCCGTCATTCTACGAGTCTTAATCATTGTCTTTATTCTGTCTGTCATGATAATGAACAAAGAAGGTGATGTTGCAGAGAAGCTGACCTGTGTCTGCATTGCCATTGTTTTGCGTATTTTATTCATTGCTTGTATCTACGTTTATTTGCTTATTGTTTCATGACTGTTTTATAATGTAAAGTTGTTACTGTGAAGTACTCATTAATTTAAATAATTTTAAGCGTACAGTCAATCGGGGTAACTTTGATTAACAAGGGTAACTTTGACAAGTCAAATCGCAAAATACTTTTTTATTTTTTACGTGCACAACATTTAGTGCATAACATTAAATTTATGCAATTCGTGTACTTAACAAACTTCGTAAGCGAACTCTCTGGAAGAAAAAGGTGTCTTACGAAGTTAATATCAAAAACTTATTTAAAAGTACCATGCACAACTGTTGTCTTTTTGCAGTGGTAAACTTTTAAAACTTAAAATGTAATTACTAAAGAGTTTAATTAAAGATAGAATGACAAATTTATGGTTTTATTGACTTGTATATGACTCCACTGCATCTGAAATTTGTTAAAAACTTAAACTTATGTTACCCTGAAGCTATAAAATGTTTAAAAGATAAAATTCCTGCGACAAATCTCATCTGTGTCAAAGTTATCCATTTAGGAGTTATAACTTTGACACAACAAAATTTCCAGTTTTTGATAGTTTTTGATTTTATGATTTTTATAGACTTTAAATGTCTTGAGAGTATGAAAACCAACCTGAGAGCAAAGATTAAGTAAACGCTTTTGTCTCGTATTTAACATAGTAAAAGTTAACTTAAAAAATATAGTGATGATCTGTCAGTTACCCGATTTACTGTATTTTCTACCAGTAGAATAATTTTAATATCAAAAATAAAAAATTATGATATCATTATGAATATCTATTGCTTTGCTAATATAACTAAGTCATACTTTAAAATTTAGTAAATAGGTTTCACCTAAACTAACCATGAAATTGATTTACTAACTACACATATAATATTAATGTTACATCCTTACTTATAAAATCCGTGTAGTGCTTCGACTAGCACGGCGCATTAATAATTACTGAAAGAACCGGACAAGTGCGAATAGGACTTGCGCTCGTGGTGTTAGATTTTAATGAGTTTGCGTGTATCACACTTTTATATCACACTATAAATTTACGATTTTTTAATTGTTTTCCTCTACTGGTGCTGTGAGACTGCTTTTTTACGAATATATTCTAGGTCACAATTCAAATTTTAATTTAGAAAAAATAACTTCAACAACTTCCCTGTCCACGAGAAAGACATTAGTTAAACAATTGAAATGTTCATATATGACTCATGGGACAGTGAAATGGTTAATTATTAAGTTGTGACTAGTCATATAATATGCTAATATGCTAAATAGGGTGTGAATTGCTTACTCTCCTCTGTTATTATTAACAAATACAGCAATCTACAAATATAATATATTTATGGATTGAAAATTGTAGTAGTTTGTTATTAGTTTCTTGTATTTTGTCTGTCTAGGTGTCACATCATCCACCAATGGTAGCACAGTTCTGTGAAGGCCAGGCGGGCTGGCAGTGCTGGCAGGAGTTTACCATGACTACCAAATTTCGCGGAAAATATCTGCAGGTCATTCCGCTTGGAGGTGCTTCTGCAATGTTTCTCAATTCTGGCAATAAATACACTTGGAGAAAGGTAAGAATAATTATTATAATGTTAATTTTGTATGTGGTAGAGCCATGCTGCAGCTATATTAGTAGTATAGTTGTAGCACGAAAGGGTCGGCTCGACCGGGGAAAGATCACGCTCTCACACAATATCAGCGTAAAATAGCAGCTTAACACTGCTGTGTTTCGTATGGTGCGGTCTAGAGAACTGGAGACCCTTTTTACTGGAAAAGATTTTGATTTTTTATTGGGGATAGATGTGGATGTCTATGGGTCACAGCAACCACTTACCATCAGGTGGACTGCGTGCTCGTCACCCTATCCTATGAAAAAAATGTTTTATTATATTTTTTTAAGAAAAAAGAGATGAGAAATCCCTTTACCTTATCACCCTTAAAACAGTTACACCAGTAGGCAATAAGCATAAGCAATAATATACTCTTTTAGTGGTTCATTTATTACAGATGCTTTTGTAGACATACTTTAATAAATAAGAACACTTAATTATTACAAAATCATAATTTATTGTAGTGTCCTTGTTAACTTGCCTTTGTTGCTTTGTTATTATTAATATTGGTATTTGGCTTGGGGATTAAGTTTTTTTAATACATAAGCGGGGGCAAACAAGCATGCAATTCACTTGATGGTGACTCATCATCATCATCATCATTACAGCCTTTCACAAGTCCACTGCTGAACATAGGCCTCCCCCAAGGAACGCCACAAAGCACGGTCCTGAGCCACCTGCATCCATCGACTTCCTGCATGCCTTACCAGGTCGTCACTCCATCTCGTGGGGGGTCGCCCTACACTTCGCCTACCGGTACGAGGCTGCCACTCGAGAACCTTTCTTCCCCATCGGTTGTCGGTTCTTCGAGCTATATGGCCGGCCCATTGCCACTTCAGCTTACTAATCCGTTGGGCTATGTCGGTTACTTTAGTTCTACTGCGGATATCCTCATTTCTAAGTTTATCACGCAGAGAAACTCCGAGCATAGCCCTCTCCGTAGCTCGCTGAGCGACCTTTTGAGCTTCCTCATACGGCCAGCAGTGAAGGACCACGTCTCAGTTCCGTAAGTCATCACTGGCAACACGCACTGGTTGTACAATTTCGTTTTAAGGTTTTGAGGTATGTCTGACGAGAAGATGTGTCGTAGCTTCCCGAACGCTGCCCAGCCGAGTTGAATCCGTCGATTGACCTCTCGGTCGAAGTTGGACTTACCTAGTCGGACTATTTGTCCCAGGTAAACATACTCGTCAACAACTTCGAGCTTAGTGCTCCCAACAACTACCGGCATAGGTGTGACTTGGACATTAAACATAATCTTTGTTTTGTCCATGTTCATCTTAAGACCTATCCGTTGGGAGACACTATTGAGGTCATTGAGCATGGTACATAGGTTCTCCAGCGATTCTGCCATAAGGACTATATCGTCGGCAAATCGAAGGTGAGTGATGTACTCGCCATTGATGTTGATACCGTATCCTTTCCAATCCAGAAGCTTGAAAATGTCTTCCAATGCAGCGGTGAAGAGTTTCGGGGATATGACGTCACCCTGTCTTACACCTCTCTGCAATTGGATAGGTTTCGTACTCTGGTTCTGTACTCGGATAGCCATCGTAGCTCTACTGTACAAACACTTCAGCACTTCGATATACCGACAGTCAACTTGGCACCGCTGAAGGGACTGCAGCACCGCCCAAATTTCGACGGAATCAAAGGCTTTCTCATAGTCCACATACGCCAGACACTTCGGACTTCTGTACAATTTGCCGAAGGGTATGTATGTGGTCTATGGTGCTAAAGCCCTTTCGGAAACCGGCTTGTTCGGGAGGCTGGATGTCGTCAAGTCTGCGCGCGAGACGATTCGTAATGACTCTCGAAAACAGCATGTAGACGCGGCTCAGAAGGGAAAGCGGTCTGTAGTTCTTCAAGAGAGCGTTGTCACCTTTCTTGAAGAACAAGACCACCGCACTTCTGCTCCACGCCTCCGGTGTAATGCCACCATGGAGGACGGAATTAAAGAGCTTCTGAAGGACTTCAAGTACCGGTCTTCCACCCGCTTTCAGAAGCTCCGCTGTAATTCCATCCTCGCCTGGGGCCTTACCGTTTTTAAGGTGCTGGAGAGCCATTCTAATCTCGCTCAGACTGACGTCCGGGATATCTTCGGAATAGTGTCGGATGAGACTCGCTCTTGGATCGTTACTCACATTTGCGTGTGGCTCCAACGATGACGTGTACAGCTGCCCATAGAACCTCTCAATCTCACTCAAAATCTCAGGTGTCCCGGAAACGATGCTTCCACACTCTGTCTTCAGCCTTGACAGTTGGCTCTTTCTGGCAGACAGATCTCTGGCAAAGACTTTGGAGCCTTGGTTCTGCTCGATCGCTTCTTCAATACGAGCCGTATTGAAGTTGCGTAAGTCCCGCCGCATGCATTTGGAGATCTGTCTGTTCAGATGCCTGTATGCTGTCAAATCTGATGAAGAATGTATCTTCATCTCTCGTCTAACAGCCATGAGATTAAGAGTGTGATCGGAGAGTTTTTGTGTTCTTCTGCGGCGACTACCACCCATGAACAACTGCAACGACAGGGGAATTACAGGTACGTTGACGGCCTTTAAAAAAATAGTAAAATCTTTTCTTTAAAGAATCAGCCCCTAACTCGAATCTGTCCTGAAATCGTTGGTAGTAGCTGATTCTACACAGAATTTGTGCAAGGAGGAAAACTTTACGTAACTCGCACAGTGGTGGACTGCCAATCATCCAAATGGTGTGAATGGTATCAGTTTTCTCGCGATGTGCGATGGTGAAATTTAGCGGCTGGCTTTTAATTCAATAAATTTTTAAAATTTGTCTGGTATTTATAAAACTAGGCCTTATTTCTTAAAGTTATATATTTTTTTTTTTTTTTTTTTTTTTAGTGATTTATCATGCAATCAGTCGATGGACTATGAGCAGATTGGTTGTAGGACAGATTGGCGTGCAGAGAAAACTTCCCCAGCGGGAAGCACTCCATAAGTCTCAGCTATACATTGTCAAGTATATGCCTTCTCTTTAGGCGACGAATCGCTTGTGGCATTGTCAACTGCCATGCTAATTGATTTGGATGGTTTCCAAGTCTTGTTTTGTAGTTGCAGCTGTAGCGCCTAATTTCTTCCTTAACTGAGTTCATTTTAAGGTGTTCATGGATTTCAGATGTTTTTATGAACCATGGTGCGTTTGAAAGTTGTTTAAGTATGTAGTTTTGGGTTCTTTGAATGATTTCGATGTTGGAGTCACATGCTGATCCCCAAAGTTGTATGCCGTATGTCCATATCGGTTTTATAATGATGGTATATAGCAGGAGCTTATTGTCTAAGGAAAGTCTGGAATTCCTTGCGAGCATCCAATACAGTCCTCTGTATCTATGGTAGATCTCATCCTTTTTGGTTTGGATGTGCTTCTTCCAAGTGAGCCTTCTATCCAAGTACATGCCCAAGTACCTAACGTTGTCACTTTGCTTAAAGTTATATATGAAAATTTAAACTGCCTCCACGACACAGGAGAATATCCTAGTGTGGGGGTAACGTTTTTTTCTGAAAAAAAAAAACACTGCGTTACGTTTACGTGGTAGAGCCATGCTATAGCAATATTATAGTTGTATCACAAATGGGTTGACTCTGCTTCATATGGTAAGTGTAGACAGATTTATAGAATGAAAATTCTAATATTTTACACCAGAAGTGAACTAAAATGAAATAGTATCTTTCAATAAATATCTTATCAGGCTATTTTAGGGATATTTTTTTACGTTATTGAAGTGACAAACAAACCTACAGTCCATGTAATGGTAAGTGCTTACTGTGTATCGTTATCTCTGCGGACTAAGATGGAATGCGTGTAAGTCTGTAATCATACTGTCTCTCTATACCCTTCAGACTGAAATACAGCACGCGCTGCTGCTTGACTGCCGAAGTAGGTAAGAGGGTGGTTCCTAGCCAGGCATACTCCTAGAGAGTAAGAAGTCCTACCATCTTGATATAATGGTTAATTTTCAATTTACAGGTGACCACAACAGTCCACAATATAATTGTGGGCAAGTTGTGGGTAGACAATCATGGAGACATGGACATAATAGGTGAATCTGGCCCAGCTGCAGGCTACGTAGCACATCTCAAATATTTACCGTATGGTTACTTTAGTAAGGACACTCAGAGGAAGGTTACTGGGGTCATCAAAGATCCACAAGGAGTGGTGAGTTAATATTGTGTAAAATGAAGTTTTTGTAAATTTTATACAGTTGTTGAATGTAAAAAGATAAAATTGTTATATTACAATGTCAACACATAATTGTTGACATTGTAATATATCGAGTATCGGCCAGCTGATAGTAGTGTTACCAAGGTTTGGTTTTGGTGGTGTTATTGATATTGCATCATATATCAAAATAATCACGGGACATAATGGTTGCCAGTGGGCTTTGTGAGCTCACTTTTTTATTTATAAGCCTTTATTGCCAACACAATATACATAATTTATCATTTCATAGTTAAAAATTAAACATACAAATTAAAATATATAACTTTAAAAGTAAAATTGACCTTAACATTTTCATTATTAACATTAACATTATTGAATTACTATTATACATTATTAATATCGCTATGTGTGTAATTTTAGTTGATGTTATATTATTAGGTAAGTATGTCATTGTTATCGGGCGTCGCGTCGGCGTGTCTTTACGACATGAAGGCCTCCTCCAGCTTTCTCCATTCTGCTCTTGTTTTAGCTGTTCTGTGCCATATGGGACTTGCATGCTTTTTTAAGTCATCAGACCAACGTTTTCTTTGTTTTCCACTTCTTGCGAGCTCACTTATTTTTCTGTTATACTAAATAATATACATGGCTAACATATTTGTTAAGAAAGTTTTATACCTGGTTCCTTCCCACCTTTCTAAAAATAATTGTTTATTTTCTTTTATTGATTCTATAATTATTTAAGATCTTGATCCCGTTTGAGTATTACACTTTATTTTTTTCTTCTATTCTTTATCATCTCGTAAAAGTCAATTACTGAATTAATTACAATTACTGGGCCTCTTCCGGTTAGATAGATTGGCAATTGCAGTGACAGACATTTTGTACCTTTGACGCTGTTTCTTGAGTGATGAGAGACCGTTTTAGTTCTCAGGATGGACAACATATCTGCATTCTTAATCTAGTTAACCGGTTCAGTGCGGGTGACACGCCAGGCGTGCCATTGATTACTTTAGCGTGTGGCGTATGACACGCGAGTCGTGTCTTTTTAAAAATCGTTATAACTTGCTTAAATTGCTTTTTTGAAAAATTTATCCAGAACAAAATATTCATTATTTTGCGAGTAGTTCATGCATGCAACTTCGTTTCTGGATATTTTGAACTCTCAATTTCAAAGAAAACGCGTAAAAAAAACACGTAGTTACCCACTAAAAAACAAGTATCCTTCCATTTGTAACTTATGTTTGATGTCAAATAAACTTAATTAGGTCTAAACAAGTAAAAAAAAGCATAAAAAAGAACATTACTTGTTGTTGTCTTGTCTTGTCTGTGGCGCTTGACACGCGCGTGACACGACACGTCATGAAATATTTGTTCGCCGCCACAGCTAAAAGTTGTCGAAAATTGGTGCCGCAACAAATCGGTTAAAGAATAGATATAGATGTGAATATATATATTAACTAATACCGCAGAGGGGCAGTTTGCTCTTATTTTTTTTAAATACTTTGACACAATGCGGTAGACATCCCTGCCCTAAAAATCCACTCTGTAATAAGAGGAGGCTTATGGTCAAGGTAGTTGTGTAGTAATGTCCTGTAACTTTTAAAATTACATTGACTGTATTTATTATTGTGAACATTATATATACATGTACTATACATGTATTATATACAGTTCATATTGATAATAATTTAATTTATATATATACTAGGTGGCCAGGCAGACGTTGTTCTGCCTTTTCCGAAGACCCTTCCTATAAAAAATTGTTAAATTCGTAATAAAAAATTTTGAGGGTCATTTAGCACTATAAAAATTAAAAACTATCCTATCTCTCAAGTTGGACCAAAATGCACACAGTGTGCAAAATTTCATTGAAATCAGTTCAGTAGTTTAGGAGTCCATTACAGACAAACAACGTGACACGTAATTTTTATATATAAAGATATATATATATATATATATACTAGCTCGCCAGGCAGACGTTGTTCTGCCTTTTCCAACGACCCTTCATATGAAAATCCTTAAATTCGCAATAAAATATTTTGAAGGTCATTTAGCGGGATAAAAACTATCCTATCTCTCAAGTTGGACCAAAATACACACAGTGTGCAAAACTTCATTGAAATCAGTTCAGTAGTTTAGGAGTCTATCGCGGACAAACAACGTGACACTTAATTTTTATATATAAAGATATATATATATATATATATTCGAGTATAAATATCCTAATCAGATACATCATCATCATCATTACAGCCCTTCACAAGTCCACTGCTGAACATAGGCCTCCCCCAAAGAATGCCACAAAGCACGGTCCTGAGCCACCTGCATCCATCGACTTCCTGCATGTCTTACCAGGTCGTCACTCCATCTTGTGGGGGGACGCCCTACACTTCGCCTACCGGTACGAGGCTGCCACTCGAGAACCTTTCTTCCCCATCGGTTGTCGGTTCTTCGAGCTATATGGCCGGCCCACTGCCACTTCAGCTTACTAATCCGTTGGGCTATGTCGGTTACTCTGGTTCTACTGCGGATATCCTCATTCCTAAGTTTATCACGCAGTGAAACTCCGAGCATAGCCCTCTCCATAGCTCGCTGAGCGACCTTGAGCTTCCTCATACGGCCAGCAGTGAAGGACCACGTCTCAGTTCCGTAAGTCATCACTGGCAACACGCACTAGTTGTACAATTTTGTTTTAAGGTTTTGAGGTATATCTGACGAGAAGATGTGTCGTAGCTTCCCGAACGCTGCCCAGCCGAGTTGAATCCGTCGATTGACCTCTCGGTCGAAGTTGGACTTACCTAGTCGGACTATTTGTCCCAGGTAAACATACTCGTCAACAACTTCGAGCTTAGTGCTCCCAACAACTACCGGCATAGGTGTGACATGGACATTAAACATAATCTTTGTTTTGTCCATGTTCATCTTAAGACCTATCCGTTGGGAGACACTATTGAGGTCATTGAGCATAGTGCTTAGTTCCTCCAGCGATTCTGCCATGAGGACTATATCGTCGGCAAATCGAAGGTGAGTGATGTACTCGCCATTGATGTTAATTCCGTATCCTTTCCAGTCCAGAAGCTTGAAAGAGCAGAGAGGTGTAAGACAGGGTGACGTTATATCCCCGAAACTCTTCACCGCTGCATTGGAAGACGTTTTCAATCAGATACGATTAATACAAAATCATCCCATTTATATATTATCCATTACAGTCTATAAAAGTTTACGGCTGCACATAGGCCTTCCTCATAGGTGTGTTGGCAACTACTGTTTTTATTATTTTGAGCTGTTATTAGGAAAATGCTCTTGTCCATCTTCTGTTTGAGTTGCTCTCTGTCGCCTCTTCCGCGCCACTACGCAGTTAATATCCAATAATTTTAATTAACCATCAAATTACAACTTATTTTTAATTTCGGCAAGTCTTTTCTCCCTAATCCTTCCCCTTTTTCTTGCTGATGTTTTGCCAATCCTTATTCGAAAGTGTCAAGATCGTCTTGCCGTTAGTTTTTTGGGCTATATATGGCCGGCAATGCTTAAAACCTTCCGCTTAGTGATCCGTTGGGCTTGTTAGTGTGTTGATAATATAAGAAATGTGTTATGGGTTTGCAGCCGCGGTACGTGCTGCAGGGGCACTGGGACAGCCGCGTGGAGGTGGCGCCGGTGAGCAGCGCGTCGGCCGACAGCACGCTGTGCAAGACCGGCAAGTTCGCCGTCGCCTGGCAGCGCGTGCCCGCGCCGCCCGACTCCGACAGGTCAGTAGTCACTAGTCAGTACCGCGCTGCACGCTGCGCGCTGCACGCTGCGCGCTGCACGCTGCGCACTGCACGCTGCACACTGCACACTGCGCACTGCAACATACTGCCTACGTGCACAAAACACGCTCACCTTAAATCGATCTTCTCTACTGACAATGTCCTAACAGTCTATCTGATGGTGAATTTATCATGCCTTCACCTTGGTTCTAAGTACCTACCCAAAGTATAAATAAATAGGTTAGAGGGTTGGTACCTACCAACCCTCTAACCTATTTATTTATACTTTATTCGAACATCAGGTACAAAAAAGGTACTAGTGTAAGTCTAGGTTAAGTGGAAACAAGTACGAAAAAAATGGCTGTGCTCAAACTGTAAAGACTTAATTCTGGCAGTTTTCTACTTAAGTGACCGACTCGGTCACCTAAGTAGAAAAGGAGTCGTAGTGTAGAAGAAAGTGCACTGCATATGTACAAGTTAACAGTAGTGACAGTGATCCGTGGTCTACAGATGGTACAACTTCACGCTACTGGCGGCGCAGCTGAACGAGGCGGAGGAGGGCGTGGCGCCCACGGACTCGCGACGGCGGCCCGACCAGCGCCTCATGGAGGAGGGCCTGTGGGACGAAGCCAACGCGGAGAAGCTGCGCCTCGAGGAGAAGCAGCGCGCCGCGCGCCGCGAGCTCGAGGCTGCCGCGGAGGTAACGCACACACTAATACACACACACACACACACACACACACATACATATATACATATGGAAGAGGACTGACTGCTGTGTTGCACTCCGTACATCCTGGTAATCAGTTTATAAGGTGACCCAATTGAAATCTTAGAGAATGATAATGGAGAACTCATGTGTCCCATGTTGTGAGAATGGGCATATCTTCAAAAGTTGCATGTATTTAGTGACGAACAGTCCAGGTATAGATTTATAAATGTTGTGGAAAAGTTATTGTGGCTTATAAAGATGACGATTATTATCAGAATCACTTTTTTTAGAATAAGGGTGATAAAAAGGTTCACCTGATGGTAAGTGGATGCTGTGGCCCATAGACGTCTATATCTATTCTTGATTTAATATTAAATTGTAAATTGGCAACGCATTTACAATGATAAAACTGAAGATTAACATGGAATGCCTCATTTCCAGTAAAAAGAGTTCTCCGGTTCTCTACACCCACCACATGAAACACAGTAATATTAAGCTGCTATTTTACGTTAGTATTCTGTGAAAGCGTGGTTCTTTCCCAGTCGAGCATACATATTTGTGCTACAACCGTATTGTTGTTGCAGCATGTCTGTAGCACGTTTTAATGTGACATAATTGTGAATTGTACAACCAGTGCGTGTTGCCAGTGATGACTTACGGAACTGAGACGTGGTCTTTCACTGCTGGCTGTAAGAGGAAGCTCAAGGTCGCTCAGCGAACTATGGAGAGGGTTATGCTCGGAGTTTCTCTGCGTGATAAACTTAGGAATGAGTATATCCGCAGTAGAACCAGAGTAACCGACATAGCCCAACGGATTAGTAAGCTGAAGTGGCAGTGGGCCGACCATATAGCTCGAAGAACCGACAACCGATGGGGAAGAAAGGTTCTTGAGTGGCAGCCTCGTACCGGTAGGCGAAGTGTAGGGCGACCCCCCACGAGATGGAGTGACGACCTGGTAAGACATGCAGGAAGTCGATGGATGCAGGTGGCTCAGGATCGTGCTTTGTGGCATTCCTTGGGGGAGGCCTATGTTCAGCAGTGGACTTGTGAAGGGCTGTAATGATGATGATGATGATGAATTGTGAAAGAGTTGTGATGCGAGCGCAATGCGGGTGGGTTGCAGGTGGCGGCGGCGGAGGGCGGCGCGGCGCCGGAGGGGCCGCGGCCGCGCTGGTTCACGCGGCAGGCGGCGCCGGGCCAGCCGCTGCTGCGCCACCTCTACAACCACCGCTACTGGGAGTGCAAGCAGCGCGCCCACTGGGCCGACTGCCCCGACATCTTCTAGCCGCACCACACCACCACCAAGCACCACACCGCACCGGTTCACGCGGCAGGCGGCGCCGGGCCAGCCGCTGCTGCGCCACCTCTACAACCACCGCTACTGGGAGTGCAAGCAGCGCGCCCACTGGGCCGACTGCCCCGACATCTTCTAGCCGCACCACACCACCACCAAGCACCACACCGCACCGGTTCACGCGGCAGGCGGCGCCGGGCCAGCCGCTGCTGCGCCACCTCTACAACCACCGCTACTGGGAGTGCAAGCAGCGCGCCCACTGGGCCGACTGCCCCGACATCTTCTAGCCGCACCACACCACCACCAAGCACCACACCGCACCGGTTCACGCGGCAGGCGGCGCCGGGCCAGCCGCTGCTGCGCCACCTCTACAACCACCGCTACTGGGAGTGCAAGCAGCGCGCCCACTGGGCCGACTGCCCCGACATCTTCTAGCCGCACCACACCACCACCAAGCACCACACCGCACCGGTTCACGCGGCAGGCGGCGCCGGGCCAGCCGCTGCTGCGCCACCTCTACAACCACCGCTACTGGGAGTGCAAGCAGCGCGCCCACTGGGCCGACTGCCCCGACATCTTCTAGCCGCACCACACCACCACCAAGCACCACACCGCACCGGTTCACGCGGCAGGCGGCGCCGGGCCAGCCGCTGCTGCGCCACCTCTACAACCACCGCTACTGGGAGTGCAAGCAGCGCGCCCACTGGGCCGACTGCCCCGACATCTTCTAGCCGCACCACACCACCACCAAGCACCACACCGCACCGGTTCACGCGGCAGGCGGCGCCGGGCCAGCCGCTGCTGCGCCACCTCTACAACCACCGCTACTGGGAGTGCAAGCAGCGCGCCCACTGGGCCGACTGCCCCGACATCTTCTAGCCGCACCACACCACCACCAAGCACCACACCGCACCGGTTCACGCGGCAGGCGGCGCCGGGCCAGCCGCTGCTGCGCCACCTCTACAACCACCGCTACTGGGAGTGCAAGCAGCGCGCCCACTGGGCCGACTGCCCCGACATCTTCTAGCCGCACCACACCACCACCAAGCACCACACCGCACCGGTTCACGCGGCAGGCGGCGCCGGGCCAGCCGCTGCTGCGCCACCTCTACAACCACCGCTACTGGGAGTGCAAGCAGCGCGCCCACTGGGCCGACTGCCCCGACATCTTCTAGCCGCACCACACCACCACCAAGCACCACACCGCACCGGTTCACGCGGCAGGCGGCGCCGGGCCAGCCGCTGCTGCGCCACCTCTACAACCACCGCTACTGGGAGTGCAAGCAGCGCGCCCACTGGGCCGACTGCCCCGACATCTTCTAGCCGCACCACACCACCACCAAGCACCACACCGCACCGGTTCACGCGGCAGGCGGCGCCGGGCCAGCCGCTGCTGCGCCACCTCTACAACCACCGCTACTGGGAGTGCAAGCAGCGCGCCCACTGGGCCGACTGCCCCGACATCTTCTAGCCGCACCACACCACCACCAAGCACCACACCGCACCGGTTCACGCGGCAGGCGGCGCCGGGCCAGCCGCTGCTGCGCCACCTCTACAACCACCGCTACTGGGAGTGCAAGCAGCGCGCCCACTGGGCCGACTGCCCCGACATCTTCTAGCCGCACCACACCACCACCAAGCACCACACCGCACCGGTTCACGCGGCAGGCGGCGCCGGGCCAGCCGCTGCTGCGCCACCTCTACAACCACCGCTACTGGGAGTGCAAGCAGCGCGCCCACTGGGCCGACTGCCCCGACATCTTCTAGCCGCACCACACCACCACCAAGCACCACACCGCACCGGTTCACGCGGCAGGCGGCGCCGGGCCAGCCGCTGCTGCGCCACCTCTACAACCACCGCTACTGGGAGTGCAAGCAGCGCGCCCACTGGGCCGACTGCCCCGACATCTTCTAGCCGCACCACACCACCACCAAGCACCACACCGCACCGGTTCACGCGGCAGGCGGCGCCGGGCCAGCCGCTGCTGCGCCACCTCTACAACCACCGCTACTGGGAGTGCAAGCAGCGCGCCCACTGGGCCGACTGCCCCGACATCTTCTAGCCGCACCACACCACCACCAAGCACCACACCGCACCGGTTCACGCGGCAGGCGGCGCCGGGCCAGCCGCTGCTGCGCCACCTCTACAACCACCGCTACTGGGAGTGCAAGCAGCGCGCCCACTGGGCCGACTGCCCCGACATCTTCTAGCCGCACCACACCACCACCAAGCACCACACCGCACCGGTTCACGCGGCAGGCGGCGCCGGGCCAGCCGCTGCTGCGCCACCTCTACAACCACCGCTACTGGGAGTGCAAGCAGCGCGCCCACTGGGCCGACTGCCCCGACATCTTCTAGCCGCACCACACCACCACCAAGCACCACACCGCACCGGTTCACGCGGCAGGCGGCGCCGGGCCAGCCGCTGCTGCGCCACCTCTACAACCACCGCTACTGGGAGTGCAAGCAGCGCGCCCACTGGGCCGACTGCCCCGACATCTTCTAGCCGCACCACACCACCACCAAGCACCACACCGCACCGGTTCACGCGGCAGGCGGCGCCGGGCCAGCCGCTGCTGCGCCACCTCTACAACCACCGCTACTGGGAGTGCAAGCAGCGCGCCCACTGGGCCGACTGCCCCGACATCTTCTAGCCGCACCACACCACCACCAAGCACCACACCGCACCGGTTCACGCGGCAGGCGGCGCCGGGCCAGCCGCTGCTGCGCCACCTCTACAACCACCGCTACTGGGAGTGCAAGCAGCGCGCCCACTGGGCCGACTGCCCCGACATCTTCTAGCCGCACCACACCACCACCAAGCACCACACCGCACCGGTTCACGCGGCAGGCGGCGCCGGGCCAGCCGCTGCTGCGCCACCTCTACAACCACCGCTACTGGGAGTGCAAGCAGCGCGCCCACTGGGCCGACTGCCCCGACATCTTCTAGCCGCACCACACCACCACCAAGCACCACACCGCACCGGTTCACGCGGCAGGCGGCGCCGGGCCAGCCGCTGCTGCGCCACCTCTACAACCACCGCTACTGGGAGTGCAAGCAGCGCGCCCACTGGGCCGACTGCCCCGACATCTTCTAGCCGCACCACACCACCACCAAGCACCACACCGCACCGGTTCACGCGGCAGGCGGCGCCGGGCCAGCCGCTGCTGCGCCACCTCTACAACCACCGCTACTGGGAGTGCAAGCAGCGCGCCCACTGGGCCGACTGCCCCGACATCTTCTAGCCGCACCACACCACCACCAAGCACCACACCGCACCGGTTCACGCGGCAGGCGGCGCCGGGCCAGCCGCTGCTGCGCCACCTCTACAACCACCGCTACTGGGAGTGCAAGCAGCGCGCCCACTGGGCCGACTGCCCCGACATCTTCTAGCCGCACCACACCACCACCAAGCACCACACCGCACCGGTTCACGCGGCAGGCGGCGCCGGGCCAGCCGCTGCTGCGCCACCTCTACAACCACCGCTACTGGGAGTGCAAGCAGCGCGCCCACTGGGCCGACTGCCCCGACATCTTCTAGCCGCACCACACCACCACCAAGCACCACACCGCACCGGTTCACGCGGCAGGCGGCGCCGGGCCAGCCGCTGCTGCGCCACCTCTACAACCACCGCTACTGGGAGTGCAAGCAGCGCGCCCACTGGGCCGACTGCCCCGACATCTTCTAGCCGCACCACACCACCACCAAGCACCACACCGCACCGGTTCACGCGGCAGGCGGCGCCGGGCCAGCCGCTGCTGCGCCACCTCTACAACCACCGCTACTGGGAGTGCAAGCAGCGCGCCCACTGGGCCGACTGCCCCGACATCTTCTAGCCGCACCACACCACCACCAAGCACCACACCGCACCGGTTCACGCGGCAGGCGGCGCCGGGCCAGCCGCTGCTGCGCCACCTCTACAACCACCGCTACTGGGAGTGCAAGCAGCGCGCCCACTGGGCCGACTGCCCCGACATCTTCTAGCCGCACCACACCACCACCAAGCACCACACCGCACCGGTTCACGCGGCAGGCGGCGCCGGGCCAGCCGCTGCTGCGCCACCTCTACAACCACCGCTACTGGGAGTGCAAGCAGCGCGCCCACTGGGCCGACTGCCCCGACATCTTCTAGCCGCACCACACCACCACCAAGCACCACACCGCACCGGTTCACGCGGCAGGCGGCGCCGGGCCAGCCGCTGCTGCGCCACCTCTACAACCACCGCTACTGGGAGTGCAAGCAGCGCGCCCACTGGGCCGACTGCCCCGACATCTTCTAGCCGCACCACACCACCACCAAGCACCACACCGCACCGGTTCACGCGGCAGGCGGCGCCGGGCCAGCCGCTGCTGCGCCACCTCTACAACCACCGCTACTGGGAGTGCAAGCAGCGCGCCCACTGGGCCGACTGCCCCGACATCTTCTAGCCGCACCACACCACCACCAAGCACCACACCGCACCGGTTCACGCGGCAGGCGGCGCCGGGCCAGCCGCTGCTGCGCCACCTCTACAACCACCGCTACTGGGAGTGCAAGCAGCGCGCCCACTGGGCCGACTGCCCCGACATCTTCTAGCCGCACCACACCACCACCAAGCACCACACCGCACCGGTTCACGCGGCAGGCGGCGCCGGGCCAGCCGCTGCTGCGCCACCTCTACAACCACCGCTACTGGGAGTGCAAGCAGCGCGCCCACTGGGCCGACTGCCCCGACATCTTCTAGCCGCACCACACCACCACCAAGCACCACACCGCACCGGTTCACGCGGCAGGCGGCGCCGGGCCAGCCGCTGCTGCGCCACCTCTACAACCACCGCTACTGGGAGTGCAAGCAGCGCGCCCACTGGGCCGACTGCCCCGACATCTTCTAGCCGCACCACACCACCACCAAGCACCACACCGCACCGGTTCACGCGGCAGGCGGCGCCGGGCCAGCCGCTGCTGCGCCACCTCTACAACCACCGCTACTGGGAGTGCAAGCAGCGCGCCCACTGGGCCGACTGCCCCGACATCTTCTAGCCGCACCACACCACCACCAAGCACCACACCGCACCGGTTCACGCGGCAGGCGGCGCCGGGCCAGCCGCTGCTGCGCCACCTCTACAACCACCGCTACTGGGAGTGCAAGCAGCGCGCCCACTGGGCCGACTGCCCCGACATCTTCTAGCCGCACCACACCACCACCAAGCACCACACCGCACCGGTTCACGCGGCAGGCGGCGCCGGGCCAGCCGCTGCTGCGCCACCTCTACAACCACCGCTACTGGGAGTGCAAGCAGCGCGCCCACTGGGCCGACTGCCCCGACATCTTCTAGCCGCACCACATCACCACCAAGCACCACGCACCACACCGCCACGCACGCTACTGCCACGGCTTTTACCCTGCACATCACTTATCACGGCTTCGAAACCCACCAAACCCAGCCGAATCACCAATTATTTATTGGAAAGGAGTGTTTCTGTTTCAATTGTTCTCCTCTTCCTATCTTATACTCTCAACTAATCTTATCACTAAGCGTTACATCGGGCACAGGTTGGTTAGGATGGATGAATGCTCCTCTGTGTTTATATCTTCCACAAAATTAACAGATTAACTTGTCTTCTTGATCGAATATCGGGTAAAAGGTCATTATTCTAGTATTGAAATCACAGCTTCTACTCAACAGCAAAATAAAGCCTACAAGTAGAATCACCACCCTCAACGATTACCGGGGCACAAGAATGAAGTATGGAAAACAAGAAGAAACATGACTTTCTGTAACTAAAGTAGGTCCTGTCTTGAACATTTGTATTTTTTTATTATATTTAGTATGTAGCACTCCACTACGAAGTCGTCAGGTTTAGAATATCAGTAGCAGGCAGGTAAAAGGCAATCAGTAAATGGCTATTTGTCACTGTTCTTATGGGTTTATCAATTTTTGAGATAATTAATGCTCCAGTATATGAAATGAAATATTTTCTTGACATTTTCTTTAGTTAAATGTTATTTTATAGCCATAGGATGTAATTTTGTAATCCAATCTTCTATCATGTGGCAATTTCTATATCGTAAAAATTCTCAAACTCCATCATTATTATTTTGAACTAATTACTACATGTCGTGTAACTGATTCGTAAAGTAAGTTAATTTTTTAGTTCCTTTAATAAGAAAGAATTACGCTCTTCTTTATGAAATAACTAAAAATCAAATATTTGAATATTATAATCCAAGGCTTGTCGTGACCTAAGTATTCGGCAGTATAAAAGCAGATCCAGAAGTGTTTTACATAATCTCAATCTATGCATTAAATGAATAAATTTAGATATTCTCTATTATTTGTAATTTCTTTGATGTTCATCCAGTGTGACTGGCCTTATAGTGTGTTTTTAGAACTTGTTTACCGACCCTGATGAATTAGTATCTTTGGAACTTTACTATCAAATTGAATGCGCTGTTAATTTACCTAATTCAGTAGCAAAGTTTCTATATCCAAGCCTAATATCAACTTAATCTCGCTAGTCTGATAGCACAATAAAAACTTCAGGGATAAGACGAGTTTCCCCTCGCCTCTCTTGTTCAGGTTTTAGGAACCATGTTGTTCTGCACTTACGATATCTTTGTCTTCTCTTGTTTGTTTACAAAAATTAAGAAAAGTTATAAGTACTTCTGTAAATGTTCTCATCAGTGTTTTTTTTTTATAAATATTTTTTGCTCGTCTATAATAGTGTACATAAATATTAATCATGTATATACATCTAACTGTTGAAAACATTTTGTTTGTATTCATTCCATGATATTTTTGTGATGTGTTGCTTATTTATTGTTGTAACAAATTTTATTTTCTTTTGCTTTAATCCAAATACTACGCTAGAACTAAAGTTTAAATATATATATATTTTGTAGCTGACCTGGCAGAAGTTGTGTGCCTGTTCCGGTAAGTGGCGCGATTAGTTTTACTGTGAATTCACTCCGGACTTTTTACAGTGTAAATATGAATTATACATAATTCTACCACAGCGCCACCTATCGGGTCCAGATTTAATGATTTTCTTTTTTGGCAGTTAACGAACATATTGTGAATATGAATTATTTTGGTCCATAAATATTTCAGAATCCTAGCATAGCTATAATCTATCGTCTCGATAGAATAAATTGAAGTGTGAATATGACTTTAATCGGTCAAGTCGTAAAGAAGTTATATTAATAGACGCACCAGCGACTACATATTATAAAAAGATATTTTAACCATAATTTAGTTACTGTTATCTTATAGACAAAATTTAACTATAATTAATATTATGTCAGGCATATGTATACATATAATTTATTTATTGTGTTGGTATATACTGTAGAAAGGGAGTAACATAATGATGTGATTTTAGAATTTTTATTTTTAAAGTAAGAACATGAATGGCTAGAATCGGCCTAAAATTTAAGGATCTACAGATCAGAAGACTACATTGGTTTGTTTTTATTACAATTTAAGAAATAATAGTAACAACGAAGCTTGTGACTTGATGAAATTAATAAGATATTTGCATGTTTTACGTAATTGTGCATATATAAAATAACATTGTATAAAAATACCCTAGTGTTTTTGAGTCTCGGAACTAAAAATTATTTTTTTTGCAGTATTCAACATTTTAAAACTTTCATCATATTTAATACACAAAGACATTGTGAATACCGTGAAAACAATCTTAAATTCTTTCAGTTATATATTTATTTATATCGATGTCTCAACGAATTAATGTATCTATTTTAACAAACCATGTAATAATAATTAATTTAATTTTTAATTTAGAAGTGAAGTTATCCAATTTCCTCTAAGAACAAGATCAATAACGTAGCAAAATATGTTCTGTAATTCGGTAGGTAAGCGACTTCATTTCAACTTTAATATAAACAATATAATACCTACATTATAAATTGTTACAATATTTAACATTGGTTTTATCTTAGACAGGCGCCATACTTTGCTTCAAATTGCATCAATTACGCAAATAGCTGCAAAGTTTATTACACGTATATATTGTGTACAGGCGTAGTTGCGCATGTTGTGAGTATTTGCATTTTCCCATCCAATGTAGAGTAATTATGCGCATACAACGTTCAATATTTATTCTAAAACGCTAATCGCTAGTTTGATGTGCCGCTAATCGGAGCACTCGTCAGTAACAATAGCCTGGTCTAATGATGCTGTTATCTAATTTATTTTACTTCAAATTAAACATAATTAAAGGTACCCAAATAAAAAGTGACGTAAGAAAATCTATCACATCGTTTTGTCCCTTTGGTGTCGCAGAAGACGACTATAGCAAATACCAGAAAAATCTTTAGCTTCCGGCAGGTGGTGGGTATACAATCCTATTTACGTCTGAAGTAAAATACAAAGACAAATGCAATATGTCAGGCAGGCGTGTTTGCATTCCCATTTGATCACAAAATTGATTCAAATGGTATAAAACTTTGGCGCTATGGTCATGTTTCTTTTTAAATTTGAATATTTCTTTATGCGCATAAATCGATGTGTCTCAAAAATGTTCTGCTCTGAACTTAAAAATACATTCTTGCTTTATTTGATACCATAAATCTAGATTTTAAGTTTATTTAAAATCACAATAGAAAAAAATGACATGAGAATACATATCGTTTAGTCTCATTACAACCCCTGCTTATTTTAGCGAATTAACCGTGTGAAGCCTTGATAGTTGATATTTGATATACGTCGTCATCTGGTACTTTCTACTGTTGCACAATGTAAAATATGCAATACCTTATTTTAAAAGAAAAAAAAAATGTTACTATAAAGTAGCTCATTATATACAATATCAGTGCGATTTGTTTTATTAATGACTACCTACTCGAAGTTATTTGCAGACGGCAGTTTCGATGTCGGCTTGTGAGGTCTGGAATATTTTGTAAGTTGTATAACAAAGTGTACATTTTCAAGTGTATGTAAGATAATTTGTTAATATTTTTATTATTAATTATAGAACGAGGTTTGAATACAAAGCCATAACATCTGTATAATGTTGATTATGATAATAAATACGTCGAAGTAAAAGCAGTTTTATTTAATATGTAACCCTCCCCCCACCCCCACCGAGTACCATACAATAGTCATAACGATCGCTTGACCGGATCGTAGATTCAGGCTAAAATCAACATTAGTGCATCTAATCACATGAGTAAAGAAACCGTACCTTACAGAGGCAAAAGCTTCAACAACCGCGCTATGATAGTTACACTACTATAATAGACGCGCGTGTGTGCGTGAGCACTGGCGACTCGTCACGTACAACGAGAAACTGCTCTAAGCCGACTTGGACAGTGCTCAAATTCAGGGTTATGTAAACAAAATTTCTGGTAATCAACAGTAATCAAAACCTCAAAAATGTAATGCTTTTATATTGGAACGAAATAGAATTTACTATTAAATACACTTATGCAAATCAATACTTATCTGAAAGAAACAAAAGAAAAGTTTTCTGCTCCCAAAGATTGCTTCTGTTATTGGGTACCCTAAGATTTACAATTGATGCCACTCTCACTTACTTATGAAACTGAGGATGCAATAAGTACCAAATACTTTAGCGCTATTTTTGAATGGACAGTCCAAAATTTTAATGGATTATCTAAATTCCAGCAATTTTTGTGGCGACAATGGTTTTGCTACTGGAAATACGTCATATCATATTTTGTACGGTTTCGATACTTGATAATTAATATCGATGTATCGAAATGAAAGATATCGCTAAAATTATCGATACATTGAACAAAAATATCGATATTTATAAAAGACTAGCATAATATTTCATAATAATGAGCGCAGCAGTGAAAGTACACTCTAATTAAAATATCACTCGGAGTAATTATTATTGACGAGCATCTCAGTTTCTACAGAGTTAATTTGCTTTATTTCATATTATTGTCTTTATTTGTCGATTATTAATCATTCTATCAATCGTATCTTCTTTATCAGCTAATAAAGGACCTGTGACGTGGTTCTTCATTTCAAGCCGTATAAGGAAGCTCAACGCTCAGCGAGTAATGGAGAGTATAGTATACTCTCCATTACCTTAACTTGTAAAAAAAACCAAGTCTCGCAACTCAGTTCTTCTACCGTAAAATGTTGTGAGATCCATGTAATACCAAGTCGGTTAATTTATTGAGTCCCTACTTAAGGGTCCTTCTCTCTTGAGTTATTACGTCATTAGCTAACCTAACAACATCTTATAGTGACCATATCAATATTAAAAATCTTTTATGTTTTAAAGAAATAAATTGACTTAGCAATCGCACTAAACAATCTAATTTAATATAATATGTATTACTTGAGAGATACATTGCATTTTCATGCGATGGCTAAGTCAATCTATTTATTTAAACATAAAAGGTTTTTAATATTGATATGGTCACAATAAGATGTTGTTAGGTTAGCTAATTACGTAATAACTTAAGAGAGAAGGACCCTTAAGTAGGGACTGAATAAATTAACCGACTTGGTATTACATGGATCTCACAACATTTTACGGTAGAAGAACTGAGTTGCGAGACTTGGCTTTTTACAAGTTATGTTTTTGATGGCATATACTTTACCCAAGAATAATGAATCATCTATTAAATCTTTTAATACTAAATATGAAATTATATACCAAAACACTGATCTATCGTCTGTTTACAATGTTTACAATAGTTTTGCAGAAAAATAACGAACAAGTGTTTAGAATTCGAGCTTTGCGAATCAGGTTGGACTATTAGGCCATAAGACACTTAGAATTAAATATTGTAAAATATAATCCGTTAAGATTTGGTTCGCATATACCATTACCTGAAAAAACACGTAATACAAAATCATGCTTAAATTTAAAAGACAATGATAAACACTGCTTTCTTTGGAGTATTTTAGCTCATTTGTATCCAACTACAAGTAATCCTAACAGAGTGAATTCATACCCTCATTACTCAGAAGTTTTAAAAACAGATAATTTTTATTTCCTCCAAGTTTTAATGATATTAAATTATTCGAGGAAATTAATCCTAATGTGAGCGTTAATATTTACGGTTTAGATAAAAAAAATAATGTGACCGGACCGCTGTATAAAACTTTAAAAAGAAAGATAATGCATGTTAACTTACTTTACTTAAATAAAAATAATAAACATCATTTTTGTTTGATAAACTCGTACACAAGCAATTAACTAAGCATAAATCTAAAATACATTTATGCCATCAAAAACATAATTTGTAAAAAAAGCCAAATCACTAAACAATCTTATTTAATATAATATGTATTACTTGTGCGATATATTGTGTTTTCATGCGATTGCCAAGTCAATCTATGTATCAATCTATGGACTGAATAAATTAACCGACTTGGTATTATGTGGATCTCACAACTTTTTACGGTAGAAGAACTGAGTTGCGAGACTTGGCTTTTTTTACAAATTATGTTTTTGATGGCATCTCATTTCTTTTTGTAGATAGTTATATCTAGGTAGCTATTTACACCTATTATTCCATTATACATATATAGGTACACTGATTCATTCACTGCAAATGTAACTTTGTAATACTATATAATTATATGGGATTACAAAGTTATTTATGCAGTTGGTGTATCTCGAAGACTAGACCGAAATTGTAAAATATTTTCATTTTTCCTCAATTTATATATTAAACAATAATTGTATTCCAAATTTGAAATTTCTATGTCTGCTAGAAGTGCCTCAGAGTTTTGATGATCGGTTAGTCAGTGAGTGACAAAATTAAGAAACTTTGACTAGTTATAATTTTTAAACTACTGGTTCAAATTTAATGAAATTTAAAACATACCGAGTTTATACAATGCCTACTTGGTTAGTAAAAATTCAGGCTTCTAATTTTATCCATAATGAAGTTATAGTGTTTCGGAAATGGCCTGAAATGCTTCGAGAAAAGGATGGTACGACCGTGCCGCTTTTATTGCTCGACTTGGCGGGGGCACTGCCGTGCCCCCAGATGTGAAGAATGTTTTTTATATTTTAACACTGCAGAAAAACTTTTAAATCATGATTGTGCGAGGATCCAAACCATTTTACCGGAAGAAAACACTAAACTTCATTTTTCAAACTATGAAAAGACTCAAAGAATTCCTATTGTAATATACGGCGACTTTGAGAGTTTATTACATGAGTATTCAGACAAAAATAAAACTATGTAGGTATTTGGAAAATATTCAAATCCATGAGGCCAGTTGTTTTGCATGTTATAAGCCCGAACTCAATAAATTAGTTTCCTATCGAGCACAGAGTACATTATATAGAGGGGACTATCGAGGGTCAGTGTGCTAAAAAAAATATTGAATCAATTAGTACAGATGTTAAACTGTTACATAAATTACTTTCAAATAATACGCCTCTGGTAATCGGTGAAACGGGGCGAGACTATTTGAATAATGTAAAGGAATGTAATTTGTTTAAAAAAATATTTAGTAATACAGATATCATAGTTGCAGATCATGATCACTTTACTGGAAAATACAGAGGACCTGCTCATAACGAATGTAATTTAAAAGCTAAGACATGCTCATTCATACCTATAATATTTCACAACCTTTCTGGTTATGATTGTCATTTATTTATAAAAGAACTTTCCACCATTTGCGGTCGTATAAATCTAATACCCCGAAATAAAGAAAACTTTATTTCATTTACTAAGTTTATTCCAATAGAAAATAATAATAATAATAAGAACTCAGCTCAGCTGAACTTTATTGACTCTTTCAACTTTTTGAGCTCGGGCTTAGATAATTTAGTGAAAACGATGGAAACGAAAGATTTTAAAAATTTACGCAAGATTTTTGAAGACAAACATTTAATTAATTTAGTTCGAAAGAAAGGTATCTACTGTTATGGAATAGAATAGAATAGAATAGAATATTTTTTTATTCAATATTGATTATTACATAATACTTATTGAAAGTCATTTTTTATTTACCACTGGTTCGGAAAATACCTGTCCTGGGAAGAACCAGCAAGAAACCCAGCAGGACTTTTTTTAAACATAATTTCACTTAACAATAATTTTGTTTATACAATTTTTAAATGATATTTTCATAGAACCAGCATGGTAGGTGATCACCCTATTCCCAGGGGTTATTTCCATTCATGTATTTCTTGATATTATAATAACCCTTCTTGTACAGTTTTTCTTTAATAAAACTTTTAAACTTGTTTGTTGACAAACTTTGAATATGTTCTGGGATTTTGTTGTAAAAGCGTATACATTGCCCCATAAATCAATTATACTGATTCTGTGGAGTCTAGTAACTGGCATTACAAGCTTATGTTTGTTCCTAGTATTTAAAGTATGCACATCCTTATTCTTATTAAAGCTATTTATGTTTTTATGCACATACATTACATTCTCATAAATATATTGCGATGCCAAAGTTAATATGTTTATTTCTTTAAATTTTTCTCTGAGGGACTCTTTACAATTTAGGTTATAAATCTCCCGTACGGCTCTCTTTTACAAAACAAATATAGCTTCAATATCAGTCGCATTACCCCATAGCAAAATTCCATAAGACATTAAGCTATGAAAGTAACTAAAATACACTAATCTAGCTGTCTCAACATCTGTGAGACTTCTAATCTTTCTTACACCATATGCTGCAGAACTAAGTCTGCTTGCTAATTTAGATATATGGGGGCCCCATATATCTAAATTAGCCCCATTGAAGTTTCGCGTCAATAGTAATACCAAGAAAAACAGTGGTATCATACAAGACTCAACTCCTCCCCATTTAACAGCACATTGGTATTTGAATGTTTTACATTAGGTATTATAAATTTAATACACTTAGTCTTATTGCCGTTTAAGAGCATATTGTTGGCGTTAAACCAATGTACCAATTTCGATAGAGCATTATTTACATCGTCATAATTAATTAACTGCCGTTTGAGTTTGAAAATTAAAGAGGTATCGTTAGCAAATAATACTATATCGTGATTGTCCCCTACAAGAGAAGGTAAGTCATTAATATAGATTAAAAACAGGAATGGGCCAACAATCGAGCCCTGAGGAACGCCCATTGATACTACCGATCCGGAGGAACCTTTACCATTAATCACTACTTTTTGAATTCTTTTACTTAAATATGAAGTAATAAGTCTAAGCGCTAAAGTTTTTACACCGTAATGTTGTAGTTTCCTGATTAATGTCTCATGATGAACAAAATCGAAAGCCTTGGAAAGATCACTGAAAATACCTAAGGCATCTTGTGAATACTCCCAGGCATTAAAAATATATTTCAGAAGCTCAATACCGGCGTCAGACGTCGAGCGACCTCTTGTAAAACCAAAATTGGTTTTTATGAAGTAATTTATTTGTATTAAAAAAAGTTAACAATTGATCCAAAATTATTTTTTCAAAAATTTTACTGAGAGTTGGTAGTACAGAAATAGGTCTAAAATTAGCGGGGTCCAATGTACTACCAGATTTAAATAAAGGTATTACTTTACTATACTTCATTAAATCAGGAAACAATTATTTATCAAAAGACGAATAAAGTATATTATAGATTGTGTATCTGCTTTTTTGGTCTTAAAACAACTAACGTTCTTGTTGGTATTTGCATTGATATGCATATTATGATTAAATGCAGTTGAGGAGAAAACAAATGTAAAAAGTACTACCTAATTCCAGACAAGAAGATTGTTGAGATAAATCAACGGTGCCTACGCACAAAATTATTTCATTGCATTCATTAGTGTGTACTAATGCACACTTCACCTCAATTTAGTGCCAGATAGCTCAAAGCCGAGATTATATTATGTTAATAGAGGGTAACTCCGTTTCTCGGTACGACTTTCCATTACCTTCCGTCGAGTTTGGTGTTGATACGTATTTTTACAGAAAGGTTACATTTTTATAAGCACACACACAAAGTTTCAATATGCGGAAACACGTACTTTTTGAGAAATAAATTAATAAAAATCACTTATTTTAATATGGAGTGTAGAGTAGAAGGAGAACCATCTTATAAGGTGCGAAAGTTAAAAAAGTGTCCTACTATTTACTGAAAATAGAGGTTCCAAAACCTACCACAACAGCGCTGGCGTCTGAAAAACTACGATATGAAGATAGCTGTTGTGAACGGAGTGAAGTCAGCTGAATTCAAATATTTAAAAAATTTCATGACTAGAGTAGTTAGTAAAATGCCAGTATACAAAATCTCAACTATTTACGTAGTACAAAACCAAGCGGATTGGTCGGTCCTTGTTTATTTCTCCATCTTATTCTAATTAATTTTGGTGCTTTTTTTTTTTAATTTATCCTATGCTACTGCAGCGCCACCCTTATTGGACACGTTTTTAGGGACACTTTTCATATATAGAGATGGTCCTCCTTCTACTCTACACTCCATATATTTTAACAATATTTTGTTGTTTTTTTTAAATTGGCTTTACGGCTCTGGGTTCTAGCCCTTTTGAGCCTACTTTATTATGAATTTCCATTGACATTCGTCGCATTGAGGGCGGGGGGGGGGGGGGGGAGAGGTGTAGGCGGACTAGTCCAGAGGGATTTCTGTATCTATTTTGAGACTGCAACGTCTCCGGCGCTGCGGGAAGAGCAGCCTCTATCCCTCCTCGCGTCCGCAGCTTCGGCTTGTTGGTCGCCTTCGGCGACCAGCCTCAGCCGCTCTGGCTCGTCCGATGCCTACGATTTGTTACAGCAGGCGGAGGCTGCTCCCCCTACGCGCCTCCGGTTCTATATAACCACTCTAGGGGTAGGACAGACTCGTACTACGTGGAGTCGGGGTCAATAAATTTGGTTCTTTGACATAAGTAGAACCTAACCTATTTTATTTATTATCTGCCCTATTAGGTACTGTTAAAATAAAACAAATCAAATATAATCAATAATTTATTAATCAATTTTATACACATATTGTATCGCTTTAATTAATTCCTTAGCTTTCCATAGAAATCCCTCTGAATTAGTCCTCCTAAACCTCCTCCCCCCTCCCCCTCCATTCGACGAATGTCTGGAAATTAAAGAGGCTCAAAAGGGCTAGAACCCAGAGCCGTAAAGCCAATTTAAAAAAAAAACAATATATTGAAATTAGTGGTTTTTATTAATTTATTTCTCAAAAATTACGTGTTTCGGCATATTTAAACATTGTGTGTGTGCTTATAAAAATGTAACCCATTTTTTGTGATATCATGACAGCTTACGATTCGAATTTCTTTTGAGATTCTTTTTCGGAAAGAATCGACATCCGTACTGACGACGACAATGACGTTACAAAATGGCGCCAGTTTTACGCTAGGAATGTAACTTAAACACTGCAAAAATAATTAAGTTACAAATAATGTTTTTTTCTCAAAAAGTACGTGTTTCCGCATATTGAAACTTTATGTGTGTGCTTATAAAAATGTAACCTTTCTGTAAAAATACGTATCAACACCAAACTCGATGGAAGGTAATGGAAAGCTAAGCTTGCTGATGTGCTAGGGTACAATCATAGATAATATAATTTATTTGTTATAATATGGTACATTTTCATCCATCTAGAACAAAACAATCTTATTTAAATAAACTATCTATATTGCAGAAGCGCATTTTAAATAGTGCAACATGTTTTAACAGGTGAATCGAAAGATAATTACATCATATTAATATTTTGGAGCCCTTATGAACTTATGTAGAAATGGTTTCATAGCTTAAGGAAACATCTTTCTTTCGTACATACCTGCTTACTATATAATGTACTCTGTGCTGCTTACTGATTCAAAATGTGATTCTATGGAATACAGATGTCCGATATCAACTAAACCCACAAACTATATAGAAACGTTAGAACGTGACTAAAACGTAAATCATTGTCCAAAAACATAAGTAAAGTCAAACAAGTAGAGAGTAGAGTTCTGAACTACACAACCAAGCTCGAACTCGAAATAAATAAAAATATCATTTGACAGAAATGACATTTGACAAATAACCGTGTCTTTTTTACTTTTTTATGACTGGAATGGCACCATCTTGTAAAACCATCAGAAACTTGGGATTGCATTTTTATTTTTGCAAGTTATTTATTTTGATTTATTATCTCATTTTCAATCATCATCATTATCAATTTTTCTCTTTTTTACGGTATATTGTACATAGACTGGGCCAGAAATGGACCGTCTCCTTTGAATGATAAACTATGTAATGCTACTACTATGTAGTATGTACTGTATAAGTAAGTAAGAGATAAATGTATAGCTTAAGTTACATGTTTATAACTTTATATTAATTTAAAATAAATAAATATTTAGTTTTAATTCATTCGTTGTAACAATAAATGTCTTTTTCTTTTTTCCTCTTCACAATTGAAAAATAATGATACATAATAAAACAACAACAAAATTCAATGTATAACTTTTATTATATTTTACAAGCTACATTAATTCTATTACTAGTTCTTACATAATTTTTCACCTATTTTTTTATAAGACAATTTGTAGCATCTAACACTTCATCATACATTGAATCCATCACAACATCTCTCTTACAAAGCAATAAGGACCGTGGCCGAGCTCACTTGACTACTCTAGCGCCATCTATTATCTATCTACGGAAGCGGTTGCGATGTATATCGATATGAAAATTTGACGCGCTAAATACATCGTCCTTTATTTAATACATTTCCATTGATGTCGCTACATGGTACCGCTAAGTAAGATTGACGAAGTCATTGGGCTCTAGTATTGAACACTTAGCACTAAGATCGTGGATGAAATTTTCTTCTTGCTCGTTAAGTTCGCAAATGCTGATTTTAATCAGACGATGACCTTGTTTATCTTTATCTCGGCGAATAATGTATGATGATGATGATGATGATTCTTGAGAACGGTTTCTCTTCCTGTAACATTTCTTTGATTTCGATTATCGCTCTTTATTAATAGCTATTTTATTTGGTGGTAAATCGTGAAGCTGCTCCTTTCGGTTGTAATAATTTAGTGTAAATTTATCCACATCCTGTGCATAGTAATACGGATTAGTGATAGGTGGTGATAGGATTAGAATCATTGTGTTCCTCAGTGTTGCCCATAATCTGCAATTAACAAAAACATGTATAAAGTCAAAAAAAGGTAATGGCGGCTGAATTTCTAAATAGTAAAAAAATAATTAAACTCACCAATATAGATGATATTTGACGAGCGTTTTAATCAACGCGCACTCGCTATGAGAATAAAACAATAATGAAACAATTGAGGGTGGGTGGGAGGCGCTCTTCAATCCAGGTAAGACACATCATTGTATTTAGTTAGCGGATGGTTGCAAATTAATTAATATCTTTATTGTAATGGATTTACGATGTTAGGTTTTCGGGTCTTAGGTTTTTTTTCGTTACGGAATTTCTTGATTCGGTCGCTGCACTCAAAGCCCTCGATAAAAGCTATGCAATAGCTTAAAAACGTTTATTAGCACTAACCACAATGAAATTAGGCTAAACAAGTTGTATTATTAGAAATTAATCATATAGATGCGGCAATACCATCAGTATCTCGCAAACGCTCTGAATATAATGCTCAATAACTCAACTGGAAGTGGAAGTACACTTGTTCCCGCAGGATAGAACTGTGAGTATGTAGACGTTAATTTGGTTAAACTAAAAATGTTGTACCTCTCTGGAGAGAATTGGGGTCTTCAGCGGCATGGCTCGAGCGAATGCGAGAGCAAAGCGACGCAGAAGCCCCAATTCACACCTACTGTTGTTGTAAATAAATGTTTAAAAACGGCGACACTGTGCCACTATTTGTATTAGGTGACAAAAAATCCTAGAAGATGGCTCTCTATTCCGGTATATATTACTCTACTCTATGGTTTTACGTTTCTAACCTTTTTATTCAAATATCAATAATAATAGAAAAAATAATTATAAATTAAAAATTTGGTACAGCCTACTTCAATATAAGTTATTTAAGAATAACTCAAAAACTATTGGTCTGACCTTAATCAAATTCATATGGGACCATACGAGAAGTATCAGCTTTCATATTAAAAAATAATCATCGAAATCGGATCACCCAGTACAAAGTTATGAATTAACACACATAATAAAACCATATAGTCGAATTGAGTACCATCTCCTTTTTGGAAGTCGGCAGAAAATAATACGTTAGAGCTGAATTTTGGATAGTTTTGAAGAAATCTATGCCTCTCGCGTTCGACACTAGCGGTCAACCATAGAACTAGGAATGAGTCGTCGACGTATTTATGGTCGACGAAACGAGACTGTTTATCGTCAATGATAAACTAGTTTATAAAACAGTTTTTTTTCGACTAGTTTATGCCGTCGACAAAACATGATGGATGAATAATTTACGTCAATATAATTATAGTTGTCGTTCTACGTTGATTCGCTAACGACTAGAGTAAACTGTTAGATAAATAATAAGACTGATGTTATGTGACGTGATGAACCAGACGTAACTATTTTAAGAGTAAAATGAACTTTTTTTATATAAAAAACGTTACCCCCACACTAATTCAAAGGAGGATTGTCAAAGACCCGCTTTACTTAGCTATAGCATCGGCTAGTGTCAATAAGAGGTAATAAAACCACATAAAATTAAAAAAAAATATTTATTTTAATAAAATTTAAAAAAAATGTGGTCGAGTTTTTAAAAAAAAGTTATTTCTATAGGTTTGAATACTGATCCTGAAAACGTACTTAACGGGAACCACAATACTGTTTTGCTTCTAAAAAAACAAGTTTTGCGTTTAGTTGCGAATTCAAACCCTGAAGATATTCTGACTTCTCCAATTCCGATCGAGGATGACTTGTCTCAAATTGATTCTACTTTGACCTATCTGGACTGTAAAATTAAAAAATTTTTACAAGGGGAAACCAAATACTTACGACTAATAGAAACTTTTATTAACCATGTTTTTACAGATTAGAGCGAATAGATACTGACTTATATCCAGACTTTAAAGCTAATTTCGATACTTTGAAGATGAAATTTGATGCTATTGCTAAACAGTTCGAATCCTTGACTCCACCTTCAACTGAAAATGACTCTCCATCACTTGACCCTCCTGTTGACCCGACTGTCATGGAACCTCCTCTTGTTTCTCAAACTTCTGTTATGATCCATACCCCGTATCCTTCACCACCACCTCAATCTTTTTCTCCAATTAACGTCTTCAAAGATCTGAAAAGACACACCTTCAATGGTAAAAGCTGTCCAAGATCCTTTCTTCAAAAACTTGAAGAATACTGCTTAGCTCGTGGCTTGTCCAAAGACTTGTTGATTTCTCAAGCGTTCGAAATTTTCACCGACAATGCTCTTCATTGGTTCAGATTTAAATATAATCAGAATCCAAACTTAACTTGGAACGAACTTTCCTATTTATTAATTAAAGACTTTGGTGGTTTTGACTATGATCATAAACTTCTAGAAGCGATTAGGAATCGAACTCAAGGCCGTGATGAACCTATCGTCATCTATATTTCCATTATGTCTGGAATGTTCTCTCGTCTTTCGAAGAAACTTTCTGAAACAGAACAATTGGAGATTATTTTGAGGAATATTCGCCCATGCTATTCAGTCTTCGTAGCTCTAAAAGACATTGACTCTATCGACTCTCTTCTGGCTACTTGCCAAAATTATGAAAAGTTCCTAGACAGAGACAAACAATTTAAAGAACCAAATGTACAACAAAATCCTCTTATTTCTGAATTCAACTACAAGCATTCCACTTCAAGTTCAGTTGACTCTCCAAATTCTTCCAATAACTCACGACCTTCTCCTCCATTAATGAATAAATTCACTTCATCCTACAAATACCCTTCTAGACAAATTAATAGTCTCTCTCAAACTAAAACCCCTCAAGAAAGCTCCTTTTGTGTTCGCTGTCGCAAACAAGGTCATACTTTGAACACTTGTACTCAACCACGATTCGTGATTTGTTTCAAATGTGGTCTTAAAGGTTTTAAAACTGCAGATTGCCCTACTTGTTCTCCCAAACCACATACTAGTTCAAAAAAACTAACCGCTGACTTGAAAAGTAACTTAAACTTTGACAAAGACGATTGGACTAGTTGGATTAAAACGATTCAAAACTTCTTTTCTTGTTACAAAATCTCTTCTACACTCTACTCCAAAGAACAAGATCTTAATCGTCCATTCGTTAATGTCAAAATTTATGACTTAACTTTATCTGGTTTACTAGATTCTGGCAGCTCAGTAACTATTCTGGGTAATAATTCTCATTTAGAAATTCTTAAACTGGGCTGTAAACTTTTCAAGTCAGATCTTATTACTGTCTCTACTGCTAATAATCAAAAAATTAATTCCTTGGGTTATTTTGACTTACCTTTTCATTTCAATAATCAAACTCATTTAATTAAAGCTTATGTTTTTCCTGAAATATTTCCTTCGCTAATACTAGGTATTGACTTTTGGAGAAAATTTAATCTTTTACCTAGTGTTTTATCTTCTCTTAACTTTACAGAATCTAAATGCTCTGCTATCGAAACTAAAGATATTAAAGTTTTACCTTATGAGCATTTAACTCCTAACCAAAAGAACATCGCTAACGACATCATCCAACGCTTCAAGACAATTTCTTTTGAGGAAAAAGGTATCCTGGGAAGCACACACTTAATCACCCACAAGATTGATACTGGTGATTCTCTTCCAATCAAACAAAGATGTTATAGACTGTCTCCTGAAAAACAAAAGGCGTTAATTAATGAAGTTGACAAGATGCTGGGATGGAAGGTCATTGAACAATGCGAAAGTCCTTGGTTATCTCCAGTTCTCATCACTCCTAAGAAGAATGGTGAATGGCGTTTCTGTGTAGACAGCAGGAAGCTTAACTCAATTACACGTCGTGATGCTTATAAGTTTCCACTAATAAGCGAAATTTTGGACAACCTGAAGAATGCCAAATACTTATCAAGCATTGACATTGCGAAAGCATTTTGGGAAATTCCCTTGAATCCTGCGGATAAAGATAAAACTGCATTTTATGTACCTGGAAGAGGTATGTTCAGATTCAAAGTAATGCCTTTTGGCCTCACCAACTCACCTGCAACTCTACAAAGATTAATGGATATGCTGTTTACTTCTGAATTTGAGAACAAGGTATTTTGCTATCTGGATGGCATTGTTATTATTAGTGAGACTTTTGATGAACACATATCGCTTCTCATGAAAGTTCATGAAAAACTTTCATATGCTAATCTAACTATTAACTTTGAGAAGAGTCAATTCTTCAAGAAAGAACTGAAATACCTTGGTTTTCTAGTAGACGAGTATGGTCTACGTGCGGATCCAGATAAAATAAAAGCTATTTTAGAATATCCTGTACCTACTTGCAGAAAAGAAGTACGAAAATTCATAGGCACCTGCAGCTGGTTCAGAAGATTCATTCCAAACTTTAGCACTATTGCCTCTCCACTCAACCAACTAACCTGTTCCGGGAAGAACGCTCCTAAATTTTTATGGAATCCACAAGCTGCAGCTGCTTTCCAGAAACTTAAAGAAGCTTTGGTAACTGCTCCTGTCCTTGCTTGCCCTAACTTCGAACTACCCTTCTCTGTACATTGTGATGCATCAAATTATGGCATAGCATTGCAAAATATTGCAATTAACTGCAATTTTACTAAATATACTATGATTTTTCCCCTTAAACGTGCTACTTCAGCTAATATTATTAATGTTTTGGAAAATTCAGTTTTTCTAGTTCATGGCATTCCCCAAACTATTATAATGGACAACGCTGTTCAATTTCAGTTGCGAGAATTCCACTCATTTTTAAATTCTTATAATGTTCCTTGTATTTTTCACACAGCTTTATATTGTCCTCAGGTTAATCCTACGGAGAAGTTTAATAGTACAATTATTACAGCTCTAGCATCTCTAGTAGGAGACGATCATAGATCCTGGGACAACCATCTTGCTAAGATTCAGTACGCAATGAACAGCGCTACAAATGTAGCTACTGGTTTTACTCCAAATTTTTTAGTCTTTGGTAGGGAAACAATACCTTGTGGTTCCTTCTATACTCCAACTCAGAACCTCGAGGAATTGGTATTTATGCCTCGTGATATTTACGCGTCTAATGCGCTCCTCTCATCTATATTTTACAAAGTTCAAACTAAACTTCACATAGCTCACGCTAAAAATAGCGCTCGCTATGATCTTCGCCGGTCTTTTAAAGAATTTAATGTGGGAGACACTGTTTGGCGTAAAAACCATGTTTTAAGCGATGCCGGCGCATACTTTAATGCTAAACTTGCCCCTAAGTTCATCAAGTGCAAAGTGATAGCTAAACTGTCACCACTAGTCTATGTGCTTGAAGACCATAATGGGGTTAGAGGCAAGTGGCACATCAAAGATGTAAAATCATTAATTTTCTTAACTTTTATTAACTGTTAATTTGTATATATGTATAAATATCACCATCATTTTCACCTTATTATTTTTATTTCTTTTAATTTGTTTGATTGTTTGATTATCCAGTGTTCTTCAACACATCTTGCTTTAAGACCTCGAATTTTAGTTGGATTAATCTTCACTTTTTATGTTTGTTTCAGACACATCTCGTTGGTGATGTTGCATAAGTCATTGCAACTAATGCTTGCTTAAGATTAAGTTCTTTATCTTTATCTTCACTTGGGAACAGCTGACTACTCCCTTAATTTTTTTATCTCCACGCAGGAGCGGTTGACAACTCCTTAAATAAGCCTGAATGTCCTTTCGAAAACACACTTTTAGAGTGGTGTCTCTTCGACTAATTTATTTTTTTTTCCACGCAGGAGCGGTTGACTACTCCTTAAATAAGCCTTAATGTCGTTTCGAAAACACACTTTTAGAGTGGTAGTCATTGAATGTGAACTCCACCCTTACCTGAATGCAGATGATGAATGTAAGAGATAGTATATCTGATTTTGCCTGTTGATGTCTGTTTCTGCAAAGCTGTGTTTTTATGGTTTATTTTAGAATGTACATGTCAAAATTTTTGCTGAGTCAAAAATTTTCCAGGATCGGAGGGAAAATGTAGTGTTATGCTACTTACATTTCATTGTACACTATTTTTCCATTCTGTTTTGATTTTCTGCATTCATATATTGCATCACTTTTCACGCTATTCAGTTATGCAACTTACATATCATTTTACATTATTTTTCCATTCTGTTTTTGATTTTCTGCATTTATATTTTGTATCACCTTTATTTCCATAGGATCCTGTAACGTTTTTACACAATAACAAATCATTTTCACTTCGTATTTTCACGCTATCAGCATCTCTTAAAACGCTGTCAAAGGTGTCTTACCTTTTTCTATCTTTTATTGAGTTTTCCGTAACTCTGCAATTTCGGGCTTCGTGCGCGCTGCCGCGCTACTTTTTTTCCTATATCAATAATATTTTATTTCTTACATAAAACTTGTAGTTTCTTAATAACAGTCCTAAAACCAAAAATTTTATATTTGACAACCATTATTTATATGGTTGTTATGGTAACTTTTATTCAAATTCGTCACTAGTGTGATGTTCTTAATTTAATATTTTCACATAAATACTCTATGGCTCTAGGTCATTTACAATAAATTTCCTTTTAATTTAAATAATTTCTCGTTCTCTCTGAAAAGGTATAAAAGCCGAACAATTGTAGAATACAGAAAAAGTCTCGCTTCAGTTCTCAAAGAAGAAACATCTACTAAAGGCCTTATCCCGGAGCCGCATTGCCCCGGGATCCTGCAAGCCTTCATCTACACGTGAAGTCGTCGGCGAAGTCTACTTCAAGCGCGGGGCCACACTACTCCGGGCGCTACGACTGCTTGCTCCAGGCGCTGAGTGCACCTACTGCCGCGCTACCTTCGGGCGCTACGACTGCTTGCTCCAGGCGCCGAGTGCACCTACTGCCTGCGCTACCTTTGGGCGCTGCGACTGCTTGAGTAATAGAATGCAGAAAGTTATTATCAATGGTAAAAGTTCTTCCGGCTCATCTGTACTAATGGGTGTCCCTCAGGGCTCAATTCTCGGCCCATTCCTATTTCTAGTGTATATTAATGACTTACCTTCTATTGTAGAGGATAATCATGATATAGTATTATTTGCTGATGATACTTCTTTGATTTTTAAACTTAAACGTCAATCATTTAAATGTGACGAAGTGAATAATGCTATATCAAAATTAGTGCATTGGTTTAACGTTAATAATTTACATTTAAACGGAAATAAAACTAAATGTATTAAATTTACAACAACGAATGTTAAAAATCTGAGAACCAATGTGTTTTTAAATGGGGAAGAACTGAGCCCTGTTGAATCCACTGTTTTTCTTGGCATCACTCTCGACGCAAAGCTTCAGTGGGGCCCCCATATATCCAAACTAGCAAGCAGACTAAGTTCTGCAGCCTATGCTGTAAAAAAGATAAGAGGTCTCACTAGTATCGAGACAGCTAGATTAGTTTATTTCAGTTATTTCCATAGCATAATGTCTTATGGGATTTTGCTATGGGGAAATGCGGCTGATTCAGAAACGATTTTTATTTTACAGAAGAGGGCCATTAGAGCTATTTACAACCTAAAACTGAGAGAGTCTCTTAGAGATAAATTTAAAGAAATAAATATATTAACTTTGGCCTCTCAGTATATTTACGAAAATTTAATGTATGTTCACAAAAACAAAGGTAGTTTTAGTAAAAAAAGTGATGTGCATTCTGTAAACACTAGGAACAAACACAAGCTAGTGATACCAGTTTCTCGACTCCACAGTCAGTAATTCATTCTTGGGGCAATGTATACGCTATTACAACAAGGTCCCGGAAAGTGTACAGGCTCTCTCTATTAGCAAGTTTAAATGTTTTGTTAAGTTGAAACTGTATAAAAAGGGTTATTATAGTATAAATGAATACATGGTTGATAATAACCCCTGGGAATGAGGTGATCGCTTCCAAGCTGTTTCTAAAATAAATTTTGTACTTATATAGTTGTATAACCATTATTGTAAAATTTGCTTTAAAAAAAAAAGTCCCGCTGGGTTTCTTGCTGGTTCTTCCCAGGACGGAGGTTTTTTTTTTCGAACCAGTGGTAAAGTAAAAAATGACTTTCAATAAGAATTACACATGTGATCTATATTGAATAAAAAATTATTCTATTCTATTCTCTATTCTATTCTTGCTCCAAATGCTGAGCGCACCTACCCCAGGCGCTACGTGCGCCGGCTCCGGACGCTGCGTGTGCCCAGTCCAGGCGCTGCGTGCCGTCGCCGCTAAGAAACCTCAAGCTCCGCGTGTGCCTACTTCTACAAAAGCAGCGTGTCACTTCAACCTTTAGGCTCCACTATAATACTATATTCTTCTATTCTCCTATCTTTATTTTTTTTAAATCTAATTGTAATCTCACTTCATCCATCATCATCATATTTCATTTTTTTTTATAAAATTGTAAATACCTTTCTAAAACTTTAAATATATTATTTTATTGGTCTACGTTTGTTGTTTCGTTGTTCTTAGGTTAGGTTCTATTATTTTTCTTATTAATTGTCGCTTCACGACAAAAGGTAAAAGCTGATTTCAAAGAACTAGAGTAAAAAAAATTACATTTCGTAGTTGGCACTTTTAATTGTTCTATACACACCGACTTCAGCATGTGAAATCACTTTATTCTTTATAGTTCATTTTTTTAAACGTTACCCCCACACTAGGATTTTCTCTTGTGTGCGTGGAGGCAGTTTACAAACATAAATTGCATGAAGAAAAACATCCAGACCCGGAACAATTATTTGTAGGCCATACAAATACTTGTTCCGTGCGGGATTCGAACCCGCGGCCCCCAGCGTAACAACTCATTGCTAAGCCACTGCGCCAATGAGCCGCCATCCGTTCATACTCTTTCCAGGCTTAGGACTAAATAAATCCTTGTCGATTTGTAGTTTTTGATCTGTACTAATTTTTTTGGTATAAAATGCAGTTGTGTATCGCTAGCAACGCAAAGTCGGGAATTTGCATTTGGAAAAATCCAAAATTAGGGGCTTTTTAGGTGCTAATTAGGTGCCAAGTTTAAAAATTAGGTGCTCTAAAATTTTCACCGCAACGAACTGTTGAAATTTGCGTTGCTAGCAAAACGTCTCGCTAGCAACGCAATGAAGTTATTAGATATACGACAAATATTAATAGCAAGGAATTAAGTGCTAATTAGGTGCTGCAAGTATACGCAATAACAAGGCGCCCCTAATAAAAATAAGGTCGTTATTCAGAACATAGCAGATGCAAAGTTCAGATTTTCTGAAAATCAAAATAGAATCAAAATTTCTTTCAGAAAAAGTCCAAATTAGGGGCTTTTTAGGGGCTAATTAAGAACCAAGTTTAAAAATTTGTTGCTCTAAAATTTTCAACGCAACGAACTGTTGAAATTTGCGTTGCTGACAAAACGTATCGCTGGCAACGCAATGAAGTTATTAGATATACGGTAAATATTAATAGCAAGGAATTAAGTGCTAATTAGGTGCTGCAAGTATACGCAATGACAAGGCGCCCTTAATAAAAATAAAGTCGTTATTTAGAACAAATCAGGTGCAAAATTCAGGTTTTCTGAATATCAGAAAAGAATCAAAAATGCTTTTAGGAAAAGCCCAAATTAGGGGCTTTTTAGGTGCTAATTAAGTACCAAGTTTCAAAATTAGGTGCTCTAAAATTTTCACTGCAACGGTCGATTAAAATTTGCGTTGCTAGCAACGCAATGAAGTTATTAGATTAACGATAAATATTAATAGCAAGGAATTAAGCGCTAATTAAGTGCTGAACAATTATTGAAACCCGATACATATTAAGATATTATTCTGGGAATTATGGGGTCCACGACCACCATTACCTTATCATAAAGTATGAACGGTATTTTTTCTTCTTTATCTATATAAAAATTAAGTGCTAATTAGATGCTGAAAGATTATTGAGGTCGCGTGTAGATGACGGTAATTTTCTGGAAATTATCGGATTTAAAACCACCAATACCTTACTATAAGGTATGAACGGCATTTTTTGTTTTTCAGATTTAATATGATTATATTTGAAAATGGCTGAAAATTGGTTGAAAGTTATATTAAATAATATTATAGATTTATAATATTATTTAATATAATTTTCAACCAAATAAATGTTACAATTCTTATTTTTTGACATGTGAAGCCTAAACTTTAGTGTAGGTACTAAATCGAAAGGATATTTTCTTTCCAGTAAATTGCTTTGTAATAAATATCGCCATCTACAAAGTTCTATAGTTCTAGTCATTTTATCGAATAAAAATCGATGGACTCTCAAGGTGGTAAGTACGATAGACGCTAGATGGCACAAACACAAAGACCTGATTTTTGCATTTGCTTTGCCGAATAATTTTCTGAATAACGACTTTATTTTTATCTGGGGCGCCTTGTCATTGCCTATACTTGCAGCACCTAATTAGCACTTAATTCCTTGCTATTAATATTTATCGTATATCTAATAAATCCATTGCGTTGCTAGCGATACGTTTTACCAGCAACGCAAATTTCAACAGTTCGTTGCGGTGAAAATTTTATAGCACCTAATTTTTAAACTTGGCACCTAATTAGCACTTAATTTTTAGACACTGATAAAGAACATAAAATGCCCTTCATACCTTATGATAAAGTAATGCTGGTCATGGACCCTATAATTCCCAGAATAATATCTTAATCTGTATCGGGTTTCGATAATCGCTCAGCACTTAATTAGCACTTAATTCCTTGCTATTCATATTTATCGTATATCTAATAACTTCATTGCGTTGTTAGCGAGACGTTTTGCTAGCAACGCAAATTTCAACGGTTCGTTGCGGTGAAAATTTTAGAGCACCTAATTTTTAAACTTGGCACCTAATTAGCACCTAAAAAGCCCCTAATTTGGTCTTTTTCTGGAAGCAATTTTGATTCTATTTTGATTTTCAGAAAATCTGAATTTTGCTTCTGCTATGTTCTGAATAACGACTTTATTTTTATTAGGCGCGCCTTGTTACTGCGTATACTTGCAGCACCTAATTAGCACTTAATTCCTTGCTATTAATATTTATCGTATATGTAATAACTGCATTGCGTTGCTAGCGAGACATTTTGTCAGCAACGCAAATTTCAACAGTTCGTTGCGGTGAAAATTTTAGACCAACAAATTTTTAAACTTGGTTCTTAATTAGCACCTAAAAAGCCCCTAATTTGGACTTTTTCTGAAAGAAATTTTGATTCTATTTTGATTTTCAGGAAATCTGAATTTTGCATCTGCTATGTTCTGAATAACGACTTTATTTTTATTAGGGGCGCCTTGTTATTGCGTATACTTGCAGCACCTAATTAGCACTTAATTCCTTGCTATTAATATTTATCGTATATCTAATAACTTCATTGCGTTGCTAGCGAGACGTTTTGCTAGCAACGCAAATTTCAACAGTTCGTTGCGGTGAAAATTTTAGAGCACCTAACTTTTAAACTTGGCACCTAATTAGCACCTACAAAGTACCTAATTTTGGATTTTCCCAAATGCAAATTCCCGACTTTGCGTTGCTAGCGATACACAACTATAAAATGCGTCCATAACTTTTTGTCGTTTAGCTGAAGGCCGGGGTGGCTCAAATGACGGTTGTTCTTCCACCGAAGAACTTGACGTATCTGGAATGGGATCCCCATGCAAAGCATTGCGAATTTCTTCCTCATTCGTTTGTCCAGATGAATGACGGGATTGGTCATCATCAGCTCCAAACACCCATAAATAAACCGAAGGACGTTTCCTTCACAGATAACTCTTTAAATTGACGGTGGACTAAAAAATTTATTGTCTATTTCAAAATGGTGCCATATACACTACTGTTTTTAAGGGCCGACGCCAACGTAATTAATATTTAAACTATTTAATCACTTAAATACCTAAGTGACACTATTACTGTTTACACTATTTACTACGAGTATTAACACTAGAACTTAATACTATGAATAATTATTTATATTTTAGTTAATCTCTCAATTTACAAAATTACTAAATACGTTTAACTTTGACCTATGCAAAGCGCATTTCTATGGAGCCTAAAATAATAATGTAAATTTGACATGCATATTTCATATCTATCTATACGTATTGTAATCGAGTTTAGTTTTACAAAACACCGCCACTTTGAGAGTCGAAAGAGAGATAGCCGTCGAAACAAGCAGGTGTGAAAAGAACAGAATGCTTGATCGACGAGTGACTAGCGAAACAGTTTCGGCAAACGCTCGACGGTGTATATAATTATGTACTGCGCTATGCAAAACGTCGTTCACGAGTAAACTAGTTTATCAGTAGACGATAAACCGGTCTAATGGCGCGTCTCCACCAAAAATGTTGACAACATTTATGTTTCCAACTGTTGACAAATCAACAAAAGTTGACGACATTTTGTTTCCGAAAATGTTTCAAAATGTTGCAAGAAGCGTCTCCACCGAGGGAACAAATATCGGCAACAAGCGTATTCCTTTGTTGTTGCCGCCGAAAATGGAAACACGATTCCCGACATTGTTTCGTTTTGTTGCTAAAACTAGGTGATTACAGAAACATTTGTTAACAAAACGTGTTGACAAATGTTGTGTTGGCAACAAAACTTTGGTGGAGACGCGCCATAACAGTCAACGGCAAATAAACTGTCGAAAAAAACTGTTCGTTCATTCAACGCTCACCCTTACATATAACGACTTTGGCTTGCTGGACATAGTATTTGCTTAATGTGGCTACTGATGTGCCTGCCGCAGGGGGAATCTAGGGTGTAGGAGTGGGGATGACCCTTAATTGCCTCCTTAATTGTGATATGTGTAGGCAAGCAGGGGCAATTTTTTAAGTCGGCCCTGCGGCAGGGCGGCAGGAGCGCAAGACCTTCCTTGCTCCCTAGATCCGCCCTGCCGCTGTCGCGTGACGTGTGTAGCGCAATTGGGCCAATTTCGTTCAGTTCGTTGCGACTTTCGCGAGGAGCACACGTATGAGTACAAATCAGAACCGCAGAAAGAACGTTATTTGAACGTTGTAACTTACAAGTTACATTACTGGGATTTGTTACCTAACTTATCATAAGTATGGGAAAGAAAATATTCCAATAGTATTAAAATTGTTGGAATATAAATAAAATGTCATTAACTAAATAATTAAACAAAAATACAAATTTTATTAATTAAATTTATTAAAACTCATCATTAGAAACTATTCTGGCTATTTGTAACACTAGTTAAATTATAGTTACTAAGCACTAGTTAGTTAAGTTATATCACAGAATAAATTGGTTATATTAAATTATGACGAGTGAAATTAGTCAGTTTTAACCGGTTCAGTGCTGATGGCACGCCACGCGTGCCATCGATTGCTTTTGCATGTGGCGTATGACACACGAGTGACGAGTCGTGTCTTTTTTAAAATCGTTATAAGTCGCTCAAATTGCGTTTTTGGAAAATTTATCCAGAACAAAATATTCATTATTTTACAAGTAGTTCATGCATGCGGCTTCGTTTCTGGATATTTTGAAAATTTGAAATTTGTAGGGGTTGACAACCTTTTTTTAACTTGTACATGGTACTCCTTTTACTTTGTGGGTTTTCAATCATGTTGTGGAAAAATAGTCTAATAAGTAACAAATAATAGCACTCATTGCGATCGCTCACAAACTCTAGTTGTAAATAAATTTCTGGAAAACAAGTGTCCTGTTAAAAAAAAACAATGCGTTTGTCTTAATGTTTAATTTTGCTTAAAATTGTTGAACTGCCGTCGTATTACTATCATATGGCCGAATAGACCTTTGCGTATATACACTCTTATCTATGAATAGACCTACGAAGTACCATGTGCTCTTGTGATATGGTATAAGGATTATTTTTGCTTGAAACAGTTTGAAACCGTTCATGCATAAAAAAGTTCGCTAATAAATAGTCTTTTGTCAATCTGCCGCCGTATAGCGCCGTCGTTTGTTTCCTTTTGAAAACACTTGTTTTGCTATTCTTTCTTTTTATAGGATAAGGGTGACAAACGAGCACACAGTCCACCTGATGGTAAGTGGTTACTGCGGCCCATAGACATCTACATCTATCCTCGATAAAGAATCAAAATGTAGATGCGTTGTCACCCGTGAGTACTAAGATGGAATGCCTCGTTTCCAGTAAAAAGGGCCTCCGGCCACCTGCACTCATCAAGCGAAACGCAGAGGTAAACCTCTACTTCACGCTGGTTTTCTGTGAGGTCGTGGTACCACCCCGGTTTGAGCTGGCCCATCCGTGCGACAGCAAAAGCTGCCGCGTGGCTCTACCATTGTATTCTTACTAATTAGACGTTTTGGAATCGACTTTACTTTTACATTCGTATAACATTAAATAATATTTAATGTTATACAAATGTAAAGTAAATTTGTAAATATTAATGAATCATAAACCTTATTTTTTTCCTAAATAAGGTTTTTGATTGTTTGATATTCACAAATATTATTATTAGGTGAAAATTTAATTTAATAAAAACCAAGCTTTTCCAGGGTGATTTAGCTGTACCTACTTATATAATTTTTTTATAAAACAAAAAATAGTACAAAAGGTTTGTAATCTCTTCATAAAAAAAAAAGCCACTTACTCTCAATTTCAAAGAAAACACGTAAAAAACACGTAGTTACCCGCTAAAAACAAGTGTCCTTCCATTTGTAACTTATGTTTGATGTCAAATAAACTTAATTAGGTCATCATCATCATTACAACCCTTCACAAGTCCACTGCTGAACATAGGCCTCCCCCAAAGAATGCCACAAAGCACGGTCCTGAGCCACCTGCATCCATCGACTTCCTGCATGTCTTACCAGGTCGTCACTCCATCTTGTGGGGGGACGCCCTACACTTCGCCTACCGGTACGAGGCTGCCACTCGAGAACCTTTCTTCCCCACCGGTTGTCGGTTCTTCGAGCTATATGGCCGGCCCACTGCCACTTCAGCTTACTAATCCGTTGGGCTATGTCGGTTACTCTGGTTCTTCGGCGGATATCCTCATTCCTAAGTTTATCACGCAGAGAAACTCCGAGCATAGCCCTCTCCATAGCTCGCTGAGCGACCTTGAGCTTCCTCATACGGCCAGCAGTGAAGGACCACGTCTCAGTTCCGTAAGTCATCACTGGCAACACGCACTGGTTGTACAATTTTGTTTTAAGGTTTTGAGGTATTTCTGACGAGAAGATGTGTCGTAGCTTCCCGAACGCTGCCCAGCCGAGTTGAATCCGTCGATTGACCTCTCGGTCGAAGTTGGACTTACCTAATCGGACTATTTGTCCCAGGTAAACATACTCGTCAACAACTTCGAGCTTAGTGCTCCCAACAACTACCGGCATAGGTGTGACATGGACATTAAACATAATCTTTGTTTTGTCCATGTTCATCTTAAGACCTATCCGTTGGGAGACACTATTGAGGTCATTGAGCATAGTGCTTAGTTCCTCCAGCGATTCTGCCATGAGGACTATATCGTCGGCAAATCGAAGGTGAGTGATGTACTCGCCATTGATGTTAATTCCGTATCCTTTCCAGTCCAGAAGCTTGAAAACGTCTTCCAATGCAGCGGTGAAGAGTGTCGGGGATATAACGTCACCCTGTCTTACACCTCTCTGCAATTGGATAGGTTTCGTACTCTGGTTCTGTACTCGGATAGCCATCGTAGCTCTACTGTACAAACACTTCAGCACTTCGATATACCGACAGTCAACTTGGCACCGCTGAAGGGACTGCAGCACCGCCCAAATTTCGACGGAATCAAAGGCTTTCTCATAGTCCACATACGCCAGACATAGTGGCAAATTGTACTCTTCGGACTTCTGTACAATTTGCCTAAGGGTATGTATGTGGTCTATGGTGCTAAAGCCCTTTCGGAAACCGGCTTGTTCGGGAGGCTGGAAGTCGTCAAGTCTGCGCGCGAGACGATTCGTAATGACTCTCGAAAACAGCATGTAGACGCGGCTCAGAAGGGAAATCGGTCTGTAGTTCTTCAAGAGAGCGTTGTCACCTTTCTTGAATAACAAGACCACCGCACTTCTGCTACACGCCTCCGGTGTAATGCCACCATGGAGGACGGAATTAAAGAGCTTTTGAAGGACTTCAAGTACCGGTCTTCCACCCGCTTTCAGAAGCTCCGCTGTAATTCCATCCTCGCCTGGGGCCTTGCCGTTTTTAAGGTGTTGGAGAGCCATTCTAATCTCGCTCAGACTGACGTCCGGGATATCTTCGGAATAGTGTCGGATAAGACTCGCTCTTGGATCGTTACTCACACTTGCGTGTGGCTCCAACGATTACGTGTACAGCTGCCCATAGAACCTCTCAATCTCACTCAAAATCTCAGGTGCCCCGGAAACGATGCTGCCACATTCGGTCTTCAGCTTTGATAGTTGGCTCTTTCTGGCAGACAGATCTCTGGCAAAGACTTTGGAGCCTTGGTTCCGCTCGATCGCTTCTTCAATACGAGCTGTATTGAAGTTGCGTAAGTCTCGCCGCATGAATTTAGAGATCTGTCTGTTCAGTTGCCTGTATGCTGTCAAATCTGTTGAAGAATGTAGCCTCATCTCCCGTCTAACAGCCATGAGATTAAGAGTGTGATCGGAGAGTTTTTGTGTTCTTCTGCGGCGGGTCTTGCAAAACTTAGCTCCGACCGCATGGACAGTTTCCACGAGCTTGTCATTCATATCGTCCACTTCATTGCAGTCTTCTAGGCACTGAAAACGGTTTCGTAACTCGAGCTGAAAGGTTTCGGGACTTTGGATTAGAGCACGAGGGGGACGGAGCGTTGACTTCATCAGACGAGACCTCTCCAACTTAACATTTAGGTTCAGTGTGCCTCTAACCATTCGGTGATCGCTGCCGGTTTTCACCCTCGCGATCACTGAGACATCACTGAACAGTTGTCGTCTGGTCGTCATAATGAAGTCAATCTCATTTTTTGTCGAACCATCGGGGCTCGACCAGGTTCACTTCCTGTGGGGCCGCTTCTGGAAGAAAGAGTTCATCATAAAGAGTCCCTCTTTCTCCATGAAGTCGGCCAGCTGCTGGCCCCTTGGGTTCCGTTGCCCTATTCCAAATTTCCGTACTTTCAGCTCACCGTTCTCTCTTGTGCCTAGTTTTGCATTGAAGTCTCCCATTAACACCGTATATTGGATTTTGGAGGAATGCATGGCTCTAGAGATATCCTCATACATTTCCTCCACCTCCTCATCGGGGTGTGCCGAGGTTGGTGCGTAAACCTGTATGACCTTCAGCGAATACCGTTTGGTGATTCTGAGTATAAGGTACGCAACCCTCGTCGACACACTCCCGATCTTTACAACGTTGTTAACGAGAGACTTGTGGACGATAAATCCGACACCTCCTTGGGACAGATGGTCGCCCTCCCGGTGATAGAGCAAGTTGCCGGATTCAAGGATTACCGTGTCCTCCCCCTCTCTTCGGACTTCGGATAATCCTATAATATGCCATTATTAATTATCCGATTATTAATTAAAATTATTAATTAGGTATAAAGAAGTAAAAAAAAAACATAAAAAGAACATTACTTTTACACATGGCTGAGGGCACAATTGGCGTGTCGTGAAATATTTGTTCGCCGCCACAGCTAAAAGTTGTCGAAAATCGGTGCCGCAACGAATTGGTTCTCTTTGGTAGCCAAAAAATAGCGTGGCAGAGCTATGCTGCAGCTTATAAGCACTATATTATGGTTGTAATTATTAATTAATTAGTTGTTTTATTGATAAATGTGGGTGTCTATGGGCCACAGTGTCCACTTTCCATCAGGTGGACTGTGCTCATTTGTCACCCTTATTCTATAAAATTCATTGATATTTCGATAAAACAGGCGCCATTCGCAACGCGTGCGTCCAGCGAGACGTACACTCTCATACTTAACTGAACGGCAGGTGTGTGTGTAGACAGCTCCGATCGCTGTGCTCCCTAGATTGCCCCTGCGGCAGGCAGGTCAGTAACCGCCTTTAGATAAAAATATTTTTTTTTAGTTCAATGTTTCTTAGTACTTGTGGCTCTAGGAGACTTGTTTTTTATACTCATATGTTCCTGGGTTATTCTTTTTTGAGGAGTGTCGAATTAAAATACCACTAATAATTTTCCAATATCTATATTTCAAATTTTTGTGGGCCGGGTTTTTTGTCAACTATAGACGTCGTTGGCGCTCAGGGCCCGTAGGTGCTGGTCAAGTATAGTTGGCGGTCAAAAGGTTAACCAGATACTAATTCTAAACTACTTTTTGTATTATGGCGGTTGCTTATCGAAGTAATGCTTGTGAATACGGAATATCATAACAAAATTCTTCTTTAAAGCCGAGTCTATCAATAAACCATGTTTAGTAAAAAGGCGGATTGTGTTTTATTAAAAATTAAACACCAACTTGTAATTTCAACATTTTTATTAAGAAAACGGAAACAGTGAAAAAGTACAGAACTGTAATGCAATTCTATAAACAAATATTTTACAGTTAAAATGTACTAAATTTTTACTCTGTTTATTTATTATAATATAATGAATTAAATTATGTAAATAAAACAATCTATACATAGGAATAATTTTTAACAGCAAATAAAAAAATTATATCCGCCATATTCTTTTAAAAATTACATATTATTTAGTATTACATAGCATCATTGAGTTATATGTACTAGAGAAGCCATTCCGAACATTGACCAAACTATTATGAAACAAACTAAATATTGCGTAAATTGAAGATTTGTGAATTCCATAAAATAATTATTGTTACATTTTATATAGAAATATGTTTGTTTAGATTAAATTAAGATATTTATATAAAATTCTTCTATTTATTTTATATATATCTTATTTTATATCAAATTAAAGTCATCGCGCATGCGCGGCTATTACTCCCGCGCATGCGCGAAGACATAGAGTAGGACAATTTTTGTTTGGAATGACTTCTCTAGTATGTAGTACATTTAACTCAATGCATAGCATAATTTTATTTAATGGGGGAAATACTTTTAAAAAACTACTTAAACAGAGTAAAAATATAGCACAACTCATAGTTAGAAGTAAGCAGATAAATAATCGTTCATATTGATACATATTATTGATTATATTACATGACAATTGTCCCATTTTTGAATAAATGTGTGCTGTGTAAATATGGTATCTTACAGCAATAGGCCAAAAGGGCATTAAGTTGTATGCTTGTTTTGATATTAAACAATTAATAAGACAATTGTTCAACTTAAATAGCTTTTGTTTATTCATACATTTACACTTTGCCAATAATAAATGAAGTGATTCATTCCAGTTCCTAGGAACCAAAAATAGTTTTAACATTTATTTTCGGATGAATAATTATTTTTAAGCATAGCTCATTCGTACTTTATTATTCATATAAATGTTTATTTAATTTAAGAGGCATTCACGAAAAATTCAAATAGTGTCCAAACATGTCCATTTCTTTAGCTATTTCAAAGTGAAATATTTTCTACCCCAGTTGACCGGCCTCTTGCATAACACCTAGATCAAAGCAAAGAAGTATGACATATCGAAAATTGCGGTCATATGATCATTTACTGTGTTTACCATAAAATTATTGACCTGAGCTAATGAACTCTTATAGTTATTAAAAAAAAGATAAAGTATAAATAATAAAGTCTGCCTTCTCATGACACTGCTACCATTTCATCTATTCATTATAACATTGCCAAAATTCAGTCTCTTTTATTTTATGATGGAAAAGCACATGCCTCGTGTTACAATAGATGGAAATACCCATACCTTTTAACTATTCAATTATGCTCTATAATATGAACTTTAAAAATTCCAGTTACTTCTGCAAATTTATTTACATATTTTACAAGGAGAAGAAATAATAAATAATATTTCTATACCTTTGATATGAGCTTCCTTTCAGTACACAATATCAACAAACTAACGACATACAAGAAAACATTTATTTTTGAATATATAATTTTCATGTACATATTATTTACAAATAGCAGTGGTGGATATTTCTTGAGATAACTATAAAAAAGTTTAATAAGACCACTGTGCAAATAAAACGTAAGTATTGTTAAAATAATGTGTTATTTAGAATATATTTTACTTTCTTAATATTTAAAAAAATGATGCATGTTAATAATAGGTTAAATGTAAAATAAATAAAAAAATATATAGTATAACAATGAATATTATAAAGTTTAAATTTAAAAGATATAATATGTGACATAATAATAGCAGTACAGTGGAAAGGAATTGTTTAAAGGCTAACAAACACAACAACTTGAAGACGTTTATTTGAGATTGTTTTTTTTTTAAATATTACTCATTCAATGGAAATTGTTACACAATCATCAATTATAACTTATTCATGCTCACTACAACAGCACACCTTGTATTATGATAAATATTTATCATATTAACAATTAGATAGCAGTTACAAGGAAATTATTCTATTAATGCCTATATTAATCAAATATTTTTATGGTTTTTATAACATATGAAGTTTTTTTAGGTTTTTTTTTCTCGACTAGCTTTGTGTTAATAACATTGTTAATACAATAAGTTATTAAACTTGTGAGAGCATTTTCACAAGGCACAAATATGAAACTTCAGCCACATAAACATGCTAAACCTCTTAGCGTTATTTCTATTCGGAACAAATATGAAAGATAAAACATTGCAGTTTGTTTGTGCAATATCTATCACACTGACAATTAGACAGGGAAGACCACAAACGAAAATCAGAAGTGGGTGTGATATTACTACAGCAATGATATATTTATTTTTTATTTTAATTATAATAAACGGATATGAGCAAGCAATAAGTACTATTTTATTGAATTGCCATTACTAGTGAACCCAGTATTGATGTTCAAAATAATATGAATATTTGCTCGCAAACATGATTAATTGGACAGAGAATTGCTCACAACAATGCAATTTAAGTCCTTCTGTATTATTGACATGTCTGTGTTGATAAAGCACCATTAAATATTGGATTAAGGCAAAGGTGACTGATAATTATTTTTGGGAAATAATTATTCTATTATTTTGATAATTTCCTAAGCCATATAAAAATAATTTTGTAGTATTTTATGACAACTGTCTCAACTGTTCACAACATACCTAATAACATTTATTTAATTGCGTACAAAAATATGAAAGGCCTAAAATTTATCAAGTAAATAAAGTTTTAATAAAGAGTATAATGCAATATTTGGTTAATAAAAAAAATTTTGTTGGAAGAGCCGACATAATTAACTATATATTGGTTAACAGACACTATAGACACATGATTTACATGAGTTATATTAACAGTTATGTATAGTTTTCAGTAGTAAAACTTAAAAATTACATAACAAAGTAAGATGCGAACAGCTAGTTAGAAAAAGAATTTATTATTGATATGTGATTACATAACAAAGCTAAAGCACAATAAATATCAACAGAAACAAAATAAAAATTGAGTGCCATATACCTACAGACAATCCCAACTGCTGGCCTGGTACGGACTCATGCCATAGTCAAAGCTTGTCATGCGTACAGAACTAATGAGATGTTTGTTTCACAAGAATAATGCTAGCTAGCAGAGAAGCTACTAATGGCGGATTTTTTAATCTTTATTTTAAAGAAAATGCACAAAATAGTCTATTACATTCCAACATTTTATTTATATATCAACTATATTATGTACCAGGCCATAGATACTAAAAATTACTCAACCTGACAATAATAAAACAATTCCAGACAGGACCAATATCAATCTCTTTTTTACCTTTAATATAAGTGCAAATGTGATAAATGCTCTTTAAGCTCTAATTCCTTTTATTTACAAAGCAAAAACAACATAATTTTAATCACAGCGAAAACGCTAACAAATACATTGATGCTCCATAAGCACATTCATTACATTTACAATACGAGCGAGACAATCAAAGTTGAAGCGTCGATTCGCTTATTTGAGAGAGAACAATCATAAGTCATCACCATCACATTTGCAATGTCCAAATGTAAAACATATCGAACTATCTTGCTCCGAAAGTGACTACTTCCTTCGAAACATTTGAAACATCTCGGCCTATGATGGCTCAAGTATATAATTCGAGTGTTATATTAATCACCAATTTAGATACAAACGCACAAAAACCGCATGGAAATCGCGCGAATAGGAACAGTTTCATTACATCGTGGTCGATCGCTAACCTCCACGAGACGATTTCGATAAAAAAATCCATAAGATAACATCACGAAAGCGCCGACTTACTTCAATGCACACAAGCTTATTGGATAACAGACTCACAACTATGTGCAAGTATCAACCATCCCAACTGTACAGTGCGATTATTTAACTATACTTCCAAGTCCACTTAATTACTGGTCACCATGGTCGCAAATATTTGTAGCACTTTATTATAACTTCCATTATTGATACAACACTACACTGTATGAGCGTTCCAAGCGTGAGTGGGGTCCATGCAAACACGCTACTCGCTAAAGTAACGTACTTTGCCATTACCACATCGCACCACATCTTCCCAAGCTAAAAATTAAAACAAAATTAAAACTTAAAAATTAAACAATGAAAAAGATTATAGATTTTATATAGGCATGTCTTTAGTTACTTATGAAAATAACACGTGGTAGCGCCACACTAGAGAAACATTTTGACTGCAGCACAATTGGTTTGGCAAGACTGGTGAGTAATTATTTTCTCACAGAATACCAGCCTGAAATAGCTGTTTATAATGATGATGCTGTGCTTTGTATGATGAGTGAAATGAACACACTTTTTGCTGGTGATAAAGTATTTTCCATTTTTTATTTAAGGAGTGATTTTAACACTTAATTGATAAAAGATGTAGGTGTTCATAGACCACAGCATCCACTTACTATTAAACTGTATGCTCGTTTGTCATACCTATTTGTGCAAAAAAAAAGCTTCAAAAGCTTACGTTGCAAATCCTTAGTTTATCTTTCACTTTGGAGATAATTAATTCAAGCATTGACATTAATTCGTGATACTCACATTCATAAGACTTATCTTACCCTAAGACCTGACCTACAAAAAAAGGTGACGTGAAATTAAGGTGTGGCACAAGAAGCAAGAGACTAAAATTAATGCCGTAGAAATGTGGACATGAAAATGTATGTTAGGGGCAGGGCTCGGAAACCGGTTTAAATTCTGAACCGGTTTAGGTCATTGACCCCAAACCGGTTTCTGCGGAATACCGGTTTTTCACAAATTTAGGTTTAGGTAGTAAGAATTAACCGGTTAAAACTAAGATTTGTATTGTCGCCTCTCTCCCTTACCCCGCTTGCACCCAACTTTGAACGGCTGCCCTCTGTTTAATTCACGAGGTTTTTAGACATGAACGATATATTCATTGCATCAACGCGACTGCCTTGTGACGTACTCCCTCATATTTTTTTTATCTTTCAGCAACGATCGTATTATAAATAACAGATGTAAGTTCTGTTTTAATTAATTATGCGTTATCTTCACTTTAAAATTAAGTTTCGATATAAAGTTTAATTTGAGGTTATATATTTAAATTAACTTTAATTATACATATTTAACGTTTTCTATTAAAATTAGGCTATGCATCTTTATTTCAATGTCATTACTTTTAGTAATATATCGCATTAAATGATGAAGTTTCTTAACAGTACACGATATTTTTAAAAGTAGTATTATTTTTGTTCTTTTTAGGACTAAAGTGAGGCAGATTAGCAGATTTTTTTTAATTTAGAAGCTCGTGGTTAGGACCAACCTCTATTTCCGTCTTTGTAAAATTCAATAATGACCACTTCTGAGGTGTAATGTTTAACTAGAAGTCATGTCTAAACACGGTAAAAAATTGGTTGTTATATTCAGAGAATTCTAACAAAAGAAATTACCATTTTTCACATCTCATTAATGAGATAGTAACAAATCATTATAATTAAATTCGGCTATACTTTGCTGTCGACTGTAACCAAATACATACACTAAAAATCCTGTAAATTAATTATTAATAATTCCCAATTAACTAGATCATCAGTATAAATCACACTGATATCTACGATCTTGTATTGAATTATAAAAGAGAATTATTAAAAGTGCAGCCAAGTTTTCTGATGCCTCAAGATCAAAATAATATAGTAATCACTTTAGAATTTTTCAGAAACTTTCATTCTTTATGAATTTGAAACTATTCAAATAAACAAAATTGAAGTGTCTGTTCGTAACGTCAAAATAACAGATTTTTCCTAAATACGTATCATGAAAGTATATAATATAAAAAATAATAATTTGTCTGTTTGTATGTAATTACTAGCGCGACTGTGGATCATGATTTGGTCCTGGGTTTGAATCCCTGATCGTGCCAAGTACCGTTATTGGATGAATTTGGGTATAATGAGTGTTCTAAAAACCACCCTGATAGTTGTATTACAGCCCTCAATCAAGCACTTAGATTTTTGGGTTTTCTCATCGTACGTTTTCTTATAGAAAAGGGGGCAAACGAGCATGCGGGTCACGTGATGGTAAGTGACTACTGCCGCCCATGAACAACCGCAACACCAGGGGAATAGCAGGTGCGTTGCCGGCCTTTTAGAAAGGAGTAAGCTCTTTTCTTGAAGGTCCCTAAGTCGTATCGGTCCGGAAAAATCGCCGGTGGTAAACAATTCCACAAAGAAGTTGTACGTGGAAGAAAACTCCTAGTAAAATGCACAGTGGTGGCCCGTCAAGCATCCAGATAGTGAGGATGGTATCGTGAATTTTGACGTGATGTGGGTTTTTTTTAAAGGAGAGGGGGCAAACGAGCATGCGGCTCATCTGACCATAAGTGACTACCGCCGCCCATGAACAGATGCAGCCGCAAGAAGAAGAAGCAATGCAGATGCGTTGCCGGCCTTTTAAAAAGGAGTAGGCTCTTTTCTTGAAGGTCCCTAAGTTGTATCGGTCCGGAAAAATCGCTGATGGTAATCGATTCCACAAGGAAGTCGTGCGAGGATAAAAACATCTTCTAAATCGCACAGTGGTGGACCGCCAATCATCCAGATGGTGTGGATGGTATCGGGAGTTCTGCCGCGATGTGCGTTCGTGAAATTTGGCGGCTGCGATTAATCCGAACAATTCCTCAGAGCACTCCCCATGGTAGATGCGAAAGAAAATGCAAAGGGATGCAACATCTCTTCGCAGTGCCAATGAATCGAGCCGTCGGCTATTCGAGCCGCTCTGTGCTGGATGCGGTCAAGTGGAAGGAGCTGGCACTGAGGAGCCCCTGCCCAGAGATGGGAACAGTATTCCATTTGAGGCTGAACCTGCGCCTTGAAAAGTTGCAGGCGGTGTGCCCGCATGAAATAATGACCCGCTCTGCTGAGCACGCCAAGTTTTATAGAGGCCAATTTGGCCTTTTCTTCCAAGTGACCACGAAACTGCACGTCACTCGATATGTCGACTCCGAGGATTCCGATACTGGCTAAGGCTAGAAGGGGAGTGACTTGAAACTGAGGAGATAAGACAAAGGGGTTCTTTTTAGCGGTAAACGCGCAAACTTGTGCCTTCTGAGGATTAAACTGGACTAGATTTAGTCGCCCCCAATCCGAGACTTTGTTGAGCAAAGACTCGACTTCAAACACAAATTTGTTCCGGTACTCGGCGACGTTTTCCCGAGAAATATAGGCACGGCCGGTGTATAGAGCATCACCAGTGCTGTCATTCGCATATGAATGAATGTTACCAGTTAGCAACATATCATTGCTATGCAGAAGAAACAGCGTCGCGGATAGCACACAGCCTTGTGGAACACTAGCATTAATAGGCTTGTAGTCGGAGCATGCACCGTCTACAACGACCTTGATGCTTCGATCTGCAAGAAATCTAATTGCACAATTTCTCGGGAAGCTCATAGGAAGGGAGCTTCGAAAGAAGCGCTTTGTACCAGAACCGATCGAAGGCCTTCATTATGACCAAACTAACGGCCAATGCCTACCACCCCTGGGATTCTACTGCTTCCGCTCATCTATGAGTTAGATAGACCAAAAGATCACCAGCTGATCAACCCCGACGAAAACTGTTTATAATGGATTCCATTATTTTGGAGAACAAGGAGGTGGTGGCGATAGACCTGTCAATCTGAGCGGTCGCCTTTTTTAGGGATCGGGGAACCAAAGCTGTCTCCCATGAATTTGGGATAACGGCTTAGGAGTAGAAGTACTGGAAAAGACGCGTTTAAACCGGTGCCAACGTGGGAGCACACGTCTTCAGCACAATGGAAGACTCCATCAAGCCCACTCGACCTGTTGACGACCAGGGAGAGGAGTGCTTTGTGAACCGAGTGCTGTGTAAGCCGCGCATCTGGCTTGGAGCACTCAAATCGCGGGATGGTCGGCGGTGTGTTCCCCCGTCATCGAGGGTCGAGTTGGATGCAAAAAGAGAGGTTAACCGATCGGCTTTCTCCTTTGCGGCGTGAATTCAGTGAGTCCCCCTCTCTTTGCAGAGATGGCTGACAGAAGTTTCCTTACACAGCCTTAGCAAGTGACCAGAATACGCGAGTTACCGAAGGAAGGCGAACTAGGCTCTTACTAATTCCGCCGATGTGCTCTGACCTTGCCTTGACAATGAATTTTGAGGAAGCTGGAGGAGGAATTATACTTCTTTTGAAGAGCGCTGGTGTTTACATCCCGAGACATCAACGTCTCGGGATGTAAAGATGTCGTCAACCCAAGCCTGGTAGCACTCCTGCTTATAGTATGATGCTATTTTACATGAGCGACCAAACCATGGCTGGAATCTGCCTCCGATGGGCACCACAGAAGATGGAATAAAAAGTTCCATATCCTGAAGTACCATATCAGCGACAGAGTCAGCAACATTGCTGGGATTGTCCAGCGAGAAGCAAATCCGCCCTCAACGGTAGAATGCAAAAAAAAGACCGCATCCTATCCCAATCGGCCGACCTATAGTGCCAAACACGGCGGCAGTTTGCAGAATGCAACCGCGAAGATAATGTGAGTGACACCACCCTCCGGACAAGACAATGGCCCCAGGAGCCGCGAGGGGTGTCGAGGGAAACCTGATATCCGTCCAGATAAGAGGTCAGCAGAAGTTCCAATAGGGAAGGTGCATGATCCTCCACATCTGGAGTCCGCGTAGGCAAAGTAACCAGCTATGCAACCATATGCCAAGGTAAAGTCATAAACAAATTTCCCCACATGATCGATTAAATGTGAACCGAGCCATTTGGCGTGATGGTCGTTTAAATCACCAAGAGTCACGATTTCTGCGGATACCCCCTAGTATACCAGAATACGCGTGGCAACTTGAGCACACACGCTCAGGAACAGTAGGGTAGCTTGGACGTGGGTGTTCAGCGAAGTAGTCTCCGTCACCAGGATACTGATACCCTCCTGATACTTTTTTATTTGATTCCGCTACCATACTTAAAAGGGGGGGGGGGGGGATTGGGCCTCCGAACACCTACACTTGCCAAGCGAAACGCAGAAGTAAACTTCTACTTCACGCTGGTATTCTGTGAGGTCGTGGTATTCTGGTTCAAGGTGGCCCATGCATGCGATAGCAAAAGCTGCCGCGTGGCTCTACTATTGTTAAAACGTAAACATGGAAAAAATTCTATTTACTCTTTTTCTGCCCATCATTAATAAACAACCGATACACAGACAAGTCCAGTCTTAACGAATAAACCAAACATAGCAACTGCCTTTCTTTCTTCAAAACATCTCTAATACTTTCACGTTTTTTATAAACGACAAACTCCCACTACACACCCTGATCGCGACTGAAAAAACGTATCGCTTAAAGGCAGATAATTGATGATAAGTATGCCCGCATGCAGCGGGCATAAGCTCCTCCCAACGTGAATCTACCTGTCCTATTTATAACTGCCTTTACGTTTTACGGAATTAACCGGTTAATTTGGGTGTCAAAACCATTAAGTAACCGGTAACCTTTATCGTTTAGGTTTAATACAAACCGGTTAATTTTTTAACCGGTAATTGAAGGAGCGATAAATTTACCGGTAATTAAACGAAATTAACCGCTCTTTTTAAACCGGTTCCGAGCCTAGGGGTGATTCTAAATGATAGGGAGGCAAATTTTGTCATAAGAGAATAGTGTGGTTTAGAGGAAGTTGTGACCAAGATTTTGAAATGGGTTGGGCATGTAGAAGGAACGAATGAGGAAACAGTAAAAAATTTAAGATTAAGATTTGTCACCCTTATCCTATAAAAAAAATATTTAAGAATTGAATTAAACCGCAAATTTATGCTGCAAATTGTGTGGCAGAATCGGCAACGAAAGCCCGACGGAAATTTATCGACAAAATTAGCGATATATTGATGATGAGCCAAATTAAGAGTACCTTCAATCGACGGACATGTATGCGTAGAAGAGATGTGATAAAACCTAGAGAGGCATGTGTGTCAGGATCGTGCCAACTGGAAGTCTGTAGTTTCCGCCTAACCCTCTGGGTGATAAGCGTATATGTAAGTATACATATATGTATATTTTAAGTTATATTGTATTTCCAATATTTCGAGTGTTTTTCAATATACATGCTCTTCTACTTCTTTATCAGTCTGCAACACAGTCCCATACAATAGTAAGCTAAATCATGGGTAATGGTGGATGAATTTTGGTATACATTTTTTATAGATATTATGACAAACGAGCATTCAGACCACCTGATTCTATAGATGCTGACATATAGATGATAGATAGATGACATTAGATATAGAATCAAAGTGCAGATGCGTTGTCAGCCCTTAGGACTAAGATAGAATGCCTTCTTATCAATGACGGGTTAATGTCGAACAGGATTTGGTGCTGAAGTCGTGTGCAGAATAGAGGGAGCTAGGGTAATATGGTGTGAGTAGGGATATACATGATATGTTGTTGGAAATAATGGCAAAATTTCCGCTTTCCGATTTTCGCTGATGTATTGTACGATCTGACGGAAGGCTTATGTTTAGAAATTAACTTTTAATAGGCTGTAACGGTAACAGTGATGATGAAGCATTTATTCATCTTAGTTTTTAGAGGTGACAATGCACCTGGAACCTTCTTTGATTGAAGTTGGCTGCTGGTGTCGATAGACTGCTGTAGCCACTTACCATCAGGCGGACTACAAGTTTTTTGACGTGTTTATTTACTGCAGAGTAGCAGTGTAAGAATCGTTCTGTGGGTGTCGTGGGAGGCGATAGAGAAAACTGAGAAAGGATGTGGGCAGCAGCATCTCTCTGACAGCAATAAAGAAAAATAATGAAAAAAAAAACTGCGGTTGCTAAATCGCCAGACGAGTGTATCAACAACATAGATGGTGTAATGTGGGGGTAACAAATGCAATAGTGAATTACATGTGTTTAGACGGCGACTGTATAGCGGTACAGCGACTGACCTGTGCCCACGTAGTGCACGATTTGGTGCAGGTGGCGCGCGTCGTGCGCGGCGTGCGGCGGCACGTAGCGCAACGCGGCGCCACCCGCCGCCACGGCCACGGCGCCCTCCAGCGCGTCGCGCACCAAGTCGCAGCGCGGCCGCCGCCCAGCCCCGACCAGCTGCTCGTTGATGTCGAACCCGAACGTCACGCCGTCCATGTCGCGCGGCCGCGACGCACAGTCCAGCAGGATGACGGCCGGCCGTCTGTCCGACACGACGTCCGGGGCGGGACAGTCGGCCGCACGCGGTTCTGGACGCTCCTTTCGGGGTTGCCTGGGCGCCATTTTGTCGCGCCTCCTCGCGCGCGCGTCAAGAGCCGGGTAGTCTGTGTCCCCGGGCACGGTGGGCTCGGTGGATTCGGCGGGCTCTGCGGGCTCGAGCGGCGGGTCGCGGCGGTGCGGCTCGGCGGCGGGCTCGCCCTCGGCGTAGAAGTTGCACGACTCGATGAGGTCGGGTATGTTGTGGCGCGTGCGCGCAATGTCCGCGTAGGAGGCGTGCGCGGGTTGCGGCGCTTGGGGCGCGGGCGCGGGCGCGGGCGGCAGCGAGGGCAGCGAGTGCAGCGAGTCCATGTCGTCGTTGGAGTCGTTGCTGCGCTCGGAGGGCGGCGCGGACTCGCGGCGCGGCCGCGGCTCGGGCGCGCGCGCGCGCCGCGCCGGCTCGGGCTCGTCGGCGCGCCGCTTGGGCTTGCGCTTCTTGGTGACGGTCTGGAAGTCGGTCAGCTCGGTGTCGTCGCGCAGGTAGAACGTGTCGCGCGGCTCACGCGCGTCCTCGCCCCACGAACGCCGCTCGGCTTTGGCGGGCTCGGCTCGCGGAACCGGCTTGTCGGTTAGATCCGATAACTTCGTTCGAGACAGCTCCTCCATGGAGGTTGCGCGCTTAATTTTATTTTCTTTATCCTTGCGACGATCCGTAGAACGCTTCTTGCTGGCTTTATCATCGGAGTCATCCTTGTGTTTCGCGCGCCCTATCTTATTCCCGCGCACGCTGTCTGCGTTCGATTCGATAAAACGCAACACTTCGTTGAGATCCTTATTGCCTTGATAGCCGTCGATCTCCTGCGATTTGATAACGGTCTCGTTCTTGGAAGACTTTTTCCTCCTAGGTTTTTTATGTTGACTAGATCCGGATAGGGGCGAGCTGAATCCCTGTACTGCATTGCCGTTTTCGTCTAGTGATTTCTGTAAACGGTAGTGCACAGTGAATATAGGCACCTGAATAAAAAAGGAAAAACAACTATTAGAAGATTAGTAAAGTCGTTTCAAATATTTTTTTTAAGATGAATAAGAAATGATATGACGAAATAAAAGGATAATTAAATTAAGCCATAAAAATGTGTTAAAATGTTTTAGTAGGTTATCAATATTGGTAAGACAAAACTGTAAACTAAGCATTTCAATTAATTTATGTTAAATGTTAATAACATTATCATCAAAAAACAGAAAGGAGTAGTTTGTAAACAAAAGGTCCCTATTAAACTTAGAGCTCACACATAACTATAATATATATTAATATATTAAAATATGTTGCGCTATAATACTGGGTGTCTCAAAAGAAAGTTCACATTTAAATCTTTTTTTAAAAGAAAAGTCTTAGCTTTATTGAAAAAATTGTTATTTTATATTGAAGTACACTGTTTGGGAATTTATTTTTTAAAAATAACATTGTCCAAATGTAAACCGTTGCGCTCTCGGCATTCATTTAGTCGGGCACTAAAATTGCCTATGACAGCTCGGCAGGTAGTCTCCGTGATGGCTGCCATTTCATGACGGATATTTTCTTTTAATTGTGCCAGGGAAGTCGGTTTATTAGCGTAAACTTTTGATTTGACATAACCCCACAGGAAAAAATCCATAGGCGTTAAATCGGGACTCCGTGGAGGCCAATTTATGTCACCTCGCCAGGAGATTAATTTGTTCGGAAAAATTTCTCGAACTCGAGGCAGAGATCTGTTGGACGTGTGTGAAGTTGCTCCATCCTGCTGGAACCATGTTCTTTGGTTGTAACCAGGAAAGTTTTGCAGTTGGGGTACGAAAAACTCGTCTAACATCTCCACATAACGCTCTGAATTCACTGTGAGTGTGCGTCCGCTTCCATCTTCAAAAAAGTAAGGGCCGATAATTCCTCGCGCCGACATCGCTGCCCATACGGTGACTTTGGGTGAATGTAGCGGTTTCTGATGTTTTTGTTTTGGGTTGGTTGCACTCCAGTAACGACAATTTTGCTTGTTTACATGCCCATTCAGGTGAAAATGGGCTTCATCGGAAAACAAGATGTTGGTGAACGTTGGAAAGCGCTCAATCATCTGATTTACAAAGGCAAGCCTCTGACCAGCATCTTGAGGCTTCAGTTCTTGCACTAACTGAATTTTGTACGGGTGCAGCTTTAAATCTTTGTGTAAAATGCGGCATAATGAAGATCTGTGCACATTTAAAGCAACAGCACGCTTCCGAATCGAGAGGTTTGGATCATCTCGAATAGACTGAGTAACACTGTCCACGTTTTCGGCTGTTCTTGATGTTCTTGGTCGCCCAGATTTTGGTTTCTCCAGAGTTGACCCAGTCTCTTCAAACTTCTCAACCCATTTTGCAATGAGACGAGTGCTAGGCGCATCATTTAAGTGACGAATATGTCGAATACTGCAGAATTTTCTACGCGCTACAGTCGCCGAATTACCGTTTTTGTAAAACTCACGTACGCACAACGCACGGTCCGCACCAGAGAAACGCTCCATAGCGACTAAATTCCCAAGAGCCAGACTACCGACTGACATACCCCCCACGCCCCTCAGAATAGTTGCTTTCGCGTAATAAGATAAGCAAATGTGAACTTACTTTTGAGACACCTTGTATAATTATATCAAAGTAACGTACATTGTAATAACTAATAAGACATGGTCGGATAATCGGGCGCTTATTTACCTAAAGTTTACATTTTTTAGCCTTAAAGAAAGATTATTATGCTTATTGCTTGAAGGTCCTGAAGAATATACCCTTAAAACTTCGTGACTCCAGATCCACAACAGAAAAAACCAACAATGTCTAGAAGTGCTTTGGTATGGAGTGTATGTGCCCACGTCAGAAATGTAACATGTGTGGCACACCCCAGAAAAATGAAATTTCCTGGACGAATAAATTGACGATTTTCTTGAGAATTGCATTCTACAATTCTACAAACTTTTAAAAACGATTGCGTTATATCTTTTCATACGTTTTACATAGAATAAAGAACAAAATTGGTAAAATATTAAATACGATAATTAAACTTTAAAAATAACTAAAAACCGAATTCAAAACAAAATAAATAATTTCCAAATAATTTAATAGCCTCTTTTACACGTAAATCTAAGGTGAACGGACTGGCCACGTAATTGCACCAAACGTGCGAATGAGGAACACAAAAGGGTCAAAATGTTACTACCAAATACTATTAAAACCGTAGCAAAGATCATCATTACATTAGTTTTTATTTAACTTCAATACATGCAGTATTTCAGAAGTTATAACGACGAGAAGTTTAAGCCATTTTTTAAATTTCAGAGATTACGCGCGCTCACACTATGACGTCACACCCCCGCAAACCGCGACCGCGATACAAACGCGTCGCTCGGTCCGGTGCGGTTTGACTAAATTACGCGGGTCTCGTTTCATTTTCTTTCGATCGTTTTTTATTCCTATTACTTATAGTGTTTGTGCTTGTATTTTAAAGAAATATAATCTTCTAAATCCGATTACACTAAAGTGAAACGTGTTGTGCTAGAATGGAAGAAGATTTTGTAAAAGGACAGTCGAACAATCTGCCAAGATTGGATAGTTTGATGGTGGCACAATATTTCATAAAGAATCAGGATTTTACGGCTGCTGAAATTCGTGGAATAAGATGAAAAAGTACGTACCTATGTTCTAAGTAAGCATTAGGTACCTAATCTTCTCGGTAAGCATTAGGTTTAAGTTTGAACAAATACCTATGTAGGCATTTGTACAAACTTAAACCTAACTGAAAGTTTGTATGTTTCATTTAAGGGCCTATACTACCTCAAATGGCTTAGGATGATCGTCCGTTATGCCGAAAATACTGCAGCATTGATTTTGAAATAAACATATGGTGAAGTTGAGGATTAATGCTAAGTACTATATTAGACGAAAACACGATTCCATAAAATTTTCTCGATAGAAAAAAAATCCAAAGTTACCTCCAAACTGAAAAATAAACGGCTGATATTCAAAAAATACTTCAAATTAGATTATAAAACTTTGCATACTAACTGAAATAACTATAAAGCAGTGATTATATTTATTACTTTTTTTTAATTATCATTATTTTCACCGTAAAAAGAAATTACCTAAACTATCGCCGTTTAAAAGCTTGTTCCCTGCCGCCCGACACCGCCGCTCACTCCCGCTTCGGCTTTCGAACGGGAGAGCTGTGTCGCTTGCGCTCAGAACACACATTACGTAACAGGACGAGGTAAAATTAAAATATTGAAATAGATAGTTAGGTTTATAGTGTTCGCGCAATGGGAAATAAGCGGAATAAAAATAAGAAGCGACTGGGTTGGCGTAAAGAAACGGTCAAACATATGATAAATTTAATGAAGTATCTACCAACCTATCTACTTACAGTATTAGTGATTACGAATATGTAGAAATTTACGTATAAGTAAAATATAGGTATCTATGTAGTAATTGTTTTTTTTTATAACGTTGCCCCACTCAAGGATTTCTCCTGACTCGGAGACGGTGCGATTACAAACACAAATTTTCACAACTATCTGTAGGCCATAAAAATATTTGTTCCGTATGGGGATCGAACCCGCGACCCGAAGTTCAGAAACCAAGCACTTAGTAATAAAAAATATAAGTGTGTTCGGTAAGTACCTACCTATCTAACTATAAAGAAATAAAACTGTAACTTGCTTATCCGTCCTTACGTTATCGTTACTCCGTGCCGCACAGGCTTAGCAATGAGTTGCTGCGCTGGAGTCCGTGGGTTCGAATCCCGCACGTAACAAGTATTTGTATGGCCTACAAATAATTGTTCCGGATCTGGATGTTTGTAAACAAGTTTAAATGTTTTATTAACGAAAAATTGTACAAAAAGGGTGATTATAATATAAATGAATATATAAATGAAAATAACCCCAGGGAATGAGGTGATCGCCACAATGCTGATTCTATAAAAAATCATTCAAAAATTGTAACATAATAAATTTATTGTAAATTTAAATATGTTTAAAAAAAAGTCCCGCTGGGTTTCTTGCTGGTTCTTCCCAGGACAGAGGTTTTTTTTTTATGCGAACCAGTGGTAAATTAAAAAACGACTTTCAATAAGTATTATACAATAATCTATATTGAATAAAAAATCATTCATTTCATTTCTACCTACTTACTTATCTACCTACTACTTACTATCTTACCTATCCTACTTACCTACGTACGTTAGGTACGTACTACCTACTACATACTTACCTACCTATCCATCTTATATTTATACAAACCTTGTCATAAAAATCACGATTCATTTATATATATATACTAGCTGTTCCCAGCGACTTCGCCCGCGTGTTATTTGGGGTTTTAATATTTTGTACGGAACCCTAATACTGTTTCTAAAATAAAAGTAGCCTAAATTACATCAGCTATCTGCCATTGAAAATCCCGTCAAAATCGGTCCAGCCGTTTCGGAGATTAGCCGGAACAAACAGACAGACAGACGGACAGACAGACAAACAGACCAAAACCAAAAATTATTTTTGTTATAAGTACCGTATTATACTTTCATATGCATTTAGTAAAAAGCTGTAATTTTGGAATTACATACAGACACTTCAATTTTATTTATTTGTATAGACTAGCAGTTCCTTGCGACTTCGCCCGCGCGTAATTTATTACGATTGGATTTCATGGGTTTTAATTTTTTTGCGCGGAATTCTTTTTCCAAAATAAAAGTAACCTATGTCTTATAACATCAGCGATCTGCCAGTGAAAGTCCGGTCAATATTGGTCCAGCCGTTTCAGAGATTAGCCGGAACAAACAGACAAACAGACAAAAATTTTAAAATCGTGTTTTTGTTATAAGTACCGTATATACTTTCATATACATATATTAAAAATCTGTTATTTCGACATTACAAACAGACACTTCAATTTTATTTATTTGTTTAGATATAAATGACTTAGGGTTTCTCTGCGTGATAGACTTAGAAATGAGGATTTACGTGGTAGAGCCATGCTGCAGCTATATTAGTAGTATAGTTGTATCACGAATGGGTCGGCTCGACCGGGGAAGGACCACACTCTCACAGAATACCAGCGTAAAATAGCAGCTTGACACTGCTGTGTTTCGTATGGTGAGTGTAGAGAATCGGAGACCCATTTTACTGGAAAAGAGTATGTAATACAAGGCGAAAACTATATTGTTATAAGTTTATAAGATTGTAAAATGCAAAGCGTAAACTTACTACCAAGCCAATGTACCTACAGAACTTTCAGTGCAATGGTGATTCGCGCTTAGGGTTACCAGATGAAAAAATTAAAAGTCCGGAGAAGAGGCCTGATTTTCATTTAAAAATCCTGAGATTTTTTTACAGTTCGGAAAGAAAACCTTACTTAAAAAGGTATCTTTACATATTAAGTATGATAAAACTGTTTAAGTACCTACTTGGATAAATAAGTTTTGATTTTAATTGTGTGTGTAATTGTGGTAATAATACCATAGGAAAATTATTTTTAGTTTGTTTAACTTTTTATTAAAGAGATCTTTAAAATGTAAGCTGTATTATATTGAAAGTTCTAAAAAATCCTGAGATTTATTGAGATTTGCAAAATCCAGCCACAATTCTGAGAAGAGTCTAAAATCCTAAAATCTCAGGACAAATCCTGAGATATGGTAACCCTATTCGCGCTTGACTAGTTTTTTGTAGCAGTAGAATTTATACATTGGTTTAGAATCGGTTTGCAAAATTTCTTATAGTATAATATGTAGATACTTGCATAGACCTACTACAAATATAATTAAATACGTAAATGGCTGTCACATTACAAACATACAAAAACTATAATACTATAAAACTCAAGCTTACTACTAAACCAACAATGGGCGGATCCTTTCACTATAAGAGCAAATTTCCAGTATAAGCTGATCTCGTATTGTATGGGCTTGCCGTACAATGAAGGGTCAACTTATACTAGATTAATCTTTATGTACAATGAAATTAAATTTGCGACATATAATTTTATGTTAATTTAATGACAAGTTAATATTAAATTATGACTGAAAATTTTATTGCTTAATTCTCGTCCTATAATAGTTTGTTTTACTCTAACAAAGTCGCTTTGACCTCGTGTCGGGAACACGAGGTCCGTGACCGCGAGCCGTAGTGTGCGAAAGAATGGCGCGGGGAAGTGGGGGCGAAATTAGAATTTGAGCTGAGGTAATATAGGCCCTTAATACTTAGCTAATATGGGTGGCCATAAAAAATACTAGGTGTGTGTTTGTGTGTTTTATTAGTTTAAACTTACAGAAAATGTCAATATTTACCCATATACCATATAACAGATATGAGTAAGTCCTACTACCTAGGTATTTACGTAGTTATCAATTTTCTAACTAGGCAAATAGGTACCTATTGTTCTATTTGTTCTATTTGTTCTATTGTTATACTAAAACAGATATTTACCCATTTCTGATTAACTTGTGGGTCGCAAATTTTTACTTACCATTTTTATTGGTTATTTATTAATGCCCGACGCAAAAAGAAAGGTGTTATAAGTTTGACCGCTTTGTGTGTCTGTCTGTACGTCCGTCTGTGTGTCTATATATGTCTGTGTGTCGGTATGTCTCTCTGTAGTACTGTAGCTCATAAATGGGTGAACCGTCTTGTTTTTTTTTATTTTGTATTTAATATTGTTTTTAACAGTAGTTCATAGACATGTTTTATTAAAATCGGTTAAGCCGTTCTAATAGTACATTAAAAACGTACGTTTCGAAAACCTAATATGTACTTTGCTATTGTTAAAAAAATACAACGAAAACTAAGGATAAATGCAGGCCGCGTGTTTGATACTTCTGACTTCGGGCCACGAGTTTGATTTTGTAGTAAGTAGGAAGAAAAAATATATTTATGTATATTTTGTATACTTTGTCATATGTGTAGTTTGCGGTTCGCCAATACAGTCGGTTAAGGAGCACTGCACTGCGCTGCTACTAGCTGCTAGGTAGTTGGCAACTTTGGAAAGATACCTATCTATCTAAACAATCAAAGTAGACAAGTAGGAATGTTTAGTAGGGCAAGGATAGGTAGAGAAGAAGGATAAGCACACACAGCAGTGCGCTTTAGTTTTAGGGCCTATTGAATCTACTCTTTTACGGCTGTCATCCACTTTTTCCACATTTTTAGGTTTTCAGGCACATAAAAAAAGAGTTTATCAGGTCTTTTAACTGTTGAATTGAAGCACTGAGGTTTAAATACAGTTTTATTTCCATTTTTACCACAGAGAACATTAAAATTCTGATTTTTACTGCGCAGTAGCGTGCAGAAGAGAGCGCGATTGTTGTATGAGCGGGGGTGTGACGTCATCGGCTAGTGAGCGCCCGCCCGCTTTTTTAAAAATCTTCGTTCGGAAACACGCACTTTGATCGTTAATATTTCAGCCAATTTTTAAGATATGAAAAAAGTAAAAAACGTTTGTCAGACCCATAATGCCGAAATTGTACGTTGACGACCTCAACTATGGAAGATACGCCGATATCATTAGACATAAACTTTGCACATCAAGTAGCCGAATGGAAACAATATGAACATAATATGTTATGAGTTATCATACTTTTGATTCAAATAATTTAATCAAAACACCAAAAAAATTGTCCAATCCACCCCACTCAAATTTGTACCTTAAAATTAGAAACTTGGTAAAACAGCTACAGCTACAGTAAAAGGCTGGCAAAAAGACAAATTTTATATTTAAGTACCTAGAAGCAATTAGACAAAGTAAAATAAAAGAGATATGAAGCTATTTTTATAAGGGTAAGGATTAAGAAATCATACAGAAAAAAAAAACATGTATGCAGTTCACATGCGATGGAAGTGGAAATTCCAATTTAATTAAATATAAAATAAAAGTATTTTACGACAATTTATTTATTTAATATGATCATTGTAAACCACAAGTGCGGCAAAAATATAAGATAGAAGTTTAATTTTATAGCAAATAGTTATAAATGTTATAATCTTATATACAAATTTTAGATTTATTTTAGTGTAATAAATCAAAAGAATATTTTCTTTCTAATAAAAAGTTTTTTTTTTGTAATAGCGTCATCTACTTCATTCTATAAGTCTTGGTATATTAAGATAATTTTATTCAATATGGTTAATTTAATTTTTTTTTAACTGTGTATTTTAACAGTTAAAATTTATATTAACCATCTTTAAAGCAACGCACAGAGGAGTTTGAAATAATAGGAAACACTATTTAAAAAAATACTAGCATAGCTATTAACATTTCTAAAAATCTCTTTAACCACTAATGGTAAGATTAAAAATAAAATATGGCGGATTCGAACCCACAACCTTTTGAGTTTACGGTCCGCACCTTGCCATTATGACTACTGTCGCTTCCTACACTGTATTCTATCTCATTCTCTCGCAGGTTAAATCCTATACATGTATACATTCGTTTCTTTTTAGTGTCGCTTTTACGTTTCATCCAGTTTCAAATCCCAACGATGCTAAAGAAGTTTTCACTTCAAAACTTCCTTATTGCGCGTCTAATAACGCGAAGCGTTATTGGGTACTGCTTTACTCTCGACGCGTAAGGTCAAGCAATTTTGTGTTCTTAAAATGCCACTATCATAACCATATTGCACTTATACGATAATATGAATAGCAATATATCAAGAAAGCACTCTAATTAATCCATGTTATATTTTCTAAAAAAATCATTTTGTATTGCTACTTTGAAAAAAATTTAACGTCGACGTCCGGATGTCTGTACGCTGATTTTGTAATTTTGAACTGAAATGATTTTCATCTTTTATAAGTTATTGCTATGAAAAATTTAAAGGCACTTTCATATATTTTTAGCCCATTACCAACAAAGAAAAAATTAATGTACCATACACCTTAATCGCCTTAATCGATTTTATATTTTGTGTAATCGATTTATTTTGGTAAACATTATTAGTTTTTTTCCCTATAGGTGACACTATCCTGTTAAAATAATAGACCGCTAAATTTAAAACACGTAAATAATATATTTTAAAAGTTAGGTATACAATTTATTTTTTTCAGCAAAATTAAATGAAACGATATGAACGAATGATTTTCCAAACTATATTTATGAAATAATCTAGCAATTGTCATATCATTTTAGAATCCTGATGTTTTAAAGTCATTTGCCAATATAGTAAATTTTACAGTACCTTATTTAAAGTTGAGGGATGTAATAATTTTGAAAATATGGTTGATAGTGACATTTTCTTTGAAACCAAGGCAGTTTTGTGTTTTAATTTGAGAGTATTATTTACAGAAGGGTTATTCATGGTTACAATACCAAAAAAAAAGACGCAAGTTTAATTTTTAATTTAATTATCTCGATTTTTTTGAATGCCTAATTATTTTTAAATTTAAAAGTACATGACCAAGGTTAATTTGTAATTTTCTTATGTCACCACCTGGCTTATTATAAGTTTTCGGCTTGACGTTGATTTTTGAGACACCGAAATATAATTTGCAGATATTTAATCTTATACTAGCTGACCCGACAGACATTATTCTGCCCTTTCTGCTTGGTGGTGCAATCAGTTTATTTTCACACACACACTTTTCTATAGATTTATTATACGTATCGCTAAATCATCCTTAGGATTAATAGAACCATCAGCAGCCATAATGACAATAAACTAAGAAAATAATGATATGGCCGCGTAGTGGCGGTTAAGAATATCCACTACCGTATATCTTCCCGTGGGTGTCGTAAAAGGCGACAGTGGAAAACAGGCAGGAGATGGGCAGCAGCAGCATCTTCCTGATAACAGCAATAACTCAATAAAAAAAAACTGCGGTTGCCAACCCGATCGCCAAACGTGGCAACTATGGCAATATACCCCAATGAAAAAAGTTACGAAAAGACGGCCCCCAGTCCCCGGCGGTCCCGCTATTCCTGGCTACGGTGGTGACCAAGGTAACGGCGGGGCAGGGGGTGCTAAGAATATCCGGTGGAGGTTCGGTTGCCACCTACGACGACTCGACCTGGCAACTTATAACGCACGCACCCTGAGGACTGACGAGAAGATCCTGCAGCTGGAAGAAGAGATAAACAAGTTGCGCTGAAATATTATAGGATTATCCGAGGTCCGAAGAGAGGGGGAGGACAAAGTAATCCTCGAATCCGGCAACTTGTTCTATCACTGTGAGGGCGACCATCTGTCCCAAGGAGGTGTCGGATTTATCGTCCACAAGTCTCTCGTTAACAACGTTGTAAAGATTGAGAGTGTGTCGACGAGGGTTGCGTACCTTATACTCAGAATCACCAAACGGTATTCGCTGAAGGTCATACAGGTTTACGCTCCAACCTCGGCACACCCCGATGAGGAGGTGGAGGAAATGTATGAGGATATCTCTAGAGCTATGCATTTCTCCAAAACCCGCTATACGATGTTAATGAGAGACTTCAATGCAAAATGCTAGGCACAAGAGAGAACGGTGAGCTGAAAGTAGGGAAATTCGGAATAGGGCAACGGACCCAAGGGGCCAGCAGCTGGCCGACTTCATGGAGAAAGAGGGACTATTTATGATGAACTCTTTCTTCCAGAAGCGGCCCCACAGGAAGTGGACCTGGTCGAGCCCCGACGGTTCGACAAAAATGAGATTGACTTCATTATGACGACCAGACCACAACTGTTCAGTGATGTCTCAGTGATCGCGAGGGTGAAAACTGGTAGCGATCACCGAATGGTTAGAGGCTCACTGAACCTAAACGTTAAGTTGGAGAGGTCTCGTCTAATGAAGTCAACGCTCCGTCCCCCTCGTGCTCTAATCCAAAGTCCCGAAACCTTTCAGCTCGAGTTACAAAACCGTTTTCAGTGCCTGGAAGACTGCAATGAAGTGGACGATATAAATGATAAGCTCGTGGAAACTGTCCTTGCGGTCGGAGCTAAGTTCTGCAAGACCCGCCCCTAAAAGAACACAAAAACTCTCCGATCACACTTTTAATCTCATGGCTGTTAGACGGCAAATGAAGCTGCAGTCTTCAACAGATTTGACAGCATACAGGCAACTGAACAGTCAGATCTCCAAATGCATGCGGCGGGTACTTACACAACATCAATACAGCTTGTATTGATTGAGCGGAACCAAGACTCCAAAGTCTTTGCCAGAGATCTGTCTGCCAGAAAGAGCCAACTGTCAAAGCTGAACACCAATGTGGCAGCACCATTTCTGGGACACATGAGATTTTGAGTGAGATTGAGAGGTTCTATGGGGAGCTGTACACGTTATCGTTGGAGCCACACGCAAGTGTGAGTAATGATCCAAGAGCGAGTCTTATCCGACACTATTCCGAAGATATTCCGGGCGTCAGTCTGAGCGAGATTAGAATGGCTCCCCAGCACCTTAAAAACGGCGAGGATGGAATTACAGCGGAGCTTCTGAAAGCGGGTGGAAGACCGGTACTTGAAGTCCTTCAGAAGCTCTTTAATTCCGTCCTCCATAGTGGCATTACACCGGAGGCGTGGAGCAGAAGTGCGGTGGTCTTGTTCTTCAAGAAAGGTGACAACGCTCTCTTGAAGAACTACAGACCGATTTCCCTTCTGAGCCGCGTCTACGTGCTGTTTTCGAGAGTCATTACGAATCTTCTCGCGCGCAGACTTGACGACTTCCAGCCTCCCGAACAAGCCGGTTTTCGAAAGGGCTTTAGCACCATAGACCACATACATACCCTTCGGCAAATTGTACAGAAGTCCGAAGAGTACAATTTGCCACTATGTCTGGCGTATGTGGACTATGAGAAAGCCTTTGATTCCGTCGAAATTTGGGCGGTGCTGCAGTCCCTTCAGCGATGCCAAGTTGACTGTCGGTATATCGAAGTGCTGCAGTGTTTGTACAGTACGGCTACGATGGCTATCCAAGTACAGAACCAGAGTACGAAACCTATCCAAATGCAGAGAAGTGTAAGACAGGGCGACGTTATGTCCCCGAAACTCTTCACCGCTGCATTGGAAGACGTTTTCAAGCTACTGGACTGGAAAGAATACGGTATTAACATCAATGGCGAGTACATCACTCACCTTCGATTTGCCGACGATATAGTGCTTATGGCAGAATCGCTGGGGGACCTCAGCACTATGCTCAATGACCTCAATAGTGTCTCCCAACGGATAGGTCTTAAGATGAACATGGACAAAACAAAGATCATGTTTAATGTCCATGTCACCTATGCCGGTAATTGTTGGGAGCACTAACTCGAAGTTGTTGACGAGTATGTTTACCTGGAACAAATAGTCCGACTAGGTAAGTCCAACTTCGACCGAGAGGTCAATCGACGGATTCAACTCGGTTGGGCAGCGTTCGGGAAATTACGGAACATCTTCTCGTCAGGTATACCTCAAAACTTGAAAACGAGACTGTACAACCAGTGCGTGTTGTCAGTGATGACCTATGGAACTGAGACGTGGTCCTTCACTGCTGGCCGGATGAGGAAGCTCAAGGTTACTCAGCGAGCTATGGAGAGGGCTATGCTCAGAGTTTCTCTGCGTGATAAACTTAGAAATGAGGATATCTGCAGTAGAACCAGAGTGACCAATATAGCCCAACGGATTAGTAAGCTGAAGAGACAATGGGCCGGCCCTATAACTCGAAGAACCGACAACCGATGGGGAAAAAAGGTTCTCGAGTGACGACCCCGTACCGGCGGACGAAGTGTAGGGCGTCCCCCCACTAGATGGGGTAACGACCTGGTAAGACATGCAGGAAGTCAATGGATGCAGGTGGCTCAGGACCGTGTTTTGTGGCATTCCTTGGCGGAGGCCTATGTTCAGCAGTAATGATGATCACGATGATTTATTAATAAAACTTATTGTAAATTTTGTATTATTCTGTCTCATACGCACTTACTCACATGTTTTATCTTTCTTTCCTTCAACACATATTCAGTGTTCATCTCAAACCATGTTGTTGGTTGCAAATGATTTTAAATGCATATGTGTACGGGTGCGTGTTTCTACTCAGGTTCAGTTTTTCTTTTTTGTTCTGAGTTATCTGCGATGATATACCTATTTTATATATTTTCATTGATTCAAACTATGACCAATGTCATTCCATTCTTAATCACATATTAATTCATTAAATCGTTCTTCACAGTAAGGTAGCATCACTAAACTCATTAACTGAATTTTACATTGCTTTGTTTTCCTTTTTTTTAATGGAGTTTATTATAGACAGTTAAAAAGTGTAATGGCGAGACGTACCTTACAGTCGTCGGTTGAGGCTGTGGTTGACCCGTAGCTCGGCCTGGTCAGCGGTAGTCCGTTGAAGCTGCTCGACACCACGCTGCGAGGCTGATCACAACAAAAGCCTTATTTACCCAAGAGTGACTTCCCTGATTAGACTTGACAAAAATATTTCACAGTGTGGTATACTTAAAATTAAGCTGTGTAAGTGTATACATTTTAGCTGTGTCAGAGTCCACTACCCATTTCTCAATGTGTATTCCGCCGCCGTAAATAATAAAGCGAACGTCGATAAAATATTGAATCAAAACTGATGATGAATAAAAAATATAGAAATTAAAGTTCCGACTTCAGAATGTGAAATTATTTTATTATTTTTAGTTTTTTTTAGTCGGCCTTCCTTTTACTAATATTTATTTTTAGCCCTTTGAGTGGACTAAGGATTATCAATTATCATTATCAATGTTGTCTATTTAAAATTTTCACCTCTAATTTACCACCCAGTGATGTTTTTTTTTTCAATTTATATATATATATATAAAGTAACTAGCTGACCAGGCAGACGTTGTTCTGCCCTTTCCGAACGACCATTTGCTTTCCCAAAAAACTCCTGCAATTAGCAATAAAAAAATTGAGGGTCACGGGATAAAAACTATCCTATCTCTCAAGTTGGACCAAACTGCACACAGTCTGAAAATTTTTTTTGAAATCGGTTCTATCTGTTGAATACTTACAGCAACACGTGGTGGTTATACTACTAAATTGTAGCTTATATTAAACGTTTGTATTTTTAACATAGCGCCATCTATTAAATATTTATTCAATCCAGTCAACAGATATCGTCATCTGACAGAATCGTTTGGAGCTAACAGATAATTGTGACTGTCAAATAATAGACAAATAATTTCCATAAAATAATATTGTATAGCGACTATTTTTTTAATATTTAATAATAACGTTACCCCCACACTAGGATTTTCTCCTGTATCGTGGAGGCAGTTTACAAACATATATTGCACAAGGACAAACATCCAGACCCGTAACAATTATTTGTAGGGCGTACAAATACTTGTTCCGTGCGGGATTCGAACCCGCGGCCCCAGCGTTGCAACTCATTGCTAAGCCACTACGCCACGGAGCCGTCTTATACATAAAATATATAATAAGGGTGACCCCCTAGCACACAGCCCATCTGATGGTAAGTGGATGCTGTGGCCCATAGAATCTACCTTCATCCTCCATGATTAAGAATCAAAATGCAGATGCGTTGTCACCCCTGAGAACTAAGATGGAATGCGTCATTTCCAGTAAAATGGGTCTCCGATTCTCTACACTCACCATACGAAACACAGTAGCATTGTGCTGCCATTTTGCACTGGTATTGTGAGAGCGTGATTCTTCCTCGGTCGAGCCGACTCATTCGTGCTACAACAATAATATAGCTGCAGCATGGCTCTACCACGTAAAAATATGAGACCACTTTTGAAGTACAACCTATTTCAATTGTATATATATTCTAGTTCAATTCAATTGTAAAGAACCATCAAAATCGGTTCACAAAAAATATTCAGTCGAATTATAATATTGTGCTTCTGTTTGAAGTCGGATAAAAACAGCGTCAATTATACGAGAAGTTTGGTAGGTACCAAATTCATGTGGGATGTTTATAGTATTGGAGATCGTAATAAAAAAATCTCACATCTTTGGCGTTGCTTGTCCTTTCTCAGTATGAGTACTCAAATATGACAGTTATTTCGTGATCCTTCAAAACTTTGCTAAAATCTACACTAGTTTTATTAGAAATTATAGTTATATTATAAATAATATTTAAAAAATAACAAAAGTACGTGTCAAAAAAATTACAAGACATTTTAAATAGTAAGCCACTCCGTTGTCTACTGATTACTAATAGATATAAGCAAGAACTAAAAATATAGGTTTTGTTTAAGTGAATAAATTCCTGTTAGATAGCGTTAACTAAAGCAGTGATGCGTCATTACTCACATTTGCATACTTTTCATATGGTAAATAGGTGACAGGTAAGTAAAAATGTAAAAGATCGGTGTTGGTTTTTATACAGTGTTAAATTGCAAAACCACACAAGCACAAGTAGCAAAATTTAAGAACACGTTTTTAATAAATTATAATCGCACCTCGCTTTTTAGAATTTCGGAATAAAAAATAGATTGTTTTCTCAGTGTTTAAAGTGATCATTTTTCCACTTTTTAACGAGTCACAAGTGAATAATATGTATACTGCTGATCCAAAAATGAGTCCTTATCCTTGTTGAACTTGCTACTTAACATTAGAGTAACAATTTATTTTATACATTACCTTGTTAAAGAATAAAACTAAATTTCAGCAAACTATCGAATCAAATTAAAAAAAGGGCGATGGGCACAAATGTCTTAGCTAAGACGACCAATTAGATGTTTTCGACAGCATGCAAATATATTTAATGCGTTGTACCGTCCGTTCTAACACTACCCATAGCAAACAGTGTCAATAGGACGCAAATAGCTCGACAAAGGTGGAGCGAATGCGGAAGTCCCTCGGTTAAGCACGGTAGCGCAGCCTCCATAGAAGCCGAGCTTGCCCTATCAAACTGCTCAATCAATAATATCAAGTAATAAAATAACTCGTAAACTGTTTCAAACTATTTCAAATTTCCCGCGCGCTCCTACACGCAATGGACTGTCAAAATTAATCGTCGCGGCAAAACTGCATGATAAAAAAGGAGTCGAGTTGAGTGATTATTCGTCTCTCTCGCACGCGTGGGCATTTTACCGGGCTTTCGAGAAGACGATCGCTCCCTTTCTAACCTGTGGCAAAATGTTCTATAATGAAATATAACTACGATTGTTTATATAGCAACTAGTATAGAGCGATAAGTCTGGCTCTAGGTATTAAGTTAGTCGAGCGCTGGGGCGCGCGAGTGATACGTTATTACGTTTGCAACTTCACTTCGCATTTCAATGTTTACTCTGTGTGTGTTTACTTTAATGCTTTTTTAAAGATTTTTAGTGAAAATGGAGGATAGTAGTGATCCTTGTGATAAATTGAAGTGTGTTAAAGTGCTAATTGGCGAGGGAAAGGTAAAATCTTTAAACTTTGTTCAGAAAATACAGCTCATATTCACATAAACCGTTATTGGTACAATTAAAACGTTCATCAACATTTTACTCAGACGTAATCAAATCTTTTCTTAAGAAAGAGAGACGATTGATTCAATTTAGAATATAAATATTTTTTTTTAATTTTGTACTTAGTTTATTTGTACTTTGTTCATGCTTTTCTTTTGCTCATGTATTGTATTGTATGTAAATATCTTTTTCTTTCCCTCAAGCAAACCCAAACGGTTTTTTCAAAGCCACCGAAGGTATGCAACTGCTGATATGTCATACAATCTATTTAGCAGTAGTACGCCTTCTGTGTGCTTTGTTAAACACGTCCGTGACAGCACCGAATATGAAGCTGAAGATTGGACAGATTAAGTTAGTTAGACAGATTAAGATTGGTGTATTTTTATAAAACTGCTAAAAACAACAAAACCATATGTTGGGCTTGCCCTAGTTTGGAGCCCTAGCTTCGCCACTGGTTAAGCACAAGGTTGAAAGTGGAGGGTACCTGTTGTTGCGACTCGGCGGTCGGAACGGGCGCCTCCGCGGGTGTTTGCGGGGCGTGCTGCGCGGGCGCGGGCGCGGTGGCGGCGGCGGTGGCAGTGGCAGTGGCAGTGGCAGTGGCAGTGGCGGGACGCGGCGCCGCCTCGCCCGTCAGGCTCGCCAGCGCGCGGTAGCACGAGCTCGGCTGCAGCGACTGCAACGGCTGCCACCCACCACCGCGTCAGTACACAGCGACACAGCGTCCCGCGCACAACAACACGCACTACTTACACGCGCACGATATGAATACTGCTGCCAGACTGATATTTCGGTATGTGTTGGGCGTTGCGAACCGACTTCTAGTGCTCTGTATAAGGCTGGACTCAAACATCCCGAATGATAAATTCAGAGTCGGTATTCATAATTTTAATTCCGGCAAGGTGCCTCACACATATCTTAAACATTTCAATAAATTAGTCGTTTCGTGTTTCTCGGCTCAGGCACACGTCTCGGATATGGAAGAGGAATTTAATAGTCATCGCACTACTTTTAACTTTAAATAATAATAAAAGAGATGCAAACGAATACACTGGATTCATCCTCTTAATGTGATCAGAGTAAGGGAAATTCTAAAGAAATATTTAAGATTTTGATTCAAAGATTGAATTAAAGATCGATCTGAGAAAATCATAATCTGAAAAAATCAGAATGTGTGTGGAGCATAATTAAATAATATGGATTCAGAGAGGCATTCCGAATGTGTGAGTCCAGCCTAAGGATGTGCATAAATTAAATTAAGAAATACATATCGTAAATGTTTCTGTGGTATTTTATAAATATATTATATTTCATAAAATAAATTCAATAATAATCTCTGAAATGCCGCGGGTCATGATTTCAGAATGTTTTCTTAACTTCACTGTTTGTGAAGTTGGATTAATATGACATTAATCCCTTAAACTAATCTACCTATTTATTAAAAAACAAATAAATTGGGTTATTCCGTTTATCCACCCTAGGGTGGATGGATACTCAGAAACGCGTGTGTTCATCTATCCGCCCCACACAAGGTGGATAATCGGAATTCGTATATATTTCTTTTAACATTGCTGATGCTATCGATAAATTACTGACTTTTACACACGTGTTACATAACAAGCATGAGGTATGTATACAAACACAGATAATATTATGTAGGAAAAAATAAAATGTAAGGCAATTCACTTATTTCGAAAGTTTCGAATATTTAACTTTATGAAGTTATGTACATATTTTTTGTGGTCAACTTGTTATCAGATTGCTTTTCAACCGAAACAATTTCCACTTTCTTGTAATAACTTCGATAAAGCAGAACAACCAACGTTGCAACCTAAAGTCTGTGATCAATTATTTATCGGGATCATTTAAATTAAGATTATCTATAATGGATTAATATCTATGAAAAATATTTTACTATTTTAAAAATAAGTCAATATTTATGATTTAATCGCAAACACTTGAGCACAATACAATATTTATTATGCATTGTGTGCAGCAAATGTTATTATTATACGTACTAATAAACGAGACGCACGGGTAATGTACTTGCATGAAATTGTGTTGCGTATCTCGGCGAGCGCGTCCGGCACAGTGATGTCACTCCGATCATGAGCCCGTTACGGTTTTGTCAAAAACTTCTAGCGTAAGAGCGCCCTTTGATCGTAATTATAAATTTTTAAACAAAACATTTACTTTTTTTTTGGATTCATGTTATTTATAACAAAAATAGGTGGTCACTCGTTATATAAAAACATACAAATAAATAACGACCTTGAAAAGTATGCAAATGGTTTGAAGAAGCTCACAGCGTTTATAAATTAGCATCTAATTTAGAAGCAGAAAGAAAGGATCACCTTGGGGTCGACAGAAACGGCTGATTGTGAAGTGGATGACGTCGTGTTGCAACTAGCCACAACCTCCGGTGTTGTGATGCAACTAAACGGTATCGTGGAATCGACCTGAAAATAAAACACTCTCATAGCACTATGGTATTTCGGTCAGCATTTCAAACAAAAAATCATAACTTTTAATAAGGGATCCTACCTCTTTAATGTAATTAGGAGTTATCATTTGTACGTCGGATAATAAGCTCCCTGCTCTTTGAAACAGATTCTTGAATAGAAGTACAGTAAGTGCCGATTTTCTGGCCTTCTTATTATCTTTTGATCTCTTTGTTAAATTTTGTTCAGAGTTAGGATCACTAGTTTTCTCTAATTTATCAATTTTTTCTTTAGGGATCCGATGTTTATTATTAACTTTAACTAAGCTTATAGAGTTTCCTATGTTTGTGTTAGTAAAGGATGAAAGAAAACTAACAGGGAGTGTTAAAGCGATATAAGCATTATGCAATGGTTCTAATTCATATATTTCTTCAGCTACATAGACCTGTGTCTGTTCACTATCACTTTGGAGTTTTTCAATTTCAATTTTTTGATTCACATCCACTTTACGCACAATATCACTTATATGTTTTGAAGATTCAATGTTATCTGTGTTTTTTGACACAATCTCTGCTGACTTGTAATTGAAATCTAGAATCTGATTTTTCCTGAAAGTTTCTGTAATTTTGTTTTGAGCGATAATAGTTTTGTCAAGATCAGATTTAATACCCTCATCTTCTAATAGTTGGAATAATTTTTGTTGTTCATTTACAAATTGTGAAAATAAATCACTTTTGCCCACATTGCCATTTTGCACACCACTGGACATAAAATTTACCATTTCTACATCAGAATTAGATTCAAGAGAGTTGATACAAGATTTAGTTACTTCGTTAAATTCAAAAACTTTGCCGTGTTCTGGTTCTCTGGTTTCATCAATGTTCTTTGATATGTTTTTCAAATGATTATCAACTGTTTCCTTATTATGTCCTGTAGCTGTAAGAGATATTTCGGGTTTTTGATTATTTGAAACCTTCTTTTGAATAATACATAAATCTTTTTCTCTACAGTCGGTTTCTATAGAACAATTATCATTCATTTCAGATGTTTGAGTAAAATCAAAAGTTTTTTTCATAATGCTGCCGACTGTTGTACGTCTAAAATTTGTTGGGTTATTTGAGGACAGAGTTGGGATGATTAAGTTTTTCTTTATCATTTTATTGTAATTGTTCCTATATTCAATGTCACAACAAATTTCGGAATTAGGTTCAAGTTTAGTGTTATTTTTCGTTCTTTGGGAATAACCTTGGTTATCGTGTTTATTTCTCACTGTTTTTACTTTCTCGGCTGTACTTGCAGAAATAGTATGTTCTATTTCAGATTTCTGTAAATTTTGTTTTGATGGAAATAGGGTCAAAGCGTTCGTGTAAGTGTTATAATTGTCATTGGTAATTTTATGAAAATCCTGTGGATTTTGTACAGTTTCATTATTTTTATAATGATCTTGAATTGTATTACAAGGTACAAAGTAATTATTTAAGCCCTTATACCAGTTCTGGACATTCTTCATCCAGATTTCCGAATTCATATAATTTTCTACTGATTGTTCTGATTGTTTTCGTTTAGTTTCGTATGTATTATTTGCACAAAAGCATTCATTATGTTGTGAAAGAGATTCATTGAGATGGCTTGATATATCTGATAAATCTGTCGTATTCATTTTTGCTTCCAATTTTACTGCTTCGTTAATGGGAGATACTTTAGGTCGCAAAGCATTCATTAACCTCGCCTGGCTTCTCATCTCGGGGTTATATAAGTGTGCCTTCGTATATAATCTCTCCGGAGGGCCGCTCGTCACCGGCCTTCGGCTCTCGGCCAGGTCTGCTATCTGATGACGATGAAGAGTCCTGTTATGATAAAAGCGTTTGTTTGAACATATGTTCGCGCTAGGTGTTGTACGCACCTGATTGGATGGCGTTGTGGTGGTGACGGCTCGGCCAGAACACACGCTGCTGCTCCCGATCTCGAGTGTCGCCCGCGCCGTGTATGTTATTGGGAACATAGGCTTACTCCGTCTGCGGACAATACGACGACTACGTGTCAGAGGCCACGTTATTTACATCAAACATCTTGTGTCCAACACTACGGTTTCAAATGACTTTTGCATCTTCTAATAAAATAAAATTTAGTTTCATAACCAACAAATGCACACTGTTCAACCAGTGTAAGAATTTATTTAGTTATTTTTTGTTTAGTTTGTTTTAAGTTTTTTTTTTTTGTAAAACAATATATAATCGCAATGGAATCAAAGAAAAGAAAGCAAATTTTAATATTCTTGCTTTGATTGATTTATTAATTAATTTGTCAGTACATCTTCCTCAATTACTACAGGTTATTAATTCTATGAATACACAGAACAAAGTTGATTGTTATTATGTTGAATATGAATGCGGGAAAACGGTCGAGAACAGACCGATGTTTCATCTTAAACAAAACATTTTGTTTTTTAATGTTATTTCTTCATTTTTCTCAATACAAAGTTGATTTTCTTATTCAACATAATAACAATCAACTTTGTATTGAGCAAAATGAAGAAATAACACTGAAAAGCAAAATGTTTTGTTTAAGGTGAAACATCGGTCTGTTCTCGACTGTTTTCCCGCGATATGGAGCTGAAGTCATAATTTTTAGTTTATTTGGATTTTTGTGTAATTAGAACATTATTAAGTAGTAGAAGTAGCTACCGCAGCACTTGGACATTATACATTATTGTACTAGGCCATATCATTGCCTCAAAATCCACACAATTCGACACAAAGTCTTAAAATAACGTCTGTCATTGAATATAGTGTTGTTTACGCACACAGACGTGGGTAAATTCTTAGTCCTTACGTTTACAAAGATTGAACACTAGATGGCGTGAATGAAAAAAAGTTTTTATTTTTTCTGTATGGTACTACAGAACTACAGAACGCCACCTGCTACGATATATATTATGTGTTACGGCCTGCAGCTGCCTAAATAAGAGTAGAATCCTCCGGGCCCATAGCGGAAGATCTTACAAGCAGATGCAGGTCGGGCCTTCTAAGGCCAAAGTGGAAAATCTCTAATTACAATAAACAATAAGGGGGAGCGTTCTATCCTATTGCAATTCAACAGGGAGAATATTAAAACCGAGCTTACTTACATATATCCAAGGCGACTGGTCCCTCAGGGTTCGGTCAGGTCACATGTGGTTGTATGGTGCATAGGAAGTAAGGGTCAGTGATGTGTATCTGTGTGTGACTGATTGTGGTAGACCTGGTTAGACCGTTGCCGTCGGCAGGAACTCGGACTTCAGCACCGCTCCAAATTGTGGTAATCTTCCGCGGAGCCGTCACTTTCTTCGTTCGTCACGAGGACAGTCCATTAACTCTACCGTACGATTAACTAACTTCCAGAAGCCACTAACTCTCGTTTGTTATAAAGCTTAACACACGAAACGAACACCGAATGTCCGGCTCAAAAGTCACTACCGTTTCGCGTGGCAACAGTTATTTCTAGAATATCAAATGCCGCACTAGTAGTTAATATTGTCGAATGCACTTATACGGATTCAGAGTTAAACACAACTAAGTCCCGGGAGAATCCCTCAAACAAGGAATGCGCGTTACAATTCCTAGACAGTATATTTACTAGACGCGCCTACACTATTCAGCGTTCCCGAAAATTCACAGCGAGCTGTCAATAGCACAGCTGGCAAACGACTCCTATTTGCGCTCGCGCGCTCTCGCCACCCACTCCGCTCGACCGAACGTCAAACCGGTATCGCGTCGAGCCGAGCGCCCTCTGGCGTCGATTCTTGACATTAGCGCTTGGCGCGAACATTATGTACGATTCATCATCTGCCTAGCTTTTTTCTCAACTATAATGGGGTCGGCTGCCAGTCAAACCGGATTCAGCTGAATACCAGTATTTTCGATTATGTTATAAAAATAAAAGTTAAATTTGTATAAAACTTATCTGACGATTGAAAAATTCAATAGTTTGCTTTTCGTCGAATAAACACTATCTGCACATATACAACGTGTCGCAAAATTCAACGATAAGCCAACACCGGAGGATAGACCTGCCCCGGACTAATCGGGGAAAATAAGAAAAAAAAAATATATCCCAACTATACTTTAAGTTATATAAAAAAAAATTAAATTCTTCAGAAATTGAGACCGTTTATGATATTTTTCACTACCATGACCACAATTTTTTAAATATTTTTTTCTTTTTTTTTATAGGCAACCTGAATAGTACTGCTATCTACCACAATTCTTAAAAACTCCAGAATAACTCTTGTTTTATCACGAAAATTAATGAAACTTATTTTATTCCCTAAATTTTTTGAAGACTTTTACTTTTAACCAAATTTAACTTATCGTGGTGTAAAAAAAAAGTATGAACACTAGTATGGCAAGTTTTTTTTAAAAATTGACGCAACTAACCAACATTCCAAAATGGTATAATACTCTAGGAAAACAAGTTATAAAAAAATATGGGCCTATTATTTCTTAACAGGGGCCAAATGACGGTCGGGTGTACTAAAAGTATTAGTTCTTGAAAAATGTTTAATATTTCAAAACAAATGGTACAAACAGTTTCACGTGTAATTTATTAAGTTATTAACATTATAGCAAATGTTCGAACTGTTTGCCACCAGCATTAATACATGCACGACATCGCCTTAAAAATGATCGTTTTATTTGTCTTGCATATCTTCTGCTATTAATGTAATCAGCAGCCTGAGTGATATTTCGACGAAGCTCGTCCAATTTCACAATGGGTTTTGAGTAGACCCTGTTTTTAAGACAACCCCAATAGAAGAAGTCCAGGGGGTTCAAATCGGGTGAACGGGGTGGCTATAAGATAGGACCAAGTCGCCCGATCCAACGCCCTGGATACTCTTGATTTAAATATTCTCGCACAGGACGGGCATAATGTGCTGGGCAACCATCATTTTGGAACCACATGTTTTGAAGATCACTTAAGGGCACGTCGTTTAACAATTCTTGCAAGTCATTTTGTAAAAAGTTTAAATAACTATTGCCATCTAAGTTTCCTTGTAACTCAAAGGGCCCAATTACTTTTCCATTTAATATGCCGGTCCATAGGTTAACCTTGAATTGATATTGGAATTTGTCTTGTCTCATCAAGTGTGGATTTTCATTACTCCAACTATGTAGGTTGTGAAGATTTAAATACACATCTTTCTTGCACGTTGTTTCATCCGAAAATAGAATTTTGAAGAAAAAAAATATTTAAAAAATTGTGGTCATGGTAGTGAAAAATATTATAAAATTTCTGAAGAATTTAATTTTTTTTTATATAACTTAAAGTATAGTTGGGATATATTTTTTTTTATTATTTTCCCCGATTAGTCCCGGGAAGGTCTATCCTCCGGTGTTGGCTTATCGTTGAATTTTGGGACACGTTCTATATGTATGTATGTATATATATATATATATATATATATATATATATATATATATATATATATAATTGTTCTTTTTAATCTTTATATACTCTAATAAAGATTAAAAAACTCGGACCATAAATATATAAACATTTTTATCTAGGCTTTAAGAAACACTGAGGATTATCAACTGCCGTTCATAATCCTCAGTGAAAGATGATTTCATTTCGATGTACATTTTTAAATAATACTTAATCCATTGACATTTTTAATAATTAATTTAACATATATTATTTTTGAAGAGTTTATAAAGGGTTTAAATTTGTTTTATAGAATAAGGTGACGAGTAAGCATACAGTCCTTCTGATGGTATAATATATCTCATGGATAGATATGTAGCCCATAGCCATGTACATCTATCCGCGATTAAGAATCAAAACGGGCATACAGTCCTTCTGATGGTATATATCTCATGGATAGATATGTAATGGCCCATAGCCATGTACATCTATCCGCGATTAAGAATCAAAACGGGCATACAGTCCTTCTGATGGTATATATCTCATGGATAGATATGTAATGGCCCATAGCCATGTACATCTATCCGCGATTAAGAATCAAAACGGAGACTGAGGACAAAGATGGAATGCTTTGATAGCAGTGAGAACAGTCTCCGGTTTTCTACACTTACCATACAAAACACAGCAGCATTAAGCTGCTATTTTACACTGGTATTAAATATTCACGAAATTTTACCATTAATTAACATACATACATACATACATGCATATAATCACGCCTCTTTCTGAGACCACTTCGCTCAACGTGTTACGATCCTTGCATACTTGTTTTGCTTCGTCCACTGTCATTATTCTCTTCATACATGTTCTACGGTTTAGGGTACTCTTGACCTGGCCTTTTTTTAAGACGTCCCTGATTTGATCTTGAAACGTCCGCCTAGATCTACCCCTTCCAACACTCATTCACACTCGCCTTATACACTTTTTTCGTCAATCGTTCTTCATTCATTCTCTCGACATGGCCAAACCATCTCAGCATACCTTTCCCAATTTTTATCACTATATCTTCTTTCAGACCACAACGTTTCCTTATCTCACTATTTCTTATCATGTCACTAAGTTTAACTCCTATCATACTTCTTAACGCTCTCATCTCAACTGCATTTATTCTGCTTTCATGTTTCTTCTGCCATACCCAACTTTCACTTCCGTACATGAGTGTCGGAACCAACACTCCCTCATGTATAGCCAAACGAGCCTTGTTAGACACCTTCCGACTGCTCATAAAGGAGTGCAAAGCTACATTCACCATTCCTTTGTTTCCTGCATTCACTCTTCTTTCGATATCACTCTCACACTTTCCATCATTTGTAAACTTTGAACCCAGATACACAAACTACTTCACCTGTTCAATTTGTTCCTCTTCAATCACGATATTGCCTCATCTCTTTTAAACACCATCGCTTTGGTCTTCCTTACATTCATCTTCATTCCCTTTCTAACAAAAGCTCCACTCATAGCAGTTACCATCTCCTGCAACTCCTCGGCCGAAGACGCAAGTAATAGTTGGTCATCAACATAGAGAAAACATTTGACGAGTAACTCATTCGTTCTCAACCCGCTTTCATTCTCCTTTAAATCTGTCAAGCAATTGTCCATGAACAGATTAAACAGCCACGGTGACGCTACACATCCCTGTCTAACATCTTTTTTGATATTAAACCATTCAGTGTATGCCCCGTTTATGCTTACACAAGCACTAGAATTCCTATAAAAAGATTGCAATGCTCGTATGAGGATACTGCTCACACCGTTCACGGACAGTGCTGACCACAATTCATTCCTCACCACTCTATCATAGGCCTTTTCTAGATCATTCATCATCATTAACTCAGAATCATTAAATTACTTAGTTATCTTACTAATAGTTTAAGACTTATTGTGATTGTTTTTGTTTCTTCAAATAATTTGTCTTTAAATGTTCCAAATAGTTTGCAGTCATTAGTATTGCATTTAGCGAATCTGATCAGTTGGTGTGTTCGTATCGTTGCGATAATTACCACAGCCCAGTCAGCACAGCACCTCAAACTTGGGCAAGTCTGGTAAGCATAGCAGCACAAGTCATGAACATAACTAACCCAGCTAGTTTTTACATGGATAGTTTTCTTATGTGACTACCTGCCACCACCTGGCAACGGCAAAATTCAGCTGGAATTCTTCCGGCGAAAACCCCATGGCAATTAGACAGTATTAGTAACATCAATGCAATTATATAAATCTTATATAATTTTGCAAGTTGAGTGGAGATAATTCCTACTATGTGCCGTGACAACTGCTTTAGCCTCGTCATCTTTGAACGGGATCTATTCTCTCCGGATCTCGTTCACCAGCCTCCATTACGGATACTTAACCATTACGGATTCACAGGAACAGCTATAACATCCGAATACAGACAAATAGCACGAAGACGATCGTCATTTTCCGCCCCACGCTGGGTATAACGTATGTGATACGGAGTCATGATCTCGCTCACCGCTATCGAAATAGTTAGCTGTCACTTTAACTTACCCCAGAAGATATTAGCTAACTATAGAACGTTTTCATAACACCTTGTCGAAGTCAATGATGTATATAATTGCCAACATTATCCATATGGGAGGGCCGGAGCGTACCTGCTCGTGTCGGGGTCTGGTGGTCCGTTCGCGTCGCTCGCGGAAACGCGTCGTTCGGCGAGCGGTGGCGGGTTGACACAACGCACCGTCGCCAGGTATCCACCGCGCGTCGGTTCGTCGCTCAGCATGGAAGCTGCGCAACAATAACACGATTGTTTAAATGCACGTGCAATACACGGGCACGGCATTTCGACGCATTTTGTAAGAAATGCTAGAAAGATATCAAGAATCATAGTTGATGGCGGTAAATTCTTAAAAGCCATACATAAAATACCCACACTGACGAAAAAAAGTGGTGTTGAGAAACGTTTGGCACTGCTATCGCCAGTCTAGGGTCAATAATAATGGCGATTTCAAAAATTTAATACGCAAATTTTAGTACAAAGCGTGGCGATTATCAAAAAAAAATTCTCTTTTGGATGGAAAGCATGTCTATTGAATTGTCTATTATTTCGGAGCTTACGTAGGTCTTTTGCTAAAATAATTTCAGTCTCTTTAGTGTAGTGTATAGAGACGGACGAGTAAAGACAATTTTCTAAACTCTAATGGACTATTATTCGTTATAGTAGGTTGTGTATTTTGATTTTGTTAATAAAAATAAATGATGCGGCACTGTTAAGCTATAAGCATGGAGTAGTAGAAAAAATGGATTAAAGAAGAAATTTAAAACGAAAACAAAAAAAAAGGTAATTAAATGATCGATCCTTTTACACTTAATCATTTCTTTTTTTTAATGAACCATTAATGTTTCTATCACATAACGTTTAAAAAATCTCATTAGCAAAATTATTATGTTTAAAAATTTCTAGAACAGAATAACAGCAATAAATTAAGATTAATGTTAAAGTTATCGTTCCATCGAAATATTTGAGTCCAAATCTTTTTACACTAAGGTATATGAAGTGAGTGTATGTAGTTCGTCGTGTGTGGCATAACGTGTAAAATTTACTGGGTCAAAAGCAAAATAATAAACTACGATTAATATTAAAGTTATCGTTCTGCCGAAAGCTTATAAACTGTGGACAGGTGTGTATGTCGTTAGTCGTGTGTCAGACAGTCACATGTGTCAAATAACGTGATTAAACGTGTTGAAACGTGGTAAAGCTACGCTACACTTATGTTGTGCTTGTAGAATGAATGGGTCGTTTGTACCGGGGTAGGACCACGCTGTCACCACTCGTTTCAGGAGTGACAGTGCATCTGCATTTTAATTCTTAATCCAGGATAAATGTAGATGTCTATTGGTCACAGCATCCACTTATCATCAGGTGGACTGTGTGCTCATTTGTCACCATTATTCTACAAAAAATAATAACGTTTTATATTAAAGTTATCGTTCCGCTGAAATATTGTGTAGTGTATGCATTTCTGTGTGGTGTCGGTGGTGTGTGGTGTGTGGTGTGTATCGCATGAGAGGCTCACATGTGTCGACGCCGGAGGGCAGGCTGCCGCCGTGGTGCGCGCGCGCCGAGACGCTGGCGGGCGGCGGGTGCGCGTGCGCGCGGTGGCGCGGCGCCTCGGCGGCGAGCGCGGCCGCCATCAGGTCCTGCAGCGAGTTGGAGTGCGGCAGCGCGCGCCGCCCGTGCGCCGCGCCGCGCCGCCCGCCGCGCACGCCCCCCGCGCCCGCCGCGCCCGCGCCCCGCGCCGCCGCCTCGCACGCCTGCTCGTCCTGCTCCACCTCCTCCAGCAGCTCCTGACCCCCAACGGACATAGTAAACGTTCCTTAGGCGATCCACTTCGTGCTAAATCACTACTGTACCTAACTCATAGGCACAAGCGAACGACTTCAAACAAAACGCTAGTGGTATCTGCCCAAACCCTCCTGAGCAAGAGGATATCACTATCAACTAGTAAAAGCATTGTAGCACATATTGGTGTTATACTATTATGGGAGAAACAGACTGATCCCACGTACGCAACGTGGGTACATGAAATAAATAAACAAAGAAAGGAGTTTAGAGAATACCATACATTAATTAAAGAACTAGAAAATGGATGACGATTTTTTTTCTGTACTTTCATATGACAAAAGTGCAATTTGAGGAGATACATAAAATTATTAAGTGATATAAAAGAAAATACACATTTGCGGAAGTCTATTGGTACCAGAGAAGGACTCGCAGTGTATAAAATTAAAAACTGTTTTCCAATAACATTAAAAAATATTCAGTTTTTGTGTCTCCTGAAAAATTAGGACGCAAAGAATTCCCCTTCTTAAATATATATACGAGTATACCTTCATGGCGCAGGGCAGGATTATGGTTCACAAATGTGTGCACAAGCACATATGCACGTTTTATTCCCTCACTTTCATAGTCCACAAGTGAGGTGATCAGAAGAGGTGCCTCACTGTAGTACCAATAATTAGTGATTGAGCTTACTTATTTAGGGCAATCTCTTATCAGTTGTATGGAAACCAAACAAATGCGTTGTGAATTACGTTATTCTAGCCATTTTGTTGTTTTTTTACAATATCAAACACAAGCGTATAGTTTACCCAATTATATTATAAGTACATTCGTATCGCCTTAATAAATAAATCGATGAGCTGTTTATTTCCCATATTGGCAACAAAACGCATGCACGGTGCAAGAGTCTATTTGTTTATGACGTGCTAGGCGTAAGTTCTAGGAACAAAGTACACTGGTCGTACGCGTGGAATTGCTTACGAACACCTCCACTCCACCTTCCCACGCCGTCTAAACATCGCAGAACGACGTTGCGACGGACGCGTGTGATTGCGTTGCATACTATAAGCGTGTTTCTAATGCATAGTTTTTCATACAAAATCAAGAGTCCAGACGTCATAATGCGTTTGCATCATACGTTGAGTACGTGGGGCCGGAGTCTCTACCTTAAAAATAGCAAAAGAACTACGCCGTCATTGACGTTTCATATCAGTCAAAACTCCATTTGAGAATGATCGAGTACTTATTAATTTTTTGAAAATTTAAAAAAATTGTCGTAATGTAATTTAAAATAATACCATAACTTAGATGTATGAAAATGAAAACAACATACATTATGCTAATGTAAAGTTATAATACAAAAAGACGTACATTATATACATATATTACGTCTTTTTGTATTATTATTTAATTAGCTACTAATATATATTTACGTTATTTAATTACAAAAATATATTTACGTAACGTAAATATATTTATATAGCATTGAAATAACGTTGCAAAAGTAATTTTCTGTTGATGTCATTTGTTTTTCTTCTTAATTTTTGATCGTTGATACTCAACCAAGGGAATCGACTAATATTCGTTGTATAACAGTCTAATCACTATTATTGTAATCGCACAAAGAGATTTAAATATATAGCTATACTATAGAGCGGACATTATGAATAGTTGCATTCAAAAATGTTGAGCTCGCACGTGTGTGACGCTCTCTAGCTAAACATAGCAAAACTACGCTGAATATTTATTAGGAAAACATTTCAGCTATTCCCCAGTAGGTGACGCTAATAAATGTAAGGTAAAAACTAGTTTTAAGAATGTTACCGTTTCGACATCAAAGTATCGATAATGTTGTTGAAGGTTACTTAGTTTGTAATGTTTTACGATATAATAATAGGGAACATACATGCATGCTTTTTTTATTGTTCAAATCTATTTATTATGACTCCTATCACACCAAAAAAATATATAAATTTTATAAGTCATGAATAACGTCATGAATGAAATGAAACGTTATGAAATAAAATATTTAATTTCCAATAACTAAGAATTAATTCAAACAGCAGTCCAATATGGTGACTTGGATGACGTTACTAGGCCCACTAGACCCTATAATAATAGCATATGATTGGTCGGTTGGCGTCGAAGGCTCATCGCGAAACGTCAAATCTAATAAGAGAACGCCACCATGTTTTTCAAATTCGTTTCATATACAAAAGCACACTTTAAATCTAACATATTTTAGGAAAGCACTGAATTTAAAAGTCGTTACACGATAAATTATTTCACAAATTTACAAGTTTGCGCGTTTACCGCTAAAAACACCTTTGTCGTATCTCCTAATTTCAGAGCACTTTCTTTGTTGCCTTAGCCAAAAGCAGAATCATCGGCGTCGACATATCGAATGACCTGCAGTAGCATGGTTACTTGGAAGAGAAAACTAAATTGGCTTCTATAAAGCTTGGCGTACTCAGTTGAGCGGGACAGTATCTCATTCTTGCACACCGTTCGCAACTTTACAAGCGCAGGTTCGGCCTCACATGGAATATTGTTCTCATTTTCCCAGAGCGAGCTCCTTCCATTTGACCCCATAGAGAACATAGCGGCTCGACGTCGACGACCGAGTTGTCTTTGATTAGCTCAATTCACTGGCGCTGCGTAGAGATGTTGCATCCCTTTGCATTTTCTATCGTATTTACCACGGGGAGTGCTCTGAGGAATTGTCCTGATTAATTCCAGACACCAAATTTCACCAATACACACCGCGACAAAACTTACGTTACGATCCACATCATTTGGATGCTTGGTGGTCCACTACCGTGCGATTTAATAGGAGTTTTCTTAGGAATCGTTTACCATCGGCGATTTTTATGGACCGATAGGACTTAGGGACCTTCAAGAAACGAGCTTACTCTTTTAAAAAGGACGGCAACGCATCTGCAATTCTCCTAGTGTTGTAGAATTATATTAAAACTAGTTGTTCTCCGCGACTTCGCCCGCGTGTAATTTAGGGTTTTAATTATGTTGCGCGGAACCCTAATTCTTTTTTTTTTAAATAAAAGTAGCCTAAGTTACTCCTTATAACATCAGCTATCTGCCAGTGAAAGTCCCGTCGAAATAGGTCCAGCCGTTTCGGAGATTAGCCGGAACAAACAGACAGACAGGCAGACCGACAGGCAGACAAAAATTTTAAAATTTGTGTTTTTGTTATAACTACCGTATATGCATTCATATGCATTTAGTAAAATGCTGGTATTTTGACATTACAAACAGACACTTCAATTTTATTTATTTGTATAGATTAAAAAAAGGTTATCTTGTTGACCGGTTGTACTGGTTGTACTGGCTAACATAGACGATTCACGTTAAAACCAACGGCCGTGCGCCTCGACATAGGCCCACCCGACTTCTTTATTGGTATGATTACAGTATCGTTTACTGTTTCACCTCTTTAAATATTGTAGATGAATAAATCTGCATCCAGTATAATATTTTTTATCTGCCGACTTCCAAAAAGAACGGTACTCAATTCGAGTGTATGTTTTTTTTTTGTTTTTTTTTTATGTGTGTTACCTCATAACTTTGTACTGGGCGAACCGATTTCGATGATTCTTTTTTTATATGAAAGCTGATAGTTCTCGTGTGGTCCCATATCAATTTGATCAAGGTCAGACCAATGGTTATTGAGTTATTCTTAAATAACCTATATTGAAGTCGCTTATATTGAAGTCGGCTGTACAAAATTTTTAATTTTAAATTATCGATAACACCAATCGACAAACGTTGTCAATCACTAACTCATTTGGTGTGTTACTAGATAACAGAGGGCGCTTATTACAATGATGATAAATGTTCTAGAACAATCTACCAGAAAAAATAAAATTTAAAAATTATGGTGTAAATATACATTATACTCGCGATAATAAACCGAAATTACATTCAGTTTTTGCTACATATCGGGACTTACATTACCTTAATGCACTATCGCGCATATTTTCTTTAAAAATATTTTTTAATTTAGGAAAGGAATGCGTTTTGAGCTTTTGACGATTTCACTAAGACTAAATGATACAAATCCGAAATATATCCTATAGGACATAAGTAAGAGGTGACTATTTTGTCGTTGATGTTCGGTCTATTACTACTACTACTTAAATGTCTTTGTAATCGCATGACGCAAACTATGCGTTTACAGCAAGTATCGTGTCTATTAACCACCATTATTTTTGTACTTCCAATAAATATTTTTAAGAATTTATACCAAAGTAAAACAGCTTACCAAAGTAAAGTTAGGGGTGGGACGTATATATAGATACGTTCCACTCTCAGGCACAGAACTGCTCTCATTTCTAAAAGGTTTTTAGAGGAAGGAAATATCCGGCCCTGTCCCAACCCGTGTTGGCGGACTTCATATTATGTTATATTATAATATATCCTTATAAATCATAAGTTATACGTGTTACAGCCACGCTGCAGCTGTATTATGGTTGTAGCGAGAATGGGTCGGTTCGACCGCGGTAGGACCACACTCTCACGGAATACCAGCACTAAAGAGCAGCTTAATGCTGCATTACTGCGTATGATCAGTGTACAGAACCGGATACGCTTTTTACTGTAAACGAGACGTTCCATCTTAGGCCTCAGAGGTGACAACGCATCTGCATTTTTTTTCTTAATCGATAATAAACCATCACGTAGACTGTGTACTCGCTTATTCTATTAAAAAAATCCAGCCGTTATTTTCTTCATTTCTAACTTTCATTTTCGTATCATTTACAATATTTTTCGTTACTTTTAGGGTTTTGTAATATCTTTTAAATTAAAGTAAGACACTTTTCGTTTCCATCGAGTATATTGAAGAATTTGAGGCAAGCATGTACGCAGTTCACCTCAACAGTACTGCAGAGGTCACCAGTGTGTACGAATGAAATTAGCTCATCCAACCGGCGAACTGCTGCATTAAAACAGTTTCTATATATATTGATCTGTACCACACAGTATATTAACGACACTTACAACTGGCTCCTGTGGCCGAGACGGTCAACTTCATTGCTTCCCAATAACGCGGTTTATCTTTAGACAAGGAAACATTTATTTTATCTGGTGTAACGCTCATTAGGATCAAAGTAAAAATGGTAACTTGATCTTTAACAATCGTTAGGCTCCTTTATTAGCTGAACAGGGGCATCTTCGAAGTATGATTCCCCACTCTCAACAATATGTATAAACTGCACGAAATATGATCGGTAGTCAGGTAGAGGAATATCCAAACATTTCCAAAAAATTCCAAACCGAAATTGCACAGATTGTTGATTGTAGAGCAGCATCACCATTACGAGGTTAGCGGTTCCGCGACCATCAACAACTACTCAGTGCAATTTATATGAGCAAATGTTATACATGTAACTAGCGCATTACTGACAATACTTATATACGCAGTGGAGTGAGAAAGGCTAAGTAAGAATCAAAGTATAATTTTAAGATTTACTATTGAACTATTGAGCCGTGGTAGCTCAGACGGTTAGCGCTCGCTGTAAGTTTCAAAGTACGCGAGCAACCCGGATTCGATTACTGTCGGCACCAATGAAATTGTTAAATGTAATTTTAAGTGCTGATTTACAATGTGCTCGGCGGTGAAGGAAAACATCGTGAGCATGTCTGAGAAATAAGAAAAACTAATAGTTCGAAGACATGTAAAGTACACCAACACTCATTGCGGTGGGCAGCGCGGTGGACATTTCCTTGCCGTAAAACCCTCTCAGAAATGAGAGGAGGCTTGTACCCAGCAGTGGGACGTATATAGGCTGTAGCTGTAACTAACTTTTAACTTACTAATAAAATAAATATAAAATACCTTAAAAAGACTGCTTTTTCCTTCTCGATCTTTTGGACGTTTGTACGCTATAGCCTCATCCAGAAGAGCGCGCAACTGTCCGTCGTCCAGAGCCCCCACGTGTTTGTTATTCTGGAAAAATACAAAACAAAAACCACATGAATGTGTGTCACTCATCAAGTAAGTCTAAAATAAAAATATTTGATTCAGAAAAATATTTGACAGAGGTTTTTCTTTCGAACCAGTGGTAAATAAACAAAAGAGTGACTTTCAATAAGTATTATTTATAATCTATATTGAATAAAAAAGTTTCAGTTTCTGTTTCTGAACCATTACGCTGTTTTTCGCATCCTCAGTATACATACGCGCTAAAAATTGCATAATATGCGTTAATTGACAAAGCCGAAGCTGATATTGGTTATCGACACCGATACATTAATATCAAGGTTAACAATTAAAAAGCACTATTCTTATCTTACCAACCTATGACCGTCACCATTATGGATAAAACAAATCATAGTGAGAAAACAATGCCTTTACGTGGGTAAGATGACTTAGTTCTATTATCATGTTGATTTTTTTTAACATGATATCAAAAAGACATTAAATTTAGAGAAAATTTACAAATCCAAGAAGAATCAAAAATAATTTGGAAGAGATGCTAAACATTTATCAATGTGTCAAACTGCCTAAATTATTAAAAAAAAAACATTCGGTGAGAAAGTAATAATCAATCACAGAAACAATCTTAATTTCCTTCCCGTTGGTTCAGTTCAGACCGAGAGCAAAAACTACAAAAGAAGTCTGTTTGAGACAATTTTAAGTAGCACAAAGCAAATTGTATCTTGTTACAGTCGAATGAATTCTGAATCACTATAATCAAGGTTGCCCGAAGACTGTCGAATCGGATATCGGATCGGCTCTAGGAATAATTTTGAAGATACGTTTTATGTTTACACTGTCTTTTTTACTGTATATACAAAGCGTCACGCCTGTACAGAGTTCAAAAAGTAGCGTTGTGCTTGGAATACATTTAACAAAAAAAAATGGATTTTGATGGAAAATTGTGAAAGAAGTGAATATAAAATCTCTGTCGCCTAATACAATCACATAGGCAAGTAACACAGGTGTTACTAACAGACTTCAAAAAAGGAGTAGGATACTTAATTCGTCTATGTATATTTTATTAGTTCGGACATAGCTTCTTTGTTTATGAACCGACTTTAATGATTCTTCGTTTATTAAACAAGTGGGATGCGGTAAGTAAATACTGTGTAAGAACCTCCGAAGGAGGATGAGTTATAGCAGAAATAAAAATTGATTTTTTTTTGGTTTTGGCCATTTTGACCCTTTAGGAGTATAATGAGAACTTTTTGCCCCTATTCAACCATGACCCCCATGACATCCTCTACATGATAAGCTAATTAAACTGACTATGCTTAAAGTTCGAGCCACTCCCCAATGTTTTGGTTTTAGGGCATTTTTTCCCCTATGTGTGTAATGAGAACTTTTTGCCCCTTTTCAACCATGAGGCCCTTTTTACTGGAAATGAGGCATTCCATCTTAGTCCTCACGTGTGACAACGCATCTACATTTTGATTTGTAATAGAGGATAGATGTAGATATCTATGGGCCGCAGCAACCACTTACCATCAGGTGGACTGTGTGCTCGTTTGTCACCCTTATCCTATAAAAAAAATGACCCCTATGACATCCTCTACACGATAGGCTATTCTAACTGACTAGGCCTAAAGTTCGAGTCACTCCCCAACTCATTTTTAGTCTTTACTTCCAAATAGCTTGTTATACTTGGGGTGGCCCCATATAAATTTTACTCCTAAAATAAATAAAATATTAAACTTACCCCTAAACAGTGGTGGAAAATAGGGAATAAAGTTTTTCAAGTAACAATTTAACTATAAATTTTCACAAAATAGTATAAAGAATAAAATAATTTGTACATTACAGCTTCAGCTTTAATTTAATTCAGAGCTATAATTCTTCGATAGACTATCCCTTAGAACCGACTTAAGAGGCAATGTGCAAATTTTTACATCTTTATATTATTTGAAATGGGTTTAATTTTCTTTAAAGTTATTTACAAAACAATGAATGAATTGTATCATTAGTTTTGTAAGTATCACATAAATATAGACACTTCTTGTTTTATCAGTCATTATTCACTAACTTGTTTAAGAGATGGACATCATTCAATATTTATTGATTATAGAGCGCTGAGGTGGTAGGTCATTAATGTGTGAATTGGCCCATTATGTTTTAGGCCGTAGTAGATATTGAAATGAAATGAAATTAATTACATAAATTGTATATGCCATTGTTAAGTTCAATACGAACGTAAAAAGTTAGTACTGGGTACGATTCGAATCTTAGCCAGTGTTAATATTTGTAGAACTGCACAATTACCGGTTTCACATAAAGTATTTAGTCTACGCGATCGTAAAACTGCATCGGAACCTACAGATAACAATATCGTTAAAATGTATATCCTATAAGTGATAAGAACGAAAGAATACCCAAAATGATAATAAACTGCGGCTACCAACCGTAAGCCGCGTGTAGATTTCCCCTCTATGAGGTAATCTATGGGGGAAGCCTATGTTCCGCAGTGGACATCAGATAGGCTGTGTGAACGTTGAATTGACGAAGAAAGTTAATCGCACGCCTTAGCGCACAAGCAGAGTCCGATCTCCGCCGGTTCTAATGAAATATTTATTAATTACAGTTTTTTGTGCTAATTTATCATGTGCTCAGTGCTAAAATTACAGACATGACAAACACGCTCTACCAACGCGAATATTCCACTTTAAGTTAACCAACCGAAACTGTGGGATAATACAGTGATAATACCAAATACAGACTGAGATAAGACCTTGGGGACTGGTTTCATAATTTTTATAGTGACCAAGATAATATAGACGCGCCTTCTAGATGTTTCGACCAAGGAATCTAGTCACTGGTTACACGCTTCACCATCAATTGGCACATTACTTGACGGGGAAAGCTCGCGCATTGCCATATGACATTGGACTTTTGGGAGAGAGGCACGTAGCATCCAACACTAGGGTTGAATGCTACGTGGGTAGGCAACGTCTAATCTCAGGGATACCTCGTTTAAAGTCGAGGCGGCATCAAAGGCGACTGAACTAAGTAAGTGGCGCAAGTACGAGTCTCTGAGAAATGATTACATATTATTAGCACTAATAAAAGTGCCATTTGCTGTAGAGACTATCAGTCCGTGGAGCCTACGTGCGGTTAAGTTCTTAAGGAACTATATCCAGATCTTGTCGTCACCGCTGGTGATAAGAGGGCTGGTTCTTTTCTCGTTCAAAGGCTAAGTATAGTCATTCAGCGACGCAGTCACCGATCATGACACTTTAATCGCTGGAAGTAGAACAGAGATACAGTCGTATGATAATTTAAGTTTATAGCTTTTTTTTCTTATTGTGATATAATAAATACTGTATATTTTTGTTAAGTATATAAATAAAAGAACACATCAAATAGTAAACAGAATGATTAGGCTGACATAGCCAACATAGTCATAATTAAAAATCCGTAAATAGTAATTATATACGCGGTAGAGCCCGCGGTACTTTTATATAGTGGTAGAGCCATGCTGCAGCTATATTACTGATATAGTTGTAGCACGAATGGGTCGGCTCGACCAGGGAAGGATCACGCTCTCACAGAATACCAGCATAAAATAACAGATTAACACTGCTGTATTTCGAATGGTGAGTGTAGAGACCCGGAGACCCCTTTTACTGGAACCGAGGCTTTCCATCTTAGTCCTCACGGCTGATAACGCATCTGCATTTTGATTCATAACCGAGGATAGATGTAGATGTCTATGGGCCACAGCAACCACTTAGGTACCATCAGGTGGACTGTGTGCTCGTTTATTACCCTCATCCTATTAAAAAAAGCCACTGTTGTAGCACGAATAGGTCGGCTGACCGGAGAAGGACCACGATCTCACAGAATAACAGCGTAAAATAGCAGCTTAAGGCTGCTGTATTTGCATGGTGATTGTAGAGAACCAAAGATCCTTTCTACTGGAAACGAGGCATTCCATCTTAGTTCTCATGGGTAACAACGCGTCTGTGTTTTCATTCTTAATCGAGGATAGATGTAGATGTCTATGTGCCGCAGTATCCACTTATCATCAGGAAGACTGTGTTCTCGTTTATCACCCTTATTCGATAAATAATTAAAGAAAAAGCAATATATTTCAAACGTGTCACAAACATTTGCTTGATGTGACGTAGTTGTATAACATGACTGGTTATCGCATTATATGGCAATGATTGCAAGTCCTAGTAAATATAGTCGGGTAAATATAATACGTTTCATATTGCGGTGAAACAATTGACGTGGAGATTAAAATAACGACAACGTCATAAAAGAGTTGATTGGTCAAATTGAGTGATGCAACTTACGCTCCCTCGAGCCTATATTGAACACATAATGTCTTGCAGAGATAGACTTCTCTTTTCTGTGTGACATGGTGTATTTGCCTTGCGACAATAAATTTATGTCGCATTGTCCTTTGTTAAAATATTCCTTTGCAATGCTAGCTTACCATGTAGTGGCGGTGTAAGAATATCCACAACCCCATATCATCCCATGGGTGTCGTAAGAGGCGACAGAAGGAAACAAATCAGATGGACAGCAGCGTCTTCCTAATAACGACTAAAAATTAAAAAAAAAACGTGTGTGTATGTGTGTGTACCTATGTACGCACGTAAAAAGTTATACTTCTTTATCGTAACAAAACAAAAATAACTAAAATAAAATACTTTTAATAGATTCATATATATTTGAATATCTACCTTGAATATAGTTATCACTTCTCACGAAAACTTGACAGTTAACAGACAACAACTTAAGTTGTCGCTTTTAGCACATGAGTAAAGAAATCGTACCGTATGCAAAGATTTAAGCTGAACGCACATTTGTCCGCGCCGTACGCGCCGCACACGCCGAAGTTTAGAATTCGTTGTATGAAATCATATGAAACCTCGCATATTACAGCCGCACCGTACGCGTCGAATTTTATAAAAAGCGGTAGGTATACGATATCGAAGGACGAACGCTGATGACGTCATATAACGCGGCGCGTTTGGCGCGTGTTGATAACCAGTGTTGACTAATGTTGCCAACTTAGTGGATTTTCCACTAAAACTGGTGGTTTCGACTTGTTTCGAATTATATTTTTTAAGTGTTAAATGTACACTGCGGTTAGAGGTTGGCAGAAAAATGCTGCAACGAAATTGAAATTCCGATAAACGTTGTGAAATTAATACTTAGTGATAAATTATGTAAATACATAAAAAAAATTGATAGTGAATTTTAATTCAAAAACCCAATTATACCTAATTACTTAATTATCAATAAAATAAGTCTTTCCTCTGGTTCAGTTGGCCCTCTAAATCTTGAGTTTTCCATAGAAAGATATGGTTTTAATATATGTAACAATTCTTGAAATTTCTTATATGTTAAATGCAAATATCTAAAAAATCGTTCATCATCATATAACAAGTCTTTAAATAAAGTATAATACACTCCATACAATTGCCTTTTTAAATTAATACTATGAATCCAGAATCTTCTTTTTCTTCGAATTTTGTTTTCTTTTTCCTCTGCCAATAACCAAGCTATTACAATATTTTTAGAGCGATAATGTCTTCAATTTAATCTATCTAATGTACCATTTCACACCAGTGGTTGGAAAAAACTGCAAGTTGTTGGTAATCCAAAAGATTTGCGGACGGCGCGGACGGTGCGTACGTGCAAGTGTGCGAGGCCATCAGTAAAATTCGGCGCGTACGGCGCGTGCGGCGCGGACAAATGTGCGTTCAGCTTTATACAACCGCACTGTGATAGATAGATACACAACTACAAGATTGAGGGGTGTGTGTGCGTGAGCACTGGCGGCTCGTCACGTACAGAGAGAAACTTCTTTAAACCGGCTCGGCCACTGCTCAAATTCAGGGTTGTGTAAAAAATATAAGTATCAAAGTTTGTTTTTTAAAAGAATAATTAGTATCAAATGAAATCTAAAAAAGTATAAATATAGATTACGTTCATTTAAATCTTATCGAGGTTGCCGCAAGAGATACCGCTGATTTTGTAAATAAAATTAACCTGCTTGTCAAGCGTGGCAACTATGGCAAATATCCCCCCTATTTGAGAAGGCCTATGTTTATCAGTGGATTTTAATAGGCTGTAACGGTAACGGTTGTAATACTAGGTGGTAGGACTTCTTTTCTGTCTAGGTGTCTACCTGGGTACCACCTAATATCACGCATTGAACTTTTTCTGTCAAACAGCAATGTGGGCACTGCTGCGAAGCATTCCATCTTAGTCCTCAGAAGTGACAACGCAACTGTAGCCATTTTTGAAGCTGAGGCAACAGTAGCCGCTTATAATCAAGAAGCATTCCATCGTAGTCCTCAGGGGTGACAATGCATCTGCATTTTGATGTTTAATCTAGGATAGATTTAGATGCCTATTGGTCGCAGCATCCACTTACCGTTAGGTGGACTGGGCGCTCGCTTTTTACCCTTATTCTATAAAAAAATCTGGGTTACCAGATTTTTTAAAATCCAGTTTAAATAAACTTTACATACTCAAGGTCACACAATATTTAATAAGAAAATATTGATAAATCGGCACTTGAAATATTTCCATTTTTTGCAAGTAAACAGTTACGAAATATCTGATTCATTATTAAGCAAAATTACGTTATAAGTTATAACATCACTAATATTTTTTTGAACATTACCCCAGACTAGGATTTTCTCCTCTATCGTAGAGGCAGCTTACATAGATAAATTATACTAGGACAAACATCCAGATACGGAAATATTTGTAGGCCATACATAAAATTTAAAGAGTTATATTGAGCCTTATATCTTGAGTTATATATAATCTTTAGAATGATTGCACCGATTGTAATGAAACTTCACAAACTTTATCCGAAAACTTGGGAGTATTTCTTGAAAAATAACGAAAACTTCACAAAATATACAGTATTTTAATAATTAATAATCTTAATAACGCCACATTAAAAGAACCTACCCCGGCAAAGCCAGGGCGGATCGCTAGTCGGAATTATATTAACTTTATGTTACGTTGCGTTAACTTCGCACGCGGTGTAGGATATATCGCGTGTAAAACCAACATACTGATAGTAAAAAAAATTATTTAAAAATTGCGTCGGCTCTGTGTACACCAATTGTTAAAAAACTAACGTTAGTTAAAAGACTAAGATGGAATCTGTTTTTTTTATTACCACACACAAAAATATTCTTTTCCACACATACGGTGAGGAGGTCTTCACCATTCTCATTTATTCTTTTATCGCCATACGTTCCTAATATCCTTTCATAACCAGACCTCTTCACCCCAACCCTTCCAATAAAATCTCCTAACATAATAATAGTTTCATTTTCTATAATTGAGACCTTTGAAGGTCTCAATCCAATGAAAAAAACCAAAGAAAAAGGTTGAGTACCAAGGTACACAATAAAATAAAACTGCTAGTGTTATTATGGTAATTCTACTCTGATGCAATGTGTGAAAACGATTACCTCTATAATGTAGTGTCAATAATACAGAAGGATTTAATGTATTGTAAACTTAAACAAAAAATATTAAATGTATTTGAAAATGACAATAAATAGCAATAAAGATATAAATCGTCCAAATTGTATCTAGAATTCGATTCTTAAGTAGCGATAGTTATTGGTGAAAATTTCTGTTTTAAATTTTAAAAAAAATATTCTGTTTAACAATACTAATAAAGTCCCAGAATACCGAGGCACAATAACAATAAAAACAAATCCAAAGAGTTACCTACACAAAACAAAAAATAGTTCACCGACAGAAAACTATGTCGGCAGTTAATCCAATTAAAAAATACATCTAACATTCCTACATTGGTTCATTAATTCCATTACACCTTAGCTACAAGGTAAAGTATGTAATAATATAAAATTATTTCAATCAAGTTCCCTGCCTCATTAGAAGCAAGAGAATAATTAACGTGGCGAGCGTGACACGTCACGACATCGTTCACGCCGCTAACCGCTATACTCATGCTTATGTCGTCATTTGGATGTACAAGAGCGCGGGCTGCGGATGCTGGGGCGTCAGTCCCGGGTCACGGTCAGGCCAGGAGCGCTAGAGGGGCGGCAATATCGATTGACTGTCCTTGTCCTTTTCCTATCGCAAAACATGTTTTAAGATATATTTTTAGATTTATTTTGTTTTTAAAAAGCGTTTATTAAAAATATATATTTGTTATACAATATTATATTATTCCAGCGATTGAGTATAATTTATTTATGTAGTGTTATTTACAATGAAGATAATCATGAAATACCATTTATTTTATAATATATTCCATTTCTCAAAAATAAATATACATTTTTTTTTTGAATAAAATATAGCCTACATCACTCCTGGTATTGCTTCCTATCTGCTTGTGAAGTTTCATTACAATTAGTTCAGCCATTCCAAAGATTAGCCCGGACAGACGGACAGAAAGACAGACGACAGACAACAATTGTAAAAACTGTTATTCATGTCTTAATAGCATGCAAATAAGCCCCCCCCCCCCCCTCCTCACAGCTTAATAAGGCAGTTATTTGGACATACATTGCAATTTTATTTGTATGTATAGATGTATGTATATATAGATAGATTAAAGAAAAACAGAGCAATATAATTATCACGTAAAATATATTTAGCATTTAATAAACTATATACATAAATTGGTTAATTATTATAATTGGTTTCTAGGAAACAGCTCTTACGATTTAGATCATATTTTATATTTAGATAATGTTTTACTTTCTAAGTGTATTTATATCATTAATAAGATAATTAAACAGTGGTAGAGCCACGTGGCGGCTTTTGCTGTCGCACGGATGGGCCGGCTCGAACCGGGGTGGTACCACGACCTCACAGAAAACCAGCGTGAAGTAGAGGTTTACCTCTGCGTTTCGCTTGGTGAGTGCAGGTGGCCGGAGGCCCTTTTTACTGGAAATGAGGCATTCCATCTTAGTCCTCACGGGTGACAACGCATCTGCATTTTGATTTGTAATAGAGGATAGATCTGTAGATGTCTATGGGCCGCAGCAACCACTTACCATCAGGTGGACTGTGTGCTCGTTTGTCACCCATATCCTATAAAAAAATTAGAGAAGAAAATTATATTATTCTAGCTCGGTCGCCCGGCTAATATTATTTATTTATGATTTTTTTTCAATGGAAATATATATAGCTCGGGGATTATGTGCATTAAGTCATGAAAACTAAATCTTTAAATTTTTTGAAGTCTGTCCGAGATAATCTTCGGAACGGCTAACTAAGACTACATTTTATCAACATTACATGGAGGATTTATATATGAAATTCAAAAACTGATAAAATAATGCTAAAGACAAAAGGAAAGGCAGCTTGTTTTTAGTATTGCATCAAATAGGGCCTTGAACAACGGCTTCAGATCCGAAAGAGGAAAACACGTGCCCATAAAAATTATTTCAAAAGTTACATACTCATCTTGTAACGAAGTTTTCTACACTGGTAAAAATGTGATTAAAAAACAGTTTTAAAAATAAAATGAGAAAAGCTGTTGAGTCGAACCTTGTTATTGCTCAAGTTTAGTGTTATTTTAGCGGATACTTGTTGTATATATGTATTATTACATACACATGTAGGCCCTTTTTATTGGAAATGAGGCATTCCATCTTAGTCCTCACGGGTGACAACGCATCTGCATTTTGATTCGCAAACGAGGATAGATGTAGATGTCTATGGGCCGCAGCAACTACTTACCATCAGGTGGACTGTGTGCTCGTTTGTCACCCTTATCCTATAAAAAAAAAACATGTATTATTTACAAACATATGTATAATTTTAATATAAATTCAATATCAAATTGATCATTTATTATTTTATAATTAATTAATTCATTACCGCACCATGCCAACAATTGTACGTTCCCGTAAGAGTGAACAGTGGAAATAAATGTAAAGAAGAATAAAAATCCCACATCATTTTACTTGGAAATTTTATCATTGTAGTTCACATTTTTTTTAGTTCTAATATTTAAAAAGAATGTTTTGCATTATACATGAAACGAACTGCTTATATATATTATATAAGATAAGATTTTAAGTACAATTTTTTTCTCTCAAATCGACTCTGTCGTTTTTACTAGAGAAGCGCGCAAAACAGAGGGAAGGTTTATTAGTCGAAAATGTATTAATTATCATATTAGCTACTACTTCATCCCATATGTATATTACCGTTAGTTGTTGGGAGCACTAAGTTCGATGTTGTTGTCGAGTATGTTTACCTGGGACAAATAGTCTGATTAGGTAAGTCTAACTTCGACCGAGAAGTCAATCGACGGATTCAACTCGGCTGGGCAGCGTTCGGGAAATTACGGCACATCTTCTTGTCAGGTATACCTCAAAACTTGAAAACGAGACTACAACCAGTGCGTGTTGCCCAGTGATGACTTACGGATCTGAGACGTGGTCCTTCACTGCTGGCCGTATGAGGAAGCTCAAGGTCGCTCAGCGAGTTATGAAGAGGCCTATGCTCGGAGTTTCTCTGCGTGATAAACTTAGAAATAAGGATATCCGCAGTAGAATCAGAGTGGCCGACATAGCCCAACGAATTAGTAAGCTGAAGTGGCAATGGGTCGGCCATATAGCTCGAAGAACCGACAACCGATGGGGAAAAAAAGGTTCTCGAGTGGCGGCCTCGTACGCGCGGACGAAGTGTAAGGCCTCCCCCACTAGATGGAGTGACGACTTGGTAGGACATGCAGGAAGTCGATGGATGCAGGTGGCTCAGGACCGTGCTTTGTGGCATTCCTTGGGGGAGGCCTATGTTCAGCAGTGGACTTGTGAAGGGCTGTAATGATGATGATGATGAATATGGCCGCAATATATTATGCCCAATTTTTATACAAACTTAAATAGCAACGAGGTTTAGTTTAGAGATTTTATTAAATAATCGAACTAATAATAATATTTATAATGAAGTGCATATTATGAATTATTTTATTATCCCATCGAGTTCCGTCGGATTTCGCAAAGTAAAATAACGCAGCGATGCGCCAAACATTTTTATGACAACCTGCAAGAATTGGACCAAAGCCAGCTGGCATTTTAGGATTCATAGGCAAAATCAATAATGTTCGAAGCCTATCGTTATGACATTTTCATTTCGGTAGGACATAATAGCAATATATAACGCCAAGAGAATAACAGCTTGCTATTAATAAATATGTGACTTCCGTTACCGTTATACCTTATTAGACTACTGTTGAACATAGACCTCCCCCATAGTGGGGATATTGGACATAGATTCACGCTTGGTAAGTAGGTTGATAACGGCAGTTTTTATTTTAAATCGTTATTAGGAAGACGCTGCCCATCTACTGATTCGTTTCCTTCTGTCGACTCTTATGACACCCACGGTATGATGTGGGGTAATGAATATTCTTACACCGCCACTACACGGTCCAATCCGTGACTTTCATACTATAATAAATCAAACTATGTATATGAAACAGACCTATATAATATACATTAGGATTTGAACATAATATTACAGTTTTTGACGTGCGTAATAGTCGCGCCCGGACTGAATGCAATTCAGTCATTAAACTACTACACTATTAAAGTCATTAAACTTCTACACTATTAAATCGAAACATTTGAATAATATTGAAGAGTCTGTCTGTATCCAAATAACTTGATTCTATTAAGCTCGAGGAGTTATTTGCACGCTAATAAGATATGACACAATGGCTTTGTCTTGTCCATGTTTATTTTAAGACCTATTTGTTGGGAGACACTAATGAGGTCATTGTTAAGTGCTGATGAGATCCTCCAGTGATTCTGCTATATTGACTATATCATCGGCAAATCAAAGGTGAGTGATATACTCACCATTGATGTTGATATCGTATCCTTTCCTGTTCAGTAGCTTGAAAACGTATTTCAATGCAGCGGTGAAGAGTTTCAGGGTTATAACGTCATCCTGTCTTACACCTCTCTGCAGCTGGATAGGTTTCGTACTCTACATCACTACACGTACATCGTAGTCATTTGTACAAACACTTCAGCACTGGTTGCGGTATATTTAGAATCAAAAGCTGTCTCACAGACCACATACGCAACAAAACAAAGTGGTTGATTGTACTTTTCTGTCTTCTGTACAATTTGCCAAAGGATGTGTATGTGGTCCATGGCACTTAAGCCTTTTCAGAAACCGACTGCTTCGGGAGTCAACAAAAGTACAAGTCTGCATACGAAACCTTCAAAACAGCCGCGGCTTACAAGGTATGTAGTACTTCAACTTGGCGAACTTCACATGTCTTCGAAATATTAATTTTTTCTTATTTCTTAGACATACTTTATGTCATTTATGTAAAAAATTGTTTCAACTCACCTCGTTTTCCTTCACGACCAAGCACATGGGAAAGAAGTACTTAAAATTGCAATTAACAATTTCATTGGTGCCGGCGGGGATCGCAGCCGAGTTGCTCGCGTACTGTGAAATTTACAGCGAGCGCTTAGCCCCACAGCTATCACGGCTCTTAATTAGAATTTATATTTTTCTTTAATTAATTACAAAATCAGTATAGCTAATCACGTACTCGGTACTCGATATCCGCTTGGGATTCTATCTATACAAATAAACAAAATTGAAGTGTCTGCTTGTAATGTCAAAATAACAGCTTTTTACCAAATTCATATGAAAGTGTAACGGTACCTCAAAGAAAAAAAAAACAATTTTTAAAATTTTAGTCTGTGGGTCTGTTTGTTCCGGCTAATCTCCAAAATGACTGGACCGATTTTGACGAGAATTTCACTGTCAGATAGCTGATGTTATAAGAAGTTACTTAGGTTACTTTTATTTTAGAAAAACAATTATGGTTTCACGCAAAAAAATTTAAGACCATAAAATCGAGTCTTAATAAATTCCACGCGGACGAATACGCGGAAAGCAGCTAGTTATTAATATATCAAATCCCAACTTAAGCATTTTTTCTGCGTAGATTAATAATTTTAGTTTGAAGTTAGCCGTGCTAACTATGACAACGGGACGTTGAACACCTCAGCTCCCGTAGTCCATTTTTGCTGCAAAGTACTTGTACTCAATACAGTATTATAAAAATATAAAATAAAACGCGTAATGTATCGTGTTGACATATGACGTATGACATACGAAATTATCAATTTTTTTATCAGAAATCTTCGTGGACGTGCACACAACAACATACCTACCAAAGTTTAATCGTAATCAAATAAATGGTACAGGAACGCATATACGGGACAAGCAAAGAAACAAAATGAAAATGATAAGCGATTGACGCCATGCTGCCTGTTAAAGAACAAAGAACAACAAGGCCAACGATAATAAGAACAACAAAACTAAAGCCTAAGTCTGTCTTCGATTATAAAATTTCAAAAGTTCAACAAAATAAAAACGGCAAAAGGTTTGTAAGTGAAAAGCCGAACACTCTTTATTATGCTTTGCGCGATGAAGAACGCCGTAATATTGGCATAATAATAGCAAATTAGCGATTAGCCTTTTGTGGATCAGTAGTTCCCAATTATTTTTCTGCGTACCTTCGAGAAAGATCACAAGCCCTTATAACTGAAAACCGAAATGATAAATAAAAACTATTATATAATAATGAAAACCACATCGGTTATTTTCGGACCATTGGGGTCAATGAGATTCAGTTTATAGAGCGGCCATTGTGAACATTAAACAAAACTGATCACGCACGTCAGTAACGTTATATAGCTTTAAATAGCAACATCAGGTATTACAATAATTAAAACAAACTTCAGCGCATTCGTTATATTTTCTTTGAATAGATTTTTCTTTTAGCCAAAATTATTGCGAATACGACCTCTCGTGGTCGCAAATCACACTAGACTAAGCGACTGTTACTTGTAAAAAAATAAAATAAATATACAGCATATATACGACCTCCTCTTATTTCTGAGAAGTTTTTAGGGCAAGGAAGTTTCATATTATATCATATTAAATTTATTTATTTAATATATTCTATACGTGGTAGAGCCATGCTGCAGCTATTAGTAGTATAGTTGTAGCACGAATGGGTCGGCTCGACCGGGGAAGGACCACGCTCTCACAGAATACCAACGTAAAATAGCAGCTTAACGCTGCTGTGTTTCGTATGGTGAGTGTAGAGAACCGGAGACCCTTTTTACTGGAAACGAGGCATTCCATCTTAGTCCTCACGAGTGACAACGCATATGCATTTTGATTCGTAATCGAAGATAGATGCAGATGTCTATGGGCAACAGTAACCACTTAACATTAGGTGGACTGTGTGCTCGTTTGTCACCCTATCCTATAAAAAAAATTATCCAAATTTATTTATCATTAGTGTATTTGCGATATGAATTAAGAATTGGATACGAGTTTGATATTACATTACATAGCATAATGAAAAGTCATAGTACGCCCTAAATATTGGCGAAATCTGACAGACGTAAACATTATAACGTATTTCTTACGCGCTCACGCGACATAAATCCGACAACGCACGAATGAGGCGCATACTAAAATTAAATCTGTGTGCCAGCAGACGGTTAGCATTTTGGTGAATCACTGAAAATGCAGTATTTGTGTTAGTCAGCGTAAAAATGATTAAACGTGTCTATTTTGATAATTCGATTATCTCGAAATATTTTTTATTAAAAACCAGGATTTCGAAATATCTTTTAAAATATTTGTTATTGAAGATCGATATTTTTCGGAGAATATCGGTTAGGGTTTCCGATTTGGGTGAAGCAAAACTGCAGTGTGGCGAGCGCGTTGGCAGAAGTCAATTTAACAATTAGAACGACACGACTACCACCACTAGGTTATCTTTTGCTAAGGAGATATATACCACAGTTGCCATACTTGGCGGGCGAGTTGGTACCCGCAGTTTTATTATTAACTTAAGATAGATACGCCCCGTGTTCGCACAGGTGATTTGTGGATCTCGACAACAGCGTCACTTACCGGGTCCAATTGCGAATCTAAATTCTAAACTATCCAGGAACTCACTCAAACACACAAAAAAATTATCAAAATCGGTCGAGTCATTTTTGAGTTTTTGCGAGACTAACGCTCGGCAATTAATTTTTATAATTAAAGAAGATTGTTATATTATTGATTTGTTATCAGTAAGATGCTGCCGCACATCTCCTGATCTCCTGTTTCAGTCTCCCTCTGTCACCTTTAAGACATTCACGGGATGATATGGGGTAGTGGATTCTCTTAATCCGCCACTTCACGGCAATAACATCAGCCGTTTTAGAGAAATAGGTGAGAGGGTCATGCGTTCAGGAGCTATGATGGACAGACACATAGATACACACTACAAATATATAACACCCCTCTGCTAAAAACCGTCGGGGGTTAAAAATATATTAAAATATATCAACTGCTAATTATAAGTTTAGTTAATGCGTTACAATTAGCGCCAAAATGTGAAAAGTGATAATCGTAGAGGATAATAAGGTTTCGGTGGCATCGCGGCGTGACCGATCTTAATAGGGTTACCATAACCACAAAATAAATGTACTATATTTTGTGCCATAACCATGTATCTTAAAAAAATTGAGTTGGTCGTGAAACAATATGATACGTTATAGTTATGCAAACGAATGAAAATAGCTTGATAGGAAATTTATTTATTTTTTTTTAATTTTTTTTTCGTATGCTGAGTGTAGAGAACCGGAGACCCTTCTAACTGGAAACGAGGCATTCCATCTTAGTCCTCAGGGGTGACAACGCATCTGCATTTTAATTCTTAATCGAGGATACTTACCATCAGGTGGACTGTGTGCTCGTTTGTCACCCCATTCTATAAAAAAGGTACACATTTCCGTAACTATCCAAATTAAAAATTCTCCCAAATCAAAACATAACCATGTTGGGTTAAAAATTTGCAATGCTGTTGAAAACACGTAGCCTAGTATTTTAGCTTTATTGAATAAACTTTCGGAATATAAAATTCAAAGGCAGAATGCGATGCCGGACCACTGGCTCTTTTGAGACAGACTAGATTACTACACCGCCAGCTATGGAAATAGAATAGAATCATTTTTATTACAATATTGATTAAGTACCTCTTATTGAATTTATTTTTAACTTTTACCCCTGGCTCGGAAAAAAACCTCTGTCCTGGGGAGGCAATGACATGAAGAATTTTACCGAAAAAAATATTCTATAATAACATAATTTAAAATTAAAGTTTTTGTACAGTCGACTTCTATATAAATTATTAAGAATAACTCAAAAACTATTGATCTGACCTTGATCAAATTCGTATGGGACCACATGAGAAGCACCAGCTTTCATATAAAAAAAGAATCATCGAAATCGGTTCACCCAGTAAAAGTTATGAGGTAACACACATAAAAAAAATAACATACAGTCGAATTGAGTACCGTCTCCTTTTTGAAGTCGGCAGAAAAATAAGTAGAATGATGATGGTGTATCGACAACCCTAACGCTAGCGGAGACAATAAGGCTATGCTGGCTTCCGTTACACTGTCGCACGGCATCGGCGGCACCGGCGGCCACGTAAGCCTACACCACTGACCACCGGCGCCATTGTTACCGACCACCGTCTGACTGGAATAGATTTAAAATTTTCCAATCCTTTGAACAACATACTTATCAACATATTAGGCCAGTACCTATGAAATTACCGTTTTGTTGAACTGACCACTTGAATCTATTCAAATAAACAAAATTGAAGTGTCTGTTTGTAATGTCAAAATTACAGCTTTTTACTAAATTGCATATGAAATTATATTCGGTACTAATAACAAAAATACAATTTTTAAAGCTTTTGTCTGTCTGTCTGTTTGTGTTGCTATATTGCTGTTATATTTATAAGAATATAACCATGAACTCTGAGAATTTTCTTATAGTTTTAGAATAGTGAGCCCTACTGCATAAACTATTCATCGAAGAAATTATTTTACTAGGTGGGAAGACTTTTTTTCAGACTAACTGCCACACTCAGAGAAGTTTAATGATTACTTAAGCCGTCACATTTAAAAAAGTTGACTCTCAGAGTGAGTTAATGATTCATTAATAGACCTAAGAAACCGTTAACTTTAAGTAACGCTCTACCCTTACTTAACTTCGTAATTAATTATTTTGAAAGGTCAATTTGTGAGGTTATGTGTGTCAGTGCGTGATTATTTTCAACGATTAGTTTATTGTGATCAAATTGTGATATTTTGAGAAAATGTCATTTTAGGAAGAGTTTGTTGATTTTGTGGACTATGCAAAATATTTAGAAAACCAGGACGAAGACGTTATTTGCGTGATTATTCGGATCCATTTCAGAAGTATACTGTTCAAGAATTTTACTCACGATATTGGTTTACCCTCCAAGCAATTAAAAGTACCATATTGACAATGTTAAAACCACATGTAAAAAACCTAGCAACAAAGGTCTTCCGTTTGCTACAGAAATAATGATTCTCGTTCGTTGTTCTCGGCCGCTCTAAAATCCGATACTACACTAGTACGACGAATTAATAACGAAAATAACAACAATTAAACACTATACGAGGGTGACACTGTTCTAGAACAAGCTTGCAAGTTATTAGTTTTATTATCTTTTCAAAATAGTGTCCAATTACATCAATACATCGCTGCATCCGATGGAACCACTGAGAAAAGCACCACTCGCGCTTAGGGGTCTCTTCGACGGCATTTTCAAACGCAGCCACTGCTTCCTCGGCGTCCATAAAACGTTTGCCTCGAAGTTTTTCTCTTATTTTCGGAAATAAATAAAAATCTCAAGGTGCGAGGTCAGGGCTATAGGGCGGGTGACCCAGTAATTCCACGTCTGACGTGGCCAAGCAGTCGATTGTTTGCTTGGCGTTGTCGTGGTGAACGAGGATCCTACTGCGAGGTCGTTTCTCCCGAACTTTTTCCAAGACAAGTGGCAAACGATTGTTAGTACACCACTCTGGAGTTACTGTTTTTCGATCCTCTAAAACAATTGTTGCATAATGACCTGTCCTTCCAAAGAACGCGGCCACCATCTTTTTTCCCACGCTTCGACCTCTCTTCACTTTAGTTTGCAACTCTTCAAAAGGAAACACCCAGACAGCAGACTGTCTCTTAGTTTCAAGATTATAACAATAAATCCAGCTTTCGTCACCCGTAAGTATGTCGAACACAGCATTTGAGTCACCTCCATTAAATCTTTGAACCATTTCACGACACCAATCCACACTACGGAGTTTTTGTGCCTCTGTCAAATTATGAGGTATCCACCGGGCACAAAGCTCCTGACCGCTAAATGTTCATGGAGGATTTTGTGCATTGACTCATACCGATGCCTAAGCTTGTCCGAATCTGCTGATAAGTCACTCTTTTGTCAGTCTCTATCATACGCCGCACAACACTGATGTTAAGTCGTCGCCGCAGAAGGCCGTCCCTCACGCAGATCATCGGTGAGATTAGTGCGACCATTTTTAAACTCGTTAAACCAGTTGTAAACAGTGGCACGAGATGGGGCTTCATCGTGACAGGCCAATGGAAGTCTATCATAATTATTTTCTTGTTCACTTATATGACATCGAAAGTCATAAAAAATCATTGTACGAAAATTTTCTTGCGTTAAATTCATGCTGACGTGACAGACAATTTTCAATTTGCCGCGAAATCGTGAAACAAATGACAAATTAATATAATACATACACAATAATATTAGCAGAGTTCCATTTTCTAAATTTGAACTTATTTTTTTATTTTATATATTTTACAAGTGGCCATTTCTAAAAACTTTCAGTGTCACCCTCGTACAAAACAATTAACACAAAGCTCTGAGAAGAAATACCCGTTCTTAATTTGCTTTACTTAGGCTCTCAGCGGCTCCTCGCCGCCTGCGCCCTCTTTTCCCTAAAGGGGGTCGCTTCCGATTCGGCAGAAAGGCCACACAAGCCAATGCCAGTCTCATATGTGGTGTTTAGTGGGTAGGCACTTAGGTTTCGCAGTGAGTCCCACATAACGACACTGCCGGCGTTTGTTTGACAATGACATTCACTTCTGAGCTCTTGACATCTGGCATCTGGTGGCTCTTGCCACAATAAAAAATAAGTTTGTAATTTCAGTTATTACGGTGCTGTGTACGGTTTAATAATACTTTTTATATGTTATATGTTGGAAAAATCACACTGAAGTGTTAACTAATGGGTATTAAGGCGCAGGTTGAGCAAAATGTCGCGCTAATCGTTATTTGTGCGGTTTTTAGGAGCTATCTACTTTTTATTTAAAAGATATATCAACAAATAAAAAAACACATGATATTTCTACATAATCTTGATTTCATAAGAGCTATATCCAATTTTTTTTAAAGGAATAAATATTAATATAATCTCCTTACAACGAAACCACATAAATGTGAACTTATTATTGATAACATGCATCTCCTCGTAAAGTAAGTATTATTTTATTTTGCGATTTACACCAATGGATAGGCAATTTATTAATGAACATTTCTATTGTAAAATTTTTTTCAAGAGACCAAAATTTGATTTTATTAAGAAATTATTTTAAAATCTAGGCGTATTCACTGCCCACGGGCTTGCTCAAGTCAGTGAGCCCTGAGCTCTTCGACGTGAAGTCCGTGTCGTCTGCCAGCGCACACGCTCACGTCATGTCAGTCGATAATATTATTACTTATTAGGTTATTTATAGGTAGTATTATTTGTTTGTTTTGGGTACAATTTTTCGTATTAGTTATACATACATTTGTTGTGTTTTTACTGCGCGATGAAGCTTTTTGCGTGTATTTTCTTTGAAGTAAATGCAAATAAAAAAATGAAGCACCATTAGCATGTAAGGTTCGAATCCATAATTAACATTTCGACAAATATTATAATTTACACTATAAAAGGCTAATTCAATATTATCAGTATAGTATACAGTTAAAAATAATTCTAATACCCAACCGCAATATCTTATTAGATATAGTACTGCCACGTTGGTCTAGTGGTTGTAGTATTGCAACTGCTGATCGTGAGGTCCCGGGTTCGAATCCTGGGTCGGGCCAAAAAGTCAGTTCTTAGTTTTTCATTTATGTTCTAAGTTATAATTAGTATTACTAAGTTATAGTTTTTTTGCTAAAATATAGTATATTATTTATTGCTTGTTTTTTCTTCTTTTTCAAAAAATAATTGAGTACATAAGGTGTTCTATACTTATAATTCGGTAAAAAGTATCTAAGTAGGTACTAATATTATCTGCCTAATTACTTTTTACTATCTACTTTTTACTATAAACTAAAAAAATTTAAAACTAAATTTAACTAAAAAGACTAAACTGACCATTTATTTTTTAACTCAAAACAGGACATGGGTTTATTTATACTCTAAAAACTATAACTTTATACAATTAGTGTTCACTACAAAATTATATTCGGTATAGACGGTAATTATTAAATGCAACATATTTTTTTTAATTATTAATTACATTTGTCAGTGGATTAAATTTGCTTTAATAAAGTTGGTGATGATTTTAAATAAGAATAAAATTCTGCTCAAGTTTTTTTTTATTTTTATCTTTGTTAACAACATCGCCTTTAGAACTGGAACCGTAAGTGTTTCTTTCAGACGTCCACAATTTATTCAAAATAAAAAAAAATACTCTTTCTAGCGGAGCATTTGTACCAGGTAGACATAAAATATATTCGATTAAAAAAAATTATGTTGTTGATTGTTGACTTTGAATACTTCCATCCAACGAGTTACGGGACAATTTTGTGTCCCGGAGCTTTATTTGGGGACAATGGGACAGGTGACCGAGAAAAGGGAAAGTCCCGTTCAAAACGGGACGTATGGGTCACTTTACCTATAACCCGGCGACGGCTCCGTGGCGCAGTGGCTTAGCAATCAGTTGTTGCACTGGGGGCCGCGGGTTCGAATCCCGCACGGAACAAATATTTGTAAGGCCTACAAATAATTGTTCCAGGTCTGGATGTTTGTCCTTGTGCAATTTATGTTTGTAAACTGCCTCCACGACTCTCATTCTATATTACTCTCACTATGCGAAACATCCTATTTATTTGTTTATTCTTTATTGCACCAAATATTTGTACAAAAGGCGAGCTATCTATCTATTTACCTATAGTGAGTAGGTATCTTTTAAACTCACAATTTTCAATGCTTCATTTTTAATATATAATTAATTATAAAATTTCATAATTAGATAATATATGAGAATACATAATTCTAATATAATGCAACTAATATACCGAATAAAAAAATTAAAATACATTTATCGTTGTACGCTGTGTGTATTTCCATAAAATAGTTTATTGATGTTGGAAAAATACTACGTCCGTACAGTAGGTGGCGTCTTACACATTTACGCGATCCTATATTGTAGCGAGTCGACGCGCCACACCAAATGCTCAAGGTCGTTCGCATGGAGTAGCCCCTTAATATGTTTGTACTGAATAAAGACGAAAACTATTATTTCCCTAAAGCAATTTATTTACTTAGCAACCCTTACGACTTATCAACATCTATCGATATTGCCTAGCACGGCCACATGTGTCCTTGAGTTACTAATTAGCTAATGAATCATTAAGTTTAGTCTCTGAGACGCATCACTCGTTAACGAAGATAATGATAATTTGTTAATTATTCGTTAGGGTGAATTCAATGAAGCTCTCAGAGTGCGGCAGTACATATCCGTCTGGGGGGGTACCACCTTTTTAGGGTTCCGTACCCAAAGGGTAACCAAAGGGGCACAAACCCTATTACTAAGCCTCCGCTGTTCGTCGGTCTGTCTATCAGCGGACTGTATCTCATGATCTGTAATGGGTAGACAGTTGAAATTTTCACAGAATATGTGTTTCTGTTGCCGCTATAACAAAATAAAAATAAATCAAAAATTAAAGGGGGCTCCCCTACTAGAAACGTATTTTACGATGGTACGGAACCCTTCATGCGCGAGTCCGACTCGCACTTTGCCGGCTTCCTACCTGTTTCTGTTGCCAAGGAGCAGCACATGCATGCGTTATTTGATTTCTTTATACTGCTTACTGTTTGTAGCTTTTATGTCGCAGCTCGCTAATAAATATTAGTTTCATAAAAAAATCGCTATAATATACGAGCAAAGCTTAAGATCAATATGCCAAATAAAATCATGGTGTCATTGACGTTTCTAGCAGCTAATGCCCATTAGATTAACCATAAAATGCAATCAAATAGCAAAATAAATAAAAGCACATGTATTGTGGAGGCGTTTTCCGAACATAAATATCCCAAAGCGGAATAATTATTTGTAGTTGATACAAACACTTGTTCCCAGCGGGATTTGAATCCACGGCCCAGCAGCGCCTCAGCCACCCAAATCTTTAGCCACTACGCTACGGGGTCGTCATTTATAATTTAAAATTACCTGCAGCTTCTGGCATCAAGACGAAAAAATTAAAGCAAACTTTCAAAGCGTAACAAATTTATACCGTTAAAAGTGCATAAATTTTTTGTGCCCGAAATAACAGTGCATTATAACCACTTATTTATACGTATTAGAAATAATTACGAAGCAAGCATCGCAAAAAAGGCTTTTCCTTTTTTTTAAACAATTTATTCCTCATAATGCAATGCACTGATGCAAACATTTTTGGATTTCGTGACCTAAATATTTGATCTGTAAAATATAAAAATCATTAATTCCTTGTGTGTATGTCAGTTCTCTAATAGATGGCCTATTATAAAACTGACCTATACGAAAAATTAGGATTTACATAGGTTTTGAAGGAAAAGATGGGGGGGGTCCTAGCACTATGCTCAAAGACCTCAATATTTTCTTCCAGGGGAAAGGTCTTAGTAATAAATAGTACACTCAAAGTTGTTGATGAGTATAAATTACGATACATCTTTCTCGTCATATATTCCTCAAAGTTATAAAATAAGAGTGCATGTTGCCAGTGATGTAACATGGCAGAGGCACACTGCAACATATTATGACTGTATCACAAATGGGTAGGCTCAACAGTTTAAGTACCATCATTCTTTCACTTGTATTCTAAACAACATGAAATAGCAGCATGGTAGTGTGGAGATTGACGGGAACCAGAGACCCTATTTTACTGGTAATGACGCCACCTTAGCCCTCAGTGGTGACAATGTGTCCGCTTTTTTATTCTACATCAAGGTCATTCATCAATCAATCATAAAGGCATCAACATACGGTGTATGAGCCACAAGATCGACTTATTATTACGTGGACTGTGTTTTTTTTCACCATACCCCAGGAACTGTGATGTGATCCTTCAATTTGCCGTTTGGAACATGTCACAACAGCAAATGATACAAAATCTAAGTATCTCTCAGAATCATACTTTTGACAAACTCTATTTGAGTAAACACATTCAGCGTGAAGGGGCCCGCAAGGGCCGACGCCTGCCGGGGCTGCGGGCTGTTCGAAAGAGATACCGCGGCTCCGGAACGTAAGGGCACTGAAGGAACACGGATGGTTTTTATTCAGTAAAAGTCTGACACTCCCTTCCGCTCCACCCAGAGCGAAAGGCTTCATTTGATGATTTTCCATCCGCAAAAAAAAAAAAAAAAAAAAAAAAAAAAAAAAAAAAAAAAAAAAAAAGGGCTCGCTTGTATAGCCAGTAACCCAGTACCAATGAACATGCATGCACAAATGCTTAACATAATGGATATTTAAGAGAGTTGTTATCATCACTATATTTCTAAGATAGTAAAACTTGTATAATAATAACATAGACCATTAGTAATAAAATAATAACGTTAAAATCCATTAAGTCATACTAAGCTTGGCGTGCTCAGCAGAGCGGCACAGTATTTCATGCCGACACAACGCCTGCAACTTTACAAGGCGCAGGTTCGGCCTCACATGGAATACTGTTCCCAGCTCTGGGCTGGGGCTCCCCAGTGCCAGCTCCTTCCACTTGACCGCATCCAGCGCAGAGCGGCTCGAATCGTCGACGACTTTCCGATCGGCTCGACTTATTGGCGCTGCGAAGAGATGTTGCATCTCTTTGCATTTTCTTTCGCATATACCACGGGGAGTGCTCTGAGGAATTGTTCGGATTAATTCCAGCGGCCAAATTTCACAAACGCACATCGCGGCAGAACTCCCGATACCATCCACACCATCTGGATGATTGGATTGATGATTCAGCGATTTTTCCGGACTGATACAACTTAGGGACCTTCAAGAATCTTTTCTTTGCCGGCTTTTTAAAAAGGAGTAGGCTCTTGCCTACTCCTTTTTAAAAGGCCGGCAACGCATCTTCAATTCCCCTGGTGTTGTTGTTGTTTATGGGCGGCGGTAGTCATTTAACATCAGGTGAGCCGCATGCTCGTTTGCCCTCTCTCCTATAAAAAAAAGCAGTAGTCGAAGTGACCTTTCATGGTAAAGTTCATATGTATAACCTTTTGTCTAAAGAAAATTTTAGAAGTAAAAATATTATCAAATAGATTGTCTTTTGTGTTGATAGTGTTTCATCGAAATTATAAGTATTATTTTGGTAGGAAAGTGATGGAACTTTTTTCACTATGTTCCTTCTAAACTTCTCCAAGCGACATGCATTTAAAAGAACTAAGACAACTTTCTCATCTACTTATCTTTTGTGAACATAAAGTAATAAAACTATTGTCACAGTGATCAGAACTCAATTTTACTACGCATACATTTATGCAATGGCTTGACATTTTCAATTTTTTTTATCTATAAATGTTGCGCTAGATTCAGCAATATGTGTTGACTCTAAAAATAAATTAGAAAAACCATATGATTTAAACAGTGATCTAAATTTAATTACGGCAGAGGAAGCTTCTACGAGATTGATATTAAAGTATTCACATATTACAACAGATTTATTGTTTACTAAGCAGAACAAAAACTCTCCCCTTCCTCACAAAAATGGAGGTGCTCAAATTAAATACATGAAATTTCAGTTCGCCCAACAGAGGAGAGGCTCACAATATCTTTATATTCTTTGCATGATAGGTGATTTCTGAAGTTAAACTTTGAAATATAAGCAATATTAATTAAAGGTAAAAATTTAATTGATTATTTATAATATTAAGAGCAGTGCAGTGCAGTGCAGTCAGGGACTTAGAGCCCGTGGTACATTATCAAACCCATGATAGGTTTGATCCCCACTGGCACCAGTGAAATTCACCACATGCTCGGCGATGAAGAAAGACAATTTGAGAAAACCTGCATGTTTAAGAAATTAAAAAAAAATTGAAAACATGTGAAATCAAAATGGCAGCTGTCACTTTGCTCGTGAAACTCTCTCGGAAATGAGTAGCCTGTGCCCAGAATTGGGACATATATTAGGCTGTGAGGCTGTGACTTTATTACTACTAACATTAGAGCTACGAGGGGTGATCCAAAAGTAATGATAATCGGTTACTTCAGGTCCGCATAAAAATCCAAAAGAAATATTTTTTGCTTGCTTATACTCACTACGTCAGCCTAAAAAAATCATATAAATAGATCACGATTTCCGGGAGATACATTCATTTGAATACGAACTGTCAAAGAGATAACATCAACATGGAGAAAAACGAAATTAGAGCTGTCACCAAGTACCTCCGTTTGAAAAAAATGTCTTCAAAAGATACACACAGTGACTTAGTGAAAACATTGGGGGACTCTGCTCCTCCATATTCTACAGCTGCACGCTGGGCCAAGGAGTTTAAACTGGGCAGAACATCCACTGAAGATGAACATCGCGAAGGACGCCCATCCACGTCCCTCACTGAAGACAACGTGAAAAAAGTCGAAGATGTTGTGTTGGCAGATCGAAAAGTGACCATCAGGCATGTAGCTGAGGTCACAGGGATCTCATATGGCAGCGTTCAAAGAATCCTTGCGAACGAGTTGCATATGAAAAAGGTCTCTGCGCGTTGGGTACCCAGAATGTTAACCGACGAGCAAAAGAAAAATCGAGTTGACATTTCGAGGGTCAATCTCGAAAAGTTCCAAGCAGATCAAGAAATTTTTTTTGTTCCGTTTTGTGACTATGGACGAGACCTGGATCCATCATTTTGATCCTGAAACGAAACAACAATCGATGACTTGGAAGCGAGCCTCCTCACCGACGCCAAAGAAATTCAAAGTTTCAAGTTCGGCGGGAAAGGTTATGGCATCTGTTTTTTGGGACGCTCAAGGCATAATTATGGTGGAATATTTGGAAAAGGGAGCCACTATTAGGGGCTCTTACTACGCAGACCAAATAAGAAGATTACGGGAAGCCATTAAGGAAAAAAAAACGCGGCAAACTGCGAGCTGGAGTACTGTTTCACCAAGACAACGCACCGGCTCACAAAGCCGCAGTTGCGATGGCTGCCATTCAAGAAACGGGATTCGAACTGCTCGAACACCCTCCCTATTCGCCAGATCTAGCTCCTAGTGATTTCTACCTCTTTCCTCGGCTCAAGGAACGCCTCCGAGGCAAGAAATTCGAAGACGATAGCGAAGTAATGGCCGCTGTTGAAGCGTTTTGGGAGGGTCAAGACAAAGAATTTTTTTCAAAGGGAATCCTGGGTTTCGAAAAAAGATGGACTAAATGTATTGATTTGTTAGGAGACTATGTAGAAAAATAAATTATTATTTTAACTTTAATTACCGTGTTTTATTTTCATTATCATTACTTTTGGATCACCCCTCGTACATCTTATTCAATAATAGGTCAATAAATTTATTTGAATACTAGCTGTTCCCCGCGACTTCACTCGCGTGTTAGGGTTTTTATGTTTTTGCGCGGAACCCTAATTATTTTTCTAAAATAAAAGTAGCATAAGTTACTCCTTATGAAATCAGCTATCTACCAGTGAAAGTCCCGTTAAAATCGGTCCAGCTGTTTCGGAGATTAGCTGAAACAAACAGACAGACAGACAGACAAAAATTTTATAAATTGTATTTTTGTTATAAGTACCGTATTTACTTTCATATGCATTTAGTAAAAAACTGTAATTTTGACAATTTTATTTATTTGTATAAATTAATATCACACAACTATAATAATAATGTAATAAACACCATTGCAGTGTAAAGAATATTAATTACTGTCTTATTTTATCATTGCTAGTAATGAGTATAACTGTTTACAATTCCAGTTGACTACTAATGATAATATTAATTAATACAGAAACACTAGATGAAAATATGCATTTTCATTTATTCCATTGTTTAACTTTTTTTATTTTAACGTTTACAGCCACAACCATGATATAACATAATACTAGCAAAATTCTAAAAGTGCAACCATTGTGAAAAGAAGAATAACTTCGTAAGAATAATAATAGGTCTTGACCTATGAAATTGCCGTTCTGCAGTACTGACCATTTCAAATCAAAATAATTTTTGTTTTAAAATCATGGAATTCTTTTTCAAAATTAGTAATTTGTTTATTGATTAGCGTTATGTTTACAAAGCATTTGAATTTTTTTCGTCATCATGGATACGTTAAAAATTCAAGTAATTATGGAATATGAGTACCGCCGTCGTGAAAGCAACGCCGCACAAGCGACACGCAATATCAACGATGTTTACGGAGCGAATAGCGAATATTACAAACGAACGCACCAGCCGTTCTGAAAATTTCGACCTGAAAAATGAACCCCGTGGTCGTCCGAAAACTTTGATCGACAATGACGAATTAAATGCAATTGTTGAAGCTGATGATACCCAATATACGGCTGAATTAGCAGCAGCTTTCGACATTAGCATCAAAACAATATTGGTCCGTTTGCGTCAAATTGGCAAGGTAAAGTAGCTTGACAATGGGGTGCCCCACGAACACAATGATCGCCAGCGCGAAGTATGTGTCGTGACGTGCCTTGCACTGCTCAGCAGGAACACAAACGAAGGAGTTTTGAACCATATTGTTACCTGTGACGAAAAACGTATTCTGTTTAACAATCGCAATCAGTCAGCAAGGTGGTTGCATCCTGGTTCAGCACCTGAACAATGCCCTAAACGAAAACTTACCCCTAGAAAGGTGACGGTCACTGTTTGGTGGTCTAGCACCGGTGTAATTTATCACAGCTTCTTACCACACAGGATGAGTATTACTGCAGATGCACTGTGAAGAACTGAACACAATGATGGAGAAGCTCGCAAGTCTCCTGCTGTGGTCAATCGCTCGTCCCTGCTCCTGCACGACAATGCTCGGCCTCATACTGCACAACATACAGCTCAAAGTTACAAGAGCTGGAGTTGGAAGCTTACCAGACCTTGCGCCTACAGACTTTTACTTTTTCCAGAATTTGGATAACTTTTTGGTGGAAATAAAAAATACAACCTGCATTTGAAGAATTTGTTGCCTCCACCCAGCTGATTTCTTTAGGAAGGGCATCAATAAACTGCCACTGCGTTGGCAAAGATTTCATGGGTGATTATTTTGTATAATTGAAATAAAAATACAGAAAAAAATACGTTAACTTATTTGATAAAAAACGGCAATTTCATAGGTAAAGACCTAATATCATGTTCATTGTTATCATCGCTGCCTCGCTGGTCTAGTGGTCAGCGTAACAGCTGATCATGAGGTCCTAGGTTCACGAGTCATGCCACAATCAGTTATTGGGTGTTTTCTGTCAAGAAATTTCCAGAATCGGGAAGTTGGCAGTGTTTCATACCCGTACCTCAAGTAGGCATATATATTTGATGTTCCTGCACCAGATCTCCCTTCATTCGCATCGAAAGGCCGTCCCAGTGGACTACGGGAGTGAGGGAATAGAGTGCACCCATGTTTTTTTTTTTTTTTTTTTATAGGATTAGGGTGACAAACGAGCACACAGTCCACCTGATGGTAAGTGGTTGCTGAGGCCCATAGACATCTACATCTATCCTCGTTTGCGAATCAAAATGCAGATGCGTTGTCACCCGTGAGGACTAAGATGGAATGCCTCATTTCCAGTAAAAAGGGCCTCCGGCCACCTGCACTCACCAAGCGAAACGCAGAGGTAAACCTCTACTTCACGCTGGTTTTCTGTGAGGTCGTGGTACCACCCCGGTTCGAGCCGGCCCATCCGTGCTACAGCAAAAGCTGCCACGTGGCTCTACCACTGTTAAACACTGTTTGTACACACACTTATGCACTACAGCTTAGTGTTGCGCAGAAGTCTCAGTCTTTCTTGAAACTGGCTGCTGTGACCGAAATTCGGTCTGGAGTCTAATTTTATTCATTGTTTGATGACCTTTCTTGAAATCACTAAATTATAGTTGTAAGTATTGAATGTTCATTCTAGGGATGAATCCGATACCAATATATCGACATGGGCGATATTTTTGTTGCTGATACACATATGTTTAGACAATGACTTGCATTATTACATCAACAACGTACACTCTACATTAATATGACCCTATTTCATTAATTAACAGTCTTCGAAAGTGTTGTTAGTAATCATCAAATGCCAGTCAACAAGAGAATGTATAAAAATTGTAAAAAACAAAGTCTGGAGTCCAATTTTATTCATTGTCTGATGACCTTTCTTGAAATCACTAAATTATAGTTGTAAGTATTGAATGTTCATTCTAGGGATGAATCCGATACCAATATATCGACATGGGCGATATTTTTGTTGCTGATACACATATGTTTAGACGATGACTTGCATTATTACATCAAGAACGTACACTCTACATTAATATAACCCTATTTCATTAATTAACAGTCTTCGAAAGTGTTGTTAGTAATCATCAAATGCCAGTCAACAAGAGAATGTATCAAAATTGTAAAAAACAGTAACTGACCACTTTTCTGCCTTCAATTATGATTTAAACTGATGAAACGGTCGAACATTGGCGCGTTCCAGTCACGCGAAATGGATACCGCCTTGAAACGCGCGCCAAATTGTTCGTTGGAACCACATGAGTAAATACTCATGTGGTTGGAACTCTCAGGAGCACGTGGAGCGGGCCGTTCCATCTGGTGTCGGTTTATACCGCGTATCAAAGTAGTTTCCCGCGCGGTCCAGTTGGGACGGTTATTTTCATTATTCGTGTGTTCATTGTGTTCCGTGCTATAGATAACGAGAGTTGCCGTAAATTGATAAAATTATATGATTCAAAATAACTGCTGTGGAATAACAAAAGTCGTTTTTATTATAATAAAGCGCTCAGAGAAGATGCATGGAACTATGAAAGCGGCAGCTGTTCGTACACGACCGACATCCATGTTGAACGGTCAAACATTGTAACGGATGACACGCGCGCTAGGCGCGCTTAGTTGATGCACTTCGAACACTTGGAACGCGTTCCGCGGAAGGCACTGGTCGGCGCAGTCATTCAAGGCGCGCGCGCCAGGAGCGCGTAATCGATACGCGGCTTTACACACACTGAGCCCTCAACTAAAAGCTTCACCTGAGATAAATTTTTCCAGCATAGGTGTCATCCAAACCAACTTGATAAATTGTCTTTCTCCGCAAAAATTCAGAATAGTGTTATGTAACCAGACTCACAATCTAGCTGTTACCTTAAGATTGTAAAATCCTTATCTATACAAATAAATAAAATTGAAGTGTCTGTTTGTAATGTCAAAATAACAGCTTTTTACTCAATGCATCATAATCATCATAATTACAACCATTCACAAGTCCACTGCTGAACATAGGCCTCCCCCAAGGTGTGCCACAAAGCACGGTCCTGAGCCACCTGCATCCATCGACTTCCTGCATGTCTTACCAGGTCGTCACTCCATCTAGTGGCGGGACGCCCTCACTTCGTCCGCCGGTACGAGGACGCCACTCGAGAACCTTTTTTCCCCATCGGTTGTCGGTTCTTCGAGCTATACGGCCGGCCCATTGCCACTTCAGCTTACAAATCCATTGGGCTATGTCGGTCACTCTGGTTCAACTGCGGATATCCTAATTTCTAAGTTTATCACGCAGAGAAACTCCGAGCATAGCCCTCTCCATAGCTCGCTGAGTGACCTTCGGCAAATCGAAGGTGAGTGATGTACTCGCCATTGATGTTAATACCGTATCCTTTCCAGTCCAGAAGCTTGAAAACATCTTCCAATGCAGCGGTGAAGAGTTTCGGGGATATGACGTCACCCTGTCTTACACCTCTCTGCAATTGGATAGGTTTCGTACTCTGGTTCTGCACTCGGATAGCCATCGTAGCCCTACTGTACAAGCACTTCAGCACTTCGATATACCGACAGTCAACTTGGCATCGCTGAAGGGATTGCAGCACCGCCCAAATTTCGACGGAATCAAAGGCTTTCTCATAGTCCACATACGCCAGACATAGTGGCAAATTGTACTCCTCGGTCTTCTGTACAATTTGCCGAAGGGTATGTATGTGGTCTATGGTACTAAAGCCCTTTCGGAAACCGGCTTGTTCGGGAGGCTGAAAGTCGCCAAGACTGCGCACGAGACGATTCGTAATGACACTCGAAAACAGCACGTAGACGCGGCTCAGAAGGGAAATCGGTCTGTAGTTCTTCAAGAGAGCGTTGTCACCTTTCTTGATGAACAAGACCACCGCACTTCTGCTCCACGCCTCCGGTGTAATGCCACCATGGAGGACGGAATTAAAGAGCTTCTGAAGGACTTCAAGTACCGGTTTTCCACCCGCTTCCAGAAGCTCTACTGTAATTCCATCCTCCCCTGGGGTCTTGCCGTTTTTAAGGTGCTGGAGAGCCATTCTAATCTCGCTCAGACTGACGTCCGGGATATCATCGGAATGGTGTCGGATAAAACTCACTCTTAGATCGTTACTCACACTTGCGTGTGGCTCCAACGATGATGTGTACAGCTGCCCATAGAACCTCTCAATCTCACTCAAAATCTCAGGTGTCCCGGAAACGACGCTGCCACACTCGTCCACCTCGTGCTCTTTTCCAAAGTCCCGAAACCTTTCAGCTGGAGCTACGAAACCGTTTTCAGTGCCTAGAAGATTGCAATGCAGTGGACTATATGAATGACAAGCTCGTGGAAACTGTCCATGCGGTCGGAGCTAAGTTTTGCAAGACCCGCCGCAGAAGAACACAAAAACTCTCCGATCACACTCTTAATCTCATGGCTGTTAGACGGGATATCAAGCTGCAGTCTTCAGTAGATTTGACAGCATACCGGCAACTGAACAGACAGATCTCCAAATGCATGCGGCGGGACTTATGCAACTTTAATACTGCTCGTATTGAAGAGGCGATAGAGCGGAACCAGGGCTCCAAAGTCTGCTAGAGATCTGTCTGCCGAAAAGAGCCAACTGTCGATGCTGAAGACCGAGTGTGGCAGCGTCGTTTCCGGGACACCTGAGATTTTGAGTGAAATTGAGAGGTTCTATGGGCAGCTGTACACATCATCGTTGGAGCCACACGCAAGTGTGAGTAAAGATCTAAGAGTGAGGCTTATCCGGAAGCTACATCTTATTTCAATAGAAATAGATTTTTTTATTCAATATAGTACATATACATACATAAACACTCACGCCTGTCACCCAGAGGGGTGGGCAGAGACTACAGACTCCCATTTGGCGCGATCCTGACACACCTCTCTCGCTTCCTTTACATACATATATCTACGCATACACGCTCGTCGGTTAAAGGTACTCCTAATCTGGCCCATTTTTAATGTATCGCCGATTTGGTCGATAAAACTTCGTCTAGGGCGCCCCTTCCCGACCCTGCCGTTCCCTTCTGCAACATTAATTTGCTTTGTCACTCTTTCCTCGTTCATTCTTTCTACATGACCAAACCACCGAAGCATTCCTTTCTTAATCCTTGCCACAATGTCATCTTGCAAACCACACTTTTCTCTTATCACACTATTTCTCACCCTGTCATTCAGATTCAGCCCTAGCATACTCCTTAAGGACCGCATTTCTACAGCATTTATTCTACTCTCATGCTTCTTCTGCCAGACCCAACTTTCACTACCATACATTAAAGTAGGGACTAACACAGCATTATGAATCGCCATACGTGCCTTATTTGACACATTTTGTCTCCTCATAATAGCGTGTAGAGCCCCATTCACTCTATTTCCTGCGTTCACTCGTCGTTCTATATCCTTATCATATCTACCATCCCTGCTAAATAAACATCCCAAATATACAAACTCATCCACTTGCTCAATCAACTCACCTTTTATTCTTATTTCACATAAAGTTTTACTTTCTTCTCTTTCAAAAACCATAACTTTAGTCTTACTTGCGTTCACTTTCATACCCCTTTCTTTCAATGACTTATTCTTTGAATTATTTTTTCAATGAATTATTTTATTCAATATAGATAATAAATAATACTTGTTAAATGTCACTCTTTTGTTTAATTACCACTGGTTTGAAAAAAAATCAGTCCTGGGATGGGCCAGCAAGAAACCCAGTGCAACTTTTTTTAAATAACAGCTTGCAATATATGATGCACAATTAACAACACAAAACAAATTAGAAATAGCTTGGTAGCAATCACCTCATTCCCAAGGGTTATTATCATCCATAAATTCCTTAATATTATAATAACCCTTTTTATACATCATCATCATCATTACAGCCCTTCACAAGTCTTCTGCTGAACATAGGCCTCCCCCAAAGAATGCCACAAAGCACGGTCCTAAGCCACCTGCATCCATCGACTTCCTGCATATCTTACCAGGTCGTCACTCCATCTAGTGGGGAGACGCCCTACACTTCGCCTGCCGGTACGAGGCTGCCACTCGAGAACCTTTCTTCCCCATCGGTTGTCGGTTCTTCGAGCTATATGGCCGGCCCACTGCCACTTCAGCTTACTAATCCGTTGGGTTATGTCGGTTACTCTAGTTCTACTGTGGAAATCTTCATTCCTATGTTTATTACGCAGAGAAACTCCGAGCATAGCCCTCTCCATAGCTCGCTGAGCGACCTTGAGCTTCCTCATATGGCCAGCTGTGAAGGACCACGTCTCAGTTCCGTAAGTCATCACTGGCAACATGCACTGGTTGTACAATTTTATTTTAAGGTTTTGAGGTATCTCTGACGAGAAGATGTGTCGTAGCTTCCCGAACGCTGCCCAGCCGAGTTGAATCCGTCGATTGACCTCTCGGTCGAAGTTGGACTTACCTAGTCGGACTATTTGTCCCAGGTAAACATACTCGTCAACAACTTCGAGCTTAGTGCTCCCAACAACTACCGGCATATGTGTGACATGGACATTAAACATAATCTTTATTTTGTCCATGTTCATCTTAAGACCTATTCGTTGGGAAACATCATTGAGGTCATTTAGCATCGTGCTTAGGTCCTCCAGCGATTCTGCCATAAGGACTATATCGTCGGCAAATCGAAGGTGAGTGATGTACTTGCCATTGATGTTGATACCGTATCCTTTCCAGTCCAGAAGCTTGAAAACGTCTTCCAATGCAGCGGTGAAGAGTTTCGGGGATATGACGTCACCCTGTCTTACACCTCTCTGCAATTGGATAGGTTTCGTACTCTGGTTCTGTACTCTGATAGCCATCGTAGCTCTACTGTACAAACACTTCAGCACTTCGATATACCGACAGTCAACTTGGCACCGCTGGAGGGACTGCAGCACCGCCCAAATTTCGACGGAATCAAAGGCTTTCTCATAGTCCACATACGCCAGACATAGTGGCAAATTGTACTCTTCGGACTTCTGTACAATTTGCCGAAGGGTATGTATGTGGTCTATGGCGCTAAAGCTCTTTCGAAAACCGGCTTGTTCGGGAGGCTGGAAGTCGTCAAGTCTGCGCGCGAGACGATTCGTAATGACTCTCGAAAACAGCACGTAGACGCGGCTCAGAAGGGAAATCGGTCTGTAGTTCTTCAAGAGAGCGTTGTCACCTTTCATTCTCTAACAAGACCACCGCACTTCTGCTCCACGCCTCCGGTGTAATGCCACCATGGAGGACGGAATTAAAGAGCTCCTGAAGGACTTCAAGTACCGGTCTTCCACCCGCTTCCAGAAGCTCCGCTGTAATTCCATCCTCGCCTGGGGCCCTACCGTTTTTAAGGTGCTGGAGAGCCATTCTAGTCTCGTTTAGACTGACGTCCGGGATATCTTCGGAATAGTGTCGGATGAGACTCGCTCTTGGATCGTTACTCACACTTGCGTGTGGCTCCAACGGTGACGTGTACAGCTGCCCATAGAACCTCTCAATCTCACTCAAAATCTCAGGTGTCCCGGAAACGATGCTGCCACACTCTGTCTTCAGCTTTGACAGTTGGCTCTTTCTGGCAGACAGATCTCTGGCAAAGACTTTGGAGCATTGGTTCCGCTCGATCGCTTCTTCAATACGAGCTGTATTGAAGTTGCGTAAGTCCCGCCGCATGAATTTGGAGATCTGTCTGTTCAGATGCCTGTATGCTGTCAAGTCTGTTGAAGAATGTAGCTTCATTTCCCGTCTAACAGCCATGAGATTAAGAGTGTGGTCAGAGAGTTTTTGTGTTCTTCTGCGGCGGGTCTTGCAGAACTTAGCTCAGACCGCATGGACAGTTTCCACAAGCTTGTCATTCATATCGTCCACTTCATTGCAGTCTTCTAGGCACTGAAAACGGTTTTGTAACTCGAGCTGAAAGGTTTCAGGACTTTGGAACAGAGCACGAGGGGGACGGAGAGCTGACTTCATTAGACGAGACCTCTCCAACTTAACATTTAGGTTCAGTGTGCCTCTAACCATTCAGTGATCGCTACCAGTTTTCACCCTTCACCTTCACCCTTTTTATACAAACTTAGTTTAATAAAGTTTTTGAATTTTGAGCAGGTCAAATTTTGTATATTTTCTGGAATTGTGTCTGTTACTAGCATTTACAGAATGAATATCACTTATTTTTGTTGGAAGTAACGACTTTAGAAATGAGTTGGGCGGTAACTCGAACTTTAGGCCTAGTCAGTTTGAATAGCCTATCATGTAGAGGATGTCATGGGGGTCATGGTTGAATAGGGGCAAAAAGTTCTCATTACACTCCGAGGGGATCATAATGGCCAAAAACCAAAAAAATTAAAAATTCTTATTACGGCTATAACTGTGCCTCCTTCAGAGGTTTTTATACAGTCTTTACTTCCCGCATCCCACTTGTTGTTGTAAAACTATTTTTATTTTTGTGTGTGTACATTACATTTTCTAAATGTTTTAAGAAGGCCACAGTTAATATATTAATTTCCTTTGACCTTTGTCACAGCGACTCTTTAGGTTTTAAATCATAAATTGCTCCTATGGCCCTCTTCTGTAAAACAAATATAATTTCAGTGTCAACCGCGTGTCCCCATAGCAAAATACCATACAACATTATCCTATGGAAATAGCTAAAGTAAACTAGTCTAGCTGTTTCAATACTGGTAAGATTTCTAATCTTTTTTACAGCATATGCTGCAGAACTAAATTTGCTTGCTACTTTTGTTATATGATACAAGAAACAGAAAGAGGCCAAGAATTGAGCCTTGAGGTTCGCCCATTTGTACCAACAACCCTGAAGAGCTCATACTGTTAATGAAAACTTTTTGCATTCTGTTACTTAAATATGAAACAATTAATTTAAGAACATCACTTTTTACATCATAGTGTTGAAGTTTCCTGATTAATGTTTCATGGTGAATACAATCGAAGGCCTTGGATAGGTCACAGACTATACCCAAAGCATCCTGTGAATTCTACCATGCATTAAAGATATATTTAATCAGCTCAACACCTGCATCAGTTGTCGAGCAACCCCTTGTGAAACCAAATTGATGTTTATGCAGTAAATTATTTATATTAACAAAAACTTACGTTTGATGAAGAATAATTTTTTCAAAAATCTTGCTAAGTATTAGTAGTACGGAAATACATCTAAAATGGGCAGAGTCTAATATACTACTAGATTTAAATAAAGGTATTAGATATTATATCAGTTAGGTAACTTTTATACTTAGTAAACTAAAGCAAAGGTTTGATACTCTAGAAATGTGTAAAGCTAAAAGTTAGCACTGAAGATGTTAAATGGTTGCAAACTTAAATTTGTGAAATCAGTACTTTGAAAAACATATATTGTATTAAGTTAACACAATAAATGTTAATATTCAAGTACACTGTGTGGTGGAAAATACATGTGTTGAAATATTCTTCATAATATTTTTCATAATATACTTAAGACAAAAATGCAATTTATTGTTTTAATTTTGATAATTAAAGAGCCTCATGTGACATTCTATTATAAAAAAAAATTGCTAATTCATACTTATCATTAGAAGGTATGAGAACAAATGCATAAATTTGACATTTATCCTTCGCCATTTTCAAGCGTACAATTTTAGCAACAAATCGTCCTCTCAATAAACATTACTTTCTTAAATCCAAGTAGCAAATAGTTACCTGTATATCAAATAAATAATCATGTGCATATTACAACTACCGGAAAACAAATCAGAGCCTAAAAAAATTATAAAAGAGCAAAGAGAACGACTTACCTCGATTTCGGCGTTTGCTGTGGCATTAGAAGATTTATGGTCCAAATTGTTTTGCTGTTCCTTAACAAGGTTGTATGAAACTTTCGAATCGTCGGCAGATAAATTTGTGACACTTTTATCTGGGGCTTTCGGTTCCTTATCATACTCCGGGAGAGGAGCCATCTTGAAGGAAGAACAGTCAGACAGATGACACAAGTCTTATGACTTTAGCACACCGAAATCCCTTTTTAATACTTCCACAATCTTAAAAACTAAATCATTATGAGATACTAATAAAATTAGGACACATCTAAAGTTCTATGGAACGGAAAAACTGAATTCTTCATTTTCGACAGATTCCACCTATCATTTTACACTAGATTGAAAAATAAAATTTTGGACCAAAGAGTATATCATTACGTTTTAATTTTTTTTGGAGCTTATGGCCTAGTGTCTAGACCTTTAGGCCAAGTCTTGAGTATTTTTATTCGGTTTATTATAATTTCTCCAAATGTGTAATTATCCTTCATAGTTCACTGCTTCACAATATGTTGATGCGTCACATTGTGCAGCCCTTGGGAGATTTTGCCGGCAACTTGAGCCAGCAAGCAGCTGACAGTTGGCGATGGTATCTAAAGGCGCCTATGCAAACAGCTATCTTGAGAATCCATCACCATCAGAGCACTTGTTTCACCGTTTTCACTAATAGTTCACATGCGTAGACAGTTAATACATAAAATCGCATCACATTTACATATCAAAATCCACTTCAAACTATTATTTAAACTATAAAACAGGAGCAGCAAACCGCCGCCGATCAAGTTCCCGCCAAACCTCAAATACGTTTTAATTGTGACTTTCAATGTTGCCAATTTTACAAAATTTTCAATATGCACATTAAGGCCCGCTTTTCACTACGGGATATAATATAATATATATTACATCTCAAGATATAAAATAATATCGCTCACCATACATTTCATATGGAACCGTTTACACTCTTAGAGTATTAAACTAACAGGAGACGACATTGGAGAACGTTCCCCGCTGTCAAAAGTACGAGAGCGCGGATCATTCCCGTTATATAAAACTAGTTGCGCCGCGTACGGCGTCATTTACCAAGTAGTCGTAAGCGTGAGTTGACCTCCAGAAAAATGCCGAGTTGCAGTGTGTTTTCTTGTAAAAAAAGATCACAGACCTCAAATTTACAAAAAGACGACGTTACCTTTCATCTTTAAATATTTATTTTGATTTCAATAATTAATATAAGCATTAAATCACGAAAATTCTGATTAATATAGCTGAGCAGGGTGTGTTGCCAACTTAAAGTATTAATACTATAGTAAGGACTTTTGCACCACAAGGACATAATTAAATTTTGCTTAATTGTAGACAAATGTCGTTTCTCTTTGTTCTTATTACACAAGACAAAATCGTGTTATTGAATAGTCTTAAATTCATTAATATTATTGTGATCTATTTGCAAAACTATATTATTTCAAACAACATTAATAATCTTTAATTGTTTTTAACGAAATGAAAACATCAATTTAAATTGTTTTATTGTATATAAAAGATTATGTTACGTTATGAAACGAAAAGAAGGGTAATTTCGAGTATATAAAATGGTATCATCAAGGCAATAATAGTGATGTTCACTGTAATCTTTAGTGTCGATGTTTTTATTTGACTATAATTAATACCTTGATATATAATAACAAGGTGTTATTTAAAATTCTTTTTGTACAATGTTTAAAAAAGATATTTGGTTTTACAGTTTTCCAAAAGATCTTTACAGGCGCCAAGTTTGGATAAAAGCATGTGGCAATCATATAACCTGGGTACCTAAACGAACAAGCACTATTTGTTCCTAGCATTTTGACCAATCGGTTTTCGTAATCCAATCAAATAATAAAAGGAAACTAAATGAAACTGCTGTACCGACTTTGAAATTATTGGAAGTAAGTTTATTATTTAAGAAATAAACTCAAGATCGCTCAGCGTGCTATGGAGAAGTCTATGCTCAGGGTTTCTCTGCGTGATAAACTTACAAATGAGGATATCCGCAGTAGAACCGGAGTAACCGACATATCCGCGACAACGGGCCGGCAATATAGCTCGAAGAACCGACAACCGATGGGGAATATAGGTCCTGGAGTGGCAGCCTCGTATCGGTAGGCGAAGTGTACCCCCCCCCCCCACTAAATGGAGAAATGACCTGGTAAGACATGCAGGAAGTCGATGGATGCAGGTGGCTCAAGGCCATAATTTGTGGCATTTCTTGGGGGAGGGCTATGTTCATCAGTGGACTTGTGAAGGTCTGTAATGGTGATGATGATGATTTTAAAATGAAATTCCGGGGAAACTGTCAATGGCAGTGAATATTTTTTTGTAAAGGTCATATTAAGTGAGCGTATTTTTTCATCGCTGTGACTCGGCTTACCCCGTCCTGTGGCAGTGGACCGTGTATTAACGTCAAAATCAACGCACTGACGTTTTTATTATGTAATACCAGAGAAATAATGAGGAATTAGAATAGTTAAATGTTCTTTTCTGACTTGTATTATGAAATCTATTCCATCAAACAATATTTTAAATTAAAATTGTGTTTACTTGTCACAGCTACTTTTATTGGCAAAAATCTACCGAATGCAGCCCGGCCCGTCTTGTATCATGGACGCAGTAAGCGAAAATGCTCGCTGCACCGTTATAATTCGCGTAAGGCCACCAAACAGTAATTTAACTAATGATAAACGTAGCCGATATTCGCTTCGTTTCGTTTTCACGACTGTCAGAGTCATCAGTTAGATTGAGAGGCGGCGAATATCTAATAGGTTAAGAGTTACGTTGCTCCGTCGCGGCACGGAATGGATATGATTTTACGTTATTGTTTGGAATGGATTCACGTAGATTGAGCGTTATTGTAAAACCGGTTTTAAGCAATATATTGATATGTTATAATATTATGTAAACGTAAACCCTTCGAGTATTTATTGTTTTGATACAAGAAAGTCTTTCGTATTTAGTTGATATATTCGAGCTTGCTACATATTTATTTATCTATCAAGTACTACGTATTCAAGTACAAGATTTTTCGTATCACTAACACAGAATACTTTTAGAAAGCTTTGTTATTTTATTATATTGTGGTTTTCCGCTTAGCAAGTGGTAAATCTATATAATTAAAATCAATTGCCGCATGTATGAAACAGCATCACTTGATAACGCTTGTAACACTTGTTGCGCTATTGTCGAGATCTAGAAAACGGTTATCATTGATCGTTAGTCAGCATATAAAATTGGGATTACAAATGGGATCCAACTCACTTATGTACCTTGTGTTTATCAAGACTTAGTATTCATACCTCCTTTACTTTTTTATATAGGACAAGAGTGACAAACGAGCACACAGTTCACCTGAAAGTAAGTGGTGGCCATATGGGGCCCATAGACATCTACATCTATCCACGATTACGAATCAAAATACAGTTGCCTTGTCACCAGTGAGGATTAAGATGGAATGCCTAAATTATTTTCAGTTTCCAGTAAAAAGAGTCTCCAGTTCTCTACAATCACCATACGAAATACAGCAGCGCTAAGCTGCTATTTTACGCTGGTATTCTGTGAAAACGTAGTCTTTACCCGGTCGAGCCGACCTATTTGTGATACAACTAATCCTGTAATGTCACTGCAACATGTAAAAATTAGTTCTTAAAGTTTGCTAATCGAATATTTGCAATGTAATATAATAATCATCATTACTTGATTTAGAAAAGAAATTGTTTGATCGTTCAAATAATAATAAGTCTAGTTCTATTTTATTTATATTTTTAGACTTATAATAAATTAATACAAAATAAATAACTAAACAAAAACGAGTATATCGATGTCGATTGTTGCTAACATTACGAACAATATCACTACAGAAAGACGTCATGTCTTGTAAAGTAACGTCACAATATAATACTACTCATAGAGATATATACCTATGGAGAGGGAATATTCCACTATAGATATAATAGTTATACTGTATGGTTTGTAAGGCCACACACTTTCAAGAAGTAGAGTTGTTGTTAGTTAACGAGTGAAAGTTTAATACAAGTAAAATAGTTATAAAGTTAGAGTGGCAAATCTTACCTTGAGTAGTTGGTGTTTAGAAGGACGGTTGTTGACGTACTGACGATTGTGAGAATGCAATTAATTAAGTCAATTTAATAACACGCGACGCGCAGCTAAAAGTAGGTTGCAGCGTTTACTAAATAAAAATGTGTGTTGTAATCATACATATTGGTCACCCGAAAAGCAAAGAAACGAAAATTAACTCTCAAGGAAAAGATATGCCAGCACAAAGTAAAGAATTAAAAATTTTAATTGTCAAAGTTGCATGTGATGTTGCCCACCGCCGCTGTCATCGCAGTAGAGGGCACGGCGTGCGGCAGCGGTGCGGGCGCCTGCTGCGGCGCTGCACGCGTCGCTCGCCGCGTGGGTGACACCATCCCTCGATGTTGTAGTTCGATGTCCGTGTTGTTTCTTTTTTCTCGTTTAGTTTTAAGTTCTTGCTCGTTTTCCTTTTCGGATTTTTTATATACCAGTGGGAGCAGTGACAGTTTAGTTATGGGGCGCTTGATTACACCAGCTTGCGTTTTTACAGTAGTAACGCGCACTAATCCGTCGGAACCCGGGTAGACTTCCTTTATGCGGCCCAACGCCCATTTTCCCGGTAGCAAGTTGGTTTCCCGAACAAGGACAATATCTCCCCTTTCAATATTCTTACTGGGCTTGTTCCACTTGCAGCGGCTTTGAAGTTGAGTTAGGTATTCTTTAGACCAGCTTTTCCAAAATTGTTGTAGCATGTTTTCAGTGAGTTGCCAGCGACGGCGCAAGTCTAGAGTTCTGACTTCACTGTAATCAAAGAGCGGGAGTGACAAAGGAAGTGGCCCGGTGTTAGATAGTTGTAGAATTCCTAGGGATCCTCGGTACACAAGGGACACAAGGGTCGCGAGTTCATGCATGCTTCTGTTTGGGCCAGCAGCGTTGAAAACTCCTCATAAGTGAGCTTTTGATCTCCCAAAATACGGCAAAGGTGGTATTTGAGTGATTTTACAGCCGCCTCCCAGAGACCACCTGCAGCTGGCCACGCGGGGGCGTTGAAGTGCCACTCCACTTCTAGTTTGCTGATCTCGGTGAAGAACTCTGGTGATAGAAGTTGCTTGAATTCTTCAAACTCCCTGCGCAACACTTTCGCGGTCCCGATGAATTTAGTGCCGCAGTCGGAGTATACATGTCTGGGGGTGCCGCGGCGTGCGCACATACGTTGAAATGCTGCTATAAAGGTTTCGGTGCTTAGGTCCTCTTTCCTTCTTGGGATCTCTTGTTGGTTAAATTTCCTTAGAAATTCAGGACCTTTCCACCAAAGGTTGAAGTTGATTAGCTTGGACGGTTGGAGACCTCGGGAGGCGCAGTCTGCAGGGTTGAGCTCCGATTTTATATAGTCCCAGCTTGCTGCGGGGATAGCTGGTTTGATCTTTGTCACCCGGTTCGCGACATATCTTTCCCAGCGTGACACGTCTCCCTGCAGCCACGCAAGTACCACTTGCGACCATGCTTGGACTATTAAGTTGTGCCCTCTGAACGCTTCCTTAGTTTTTTCGACCAGTTGTGCTAGTAGTAATGCCCCGCAAAGCTCCATCCGTGGCAAAGTTGTTTTGTGTGCCAAAGGCGCAACCCTAGTTTTTGCAGCAAGTAAAGTTACAGTTGGCGGGCCGCTCGCGTTTGTTATGCGGCTGTATATGACACATGAGTAGGCTTTCTCGCTTGCGTCACAGAAACCTAATAGTTCGATGTTATCTTGGGTCCCCCCTAGCCATCTGTTCAGTTTGATGTGTTTGAACAGGGATAGTTCAGCTCTCAATTTCATCCAGTCGCTTAGTATATCGGCTGGTAAGGTCTCGTCCCGTTGTAGCTTGCTCACCCATACTTGTTGGAATAGAAGTTTAGCTGTAACAGTGATCGGCGACAGCCAGCCCAGTGGGTCAAAAAGTTTAGAGATATCGGACAATAGTTGCTTTTTAGTAGGTTGATGTATCAGTTTTTTCTTTAAGTCCCAGCTGAAAGTGAAAGTATCACTTTGTGGATTCCATCCAAGGCCAAGCGTTTTCATAGGCTCTTCAGGTTTGAAGTCAAAATTATTCTTTGTAGAGATTTCATCCTCGGATAAGTTTTCTAGTAACGCTGGGTGATTTGCAGGTCACTTGCGTAAGTTCATACCGCCGCCGCGCAGTAGGTTGATAAGTGATGTTTGAAGTAGTTTAGCGGAATCGATCAGGTTATGACCACTTACAAGGTCATCAACGTAGAACTGATTTTGAAGTATATGGGCCGCTTCGGGATGCTTGTAGCCTTCGTCTGTTGCAACTTGTTTGAGGGTACGCATCGCTAACCAGAGAGCACACTTCATCCCATAGGTGATTGCGCATAGTTGGAAGGTTTGTAGTTCCTCAGCTGGAGAGTGGCGTCATATTATTTTTTGTAATTTTTGCTGATCTTCAGTAATCCATATACAGCGGTATATTTTTTCAATGTCCGCAGTGTAGACATACCGATATGATCTCCATTTCAATATGAGGGCTTGTATGTTCTTTTGTAGATTGGCCACTTTTCTTGCAATTGGTTGAGACTGTAGCCGCTTGTAGTATTTTGTGAGGCGTTAAAAACAACCCTCAGTTTAGTCGTAGTTGAATGTTCCCGCAGTACTCCCTGGTGAGGTAGGTAACATTCTTTTTCTAGTGACGATGACGTCAACGACGGTCTCATATATCCCAGATCGATGTATTCTCGAATGAAATCGGAATACATAGAAGCTAGTTTGTTGTTTCTTTGAAATAGTTTCTCGAGTTGTAGGTACTGAGAGATGGCGATAGGCTTAGTTTTTCCCAATTTTCCTTCGTAGTTAGGTATGTATAGCATCTCAACGATGTATTTTCCGTCTGGTGCGCATTTTACTGTTTCCTGGTAATGGTTTTCGTAATAGTTGTCCTTGGGCATGTCCTTCTCGTCCTGAGTAATATCCTCATGCTCCAAGTATTTAGTCATCTCGTTCATATCGACGAGCGTGACGTTACAGTTGAAAGTTTTCATTTTGCCACAAAGTATCCATCCTAAGTGCGTTTGTTGTGCAATAGGAGATTGTTTTTCTCCTTTCAGGACTCCATCCAGGCCGATCCAGAGTTCAACGTGTCGCGACCCGAGGACCTGCTGCTCGGGGCCAACGTGTACTCCGTTCTTTACCTTCTTGCAAAAGGTTATTTTAAATGACAACATGGATGATACCATACATTTTTTTTTAAGTTTCAATTCATAAGAATCAATGAATTTTAATTTTTAGGTTTGAAGGCAGGCAGTGCACTGTTTCGGCATGAGCTTGCATTTGTACTTGGTCACTTGCAAGAAGAAGTGAGTATCCCTCACTTGAAAGAGTCTCTCGAAGATGCAAATGAAAATGAAATGTTTAGACATGAATGTGCCGAAGCCCTTGGTGCAATCGCTACTCCTTACTGCTTAGACATTCTAAAGAAGTATTTGGACGACGAAAAACGTGTGGTTCGTGAGAGCTGTGTGATTGCATTAGATATGTGTAAATATGAAAATAGCTCAGAATTCCAGTATGCAAATATTTTATCAAAAGTTTCCACGTGATCATAATTGAAGTTTTAATAAATAATTTTAAGTTGTGTAATATACAGCTGCGTCGTTAACATCAACTTGCTTAATTTTAGGAAACACTATTTTATTATTATGTTCAAATGGTTCAAATTCCACCGGCGTCGAAGATTCCAAATACTTTGGTTTTGTGTCTTTCCAGAGCCTCGATTAATCGGTACGTTTAAAAAGTCAATTGTGACTCAACTTCGGAACGACTGGGTACAGAGCTATGGCACTAATTCTTCCAGCTACCATTGCCAAGAAAATGTCATTGTTGGGTTCTTTTTTAAGAGCCCAAAGCTTATGATGTTCCACCACAACATTAGCGCTTCTCAGAGTGGCCATTACCGCGTCTATTGCATGATGGATGTAGAAGGATTCATAGTGTTGTTTAGTAGTTTCTCCGAGAGATTCTACATTCTTTCGCGGTATTTCGGCTTGCTCAGATTTTAGCGCTTTAGCATAGATCGCTGCACTTGGTATTTCACCTTTGGGATTGACAACTTTGCCTGTACATCTGCTGACTAAGTTTCCTAAGGTATATGCTAGCTCGTTATTCAAGATATTCAAAACCCTCTCCGTACTATAATCTATAAAAAAAATTGATTGAAAACAGTTATTCAAATGATATTTATATTAGTTAAATCTTTAAATGTTGTAACAAATTATTCTTACTCGCATCGTTATGAGTTGCCGAATCTCTGAGAAAGTACCGCAGGCCTTCCGTCGTAAATTGTTAGGCCGCATCGAAGGGTGATACAACATTTCTCTTCGATTTAGACATTTTCTCACCATCAACGGTCCAATGCGAATGACAAAACAAAGTTTTTGGAGGTTCTAACCCAGCTGCTATTAAAAATGCAGGCCAATATATGCCATGGAACTTTAAAAGGTCTTTTAACTTTGCCAATCACCTGGGCTCTTTTCTTTTTTTTTCTTTTTTTCATATTCACACATATCCAATGCAATCACAAAGCTCTCACGGACCACACGTTTTTCGTCGTCCAAATACTTCTTTAGAATGTCTAAGCAGTAAGGAGTAGCGATTGCACCAAGGGCTTCGGCACATTCATGTCTAACCATTTCATTTTCATTTGCATCTTCGAGAGACTCTTTCAAGTGAGGGATACTCACTTCTTCTTGCAACTGACCAAGTACAAAGGCAACCTCATGCCGGAACAGTGCACTGCCTACCTTCAAACGTAAAAATTAAAATTCATTGATTCTTATGAATTGAAACTTTAAAAAAAATGTATGGTATCATCCATGTTGTCATTTATAATAACCTTTTGCAAAAAGGTAAAGAACACTTTCCTCTGTTCTCAAATTTCTTAATTGAGAACATTGCTAGGTATCTCTCGAAGAGAGATGGTTTATTACTGTCATTCAAAATTTGCCCACAGAATTGATTTCTTTTTCTTGAATGGATTTGTAATTTTCTTCTTCAGCTTAATTTATTAATTAAGATTAAGATAGAAACGTATGAGTTAACCTCTTACACGCAATTTACTATTCAAATAGAGAAAATAGAGATAGGCGTGAACTTGCCGCGAAAGATCCTCCGAAGAAAAACCCTAGATTATATGTGCCGCGCATGCGCCAACACTCCATGTGCATTCGGCAATTGACAAAATAGGTTTTGTTAAATAATTGCACTTAATATTGCATTTTATGGATTTTCGATGGTGGTGAAGTTTAATTCACGAATGGTGTAGTTTTTTTAAGTTGCAAAACCTACAAAATTTTAATTATTTCAAGTGGTATCGACGTTATAAGATGCGCGATTTTTATCTATTTTTTATTCACAATCTACGAGGGTGCTATTACAATAATAAGCAATTTTGGAAAGTGCTATTTAAAATACGTCTGTCGGTATTTTTTTATTTTATTTACCCCATTTTTGTAGGCTGGGGTACGGTGGGTGCATGAGGATATTACTCAGGACGAGAAGGACATGCCCAAGGACAACTGTTGAATACTCCCGCATATCTATAATATCGACACACAATAATTGTCAAAAACAGTTTGTCTCTTTTCAACAAAGCAGTTGCTGCAATAGAAAAGAGAGACAACTACAGTTTGTAAAGTGCTTATTTTGGTAATACTTTCGTGTGACGTCATTAGCTCCTCCATGCTTGACCATAGACTTTGTATCCTCTATTTACGTGCGTGACTGCGTCGCCATGTTAAGCGCCAAGTTTTGTGGTAGATCTGCTGTCAAACTGTCAAAAACCAGTGAAATATTGTCGTACACTCATAACTATGATGTCGTATAGAAATTATTTTAATAAATTAACTTTATTCAGAAATCAATATATAATAATAATAATAATAGTTTATAAATCCTGGATATTATATTTAATCCACCGTTTTATGATCATGCCACATATTCGAATTTTAAATAATAATAATAACGCGCAGTACGCCTCTCGAGAATCGACCGCGATTTCCCCGTATACCCCTAAGCAAGCGGAATCGGGCTGTCGTGAGGGCTCTTAACCCAATGCTGGTGACCTATTTAGCAGCCAGCCGGGACCTTTGCGACACGGACTCAATTCTTTTTGGCGCCGCACTGGCAGTTTGCCGTATTATTGGCGCCAAACTTCCCACGGCTGAACGCGCTACTAGACACAGTAGCGCCATCCCAGCCTGGAGAAGAAGGATTGAGGACCGTGTCGCAAAGGCAAGGGCCTTCATCGGCAGACCGATAAGCTTCAGGTCGGGCAATAATAGGCCGAGAATTGTGCGCACAGTCAGGATGGCGTTTGCTGGGACAAACATCAGTTTGTCCCAGCCGGATATAACGCAAAAACTGACGGAGCGCATAGACGACCTGAAGCAGAGAATCGCTGCTTGGTTCAACCAGAATCGTCTCTTCCGGAGTGATCAGAAGAGGCTCTATGAATTATTGGAGCGACCAATGGTACGTAGAACGGGCCCAGTACCGAATCAGGCCGACACTATCGCATTCTGGCGCGGCCTGTGGTCAGAGCCCGTAAACCACAGCGAGGGCCCTTGGACGGAAGTTGTGGCGAGTCAGTGTGCGAATGTTACGCCCATGGACCCCGTCATCATAACGCCGGATGACGTAGCTGAGGCGGTCCGTAAGGCCCCGAACTGGAAAAGTCCGGGACTCGACGGATTGCATCACTACTGGGTTCGTGGTGTGTCACGCTGTGCTCGCCCGACAGTTTCAAGAGGCTCTCGACCAAAAGTCGCTTCCGAGCCTCTTCACTACTGGGATCACTCATTTGGTTCCTAAAGACCGGGATTCCACAGAACCGAATAAATACCGCCCCATAACGTGTCTACCTACCATATACAAGACACTAACATCCATTTTGAGCGCGAGAATCACTCGTTACTTGAACTCAAATCAGGTGACGTCGCGGGATCAGAATGGATGTCGGGGTGGTGGTCGTGGAACCAAGGAACCACTCCTCATTGACGCGATCATTGGCAAGGTGGTTAACCGCAACCAGCGGAACCTCTCTGCCGCCTGGATAGACTATAAAAAGGCATTCGACTCAGTGCCTCATACATGGCTTAAGAGGGTCCTCGAGCTGTATAAGGTTAACTATACAGTTCGAGACTTCCTCGGGCAGTGTATGGGGCAATGGAGTACGATCCTTTGTCATCTAGGCGAGCGGATGACAGCTGCGGAGAACCACATAAGGATAAGAAGGGGTATCTTCCAGGGCGATTGTTTGAGTCCAATCTGGTTCTGCCTCTTTCTGAACCCTCTCAGTACCTTACTGGAGGTCTCCGGGAGGGGAGTTCAGCTTCGGAAAGGAGGTACAAAAGTGACCCACCTTTTCTATATGGACGATCTCAAGTTATTCGCCTCCAGTCGCTCTCATCTTATGGCATTGCTAAACATCACTTGTGATTTTAGCAACTCTATTAGAATGGAGCTGGGGACGGATAAGTGTGCGTTCCTCCATGTTGAAAAGGGAAGGGTTGCTAACTCTGAGGGCATAGACTTATCTGTGCCCATCAACATAAGGACTCTTTCCGAGGCTGAAACATACCGATGCCTGGGTATGTCACAGAACATCGGTGTAGATGAGGCGGGTATGAAACAGTCAGATTGCGATGTGTTTTATGCACGCTTGATCAAATTGCTTAACAGCCTTTTGTCCGGTGTGAATAAAACGCACGCATATAACGGTTGGATCATGCCTATTCTCATGTATACCTTTGGCATGCTCAGGTGGACTCAGACCGAACTGAACGCTCTGGACAGAAGAGTCCGCTCTATAATGACGTCCCACAGGATGCATCATCCGAGATCGTCAATAATGAGACTGTACTTGCCGCGGAAGCATGGTGGGCGCGGCTTTTTAAGCGCGCTTACCATGCATAATCGCGAAGTGTGCAGCCTCCGTAATTACTTTCTGTCGAGAGCGGATGATCCATACTATAGGGACGTTATTTCTTGTGATAAAGGACTTAACCCTCTATCCTTAGCCAACGAGCAATGGCAAGACCCGGCAGTACAGAGCATTTCCGACCGGGAAACCATGTGGAAGGAGAAGGAGCTCCACGGGAGGTTCTACAAGGCTCTACATGAGCCTTTCGTAGACATAGTCGCCTCCCTTCACTGGCTACGTTTCGGTGACCTCTTTGGGGAAACCGAAGGTTTTGTCTGTGCGATATAGAATCAGGTTATTAAGACCAACAATTATCGGAGATACATCCTAAAGGATGGCACCGTTGACGTCTGTCGAGCTTGTCGCCATCCCGGTGAGTCACTTAGGCATGTCATCTCCGGTTGTTCGGCGCTTTCTAACTCTAAGTATTTGCACAGGCACAACTTAGTAGCCAGGATTCTACACCAGGAGCTCGCTCTCAAATACGGTCTCGTGGATCGGAAACTGCCATATTATAAGTACTTGCCGGAAGCCGTGGTCGAAAATGACCGTGCCAGGCTCTACTGGGACCGGGCCATCATCACGGACAGGACTATTCTTGCGAATAAGCCTGATATTGTGCTGATGGACCGGGCACAGTCAAGGATATTTTTGGTCGACATTACCATGCCTTATGACGAGAACCTCGTGAAAGCCGAAACAGATAAGCGAACAAAATATCTGGATCTGGCTCACAAGGTGACCGACATGTGGGATGGTCTGCCGGCCAAAATTATACCTGTAGTCGTTTCTGTGAGCGGGTTAATCCCAGTCAGCCTCTCGGGTCATCTGAGGCGGCTGGGACTCCGTGACGGACCGCTCCAAGCTCAAATGCAGAAGGCGGTGCTCCTCGATACCGTCCGCAGCGTCCGCCGGTTTCTTTCCCTTTCCCCCTATCCTTCGGCCGTCTGGTCTCCCCTGCCGAGGGCTTCCATCTGGTTGGGTTTTTATTTATTTATGTATTTTTATGTATTTATTTCATTTTGTTGATATTTATGTATGTTTATCATTTTCATTTACAATTATATATTTATACAGCCCAACCAGATGAGTAAACTATATAGATGCCCCAGATAATAATAAATATTTATTTCATTTCCAATTACACATGTTTACATACAGGAACAAATATGATTACAATTAAATAAAGTAACAATAAGTCTAACAAAAATAACATGCTATGATAAAATTAAAACTATGTGTAGCTTAATAATATAGAATCTCCAAAAGAAACATAGGAAAGTCAAGTTTATAATATTAGCTACCTGCATGAACTAGGTTGAGTACTTGTGTTTCAGATATCACTTATACAATCGGTTTAATAATGTAGGACACAAGATATTTAAATAATTAAACTATATTATATAAATAATAAAATAACTAAATAACAATTATTTGTTACCTACAATTAATACAAACTATTTTAGAATTTCTAACAACTTCTCTGTGGTTTCGTAATTTAATTTATTTACAAATTCCTTTACACTTATATTACAGTTCTTATAACTTAGACTATATACCTTTAGTGACTTGTTGAGCTTGCTATATAGAAAGGGTCCTAAAAATATGTAAAATTTGTTTACAAATGCGTGTTTGGTTTGAGGGTTTATACAAACTAAGTCCATTCTTCTCATGTCTATGGATTTTAAGTTAAATGGAAGTTCGGTATGATGTTTCAATATGATGTTCAGGATAAACAACTGACGGATAGTTAGTACACTACATGGCAAGTACAGTTGATGTGTAGGAAACATGAATGGACGGAAAGCGGCTACCATTAGAACTGCTCTCTGAGCACGTTCTAGTGGGAGCAATATTGTTTTAAGCACCACCCGAGGAAGTAATGCCATAAGCGAGTATGGATTGACACAAAGCTAAATAGACCTGTCTTATCAATTTGAAGTCAGCGATGTTACGTAGATATTTAAAAATATATACTAATTTACGAACTCTAGCACAAAGTAAATCGATGTGCTTGCGGAAATTTAAATTTGTGTCAAGCGTGATACCTAGATATTTTATATTGTCTGTTTTTGTTAATGTGGGACATGCACATGTAGTGCCATCATACGAGTTACAATGATGAGCGTAAATATTTATGTGAGTAGGTATGTTATTATTTCTCATTAAAAATAATATATATTGTGTTTTATTTGCGTTTAAACGTAAGAGATTATGAAGAAGCCAATTAGATACTATGTTAAAGCCTTGCTGAGCGTATTTATAAACCTCATCTTGTGATTTAGCTGAGAATAACAGGGCTGTGTCATCCGCATACGACATTATGACACCATTGTGAAGTTGAAGATTGCATAAGTCATTTATATAAATTAGGAACAATGTAGGCCCCAGGATATTGCCCTGTGGGATTTCATAAGAACTGTTTTGTAATTCAGTACTTGTGTACTCACCGATTTTTACACATTGAAAGCGATCACTGAGGTGATTGGAAAAAAATTGTAGTTGAGTTCCCCTTATGCCAAGTGTTTCAAGCTTTTGCAATAGTATAGGGCAAGAGATAGTATCAAATGCATTGGCAAGGTCTAAAAAGATCTCAATTGAGTGCATACCATTGTCAAGATTACTTGTGACATAATTTGTCAATTGGTGCAAGGCATCATTACATGATCTCTTAGGCCTAAAACCAAATTGTCTGTCTGACAGCAAGTTATTAGTTTCCAGATATTTTATTAACCTAGTATTTATGATCTTTTCTAAAATTTTAGATAAACCAGATAAAACTGAAATCGGCGTATAGTTACTAAGTTTTTATCACCAGCTATGTAAATAGGAGAAATCACTGCTTTTTTAAGCACTTTCGGGATAATACCATTTGATAGGCATAATTGAAAGATACGTGTTAACGGGGCGGCCAGTAAAGGTTTAAATCTTTTGAGTATGCGATTAGGTAAATATACCTAATCGCATACTCAAATGGGACAATAGTCCCATCCAACTGGACAATCTTCTTTTAAGCCAGATATTATACTTAAAATCTCATCAATATCTGAATTATTTAACAATACAAAAGAATTTAACTTAGAAAAAGATGTGGGCATAAAAATTGGATTACGAGTGTTGCTTAATTTTATTTTATTTTATATTATATATTTAATTATATAATTAATTTTATATTTGTTGTCTCTGCTATTTATCTTATAATTATTTACTTTAATGGTTGCTTCGTTTGGGTTTTTGTCTAATGACAGTAGATCAAGTGGAGGTCCAAGATTTTTTGAACTGAAGGTATTATTATTAATGAACTTCCATACAAGTTTACTGTTTTTACCGGTCTTTTGTAAAACATTTTTATCATATTGTGTTTTGAGGTTTTTTAATAATTTATTGAAAAAATTCCTATATCTTTTATAAGTAACAGAAAGTATTAAATTATCACGAGAAAGTTTAGATTTTAAATGAAGTTTGTCTCTATTTCTTATATAGCGGACGAGACCAGGGGGTGGTAATGTGTTGGTAATAGTCCATGAAAAGAGCAAATATTTAGGTAGTTATGTGCATGGGTATCTGTTTTCCCAGGGGTAATGTTAATATTTATGTCACCGGTTAGGATTATATTTTTATACGTGCTAAGTTTATTTAAGGTAATATCAAGGGACTCTAGAAATCTATCAATATTTTGTGAAGGAGGTCTGTAAATTGCGATAACAATCGTCTCGGAATTAATTCGAATGATTAAGCAATTACTATCCTGGAATGTAGGTTCTGTGACAGTTACTTTTAAATTATTTTTAACATAGATTACTAAACCGTCATTTTGATTAATGTTTTTTTCGGGTTTGTGTAAAGAATAGCCATCTAGAATCAGTAGGTGGGGTGGGAGGTTTGACAGCCAACATTCTGTTAGGACAATAATATCACATTTTATATCCAGTCTATGCAACAAAACTTCAAACCCGGTTATATTCCGATTTATGCTTCTAATATTTTGTGTAAGTAAGATTAACTTATTTTCAGGACGTGGAAGGAAGTGTTTACAGTCATCAACATTACATGTTTTAGCGTCAGACACAGAAAAATTGTCTATGTCATTGAGTAATTGATTCGCCATACTCAAGCTTAAAGATAAACTAAAACTAGTGTTTAAGAGCTAAGTAAATAATATAATACGCGGCGATCTTAGGCGCCCTCATAGTCTAAGGAGTTGATATATTTGTCATCTGCGAATTTACGTGCTGGACAGCTTTCATCACCAGTTTTGTTGTCGCAATTTCTTTTATAACGTTTACACGTCGCGCAAACGGGAACATGCGCTTTGTTATTACATTCGTTAAAGGAATGCCCGAGCTCTCCACAGTAGTTACATGTAAGGCTACTTTCCCGACAAAATTTGGCTAAATGACCAAACTGCTGGCAGTTGAAGCATCTTGTTACCATTGTAAAGTCTCTGACTGGGCATGAGATCCAATTAATATATATTTGTCCTTGATTGATAAGGGTCTTCCTGATGCTAAGTGGCACTTCAACAATGTAATTACAGGTAGGAAGGTTTTTCTTACCTGATTTATGGCTCAGTTTGACTGTTGCCAGGAAGGACTCACGCGTGGCATTGGGAAATTTATCGGCAATATTTTGTTTGAAGATGCACTCGAACACTTCTTTATCCGTGAGGGCTACAGGGACACCAAGAATTGCAATCCTTGGACGTCGTTTAGTCGGCTTTTCCATGGTAAGGCCAGAAGATACAAGATTCTCGGAGTTCTTTAATTTGTCGATATCTCCTTTTGTCTCAGCGCTATTTATAACTCCCCTATTTTTGACCTCCCTCACTTCTCGTTTACTGTACAATAATATTGTACAGTAGACAAAGGTATTTGGTATAAAAGCAAAAATATTCATTTTCCCACTACTCTGCCAATATTCATTTTTATTGCGTGCGTTATAACTTTTTAACTTTGTTCACATTGATATAAAATAAAACGTGTGTGTGTACTTATATACGCACGTAAGAATTTATACTTCTTTAGCGTAACAAAGCAAAAATAATTAAAACAAAACACGTTTTATACATTCATATATATTTGAATAACTACCTCGAATATAGTTATCAGTTCTCACGGAAACTTAACAATGGGTCTAGTCACCCAATTTTGTTAAGGGTATCAAAAAATTGTATAAAAAATTACGAATTCAACGGTATTCTTATTTTTTTTCTACCTTTAAAAATGACTGAAATATTGATGAGTAAAGTGGTGCTTTACGGTAAGGGCGACCGCTTTGCTCCGCATCACGATGTGACGTCACAAAACGACACGTCGAAGCCGCCAGTAGTCTTTATTGTTATATTTTTCTTATTCTTTCCATATTTATTACTCCTTATTTTTCTTTTCATGTTATTTATTTATAAGTAAACTTTATTTTCTGTTTTTTTTTTTTAATTCTGTTATATCACGCTCCGTGGAAATAAAAGTCCGATATGAGAAGATAAAATCCTCTAGATCAAGTTACACCTTAATGCAAAATTTCATCATAATGAGTTTAGTATTACACGCATTGAATGTTTGCGACCATTGCATTTTCAAAACAGAATAGGTACCAACTACCAACGTAATACCGCAATCAGTTTATTCAAAAGTAAGTCAAAGTAATCCCCTCCTATAACTATTACTAGATGTTTACTCTATATTGTGTGGTCCATAATTCATGTATTTAGTTGCTTTGTTTTTACCCACATTTTTACCTAATTAACTCCTTTCCCACCGAAAAGCCTCAAGACAAGGTGTAACAGACCAAAGACCGGACATTGGCAGAACTATTGTGACATAACCACAATACCAAGGGCCATATTGATAAAAAAAGTCAAAGTAAAACTAGGACCATATGTTTGCAACCACTGACGAACTACGTAACCAACAAAAGAAGGATGCCCATTTTCCACCTGACTATGTATAGAAATGAAATAAATCTTAAAATTCAGCTAATTAAATTCTTAATTAAATACGCGTGTCACAATGAAAAAAACGCAGAGAAAAATATTTATAATATTCATTTATGCTTATCCTACGTCAAGGGTAAACTTATTACCACCATATTTTGAACGCATCTCAACTACCCTTTTTCTAAGACGTTCCATTTCACATACTTCGCATTTCGCTACTTGACTTGATTATACCCTGTTTCTGAGTTTTAAACATTTATTTTATTTAATCGGTAAGTATTTCTCTATATTTTTATATATATATATATATATATATATATATATATTCCTTTTTAAATATATTTCTTTATTTCTTTTTGTATAGTACAGATTAATTAAAAATAATATAATAATTAAATAAATAAATAATGCAGTATGTCATTGAGTGCACACGAGTAAAACGAATTTTTTTGACATTTAACAGTTCTACGATTGACATCGGATCGGCGCAATCCAGTCCTTCCTTGTTACCAAAGAGAATATAATCACTTGTTGTGTTTGCGTCTTGTTGTGTATTGTCCCATTTTGTGTTTTTCATTGATCATATAGAATAGAAATATGTAGGGATACACAAGATTTTTCTCAGTATAATCTCAGAGGAAGTGATGATAGAACATTAATAAGAGATAGAAAAATTAAATATGCCATCAAAAACATAACTTGTAAAAAAGCCAAGTCTCGCAACTCGGTTCTTCTACCGTAAAAAGTTGTGAGATCCATGTAATACCAAGTCGGTTAATTTATTCAGTACATAGATTGATACATAGATTGACTTGGCAATCGCATGAAAACACAATATATCTAACAAGTAATACATATTATTTTAAATTAGATTGTTTAGTGCGATTGCCAAGTCAATCTATGTATCAATCTATGTACTGAATAAATTAACCGACTTGGTATTACATGGATCTCACAACTTTTTAAGGTAGAAGAACCGAGTTGCGAGACTTGGCTTTTTTACAAGTTATGTTTTTGATGGCATCTCATTTCTTTTTGTAGATAGTTATATCTAGGTAGCTATTTACACCTATTATTCCATTAAACATATATTATATGGGTACACTGATTCATTCACTGCAAATGTAACTTTGTAATACTATATGTTTATATGGGATTACAAAGTTATTTATGCAGTTGGTGTATCTCAAAAAATGGACCGAAATTGTAAAATATTTTAATTGTTCCTTGATTTATATATTAAACAATAATAGTATTCCAAATTTGAAGTTTCTATGTCTGCTAGAAGTGCCTCAGAGTTTTGATGATCGGTCAGTCAGTGAGTGACAAAATTAAGAAATTTTGACAAGTTATAATTCTTAAACTACTAGTTTAAATTTAATGAAATTTGAAATATACCGAGTCTATTCAATGCCTACTTGGTTAGTAAAAATTCGGGCTTCTAGTTTTATCCATAACGAAGTTATAGGGTTTCAGAAATGGCCTGAACTGCTTCGAGAAAAGGATGGTACGGCCATGCCGCTTTTTTGCTCGACTTGGCGGGGGCACTGCCGTGCCCCCAGATTTGGTAACGACAAATCCTAACCTAAAGAGTAACATTAATATTTTTGGGCTTCGTAGCGTTTAAATCGTAAAAATTACTACATGACATTATTTTCTAAACTTACAGGAAGTTTTTCTACTATACCTTATAACTATACATAAACTTTTACTATCAGGTTTTTAAATGTATGAAAAGTGGGCATTGTTCTTTCTTCACGTGTCACTAGGTACTAAATAACAGTACGAGTTGATTAATACCCACTGCATTAGTAAGTTTAAGTAAGGTTTTTTCATTTTAGGTCGTTGTAAATCATGTGCAACTTCATGGGTCGGTCAGTTAATACCTACTTATGTATTACTGCCTAATTACTAATCAATGGTAAAGCTGTTTACTTTTCGTAATCTTTTATTAGTAACTTACCTTTAGTGATTTATTTCACGCATTTCTGATGATAAAAAATCATGATTTTCTGAAAAATACTCCGCAACCATAAAAATATCCACTTTTGGCAGATTATCCGACTGTCTTTTTTCAAAGCCCGCTTCCATTTTCTTTTTTTACAGCACTACACACCGTGACTATACATATAAATATAATCATTTTAAACACTAAATGTTCAGTACTTTAGTTTATAGATCAAATCAAATAGTTTATTTGTGATTCACAGTTTACAAAAAGGTCTTATTTAAACACAAATATAAATTGAGATGTAAGCTATCCTATCTTTTAAGTTGGATCAAACTGCACATTGACCAAAAATTTCACTGAAATCAGTTCAGTAGTTTAGGAGTCCATCGCGGACAAACAACGTGACACGTACTTTTTATATATTACTAGCTGACCAGGCAGACGTTGTTCTGCCCTTTCCGAACAACCATTTGCTTTCCCAAAAAAACTCCTGAAATTAGCAATAAAAAAATTGAGGGTCACTTATCGGGATAAAAACTATCCTATCTCTCAAGTTGTACCAAACTGCACACAGTCTGCAAATTTTTTTTGAAATCGGTTCTATCTGTTGAATACTTACAGCAACACGTGGTGGTTATACTACTAAATTGTAGCTTATATTAAACGTTTGTATTTTTAACATAGCGCCATCTATTAAATATTTACTCAATCCAGTCAACAGATATCGTCATCTGACAGAATCGTTTGGAGCTAACAGATAATTGTGACTGTCAAATAATAGACAAATAATTTTCAATAAAATAATATTGTATTGCAACTATAAATTGAGATGTAAGCTATCCTATCTTTTAAGTTGGACAAAACTGCACATTGACCAAAAATTTTATTGAAATCAGTTCAGTAGTTTAGGAGTCCATCGCGGACAAACAACGTGACACGTACTTTTTATATATAAAGAAGACTAGCTCGCCTGGCAGACGTTGTTCTGCCCTTTCCGACGACCCTTCCTATAAAAATCCTTAAATTCGCAATAAAAAAATTTGAGGGTGATTTATCGGGATAAAAACTATCCTATCTCTCAAGTTGGACCAAAATGGACACAGTGTGCAAAATTTCATTGAAATCAGTTCAGTAGTTTAGGATTCCATCGCGGACAAACAACGTGACACGTACTTTTTATATATAAACTAGCTGACCAGGCAGACGTTGTTCTGCCCTTTCCGAACGACCATTTGCTTTCCCAAAAAAACTCCTGAAATTAGCAATAAAAAAATTGAGGGTCACTTATCGGGATAAAAACTATCCTATCTCCCAAGTTGGACCAAACTGCACACAGTCTGCAAATTTTTTTTCAAATCGGTTCCATCTGTTGAATACTTACAGCAACACGTGGTGGTTATACTACTAAATTGTAGCTTATATTAAACGTTTGTATTTTTAACATAGCGCCATCTATTAAATATTTACTCAATCCAGTCAACAGATATCGTCATCTGACAGAATCGTTTGGAGCTAACAGATAATTGAGACTGTCAAATAATATAGAAATAATTTTCAATAAAATAATATTGTATTGCGACTATAAATTGAGATGTAAGCTATTCTATCTTTTAAGTTTGACCAAACTGCACATTGACCAAAAATTTAATTGAAATCAGTTCAGTAGTTTAGGAGTCCATCGCGGACAAACAACGTGACACGTACTTTTTATATATAAAGATAATAAAGATAAAGATTTGTTAACTTCAGGCACTAAAGGGCGAGAACCCAGAGCCATAAAGCCAGTTATAAAAAGAATCTAAGTCAAACTAAAGCTAATTTTATTCAACAATTTACTTCAAGAGAAATTGATATTCTTCCAAATACCACTGAATTTGTATATTACCAATATGACTGAGACTAAAGAAAACATTTTTCTCTTTGTTCCTAATATCATCGGTTAGTTTCCGTTTTAATGAAATAGATTTTTATGTTCCCTGCGTCATTGTTTTAATTACCTACCTATGTATTTCAGGATTCGCACGGATTGTTCTCGCTATTGTATCATTTTATTACATGCCTACACATTGTGTATTAGCATGTATTTGCTACATAACTTCTGCTTTGCTGGACGCCGTGGATGGCCACGCAGCACGATTACTAAATCAAAGTAAGTTTAATTGATTGGTCATCCTTTAATTCAATTAATTTGCGTAGGTACTTTACAGAAAAGTTACTTTAATTTATTCCAGGGTTAAAGAAAATACTATTTTACTATTACAATTTTTATTGTTGTTAGGATTCATTATCATTAATGTATTATTACAGGTACTAAGTTTGGCGGAATGTTAGATCAATTGACAGACCGCGCGGGAACAGCTGGGCTTATGATGATACTTGCTACTTTTTATCCACGTTATACATTCTGGTTCCAATTATCAATGGCTATTGATATAACTGGTCACTGGATATATCTGCACACTTGTACATTACAAGGGAAGACTTCTCATAAATTTATAAACATGGCTGAGAATCCCATAATGCATGTGTATTACACAAACAAAACTGTACTTTTCCTCATGTGTGCAGGAAATGAAGCATTTTATGCAGCTCTCTATGTTATGCACTTTTATACTGGACCAGAGGGTGAGTTAAATAATTTAACAATATTTAAATAAAACTAATTTTACAGATTTTATCGCGTATATTAACTTATTTTATATTCCCGACGTTTCGAGCACTTTACAGCACCCATGGTCACGGGGGGGACTGAGGTGTATGACGTCCCAATGTCATAGTTAACCACGGCTACCTCCAGATTAAAAATTATTAATTTTTGTTCCGATCCACGCAGTATGAACTTACAGTATCATGAAGTCTTGCAGTTGTATGCTTGGGTTGGGATTTAATTTTATTAATTATGGGATCCCAAGCAGATGGTAGCACCCAGCCATCTTCTCTATTGAAATTAGGATGTTTCTTGATTTCAATAGCCTCGCGAATCATCCTTGGAAGGAATCGGTGTTCTTTAGCGAGGATTTGTGGTCTATCAAATCTAATGTAGTGACGGGGGCGATCCTGTACGTGTTCACAGACTGCAGACTTCCCGGAGCGTCTATTCTTCACATCAGCTATGTGTTCTTTAACACGGGTTTTTATAGATCTTTTAGTTTGTCCTATATAAGAGAGACCACATTCACAATCAAGCTTGTACACTCCTGCATCTTGCAGAGGAATATTACACTTGACTGATGGTAAAAACTGACTAATCTTCTTCGGCGGCTTGAAATATGTTTTAATGGAAGCCCACTTCAAGATGTAGCCAATCTTGTCAGTGACACCTCTGACATATGGCAGTACAGCAGGCACTCGCTCGACTGTGGCCGGCTTCACTCGTTCACTGTGACGTAGGCGCGGGACCCGAAGCTTATTGTCGTGCAAAACTTGCTTGACGTGTTGGAGCTCGGCGGCCAGGTGTTTACTGTCACAGATCCCTCGTGCTCTCTGAAACAAAGATTTACCCACGGTAGCTAACTGTGAAGGATGGTGGTGAGAATCACCGTTTAAATATCTATCTGTATGGGTCTTTTTTCTATACACAGTGTGGCTCAAGGTGTTATCAGGATTCCGAATTACTAACACATCTAGAAAAGCTAAAGAATTGTTTGCCTCTAACTCCATTGTGAACTGAATTTTAGAATTTAAGGAGTTAAGATGGTCTAGAAATGCAGTTACTTTATCTAAAGGGAGAATTGTGAAAGTGTCGTCTACGTACCGCTTGTAGAATCTTGGGTTTACGGGAGAAGTACGCAGGGCTTTCTCCTCAAAGTCCTCCATGAATATATCGGCAACAATGGGAGATACAGGTGAGCCCATCGCCACTCCATCTACTTGCTTGTAGAACTCCTCCTTCCACAATAGGTAGCCAGATGTAAGGCAGTGTCTAAGTAATACTGCATATTCTACGGGCATGTTGTTTTGCTCTAGCCTTCTAGTAACAATCGAGATGCAGTCTTCAACAGATAAGCATGTGAACAGAGACTGCACATCAAAACTGACCATAGTTTCATTGTCTGCCAGATGTAGGTCTTTAATCTCGCTGACAAAATGGTAGGAATCCTTTGTGTGTGCTCTTGTATGTCCCCTGAGCGGTGAGAGTATATTCGCTAAGTGTTGAGCCAATTTGTAAGTTGGTGAATCGATTTGGCTCACTATAGGACGTAGTGGAGCATTGGGCTTGTGTATTTTTGGTAACCCATACAATTTCGGTGGTTTGGCACACGTAGGTATTATCGATTTTACGTCTAGATTTAATCTTTCGGAGTGTTTCTTTATGAGATCACTAGTTGTTTTGAGTGTGTTATTTGTTGGGTCATTTTTAACCTTTTTATAAGTACTTAATCTGTCAAAACAAACTCTGGATGATGCAACAATTAGAGTATTATCGAAACGCCTACGTCACAGTGAACGAGTGAAGCCGGCCACAGTCGAGCGAGTGCCTGCTGTACTGCCATATGTCAGAGGTGTCACTGACAAGATTGGCTACATCTTGAAGCGGGCTTCCATTAAAACATATTTCAAGCCGCCGAAGAAGATTAGTCAGTTTTTACCATCAGTCAAGTGTAATATTCCTCTGCAAGATGCAGGAGTGTACAAGCTTGATTGTGAAGGCCACAGTCGAGCGAGTGCCTGCTGTACTGCCATATGTCAGAGGTGTCACTGACAAGATTGGCTACATCTTGAAGCGGGCTTCCATTAAAACATATTTCAAGCCGCCGAAGAAGATTAGTCAGTTTTTACCATCAGTCAAGTGTAATATTCCTCTGCAAGATGCAGGAGTGTACAAGCTTGATTGTGAATGTGGTCTCTCTTATATAGGACAAACTAAAAGATCTATAAAAACCCGTGTTAAAGAACACATAGCTGATGTGAAGAATAGACGCTCCGGGAAGTCTGCAGTCTGTGAACACGTACAGGATCGCCCCCGTCACTACATTAGATTTGATAGACCACAAATCCTCGCTAAAGAACACCGATTCCTTCCAAGGATGATTCGCGAGGCTATTGAAATCAAGAAACATCCTAATTTCAATAGAGAAGATGGCTGGGTGCTACCATCTGCTTGGGATCCCATAATTAATAAAATTAAATCCCAACCCAAGCATACAACTGCAAGACTTCATGATACTGTAAGTTCATACTGCGTGGATCGGAACAAAAATTAATAATTTTTAATCTGGAGGTAGCCGTGGTTAACTATGACATTGGGACGTCATACACCTCAGTCCCCCCCGTGACCATGGGTGCTGTAAAGTGCTCGAAACGTCGGGAATATAAAATAAGTTAATATACGCGATAAAATCCGTAAAATTAGTTTTATTTAAATGTGTAGTGTTCGCGTAAATATAAGAAATCATTATGTTAACAATATTTAATAAGATATTGACTTTACATTTTGTGGTAATTTTCATGATAAGTAAATGAATTTGAAGTATATTATTGGTATTAGTAACGTTTCAGTCACCACTTATAACTGTATGGCCAAAAAAAGCACCTTTGCCTGCACATGTGACCATCATCTGAAGTTTTGAATAACATACTAAAATCTAAATATTATTTATGAATAACAATAGCGTAGCAGTGGGCCTTTGATTATTATCAAGATATTGGCTAACGACACCCACATAAAGGTGATAAAGGGTAATAGATGTTCTTAAACCGCCGCTACAGTTTATATAGGTTGACACAAAACTCCAATACAGTCGACTCGATAATTTGAAGTTGGGGGACTGTCAAAAAATTTCGAATTATCGAAAGTTCGAATTAACAGATAGGAGTTAAAAAAAATTGACGTCACACATGTAAGAATAATTACAATTATTGTTGTTGTTTTTTTTAAATTTAATACATTTTACTTATCCTTTCGACTGCGGAGACTAACCGCCCTACTCCGTTGACTGCGGAGCTGTTCAATAAAATGGACGGCTGATTGGGCGCATTCTATTTTAATTTCTCGATTCTGGTATATCAAATACTATAACATGTATACATTTCTGAATTCTATATGAAATTTCCTACAAATGTGTATATAAATTTAATAAATTCCCAGAATAATTTTAGTTCTAAGATAGCGGTTTGCTTCATACAAATTAAAAAAACATTTCACACTTACAAAATGAGATGAAACACAAAATGAGGTTACAAATAGGAAGGTTAGTTACCCAGGTGTTGTTTTAACATAATTAACCACACAATCAATCAAGATTTGTACGAAATAATTGCAAACAACTCAAATGTTAGCGCGCGTCAATTACACTGATGGCTGACTCAAGGGACAGACGAAATCAACACATGATATAGATATAAAATCCTACTAAAGTGTGTAAGCTGTGGGGTTTTTATGCTATCCTTTCTTATCCTTTATACATCGACATATAGTAGAATGAGTTAGAAATAGTGCTTAATGCTTTGTTTCATCATTAAAAAAGCGAGGAAAAAATGTCTAACACTTGGACACCCGCAGTCAACGGAGATATTTTCGTGTCCAAGTGTTAGACATCCGCAGTTGAGAGGTTATACATATGTAAATCACTTAATAGGTGTAATTTTGGAGTGAAAAGTCTCGTGGATTCTTCATTGAAACACTCACTTCCATTAGCGTTATCAGCGGCAACTGCTCTGATTTGTCTTCTGCATCACCTTCATTTCCTCTGTCTAGTGCAAGAATTTCCGCATCAGTCACGGTTCTCCAAGCTGCAACATCTTCATTAACTCATGCAAAATCTGCAAAAGCTGAATAAAGCTGATGAAAGCTGAGCTGGAATAAATTCCCAAAAAGTTGGTTTTACCTCAGCCGTGTCACGTTGAACCTGCACTTCTTCCAATGATGGGGAACAAACACCGTTATTCACATTTGAACTTTGCCCTCAAATTTGTTTAAAACTATTCCATGCCTCTTCTTAGGGAGCCACCCTTTTTTGCCAAAAAAATGAGTCCCAATTCGTTGGCAAATGATTTGGACTTCTCTTTTAATAAAATGCCACTGACTGACTGACTGCATTGCTTAAGCCATTTGACTAAATACTCCTCAAGACGAGGGAAGTCACCTTGCCTTTGCCGTTTTCTTGATCTGCTCGGTGTCACACTGAGGATATCTCCTTGTTCTTCAAGATGGTAGAAAGTGAGCTGACAGGGATATTGAAGTTCTTGGCAATGTCTATCCTCCTATTGCCTCTCTCAAAGGCTTCAGTGGCGCAAATCTTGTTCGCGAGCGTTAAACACTTGTATTTCTTTCGGTCTTACATGATGGCACATACAGGGCTTGTATAGATACTGAATAAGAAAACGAAAAGCTTCTGATCAGAACATGCTCCAGCATGTCTCTCCAGAAACGAAAGTTCGAATTGCAGAGAACTGTCGCGAAGTCGAGTATATCTGTCACTGTCAATGTCAACTTAAAAAAAGTAAGAATTTAGAGTAATTTAAGTTTTGTTTTGGGTATTAATTAGTGATTTATGAATATTTTTAGAAAATTATTATAAATATTTCGATGCAGCTCCGGCAGCTAAAATTGCATGGCTTGAGATAAGCCCCCTTGACCCCCCCACAATGACAGACTCCTCAAATTCAGGCGACTTGATACTAAGCCCAACCCGTTAATTTAAAATAATATAAATACAAATAGTGGTTTCAAAAAAAAAGTCAAATATAAAAATAATTTAGAAAATATGTCAAAAATGTTCACCATAATAATTATTCACAATCATATTTGCAAAAAAGCCCAGAGTTTACTTTAAATTCAATTTAATTTGTGTTCAGCCACAAGGTAAAAAGTAAAAGATCAATCAGGTTCAAAAAGTGATTAGGAAATTTGGCAGTGAATATCACCTTTTCTTAGTTAAATCTTAATGTCTTGCCGAAATTCTCAGAAATCTTTCTTTAAAATGTGCTTATGAAATTTATGGGTCTCATTAAATATGGGAGAATTAAATATTTGCCATTATTTAATTATATGATTTTTTCATAAGGTGCTCTAATACATGCCATTTAAAAGCCAATTTTAAAATAAATAAAAAAATCTAATATATGTACTTAATTCACAGCAGAACTAGACATTTTTTTAAGTTTTATTAAACTTAAAATTACTTAAAAAAACTAAATTTTTGGCGTGTGATAGTAAACTGAAAGCAGGCGCAATATGCTATGTTAAATAGGGGCATACATATACATTTCTAGTATGACTGGTATGGCATGCACAGCTTGTATACTAATTTTATCTACTATGCATAGCTCTTCATAATTCTAAGCAATAGGATACATTCATCATATTATAGCACCATGTTTTTAGGGTTCTATACCCAAAGGGTAACCAATGGGACCCTAATACTAAGTGTTCGCTGTCCGTCTGTCTGTCTATTAGTGGGCTATATCTCATGATCCATTATAGGTAGACAGTTAAAATTTTCATAGAATATGTATTAACATATGTGTAATAAATACTAATAGTGAGTCAACTCGGTGATTACACGGAGCAACGATGGGGCGCGGTATGAAGGAGAGCGGTGTCCCCTCCCTTGCACGCGACGTCTGCGGGAGCACCGGTCGGCTCCACTGGCGTACCGGTACGCCCGTTTAGGAGTGTCACGTGCATGAAACTAGTTGCACGACTTGTAAAGTAGTAATTAATTCGTATCTTTGTATAGAAAAATAAATTATTGTGAGAAATACAGATAAAATATAATGTTATGATATTATTATCTAAGAAAATGTTTTTGTGAAAACCCTTGCATATTTTTAGCGACTAGACGTCAAGACAGCCTTGTAGGTATTTTGCGGTACAACAAAGGAGTTGAACCACTATTAGTATTTATTACACATATAAAAATAGAAATAAATTAAAAATTAGAGGGGCTACCTCCCTTACTAGAATCGTGTTTTGCGATGACTCGCACTTAGCCAGCTTTTTTTTAATTTATCTATTTGGTGAGTAGTGATGGCATAAGAGGAACCACTACCTCATATCAACCAACACTAGAAGGACAAGCAACAGAAGGAAATGAAACAGGAGATGCAAGATGCGAGCAAACATATCCTGAAGTTATCTAACGGGAGTCCCTATGTTCAGCAGTAGACTTTTGATAGACTATTATGTAATAAATGCTCTAATATTTTTAATTATGTACCAACTCTCTATTAATAAACCTAGCAAGCTAACAGCATAGCAAAGTGGCGAAGCAATCAGCTTTGTAGCGGTTTCTAACGGAAAAAAAATTCAAAATAGGAGGTTCAGACGCCTGGGTGATCAGTAATCGATTGCTGAAAACAGAATTTGAAAATTCGAAACCGTTCTCGAGATTATCGTGGGACAGACGGACAGACATCGTGAAATCAATAAGTGACTTCGCAAGCTTCACCACTTAATAAGTACCAGTATACTTGTTAATACTAAGTTTTTTTTATTTACAGTTCTGGGTATTGGATTGTTCAAACTAATAGCTCTTCTGACAATGCCAGTAGCAGTTGTTAAAGCAGCCATCTCTGTCCTCCATGCCATTGTTGCATCCCTTAATTTGGCTATTATTGATGTAAATGAGAGGGCTGCAATTTCGGAAAAACAGAAGAACTAAACATTGATAATGGTGAAGTATTACCTAAAATTCAAGTATATTCACAATAATTTAGTCAATGATAAGTTCCAAGTGAAAATTTGTCAAAATTAAGTTGCTACATATTAATTTTCTATTAAAAATGAACTTTTAATATTATACAATATTTATATTTTTATGGCCCACAATTTGTAATTGCTACAACTATTTTTAACCTTACAATAGGAATTTTAGTATCATAACAATGTGTAAATTAATTGACAAGATGAAAATTTTACTCCATTATATATGCAGTTTAAAATTAAAAAAAAAATCTTAAAAATTATTTGACTAATGCTCCTTTTTTCATGGCTCATTATAATTTGATACAAGAAACTATTATAGCAAATAAAAAGTTCTATTTATATTTTGCATTTATTGATCTAATGTATTAAAAAAATTCTGTGATTTAGTTATTATTTTTCATGTTAATAGAAATAAATTATTTACACTTATTACTTGATACAATTAAAATAATTACAATGTTATAGGGTTATTGTTTGCACTAGTTTCATTTTTAAAATGTAATTAAGGCAAGAGAAGTGTGTCAGGATCATACCAAATAGAAGTCCATAGTCTCTGTCTAGCCCTCTGGGGGATAGGCGTGAGTGTTTATGATTAGTTAGTATAGTTTTATTTTTAAAATTTATGAGTTATAAATTTATAACTTGGTTTTCCTGAATTCCTAACTTTGCCATAATCCATCTCATCATCATCTTTATGCCATCTGGCATAAAATCAGCCTGCATTATCTTTATCTTTATTGTTACATATTGTTGGTGAGTCTGTTAGTGATTGTGTACTATTTGACTGGCTTAAGCGATTGAGGCCATATTCACATAATACATTTGTTTTGTCAAGATAATGGTTCATAGCTAAGAATCCGTTAAGTAGTGCTGTATAAAAGACTATATGTATAAACCAAACTGACTTAATCACAATATACATAATAATTAATAATATTATTTTGGTTCAGTGTCAAAAAAGGAAATAACATTTGGCCTCTATAGGCGGCGCAGTGGCCGAGTTATTAATAAATTTTAAACTGATATTTAAAAGAAACAAGTAGATTGTCAATTAAATGATTAAACAAATTAAAATTTGCGATTTTGTTTGTACAGTAAGGCTACAATGGCTATTTGAGTACAGAACCAGAGTATGAAACATATCCAACTGCAAAGAGGTGTAAGACAGGGTGATGTTATATCCCCGAAACTTTACCGCTGCATGGTAAGACGTTTTCAAGCTACTGGATTGGAAAGGATACGGTATTAAGCTCAATTGTGAATACATCACTCATCTTCGATTTGCCGACGAAATAATCCTTATGGTAGAGTTGCTGGAGGACCTAAGCACTATGTTCAATGTCCTTAATAGTGTCTCCTTCATTAGATTAAATGAATATGGACAAAACAAAGATAATGTGTAATGTCCATATCATACCTAAGCCAGTAGTTGTGCTCTCCCATCTATGCTCGTAGTTGTTGACGAGTATGTTTACCTAGGACAAATAGTCCGACTAGGTTAGTCCAACTTCGACATTAATTGAAGGATTCAACTAGGTTGGGTGGCGTTCGGAAGATTAAGACAGATCTTCTCGTGAGTTATACCTCAAAATCTGAATACAAGATTGTACAAACAGTGTGTTTTGTCAGTGATGATTTTCGATCTGTGAGTGATGATCTGAGACGAGATCCTTTCCTGGTAGCCGTATGAGAAAGCTCAAGGTCGCTCAGGGAGCTACGGAGACTGCTTACTACTACTACTGCTTGGGGTATCTCTGTGTTATAGACTTAACAATTAAGATATCTGCAGTAGAACCATCGTAATCGACATAGCCCCAACAGATTAGTAAGCTGAAGTGACAATGGGCCGACCATATAACTCGAAGAACTGGCAACCGATGTGGCAGAAAGGTTTACGAGTGGCAGTCTCGTACCATTAAGCGAAGTGTAAAGCGGCCCCCTCACTAGATGGAGTGACCTGGTAAGACATGCAAGAAGTCGATGTATGCAGGTGGCTCAGGACTGTGCTTTGTGGCTTTCCTTGGTGGAGAACCATATTTAGTAGTGGAGTTGTGAAGGTCGGTAATGAATGAACGATCTTTATACTTTTCTCTTTATAAAATATACATTTATTTAATTCATTTACTTTTAGGTTTTTTTTTAAATTATTTTGATTGGTTTACTTAACCATCGTTATAATTAAAAACATTACATTTTAAGATAACTTCAAGTAACCAAATTCATTTCGTTTTTATTTGTCAGTGGCTTTTATGGAACATATATGCTAATAACTAAAAATAAATACTTGTGTATATTTTATTTTTAACACTAGCAAAACGGGAGGTTTTAAAAAAAAATAAGTTGAAATAACTTTATCATTTTTGGTTTGGTGTTCCGTAGAAAATGTCTCGGTCAATAGTGAGGTAAAAATATCGGCACAGACAACATTTTTAATCTTTATTTTTCAGACAATACTTGTTTTTAAAGCATACAACTCTTTTTCATACTATAAATATGTATGAGATTAAAGCTTAGAAAACAGGAAATGGCCAGTGCTTAGTGACAGCTTATCAAACAAAGAGAAGCAAAAACCAAGTCAAGTTGACTTCCTTCAATTGTTAACATTGTCTTGTCTTTATATTTAAAATTGGTAACTGCTAATTAAAAATTGTAATTTTAATAATGAAATCAAGTTAACCGGACGCCGCTTCAAGCGCGCTGCAAACTTGACGGTAAACTGGATCGTGTATGGCAACCATTAGCCGCTTGGCCACGCGGTCGCCAATTTCGTTTAACAGCACTATCTAGCGATGAGTCAGGTTAACCTAAAGGCGCCTACTGACATGCCTGCCGCAGGGGCAATCTAGGGAGCACAGCGATCGGAGCAATATCGGAGGTGTCTCTACACACACGCCTGCCGTTCTGAATGAGAGTGTACGTCACGCTGGACGCACGCGTTGAGAATGGCGCCAGTTTTATCGAAATATCAATGAATCGGTATATATAGCTTTGGCTCTTTTCTATATACAATAAGGGTGACAAATAAGCACAGTCCATCTGATGGTAAGTGGACACTGTGGCACATAGACACCCACATTTATCAATAAAACATATAATTAATTAATAATTATAAACAATATAGTGCTTATAAGCTGCAGCATAGCTCTGCCACGCTATTTTTAGGCTATCAAAGAGAATTAAATATGACTAACTTCACTCGTCATAATTTAATATAACCAATTTATTCTGTGTTATAACTTAATTAACTAGTACTTAGTAACTATAATTTAACTAGTATTACAAATAGCCAGGATAGTTTTCTAATGATGAGTTTTAATAAATTTAATTACTAAAATATGTATTTTTATATAATTATTTTGTTAATGACATTTTATTTATATTCCAGCAATTTTAATACCTACTATTGGAATATATTCTTTCCCATACTAGCCCTTATGATAAGTTAGGTAACAAATCCCAGTAATGTTACTTGTAAGTTACAATACGTTCAAATGACGTTCTTTCTGCGGTTCTGACTTGTACTCATACGTGTGCTCCGCGCGGAAGTTGCAACGAACTGATTGAAATTGCTCCAATTTCGCACACACGCGACAGCGGCAGGACCAATTTAGGAAGCAAGGAAAGTCTTGCGCTCCTGCCGCCCTGCCGCAGGGCCGACTTAAAAAATTGCCCCTGCTTGCCTACACACATCACAATTAAGGGTCATCCCCACTCCTACACCCTAGATTGCCCCTGCGGCAGGCACGTCAGTAGCCGCCTTAAGTCGTGTGTGCTGTGCATAATCTGAAGCATTTTTGCATTTATCCCCTTGGGACGGGTTTTTGGTTATCAGCCAAGTAATGTTTTAATTACATAAGATATACATTTTAATCCAAAGTTTTGGGTTATAAACCTTGTTAAATAGTATTTTTATTTAATCCGAAACAGTTGCAAGATGTTTTGTTTTTTTAACTCGGTCTCGTGCATTATAGAGTAATTTATTTTGACCTCTCGCCAGAGAGTAGTATGTTCCTTGATTTGACAGATAAAAATGTATATAGGTACATAGGTAGTGTTGTTCGCTAGCCAGAACAATATAGGCTGGATTTAGTGCTCGACCGACGGTCAGCACGTATCGTACGCGCTAACGGTACGTCCTGATCGTCGGTCGAGGCCAAGCGTATAGTGCTTAACTGACGGCAAGCTTTGTTAGACGTGTACAATTACGAAGAAAAACGGATCCATTTAATTCTATAATATGTGCGTACTATTTACGCAAGCGATTACGACATAAAAGACGGAGAAGATATCATTTGCACCCAATAATTGTAGACCGTTTAATTGAAGGACAATTTTGTTCATTGTATTCAAAATTTCGAGAACAATGTTCATGTATCAATGTTCATTTTTGTTCGCGATAATGCGTACGCGCGTACAGTCGGTCGCTCTGTCAGCGTCGCACTGAGCGCACGCATGTACCGCCATAGCGCGTCAGTCAATCGACGTACGTCGGACCGACGAGCTCGACCGACGGTCCTCGTACGCGCGTAGTACTTCATCAGCGCTGCGCTGTAACCGTTAATAGGTTTTCATTCATATAGCTACGCTCAACCGATGTCAGCGCTCACCGTCGGTCGAGGACTAAATCCAGCCATAGGAAGTATTAACAAATAGACAAGTTCTTTTTATTTTAAGACAGCATGATCTTTAATTTTGTGATTGTTGTAGCAAGTGCAATTTAAGATTGCTTATAATATGTGCTTATTTGCCTAGTCTTTATTTTATATTAAATTGTAAATGTAGTAATGGATGTTAGATTTACTTATCATTGTAAGCAAAATAATACTTATCGTGTATGTATATTTTTTGTGTTTTATTAAATGTTAAAATTGTTCCTTTATGTAGCACTCATAGTTTATTGCTTTTAAATGATATAGTAGATACATAATATAAGAAAAATCGGAATTTGGAGTCCTACCAAAGCTTCCGCTTCAGCCACCTTCAATAATAAGAGCACCTTCGGTCGAAAGTAACCTACCTACGAGGTATTTACTTACTACAAATATGCGACAAAACTGAAGTTTCTATAGTTGGTATACAATATTTTAAGTATCGTTGATATGAGTGATAAAAAATGACCAAATCTATATAGTTCAAAATATTACGTTTTTTAATCTATGAGATAGATTCCAAACTAATTAATATTGTTATTATCATTATTTGATTTTATTTGATTGCTAAATATTAAAACTAAAATGTATTGTATAATTAATTATTATTATGTATCAATTAATAAATAATTAAATGAAATAAACGGATTTTTCGTATAATTGTAGATGTGTAGTTCTTCGTAAATTTTATATAAAATAATGTTATTATTTTAACACACCGAATAAATAAGTGCGGAATTTGCATTGTTATCACCTTTGGTTTCGACCGAAGCAAGTATCATCTACAGACCGAAGGTTACAGCAGAAGCCGAGCAGCCGTCTCGGTTTCGGTTGGACACTTTCTCACATAATTATGAAAAGCAATTAACACAAACTCAAACCTAACGATAAGTATAATACCCACTTATATGTGTCCTTGTATCAGCTATTAAGTCAAGATTAAAATATATTTAACTTTTTGTTATTTATTGCATGTAAAGTGTGGATTATTTTCTTATTTCTAAAACCTTTACAATTTATAAAAAAAAAAACTGATGAAATAGTGTAATAAGTTGTATAATAATATAATATTGAAACTTAGAATTATTATCAATATTTAATGAAATGTGTGTTGGTAATATTTATTAAAATTTATGTCTGCATTAATAAATAAATAAAATTATAGCGTCCATGTGTTGATAGTTTTGCTCATTTTACCTTATCAACAGATTTTATCTTCGTAAATTTAATTTTTTTATAAAAGTGTAACATTGTTAAAAGGATTTATTAAAAAAAATAGCTCTTTTAACGAGAGTGAAGAAAAAGGTATTCCAAAAGGGGTCGTCAATTCATCCACTTTACATGGCGACCCTGCTACTATTAGTTCGCTGATTTTAATTAGACTAATATTTTACTATCTACAGTTAATATTAACACTTTCACTGTTCCATTTTCAGATACAATAGTAAGACAATAGCAATGAACTATATGTAGTACATGGGACAGCGAATAGGTCAATATATATGCCATGTGGAACTACATCACAGGGACTTTATCTAATAGGTACAAGTCTAGCAGGATTTCTAGTGTTTTCGGGAAATTATTATAATTATTAGAGGTAGGTACAGCACTGGTGCAGGTCTCATTATCTAATTACATATATTACTTAGTGCCAGCCTATATAAGTCCCACTGCTGGGTACAGGCCTCGCATTTTAAAAAGGTTATTAATATTTTGTATTAGTCCGCCGCAATGCTATTGACGGACTTGACATATCCTCGAAATATTCCACAGACATGCAGGTTTCTTAATTGAATATAACTAATTTGAACGCGTTTAATTTTAATTACATAATTCCGGACGCTTTGGGAGCTTTAATGCGTCCATAGTGACGAGGAACTCTCTAAGATCATCGAAAGACGTTAATTTAATTTATTATTGTTTATCTATAAGAAATGAAAACCGTTTATCTACATAGGCTGCACTAAAAGTATCGGGAATGGAATATTTCCACTGTTCCTGTCATATTAAAATCTTTTTAATTGAAAACTCCTTGGTTTTAAAATTCGAATCCCGTTTATTTATTATAAAAAAGATTCTCGGTCTTGTCAAACTTGTTTAGTCGTTGAGAGAATGGAATTGACTCGAGAAAATCCAAGATCGATGATTTATTATGACTTTCGAAGTGTTTTAACACAAAAACAGTGTGTTGACCGGATGATTTCTGCATTTGGTGATGAAGCCCCATCCAGAACCACAATTTATCGCTTCGCTGGTTTGCTGAATTTCAACGTGCACGTGTCAAGGTCAGTGATGATCCCCGTCAAGGTCGTCCGAAAACTGCAGTCACGCAAGAAAACGTTGATGCTGTGCGTAAGCTGATTGAGGAAGATCGACATGTGACATTCAGGCAACTTTGGACATTGGCATGAGTCAAATACAAATAATCTTGCATGAACAATTAGGTGTAAAAAAGTTGTTTTCCCGATGGATACCGCATTCGCTCTGTGAAGAGCAAAAAGCGGCTCGCGTTACTTGCTGCGTCAGAACTCTCGAAAAATTCCACGCAGGATCCTCAAACGATGTATACAATATCATGTCAGGTGACGAATCCTGGATATACGCGTACGAACCCGAAACAAAAAACGAGTCACGAGTTTGGGTGTTCGAAAATGAGTTAAAGCCAACAAAAATTGTTCGTTTACGGAGTTACGGAGGAATTGGCATCAAAACAAATTTTGATACAGGGCCCATCTAAGGCACGCTACGCCACTGGTCAGTACCTACTTATCGTTACCGCCGTGTGTGGCAGTGTAACAAAAGGCATGCTCCCATTTCGTCATGTTGGTGTATTAATAAGCGACTAGGAAATGGCGTGGCAAAGCCACGCTGCAGCTATAATGTAGTTTAACACGAATGGATCGACTCGACCGAGGAGAGGACCACACACGATATTATCAGCGTAAAATAGCAGCTTTTTTTTTTTTTTTTTTGCGGATGGAAAATCATCAAATGACGCCTTTCGCTCTGGGTGGAGCGGAAGGGAGTGTCAGACTTTTACTGACTAAAAACCATCCGTGTTCCTTCAGTGCCCTTACGTTCCGGAGCCGCGGTATCTCTTTCGAACAGCCCGCAGCCCCGGCAGGCGTCGGCCCTTGCGGGCCCCTTCACGATGCTGACAGCTCTTTGAGGCGCGCGTGGAACAAAACGCGCCGTCGACACGGCCTGTCGTCGTTAGACGGACGGACGGCGAGCTACCCATTGCTCGCCATCCACAGGCCCGCGCCTACGGTGGCCGGGGGCCACGACGTAGCCCCCGACGCCCGGGGCGTCTCCCGCGGCGGCCGGGAAGGAAACCTGCTGCTCTCTCCTTCTCCCGCTCCGCCACCTCCTTCGCTAGCATCACTGCTTCGCAGAAGGTGGTGACGGCATCCCATTCCGTCTCGCTCCGGACCATGGCTTCGACCAGGGCCGGACGCGAGAGGTCGCCGCCGCCTATCGCCGCTACGAGGACACGGCGGTGCTCCGCCCAAGCAGGGCACACCTCCACGGTGTGCTCCACCGTGTCCTCCGGTCGATCCTCGCAGTGAAATAGCAGCTTAATGCTACTGTTTCGTATGTCTACTCTTCTCTAACCGGAGACCCTTTTTTACTGGAAACGAGGCATTCCATCTTAGTCCTCAGGGGTGACAAGTAACAACGCATCTGCGTTTTGAATATTAATCGAGGATAGATGTAGATGTCTATGAGCCACAGCATCCACTTACTATCTGGTGGACTGTGTGCTCGTTTGTCAAACTTATTCTGTAAAAGAAAATGGCAAAGAGGCATGGCGTCCAACTAAGATAAAACTAACCTTCCTGCAAATGTTCAGACCAACGACAGGAAGCAGCGTCGAAGGTGCGAGACGTCTGGTTCTACGATCATCATTCGCCCCCAAACCTATGTCTGGCAGTGGACTTCTACGAGTTCATAAAGAAAGAAATATAATTATATTGTTTATTACTAATTAGGGTTAGCTAAATGTTTGGCTGTAGGACGTGAATTCAATTGGCCGCACGTACATAAGTCATCATCATTACAGCCCTTCACAAGTCCACTGCTGAACATAGGCCTCCCCCAAAGAATGCCACAAAGCACGGTCCTGAGCCACCTGCATCCATCGACTTCCTGCATATCTTACCAGGTCGTCACTCCATCTAGTGGGGGGACGCCCTACACTTTGCCTGCCGGTACGAGGCTGCCACTCGAGAACCTTTCTTCCCCATCGGTTGTCGGTTCTTCGAGCTATATGGCCGGCCCATTGCCACTTCAGCTTACTAATCCGTTGGGCTATGTCGGTCACTCTGGTTCTACTGCGGATATCCTCATTTCTGAGTTTATCACGCAGAGAAACTCCGAGCATAGCCCTCTCCATAGCTCGCTGAGCGACCTTGAGCTTCCTTATCCGGCCAGCAGTGACGGACCACGTTTCAGTTCCGTATGTCATCACTGGCAACACGCACTGGGTGTACAGTCTCGTTTTCAAGTTTTGAGGTATACCTGACGAGAAGATGTGCCGTAATTTCACGAACGCTGCCCAACCGAGTTGAATCCGTCGATTGACCTCTCGGTCGAAGTTGGACTTACCTAGTCGGACTATTTGTCCCAGGTAAACATACTCGTCAACAACTTCGAGCTTAGTGTTCCCAACAACTACCGGCATAGGTGTGACATGGACATTAAACATGATCTTTGTTTTGTCCATGTTCATCTTAAGACCTATCCGTTGGGAAACACTATTGAGGTCATTGAGCATAGTGCTTAGGTCCTCCAGCGATTCTGCCATAAGGACTATATCGTCGGCAAATCGAAGGTGAGTGATGTACTCGCCATTGATGTTGATACCGTATCCTTTCCAGTCCAGAAGCTTGAAAACGTCTTCCAATGCAGCGGTGAAGAGTTTCGGGGATATGACGTCACCCTGTCTTACACCTCTCTGCAATTGGATAGGTTTCGTACTCTGGTTCTGTACTCGGATAGCCATCGTAGCCCTACTGTACAAGCACTTCAACACTTCGATATACCGACAGTCAACTTGGCACCGCTGAAGGGACTGCAGCACCGCCCAAATTTCGACGGAATCAAAGGCTTTCTCATAGTCCACATACGCCAGACATAGTGGCAAATTGTACTCCTCGGACTTCTGTACAATTTGCCGTAGGGTATGTATGTGGTCTATGGTGCTAAAGCCTTTTCGGAAACCGGCTTGTTCGGGAGGCTGGAAGTCGTCAAGTCTGCGCGCGAGACGATTCGTAATGACTCGAAAATAGCACGTAGACGCGGCTCAGAAGGGAAATCGGTCTGTAGTTCTTCAAGAGAGCGTTGTCGCCTTTCTTGAAGAACAAGACCACCGCACTTCTGCTCCACGCCTCCGGTGTAATGCCACCATGGAGGACGGAATTAAAGAGCTTCTGAAGGACTTCAAGTACCGGTTTTCCACCCGCTTTCAGAAGCTCCGCTGTAATTCCATCCTCGCCTGGGGCCTTGCCGTTTTTAAGGTGCTGGAGAGCCATTCTAATCTCGCTCAGACTGACGTCCGGGATATCATCGGAATAATGTCGGATAAGACTCGCTCTTGGATCGTTACTCACACTTGCGTGTGGCTCCAACGATGACGTGTACAGCTGCCCATAGAACCTCTCAATCTCACTCAAAATCTCAGGTGCCCCGGAAACGATGCTGCCACACTCGGTATTCAGCTTTGACAGTTGGCTCTTTCTGGCAGACAGATCTCTGGCAAAGACTTTGGAGCCTTGGTTCCGCTTGATCGCTTCTTCAATACGAGCTGTATTGAAGTTGCGTAAGTTCCGCCGCATGCATATGGAGATCTGTCTGTTCAGTTGCCTGTATGCTGCCAAATCTGTTGAAAAATGTAGCTTCATCTCCCGTCTAACAGCCATGAGATTAAGAGTGTGATCGGAGAGTTTTGTGTTCTTCTGCGGCGGGTCTTGCAGAACTTAGCTCCGACCGCATGGACAGTTTTCACGAGCTTGTCATTCAAATCGTCCACTTCATTGCAGTCTTCTAGGCACTGAAAACGGTTTTGTAACTCGAGCTGAAAGGTTTCGGGACTTTGGATTAGAGCACGATGGGGACGGAGAGTTGACTTCATTAGACGAGACCGCTCCAACTTAACGTTTAGGTTCAGTGTGCCTCTAACCATTCGGTGATCGCTGCCGGTTTTCAACCTCGCGATCACTGAGACATCACTGAACAGTTGTCGTCTGGTCGTCATAATGAAGTCAATCTCATTTTTTGTCGAACCGTCGGGGCTCGACCAGGTCCACTTCCTGTGGGGCCGCTTCTGGAAGAAAGAGTTCATCATAAAGAGTCCCTCTTTCTCCATGAAGTCGGCCAGCTGCTGGCCCCTTGGGTTCCGTTGCCCTATTCCAAATTTCCCCACTTTCAGCTCACCGTTCTCTCTTGTGCCTAGTTTTGCATTGAAGTCTCCCATTAACACCGTATATTGGGTTTTGGAGGAATGCATGGCTCTAGAGATATCCTCATACATTACCTCCACCTCCTCATCGGGGTGTGCCGAGGTTGGTGCATAAACCTGTATGACCTTCAGCGAATACCGTTTGGTGATTCTGAGTATAAGGTACGCAACCCTCGACACACTCTCAATCTTTACAACGTTGTTAACGAGAGACTTGTGGACGATAAATCCGACACCTCCTTGGGACAGATGGTCGCCCTCCCGGTAATAGAGCAAGTTGCCGGATTCGAGGATTACCGTGTCCTCCCCCTCTCTTCGGACTTCGGATAATCCTATAATATGCCAGCGTAACTTGTCTATCTCTTCTTCCAGCTCCACAATCTTCTCGTCAGTCCTCAGGGTGCGTGCGTTGTATGTTGCCAGGTCGAGTCGTTGTAGGTGGCAACCGAACCTCCACCGGAGATTCTTAGCACCCCCTGCTCCGCCGTTACCATGGTCGCCACCGTAGCCAGGAATAGCGGGGCCGCCGGGGACTGGGGGCCGTCTCTTCGTAACTTTCATTATGGGGGGTATATTTCCATAGTTGCCTCGCTTGGCGAGCGGGTTGGCAACCGCAGTTTTTTATTGTATTTTTCCGTTACCAGGAAGATGCTGCTGCCCATCTCCTGCCTGTGTCCCTTTGTCGCCTTTTACGACACCCACGGGAAGATATGGGGTAGTGGAAATTCTTAACCGCCACTACACGGCAAACGTACATAAGTATTTTTATTTAATAGTTCTAGAATCTTTTAAACGTGGTAGAGCCATGCTGTTGTGCAAATTGTAGCACGAATGGGTACTCTACCGGGGAAGGACCACGCTCTTACAGAATAGCAGCTTAATGCTGCTGTATTTCGTATGGTGAGTGTAGAGAACCGGAGACCCTTTTTACTGGACAAGAGGATATTACACTCTACATCTTAGTCCCCACGGTTGCCAACGCATCTGCATTTTGATTCGCTAACGAGGATAGATGTAGATATCTATGAGCCACATCAACCACTTACCATCATGTGTACAGTGTGCTCGCTTGTCACCTTTGTCCTATAAAAAAATCTATCCTTTTCTAACGAATGTGCCGCCAGATACTGGTGATACAAGAGAAACCACGACCACATTTATTCACGTAATTGTTTTTAAACTTCATGTTATTTACGAGTTTATGAGGGCGATACTGAAAGTTTTTAGAACTGGCCAGTTGTAAACGATATAATAAAAAAAGTAAGTTCAAATTTTGAAAATAGAACTACCAATATTATTATGTATGCGTTTTATTAATTGGTCATTTGTTTACGATTTCTCAGCAAGTTGAAAATTGTCTGTCACGTCAGAATGAATTTAACGCGAGAAAATTTTTGTACAATGATTTTTTATGACTTTCGATGTCATTTAAGTCACCAAGAAAGTTATGATAGATTTCGATTGGCCTTTCACGATGATGCCCCATCTCGTGTCACTGTTTACAATTGGTTTAATGAGTTTAAATGTGGTCGCACTAATCCAAAGACATTTAAGTAGTAGTAGTATATATTTAAATCTCTTTGCACTAATCTCACCGATGATCTGCGTAAGGGACGGCCTTCTACGGCGACGACTGAAAATAACATCAGTGTTGCGCGGCGTATGATAGAGACTGACAAAAGAGTGACTTATCAGCAGATTCGGACAAGCTTAGGCATCGGTATGAGTCAAGTGCACAAAATTATCCATGAACATTTAGTGGTCAGGAAGCTTTGTGCCCGGTGGATAGTGGATGCCACATAATTTGACAGAGGCCCAAGAACTCCGTCGTGTTGATTGGTGGCGTGAAATGGTTCAAAGATTTAACGGAGGTGGCTCAAATGCTGTGTTCGATATACTTATCTACGGATGACGAAAGTTGGATTTATTGTTATGATCCTGAAACTAAAAGACAATCTGCTGTCTGGGTTTTTCTTTCCGAGGAGTTGCCTACTAAAGTGAAGAGAGGTCGAAGCATGGGAAAAAAGATGGTGGCCTCGTTCTTTGGATCGAAAAACAGTTACTGCAGAGTGGTACACTAACAATTATTTGCCACTTGTCTTGGAAAAAGTTCGGGAGAAACGACCTCGCAGTAGGATCTTCCTTCACCATGACAACGCATCGTCGCACACCGCCAAGCAAACAATCGACTACTTGGCGACGTCAGACGTGGAATTACTGGGTCACCCGCCCTATAGCCCCGACCTCGCACCTTGCGGTTTTTATTTATTTCCGAAAATAAAAGAAAAAACTTGGAGGAAAACGTTTTATGGACGCCGAGGAAGCAGTGGCTGCGTTTCAAAATGCCATCGAAGAGACCCCTGGGTAATTCTACAAACTAAGGAAGAATTCGAGTCTGATTTCGGCCCGATATTTTTTATACATTCTGGTGGCGGAATTCAGTCTAATAACTAGAGTACAGTGTCTTTTAGCTTATCCTAAAGGGAACAGTCAAAATATTTAATATTTTTTTATTTATGGCCATTTAAAAAAGTCGACCCACAGGAAACTGAGAGTGTCACCAGGAAGCTGAGGAAAACAACAAAAAACAATCGAGACCAATAATTTATTTCACAAATTTTAAAAATTTGCCTCTTAACATTAATTTGTAATAATCAAAGTTTATTTTATAATAACAAACAGTAGTTTTAAGCTTGGCTTAGATACTAATTCTATTCCTAATGCAGCCTTCAACAGGAACATTAATCACCAAATGATTATTATTGAACAAAAGAATAATAATAATCTCTCTCTCAATAATAAAATATCTCTTCAAGGTAACAATATGAAGTTTTTGTAACAAATTGTGACTAAAAGATACTTGAATCTAGTATTTTACTTAAATCTATTTAATATATCTATCTTTTAAGCTATGTTTTGTAAACACAATCAGCTAAACACCCAGGGCATATAAATAGGTAATGTAGATTCACCTTTACTCATCCATCTTGTGCCCAATTATTACATATTAGACACTGGACCCAGTCATTTCCTGTCGTATCTTCACTATAGAGAACACCACATATTATAAGGCCGCAGTCACTGAACTCGTATTTGTCTGTGCTTTTTTTGATTCATTTTCTATTTTATTTTATTTATTAGAGTCTTCAGATTATACATATTATCTGATATTTGTTTTTCCAACATATCACCAAATAAAGCCTTTTTGACGACGTCTACCCGTGATCTTCAGCAAGTTTGGTCATTGCGGTTTTAGGCGTAAGCTCCATTTGTTTCTTTTGTTTTTTCAATCTCTGGCATCTCTTTTTTTATTTGCTAAGGTTTTGTTTCAATTTTACTATTAGCGCATTTTTGTTTTATCTCCTGGTTTTTCTTACGACGCTGCTTCTGTGACCGTTCTCGTGCTGATTTCAATCTTGGATTTGGCTTCGGTTATAATGTTTGAAGAAAATTTATCTCAAAATTTACTTGCTGACGTTTTTCATGATTACGGAACTCAGGACCTACAGGTTCATCATCTAAACTAGACGGAGTATTTCCTCTAACAAACTGGTTCATCATATTAGTAGATTTGTATGAGTATTCCCTCCAATTTCTGCGAACTTGCCTTTTTTCACGAGCCGACATTTCAGAAACTAGTTTTTTTTTTTACAAGATTCTTGCAGCTTTTTATACTTTTGCTTTCTTTTTTTCTTTTTCAGCCGCTAATTTCTGAGGGTCGTTCTTAATTTTTTCATATCTAATTTTTCAAACTGTATATAAACAAATTACGAGAGTAAGTTCAATTTATTTATTAAATTATTTATTTGTAGTTTAATGTTTATGTGTAAAAAAAGACTATTATTGCACAGAAACAATATTTTTAATATGATCTGCTCAGGTTCTTAGTATCCTGAGTACTAATTGGACAGGATCCTGAGGCCAGGTTCCTGAGAATTTACATACATACATACATAAACACTCACGCCTGTTACCCAGAGAGGTAGGCAGAGACTATGGACTTCCATTTGGCACGATCCTGACAGACCTCTCTCGCTTCCTCCACATCCATATACCTACGCAAATTTCCAAATTTCAAAGTTCCTGAGAATTTCTGTCTAAAAATAAAATAAACACACCAATTTATAACTTTCAACAAAACTTAACCTTAACTAGGCTTATGCGCTAGCATCTTACATTTCAATATGCTAAAATTAGTCATATTCATTCTTTATATCGTAAATAAAAATCTTACCAGGATTCTGTGAACTCCACTGATTACGACACCATTTCACTCCCTGAACGCACTCTGCTCTGTGCTCACTAAACAACGTGCTAGGTGAGAATAGGTAAATGACATTCTTTGTCTCTTTCATAGGTCCTACCGACTTAGCGGAACGGTAAAGACGCACGGCAAATAGTCTAGTCACAGCCTCCTTTACTCTACAAGCCATGCTATGAAGTTTGGCAACGTCGCAATTAGGATCTGCGTGAACCGATTGTTTTAACTTTTGTTAGCATGTTTTCTACAATGTGTACTAGTGCAAACCTTATTATGCAAAATGCAAAAAAGAAGTAAGTATAACATAAAATCGTCATTTATTAGGAATGGTACTTGAGGACCTCCTACCCAATAATTTTATGTTGGTAAGGCAGTGGAATACGTCTTACGGACGTAAGAATGTGGTTAACTTTTATAAAATAAATATCACTTGTATCAAACTTTGTAGGTTTTATTATTTCTCTAAAATAAAACAATAATTATGATAGATTGATAATTATTTAATTATATTACTAATATTAAAAATTATATTATCAATAAGTACAACTTATCCAACTAGCAAAGATATTTTAGATTTTTACCCACCTGATAACCTTTTTTAATAATTTAAAAAAACATTGAGCTTCCTTTTGTTATTTTTCTTTTCATTCTGTGAATTGTTCACATTTTTTGTAAAATTATTTAAAATAATGTTAGCTAAAATTTTTGAAATTTTACAGAATAATAGTTTCAGACAGTGGCCTGCTTCACAACAGTCATCTATATCAATGAAAAATGAATCAGACTGAAGGCTTAAAATCGTTAGTGCTGTTAAAATACCTTGGGTATCATTCAATTTAAAGAAAACAGTTTTTAAGTCAGAATTCTTAATAATAAAATTAAACAGTGCATATAAGTGATAGCTTACAAATTTTACAGAATCTGTAGGCACTGACAGACCTCCTCTTTGCAAATAGTCAAAATAAGGATCAGCTATGCAATCACCTTTGCTTTTTACGACTGTGGATATGCAGTGTAAACATTTCAATTTTTTTGACAAAGAATGTGCTGCATATCCACATACATATATTTGTGATGGTTCATCAATGTCACAGATCTCAGCTTCCAAATAATTACTTGATAGAATTGATTTAAATTCTTTTGGCACAGTTAGAAGTTCAGTGCTAGAATCAGTAACTTCCTTATAATTTTTTAAGTCTTTTCCTATATCTTCTAGTTTCATTAAGTGTCGCAAACGAATTTTTTTTTCTGCTTCTATAATTTGTGTACATGATACATTGTAATTACATCCAGATAGAAAGCGATACTGTCCAAACCGTTTTTCAATACAGTCAGATTGGAATTTCCCCAATAACATATATTTAATATTGAAGTCTCTGAAAGAAGTTTTAACAACTTCTATTAAGGCTACAGTGCTGTGCCGAAGAGCTGTGAAAGTATCTTTCGACAGAAATGAACCACCATCTAAAAGTAACCATTTATCCAACCATTCAATAAATTTTGCCAAATGAATTATATTTTCATCATCCGGTGCAGAGATGAAAGAAGAACTAGTATCCCGCTTTAAGAAACCTTTAATTTTATTTTTCACATTTACTATATTCCACCACATTCGGATGATTTCCAGAAATTGACCAGTACTCTGACTTTCAGTTTTTGATTTCAAGGCACTTATAGTTGAGTTGTGAAATAGATTATCAACTAAACTCACATTTTGTCGCTCTAACTTTGAAGGATATAATGTCTTAGAATTTAATTTGTAAGCTTTTTTTATACAGCGTTCGCCTTCATCTTTATACAATTTTTCAATATCATTAAAACAAGCTATTTTAATTTGATCTGTTTCAAAATCATGAAACATGAATGTCTTTCCTGGGGAACGTAGGTTTAACCAGTTATTTCTGATATTTTTGAAAATGTGAACAGGGTCATACATAACATAAATAGATTTGCCAGGATAATTTGGATTTAAGAATTGAATACCGTCCCCTGCAATAAGCTTGTACATATTTTGGTTCACCCTATTGTTATCTGTAATTATGCATAATATTTGGAAACCAATGAGCTGGATAAAATTTATAACTTCTAAAGTGTAATCTTTAAGCTGATGTCCAGTGAGTGAATTAACAGGTATTATACGCACAATTTCTTTAAATTGACCAAATGTAGAAGAAACCATAAAGCAAACAACAGTTTTGGCTAACTCATTAGAGTTGTTATCAGCATATCCAGTCACTTTTTTACATTTATACTCTAGCTTGCTGTTGACATAAATCTCATCAATACATAAATTGACTACCCTTTCTCGTGAATCTAATTTGTTATACATAACTTTTAAATAATTATTTGTGTTTTCTAAACTACTTGGGTTAACATTGAAGGAAGATGAAAGGTATTGTAAATACCTTTTATGAGGTAAAAACAAAAATCGCCTTATTAAGTTATAGCATGACTGCGATATGCAAAATATCAAGAAAGCAAATATAACAGTTGATATACTGTAGCGAGGCTGTTTTAAAGTACACAACTTAAGTTGGTCCTTAATCAAATCCAATTGCTTGCATTCTTGCTCGTCAGAGAATTGAAGAGCAGTTTCTAGCTGTTCTTCTGCTTTCTTAATATTAAATTCAAACATACTCTCAGTACAGGTAAAAGGGCTATCTTTATACCTGTCTAACAAATTTTTAAGTTGTGACCACTTAAATAAAGTCAAGGAATTGGTAAGAGTCCATTTTAAATCATTTGGGGGAAGCTGTGTTTCACCTATAAATAGTTTCACACTGAGATCAGTCTATGCAGATACTATTTAATACTCTCACATTTTGTGAATCTTTATTATTAAAATCTATGTTAAGGGTATAAAAAAACATTTTTTCTTCGAATATCTTTAAATTCCAACCAGAATATATAGCATCATCCTGGCTAACTTTTGATTTCAATTCGAAGAAATCTTTGATTATGTCCTTTTCTTGGGTTTGCCTATCTATTTCTTCACGACGCTGTTCACACATCTGTCTCCTTTTCGAGGGATCCATCCTAGATGTTTTTTTTGTACTTAAATACTCAGGCAGATTTGGGAATATATGGGGCACTGCACCGGTCACTAATTTGGGATTTTTCAGAGGTACAACTTCATAAGATCCATTAGGATTTAGCACTTTTTCACAACGTATAACTTCACTATCACTAAAATGTTCACTGCAGACGAATGAACCTTTCGAAGGCTCCCAGTTAGCTCGTGGTATCGCCTTTTTCCAACGAAAAAGTAAACCGCCATCCCGGGGAAAAGAAAATGTCGATACAGGTCCTTTTCCTCTCTTAAGAGTAGAATCGTAATTCGACTTACAACCGGGCACACAGCAACGACGAGGCATCTACATATAAACAAATAATAAAATTATTTAAACTTACCTATATAATATAGGAGTTACATTACGCTTGTAATAATTCTAACTTCAAATTGTCATTAAAACTTCAATAGTAATGTTATATACATACCTTTTAATAGCAAAAACAGTTAAAATAGTCACAGCAGTTTTTTTTAAAGAAAATACCATGAAATTGTCTTATTTTCACTTAGATATACCAGCCACAAATGATAGTAACAAATCTCCGGGCACAAATAAAAATGACGTATTATCCAACTAACTTAACATCTACAGCCAACTTGTACAAAATCTAACAACATCATCACCAATGCTAATGTGTCGCGTAATATTATGTGTCCTAAAATAATGGTTACCAGTGAGTGTGTAAGTTCATTACGTTCGCTTATTTTTAAATTAGTCGTATAGCCATAAGGGCGTCTGTTACAAAATAGACTTCGTAAATAGGTTCACGGGCGACGTTGCCAGCTCTCTCACAGCACGGCTTGTAGAGCAATATAGAAGGCTGTGGTCTAGTGAATATTTGCTAATTCAACAGCGAACAGGATACTGATATAAAATCGTGGGGACAAAATGTAAACAAGATTTATTCAATATTTTTTAAGGAAATACTAGGTATAGTAATTGTTCTACCTAGATAGGAAAAGTAGTAAACTTATTCATTTGGGATTCTTTTAAGACCCTAATGTAGAAGTAAACGTATCACGACGCACTTTGAACTAAATTTTGTACGAGGGACACTGCAGGATCCTGAGAATTCGGCACTTTGAACAGTAATTTTGTTCAGAAAAGAATTGTGAATCTTAATTATTTTCAGTGACCATCTAGAAACAATTCTAATTAATAGAATTCCATCCAAAAAAAATTGTTATTAACAATTTTTTTATCATATTTTGGCGGAGCCGCCAAAAATTCCTTAGTTTGTAGAACTTTACGATTATACTTTATGATCTGCAGTTATATGTGCAATGATCTGCAGTTATATGTGCAAGTGGAACCCTCAAACATCTCTAATGCTATCTCATTATTGAATGATGACTTGAAATACATCTCCGAATGGTCCACTGTGTATGGCATAAACGTGAACCCATCTAAGTGCCAAACAATAATCTTAGGTAGCCCACGATTATTATCGAAACTAGATATTCCCACCGTACCATCAATTATGTTTAAAAATAATGTCATACCATTCTCTCCTTATGTAAAGAACCTTGGTCTGTACGTTGACGGTTGCTTAACACGGAACAAACATATACAGGAGGTGAGTCGCAAAACTACTGGAACTTTGCGATCTCTATATCGATTAAAAATTTTTCTTCCCACCAATACCAAGATTTTACTTGTCCAGTCACTTATCTTACCGATTATTGATTATGTCGATGTGTGTTGCTCAGACCTGTCTCAACATCATCTTAATACATTGGATCGTCTACTTAACAATTGTATCAGATACATTTATGGTCTCCGTAAATACGACCATGTATCTTCTTTTCGTGCTCAGCTAAATTGGCTGCCTATCCGTCAGCGCAGACATGTCAGAATGCTCTGCACCATTTTCACGATTCTGAAGGATCCATGTGCTCCCGAGTATCTGAAATCCAAATTTTAATACCTGGGAGATTCTCATAATCGCTCTCTCCGTTCATCGGCTAACCTTAAGTTGCTCACTCCTTTACACCGTACTGGTTATTTATCTCAATCTTTCGCCCTCATGGCCATCAGACTCTGGAACGACATCTCTCTTGACATTAAAAAAGCTTCCAACAAGTTTCTTTTTAAAAATCAAGTCCGTAAGCATATGAAAAATTGTTGCAAGTTTGAACTAACATAGCTTTTATTTTCATACGCATATGTATATTTCATATTTGTTCTGACATAGATAATATTTATATGTATTGTGTATATATGTAGTGTATGCGTGTATATGTGTATGTATGTATTTATATATGTATATATTGTGTGTATTTAAGTATATATGTCTATGTATGTGTATGTATATTTATAATTATATGTATATATGTATATACAATTTCTTTTCTTTTAGCGCTTTCTATTTTGATTACTGCTGCACCGCCTCTTGTCTGTATATCTCTGTTTAGCCTAATGGTTGACTGGGAGAGAATGCCCTATGGCATTAAGTCCGCCATATGTACAACTTTGTGCATGAAAGCTTAAATAAATAAAATAAAAAACTACCCCCCTACGGACGAGTAGGTAAAGTACTTTTCTGTGTTTCCATCGGATGCAGCGATGTATTGATGTAAATGGACACTATTTTGAAGAGATATAATAAAACTTATAACTTGCTAGTTTGTTCAGTTTTTGATTTTCTAAAAACTTTCAGTGTCACCCTCGTAAAAGGCGACTAATGGAAGCTTATGACTTTAGATAGATGACAGCATACCAGCGTGTTTATGCCGCATAATGCTCCGTCGTCAGGTTCAGAGCTGGATCGGAAGGCAGTGTCCAAAGTACGAGATATCAACCTGGTATTGCAAATTCTCAATTGCAACCAAGAATACGTAGTCAATGGTCATTTCCATGATATCTCTCCTGTCGGTCTAATTGCCGTTCCATCGGACTATGAAACTATAATGGCGGCTGTACACGCTCAACCTGTCATCTCGCGTACCTCTCGTCGCGTAGTGGCTCGACTCGAGAGCACACCATGTACACATTCGTATCACTTGAACTGCGGATGTCCGCTGCGATAGACCCAGAAGAAACTGTTCCTACGTTTTGCCTTTGTGCTATTAGTTATAATTTTTTACACATTTACTATAAAAAGAAAATTAATAAGCCATGGCGAAGAAGAATGTGGTGTATGGTTTAAACTTTTACACCAAAAATAACCACAAACTATGGTAGCTAAATTGAAATCTTCAAACTTTGATAAAATTATGCCGCGAAAAATCTCTTGTTTTTCAATTTTTTTCGAATACTAATGTGGAATCATGCAAAAGGGCCTACAAAATAAGGTTTCTTCAAAATATTTTAAAAACGGCAAGTATTTTTTGACTTTAAGAACTTTACACAAAATATCCCTAGACGGTGTTGATGTGTATATTTTATTACTTGATCACCTGACGAAAATTGGATGCTATGGGTTATGCTCATCTATCATCATTCATCATTACAACCCTTCACAAGTCCACTGCTGAACATAGGCTTCTACCAAGCAATGCCACAAAGCACGGTCATGGTAAACAGAAACAGAAATGTTTTTATTCAATATACAGTAAAACCCCCTTAAGACGATTTTGAAGGGACCCAGCCAAAATCGCGAATTATGCGGGAAAGCGTATATATAAAAGGAAGTATATATGTGTATGTATAAAGCGAAAGGGATAGGGAAAATAATAAATCATTTACAAATATTGTGTAGGTATTGAATTATAGGTATACGTATTTATAAATTTGTTAGAAATGTATAATGTTGTACATAATATGTATATGTATTTAAATACGATACATCATAGTTAATTCTTATTTATAATGACATTACCTACTTAAAATAATCACTTATTTTGGTTTGACAAAAATTTTTTATACATTATTAATGACAAGGTTTTCAATATAATTTAACTTTTGTAGTGCGTCTTCACTTTTCCCGAAAGAAGATACATAGCGCCTTAAATCGTTTACTGCTGATAATGCCTCTGCGTTTGAAAAAATCGGAATTGACTCTCCTTCATCTTCATCGTCATCACTTAGGGCCTCTTTTTGGGTGTTATTCACATCTTGAATAAGATCTTCGATCGAACAGGTTTCGTAGGGTGCAACATTGTCATCAATGGAATAATGAAACTTTTCCGACCCAGATGGCGTATTAGACGGGATGACGAATCGTATTAAGCGTGTTAAAAATGTATGAAAACATGCCTCAAGTTGTAGGGACTGACATAAAATGGCGTATTAAACGAGAAATCGTATTAAACGTGATCGTATTAAGCGAGTTTTACTGTAGATTATAAAAAGACATCGGATTTAATGCATTTGCATAAAAAAAAAAACTTAAATTGTACTTTTTGAATAATTTATAAAAAAAAATAATACTTAAAACAGCGTATATGCGTTTGCTCAGGTCCTAATTAGGCTGTAATGTTTCCTTTTTACAAACTATATTAAATATACTTAATGTAACGTCGACTCTGGTCGCGTCATCACAAACCTTAGTGGTTTTCTGTATGCGACTTTTTAGTAATTTTTTTTTGTAATGCTTTGTAATATGGTAAATAAATAAATAATAATAAAAAACTACTTGCGGCGTTAGTGCTTATTTCATTTTTTTATTTGCCGACGATATAGTCCTTATGGCAGAATCGCTGGAGGACCTAAGCACTATGCTCAATGACCTCAATAGTGTTTCCCAAACGGATAGGTCGTAAGATGAACATGGACAAAACAAAGATCATGTTTAATGTCCATGTCACACCTATGCCGGTAGTTGTTGGGAGCACTAAGTTCGAAGTTGTTGACGAGTATGTTTATACCTGGGACAAATAGTCCGACTAGGTAAGTCCAACTTCGACCGAGAGGTCAATCGACGGATTCAACTCGGTTGGGCAGCGTTCGGGAAATTACGGCACATTTTCTCGTCAGGTATACCTCAAAACTTGAAAACGAGACTGCACAATCAGTGCGTGTTGCCAGTGATGACCTATGGAACTGAGACGTCGTCCTTCACTGCTGGCCGGATGAGGAAGCTCAAGGTCGCTCAGCGAGCTATGGAGAGGGTTATGCTCGGAGTTTCTCTGCGTGATAAACGATATCCGCAGTAGAACCAGAGTGACCGACATAGCCCAACGGATTAGTAAGCTGAAGTGGCAATGGGCCGGCCATATAGCTCGAAGAACCGACAACCGATGGGGATAAAAGGTTCTCGAGTGGCGGTCTCATACCGGCGGACGAAGTGTAGGGCGTCCCCCCACTAGATGGAGTAACGATCTAGTAAGATATGCAGGAAGTCGAGGGATGCAGGTGGCTCAGGACCGTGCTTTGTTGCATTCCTTGGGGGAGGCCTATGTTCAGCAGTGGACTTGTGAAGGGCTGTAATGATGATGATGATGATGCTTATTTTAGCCTTTTTTCCCAATCGCGCATATTTCGTTTAGTAGCGGAGCGGGAGCACAGTAAATATATAGTAGGAACAGTATGGAAACTTCCTACAAACGCCCGAAACGGCACACTCACACAAGCATGCGCAACGACGAGACTTCTAAGCGCTCGTCGCGGTGCTCTCAGTAGCGAGTGTCGTCTCGAGACTTTAAAAATGCCACGAACGTATTGCGTAGTATACGGCTGTTTGAACTCGGCTTCAACAAAACCGGAGCTATCTTATTATAAGCTTCCTGCTGATTTTGAAAGGTAAGAATGATTTTAATTGTCATTGTTATAATCGTTATCGGATTATAAGTCCGTGTGATTGATCATAATGAATTAGTGAACTTATTTGTATATCCAGAATGCGGCGGTTTTGAGGCTATTTAAAGCTGATAGTGCAATAGTGGTAACAAAAAGTAAATCAAAGATGGCGGCTGCAATAGGTATCATTTTTTTCGTCATGGGTGCCATTTTCATGGGTTTAGAGTGTGTTGAAGCCGATAGTGCTGTCGAAATATAAATCCAAGATGGCGGCTGCAATAGGTATAAATTTTTTCGTCATGGGTGTCATTTTCATAGTTTTTGAGTATGTTGAAGCCGATAGTGCTGGTTGAAATGTAAATCCAAGATTTCGGCTGCAATAGGTATCAATTTTTTCGTCATGGGTGCCATTTTCATGGGTTTCAAGGGTGTTGAAGCCGATAGTGCTGTCGAAATATAAATCCAAGATGGTGGCTGCAATAGGTATCAATTTTTTCGTCATGGGTGTCATTTTCTTAGTTTTTGAGTATGTTGAAGCCGATAGTGCTGGTTGAAATGTAAATCCAAGATGTCGGCTGCAATAGGTATCAATTTTTTCGTCATGGGTGCATCGATCACTAATAAAAAACATGGGTGTCATTTTCATGGTTTTCGAGGGTGTTGAAGCCGATAGTGCTGTCGAAATATAAATCCAAGATGGCGGCTGAAATAAGTATCAATTTTTTCATCATGGGTGTTATTTTCATAGTTTTTGAGTATGTTGAAGCCGATAGTGCTGTCGAAATATAAATCCAAGATGGCGGCTGCAATAGGTATCAATTTTTCGTCATGGGTGTCATTTTCATAGTCTTTGAGTATGTTGAAGCCGATAGTGCTGGTTGAAATGTAAATCCAAGATTTTGGCTGCAATAGGTATCAATTTTTTCGTCATGGGTGCATCTATCACTAATAAAAAATATGGGTGTCATTTTCATGCTTTTCGAGGGTGTTGAAGCCAGTAGTGCTGTCGAAATGTAAATCCAAGATATCGGTTGCAATAGGTATCAATTTTTTCATCATGGGTGTCATTTCCATGGTTTTCGATAGAGTTAAAGCCGATAGGGTTGTCGAAATGTAAATCCAAGGTGGCGGCTGCAATGGGTATCAATTTTTTCATCATGGGTGTCATTTTCATGGCTTTCAAGGGTGTTGAAGCTGATAGTGCTGTCGAAATGTAAATCCAAGATGGCGGCTCAAGTAGGTACCAATTTTTTCACCATAGGTGTGATTTTCATAATTTTCGAGGGTGTTGAAGCCGACAGTGCTATCGAAATTTAAATCCAAGATGGCGGCTGCAATAAATATAATTTTTCATCATGGGTGTCATTTTCATAGTTTTTGAGTATGTTGAAGCCGATATTGCTGGTTGAAATGTAAATCCAAGATGTCGACTGCAATAGGTATCAATTTTTTTGTCATGGGTGCATCAATCACTAATAAAAAATATGGGTGTCATTTTCATGCTTTTCGAGGGTGTTGAAGCCGATAGTGCTGTCGAAATGTAAATCCAAGATGGCGGTTGCAATAGGTATCAATTTTTCATCATGGGTGTCATTTTCATGGTTTTCGATAGAGTTAAAGCCGATAGGGTTGTCGAAATGTAAATCCAAGATGGCGGCTCAAGTAGGTACCAATTTTTTCACCATGGGTGTCATTTTCATGGTTTTCGAGGGTGTTGAAGCCGACAGTGCTATCGAAATGTAAATCCAAGATGGCGGCTGCAATAAATATAATTTTTTTCATCATTGGTGTCATTTTCATGGTTTTCGGGGGTGCTGATGTCGATAGTGCTGTCGAAATGTAAATCCAAGGTGGCGGCTGCAATACATATCAAGTTTTTCATCTTGGGTGTCATTTTCATGATTTTCGAGGGTGTTGAATCCGATAGTGCTGTCGAAATGTAAATCCAAGATGGCGGCTGAAGTAGGTACCAATTTTTTCATCTTGGGTGTCATTTTCATGGTTTTCGAGAGTGTTTAAGCCGATAGTGCTATCGAAATGTAACTCCAAGATGTTGGCTGCAATGGGTATCAATTTTTTCGTCATGGGTGCATCGATCACTAATAAAAAACATGAGTGTCATTTTCATGGTTTGCGAGGGTGTTGAAGCCGATAGCGCTGTCGAAATATAAATCCAAGATGGCGGCTGCAATAGGCATTAATTTTTTCGTCATGGGTGTTATTTTCATAGTTTTTGAGTATGTTGTAGTCGATAATGCTGGTTGAAATGTAAATCCAAGATGTCGGCTGCAACAGATATCAATTTTTTCGTCATAGGTGCATCTATCACTAATAAAAAACATGGGTGTCATTTTCATGGTTTTCGAGGGTGTTGAAGCCGATAGTGCTGTCGAAATATTAATCCAAGATGGCGGCTGCAATAGGTATCAAGTTTTTCGTCATGGGTGCTATTTTCATAGTTTTTGAGTATGTTGAAATGTAAATCCAAAATGGCGGCTGCAATAGGTATCAATTTTTTCGTCATGGGTGTCATTTTCATAGTTTTTGAGTATGTTGAAGCCGATAGTGCTGTTGAAATGTAACTCCAAGATGACGGCTGCAACAGGTATTAATTTGTTCGTCATGGGTGTCATTTTCATGGTTTTTGAGGGTGTTGAAACCGATTTTTCGTTGTTGCTTTAAAAAAACACATAAACTGCAAAGTAGCTGATCTAATTTACAAAAACATAAACAAAATCGGTTTCACAGTACCCTATCCTTGTTTCCCAACAGTTTAATTAAAAAAGTTAAATTCATTAATAAAGAATTCCGAACTTTTCGTAGCAGATGAAAATATTTTTCTGTAAATAATTTGTAATAATCTATACAAATAAATAAAATTGAAGTGTCTGTTTGTAATATCAAAATAACAGCTTTTTACTAAATGCATATGAAAGTTAATACGGTACTTATAACTAAATTTAAATTTTTAAAAATTTTTGTCTGTCTGTCCGTCTGTTTTTTCCGGCTAATGTCCAAAACGGCTGGACCGATTTTGACGGCACTTTCACTGGCAGATAGCTGATGTCATAAAGAGTAACTTAGGCTACTTTTATTTTAGAAAATGAATTAGGTTTCCGCGCTAAAAAAATAAAAACCCTAACACGCGAGCGAAGTCGCAGGGAACAACTAGTGAAGAATAAAGGTACGTTTTTGTCCCGTACGTTCCCGCCGAAACTTTCAAAAGGTTACGCCGTAATGACAAATTTAAAGATCTATAGTTGTACAAGTTGTTGTGTGTTAATATTAAATTGTTTTCCGTGTTTAAACTATCGTTTTTTGCTGAGATTACCTATTTAAATTGTAAGCTAGTTATTTAAATTCGATTGATTGATAAAAAAAGCAATATCAAAACATTAAAAGTTACAACCCTATCGCTTCAACGGAGCGTAGGTAATTATATCCTCAACTAGGCTTAGTTTCCATACTGTTCATATTTATACTGTGGCGGGAGGTACGTATAGGGACCTAGTTAACGAAGACGAGTAGGGCGCGAGCGCAGTGGCTGACTAAAACTGACTGGCCAAATTTTAAATATTGTCCAATGACGTCAGTTGATGTAAAGAAGTTTTCGGCGTACAAATTGATATTGGGTGACAAACGTCACAAATTTCCGCTCAAAAATTTGGAAAAATACTTAATTGTATATTGTCAAAAACTATGCATAATGTAAGAACATTTCGCCGTTTGTACAGTCTTTAATTAAAATATACAAAAATAAAAATGGTTTTTTGACTTTGCAATGGTTCATTGTTTCATGTCATTGTCCAAAATATGCACAATGCAAAATAAAAAAGGCCGAAATATGCACTTAAAACTGTTGATATACATATCAACAGTTTTTTATCAACAGCATATTTCGGCCTTTTTTAGTGCTTATTTTGGCATTTTGTTAGTGCATATAATCCGAAGTCTAATTATAAATAATACTTATCGAAAGTCACTCTTTTGTTTAATTACCACTGGTTCGAAAAAAAACCTGTCCTGGCAAGAACCAGCAAGAAACCCAGCGGGACTTTTTTTAAAAAACAGCTTACCCTGTCACTTGCACCCATTGACTTCCTGCACGGCTAGCATAGGCTGGGGACAAAAATTTTATCCCCCGATTATATCCACTGACAAGAGATAAAATTATCTTGTCCCTATGCCAAAGCACGGCAACGGGGGAAGTATATCCCGTTTGACATAACGGGTAGACATAATTAAATAAAAGATAAAAAATTATACTTTTTTGACATTTGAAACTGACAATTTTATCCTAGTTCGCTGGACGTGGGTTTAAGTTTATGTATATTCATACAAAAAATATATTTATGTATAAGTCAATCTCCCATTTAATCTACTGTATATCCACATAATATATCCACCGGTGTGCCCCCATGCTCGAAGGGTGGATAAAACTTAGCGAGGGGATAAACATTTTCTCCTTTCCCTGGGGATAATATTGTCTCCTGCCCATGCTAGCCCTGCTGCATGTCTTACCAGGTCGTCACTCCATCTAGTAGGGGACGCCCTACACTTCGCCTGTTGATACGAGGCTGCCACTCGAGAACCTTTCTTCCTCATCGGTTGTCGGTTCTTCGAGCTACATGACCGGCCCATTGCCACTTCAGCTTACTAATTCGTTGGGCTGTCGGTTACTTTAGTTCTACTGCGGACATAATTGTTTTTAAGTCTATCACCCAGAGAAACTCCGAGCATAGCCCTCTCCATAGCTCGCTGAGCAACCTTGAGCTTCCTCATACGTCCTTCACTGCTGGCCGTATCTTTATCTGTCATTAATTAACAATCAAAATGAATTATGCATTGTTAACTCGGAACGGCACTATACCAGTAAAATAATTTAAAATTAAAAATTTTGTACAGCCGGCTTCAATATAAATTATTAAGAATAAGTCAAAACTATTGGTCTGACCTTGATCAAATTCATATGGGACCACAAGAAAATTACCAGCTTTCAAAAAAAAAAAGAATCATCGAAATCGGTTCACCCAGTAAAAAGTTATGAAGTAACACACATAAAAAAAACATACAGTAGAATTGAGTACCATCTCCTTTTTGGAAGTCGGCAGAAAAGTCTTCAGTTCACATTACCTATGTTCCATGGTAGCAAGCTATTTTATGCCGGTTTTTGTAAGAGCGTGATCCTTTCCCGGTCGCACTGACCTATTTATGCTGCAGGGAATATGATATATGACAATCTTTTGTGAAAAGTGGATAACATTGTAAACCGAAATTTCTTGCAGTTGTTATTTATATACACTCCGAGAATAATAATGACAATACAATGTTTGTTTATCAAGCAGTTTATTAACTTTTTATAAGCACATAGTTAATACAGTTTAACATAAATGAAATGCAGAAGTCTTAACATTAATAAATTGTTACCATTTTAAAGTTTATTTTTATTAATTAAAAGAATAGGCGTTATATAGTAAGATATATAGTAATATCATTTAACTTTTGTTAATCAACCTTTCAGACTGCTCATACCGGCTCTCATAATTTCATCCACAAGGAGGAGGTTGCTGGCTATAACAGAGCAAGAATTGATGATTTGCCTTTTGACAACATAATTATCTAAAATACCCAAATCTGCTGGTTTGATTGCTTCACCTGTGCTCAAATCTAAGCCGACTGGATCAGGACTCAAACGTGACTCTTCTTGCAGTTTAACAATTGTATCTTGAGCATCATAGCCAGAGTTAACAGCAAGCATTTTAGGTATTATGAGCAGTGCCTCTGCGTATGCCTGAATACCAAGACGGGCTTTGCCTTTCACAGAGTCTTTGTATTTTTGGAGTTCCATATTGGCTTTAATTTCAAAAGCTCCTGCGCCCGGTATTACCGCCTTATCTTCAATTGCATTATTGACGGCACGCAGGCCGTCACGAACAGCATCTTTTATTTGGGCCAAGGTGTGCTTGTTGGGGCCCTTAATGAGGATAGTCACAGACTGGGGATTTTTGCATTCTTCTACAAAAGTGTATTTCTCCTCGCCGAGAATATGTTCATACACCAATCCAGCATACCCAAGGCAGTCCTCCGTAAGGTCATCCACTGAATTCATTGCAGATCCACCGCAAGCAAGGGCCAAACGCTCCATGTTACGTCTCTTCGCTCTACGTAGTGCAATAATACCCTCTTTTGCGAATGCATCCAGAGATAGAGGATCAATACCTTTTTGGTTGATAACCACAAATGACTTTTTAGTGCCGTCGCAAACTTTCTTTTTCAAAGCAATAATCTAAAAAAGAAAATATATTTTGAACAATTTACAAAATTAAAACCTGTTCTCTAGAGCTACCATACAAAAAGCACTGGTTTTTAAATTAAGTCTTGACTAATATTTTTGTATATATATTGCTTTAGTACACCTGTATAGCCTTTGTTTGAGGTAGGTAGCAGGTGAGAGGATACTGCAGTCTTACATTGTCCATGAACCATCAAGTGGACTGTTAGCTAATCAATGCAATGTTATAAAAAAATAGTAAAAATTTTACAACAACAACACCTTAGCAAAATGCAAGGGCCCACAGCTTAAAGTGAATACATATAACTAAGAGGTAAAAGCCCGAAGTAATTTTACCTTTTTAACCCTTTGATCAATAAATTCTCTCTCAGCAGCCACAAGCTTCTCCCTGTCCTCGGCAGTTTTATAGAAGAAGCCTGAATTGACAGTTGTCTTTTCATATTCAAGGGACACATTGCAAGTAAGGATGTAGGCGTTCTCAACGCGTTTCGGCATGTCGGGGTGGCGAGCACCGTGGTCCATTACAAGACCTAGAATTAAAATTTATAACAGAATAAACAATAAATAAATAAATATTTAAAATAAAAGTTATATAGGAAAAAGCATCAATATTCAACACAGTTACATGTTAAAATTATTACTTAGTCTACACTGCACATGCAACATGACAGTACAAGGTAAAACAACTAGTGTAAAAAAAAACTTAAAACTATGACCACGAAGCGTGAATGTGGTAGAGCAGAAGAGCTCTATCAAAGACCACATACTGCTACACAGTGGTGTTAATTTTGTCTTAAACTAATTACACAGTGGTTAATATTAGTTTAGTCCCAAGTTGGTGGTAGTTAAAAAGTATCAAGCATAATCGTGTATTTATAATACAGTAAGCATCAAATAAAATTGATTTGGAGACAATAAATTCAAGTATGTTAAACACCTCCATGATACAGGACAAAATCAGTTGTGATGATTTTGTCCTGTTGTGATGATTTTGTGATTTTGAGGACAAACAAAGATATTTAAAAAAATACTCAAATATTGTATCCACTACAACTCCCAATTGTGAATTGAGAAACAAGTTGAAAGTATATTTATTTCTGTCGTACTCCTAAAAATGGGAAAGGTAAGTGAGGAAATAATGACTTTTACTGTGCACACAAGTGTTAGAGTGCCATTTTTTCTTAAATCAATATACTTTTGTTTATTTTTATAATCGCGTATCTTATTCTTATCTATTACCTCTTATGAGTGTGGTTTCAGTGGCAGATTTGTGTTGCATCTCCATCAGTTCAATCATGTGGAGATCAACTGGCTTATCTGGGGTACGAATAGCCAATACGGCATCTACACATGCATCTGTGAGTATGTCAGCCAGCTTGGCATGAACCTGTAACATTCAACATATAAGTTCGAAAACATAATAAAATTTGTCTAGTAATAGTTAAATTCTAAATTATATTATCATATATATATATATATATATATATATATATATATATATATATATATATATATATATATATATATATATATATATATATATATATATATAAATTCTCATATTAAATTTCTCATTCATTTGTAGTTCAAAGTTGAATGAAACTAATACATCATATCATGTTACATTCTGTCTACTTTGGCCAAAATTATCAAATCAAGGGAGCAGTTTGAGACGGTCATAAGTAATAGATTAAAAAAAAAGAAAACTTAAGCCTTCAAAGCAACTAAGTAGCAAGCAAATTAAATATAAACTTGGTAAATCCAACTGTGCATGCCTTAAGCGCATTAAAAAAAATTACGTATAACACGATTATACGTAAATTTTTAAAGTAGTTTAATTACACACAAGTTTTCACTAAAAACTTTATAATTATTACTATACTTCAAATTTTCCGATCATTTTATGTCAAATTTCAATTTAAAAAAAAGCTTGGAAAATCCAAAAGTGCACGACTCATAATGCTCATATGTACGTGAAAAATTTAAAAAATGTTAATTGTAGTTCTATTCGTCAAAGAGTTCCAGTAGCAGTCACGCAAGTACACCTCTTCAAGCCACTACATCAAGTCTGGAGGTAAGGTCTATTCACAACTAACAAACCGAGACCAAACTCGGGAAACCTACTTGTCCTCGTCAAGGAGTTCCAGTAGCAGTCACCAAAGTACACCTTTAGATCACTCTGTCAAGTCCAGAGGTAAAGTCTCATCATAACTAACAAAACGAGGCCAAACTCGGCATACCTAGTTCTATTCTTCGAGGAGTTCCAGTAGCATTCTTTTTTTTTATAGGATAAGGGTGACAAACGAGCACACAGTCCACCTGATGGTAAGTGGTTGCTGTGGCCCATAGACATCTACATCTATCCTCGTTTGCAAATCAAAATGCAATGCATTGTCACCTGTGAGGACTAAGATGGAATCCCTTTTTTCCAGTAAAATGGTCTCCGGTTCTCTACACTCACCATATGAAACACAGCAGCATTAAGCTGCTATTTTACGCTGGTATTCTGTGAGAGCGTGGTTCTTCCCCGATCGAGCCGACCCATTCGCGCTACAACCATAATATAGCTGCAGCATGGCTCTACCACGTATTCACCGAAGTACACCTTCAGATTACTCCATAATGTCCAAGACGTATCATCATCATTACAGCCCTTCACAAGTCCACTGCTGAACGTAGGCCTCCCCCAAGGAATGCCACAAAGCACGGTCACGAGTCACAAACAAAACAAAATTAAACTGCCATTTACATTTCATGCCTTCCCATATGATAGATGAAGAGATTAAAAAATTGATTGACTTAAACAATTGATATTTTCAAAAGTTATAGTGTTTACCGCTCCATGCGGACTTGATAAATCTATAAGCCACTTTTTTATGTAAAAAATAGCAATTATTTGATTTAAAAAGATATTAATAAATCCAATAATGATTTATCTTTCTGGCAATGTGCTTTTTATATAATTTGTATGTTCAATATGATTGTTAGATACGATTTTATGCGATAAAACATTGGAATTATGATTTTTAGGCGCTAGTAGAACATACGTGTACACACTTTGGGCTTAATAATATTATAATAATAACAATATTTTTATTCACTCAGTCTATAGAGATGTTAGTATAACAATAATAAAAAAACTTAAGACTAGTGTTAATATATAACTTCTTTTTCTTTATATTCTTAACTTAACAAATTAACCATCCTGCGTACATTACATATATCTTACTTATTTAGTTTTACATGTAGACTTAACCAATGCCTCATAATGGCCGAGTCCCACCTATCAGCAAGTGTGTTTAGGATGCTGTTGGTAGAGTTACGCAGTCGACTCAGTAACGAAGCAGACCTTTTACGAATAACGGCATGAAAGCCATCCGTGTGTGCCTCAGCGAACATGGCAGAGGCACTACAATAACGCGGCAATCCCAACAGCACCCTGAATGCATTATTATATTGGACACGCAGGACGTTGTATGCCCGCTGCGTATATTTAACCCACAAGTTGCATATGTAAAAGCACTGGCAATTCGCTTTGAAAAGCGTCACATTTACTTCTTTAGTACATCGTGCAAACCTGCGGGCCTGCATATTACAGCGAATAGCCAACGCCCTGCGTTCCCTTTCTATATCTAAGTCATTGTTTAAGTCCTCTGTTACCCAGTGGCCTAGGTACTTAAATTTGACGACTCTCTTTAAAGAACTATCACAGAGTTTAACAGTAGGCATGGTGAGCTGCCTTTTAGTGCCTGAGTTAAAAACCATAAGCTCGCTCTTTGTTACATTATATTTGAGCCCATGGGTCTGCATAGGATTCACAGATCCCTACCAGCACCATGTCATCTGCATAGCTAATATTATTTATACAAATTCCGTCTATAGAACAACCGACTTTAGTGCTGCTGAGCTCCACAATCAACTGGTTTATGTATAGGTTGAAAAGCATAGGCGAACTCAAACCTCCTTGTCTGACCCCACACTCCAGCCCATACCTCTCAGAAAAGCTACTACCGCATCGAACATATTTTATTTGGTTACTATACCAATATTTAAACACGGAAATAATCTCCTGGGGCAAATTAGTCTCCTTCTGTAACTTTCGCCCTAAGATATCATAAGAGACTAGATCGAAAGCTTTGGATAGATCTAAAAAACAGGCATACGTCGGTGTTTTTCTATCTGTGTAGTACCTTACAATCTGCTTAAGACATAAAATTGCGCTCTCTGTGGATAGTGCAGGTTTGAAACCAAATTGTGCATCGTGCAGATGAATATGCTTTCGCAATTGTCTATCAAGGAGACTGTCCAGTACTTTAGCTATTATGGTGGCTAGTGAGATTGGCCTGTAACTATTTAAGTCCGATGTATCTCCCGTTCTGATCTTAAGAATAGGCACCACAATGGTCTTCATGAGATCAGTCGTAAGATACTGATGTGCTATACATAAACTTAGAAACATAGCCAACACGCTTAGCAGGTGGGCACCAGCATGTGCCAGATGTTCAATACTAAGCCCATCATGCCCTGGTGATTTGCGTCTAGTCATAGTATTTATTACTTCAGAGACTTCTTTGGGAGATATCCTTATACACGATCGTCCAAGACGTTCACTATCGATTATTCGCGAAGACGGACCCCGTGGTGACTCTACTTTAAAATGATCCTTAAATAGATTGGCTATGTCTCCAGGCTGGCTTTGACCCTGAATATTAGCGGGAAGGCTTGACTTGGGACTCAACTTATTCGTAAGTTTCCAAAATTCTTTAAATTTCTTTAGCGAGTGACTTGATCTTGTCCATTTTTAGTTGCTCTGCGTTATTTTGACACCATTTTAACTTTGACTTAAAATCTCGTCTAGTTTCACACATTTTATTATAATAATAACCCGAAGATGGCTTACTGTATAAGACCAAAGTTTGAAAGGCAAGTCGAGCCTCCCCGTGGGCAACTGTTTTGCGCTGATTCTCTAAGAATAGTAACAATATTACTGTACATAGTATCTAAAATTAATTTCTGTTTATCATTTATACATATATCATTACAACAACTTTTAAACTCTTGTGGAAAATTTACGTCCTTTAATTTAGAGTGATACAGTTTTTTATAAGTTTCTATTTGGTTATTATTTCTGTCACCCCAAATTATTTTATTATTACAGAAATAGCTTATTACATTCTTTTGTCTCAATAAGTTTATATTGCACTCGACCAGTAATGGAACATGATCCGACCAGTAACTATCATACAGTACTCTGCAATCTATGACTGAGCGCCTTGCGGCCTCAGTTACAACGCAAGGATCCAACCAGCGCCGACAACCGTGCGTGTCACTAGTGTAAGTAAAACTGTCCGCTGGGAGGACCTCCAAATCAACACAAATCAACTGCTGATCCGGCTTCCTGGCTTAAGGCATGCAATATTAATTATTGAGTAAAATTAATTTTATGTTGTTTTATTTTATTTTTATTTTTTATTCCTGACATTTGTTGGCTAGTTATAAAAAAACTAAGATTATTAAAAGTGGATACCTTGGTTTTAAGGGATGTTCGAGCAACATCAATTAAGTTCTCTCTTTTTATTTCAATAGGTATTTTGATAGACTCTAATACTTCCAAGGCCTTGTTACGGGCAACATCAAATCCTTCTGTTAAAATTCTTGGGTGTAAACCTGTGAACAGTAGGATACAAGATAATCTATAATTATAAATTTAAAACAAAACATTCAAACTAATATATAATGGGTCAATTGGTTCAAGCCAACAACTTTCAACTGAATAGAAAGATTATAATAATAATAATAAATTTATTGCCTCTAAAATACACAGTTACATTCACGTTAAAACAAAGGAACATTATAAATTATTTGAGACAACAGGAGACGGCTCAGCTTTGTCTGTAATGAGATAGAGATCTCATACAGAGCTGTTTTTCAGCCGCTCCCTCCTCCCTGAGGTGTTGTGCGGGAGTCCAAAGTAGCAGGCTCCCCATTTACCTGACTTATACTTTTAAACTATGTCCAAAATAATTAAATGTGATAAAATCGCAAATACAAAAAAAAAGATTAAAAACATTAAACACAAAATAAAAACATTTAAAAAATATGCATAAACAACCATTACGAAATGAACTAACAACAGATTCAACAAAAAAAACAACAACACGGGAAATAGAAAATATAAAATAAACTTTCCTTTCTTTGAACTGTTGTGTGTGTGTGTGTGTGTGTGTATTGTGTGTGTGTGTGTGTATTGTGTGTGTGTGTGTGTGTGTGTGTTTGTGTGTGTGTGTGTGTTTGTGTGTATGTACGTGTGTGTGTATGTGTGTGCGCGCGCGCGGCGGGTGTGTGTGTGTGTGTGTATATATCCTTATTAATTTTTGACAAAAAAGTCGCGTAAATGTAAAACTTAACATAGGGATGTTTCAAATTCTCTGCAGCGAGTTGTCTTTTTAACAGAGCCATTTTATATTTGGCTTTGAAGCAATCTACTGACATTTTCTTTCTCATGGGTGGAAGGAGGTCATTCCAAATTCTCGCTGCAGTGAATTTGAAACAACTCCTATATCTTGCTGTTTTGTGTGCGGGTGTGTGAAGGAGCATTTGTGTGTGAGAACAAATACTTCGACAGGAAATATCTTTGATCCAGGTGAGTTTTTCGAAAAGGTATTCTGGCTTTTTGTTCCAAATTACCTTTTGGACTATCGAAGCATAGTGTAATTCTCTCCTGGCGCCCATATTAAGTATGCCTTTTTTATTTAAGTATGGGGTTATAAATTGTCTTCTTGGCACATTACAACAGTATCGAACACATGCATTTTGTACTCTCTGTATTGCTCTTTCGCTATTAGCTGACAATTTAGGGCCAAAGACTGAGCTGCAGTAGCTCAATTGTGATAACACCAATGAGTCACACAAGAGAAAGCGTAGGTCCTCTTTAATATACGGTCTTATTTTGTATAAAGTTTTAAGTTTAAAGTACGAACTTCTTATCTTGTTATTGATGTGTTCTACAAATTTCTGCTCTCCGTCTAGTATAAGCCCTAAATTACGAGCGGATGTTACTTGTGTCAAGGTTTCATGTTCTATTTTAATCGTATCCTCGCTGTCTAAAATAGTTTTTATTTGTTTTTTTGTGCCCAAAACTAGTACTTGTGATTTAGTTGCGTTTAATACTAGGGAATTTTTTTGGGACCAGGTTTGGATATTATGGAGATCCTCATTTATTCTGTTTATTGCCTCTTTAACATCTCTGGGGTCAAAAGAATAATACAGCTGGGTGTCGTCTGCGTATAAATGGTATTTACAATGTTTTATTTGCTTAGGCAGGTCTGCTATGTACAGAGAGAACAAAATAGGACTGAGTAAGGAGCCTTGGGGTACTCCTCTTACAATTTCTTGACAGACACACAGAGATTATTTATTGACAGACTTTACCACTCATTCAATTAAAAGCAACAAGGAAAGCAGCACACCTTTTTTCAATATTATTATTATTTTACAATATGGTGTACACAGTAAGTAGTGATCAAATCATTCCTAATTGATAGTATTAATAACTTTCGATCAGTAATTTTTTGGTACGACTTTCCATTGACTCCCGTCGAGTTGGGGGTTGATACGTATTTTTACAAAAAAGTTACACTATTATAAGCACACACACAAAGTTACAACATGCGGAAGCGCATAATTTTTGAGAAAAAAGTTATTGAAAATCAATTATTCTTGCATTGTTTATGTCTAATCCTACAATAAAACTGACGCCATTTTTATTGTTATTGTCAGTAGGGATGTCGATTCTTTCCGAAAAAGATCGATTTTTTTAATAGATTCGAATCGTAAGCTGATGTATCGATAGCCCAAAAATCGATTTCTAAAATATCTATATTTTTTTCATGTTTGCATTTATAATGTAAATTTAAATGGGTGCTGCCATCTGCTTGGGATCCTATAATTAACAAAATTAAATCCAAACCCAAGCATAACACTGCAAGACTTCAGGATACTGTAAGTTCATTCTGCGTAGATCGAACCAAAAATTAATATAAAAAAACTGAAGGCAGCCGGGCTAACTGTGACATCGGGACGTCAAACATCTCAGTCCCCCCCGTGACCATGGGTTGCTGAAAAGCACTCGAAACGTCAGGAATAAAAATAATAAAATAAATGCGATAAAATCCGTAAAAAACAGTTTTATTCAATGTGTAGTGTTCGCGTAAATATAAGAAATAATGGAATGACAGCCCTGTGGCATAGTACCATTGAGTTGTAACGCTGAAGGCTGCAGGTTTGCATTCTGCATAAAACAAGTATTTATATGGCCTACAAATAATTGTTCTAGATTGGGATGTTTGTGTAATTTATATATGCGGGGGTAAAGTTCTTTAGAGGAAGAACATTATTATCAAAATTATATATTAAATAAATAAAAGTACATATTTTAATTGTTATTAATAATGGACTTTACAGTTTTTAGCAGTAAAGAAAAGCAGAGAAAACCTGTATGTCTGACAAATTAAAATATTTCTAGATTATGTGAAGTCTCCCAGAATGAAGAAAATAGCATGAGAAAAACTGTTGAAAAACCTTCAAAAATTCTCTCAGTGACAAATAAGTAGTTACATGATATTATTTCTTAGTTTCTGAAGGGAAAAAGAATATTATATAATTCATAATGTAACATACGTCCAACCACTGATAGAGTATGGATTACAAATTTGGAACCCCTATCTTCTTAAGGATGTAGATTTGCTAGAGAGTGTACAAAGAAAAGCCACAAAAATTCCATTATGCCTTTGCAAAAAGCCGTACGAAGAGAGATTAAAAATATTGAATCTAACAATGCTGAAATCTCGCCGCACCAGAGGAGACCTTATTGAGACCTACAAAATATTGACACAAATATAATTGCAAAGAGCTGCCACATATTTTCAACATCAGCAGTATCCACCGACCTAGACATCCTAACTATATAACATTGGCCCACACCCACTCATACACTAATGTGGGACATCACACACTATACAAAAGAATTATAAATGTATGGAACAATTTGCCTCAAGATGTGGTAGATGCTCCCTCTGTGATTAGTTTTAAAAACAAACTGGACAAATGGTGTAAAGACAATCCAATTTAGTGTATTCTTAGTGTGAACTTGGACTAATATAAAACACCAACACAGATCTATATCTGTGTGTATCTGTAATAGGCGAGCAGCTTAAAGCTGATATGCCTATGCATATCAGCTTTAAGCTGCTCGCCTATTACCAGATAATAATAATAATAATGTGAATCTTATAAGTTTTATTACATTGCATGATCTTTTTTATTTATTAGAAGCCAGTGTTTGACCACAATCTTTTACAAGCCTTAGATTTTCTTCTATATACATGAATCCTTTATGGCATAGGTTGGTTTGCCAGCCACTAAATACATCTTGTATGATTTTGACTATGTTTAGAAACTGCTTGTAATACTAAAACTATGAGCATATACATATAAAGTTTGTAGACCCACTACCCCTTTATTATTGACATACCACACTTAAATATTGTTTGTGTACCACAACCAAACAGTTTGCTTCGTTATTTGTAATATGTACATGTAGATGTAATCATGTGGTGTGTGATAATTTACCAATCTCCCCATCCAATTACAATATGTCTTCAAGACAGGAGTGGGTTATACACTTAACCATCTTTGGCTACATAACCCAATTTTAAATCTTGATCTTATGAAATACAATGTTTTATCTTTTCAAATACTTACCTATTGTAATATACATAAATAATCACTACTTAAATTACCTTCACTAATATAAATTTCCGCTTGTTTCAGCAATTCACCAATTAGTAACACTGTTGATGTAGTACCATCACCAGTAGCATCATCTTGTGCTGTAGATGCACGAGCAATAAGTGATGCAGTTGGATGTTGTATCTGCATCTCATGTAACAATACGTTACCATCCTTGGTAATCTTTATGTCACCTGCACCAGATACTAACCTATAATTAAAGAAAATATAGTTAAATTAATTCTTTATCCCCCTAAAATTCTTAATAAAATAAACAAAAGCTGAGGGTTGGGTTTAGAATCAAGTCGCCTGAATTTAAAGTCTGTCACTGGTCTGTCACTGTGGGGAGGTCAATTTTTACATATTAAAATAATTATAAAGGTTAACATTTTGGTGTTTTATGTGGTGCAAGAACGAGCGAAGCAAGCTTTGCAGAAGTGCCACCTTGCTGCTTGCTGCCATCCAACCTAACCTTCGGGCATCCTGATTCGGACAGGTTAGGTTAGAAGGGGATGGTGAGGTCGAGTGAGCGAGCGAACAGACTGCTCCATCCCCTTTGTGGTTATTTTTATAAACCATGCAGAAATAGGAGCCCCGATTGGCCCCCCCTCCCCCATATTAAAGCGATTTTTCTCACAAATCATTCAATAAAATTGTTATTTAATATAAAAAGAATAGGCACGTCCGGCGGGGAAAAAAGGTGGGGGCCAAATCTACCCCTCCCTCACACCTTTCCATCCGCCGCCCACCCCTCTATTAAGGCGACTTGATTCTAAACCTTAATCAAACCTGATTTTGGAAAACTTATTATTGTTAGTATTAGTATATAGAATTTGTGTAGTAACTACAACCGGTACAGCGATACGCACATGACTTTTTATTTAAATTTTATGCTTTAACGATACAATTTATGAGATTTTCAATACTTTTAAAATATTTTAAATTTTGTAAAAATTGATTCTTAAAGATAAGATTAGCGTTACAATAACCGACATTTGAAAAACTCACATTTTCATTGTACCCTTAGGACCGAGGTTAGTTTTCATTACATCTTGAATGCCTCTTGCAGCAGAAATATTTACAGCTAGAGCTTGAGCCGCCCTTGCAAATTCGGCTTTAGGGTTTAGCAGACTAATTGCAGCCATTATCGAGGTTTAATTTACTATTATACTATTAAATTAATAAAATACCGAAAACCGAAAAGTCACACTTTGTCAAACACAGAAGAAAGACAATCAGAGACAATAGACATTGTCTATTAGACAAGAGTACAGACCACAGAACACAATTACTCTCTACCAAGAGAAGAACGCCAACTTCATACTAAAAAACGGAAACACGTGTTTACTAGTGTACACGAAAAGCGCTGCGGTGGACGCCCATATAAAACTTTTTTAGCGGGAATCTCAAACCTTTGTATTCTGTAACTTTAAACTTTTTATTTAAGGCTTATTCGAGTAATTTTGGCTCAAGCCTCACAAACCTATGGGGTAAATTCCCATATTTTTGAGAGGTTGCATCAAAATTACCCGAATATAATTTAGATTAGTATGTGGGATAAAATAAAAATATAAATAAGTATAGTTATGTAATTTTATTTTCTGGAAGACAGATTGTTTTATAAACGACACATTATTATTGATGTTTTTTATTGTTTTGTACATAATATTTCCACGCTGGTTACTGATGTATAACACGTTATTGTCAGAGAGTTATTCTTCACAGAATATTAACGTAAATTAAAATCAGCAAAATTCTCATGGTGAAAACTTAACTCAGCCCAAATACATGATCTGAAACAGATAAAATTCGAGTTCATATAGTAATAATCCCTACAAATAACGATCAATACATTTAAAATGCTTAAAGACTTACCACAATATTGTTAAAAGTTTTTCTTCTACTATTGTAGGAAACCTGCAGAAAGTAATTAGATGATTTTGTGCTTTTTGTTTGCACAACGCTTAATTTACTTTCGATTCTGATTACACATCGTGAATAAAATTTAATAATAAATTTATAGTCAATATCTCTTAGAGTCAACATCTCGTAAAAAATATTTACAGACACAATCGCGAAGAAACGACTACAAACGAAAATGAAGTATTCTGAACCGATAATAACTGAATTGCAGCAAAAAGCAATAACAAATATTAAAATCTAAACCTATTAAATAAATTTTAATCAATTTCAGAAAATATTTTCAATATGAAAGACGTTGACAAATAAATGTAATTTTTTTCTTCTTTTAATTCATGGCTTCTCTTGATAGAATTCTGCTAATATTAAATAATTTAATTTAAATTAATTAAATTGTGCAAATCTCACAGTAATATGTATGTAATTATACTTTAAAGAGCAAATCAAAAAAAGTTTAACAAATAATTAACATTTTTAGTTTCTTTCGATATAATATTTTTTTCAAAAAAATTCTAAAGAAAAGATTCTAATATGAATTTGTGTATCTAATTTTTAAAGTGGCAATCTAAAACAACATGAAGGAAAGAAACAGCGATATTTTTTCTCGCTTTATTATAACAAGCCCAACACAACCATTGACAAAATCATGATTGTGTGCAGATTTTTCAGCTTTCATACAAAGTTGCCTTACCCTGGTACAGACTAACTAGTAGATTCTAACCAGAAACTAGTAAGAAGTAGTAGTAGAAGAAGTAACCGAATGACAAGAGACAACACAGATAGATTATTACTATAGTATTAAGAAGCCATAATTTAAAAGAAGAAGTACTATAGTATTATTAAACTACTCTACGAAAAGACAAAGACCACAGACAACTAAGAGGATACTGCAAACACCACGAATTATGGAGTGTAGAGTAGAAGGAGAACGTAGATAGAGGATTGACAAGTCTATGAAGGAGAACCATCTTATAAGGTGCGAAAGTTGAAAAAGTGTTCCACTATATACTGAAAATAGAGGTTCCAAAACCTACCAAAATAGCGCTGGCGTCTGAAGAACTACGAAATGAATATAGCTGTAGTAGACGAAGTGAAGTCAGCTTAATTCAAATATGTATTTAAAAAATTTCATGACTAGAGTAGTTAGTAAAATGCCAGTATACAAAACCTCAACTATTTACGTAGTACAAAACCAAGCTAATTGGTCGGTCCTTGTTTATTTCTCCATCTTATTCCAATTAATTTTGGCGTTTTTTTTTTTAATTTATCCTATGCTACTGCAGCCTTATTGGACGCGTTTTCATGGACACTTTTCATATACAGAGATGGTCCTCCTTCTACTCTACACTCCATACACGGAATATAAAAAAACAACTTGTTTTTTATATTCCGTGACAAAGACTGTATTAGGTATACGCGTGAGTATTTCTGGTTAGTTAGTTCCTATATATAAAAAAGTACTCTGTTGTTTGTGCTGTATTATTGAGGTACCTGAACCTAGGCCCACTTGAATTTTAGTAGTGAAACTTTTTACGGGAGTGCTTTGAAATTCTGATCCGCAACCTTTTTGCATGACGAAAAGTGGTGGGGGTAAAAACTAAGTACTACGTTATTCGGGTCGACTGGTCGATCATTTAAATCGCAAACGCAGGCCATTACATACCATAAAGTATATAGTAATACAAGTACAATTACAAGATTATAACGGTCTTTCGTTCATATACTAATCTATTAATTTTACTTAAGACAGTTATCAAGGTACACGTTACAAGGTTAGAAAGAGTGATCGCATTTGAATAATAGCGCCATCTACTATATTTTATACGTGATAGTTAATAAATTTTGGTTCGATAAAATGACTTTACTTATAGAATGTGGTGGATGTCGCTATTAAAATAAAAACAAGGGAGTAATTTTTGAAGCCCAATAAGGCTGAGCAACGTTTATTTTAAATAACAATTTGTAAATTTTCATTTAAATAAATTTTTGTTGACATTATATAAAACTTTGTTTTAATTAAAATAAAATTACATAAATAACAGATAACTACCTAATTAAGAAATTTCCATGAATATTTTGTAATATACTGGGACTGGGATCTATAATGATTACTTCATTCTCTGTGGTGAGTCCTAGTGTTGCCTAAACCGATAATTTATCTTCTTAAAATCGAAGAAGATGATGCACTGTGACACATTTATGTATTTAATTTTATGTAAATAAATAAATGAGATACCCAATCTATCCTGTTCAAAAGTCATTGATGAATAATTGAAATATTTCCCTGTAATACAAAAGTTTCACTTCTATCGAGTGTCTTCACGACACACACTGTTTTTTTTATCTTTTATTTTTAATTAATTGTTCGTCGTTTGTTCGTTATTGTCGAACATAAAAATTATTTGTTCGTCTTTTAATTATTTATAATTAATTAAACAAATTTCATCCTTAAATTGGCCCCCTTATTGTTAATTTTATCCCTTAAATTAATTAATTTTTACTAAATATCGTTTGTCCCGTCGCTATTGATGATTGTTCGATCATAAATACAACTTAATTGTTAATTATTCAATATTTTAAGTGGGCTACGGAGCATTGCTACGTGGGGCTCTTATTACTGGGTTGTTTAAAAAAAATAACCACGAAGGGGATATCAGGTCTGTTCAATCGCTTCGCTTTCTCGCTATCCCCTTCTAACCTAACCTGTACTAGTCGGGGTGCCCCAAGTCCCGAGCTTACTTCGCTCGCTTTTATGGTCAATTATTAACAATTAAGTTGTATTTATGAGCGAACAATCATCAATAGCGATCGAACAAACGATATTTAGTAAAAATTAATTAATTTAAGGGATAAAACTTGAAATTCACAATAAGAGGGGCCAACTTAATGACGGAATTTGTTTAATTAATTGTAAATAATTAAAAGACCAACAAATCATTTTTATGTTCTAACAATAACGAACAATTAATTAAAAATAAAAAATACTCAAAATACAAAAATAAAAAATCCAAGTTGGGCTAGCTTTAGGTACCTGTATCATTGTAATGTATTAATGATAGCAAAAATTAAAGCAATGTGGGTTTTGATACATAAAAGAGGTTCGATTTTGTATAATGTATGTCTTGTCCTTTCTACATATTTATTTATCTATGGCAACCTGCCGGCGCGTCCTGTTAGCTATTAATTTTAGTACAATTAAATTAATTAATTATTATAATTTTTTTAATAATCAAATATTATATAAAAAATGAATTGTTTTAATACAACAGGATTTATTATAGACTTATAATTCCGAATGAAACTGTCACTGTCAGTGTTAGTGTCAGTGTCACTGTCAGTGTCGTAGATATTGAAATTGTGTTGAAATGCTAGGTGTTTTCATTTCCAGTTCCACTTCCACTTACGGAGACAAAAATAAACGTTCTATTTTCGATCGAATGTGTGAGTCAAATGTACCAGGCCATACCAGAAACTTCTTCGTGTGTATAAAAGCTTTCCCGGCGTAAGTTTATTTTATAACTGCAAAGTGTTAAACCAAAATGGGTGTTTTCAACGAAGAGGCAGAAAATTATAAAAATATAGGCAATGAAGCGTTCAAATCGGAAAAGTTCGAAGAGGCTGTGTCTTTTTATACCAAGGCTATAGATTTGTCTGAAAAGGATAGTCGGGATAGAGCTACATATTTAAAAAATCGTGCTGCAGCTTATTTAAAGATTAAAGAATACGAAAAGGTAATAAATGACTGTGATGAAGCTTTGCAAATAGTTCCTGAGGATCCGAAAGCCTTATTTAGACGCGCACAAGCGTTGGAGAGTTTGGATAGATTTGAAGAAGCTTATAGAGATGCTAAAACTATTTTTACTGTTGATCCAACAAACAAAGCTGTGCAACCTATGCTTGCGCGTCTTCATGTTATTGTGCAAGAGAGAGCAAGAAAAAATGCACAAACAAGTAATAAAGTGGAACAAATGTTTAAGTTAGCTTTTGAGATAAGCGAAGATAAGGAGAAACGTCAAAAGGCTATGAGCAATTTAGTAGTGCTTGCTAAAGAATCATCTGGTGCTGATATTATGATGAAAAATGGTGTTGTCAACAAAATTCAACAATTATTGAAAATTGAAAAAAATCCTGATATATATATCAATGCTGTGAGAGTTATAAGTCAACTTTGTAAAAGATGTGTGGAGAGAACATATGCTGTTATCAAAGTGGTTGGCATACCATGGTTATTAGATATCATTGATAGTGATAATGAAGAAAGAGTCAATGCAGCTCAATACTGTTTTCAAGTTATATTGAATACATTATCAGGTATGCATACAAAGGATACAAAACCTGATCCTCAATTATGTGAAAAAAACAAATCGGAGATTGACACACTTCTAACTTGTTTAACATATTCAATAACTAACAGAGTTATAACTGGAATGGCAAGAGATGCTATCATGGAGTTGATAATGAGAAACTGCCATTATACTGCAATTAATTGGGCAGAGAGATTTGTTGAGATAAGGGGCTTACAACGCTTACTAGAAGTTTGCAGTGAACTGGAAGAATACAAATATGAATCTGCAATGAATATTACACCATCATCTGCTACAATTGCAGCTGCTTGTCTAGCAAGAATTTATGAAAACATGTACTATGATCAAGCAAGGGAGCGTTTTAATAACCAGGTTGATGAATTTGTAAAGGATAAGCTTATGTCTCCAGATCTCGAGTCAAAGGTCAGAGTGACAGTGGCTATAACTTCCCTCCTCCGGGGCCCCCTGGATGTGGGTAATTATGTTATTTCTAAGGAAGGAATAATGGAAATGATTCTAGTAATGGCACAAACAGAAGATCCTCTACAACAGAAGGTAGCCTGTGAATGTTTGATTGCAGCAGCATCTAAAAAAGATAAAGCTAGAGCCATTATTAATAAAGGTGTTGACATATTAAAAAAATTATATACAAGTAAAAATGATGCTGTCAGAGTGAGAGCTCTTGTTGGTCTATGTAAGATAGGTAGTTTTGGTGGTGATGATGCTTCAATAAGACCATTTGCAGATGGATCAACTAAAAAACTCGCTGAAGCATGTAGAAAGTTTTTAGTGAATCCAGCAAAGCAGAAGGATATGAGGAAATGGGCAGCCGAGGGTTTGTCATACCTTACTTTGGATGCAGATGTAAAGGAAAAATTAGTTGAAGATCAGGCTGCTATTCAAGCTCTCATTGAATTAGCAAAGACCGGTGATCAGTCTTGTCTTTATGGTGTTGTAACTACTTTAGTTAACCTGTGTAATGCTTATGAAAAGCAAGAAGTAATGCCTGAAATGCTTGAACTTGCAAAGTTTGCTAAACATCACATACCTGAACAGCATGAATTGGATGACCCTGATTTTGTTAATAAAAGGCTAACTGTTTTATGCAAGGCTGGCGTTACAACAGGTTTAGTAGCGTTATCTAAGACGGAGAGCCATAATTCTCGAGAATTGATTTCTAGAGTGTTTAATGCTATTTGTAGCCAGCAAGAATTGAGAGGTATTGTTGTTCAACAAGGTGGTGCTAAAGTTTTGATACCCATGGCTTTAGAGGGAACACAGAATGGAAAAAAGCAAGCTGCTCAAGCTTTGGCAAGAATTGGCATAACAATAAATCCAGAAGTAGCATTTCCTGGTCAAAGAAATTTGGAAGTAGTTCGACCATTGATTGCTTTATTACACCCAGATTGTAGTGCATTAGAAAATTTTGAGGCTCTAATGGCACTGTGTAATTTAGCAGGCATGAATGAGACAACAAGAAATAGGATCCTCAAAGAGGGTGGTTTAGCCAAGATAGAACACTACATGTTTGAAGATCACATGATGCTCCAGAGAGCAGCAACACAATGTATTTGCAACTTAGTACAATCAGAAGAAGTTGTCAAAACATATGAAGCTAATAACGATAAATGTAAGTTTTTGTATTTATTATGCCAAGAAGAAGATACTGACACTGTGATGGCTGCAGCAGGAGCTCTATGCATTCTTACATCTGTAAGTAAACTTTGCTGCAGGAAGCTTTTGGATTGTCAAGTTTGGTTAGAAACACTAAGATTTCTATTGGCAAATCCTAATAAGGAAATTCAGTACAGAGGGTCATATATGTTGTATAATATTATTTCTGGTGACAAAGACATTGCAGCCAGAATTTTTGAAACAGATGTTATGGAAATATTGATGGCTTTGTCAAAATTAGAAGATCCTGAACAAAAAAAGACAAAAGAATTAGCTCAAAAATGTCTGGAGGCGGCTGAAAGCATGGGAGTAATTAGAAAACCTGATCAAAGTGTAGATATTAGTCCATCCGAAGAATGTAAGCAACATGAAAAAAATGAAAATATGCAATAACAACCTTAAAGTTCATTAAAGCCTGTATAGTTTAGTAATAATATAAATTATTATCCTTCTTAACATTTTTAATTAATTTATTATTGTTTTATGTTATATGTAATAAGTTTAGATCATGTTAATAAAATATTGTGTTAGTATTTTGAGTTTTAGTTTCGTTTCTTTTAGGTATTGTCCATTTTTAGTTTTTTATAGAATAAGGGTGACAAGCAAGAACACAGTCTACCTGATGGTAAACAGATGATGTGCCATAGGCAAAGGCAAATTGCAGACCTGAGGACGAAAACAAGGAACACCTAATTACCAGTAAATAGGGTCTCCTTTTCTTTACACTCACTATTATTCTTCTGTTTCACTTTGGTATTCTGTGACAAAATCCCCGGACGAGCCAACCTATTTGTGCTGCAGCCATAACTTAGCTGCAGCATGGCTCTACTACGTTTAATTATATGAAAACTGTATGTATGTTTAAATTAATTTTTATAATAACTACTAAAAATTGAAGTTTTAGTTTTTAAGCTAAGAACAGAAACTTTTTTTATTCAATATAGATTATAAATAATACTTATTGAAAGTCACTCTTTTGTATAATTACCACTGGTTCGAGAAACCCAGCGGGACGTTTTTTTTTAAATAACAGCTTACAATCATGTATGTTACACAAATTAACAACACAACAAATTAGAAATAGCTTGGTAGCGATCACCTCATTTCCAGGGGTTATTATCATCTATAAATTCTTTAATACTATAATAACCCTTTTTATACAAACTTAGTTTAATAAAGTTTTTGAACTTTGAGCAGGTCAAATTTTGTATATTTTCTGGAATTTTGTTGTAAAAGCGTATACATCGCCCCAAGAATGAATTACTGACTCGATGGAGTCGAGTAACTGGTACTACTAGCTTGTGTCTGTTCCTAGTATTTACAGAATGAATATCACTTATTTTTGTAAAACTACTTTTATTTTTGTGTACGTACATTACATTTTCATAAATGTATTGAGAGGCCAAAGTTAATATATTAATTTCCTTAAATTTTTGTCGCAGCGACTCTAGGCTTTAAATCATAAATTGCTCTCATAGCCCTCTTCTGTAAAACAAATATAATTTCAGTGTCAGCTGCGTGTCCCCATAGCAAAATACTTTATGCTATGGAAATAGCTAAAGTAAACTAGTCTAGCTGTTTCAACACTAGTTAGACTTCTAATCTTTTTTACGGCATATGCTGCAGAACTAAGCCTGCTTGCTAGTTTTGATATATGGGGGCTCCATTGAAGCTTCGCGTCTAGTGTGATTCCAAGAAAAATGGTGGCATCTACAAGACTCAGTTTCTCCCCATAGTATTTAATTGTTTGACATTTGGAGTCATAAATTTCATACATTTCGTTTTAGTGCCATTTAAATGCAAATTATTAACATTGAACCAATTTACTAATTTAGATATAGCATTATTTACTTCGTCATATTTTAGCAAATGTCGATTTAATTTGAAAATTAAAGAAGTGTCATCTGCAAATAATACTATATCATGGTTATCTCCTACTACGAGTATGTAAGGTAAGTCATTAATGTATACAAGAAACAGAAAGGGGCCAAGAATTGAGCCTTGAGGCACGCCCATCTGTACCATCGACCCGGAAGAACTCATACTGTTAATGACAACTTTTTGCGTTCTCTTACTTAAATATGAAATAATTAATTTAAGAGCATCACTTCTTACACCGTAGTGTTGAAGTTTCCTGATTAATGTTTCATGGTGAACACAATCGAAGGCTTTGGATAGGTCACAAAATATACCCAAAGCATCCTGTGAATTCTCCCATGCATTAAATATATATTTAATCAGCTCAACACCGGCATCAGTTGTCGAGCGACCCCTTGTGAAACCAAATTGATTTTATGAAGTAAATTATTTATATTAAAGAAATTTAACATTTAATCAAGAATAATTTTTTCAAAAATCTTTAGTGTTGGTAGTACAGAAATAGGTCTAAAATTGGCGGGGTCTAATGTACTACCAGATTTAAATAAAGGTATTACTTTACTATACTTCATTAAATCAGGAAACACACCAGATTCGATACTAGTATTAAAAATAATAGCTAAATGAGGCGCGATTGTATCTATAATAGACGCAATAACTTTAACGGAAATCCCCCACAGATCCGCAGTTTTCTTAACATCAATAGTTTTAAAATATTTTACAATATCTTTTGATGATACTATGTGAAATGTAAAATTCGTTGTACACGCATTTACATTTTGTTTAAGTAATGATTCGGCGACCGCAGGAGAAGAATTCAGTGACTTAGTGGATATCACTAAAATATTTCTCGAAAACCATTGCAACGTCCTGATCTGATTCAGTTAATTTGTTATTAACACTTAACTGGTAGTTTGAATTGCGAGAGTTGATCTTACCAGTTTCGCTATTAATTATACTCCATGTCATTTTAATTTTATTAGAAGCCGTCTTAATTTTGTTGCTCAAATGCAAAGACTTGGCTGTGGAGCACACTCTTTTAAATATTTTTTTACATATTCCCTAAATTCGACGCTATGATTATATGACTTTTCATGGTAAAGATCATATAACCTATGTCTGCTCTTATGGACTCCTACTGTCGCCCATTCATTAAATGACTTCCGACTGTTCAAGGAGAATGTTTTAGAAGTAAAAGTATTATTAAATTCATTGCAATTGTAAGAAATTTATATTGAAGAAAGTATGAGATTTCCATATATCCTCGTTTAGTTTTAAATACTGACATAGGCTGTTGCATCATAAATTTCCTATTAATGTTTCATTCTTTCCAGTTCACCAGTCGGTATGTGGTTGCTGTACCCTATGAAAATCTGCAGCCAACCGCAAATAAAGTAGGCTATGTAACATAAGCATAGTTAGTAGTTACCCCTGAAGATTAAATAGAATTTATTATAAGTCCATAATTACACTGGTTCCCTATTTACTAGAATGGCCATCTATTATGTTACAGGGTAGAGCCATGCTGCAGCTATATTATGGTTGTATCACGAAATCACGAATGATTTGGATCGACCGGGGAAAGACCACAGCAGCATAGCAGCTTAATGCTGCTGTTTCGAATTGTGGTGTAGAAAACCGGAAACCCCTTTTACTGAAAACGGGGCATTCCATCTAAGTCCAACGCATCTGCATTTTGTTCTTAATCGAGGATAGATGAATATGATTATGGGCCACGGCATCCAGGTACGTCAGTATAGTCTGGCAAACGAAAGTAGGGACTGAAAAAGCGCGGCTAATTTAAAGAATCTCAGCCTAGCAACCCCAAAATTTGTATGAAGTACCTGGAATAACCTGACTTGATACTTTACGAGTTGTTTTTGTGTAAAACATTATTTGTACACTACTGCTTCACAGAATGTGGATAGGTCCAAAAATGGGAACCTACGGTAGCTTTTTTTATAGGATACCAAACAAGCACACAGTTCACCTGATGGGAAGTGGTTGCTGTGACCCATAGACATCCACATCTATCCTCAATAAAGAATCAAAATGCACATGTGTTATAACCCATGGGGACTAAAATGGAATGCCTCTTTTCCAGTAAAATGGGTCTCCGGTTCTCTACACTCACCATACGAAACAGCAGTGTCAAGCTGCCATTTTACGCTAGTATTCTGTGAGAGCGTGGTCCTTCCCCGGTTGAGCCGACTCATTCGTGCTACAACTATACTACTAATATAGCTGCAGTACAGCTCTACCACGTACATTAAAAAAAATCAAATCAGCTATTGTACGTGGTAGAGCCGTACTGCAGCTTTATTAGTAGTATAGTATAGCTGTTGTATGTAAAGTCGTATTTTTAATCTGACGAAGTAAACTGAAGTTTCGAGATGTATAATCATGTCTACCCATTATGATCCAAACCAGAGACATTTCGTGCGTGTCATTTCGAAAATCTGTTTACTTTGTTGGAATGAAAATACGACTAGGTATTATGTGATATTATCTGAATAAAAAAACAATAATATTCTATAATAATTTTGGTTTATTCACTACCATAATCAATATCTGAATCTAGGGTTTTCATGTGGAAAGATTCATTTGATCCACTGGAATCACATCTTCAACATGAATAATAAAACTTTCTAAATTATCTTCTGTTATTCTATTTTTTATATTTATTTTCATGATCAGCCATTTTCTTCCATTCCTGTGGAATTATGCTTTCAAAAGATTCAATTAATAAGTCTCTCTAACTCCTCAGCAAGCAGGGCAATATTTTTACTAGCCACTTAACGTTTAGCCAAACTCCATACCAGCTCAATTGCATTTAGATCACAGTGTTAGGAGGGAAGTCGCAATACCTCATGCCCATTCTGCTTCAGAAGTTCATCAACTTCATGTACTGGTTCTGGTGTGTTTTGTTTTACAAGACATAGCAGCTCAGCTTTTGTGTAATATTGTTCAAATGGAATATTATTCAAAGTAAGCCATTCTCTTACATCATTTTTGCGACTTTGTAATGTAGGAGCTTTATTTACAATGATTGAATGGTAACTGGCTTTATCTATAACTAATACACTTGGCTCATTTAAATGGGGGCATCCACGACTTTTTCTGCCACCAGGGCAGCGCCACTTTACAGTGAGATAAAATATTTGACAGATTTCATAGTGGGGATGATAATTTCTTAGGAAAATGTAATCTTTAAGGCTTCTTTCTATATTATTAGTTATATTTTATATTAATTACATAAGAAATGAATAGACCAAACTATAAAATATAACTAAAAGCCGATTTTTTTTTAAAGAGTTATAAAGTACAAAAAATTTAAAATCAAACTAATGACGCATTGTGCTGTGTATTAATAAAATATTCTAGATAATGATAAACTATTATTAAAAACAATCGCTTATTGTGACTGAGGTAAAAACTTTACCTCAGTCACAACTAGCAACATCTGGTGAGTGGAAGATTATTAGCCCTCATTGGACATGAGCTTTTCTCTTAGCCATTTATTAAAGTTAACGGCATTCATGTCGTGGCGGTAGTCTGCCATTTTAGATTTAGTACTAAATACTAATAATCGCTTATTGTGACTGAGGTAAAAACTTTACCTCAGTCACAACTAGCGACATCTGGTGAGTGGAAGATTATTAGCCCTCATTGGACATGAGCTTTTCTCTTAGCCATTTATTAAAGTTAACGGCATTCATGTCGTGGCGGTAGTCTGCCATTTTAGATTTAGTACTAAATACTAATAATCGCTTATTGTGACTGAGGTAAAAACTTTACCTCAGTCACAACTAGCGACATCTGGTGAGTGGAAGATTATTAGCCCTCATTGGACATGAGCTTTTCTCTTAGCCATTTATTAAAGTTAACGGCATTCATGTTGTGGCGGTAGTCTGCCATTTTAGATTTAGTACTAAATACTAATAATCGCTTATTGTGACTGAGGTAAAAACTTTACCTCAGTCACAACTAGCGACATCTGGTGAGTGGAAGATTATTAGCCCTCATTGGACATGAGCTTTTCTCTTAGCCATTTATTAAAGTTAACGGCATTCATGTCGTGGTGGTAGTCTGCCATTTTAGATTTAGTACTAAATACTAATAATGAGTTAGGCACAGGACCTTTCTCCAATTCAGCATGTACAATTATATACCTTTTCCCAGTTGAAACATTTTCAATCACACCACTTGTACATGAACCTTGCCAAAACTTCTTGGGCCTATAGTTTTTATGAATATAAGTCTCATCTAAATAAATGATTGGCTTTCCTTCTCTACGTTTCAAAGCCATGGTTCTTAAAAACCGATGTCTCCAGGCAGATATGTCATAACGTTCAATTAACAATGAAATCTAATTTTTATTTCTCTTAAATTCATAGCCATCGGACAATAATAAGTGGCAAAGAGTTTCTCAGCATCCATTAAATCCAATGCTTTCTCTTAATTCCACTAACAGAGTCCTCAATGTAGGAACTTGTTTTCTAACTATGTAAAATTTGTTAATTTTGTTACGAATACCATCTATATCGAAACTATATAGGTTGGCCACTGTGGATTTATGTGGCCGCTTTTTCCCTCGAGTATTCCAGACACCTTCATTTACCACACCTTCAAACTCCTGTAAAGAATGATGAAATAGAATTATTACATGGTGCATTTTTAATATCAAATCATGTAGTAAATTATATCATTGTAAAACTTATGTACTTAGTAAAAACTTACCAGTGATTGAAGCTATTTCATCCAAGTACTGGTTCTGTGATCTTATCCTGTCTTTCTGCTCTAAATCAGTAAGTTTTTCAATTCAGTAAACTCTAATTCAGTAAGTTTTCACTATATCATCAACCCCTGTTACATTCTCCAGATTTTCTGTAAAATAAAACAATTTGTCTTAAAATTACAACACAACATAATGCATTATAATGCACAACAATGCATAATAATGCATTATAATGGTGGTGTTTAACGCAATTTAAACAAAATGTGAACCAAACAGAAATAGTTTTTGTAATATCATAAATAATAACTTAACAAACAAATTATTATTTCAACATCAAAGCGTCATACTGATTTATGAAATCAAATACCACATGTAAACAATCTTGTTTCTGATTGAATATGGCGTCTTTCTCCTGTTGTTTTTCTTCAAACTTCGAAATCATGCGAAACAACATCTCCCGCATTCCACTGTTAATCGTTTTAATATTGTTTAAATTGGAAAAATGATCTAAAAAGGTCACAATAAACCAACAACAACACGCCATCTTGTTTTGTTTTGAGCATAGATAAATATATATGTAGCAAGCTAGTTTTGAGCACAGAGCACAGACTACTTATAGTGTTCCTTAAACATCGATAGACTATCATTGTAATTGAATATAATTGATAGTCTGGTTAAACTATCGATTGCCAACCTTATCGCAATTTTTGTCTATAGTAGATGTCTCCCTTTAGTCTAAGGTCAGAAAAATCCCTGTAAATGAACTGTGTGAATAGCTAATTAATATGTGTGACGCTGACGTAAGTCACTATTTGTGCGAGTGCTAGAACGGGCGGTTGATCTTGCGTTTTATAGTTTACTGATTTATTTTGTATTTGACTTCATAACGAATCGAAAATTTATCCTAAAAATCAATCATTAAAGTGGAGTTATATCTAGATAGTGGACAATAATAGTTCGTTTGTAATGTATAACTTTTATAATCAAGAATATAAGCATTTAGGAAATACGACCAATCTAATAGATCTTTTGAAAAGGAAACATGCCGATAAAATAGATAGGTTAGAATCGGAAGAGAAGATAGAATCTGAACATCTTTCATTATTATTCTTTTAAAAATTATTTTAATAGAAATCAGTTGATGAAGACAAAGCCTATTGTGACTTTCCTTCACAGTTCTTATTTCTCAAAGACGAGCAAACGAAAAAGTGCAATAATTACTTATTGTTATTATTATTTGTGATACCTGCTCAAAGACAATCGATAGTCTATCGATATATCGATTGACGTATAAGAAACTATCGATTACTATCGAATACTTCAACAATCGATGTTTAGTGAACACTAACTACTTAGTGGATAGTTTTGAGGTTTTGACCACAGCACAGAACACAATTACTCTTTATCAAGAGAAGAACCTGAAGAACGCCAACTTCATACTAAAAAACGAAAACTAGTGTTTATGTGTGTATACGAAAAGCGTTACAGTGGACGCCTATATAAAACTTTTTAGCGGGAATTTCAAACCTTTGTATTCCGTAACTTTAAACTTTTTATTTAAGGCTTATTCGAGTAATTTTGGATCAAGCCTCACAAACCTATGGGGTAAATTCCCATATATTTGAGAGGTTGCACCAAAATTACTCGAATATACTTTAGATTAGTATGTGGGATAAAATAAAGCTATAAATAAGTATAGTTATGTAATTTTATTTTCTGGAAGACAGATTGTTTTATGAACTACACATTATTATAGATCTTTTTTATTGCTTTTGCACATAATATTTCCTCGCTCGTTACTGATATACAGGGTATTTTTGGAACGCTCCCGAAAACTAAGACAGGCGACAGCACCAAGTATACCTTTGATCATGGGTCACAAATAAATTTGATCCTGATGAAAAAAAATCATATTTTTTACAACGTTTTATTAGCGTTATTCACGCGCCATCATGTTAGTACAGCTAAATGAAACGATAATTTCATAAAAAAAATCATGAAAATACTGAAACATAAAACCAGCAGTGAAAACTGAATTGATATCACCTGACTAATGGAGGTTAATGTACGCGCGAACGGTGAAAAAAGAACGCTGGCCTTGAACTTGGGCACAGCGATTTATCACATATTGGTACGAAGGGGGCGCGACGGAGGAACAATCCGCCAGTATTACTGTGCCTGCATGCTATTGGTTCCCGCGCTTTATTCGCCCCAAAAATACAGTCGCATACACAGCTTACTTTGCGACTCGCGACGATGTTTTAAAAAGGAAGGAAAGAAAAATTATTTATATCTATTGTTTTATGACTAAACTAGTGAACGAAAAGGTAAATATGATAGGAGAAGGTGAATGGGGAAAATTGTGCAGTAAATTTAAAAGTGTTGAGGAAGAATACCGAAAAAATTACCATGTGATCGACCTGATGACGGAAGCTCAAGCGAAGATGAAAGTGATGATGAAGTAGCATCCAGTAACACCAACACACCTTCAACATCTGGCTTCCATGTGACCCAAGACGACATAATGGACGGCGTGCCACCCTTACCTTAAGTTTTCTTGTCACAAACTACTTTATATTTTACGATAGAAATAACAAATAATGCTCAAGTAAACATTATCCATTTTTAATTCCAACTAAGGCACCTATTATGATTCTACAATAAAACAATTAACTACTTACTATAATATTATAAAACAATATCCCAATACCATGTAGTACTTTAGAACGCGACTGTAACCTCCCTCCACTCGACCGTATCGCATCACGCTGTGACGCAGTAGGTTTCAGTTTAATTGTAGTTTTTGAAACAGTTCCGTGTTGATTTTGTTACTTGTTGTTACGTTTTTTGTTTTAATAATGCTTAACGCGTACGTTTATAGTGATTGTGAATACGACAACATGTTATGTATCCGAACCTAGGTACACGAAGTATCGCTTAATAAATTGTTAAGACGTCGGGATGGAACAAGTGTGTCATACTGTGCAGTGCACAAAGTGTTGAAGCGTAATCGAATGCGCCCATACAAATTGCACAAAGTGCAAGCTTTAGTTCCCGGCGATCACGACCGCCGACGAGTTTTCTGCCGTTGGTTATTATACCAGCAACAACGTGTGGCTGGTTCCATTGAATACATTATCTGGACGGATGAGTCGACATTTACCAGAAACGGCCTGTGGAACCGAAGAAATACACACGTGTATTCAGAGTTTAACCCGCACGCTGTTCGACAAACCGGGCACCAAACCCGATGGTCGGTTAACGTATGGGCAAGTTTATTTAAGGATCGCATACTGGGACCAGTGTTTCTGCCACAGCGTCTGAACGGACAGCGATACCTAATCTTTATAAATGAACAGTTGACAGACATTTTAGACGACCTATCGTTGGCTAAATATCGCCGCACATGGTTCCAGTATGATAGTGCCCCTCCACATGTCGTGAGGTTCGTCCGTAAGCGCCTCAATGAGCTATTTGATGATCGCTGGATTTGGCGGACTAGGACCACACGCTTGGCCACCTCGCGCACCAGATCTGACCCCGTTAGACTTCTTTCTGTGGGGTATGTGAAAGAAAGGGTTTTTAATCGTGAGTGTGATAGTGCTGACGAAACTACAAAAGGATCGTGGATGTTTTCGACAAACTACGTACGGACTGTGTTGAAGACCACACGATGATGCCCCGCCTCCATGAGGAGACGCAACACCGAGCCCAAATCTGCCTTGAAATGAATGGAGCACAATTTGAGCCGCATCTCATAACCTCTCGAGCGCCCAGCCACCGTTTTACGGTGGACTGTTTTACCCCCGATAAGCGCCCATCGACCGTTATACGGTGGTCACGTAGTTGTCCCAAATAATACTTAAATAAAACGCGAAAACAATGTTTATCTCTTTTTAATGTATACTATTTTGAAGGTAATGAAACGTTTAACAGATCTAATACACAAACACGTATAGTTTCGACAATTGTTAAAACAAACAGTCAAATAAACTTATCAGTATGCGAAGTCATATCGCTTTGAACGTTTGGTCAACTTTGAAGTGTGAATTTATTGTGTTGCGATTTGAGTATCGTGAGAACAAAATTTTTGGTAAGTAGCTAATGTTATTCATAATATATGGTTATATTATTTTCATTATAGTTTTGCTACTATGAACTTGTTGTACAATATTTAGATTAGTCCATGTGCCTAGCCAAACAAAACCGTTGCAAAAATCGTTCTAGATTTAAAAAAATAAGAAATATTTCTGCAAAATTTTTTCTTTTACTGGGAAAAAATATCATGAAATATTGTTAACTACAAAAAAAGATATAGAAAGTACTTTAAATAAATCTAAATAACAAAATTATTAGACGATGTGTAGTTTAACCGTGATACGGTGGCGGGACGCCCCGAATTCTGAATTCATAATGGCGGCGAAATATAAATTTAGAAATGAACATAGAAGTCGTGGAAACGCCTAAAAATATTTTTAGTCTAATAAGTTGGTATTTATTTTGTTTTAGTTTTGTTTTAGTTGTATTTATTTTGGTATTTATTTTGTTTGGTTAAGATATATTTTGATTTAATGTTGATATTTGATTTAATGATATATAACTGTTTGCTAATTGTTTGTTTATTAATTTAGGTGTGATTACAAATTAGGCGTAATAGGCATAATTTTCGACTACACACCTACTGTAAGGATACCTATTTTATGTACCTATATTATTTTATTTTACGTAACGATTAACTACTAAATTTTTTAATTATTTTTCAGATTTTTTAAAAAAGAAAGTGCAACCTCCAATTGACGCATTTATCTTACATGATAGCACCACTTCTTTCTCAGAAGATTATTTTTTACAGCTAACCAAAGAATAGACCAGACCAGACCCAGACTATTCCAGGCCCAGGCGGGAAGTATTGCGCAGGGTTTGCGTTGTATGCCGTAAACCCACGTTTACTGCCCTGGTTGCAACGTGACTCTGTGCCTGTTTGCTTGTTTTGCGCAACATCACGCCACTAAATAATAATTTAAACTTTTTAACCGACTTCTAAAAAAGGAGGAGGTTTTCAATTTTATTATTATTATTATTATTATTGTTATTATACAACTAATCCAACTTTTCCATAGTTTCATTTTCTACAAGTCGACCTACAAAAATCATTTTAAAAAAGTTTAAGAAATATTTTTTGCTATTAACAAAATAAATTAAACATAAAAATGTAAAAAAATAAAAACACCGATGAATTTAACATAATATTAGATATACCTTTAAAAATAAATTTAAATTTTCGACGAAAGACGAGTCTATACATTTTTTGTCCTATATTGTCAGTTTGGTTCGAAATTTTGTCAATGTTTTTAATTGTTTTTAATAACTCTATCATATTATTAGAAATATGTGTTTATGTTTATTTGTTCCATATTCAGTATAGTATTTGACCAAACAACTCATTTATAAAATTATCAAACAGTTTATTTTTTACAGCCTTATCTTTAGTAGTGGTATTTTTTGTGGATCTTTTTTTGTTTCGTAAGATTCTATAAGATCTGACTACTTTAAACACACGATATATTATAAAAGAAACTCGGTAACAAGTTAAGCGTAATAGGGGACCACAAAAAAATATTTTATGTGGAAATTAAGTCCAAAAAGGGCTTTGAACTCAAAGCTGTTGCTAAGATATTATTTTGCTTTAACTACTTCGTTTTCAAATATATTTCTTTGACTAATTTTATGAGAAGAGGGTGATTTTATCTATTTATATTAATAAAATAACTAATATATAATATTATAAGGCCTTTTATCATGCTATTAAGGATTCATATTAATATTTAAATGCAATTTTCTACAATTATGTGTATACATTTACACATTTGTGTGATCAGACCGTTTAAAATATTTCCACTTGCTATAAGAATTAGATAATTTTATATACATAAAAACGCAAATTTCATGTAGATTCTGAATATATGATTATTTATTAGTGCTCATAAATGATTTTACGTCAAAATCAGCATTTAAACGTTGACCGCCAACTTACTTTCATACGCTAAATTTGGGCTGGGCGCTTGTCGATGTTATGACGTTTGACGTTTGGGCGCTCGAGAGGATAAGACCACGGAGGATTTAGAGCGGTAAGCTGTTTCTTAACTAATTTTTTTAAATAACTTAGTACTGAACTAATCTGAATACATACATAACTGAATACATGAGAATAATAAACATACACGATGAATAAAAACGCATGACTCTAACCTTGGTTACATTTCATTTATGTATTTTTTCATTAGCGGGAAATCGAACCAGTTATTTGGGTTATTTAACCTGTAAATTCGGATTAAAATGGCTACGTGGAGACAAGTATAGTGGCAAAATAGTAGGTTAAGTAGGTAAGTTAGGTATTTAGACAAGTGTTGTAAATTATTAGGTATTGTGGTATGGCCCGCTAGTTGCGGACCGCGCGAATTTGCGTTCGCGCGTACATTGACCTTTAATCAGCTGATATGAATTCAGTTATTCCACTACTGGTTTTAGGTTTCAGTATTTTCATGATTTTTTTTATGAAATTATCGTTTCATTTAGCTGTACTAACATGATGGCGCGTGAATAAAGCTAATAAAACGTTGTAAAAAGATGATTTTTTTTCATCAGGATCGAATTTATTTGTGACCCATAATCAAAGGTATACTTGGTGCTGTCGCCTGTCTTAGTTTTCGGGAGCGTTCCAAAAATACCCTGTATAACACATAGGGAGTTATTCTTCAAAAAAAGTTAACGTAAATTTAAATCAGCAAAATTCTCATGATGAAAACTTAACTCAGCCAAAATACGTGATCTGAAACAGATAAAATTCGAGTCAATGTAGTAATAAACCCTACAAATAAAGGCCAATAAATTCGAAATGTTTATAGCCTTACCACAATATTGTCATAAGTTTTTCTTTTCCTATCATAGGAAACTTGTAGAAAGTGATCAGATGATTTTGTGCTTTTTTATTTGCACAACACTCAACTTAATTTCGATGATGATCACAAACCATGCATAAAACTTTGAAATAATGAATTCATTTATAGTCAATATCTTATACAGAATTAACATCTCACAAAAAATCTTTACTGTTCATTCACGACGATATTATGACTGCATATTCGTGTACATACGAAAACGAAGTCCATCTTACTGAATTTAAGCAAAAATTAATAATAAATATTAAAAACTAAACCTATGAAATAAATTTAAATATATTTCAGAAAATATTTTCAATATGAAAGACGTTGACAAACAAATGTCATTTTTTCTTCTTCATGAGATGATTCATTCTATCCAATTTCTATCAAAAGAAGCCATGAATAAATGGTTTCTTTTGATAGAATTCTGCTAATATTTAATAATTTAATTTAAATCAATTAATAGGTATACTAATTGTGCGAATCACAGAGAAATATGTATGTAATTATACTTTAAAGAGCAAACCAATAAAAGCTTAACACCGAATTAACATTTTTATTTTCTTCCCATATAATATGAATTTGTTTATCTAATTTTTAAAATGGCAATCTAAAACAACATCAAAGAAAGAGACAGCGATATTTTATCTCGTTTTATGTTTACAAGCCCAACACGCGTATTGACAACATAATTATGATTGTGTGCAGATTTTTCAGCTTATATAAAGAGATAATATAGATAGAGTAGGGAAGCCAGCAGCAAATGTGACTTCTCGTTAGAAAGAGAGAGAGAAGATCAAGATTGCTATCTGTCTCTCTCTAACGACGCATGTTGTCAAGCTAACCTAACATGACAAAATAATACCGCGCATGCGCTCTGTTGTTGTTAGAGAAGGACAGACAGCAACTCTCATCTTCTTTCTCTTTCTAACAGCGCGTCAGTTCCACTTGCAGAAAAGCATATGGCTTCTTCACTCTATCTATATTATCTCTATGCTCACCCTGGGACCACAGAACACTAATACCATAGATAAATATATATGTACAAGCTAACTAATACCCTGGTTTTGTTGACCACTTTGTTTTGTTGTTTTTATTATTCGCTCGAGAGAGCAGGCAAAAAAACTATGCCATACAGCCTTGTCTTCATGTATAATTATCCTTCACCAGATGGAAGTTAGCCTAGAACATTTTTTTTTTCAACAAACTGTATGCCAATTAATTGCTCCTTAAATGCTCCAGCAGAATCCGAAATTGCTCCACCTCTATTGTTATTAGTTAATTTATAATTAATTTAAAAAAAAATTAAGTATCGAAAATTTAATTTTCAAACATAAAATATATTATTTTAGAAATTAAACTGTATGCCAATTATTTGGTGCTTAAATGCTCCAGTAGACTCCGAAATTATATATTAATATAAAAAAATTAATTGTCGAAAATTTTATGTTGCTATAAAACATAAAATATATTATTTTAGAAATTAAACTGTATGCCAATTATTTGGTGCTTAAATGCTCCAGTAGACTCCGAAATTATATATTAATATAAAAAAATTAATTGTCGAAAATTTTATGTTGCTATAAAACATAAAATATGTACTTTATAAAATTAAACTGCATGTCAATTAATTGCTCCTTAAATGCTCTCGTAGAATCCGTAATTTTTCTGTCTATTTCCATTATTTAATTTATAATTAATTTTGAGATAGAGTGATCCCATTTGAGTAATAGCGCCATCATCAATATAATGTAGTAACATTCCATAGTTAAAGTCATTTTATCGAACAAAATTTGATCTCTCAAGGTGGTACGTAGAGGAGATGCCTAATGGCATAAACCCATAAAAATAATATTTATGGGTGAGTTTTGAAATTATGGATTCTTATGGATGGATTGAACAAACATGTTATTTTTTTTTTGTGATTAAGCCATCTAGCGTCTTTTCTACGTACCACCTAATATAATTGCTCCTTAAATGCTCTCTTAGAGTCTGTAGTTTGTCAACGTCTATTGTTATTTGTTAGTTTGTAATTGCTTTTTTTTGTTTAAAGAATTGCTCTCAATTTGCGCTATCTAATACTACCACTTTTACAACTACCTTTAAACGAGCAATTCTTATATATGTAATCGGAATCTCGAAAACGGCTTCAATGATTTTTATGAAATTTAGTGGGGTTCAGGGGGTTTGGGGTCGATAAATCGAACTGGCTAGGATTATCTTTTAGAAGTTGTCGTTTTATCCGTGTTTTCAGGCAACGAAACACTGCTACAATATCATTAGAATACGAAGGAAAATTTCGCTACGGTCTAAAAGATTATAATAGTTAGGGTAAGAAATCGGGTGGTCCGCGAATCGACAAACCCCGGTTCGAGCCTCTAGCTGTCTATAGCGCGATTATTTTTCCTTGTTTTTTCAAGTTATTCTTTTGTGATAAAAACTATTATTGGGAGCCTTTTATCGACGCATCTAATTTGTTGTTATTTGTATATTAAAAAACAACACGAAAAAAATGACCGAGCTTTTAATAAAGAATACGGTAGAAATTATATTAGTAAAGAAACCGACATTTTTTTATAGGGTGACAAACGAGCACACAGTCCACCTGATGGTTAGTGATTGCTGTGGCCCATAGACATCTACATTTATCCTCGTTTGCGGATCAAAATGCAGATGCGTTGTCACCCGTGAGGACTAAGATGGAATACCTCTTTTCCAGTACAAAGGGTCTCCGGTTCTCTACACTCACCATACAAAACTCAGCAGTGTCCAGCTGCTATTTTACGCTGGTTTTGTGTGAGAGCGTGGTCCTTCCTCGGTCGAGCCGACCCATGCATGCCACAACTATACTATTAATATAGCTGCACCATGGCTCTACCACATATAATTGTGCAAATATTTTTATCCTATTGTCGATGTTTCGGTACAAAGATAAAAGTTAAATCAATAACTCTTTATATTTTTTAATCGAAATATAATTTCTAAAAGCACGATTTCCAAAAAAACATACCGACGACAGGGAAATATTTCAATTATTTATCAATGACTTAAATAACTTAGATTGTGTACTGGTCCCATCCATTCCTAATAATCCTTGATTTCAAAACTTACCAATTATAAATTTTTTGGGTTTATGATGACATAAACTCAAAAAATTTATAATTGGTAAGTCATCTAGCATCTACTTTACATACCACCTCTGGGAGTCAATAAATTTTTGTTCGATAAAATGACTTTTACTATAGAATGTTACTACATTCTATTGATGTTGGCGCTATTACTCAAAGGGGATCACTCTTTTTCCAAACTAATTATAAATTAACTAATAGCAATAGAGGTGCAGCAATTTTGGTTTCTACTGGAGCATTTAAGGAGCAATTAAATGGTATTTAGTTTTATTTTAAAAATTAGATATTTTATGTTTTATAGCAAAATTAAATTTTCGATACTTAATTTTTTTCAAAATTAATTTTAAATTAACAAATAGCAATAGAGGTAGAGCGATTTCGGATTCTGCTGGAGCATTTAAGGAGCAAATAATTGACATACAGTTTAATTTTGAAGATTAGATATTTTATAATATATAGCATAATTAAATTTTCGATACTTAATTTTTTTTTAAATTAATTATAAATTAACTAATAGCAAAATAGGTGGAGCAATTTCGGATTCTACTGGAGCATTTAATCACCATCAGAGCACTTGTTTCACAGTTTCCACTAATAGTTCACGCACCACTTTTACATATCAAAATCCACTTCAAACTATTATTTAAACTATAATACAGGAGCAGCAAACCGCCGCCGGTTAAGTTCCCGCCAAAACTTTTTTGACAAATTGAGATTGACATAAATAAAACATTGCCATATGAAAAGTTTGCAAATGATTCGAATGTCTACGTTCATTTGCTAGATTCTATGTGTTCCGATGTGTTCCTATTATTGTCACCCTTATTCCATATTTTTTTTTTTGCAAAATACAAAATATGTTATATAGGTATGTTAAGTAGAACCTCAGGGTAAATCCAAAATACTCTGTGGGTAGAACTCAAAAACAAAAAGTTTTATCACTCCGAGCAAGGAATATACTACTCTCTGACCTTGACGCGCGCGCATTTTTAAAGTATCTACGATACAGTATAGAAGAGAAATAAAGTCTAGATATTTTTTCATGCCTTTTCAAAAGCACAACTAGCTAAATTCAAGCTAGCTAAATAAGCTGCTTCAGTGCAAGCAAGAATAACCCGAAGTGAAGCAATTTAAGGAATAAGGAAGTGTTACGATATTTCTTTTATAATTCAAGATGACAAAAAAATTAAAAATAATTTTTGCATAGTAGGTACTTAGATCGATAAACCTTCGTCTAGGGCGTCCCTTCCCGACGCTGCCGTTCACTTCTGCAACGTAAATTTGCTTTGTCACTGTTTCCTCGTTCATTCTTTCTACATGACCAAACCGCCGAAGCATTCCTTTCTTAATCGTGATCACAAAATTATCTTGCAAACTACACCTTTTTCTTATCATACTACTTCTCACCCTGTCATTTATTCTACTCTCATGCTTCTTTTGCCAAACCCAACTTTCACTACCATACATTAACGTAGGGACTAACACAGCACTATGAATTGCCATACGTGCCTTTTTTGACAGATTACGACTCTTCATAATAGCGTGTAGAGCCCCATTCACTCTATTTCCCGCGTTCACTCGTCGTTCTATATCCTTATCATATCTTCCATCCCTGCTAAATAAACATCCAAAATATACAAACTCATCCACTTGCGCAATCAACGAGCGTGTGTGCGTAGATATATGGACGCAAATGAGGCGAGGGAGGTGTGTTAGGATCGTGCCAAATGGAAGTCCGTAATCTCTGCCTATCCCTCTGGGTGACAGGCGTGAGTGTTTATGTTATGTTATGTACTTAGTTCGATAGCCGAGTTCAAAAAAGCAGGAGGTTCACAATTCCACTTTGCCTACGATTTTTCTTTGCATTCATGTAATGCGATACCTTAGTATTTTTATCCTTAGGGTTAATCTACCTGTGTTTGTAAATGCGATATTTGTATCCCACCCTATCCCATCTTCTACCAAACTCCCAATTTTCCATTATTCCTCGCACATTCAGAACTCGGGAATGCCATTATCAACTAATGAGGCATGCCGCCGATTGTAAAACACAAAATAACTTTATAAGTATGTGGTGTGATCGAAAGTACTAGAGAGTAGAGAGTACCCTGTAGGCGACGCGCGGACGTAGTACCAGGTTTCGGTAAGACATGGGTTAAGTTTGTTGCACTAAGGACAGGTGCAACATAAAAATCGATTAAATGTAGGTTGAGAATTGTTGTAGGTTGAATGTAGCGTGTCAGCAATGAATAACGTGGAAGGGTCCGAAATATTGAGTGACTGGAGTCGGTTATTAAATATACTTAAAGTATTATTTGGTAAAGGATATACAATATATAACGTAATTAACGCACACCCTCAGACACCCCAATTAGTATATTATGTTATAATCATTATACATACACTGACTTTTTAATTAAACATGTTTATGCATTGATTATTTATTAAATTAGTTATACTAATTCCGGAGCAGTGTTATGGTCACAGTATAAATCCACAAACGCACGCAGTCGCTCACGTAGGTATAGGTTTTGAAAAAAAGCCGACAATACACGATTGTTTATGTTAAAAATTATCTACCTATGAACACTAACTGATGTTCGTACTCCGAGCATCGAGTTGTTTATTAGGTCTAGTAAACATTTGATTCAATTTTTATATCACACTGATGATCATCACAATGATACAATGTTAATAATATTATATTATTATATAATAGGCAATATTCGTTACAAAATGTTATGCATTAGCATAACATTTTAATTGTAATTGTAAATAATAACGAACTGCTAAAAATAAGAGGCGACCATACTTCCACCATAATTCAAAGACGGCGTGTTTAAAAGATGTGAATCAAAATATTTACAATAATTAAAAATAAAACAAATACTTAACTTAATGATAGCCTAAACACTCATGCAACGTTGTGTTTTTAATACACTTTCAAAATATCCACCACCTTGTTCAATACATTTTAATGAGCGTTTTCTTAATTGGTATTTTAATTTAGAAAGCACTTCAGTGTCATTTTTCACTATTCCAAAAGCGTTCACTATCCTATTTTTTAGGTCCTCGGCACTTGTTGTCTCACTAAAATAAACTAATGATTTAATACGTCCCCACAAATAAAAGTCAAGAGGCGTCAAATCAGCTGATCTGGGAGGTCACTGAACTGGGCCGCCGCGTCCGATCCAGTGCTCTCCTAACTCATTATCAAGGTACTGTCGAACACTCCTAGTAAAATGAGCAGGGGCACCATCGTGTTGGTAGTATACCTCTTGTAAATTGTTAAGAGGTATGTCTTCTAGCAGCGTAGGTAGAGTTTCTCGTAAAACAGTAAATATGCGTCTCCTGTTAATCTTTGTAAAAACACAGGCCCCAATATGTGTCTATCAATGATACCGGCCCAGACGTTAATTGAGAAACGGTGTTGGAAGGAATCTACTCTGCATGCGTGAGGATTTTCGTGCATCCATAAATGTGTGTTGTATTGATTGTACATCCCCACACGTGTGAATGTACTTTCATCTGTCCAAATTATGTTCCGCTGCCAATTTTCTAATAACCAGCGGGTGAACTGCAAGCGTGGCGCGTAATCGTTTGGAGTCAACTCCTGGCATCTTCTGAGGTGGAACGGATGTTATTTATCACCACGAAGTATTCTCCACACATGCATATGACTACATTGAAAGCGTAGGGCTGCTTCTCGAGTACTGGCATGGGGATTCTCATCGAAATAGTCCAGTATTTCGTTTTGAAGACGAGTACGTGTACGCACATTGGCTCCCCTGTCGATAGCCGTGTTCGGACGGAACGTTCCGTGGTCACGAAGTCGTTGAGTAGCAGCTAACATAGTCCTGCGGTCTACTCTTGTACCATACCTTTGGTTGAATGTTCTGCAAGCTAGAGCCACGGTGTTTCGAACGTTGCTGTATTGGAAAGACATCGCGCGCGAAAAATTACTTGCAAACAATCTCGTAAGTACTTTCCACTCATAATGGCCGCGCGTGACTAATAAATATACGGCTAGCGCGGAGCGCCCGCGCCGGTAACGTGCTATCTCGCTCTATCCCAAGTTCCCAGGAAATAAGGTTCATTTTTCTTTTATTTTGTATTGAATGACGGAATTTGTATTAATACAAATAAAACTACAATTTTAAAAGTCTTATTGCCTTGAGTTACGGTCCATTTGAGCTAGTTTTGACTGTACAGGTTTAGTGTGACTGTAAATTACGTAGTTTCAATTATTTTTGGGATAAAAAATTACCTATATTAAAAATGATAGAAATCGATTCAGTAAACGATTCTGAACAAACTACTTTCTCAAAGTGCGTTAATTATGTTACATGTTGTATAGGGTTATTTTGCAATAAATGACTTTTGCAGAGAAGGTTCAGAATAAGTAATATAGGCAAACGGTAACGAAAACTTATTAAAAAAAAATCTTTTAAACTTAAAATGCATGGTATTGCATGTATTTAACTGATTTTACTGCGCACGCAAACATTCGTAAGGGTCGATCGGTAGGCAAAAACATTGTAGCCCATAAATTGCACTGTAACACATTCAGTTATGGGTAATTTCAAATAAAAGTAGAAGCCTTATTTACTCGTACGAGTACTCGTATTTTCAGAAACTGCAATAACGGTATATCATTATTATATTTGAATTTAGAAAACTATTTTTTACGGATTTTATCGCGTTTAATTTACTATTTTAATTCCCAACGTTTCGGGTGCTTTACAGCAACCTATGGTCACGGGAGGCCCCCCATTTTAGTTTTATTCAATGTGTAGTGTTCGCGTAAATATAAGAAATCATTTGAATTTAAGTTTAAAATTTGACTATTCTTTGAAAAATAACGTTGTATATTTACGTATATTCACAAAAAACACCACGCCAAAAAACTGGCGCCAGTCTCATCGCGTGTGTCCAGCGAGACGTACACTCTTTTAACAGTGGTAGAGCCACGCGGCAGCTTTTGCTGTCGCACGGATGGGCCGGCTCGAACCGGGGTGGTACCACGACCTCACAGAAAACCAGCGTGAAGTAGAGGTTTACCTCTGCGTTTCGCTTGGTGAGTGCAGGTGGCCGGAGGCCCTTTTTACTGGAAATGAGGCACTCCATCTTAGTCCTCACGGGTGACAACGCATCTACATTTTGATTTGTAATAGAGGATAGATGTAGATGTCTATGGGCCGCAGCAACCACTTACCATCAGGTGGACTGTGTGCTCATTTGTCACCCTTATCCTATAAAAAAAAACTCTCATACTGAATGGCAGGCGTGTGTGTAGAGACAGCTCCGTTATTGCTCCGATCGCTGTATACCCTAGATTGCCCCTGTGGCCGGCATGTCAATAGAACCCCTACTTATACTCTTTCGTCTTCCTACAGACATCGTGCATAGCCGATGTGTTAAAGTAAATTGGGGTTATCGATGTATTTAACGACGAATATATTCGTCTTTGAAATGCGAGAATTTACCGACAACGAAGCGATGTGCTTGAAACTTCGCACGAAGTGACGAAGTATTCACGAAGGGACGGCCACATACATTGCAATAACGCGAATATTTGCGCCAGCTGGAAGTGTGTGGCCGCGCCATAAAAAAAAATACCACGAAGGCAAGGTCTGTTCGCTCGCTCACTCGATCGCTCCATCCCTTTCTAACCTAACCTGTCCGAGCCAGGGTGCCGAAGTCCCGAGCTCGCTTCGCTCGCTTTTATGGTCAATTGTTAACAATTAAGCTGTATTTATGATCGAACAATCATCAAGAGCGATCGAACAAACGATATTTAGTAAAAAATTATTAATTTACGGGATAAAAGTTAAAATTATATAAAATAAAATAAAATTATGTGGCCCCCTTATTGTAAATTTTACCTAAGGATGAAATGTATTTAATTAATTATGAATAATTAAAAGACGAACAAACCATTTCTAGTTTGAACAATAACGAACAAACGACGAACAGTTCATTAAAAAAAAATTCAAAAATAAAAAATCCAAGTGGGGCTAGGTTGGGCTAGGTCTAGGTTCAGGTGTCGCAGAAGGAAACTGCGGAACGGGAAAGGGAGATCTCGACTCCCTTCCCCGGCCGCAGAAAGCGCACCGGGCGCAGGAGAAGGGCGGACAACGCCCTTTTCCGGCCCCCATGAATGGGTCCAGGAGCGAGGGACTTGGGGAAGCCCCCGCCACCCCTATTCGATGGACCCGAGGCGGAGGCGCGCGTGGGTGTCGGCGCGCACCCCTGAGGTGATACACGGGGTAGTTAAACACCTCACTACCCCGTGCAGGAGACGAGGCCCGGACAGATCGGGCCAGCACTAGTGTGGGGCTGCGGAAGAATTTGGATTCCCGCGGCCCAAGCGCACGTGCGAGGAGACACCGGGGTGGTTTTAGCCGGTAAGAGTCCGGCAAGCCCCTCCGCCTTTCCCCAAGCGGAGGAAGTCCATGAGGATTTCCCCCCGTAAAAAAAAAAGGTCTAGGTTCAGGTACCTCCACAGACTAATATGTTTTTTACGCATGGGTACCTCATATAATTATGGTCAAGTCATTACAGATTATATATAAGTAATAAATAACTCGTAATATGCGAACAAGAAAAATACTTTTTGACATTTAAAATAAACTATTATGTTCATGATTCTTTGAGATACAACCAGTGTCTCTATATGTAAATCGAAAGTTACCGTGTTGCAAGGATAAAATACAGTGTTTCTAGATAAAATTACGGTGGATTTATATACTAAAAGTTTACCGTGTAAATTACCGCGTAACTTTTCGAAGAAAATTACAACATTATGAACCAAACCATGTCCAAATATATTTGCTTTTAATTGATTACTAAGACAATTTAAAAAAAAACATGCAAAATTTAGCAATTTTATTCTGAATCTGACTCTCCTAACATGACAATATCTTTTTCGACATGGATTTATTCATAATAGATAACATAACGTTAATAGGCCTGAAATTAACACAGTTTTTGCTATTTCTTTTGATTGATTGCTGGGTGAAAAATATTTCCTTTTATTTTTTTGGTTTAAAGTTTGTTTCTTTTCTTCGTTTTTGTATCATTGACTTGGCTGAAAATGCACTCGCATTCAGCATTTGATCACATTACGGTATACAATGGTATTACGGTGAAATATGATAGGTAATGCCATATTACCTTGACGGTAGATTAAGACCAAATAAAAGACGAAAAAGACGGTGCATCTACGGTAATTACCGTGTACATGGAGACACTAGATACAATTAAAAGCATATAATTTTAATTATCAATAGAAAATAATCGGTCTACCTTTTTTTATATTTATGAGTTTATATTAATTGTTTGCGTTTCTTTCCTCTATAATCTATTTAGACTATACTATACTGCGATACCGCGTCCTTCCCTCTCTTTCGTGCTCTTTTTCATACCATCCAACATCCATTTTTAAAAGGCTCTTTTAAGTGACCACATTAGTTAAAATATTATATATTACGATAGTTATAACTTTTGACATAAATATTTGTAAGCTGTAAATAAGTAATACATTTGTTACTTTATTATTAAAACATTTTCTTGAATGTTTTATTTTATAGTTGTATGCTAGTTTTAAATTAAATTTGTGTCGGCGTCCCTTTATGTTCTGTAGTAAAAGATGACACTAAAAGAACCTTTTAAAATGACAGCTTGATTTGGTTTGGTTTCCGCTGCTGTGCTATTGTGCTATTTTTTTAATTTTTGGTACAAAAATCGCAGGAATATGTCGATTTCTACAGCCACAGGTATAATATTTATAAAATTGCATATAACTTTAGATAGTTCTCTTAAAATTACTATATATTTTAAGTCAAACATGATGGAATTATGTTTTAGGACTAATGCCATGGAATCCCATATGGCGGTTCATACTTCACATGATTTAATGTCATTATTTAAGGATTAAAAATTTTGTTTTTGTGTAACCACTTTACATCAATAAGTGATTAACGGTTAAGTCTTACAAGTTTTAGGTTAAGCCTTAGTACTTAACTGTAGTGAGATAGTAGCAGTTTACGCCTTTATTATTTGTGAACCGACTCGGCTGCGGCCGGCGAAGACTCCCACTGACTTTTAGTGAGCCTTATTGTTATCAATGCGTAAAAAAATGTTTTAATTCTAACAATTTTGTCGTAAAGTGTAGTCATATCTAGTTTTAATATTTTAAAAATGCAAAACTTGTTTTGGTATTCACAGATGATCGCACTGAAGGCGATGATGACACATCACAAGGGAGTCAGCCAAAAGATGACAGTAGTGGCTCTGAAAATGAAAATGAGCCTCAAAGTCAAAATGGTGGTTCACCAAGCCCTGAAGTACATGAAATTACAAGTGATGAAGAAGATTGTGTAGTGACTAATGATGATGAATCATCAAGTTCTAGTTCAGACTCCGATGATAGTTCCGAAGAATCACAGCAAAGTACTAAAGATAGGGATGAAGAAAAGCAAAAATGTGTGGAAACATTAGAGAATGGTGGTGATGAATCAGACATAGAGGAAGTATCGGTTGAGGATCCTCTCAACCAAACCCAAAAAAGTAAACCTATAGTGGTCAGTGATACTAAAGATTTAGTTGATCTTGCTACTAAACAAAGTAAATCCGATGAAGGTGACCCAAATAAAGAACCAACAGTTGTAATCATAGACACAAATTCAATTATGTCTGGAAAAAGCACAACCCCAGTGCAGAATAAAACACCTACTAGCAATTTTGATGCTCACAATCTATGTCAAAGCATAGCTGCTCGAGGTACAACAATTACGCCAGTTAGTAGTAAGACGAGTACAGTCACACGAAACAATTCACCAGCTTCAACTCAACCCAACATTTTGCCTTCTTTGACTGATGATATGTTTGTGGTGGAAGCACCATCATTCATAGTTCCTTATGTATATGAGAAGCCTTCTGTAAAGCCTTTTAGAGAGTTTGTTGACAAATTAGGAAAGCAATTAGATGAAGTGAAGTTAAAGGAGGATCAAGAAAAATTACAGAATGACTCTGAAAGGGATAAGAAAGAAAAGGAAAAGCAAGAAAGGTCTGAAAAGGGTGAGGAAGCTGAAGATGAAGCTGAAAGTGACAAGGATAACAGAAGAGAAAAAAAACAAGAGAAAAAGAAGCGAAAGAGAGGAAATATGGATGATGATGATTCTTGGGATGGTGAATCTACCAGTGACTCTGATGAGGATGCACTATCAGATGATGATACTGTAGTTATAAAAGATAAAGTTGATACGGATATAAAGGATCCTATTAGTATAATTTCAAAAAGTCTTATGGGCAAAGGGGACAGCTATTTTGACTGTTCGCTTGGTCAATTCTTTATCAACATTGGTTTGAATCTTGTTCAAGAATTTGTCCAAAGTGATTTACTTAAGCAACAAAATAGAAAATTATATAAGGAAAAGAAGTCTGGACGTAGCACTAAAGCCACTGAATCTGCTATTGTATCACTCACTCAAAATTTAGAATATAGTAAAAAAATGAATGCACCATATACCCTTAAACAGAAAAAATGTGAGTTTTGTAGTTTTAAGACAGAGTCAATGCTTATAATGGCACATCATTTGGAAGCACCACATATGCGGAACAACATATATAAATGTAACACGTGTCCGTTTGAAATACGCAGTCCTCATGATATACTATTTCACATGGAAGCTGAGCATAATATTAGAGGTAGGCTTGAAAGAGCACCAGCTTATCAGCAATGTGCCAGTTGTCACTTTGAAGACAACAGTAAAACTAAATTGGCACGACACTTAATTGCATGTGCAAAAAAGTTTAAGCCAGAATTTAATCTGGCCCCGCCACTGGAATGGGAACCTCCAGCTAAAATACCAAAGTTAAACAGACCACGCAATAATGTTGTAGGACCATATCAACAAAACTTTAGCAGGTCTCAAGTTGGTGTTAATAGCTTGGGTCGACCCCCAATGAATGTTAACATCATCCCATCCATGCCTGTGCTGGGACGACCTCGTGGTCGCCCACCTATGTCAAATCCAGTTAGGCCACCAGTATCTGGTGTGCCAATTTTACGCAGTGGAGTTATGATAATGCATAACAATCCTCCATCTGGAACCACAATTGCTAATTATCCAATCATGCAGAACAACCAAGCTGGAAACAATGCATCAGCCACTCCAAAGATTTCTATAACACCACTTCCAAGGGCGCCTCAACCATCCTCATCGCAAACACAACAAATTTCTAAAGCTACATTTGTTATCTGTGAAATATGTGATGGTTATATTAAAGATTTGGAACAATTAAGAAATCATATGCAATGGATACATAAAGTGAAAATTCACCCTAAAATGATTTACAATAGACCACCATTGAACTGCCAGAAATGTCAGTTCCGATTCTTTACGGACCAGGGCCTAGAGAGGCATTTGTTGGGCTCTCATGGGTTGGTAACTAGTTCTATGCAGGAAGCTGCTAACAAAGGGAAAGATGCAGGTAGATGCCCTGTGTGTGGTAGAGTGTACCAGTGGAAACTGTTGAATCATGTATCAAGAGACCATAGCATGACTCTAAAGCCAGCACATTTATCATACAAATGTACTGTGTGCACTGCAACATTTGGAATGTACAAACAATTTGAGAACCATGTGTACTCAGCTCACAGCGTGGTTGCTAAGAGAGTTATGGATAAAAACAAGACCACTACTGCTCCATCAAAGCCAGCAGATAATGATTCCTCACTCAAGCCATTGAAGATCAGTGATGAGATAACAATTATACCACAACCAAAATCAAATGTGACTATCACTGCAAAGGGAAAATAACATTAACATATAAAATGTGTCAACACTGCACCAACACCCAATACAAAACTAGCCTGTTTCAGTGTCACTTTCATGATATCAAGCAGTATTGTGTAAATAGACTAAGTTATAATATCATACTTATTTAAATATATAATAAATTGGGAAGCAAAGATTTAGCAACAATTTAGCAAATTAAGTAAGTGTGAATGTTAACTCTAATCACAACATATTACAAATTACAAACATAGCTTAAGATGTAAATTCGGTGTATAAAATCACTACATTCTTTAGATGTTCAATAAAATATGTATTTTATGGTTTAAAAAAAATAGTCCTTTTCACTGAAACGAGAGAGTCACAGCTGTGACTTATCCATTTAATTTTTTCATGTCACAAATGGTGAATATATTTTATAAAAGATCTGCGATGTCAATGTGTGTTGTTTACTAATAATATTTGAATGTGTATTTAGGTGTAGCTGTTAAATTTATTTGAAGAAAAAGGTGATGTTTTATTAATTATCAATTTCCTTATTGGGGCAGGCATCAGTGTCTATCAAGGCCTGTGCCCACCTTTGTAATTTCCTTGCTTATGTTGTATAGCTGTATGTATGCTATATTACATAGGCATTTAATATTATATGAATAATTTAATTTATTACATTCATCTGTGACTACATTTGTCTGCCTATATTAATTTAATGTCAACTGGATTTAACTAGAATTGTAAAATATAATTTAGTTTTAAACTTTATAATGATTGTATATTAAATCAATATGATCATGTAAGTTTGTCAATAAATTAATTATTGACCTTATTCTTTAAGAGAATAGTAATAATATTAATTTCTACATCCTCCTGAGCACCCACCATGAAATGCAGAAAGTATTTCTGGACACAATTGCAGAGCACATCGGTTTTATTTAATTCTGATCTCAGGTTAGACTGGAGTGTTGATTTGGTAAAAGTTTACTAAATTGTTAACGTACTTATAGAACTGAAAATAATGTATTTTTTTTATTTAATAAAAGACCATTGTAAGCAGACTTCATGATTTATTTTACACTATTGTTTTGTCGTTAAATTAGATTGAATAATGCAATTATTTACTGTCTTTTTATTTTTATTTTCCAATTTTAGAAAATTAGCACAAGAAATCGGTAAGCTGAAGGGGCAATGGGCTGGCCATATAGCCCACAGAACCGATAACTGATGATGGGATAGAAAAGTGCTCATGTGGCTGCATCGTACCAGTAAGTGAAGTGTAAGTTGGCTCCTCCAAATGTAGTGATAACCTGGTAAGAGATATGGGAAGTCGATGAATACAGGTAATTTAGGACCATGTTTTGAGGCATTCCTTGGGGGAAACCAATGTTCAACAGTGGACTTGGGATAGGCTGTAATGATGATGATGATGTTGATGATGATTATGATAATTATATTATATAACGAAAAACTTGTTCAAACTCCTTGTCCCACATATGGGCACATGAGGAATTTCTGCACACTGCCTTATAATACACTGTGACTAATTGCAATACTTCTTTATATATTACATAAATGTCCGCGACTTTGGGCTGGCCAGTGACCATCCAAGTGCACTATCGCTGATATTTCTTGATAGGTGCTTCTGCATTTTTGATACAGTTGGTTTACGGGTAAGTTGGAATTTTCTCTAGTACTAATCTAGTTACTACAATATTTCTTAACTTGTAATTATATTTTTATTATATTTGCCGTGTAGTGGCGGTTAAGAATATTCACTACCCCATATCTGCCCGTGGGTGTCGTCAAAGGCGACAGTGGGAAATGGGCAGCAGCATCTTTCTGATAACAGCAATATCCCAATAAAAAAAACTGCGGTTGCCAATCCGCTCGCCAAACGTGGTAACTATGGCAATATACCCCCATCAGAGGGCGACCATCTGTCCCAAGGAGGTGTCGGATTTATCGTCCACAAGTCTCTCGTTAACAACGTTGTAAAAATCGTCGACACGAGGGTTGTGTACCTTATACTCAGAATCACCAAACGGTATTCGCTGAAGGTCATACAGGTTTACGCACCAACCTCGGCACACCCCGATGAGGAGGTGGAGGAAATGTTCGGGGATATCTCTAGAGCCATGCATTCCTCCAAAACACACTATATGGTGTTAATGGGAGACTTCAATGAAAAACTAGGCACAAGAGAGAACGGTGAGCTGAAAGTAGGTAAATTTGGAATAGGGCAACGGAACCCAAGGGGCCAGCAGCTGGCCGACTTCATGGAGAAAGAGGGAATCTTTATGATGAACTCTTTCTTCCAGAAGCGGCCCCACAGGAATTGGATCTGGTCGAGCCCCGACGGTTCGACAAAAAATGAGATTGATTTCATTATGACGACCATACCATAACTGTTCAGTGATGTCTCAGTGATCGCGATGGTGAAAACGGGTAGCGATCACCGAATGGTTAGAGGCACACTGAACCTAAACGTTAAGTTGGACGAGGTCTCGTCTAATGAAATCAACGCTCCGTCACCCTCGTGCTCTAGTCCAAAGTCCCGAAACCTTTCAGCTCGAGTTACAAAACCGTTTTCAGTACTTGGAAAACTGTAATGAAGTGGACGATATAAATATTAAGCTAGTGGAAACTGTCCATGCGGTCGGAGCTTAGTTCTGCAAGACCCGCCGCAGAAGAACACAAAAACTCTCCGATCACACTCTTAATCTCATGGCTGTTAGACGGGAAATGAAGCTGCAGTCTTCAACAGATTTGACAGCATACAGGCAACTGAACAGACAGATCTCCAAATGCATGCGGAGTGACTTAGGCAACTTCAATACAGCTTGTATTGAAGAAGCGATCGAGCGGAACCAAGGCTCCAAAGTCTTTTCCAGAGATCTGTCTGCCAGAAAGAGTCAACTGTCAAAGCTGAAGACCGAGTGTGGCAGCATCGTTTCCGGGATACCTGAGATTTTGAGTGAGATTGAGAGGTTCTATGGGCAGCTGTACACGTCATGGTTGGAGCCACACGCAAGTGTGAGTAAGGATTCAAGAGTGAGAAGTCAGTCTGAGCGAGATTAGAATGGCTCTCCAGCACCTTAAAAACGGCAAGTCCCCGGGCGAGGATGGAATTACAGCGGAGCTTCTGAAAGCGGGTGGAAAACCGGTACTTGAAGTCCTTCAGAAGCTCTTTAATTCCGTCCTCCTTGATGGTACTACTCCGGAGGCGGGGATCAGAAGTGTGGTGATCTTGTTCTTCAAGAAAGGCGATAACGCTCTCTTGAAGAGCTATAGACCGATTTCCCTTCTGAGCCGCGTCTACGTGCTGTTTTCGAGAGTCATTACGAATCGTCTCGCACGCAGACTCGACGACTTCCAGCCTCCCGAACAAGCCGATTTCCTTGCGACAGTCCCTTCAGCGGTGCCGAGTTGACTATACCGATAGTCAACTCGGCACCGCTGAAGGGACTGTAGCACGGTCCAAATTTCGACGGAATCAAAGGCTTTCTCATAGTCCACATACGCCAGACATAGTGGCAAATTGTACTCCTCGGACTTCTGTACAATTTGCCGAAGGGTATCTATCACACACATCACACATAACTATAATATAAAAAAGGTTCTCGAGTGGTGGCCTCGTACCGGTGGACGAAGTGTAGGGCGTTCCGCCACTAGATGGAGTGACGACCTGGTAAGATATGCAGGAAGTCGATGGATGCAGTTGGGTCAGGACCGTGTTTTGTGGCATTCCTGGGGGTAGCCTATGTTCAGCAGTGGACTTGTGAAGGGCTGTAATGATGATAATGTAATTATATCTATTATTATAATAGGTAGTGGAATTTTAAGAACTGATGAATGAATTTTCCGTGTGGTGGTGGCGTAAAAAGTGATGGATTATTTTAATCCCTTAGATATATTTCGTCCCGTAGATGTCGTAAGATGTAACTATGGGAAATTCAAGAAAAATACTACTCCTTTCAATAAATGGCGGCTTAAACCATTTCTTTAACGCAAAATATTAAATAAAATTATTTTCATTTTGTCAAGTGTTGTGTTGTATAATATTTTGTTTACTACTTTTTTCTAAAAAATTAAGTGCTGAATACTTAGAGTATTAAACTAACAGGAGACGACATTGGAGAGCGTTCCCCGCTGTCAAAAGTACGAGAGCGCGGATCATTTCCGTTATATAAAACTAGTTGTGCCGCGTACGGCATCAGTTAACAAGTAGTCGTAAGCGTGAGTTGACCTCCAGAAAAATGCTGAGTTGCAGTGTGTTTTCTTGTAAAAAAAGATCACAGACCCCAAATTTACAAAAAGACGACGTTACCTTTCATCTTTAAGTATTTATTTTGATTTCAATAATTAATATAAGCATTAAATCACGAAAATTCTGATTAATATAGTTGAGCAGGGTGTGTTGCCAACTTAAAGTATTAATACTATAGTAAGGACTTTTGCACCACTAGGACATAATTAAATTTTGCTTAATTGTAGACAAATGTCGTTTCTCTTTGTTCTTATTACACAAGACAAAATCGTGTTATTGAATAGTTTTAAATTCATTAATATTATTGTGATCTATTTGCAAAAATTTATTATTTCAAACAACATTAATAATCTTTAATTGTTTTTAACGAAATGAAAACATCAATTTAAATTGTTTTATTGTATATAAAACATTTTAAATAGATATTTTCATTTCATTATGTTACGTTATGAAACGAAAAGAAGGGTAATTTGGAGTATATAAAATGGTATCATCAAGGCAATAATAGTGATGTTCACTGTAATCTTTAGTGTCGATGTTTTTATTTGACTATAGTTAATACCTTGATATATAATACCAAGGTGTTATTTAAAATTCCTTTTTGTACAATGTTTAAAAAAGATCTTTGGTTTTACAGTTTTCCAAAAGATCTTTACAGGCGCCAAGTTTGGATAAAAGCATGTGGCAATCATATAACCTGGGTACCTAAACGAACAAGCACTATTTGTTCCTAGCATTTTGACCAATCGGTTTTCGTAATCCAATCAAATAATAAAAGGAAACTAAAAGAAACTGCTGTACCGACTTTGAAATTATTGGAAGTAAGTTTATTATTTTGCTACAGGTTTATTTTACATTATGAGGGATAAAATTTAAAACATGTAACAAATCGAAATGGAAGGTTTAGTGAATGATATTTATTCATTTTAAAATGTTATTTACAAGTATATCGTCTTAGATGGTGTCAATCAAATTGTTGTTTTCAGATGAGACACGAGGGGTGCGAAGTCAGAAGTCCTCCACGTGTGCTTGGTAGTTGCGGGTCCCTCTCGATACGTCTGGAGGGAAGAGCAGCTACTGGGCCGGTGCACCCTGGGCGCGGCAGTAATCTTCCTCGAGAAATGAGAAGAAATTCTTACTCCTTGGGGAAGGTTACTGCCGCGGCTAATTATTCTGACATGGGTGGGGTCCGTCCCGGACCAACGGCGCGTTCCACTGCGTGACCCTCTGATCAGCAGAGGGCATAGCAGAGGAGTGAGGGTGGGCTCGGTGTGCACTTACCCTGCCTCCGGGCAGACAGTGAAGGATTCATCCTTTGCTGTCACCGCCGGTCTCGTAATCCCAGTATCGAAGTGTCGTGGATCATGTCTCGCGGCTTTGATTGGGACCGAGGGTCTTGGCTTAACCGCCCGGACCGCGAGGGAGAAAACCTCTATAAAAAGTTACCCCGAATCTCAAGCGGCGACGCACCGCGAGGGGATGGATGGCTGACGGGGTTCTATGAACAAATCAGTCGATAGTGCGCTCCTCGCCAGGGTACCTGCAGACCCCCTGGCGAGTAATAAATCCTCTAAATCTGCTTACCTTGGTAAGGGGTCACTGCCAAGGTGGACTTTTAATTACTCCCATACTCGTGGGTACAAATATGGAAAATAAAGAAAAACAAAAACAAAAAACCAAAACCGCCGGCAACGGCAACGTAGAGGAGAGGAGGAACGATGCGGGGACAGAGTCCGACGCCGCATCGAGCAGCGTGGGAGGCTCAGAGAGCTCCCGACGCGTGGAGCCTGGGACCGCGGAGACTAGTAAGTTCTTCTTCCGCAAGCGGTCCAGGCGGGATAGCGACCAGGGGTCGTCAGCCGGTGAAGAGGAGGCTTCGGCCCGGAAAATCCCCACCAACAGGCGGGGCGGGCTGAGAGGCAAGGAGAGGGGGCCCTCTGACAATCAGAGGGCCGAACAAGCGGCAAAGCATGCCGAGGAGGGGCGCCACCCGGGCGATACGGCTCGGGTATCAGGCGAAGAGACGGATGCGACTGGCGGCTCCGAGGTGGAGCGTAAGGCCAGATTTGTAAAGGAGGTGGAGGCCGCGATCAAGGTCGTGGCCCACAAGCAAAAGGCCTCCTCAAAGTTAAAGGCCATTCCCGCGGCCTCCGCCTCCATCATGGCGGCTGCGGAGGCCAACTTTGTTGGGGCCGAGCCTAATGAGAACGAGGTAGCGAAGCTGCGGGCGGACGTAGCCCGCCTGACGTCCGCCATGGAGACTCTCCAGAAGGAGAACGAGAAGCTCCGCGCAGACCTGGCCAGTCTACGTGAGCCTGCCTCTCGCGCGGCGCCCCAGACGCAGCGCCCAAGCCAGCCCGTGCCGGTGGAGAACCAGGTTCTGAACCTGGTCCGGCAGGAGCTGGCTGCCTTCCAGCACCGGTTCTCCGTGCTGGAGGGCATCGTCCTGCGCCCCCCCCTAGGGGCAAACAAGACGGCGGCGAGGCCGGCAACGGTCTCGTACGCGGCGGCCACAGCTGCCGCATCCAGGCCGGGGCCGTCCAGCCAGCCTTCGGGCGGGGCTGCAGTTGCCCCTCCTCCCCCTGAAAAGCCGGCTCCGGCAAAACCGGTACCGGCTGAACCGGCTCCGGCTAAGCCGGCAACGGGAAAGAGAGGCAAGGCGAAGGCAAAAAAGGGCAAAGCGGCAGCACAGGTGGTGGCTGCGCCAGCCCCAGTGCCTGCGGCGAATGTGCCAGCGCCATCGGCAAGCCAGCTGCCGCCGCCGCCACCGCCCCCTCAGCTCCCTACACCTCCCGCGGCTGAAGCCGGTTGGCAGGTGGTCGGGGACAAAAATAAGGGGAAGAAGGCAGCCAAAAAGGCCAAAGAGCAGGAGCGGCAGCGCCAGTTCAGGGCGCGCAAGATCGCGGCTAGGCTCCGCGCCCCGAAGACCGCAGCTGTAGTGATTACACTACAGCCGGACGCGGAAAAGAAGGGCGTTACCTACCGCGATCTGCTCGCGAAGGCGAAAGAGGCGGTCGATCTCGGGGAGCTCGGGATCACCGGGGGCCTCCGGCTCAAAGTCACCCAGACGGGGGCCCGTATGCTGGAGATCCCCGGGGAATCCAGTGGCGCGACCGCGGACGCTCTGGCTGCGAAGCTCAGAGCGTCCCTGGACGCGGACGAGGCCCGAGTGTCCAGGCCCGTCAGATGCGCAGACCTGCGCATCATGGGTCTGGACGACTCGGTATCGGAGGAGGAGTTGGTGGCCGCCGTCGCCAGGTCCGGGGGGTGCACTACTGACCAGGTCAGGTCAGGCGCCATACGCCCGGACCAACAGGGTATGCATGCCGCCACGGTGTGCTGCCCTGTTACGGCGGCCAAAACCATAGTGGAGGGCCGAAGGCTTCTGGTGGGCTGGGTCTCAGCGCAGGTTAAGCTGCTGGAGCCCAGACCTCTGAGGTGCTACCGCTGTCTCGTGGGGCACCACGTATATGTGAAATGCGCCTCGGAGGTTGACCGCAGTGGCCTTTGCTTCCGCTGCTGTCAGCCCGGACACATATCGGCGACCTGCTGCGCCACGCCGCACTGTGATGCATGTGCGGCGGCCGGCAAGCCAGCCGATCACCGGGCCGGAAGCAAGGCCTGCGTGCCACCCGCCAAGGCCAAGGCCGCGGGTAGGGGAGGGCCCTCCGCCGCCACCGCCTCTGTGGCCACCGCCGCAGTCGCGACTGCCGCCGCCGCCGCTGTCACTGTCGCTGCCGCCGCCGCCGCGACACCGACGCCCGCAGAGAGGCGCCCCGTGGAGGAAGCTGAAATGGAATGCCTATAACGGCCCCATTAAGCTTCCTCCAGGCGAATATCAACCACTGCGCCTGCGCTCAGGATCTGTTGCTCCAGAGCATGGCGCAGTGGTCGATTAACATCGCTGTGGTCGCTGAGCCGTATTTTGTCTGGCCTAGGGAGGACTGGGTGGCGGACCTTAACGGCTCAGTGGCCATCATTTCTTCAGCCGCCGCCGGTACCCCGACCCTTGAAGGTGTCAAGAGGGGTCAGGGGTGCGTAGCAGCACGGTTCGGGGAGTTCGTCGTTGTGGGGGTGTACTTCTCCCCGAACCGAGCTCTCGCCGAGTTTCACAACTCTCTTGCAGAGCTGAGAGCAGTCGTCGTCGGAAGTTATCCCCTCCCCGTACTTGTCCTCGGGGACTTCAATGCCAAGAACTTGGCTTGGGGTTCTCGTCGTACAGATGTGCGGGGTAGGATGGTGGAAGACTGGGCTCTGGAGACAGGCCTGGTCGTCCTAAATCGGGGTTCTGTCCCCACGTGTGTGCGGATGCGGGGCGAGTCGGTGGTGGACATTTCGTTCGCTAGCCCCGCTCTGTCGCCGCGTGCCATTGACTGGCGTGTCATGGAGGGGGTGGAGACCTACTCCGACCACCGGTACATCCGGTTTGACGTCTCCACCCAGCCCTCGAGCGCGCCAGTCCTACAGGCCCCGAGTGGTCCGCGTTGGGCGCTGAAGCAGCTGGACCGGGAGCTCCTCCTGGAAGCCTCGATCGTGCAGGCCTGGGTGTCATCACCGGATAGGCCTGCCGACGTCAATGATGAGGCAGGGTGGTTCCAGGAGGCCATGTCCGAGATATGTGACGTGGCAATGCCCCGCGTCCGGCCAGGAAGCGCCCGGCGTCAGATGTATTGGTGGTCGCGTGAGCTGACGTCTCTGCGCGAGGCGTGTGTCGCCGCGCGGCACCTGTACGCCAGGCATCGCAGGCTCCGCATTCGTCCACCGAATGCGGCAGCCATTGAGGCGGAGCTGTACGAGGGATACAGAGCGGCGAAGACCGCCCTCCGGGAGGCTGTCCTGCGGGCCCGGGATCGGGCCCGTGAGGAGATGCTGGAGACTCTCGATAGAGATCCGTGGGGGCGCCCTTACAAGATGGTGCGGGATAAACTCCGCACCTGGGCCCCCCCGCTGACGCAGAGTCTCCGGCCTCAGTTCGTGGAGGATGTGGTGAGCGCTCTGTTCCCTGCGCGCGGGGAACATCCGCCCCCGCCTATGGCTCCGCCACCTGCGGTGCCGGAAGCGGACCACCAGGACGACGACGACGACATCCCGGAAGGGACCGGGGTAGACCTGAGAGTGGCGGTACGTAGGCTCAAGGCCAGGAATACCGCCCCAGGACCCGATGGCTTGCCTGGCAAAGCCTGGGTCCTGGCCTCGGAGGCTCTCGGGCCCCGACTGGAGGGGCTCCTAAGCGCATGCTTGGAGAGAGGCCAATTCCCGCTTCGTTGGAAGACGGGGAAGCTGGTCCTCATTCGGAAGCCGGGGCGCCCTGCGGACTCTCCGTCCGCATACCGGCCCGTGGTGCTGCTCGACGAGGTGGGCAAGCTCTTTGAAAGAGTAATTGCAAACCGCCTCGCCGAGCACCTTGCGGGGACGGGGCCGGATCTTGCGGAACACCAGTTTGGTTTCCGCAAGAGGCGCTCTACGGTGGACGCCATCATGCGCGTGAGAGCCCTCACGACGGGGGATGCAGTGGCCAGGGGGGGGGGGGGGGTTGTCTTGGCGGTGTCTCTCGACATCGCCAACGCCTTCAACTCCATGCCCTGGAGCTGCATTAGGGAGGCACTCCGGTATCACCGGGTGCCGACCTATCTCCGTCGTATAGTCGGGGACTATCTGACGGACAGGGCCGTCATCTACCCCGGTCGAAACGGTGAGTGGAACTGGCGAGAGATGTCGTGCGGTGTCCCACAGGGTTCGGTTCTGGGGCCGCCCCTGTGGAACATCGGTTACGATTGGGTGCTGCGCGCCGACCTCCCTACCGGCGTCAGCGTAGTTTGCTACGCTGACGACACGCTGGTACTGGCACAAGGGGGGTCGTACGAGGCGGCGGCGGAAACTATGACACGCGGGGTTGCGATAGTCGTTGAGAGGATCCGGCAACTGGGTCTCGAGGTGGCTCTGCACAAGTCCGAGGCCATGCACTTCCATGGTCCTCGGAACAGGCCACCACCGGGATCCTCAGTGATGGTAGGAGGGGTATTCATCGGCGTCGAGTCGACGTTGAAGCACCTAGGACTCGTCCTCGACGGCCGATGGAACTTCGTTGAGCACTTCCGACGTTTGGCTCCCAAACTGGAACGGACCGGGGCTGCCTTCAGGCGGCTCCTGCCGAACCTGGGGGGGCCAAACGCCTCCTGCCGGAGGCTCTACGCGGGGATCGTGAGGTCCATGGCCCTTTACGGGGCCCCGGTGTGGGCGCGTGGTTTGGCGCGGCTTGCCGTCCACCACCTAAACGCGCCCCAAAGGGTGGTTGCCGTAAAGATGGTTCGCGGCTACCGCACGATCTCCCGCGAGGCGGCGAGCCTCCTTGCCGGATTGCCGCCATGGGATCTGGAGGCGATAGTCCTCGCGCGTCTGCACGAATGGCGCGCGGAGGCACTATGCCGGGGGGAAACCCCGCTGCCGCGGCAAGTTGTCGCGCAGCGGACAGACTTCCGGCATGATCTCATGGCGACATGGAGAGAGCGACTGTCGCAACCCCGTGCTGGGCACGCCACTATAGCGGCGATAAGACCCCTCTTTGAGGAGTGGCTTGAGAGACGCCACGGCGTCCTCACCTTCCGCCTGACGCAGGTCCTCACCGGACACGGTGTGTTCGGGAGGTTCCTGCACCGAATCGGGCGGGAGGAAACGCCCGGGTGCTCCCACTGCGAGGATCGACCGGAGGACACGGTGGAGCACACCGTGGAGGTGTGCCCTGCTTGGGCGGAGCACCGCCGTGTCCTCGTAGCGGCGATAGACGGCGGCGACCTCTCGCGTCCGGCCCTGGTCGAAGCCATGGTCCGGAGCGAGACGGAATGGGATGCCGTCACCACCTTCTGCGAAGCAGTGATGCTAGCGAAGGAGGTGGCGGAGCGGGAGAAGGAAAGAGCAACAGCTTTCCTTCCCGGCCGCCGCGGGAGATGCCCCGGGCGTCGGGGGCTACGTCGTGGCCCCCGACCACCGTAGGCGCGGGCCTGTGGACGGCGAGCAATGGGTAGCTCGCCGTCCGTCCGTCTAACGACGACAGGCCGTGTCGACGGCGCGTTTTGTTCCACGCGCGCCTCAAAGAGCTGTCAGCAGCGTGAAGGGGCCCGCAAGGACCGACGCCTGCCGGGGCTGCGGGCTGTTCGAAAGAGATATCGCGGCTCCGGAACGTAAGGGCACTGAAGGAACACGGATGGTTTTTAGTCAGTAAAAGTCTGACACTCCCTTCCGCTCCACCCACAGCGAAAGGCATCATTAGATGATTTTCCATCCGCAAAAAAAAAAAAAAAGATGAGACACGAATTATTAGCGCTTAAATTAATAAATAAGGACAAACAAATAATCTCAGTGTCATATTTATAATCTATTATTATTAAATATATACAGAGTACTACACTTTTGTACTGTAGAACACAAAATATTACCGCTTTTTACGACGACATTAATTACTTTTCAATCCTAAGTAAAATGACGAAAAAAAGTATGTTTAGTTAAGCGTAAACTTCGGCCAAGAGATAGCATATGTTTATTTTTTTTTTAATTGCTCCATTCCGTTGCTGCGTAAAGGAAGGACAAAAACAAATAAACAAAAAATCACACTAATTATGTGGGCTCCAGCCAGAGATTGCAAAAAAAAGCAATCTTTATTTAAAATATATTTAATTTAAAATAATAATTACAATTAATTCTTATAACTAAGTGAGGTGACTCTAATTCGATGTTTGAATCTAGAATGATTTCACACGGTAAAATATTAGAATCAGGTAATGTAAGACACTAGACACGTTATGCTGACACGGCGCCTCGTGATTGTCGTAAGCCGATGCAACGCAGCAGATTGCCTGGATTAGGGCTGCGTAACACCTCCCCCCGAAGAACAGCGACTATGGAAGACCTTGGTCGTGAATTGAGCTGGGAGTTGATCGGGATTAATCTTCTCAGTGTCTGGAATAGCGTATACCCTTAATGATTTAGGGTGGTCCTCTTCTGTGTTTCTTTGCGTAACTCCAGTTGGCTTCGGCTTGTATTTTCTATATAGTACGCATAGAATCAGTGCACCTGCACTTATTATTAATGCGTAAAATGGTATTGTAGTATGGTATAGACTGTAGTCCTCGTTTCTCCATAGATTTATTGGTGCTTGCTGGGATATTTTAGTGTTCGTTGCATGAAGATGTTGAAGGTTTATTGAATTTAGTTTATATGCCGATGCAGGAGATGGGATGCTGGTGTTTTCCTCAGGTATGTCCATTAGCTTTAAAGCTTGTCCCTTCAATCGATCTTTAGTGTTTGAGATCAAGAATAGTGGCGTTTCTATATAGCATTTCAGAGGGACAATAACGAGATAACTACCTTGAAGTATTTTGTAGAGATCTTGTCCACAGGATAGATGTACTTTCGTTGGTGTGGGGAAAGTGATGGTGTAGTGCTTGTCGTCCAGTTCTTCGTAAGCTGGTTTATCTAGGGTGACCGTGAACGGGTTACATACTGCATTCGTTTGTTGTTTGGTGATGAGGTGATGGATGCAATCAGGGGATGGTTGACCTCTCAGGCTCCGCTTTTCCTTACAGATGTACCATTTACTGGTCTTCGGGCATTCTGCCTCTATGTACTGAAAATCTTTCTGATAAATGGCTAGGAATGGAAAGGGTGGTGTGAGGATTTCGTGTTTCTTGTTAGGAACAATAGATAACTTATACATATCATATATATGGGGTAATAAAATTGGGAACTTAAATACTATTACTATTTCATTTCCTACATAATATGAACCTAATCTAATAATATCGTAATATTCTCTTATATCTAAATCTCCTACCTTTTTACTTCCATAGACTTGGGTTGCTCTGTTAATCATTATTCGGATAGATTCTAAATTAACTATAGAGTGGTGCATAGTGTTAGCTCTTATAAATGCTAAGTTATTCTGTAACTTAATTAATTCCTGTGAAATGGAATCAACGTTATCACTAAGGATCATTAGTACTTGTCCAAAATGGGCTTATTTAATTAAGTCATAGTCTCTGGTAGCCTCGGATTGATTTATTTTACCTATTAATATTTCTAATTTATTTTGATTATCCACAATGCTATCTATTATTTTGGAGTACTGATTTGTTAAATCTTTAGTTAAGCTTACATGATTATTAAATTCCGTAACGATTTTATTTTCGTCTTCGCGGATGGATTTTACAGCGCGATTAAAATGATCTGCATCTGTATAATCAAGGTTACCGGTTATACTTTTTATGATGGAACCGAGACCATCTACGAGTCCTCTTTTCTCGCGGTTCGTTTTAAAAGCTTCTCAACTGTATGGTGACACTTTCAAGCTTATTTTTAAGGTAATCAATATGAGGTTGAAATAAGGAATTAGTAATGTTGTTAAGGTTAGGGCTAATACTGATTATCTGCGTTTTAACTGAATTTACTTTATCTTCTAATTCTTGGAGATTAACATATTGCAGAAATGCATGGTAGTGGGATAGGATTCGAGCGGGGCCTAACTTGAAGGGTAATATACCAGGTCTATACTAAGACTTTCAAGTCTTATCTCCTGCATTAGAGCTGGTCCCAGAAGGAGATGAAGTACCAGGAGAGTCCTGTAACAATTGGTTCGTTTTAGGTATTCTCTTCAATCGAGTTTTTGCTACGGGACCTCGTTTTTTCTTTGTATAAATGTGAATTGGGAGATTTGCCATTACTGTGTCGTGTGTGTATCGAGGAGCTAATTTCTGACGGGATGCGAATGGATTTTTTATAAAGATTTGTTGTTCCGGGGAATATTCAGCTTCCTGTTCTCGGTTTTTTTTGCGAGTATCAGTCAAGTCTTTACGCATGTCATTACATAGGTCGTGAATAGTTTTATAGGTCTCAGTCATTCTGTCTTTATGGTTTACGACGTACTGTTGAAGTAAGTGGGCGGACAGATCTATGTCAAAAGGATCGCGAGGGTCAAAATGTCCTGTAATTACTTCTATTGGTTTGCATTTTGTGAAGCTATGTATACTATGATTGTAAGCTAATAGAGCATAGGGCATAAGGTTAATAGCGGATTCATTCTTTTGATTTATCTTTAAAATACGGAGATGTTCTAGTATGGTGGCGTGAAATCGTTCAACGATACCATTTTCGTTGGGTGCATGTGGGGCTACTCTATGGTGCTGAATTTTATGAAGTCTAACGAATTCTGCAATAAGCTGGTTGGTAAACTCAGGGCCGTTATCGGAAACTATGGTAATTGGAATTCCATGATGTGTGCAGAAAATCAGTAAAGCTTGTACTACACTGACAGCAGTGCCGTCTCGCAAATAATACGCCTGAGCATATTTAGAAAAACTATCAACTATTGTCAAATACTTTTCCCCTTGAATTGTTAATAGATCTACGTGAACTAGTTCAAAAGGCTTAGAAGCTGGTGGTACAATTTTAAATTTCTGTTTAACTGGATTGCGGTCGTATTTAGCTTGTCCGCATACTGTACAGTCATTAATAAATTTAGTAACGTGCTCTCTCATTTTCGGCCAGTAATATTTGCGGGACAAAGCCGAGAAACACTCGTTAATGCCTCGATGGTTCGTCTTTACATCGTGATATTTATGAATGATTTCTTGCTGTCTTAAATACTCCCTAACGTTTTCCAATTCACTTTTTGTTAGGAAAAGATTAAGAGATGAACTTTTAAAAGACTTTTGTATGATTGGTATGACAGTGTACATTGCAGAGTTTGGATTAATGAGTAATCCTGTCCTAATTTTCGGATGGACGTATTCTTTTATAGCATTAATGACATCTTCTTCTATGTTTGATTGAGCTATTTGTATCGTAATGCGTGTGTGTGTTTCGAATGGTTTAGTGATAACTGGTCTAGCTTTTATGTCGCCTACTATATTTAAGATTATCTGCTTAGTGAACTTATTTAGCGGTTCGTCAGAAATGGGAACCTCGAGGATGGGGTTTTCTTTATCTGTATGAACGGTGATAGTTCTGGAATCATCTGCGGCTTCGGTAGCCGTTATAGTCCTAGAGTCGTCTAAAGTGTGTACCCCTTCGGAGGGATTAGGTAAGATGGAAAGCAGTTCATCTATTATGGGTCTTAGCTCGTCGTTGTGAAGTTCGATGCGCGATAGTGCATCGGCATTCGTATTACACTTGCCTTGCTTATATACGACAGTAAAGTCATATTCACTCAGCTTAAGGCGCCATCTGGTTAGACGCGAATTGGGCTCTTTTAAGCTCATAATCCATTGTAAGGGTTTATGGTCTGTAATAATTTTGAATTTACGGCCGAATAAATAGGGACGGAAATACTTAGTCGCCCATACGATAGCTAAAAGTTCCTTCTCTATCGTGCTATAGTTACATTCGCTGGAGTTAAGTGTACGAGAAGCATATGCAATGGGTTTGTCTGAACCGACTGTCCCCTGTGATAAGACTGCGCCAATCGCCACGTTTGAGGCATCGGTTGTCAAAATAAAATCTCTACTGAAGTCTGGATACTGTAAAATTGGGTCATTTGTTAAGAGAGTTTTACAATGTTCAAAGCAGTTAATATAATTTTGATCTAACGTTATCTTTGATCCCTTTTTAAGACATTGAGTGAGTGGTTTTGTGAGACGTGCGAAGTCTGGTATAAATTTTCTATAGTATCCTAGAAGTCCTAGAAAACGCTTAATTTCAGTTGTAGTTTTTGGCAGTGGGTATTTTTCGATGGCTTTAGTTTTGTCTGGGTTGGGTTTAACCCCGTTTTTACAAATAACATGACCTAGAAACTCGGTTTCCAGCTTCAAAAACTCTGATTTATCCATCTGAATTTTGAAGTTGGATTCCCGTAGCCTTTTGAATACTTTTTCCAGATTTGTCATATGTTCTTGTAAGGATGTACTGAAGACAATTATGTCATCTAGATACACTAAACAAATTTCGTTCTGTAAGTTCTTTAATACGTTGTCCATCACCCTTTGGAAGGTTGATGGACTATTTTTCAGGCCCATTGGCATCCTGAGAAATTCATAATGCCCATTCTCTACATTAAAAGCAGTTTTGTGAATATCCGCGGAATCCATTTCTACCTGATAAAATCCACTGGCTAAATCGAGCGTGGTAAAGTACTGACATTTGCCCAGTTTATCTAGCACATCGGTTATATTAGGAATAGGATATTTGTCATCGACTGTCTTTTCGTTCACCTTCCTGAAGTCAACAACAAGACGCCATTTTATTTTGCCGGAAGCGTCCGCCTTTTTGGGTACAATCCAAATAGGAGAGCTCCAGGCAGAATCGGATGGTCTAATTATATTTTGTTCGAGCATCTTATTGATTTGGTCCCGGACTTCCTGTCGGTGGAGATACGGGTATCTGTAGCTCTTAGTATGTACGGGGATTTCATCATGTGTTTTAATTCTATGTTTGATCTTGTTGGTGAATGTTAAAGGTTCACCATCAAGGTAAAACACGTCGGCATATGAGGCGCATAACCGTTGTAGGTTTGCTAGCTCTTCAGGATTAAGATGATCGGTGCGAAGACGGGATAAAACATTTTTAGCGCGATCCGATAACGTTTCAGTAAACTGGCACTCGACATTATATATTTCGGCTTCTACCGGACCGTCCATTGAAAAAATTACATCATTTGAGCTGTTATTGGTAATTTCGAGCCAACCACGATTATTAATTACTTTCGTTATACAATCAGAGATTATGCAGTTGCAAATTATTTGATTTTCAACTACTACGTCACCGTCCTTTGAGTTTATAGGCAACCTAACTAATTTTGATGACTGCGCGGGTATAATTTCCTCATATAAATTTGCGTTACGTGAGTCATACATTTCGATTGGAATTTTTGCGTTACGAGTAATAAGTAATTTATTTCTAAGATCGATATTAGAACCCCATATGTCTAGTAAATCAAACCCTATCAGTCCGTCAAAGTAATTATGAAATTTATAAATGAACAAGGTTATATTATCTCTTTCATTAAATTCTAAAGGGCATGGGAGAGTTATAGAATAGTTATTTTTACTTGTCGCGTGAACATTGGTGACCTCGAATGGGTCATAATTCAGTGAAATATGGCTAAAATGTTTTCGTACAGCTTCGGGACTAATAAATGATTGGTTTGCGCCGGTGTCTATTAAGAATTTCAGTGGGGGATTACTTGTCTGAATGTAACCGAGTTGCCTTTGTATGTGGAAATTGACTTCTATTTTTGTTTTTCTGAATTGGGGCACTTCCGAAAATCCTCATTGTTAGTCGGGGTAAAACTAGTGTCTACTTCCTCTACGATAGGAGCTTCCGCGTGGTTATACGGTTGCTCGTATCCATAGTTGGGATATTGTTCGTAAGAATAATACTCCTGATTATCGTTATAGTCAAGATAGTCGTATTCATAGTACGCGTCGGTGCTGTAGTCGTAGTCAAAATCAGTCTCGTTAAAGTTTACCTCCCGTGTCTTAAAGTAATTGCTCGGCGGTGGGTTGCCAAACCGTCTCCAGTCATGTCCAGTCGGTGGTAAGGGTTTTGTAACAAATGGAGTGACACCGCTCATAGGAGAAGGGCGCATGTTATTATTTAAGTTGAAGCCCTGTGGTTGTTGAGGTCTATTAGGAAGCTTAAATACATTGCTCTGGGGGTTATAATTTGGTGGAGGAGCACGCATCATCTGTTGCGTACGAGTGGGACCGCGTGGTTGATGCATCTGGGGTGGTAAATTGGGTCTCCAGCCCTGTGCAGCATGCGGTTGCATAGGTGGCTGTCTAAACGAGTTCAGCATATTATTACCCTGTGGTCTAGGTAGCGGCGGCATGTTAAACGTGGTAGGTTTTGGAAGAAAATTATTTAATGGTAGGCTATGTGAAGGGTGAGTCCATTCCTTCTTGATCTGACTGCCTTCATTTCGCTGTTGGAGGTAAAGGGTGTTAAATTCCTCCTGTACGAATTCAAGTGCTTTCTCCATACTTTCGGGACGCATACATCGTATTCTAGACCCTAGGGGGTCTTTTAATCCGCGTAAATAAGCTTGCAAGGTCAGTTTTTTATAGAGTGCGCGCTTAGCTTCAATTGTCGTACTAATAGTTTCATGTAAAGTGACATAGGTCATTATTGTACTAAATAAACTTTGAACTCGCTCGTAAAATTCTTGCGGGGTACTAGACCCTTGGGTTTGCAATGATAAATCGCTGTATAATGCGGTTTCGTCGCGATGGTCGGCGAAGTTATTTATAAGAGCGCTTTTGATGCCGGCCCAGGTTTCGGGTATTCCATTTGAATTTATTAGCCTAGCCGCGGGCCCAGTTATTTTATTTAAAATCCCGTTAATTAGAGAAAGATTGGCTAGTTCGTATCCGGGCTCATTTCTTACGTGAGCTAACACAAGTTGATCGCACAGGTTAATAAAGCGCGTAAGGATGTACGGGTTACCGTCAAATTCGGGCAAAACTCTAAGTGACTTATAAACTAGGTCTATTTCATTTGATTGTGCCATACTATCGGTTTCCAAACCTCTGTTCTCGTCTATAATACTAAGCTTAGAAGACCTACTACTATCTAACCTAACGTTCCGTGTTCCCCTTGGATGGAAAATTTTGGAAGCTTTATCCTAACACAGTTATATGTAAAACACAGTAAAATACAACAGGATATAAATGTATATAAAATTAGGATAGAGTAAAAAAATAATTACGGAACTAGGAAGGGTAAGGATTGAAAGATTCAAGCACTTACAGCATTACTTCTTTTTGCGGAATCGATGCCTGGATTCGCCTCTGGACTGGTGCTCCCGTAGATTCTGTATCTTCTTGGTCACTCTTGAATAACTGACTCTACTTTAGAAGATCCTACCGACTGCGCCAATTATGTGGGCTCCAGCCAGAGATTGCAAAAAAAAGCAATCTTTATTTAAAATGTATTTAATTTAAAATAATAATTACAATTAATTCTTATAACTAAGTGAGGTGACTCTAATTCGATGTTTGAATCTAGAATGATTTCACACGGTAAAATATTAGAATCAGGTAATGTAAGACACTAGACACGTTGTGCTGACACGGCGCCTCGTGATTGTCGTAAGCCGATGCAACGCAGCGGATTGCCTGGATTAGGGCTGCGTAACACACTTTCAAATTTATAATATTATATTAATATGGATTGTCAAGAATGATAGATAAACTTTTGAAACCGGTTTACAATCGGCTTTTTGAGGGTGAAACTATACACTCCCGCTCTCTTTCTTGCTCTAGTAAATAGCGTTTCTGAGTGACCAAAAAGAATAGAAGCACAGGAAAGTGCGATTCCGTGCTGCCAGATGTAGTTCAACCCTAAGCCTAAAAACGGTTTAACTCTATAGGTTGGGTAAAAATCTGTAAAATTAAACCGTTTAAAACCCCTATACAGATAAGATATACCTTTTCGGTTGATCATAACATTAAAAAATGGTAAAAATATTTCATAGACTAGGCATATTATATATTTATAAGCATACAGGAACATTAATTCGATAATGATTACGTTCCACATAACATTGAACTGGCAAACTTGGTGATGGAAAAATATGCAAGCACTAGAATTAGTTACCTCGCAAAAAAAAAAGAGTGATCCCAAAAAGTGTATTCGTCACGTATATACCAAACTTATTCACTTTAAAAACCAGTTAAAATATAATATAATACTTTTTCAATTTGTTTTAATTTTGGTAATTTTGTATTATTATTTTGTACCTTATGTATTTTTTTAAATTTACTTTGAATGTAATATTACACATTAAACATTTTTATTTAATTTAATTTGCTAATGTAACTTGCATAAAATTTCATCGACATATCCATATCGACAAGGCCCTCTCACTAGTTGTTTATGGCTTATGCACTGTAACGATGAGACATTTATGAGGGATTTTCAAGGTTGTGTGCGTTTTGCTTAATCGTTTGCTCATATTATGCTGTGTGCGTACGTAACGACGTGGCCCAATGTTTACGATTTGCTTAGTGTGCGTTACCTGGCCTCCCGCTAGAAGTGACAGACTTTTTTGTTTGGAACTTTATGTGCATGGCGTCTCCTGTTAGTTGAATACTCTAAGGCTGAATACCTGCTGACTGCAATTTCAACGGTTTGATTTTTTATAAAATGGTAAGTGTAAGTAGTAAGTAGTAAGTAGGGAACTTTACTTTATACTATCAACATTAACCCTTTATAGGAATCCTATCTGTTTCCTATTCCTGTCTGTTTCCTGTTTTTATCTGATAACTTCAATAGATAATATAGGATATATATATGTATATATATATATATATATATATATATATATATATATATATATATATATAACCTACAATTTCTGCATAAAACATTTTTTTTCTATCTGACATAAAAAAGGCTCTAGGAAGCACGTAAATATAGTCAAAGACCCTGTATGAGTTTAAAAAAGTAATTGTTTTTTTATCCATAACTCGCTTAGTTTTTATGCTATCGATCTTTTTAAAAAACCATTTTGTAGGGTTTTTAAGGGCTATAAGATCAAATTATTTTAATACTTTTTCTGCCTAAATTTTTGAAAGGGTTTAAGCTGAAAGAGCTCGATCAAATTGCTTTTTACTTAAATATGCAATATGAAAACTTGGTGCTTATTATTGTGATTACTATAGAAGTTAATTCCTAATTCCCATAAGTACTAATTATTTATTTGTTTTTTCAGGATAAAAGAAAGAGACCTTCAGGTGCGAAGTTTCGCGAGCAACAGAAACTGAGACTACAAGAAAGGGAAAAAATGGCTGGATCTTTAAGCACTTCTTGTAAAACAATGAAGATTCCACGGAGACTATCGATGCGACCGAATCTCTTGAGATATTACTGATATTACGGATTTAGAATCTTGATTCTAAATCCGTAATATCAGTAACCGTGATTGGACCATCTGAAATTTCAACAGAGGCGACTACGGTAACATCAGGTCTTGCAACAAGTGGCGGCGCTTGTAGCAGCAAAACAGCTTCTATTGATGCAGAGCCCGATGAAGCGATGACACCATCCTCGTCTACAGCACTTGAACAATCCACTTCAGGTAATTCAGCTTGTGTAAGAAGTTCGGTAATGTCAGCTACCGAAATACCTGCTGCAAGTGACACTTTCGATGAAGGCGTTAATAAGGCTAGCGGCGATATAATTTCATCCGACCCCGGTTTGTGGCCCGAAATAATCACCAATGAGATAGCTAGAATATTGGTTAAACGTGGTCCGCCCTTGATAGACATCAGTTTCTTTGCTTTCCTAGTAATAAAGATAAGAGAAAGTTTTCGTGCAAATACTTTGTAAGAAATCTAGCAAATGGAGAAAAAGTCGAAAGGACTTGGCTTATTTACTCTATTACTAAAGATACTGTATTTTGTTTTTGTTGTAAGTTGTTTTGTAAAACTCCTAACACTTTTTGTGATACAAATGGAGTATCTGATTGGCAACACTTGTCTTTGCTAATAAAGAGACACGAAACGTCAATTTTACACAATAGTTATATTACCACTTGGGTAAATTAAAAAAAAAAGTTGGAGACATCTACGACTGTTAATGCTCATCACCTGCGGATTTTAGAAACGGAAAAACATATTGGCGCGACGTTTACGTTTTTATCTACACAATGCTCGGCATTTCAAGGTTCTTCGAAATTACTTTTTAAACATGATAATGGAAATTTTCTAAAAGCTGTTGAGATGATTGCCTCTTTTGATTCAGTGATGAGACAGCACGTTAGCCGAGTGTGTAACTCCCAAATAAAATGTGTTAAAATGACTCATTATTTAGGCGTGCAAATATAGAATGAAATAATTGAATTATTGTCGTCTAAAGTAAGAAATAATATTTTAGAAATGGTTCGCAGTTTCAATAATATTAGATTGTACATCAGACACTAGTCATGCTGAGCAAATTAGTCTTGTTCTGGGGTATGTTGTCCTTAACACAACTTCAAAAAAGGTAGAAGTTAAGGAAAGTTTTATTGCGTTTAATACAATACTGGACTCTACAGGGAAAGGGTAATATATATTTATGACAGAAATTTAAAAAAATTAAATGTAGATATAAAATATATTAGGGGACAAGGTTTTGATAATGGGGCGAACATGAAGGGACAGCATGTTGGGCTTCAAAAACGCATTCTTGAGGCGAATCCGAGAGCCCTTTTTGTGCCTTGTGCGGCTCATACTTTGAACTTAACAGTAAATGACGCTTCTGAAGTGTCAGATGCTACAATAAACTTTTTTAAACTTGTGCGAGAGTTATATAATTTTTTTTCGTCATCCACAAAAAGTTGGGATATTCTGAGAAAAAATGTCGCTGGGTTAAGTTTAAAGCCTCTAAGTGAGATAAGATGGTCCAGCAGAATTGATTCAATAAAGCCCCTTAAACTTTATTTAATTAAGGTTTGCGAAAGTGTTCTAGAAGTAGCTGAAGATAATTCCTTTCACATTGATGCAAGACATAAAGCGAGTTCCCTCTTAACGTCTGTACAAAAATTTCAATTTATTTGCGGAATTATTATTTGGCATGACGTTTTATTTCACATAAATATCGTCAGCAAACAAATGAAAAGTGGTACAATTAATATTAAAGTTTGCCAAACCTACCTAAAAATTTAGTTGATCACTTCCAGCAATATAGATCTGACCAATCGTTTGAAGAAATTCTTGTACAAGCGAAAGAAGTAGCACTCTCTCTTGAAATTGAAGAAGACTTTCCACCGTTACCAACAGTCAGGAGGAAATTTAAATCAAAACTGTTTGACTATGAACACCGAGATGACCCCCTCATGATCCAAAAACTGCCTTTAAAATTAGTTTTTTCTAAAAAATTATAGATCAAACATTAAGCTCTCTAAAAACCGATTTGACTTTATTAAATGAGTATGATAATATTTTCGGATTTTTTAGCGACATATTCAAATTAAGTGACAACGATATTTTAAAACTGTTCTGTTCTTGAAGAACGACTGACAGATCAGGATAATAAGGATATAGACTCCAATGATTTGTTTAATGAAATTAAAGTTGTTTTCATTACCTGATGATACTGACCCCTTAAGTATTTTAAAATATATATTTCAAAACAATTTAATCTCCACCTTTCCAAACGTAAGGAATTTCACTAAGAATTCTTCGTAGCTTCTGGCGAGCGATATTTTTCAAAGTTAAAAATCATTAAAAAATTACTTAAGATCGACAATGCGTCAAGAAAGATTGTCTTGGCTAGCGATATTAGCAATTGAACAAGAATTTTTTTATGGTATAAATTTTAGCGATGTAATTAATGAATTTGCAGTAGCAAAGTCTCGGAAAATATCGCTACTGCAATAGCTATTTTGTATTTTTCTATTGTACCTAGCTATCATTTGTGATCTTATAAAGAAGTTACCTAGGCATTTTTTATCAGAAGTATCTGCATAGCATATTGCATATTTTTTAAATATCTAAGTATTAGTAGAAAGTAGTACGTATACAACATGTAACAAAAAGCCTGTGGTTCCTGTTAAGTACGTTATCAGGATCAGTATTCCAACCTATAGAAATAACTTTATTTTCAAAAAGGACCATATTTTTTTAACTTGATTAAAAAAAAAAAAATTTTATGTGGCTTTATTACCTTTTACTGACACTAGCCGATGCTAAAGCTAAGTAAAGCGGGGTCTTTGACAATCCTCTTACTCTCCAGACAATGCAAAGGTAATAAAACCATATACAATTTGCATAGATTTTTTTAAATAAAACAAAAAAAATATGTATTGTTCGAGTTTAAACAAAAGTTATTTCTATACGTTTGAATAATGATCCTGATAACGTACTTAACCGGAACCACAGGGTTGTTGTTACATGTTGTATACGTATATACATGTATATATATGTAGACATTAGGCAATATTTCTGTTATTTGTTCCTAAAAAAGATGTGATTTTTAGTTTTGGGTTATTTTCTAGTATTTATAAACAACGTGTCTGTACCCCATTAGTTAAGTAAATGCTTTAAAATGGGTGTAAACAAGAATTTATTTTAATTTATTTTGTTATGATTTTATTCTGTTTGTTTCATTTTGATATTTTAGTCTACAAATAAATATGACTTCCAAAGTTCAGTTTTTTTGCTTTATTTCAAGCACCTATCTACCTACCTACCTTCAAAAAAAATTAATAAATAAACGTGATCCAAAATGCCATAAAGGGCGCCAAAATCCTTTTTTAGACACAGGCGCCAGTAGCCCTTACATAGGTCAAGACCTATTATTATTCTTACGAAGTTATTCTTCTTTTCACTACGGTTGTGCTTCTAGAATTTTGCTAGTATTATGTTATATCATGGGTGTGGCTGTAACGTTAAAAAACGTTTGCTTAACTGTTTCGGCTTTCACGAAGTGCTCATGATACGGAATGGTAATGTCGACCAAAATATTCTTGACTGTATTTGGTTCATCAGCGAAATGTCAGGCTTATTCGCAAGAATAGTCCTGGCTGTGATGATGGCCCAGTGTCAGTAGAGCCTGACGCGGCATCTCCATTTCGTCATCAGATCATTCTCGAGCACAGCTTCTGGCAAGTACTTGTAGTAAGGCAATCTCCGATTTACAAGACCTGATGTAGAGTCCTGGGTACTAAATTGTCTCTGTGCAAATAATCAGAGTGAGAAAGCGCCGAACAACTGTGACTCACCGGGACGGCGACAAGCTCGACAGACGGCGCCTTTTTTTAGGATGTACATACATACATATAATCATGCCTCTTTCCCGTAGGGGTAGGCAGAGATCACTTCTTTCCACTTGCTACGATCCTTACATACTTGTTTTGCTTCGTCCACTTTAATTATTCCTTTCATACATGCTCTTCGGTTAAGGGTACTCTTGACCTAGCCTTTTTTCAAGACGTCCCTGATTTGATCTAGAAACGTCCGCCTAGGTCTACCCCTTCCAACACTTTCATTCACACTCGCCTTATACACCTTTTTCGTCAAACGTTCTTCATTCATTCTCTCGACATGGCCAAACCACCTCAGCATACCTTTCTCAATTTTTGTCACTACATCTTCTTTCAGGCCACAACGTTTCCTTATCACACTATTTCTTATCCTGTCACTCAGTTAACTCCTATCATACTTCTTAACGCTCTCATCTCAACTGCATTTATTCTATTTTCATGTTTCTTCTGACATACCCAACTTTCACTTCCGTACATGAGTGTCGGAACCAACACCCCCTTATGCACAGCCAAACGAGCCTTGTTAGACACCTTCCGACTGCTCATAAAGGAGTGCAAAGCTCCATTCACCATGTTTCCTTCATTCTATCTTCTTTCGATATCACTCTCACACTTTCCATCTCTCTTAAACTTTGAACCCAGATACACAAACTCCTTCACCTGTTCAATTTGTTCATCTCCAATCACGATATTGCAGTCTGTCACTGTCTCATCCTTTCAAACACCATCACTTTCGTCTTTTTTACGTTCATATTCATTCCCTTTCTAACAAAAGCTCCACTCATAGCAGTTACCATCTCCTGCAACTCCTCGGCCGAAGACGCAAGTATTACTATATATATAGTAGCATAGAGAAAACATTTGACGAGTAACTCATTCATTCTCAACCCACTTTCATTCTCTTTTAAATCTGTCAAGCAATTTTCCATGAACAGATTAAACAGCCACGGTGACGCTACACATCCCTGTCTAACACCTTTTTCGATATTAAACCATTCAGTGTATGCCCCGTTTATCCTTACACAAGCACTAGAATCCCTATAAAGAGATTGCAATGCTCGTATGAGGATACTGCTCACATCGTTCACGGACATTGCTGACCACAAGTCATTCCTCACCACTCTATCATAGGCCTTTTCTAGATCCACGAATGCGCAATAGATCTTCTTGTTTTTAGCCAAACACTTTTCGGATATGCACCGCAAGGAAAAGACCTGATCTGTACATCCCATTCTCTTTCTAAATCCTGCTTGTGCATCCCATGCTTTTTCGTCTGTTTTATTCACAACCCTTTCAATCAGCACTTTCGCATACAATTTACCGACGACGCTGAGAAGAGTTATACCGCGGTAATTCATGCAGTCCTGCCGTGACCCTTTTCCCTTATATAATGACACGATTACGGCTTCGCACCAGTCTCCCGGTACTTGCCCATTTCGCCAGCACAAATTGAAAAGGCGGTATAGCTGACTAGCCACTATGCCCTGTCCAGCCCTCAACATCTCGACGGTAATCCTGTCATACCCTGCAGCCTTACCTAATCTCATACTTTTCAGCGCTTTCACTATTTCATCCATATTTATCTCACTTTCATCAACATTTATATTGGTTTCCATGGAAGGTGCCGGATGCTGTACCTGCACTTCCTCTCTTTCAAACAAACTTTCAAAATACTCTTCCCATCTCTTTAACACACTTTCTTCTCCTTTTATAATGCACCCATCTTGACTCCTGATTGTTCTCAGCTCCAAAGTAGAAGTTTTTCCTCTGGCTGTTTTGATGGATTTCCAGAAAAACTTAATGTTTGACTAGAAATCTTCAGTGAGCCTCCTATCGAAATCATCCTTTCGTTCTTCTTTCTTTCTAGACACAACTTCTTTTGCTGCTGATTTCAATCTTTTACACTTCATTCTTGCTTCTTTAAAAAAAATGAAATCTCGTCATCCGTTGCCTTTTGAACTTTCTTCTTTTCTTGCACTACCATTTGTACATCTTTATCCATCCACACATTATAGTTCTTTCTTCCTTTCCTTCTTTTAGCTACTCCGCATACCTCAATAGAAACATGCGCGACCCCTTTGTTAAATGTCTCCCACAAATCTTCAATCACACCTATCTCTTCTATGCCTTTAAAACTTTCTTTCAGTTTCTCTACGTACTCGTCTTTTATTTCTTTTTCTTGTAGATTTTCCACTTTTACTCTGTCCAAAACGGTATGCCCGAGTGTCTAGCACTTTCTTTCTCAGTCTTTCATCCACAATTACAAAATCAATCATACTTCTAGACTCACCCTCATGTCTTGTATACAAATGGATCTTTTTGTGGTCAAACATTGTGTTGGCCACGCACAGATTCCATTCCAAGCATACTTCAAGCAGGCTTCTCCCATTGTCATTCACTCTCTCGTCCCCAAACGTACCCAGAACTCCTTCATAGCCATCACGCTTTAGCACAACCCACCCATTAAAGTTCCCTAACATCACTATCCGTTCATTTTCTCCGCATTTATTCAAAACCTCTTTCATGCTAACCCAAAATTGCTCTCTCTCTCTCTTGTTGGGCTTTTAATGACCCACCTCCGTGCAGATCCGTCGGTGCATAGACATTAGACACCAAGGATAAACAAGCGAGTGAGTCCGACTTTTAACCTAATCCAGAGGAGTCTTGGGATTAATTCAACTATTCGAGATGAAAGATTCACACCAACTCCCTGACAGCCTCGGCTGGTTTGGGGGACTCCCGACCAGTGTACCGTGTAGGGGCCATGAACCGTGGTGTCACATCCTTTCCTCTTGGTTTCGTTCACGCACAGAATATCTATGCATCGTTCATCCATCATCTGACATACTTCATCTATTCCTCCTCTTATATTCAACGTAGCGAAGCGGTTCTCCGTGGGCCGCTTTTCGCCCCCGCGAGAAACGAGACGTGATGGGTGGCGAACCACATCGCCGCTATTTTGGTTACTTAAATTATTTTTATTATTGTCCATTGCGTTCCCACGAATAGCGAGGGAACGGTATGTCCCCCCAGCAGAGCCCCGCATGCCAGGGTAAGGCTAGCCTAATTCTGGGGTCGCCCGGTCCCAGGGCAGTGTGGCACGCTAACGACTAGGCTTGCCCCTAGCCATGCATCCATCCGCGCGGCAGACGTTGGATTGGCGGAAAGGGTAGGAATAGGGAAAGGGAAGGATAGGTGGTGTAAATAGGAAGATCGGTAAGTTTGAGTGGGAAATAGGAAATGTAGGATATTACTGCTCAGGAGGGCACGGGATAGCACAGTAATAGCTAGGGAAGCCGGGGTCGCATACCCGTATACCATACCACAACTACCGGACAGGTAAATTGCGATGAGTATCCCATGACATACCATACATACTTTAGGATGTATCTTCGATAATTGTTTGTCTTCATAACCTGATCTTTTTTATCCCATAGAATTTCTTCAATAATTTTTTATTAATTTCAACCAGTTCATAATAAGTGAGTTCGCGGTTTGACCGCTATAATGACTAAAAATGAGCCCAAATAGAAAGATAAGAACAAAATATTTCGTAGAATTGATAGCAAACTACTCGTATGATAAGAAGAAAACTGCAGGTAAAGTAACAAAGCCCGTTTTACAGTCAAATCTTATTACAAAACGTGTTTTATTGGTAGTTTTGAGTTTAAAGTTTAAACTATGATGTAAAAAGAGTTTTTGAAGTGAAAACTTCTTTAGCGGCGTTGTGCACTTTTTTCTGCCGACTTCCAAAAAGGAGACGGTACTCAATTCGAGTGTATGTTTTTTTTTTATGTGTGTTACCTCATAACTTTGTACTGGGCGAATCGATTTGGATGGTTCTTTTTTTAAATGAAAGCTGATAGTTCTCGTGTGGTCCCATATGAATTTGATCAAGGTCAGACCAATGGTTATTGAGTTATTCTTAAATAACCTATATTGAAGTCGGCTGTACAAAATTTTTAATTTTAAATTATTGTAATGGGTAAAAAATGTTAAACTCGCGTCAGGTCACGTGTCCTGATCGAAAATTTGACGGAGACGTCCGTCTTACGAATTTTCGATCAGGACACGTAGACAGCCGGCGCGGCGTAGGAGAGGAAGTAAGTTAGGTTTAATCTGCCGGCACTCCCGGAGGCAACCCGTCGTTTTTTTTTTCAATAAATAGGTCTCCCACGCTAATGTTATACAAAATTCAAATTTTTAAAAACATGCCAAAAGCAGAGCTTTATCCCAAATATATTATGACTTTATAATAATGTGAGACCTATGGGGGAGACCAATGTTCAGCTGTGGACTTTATAGCCTTGATTACACGTACCGAGAAATCGAGCGAGACAGTGCTCTCGGCCGAGTACTCGGTATGTATAAATATAGCGCTGAGCGCTCGGCCGATCAAAGCATCGAGACAATAGCTCAGCTCGCGTTATAGATACTATGGTAGGCCGAGTGCCCTCCCTCCCGCTTCCCCGCTCTGTATCGCTCGCTCACTCTGCAAGTCTGAACGTGCACTGTCTCGCCACTCGACCACATATTTGTCATCACGTCGTCGCACGCGTCTTTTTTTGTGATAATTTTTGTTATATCTAAATAAAATACACCATGTCTGCTAATTTAAAATGGGACGTCGAAACAACTATTAAATTTATTTAGTTATATAAACTATATCCATGTCTGTGGAACTTTCAGTCTCCAGATTACAAGATAAAGCCAAAACGGGATGCTGCATATAATTCCATAGCTCCAGAAATGAATATCACTGGATTTGGTACGCAAGTTGTAAAGCCTCTTTCTATTTCTTTCCATTCTTCATTGTTCTGCGGTACTGCAAACAATAATTTATTTTCATTTTTCCACAGATTCAAAGTCTCACTAATGAAGACACTGGTCCTCAGGACAGACATTCATACAACAACCAGGAAGTACTAGCTAATACATCCAACAACCAGCAAGTACCACTTAATGTAACTACAACTACTACCACAGCAACTACTAGCAACACTGGAAATACTGCGAGAGCAAAAAGAGGACCAGAGAAATTTTTCAAGCTGTTTCTGATCTGAAAAAGTTAAATGAAGGTGTTAATTCTGAGTATGAAACAGTATTTGATGTGTTTGGAAGGAGTGTTGCATTGCAACTTAAGAATTTATCGGCAGAGAATGCTTTATTAGCACAAAGCAAAATTCAAAATATTCTGACCGAATATGGGATTAAAGAACTTAGACAAAGAATGCCATCCCATTCTTCTTCGTCTAATCACAGCTACCAAAGGCTTCCTTCTGTATATTCAGACACGACTAACAACTTCTATCAATTTGACGAAACTTATGTGGAATCTCCGCCACAACCAGCAGTACCAACTCCCATGACGTCTACAACGCAATCAATCTTTGCTGCACCATCTTCTCCTTTACCAATACTAGCTCCCATGACGTCTACATCGCAATCAGCCTTTGCTGCACCATCTTTTCCTTCACCAATACTAGCTCCCAGAAGTCTACATCGCAATCAGTCTTAGCTGCAACATCTCCTCCAGTACATAATATCAACATTACGTCAAATTCTGTAAGCACGTAATGCGTAATAAAATTAGATACGATTTCATGCATGGTATGTCTTGATGTTAGTAAAGTAGCTTGGTACTGACATCACCCTCACCATGCTATAACGCAAAGACTATAGTTTGTGGTCTTAGTAGTGGGCTATAATAGGTAAAATCGCATATCCGTTCCGCTTGTTCCAGTTCCACATAAATAAGTTCCAAAAACCTGTTACAAAATAGCAGTCTGTTACTACAGTCTTGCCAGGTACTTCTCTTTCTAAGTTGTTGAACCTATGTGACAAGAGGACTTGCAACAACTGTAACAGGGTATCACAGCGTAAGAGTAACATTACATAGAGGGCGCTGCATGCTTTGTAAACACATTAGCTCCGTACTTAAACTGAATTTAAAATTTGTTATTTAAGTCAAAATTTGTGCTATTAAGTGAATACAAAAGTGTTTAAGTGAGACAAGTGAGTGTAACGTTAGTGTGAAAAGGAAAAGCTTTAATTCAGACTTAAATATGTAAGTGTAAATTTTGAACTTCATAACCATAAATATGATTTGATAGTCAAAGTGAAGTAACTCCACATTAAAATTTTGCTATAAAGAAACTTATAAAATACAAAGGAACTAAAAATATTGGGGAAAATTATCGAGTACCTAAGTAATTGTATTTTCAAAATTATAACCTATAAAATTAAGCAAACGAACAATACGTCGAGTCATTTAAAAACAGTTTATCAAGTTTACGCCATTTATCCCTAATTAGGAGATGTTACGAGAAAAACCTATCCAGCGGAGTTCGAAGATATTAATACAAACCGGACTGAATCAAACACAATCAATTAAAACTATAGTAACTTGACACAATAGGTCACTTAATAACATTCAAAGAAATAAAATCACTTATCAATATGGAAGAAATAACAAATATGCTAAAGAAAATGCTGGACGACATAAATTAATAAAGAAAAGTATTAAAAAGTTTACAAGAAGATATTTCAAAGCCTATCATTGAAAATATGAAATTAAAATTTAAGGAAATTATGTTAGAAAATGAAGAGTTGGAGGAAATTATCAATAACTAACAAAATGCATTAGAAAAAATAGTAAAACAAATACGGATGAAAAACATAGTTTTATTTGGGCTAGAGGAAAACTAAAAAGTTATGAAGATTTAGACAATAATATTATTAAATTTTTAAATGAACACTTAAACGCAAATTGTACCTTACAAGTTTTATAATCAGCCTTAAGACTAGGCAGGAAGCGAGAAAAACCTAGACCAATTAAGATTAAGTTTTGTAAATTAAGCATCAAAATAAAAAAATTAAAAACAAAATAGCGATTAGACTGTACTAAATACTATATTAAAGAAGATTTTACACCACATGTACTGAAAATACGAAAAGAGCTTCAGCAAGAAATGGACACGGCTAGAAGTCGGTCAACCACCAACCAACTCTATTCACCAACTCTATCGCATTACAACAAAACGTGATTAACTAGACTCTCCTCCCGCTTCTTCTACAAGTTACCAGCACGAAATTCACGGTTCTCACCACGAAATTCAAATCAAACAGTAGCAACCACCTGTTCCTCCTACTAAATCAATTACCTTTAACAAAACTTACATTTAATCTCCCAACACGGCTGGTCACCATGAAAGTAATAGACCACAACCCTCCATATGTAAACATAAATAAACTGTTAACAAAAAAGACAACTACCTACATATAGCTATAGATCATTTATAAATGTGTCAAGATTAATCGAACTGGAACATGCTATTTCTGAAATAAATTGGCATATTATAGAACTTTCTGAAACGAAACTAGAAGGAAAATAAATTAAAGAAAACAAAGATTATATTTTTATGTATGGCGGTCAAAAAGAAAATAGAAATGGTGTTGAATTTCTAATTTAAAAATATTTGAAAAATAATATTAAAGATTTTATACCAATATTAGACAGAGTTGCTAGATTAAAACTAAATTTTGAATGCAAAACATTTAATATAATATAGGTGTATGCACCTACGGAACAATCCCCATTAGAAGACCTGGATAGATTCTACAAGGATCTCCAAAATGCAATAAATAACACTAATAAGGACACACTGGTTGTAGGGGACTACAGTACACAGATTGGCATGGCAACAATTGATGACAAGTCAATCATGGACCCATGGGGATACGGTAAGAGAAGTCCAAGAGGCAACACATTAATTAATTTTTGTTTCGAAAATAAATTACATATAACAAACACATATTTTAAGAAGAAACCAAATCGTAGATGGACTTGAATACACCCGAATGGAGTATCACGAAATGAAATTGATTACATCCTAGCAAGAAATAAAACAAGCATCCACAACATTGAAATTATATCATTAACACACCGTACGGATCGCAGATTAGTTAGAGCATCGATACTACTTAATCATAAAAGAATTTCATCTAGAAAATACTTTGGAAAGAGATTCACTATACCCTGTACAACATAGCTTGATCTTTTATCTGTCACCAAAATGTATGAATAAAGAAAAGCTTGTGACTGTTGTATAATGAATTTTGTTACCTCGCGGAACAGAAGCTGTTCTTCGAGTTTATTTGTCACAGTTATAGTGTGCTATTTTAAAATACTTCCTAAAGGTACTTCTCTTTCTAAATAAGGTTTTGAACCTATGCGACAAAAGGAAAGATCTTGTCACGAGTAACAGGGTGTCACAGTAACATTTCTTAACTTATTCTAACAAAGGTAACTGGCATATGTATGAATAAAGAAAAACATGTGACTGTCTTTTAGTGTATTTCTCATCTCATGGAACAGGTGCTATTCTTTCAGTTTGCTTGTCACAGTTAGTGTACAAACAATGTGTCAATTTTAAGATACGAGTACCTGTTTTTTTATTTGTTACAATAAATACGCCTCACTCCTATACCTTGTACCACATAGCTTCATCTTTTTTGACAGATGAGTCATGATGTCAGTCAGTGATGGGAAACAGGGAATATCTAGTATTGCAAAAATAACGTTTTTATATAGGTACTTGTAACTGTGACGAGATGGTGTGACTGTATGTATACAACTATTCAAAATAAATTAATTCATCCATCAATCAACTTTGTTGTACCAGACATATAAAAAAATTGGGTAGGTAAGCGACGATGGGTTATATTATTCATATAATATTGAGTTAAAATCAAGGTTGAAAAATAAAATAATATTTTCTCTTTAAAATATAGTTTTTTATCGAGAAGAGAAACCAAGATTTTTATCGTCGGAGTCGTTATCGGAACTTGTGTCATCATCTGCAACTTTAATTATTAATTCGTTTTCAACGAAATTGTCGAACTGCACATCCCGCATACAGTCAGACAAAACTTCTTCTTTCACGTATCGAACAAAATTTGCTCAGTTTTAAGCGGTCACCTGAACACAAACTTCTTTCAACAAACGGAGCATTTTGTTTGCGGTTAAAGGACATATATAGATAAGATACATATGTTGTTGCGTGCTGCATGTTCTGTGAACGAAACAAGTGATGAATAAAGTAATATTATTTAATGCAATATATGTTATAGTATTTCATCATCATCATCATTACAGCCCCTCACAAGTCCACTGCTGAACATAGGCCTCCCCCAAGGAATGCCACAAAGCACGGTCCTGGCTCGATTTTTGGCCCATTCCGTTTTTAATCTATATTAATGACTTACCTTATCTTGTAGGGGACAATCACGATATAGTATTATTTGCTGACGATACCTCTCTAATTTTCAAACTCAAACGACAGTTAATTATTATGACGATGTAAATAATGCTCTATCGAAATTGGTACATTGGTTTAACGCCAACAGTATGCTCTTAAACGGCAATAAGACAAAGTGAATTAAATTTACAATACCTAATGTAAAACATTCGAATACCAATGTGCTGTTAAATGGGGAGGAGTTGAGTCTTGTGGATACCACTGTTTTTCTTGGTATTACTATTGACGCGAAACTTCAATGGGGCCCCCATATATCTAAATTAGCAAGCAGACTTAGTTCTGCAGCATATGCTGTAAGAAAGATTAGAAGTCTCACAGATGTTGAGACAGCTAGATTAGTGTATTTTAGTTACTTTCATAGCGTAATGTCTTATGGAATTTTGCTGTGGGGTAATGCGGCTGATATTGAAGCTATATTTGTTTTGCAAAAGAGAGCCGTACGGGCGATTTATAACCTAAACTGTAAAGAGTCCCTCAGAGAAAAATTTAAAGTAAAAAAAGCATATTAACTTTGGCATCGCAATATATTTATGAGCATGTAATGTATGTGCATAAAAACATAAATAGCTTTAATAATAATAAGGATGTGCATACTTTAAATACTAGGAACAAACATAAGCTTGTAATGCCAGTTACTAGACTCCACAGAATCAGTAATTCATTTATGGGGCAATGTATACGCTTTTAAACCAAAATCCCAGAACATATTAAAAGTTTGTCAATAAGCAAGTTTAAAAGTTTTATTAAAGAAAAACTGTACAAGAAGGGTTATTAAAATATCAAGGAATACATGAATGAAAATAACCCCTGGGAATAGGGTGATCGCCACCATGCTGGTTCTATGAAAATATCATTTAAAAATTGTATAAACAAAATTATTGGTAAGTGAAATTATGTTTAAAAAAAAGTCCCGCTGGGTTTCTTGCTGGTTCTTCCTAGGACTGAGGTATTTTCCGAACCAGTGGTAAATAAAAAATGACTTTCAATAGGTATTATGTAATAATCAATATTGAATAAAAATTATTCTATTCTATTCTATCCTGAGCCACCTGCATCCATCGACTTCCTGCATATCTTACCAGGTCGTCACTCCATCTAGTGGGGGTCGCGCTACACTTCGTCCGCCGGTACGAGGCCACCACTCGAGAACCTTTTTTCCCCATCGGTTGTCGGTTCTTCGAGCTATATGGCCGGCCCATTGCGACTTCAGCTTACTAATCCGTTGGGCTATGTCGGTCACTCTGGTTCTACTGCGGATATCCTCATTTCTAAGTTTATCATGCATGTTATAGTATTTATGAAAAAAAATATTTAATGCAAATATGTTATAGTATTTATTAAGAATAAAAGAAATATTTACGCATTTTCACTGACCTTTGATTTGTGCCCATATCAGTTCTATTGACATTATATTATATTGACAGTGATAGGGTTCAATCTGATAACTGTGTGACCACGTTGATTTGCTGCTTTGTCCAGTAAATACAGTGGCTCCATTGGTTTGTGTGTGGCCACCAGTCCAAGCAGTTCGCACTTGAGCATTGTCATATCGGCATTTACGCCCTTCTTTATGACCTACTCTATTATGTCTGCTTTTTTGTTTGCCGTCGTCGGAGGAGTATTGTCAAGCTGTGGGGAATGGTAGGATGCATTATCCATTATTATTATATGAGGACCATTCAGGTTGTCCATCATTTCATAGAACCATTCTGAAAAAGTTTCGAAGTTCATCTCTTCGTGGTATTCATTAGTTTTTTGGATTTAAATGCCATTAAATAGTTTGACACAAAACCTTTGGCAGTACCTGCGTTGCAAATTATTAGCCGCTCCCCATTGCCTTCTGGTACTTTTGTCGATGATTGGGCCGTATCATCGTTCCATGTTTTTTTCATTATGATTGGCATTCAACTACGTTTCGTCTAAAAACACAACCTTGTCCCTATCAGAAATATTTTTAGATTTTCTTAAAAAAAATCAAACCTTTTGAGTGCTATGTCGTTCCTTTCCATAAGGATCTTGCGGTTGTTTAATTTTTGATAATGAAAACCAATTTTATTTAATAGTTTTGACAGCGACGTTCGACCACCGTCATATAAACCAGCTTCTCCTAATGTTCCCAGCAATTTGCCAAGTGTGAGTAATTCTTTCCTTGAGTAATACCCATAAATGTGTTTTCGTATAGCCGCACCTTAGATTATTGATAGGTCTTCGCGCGCTCAGACTAGATACCGCCGGCGTTCTTGTAAAATGCGACAACAAATACTACGCCGAAATCGGCGTACCCGAGCCAGTCGCGTTGCAGGCGACATGTGATGTGGATATACCGAATGTTTTATTAAATTTTGATCATAATCCGAAGTAAAATACAAGCTTGCGTAGTGAAACTGTGTAAAAATAATACTACAAGAAATAAGAAAGATACTGAGATCACATACTATCAGTACTAGTCTGTGTAAAAAGTATCGGGAATATGTCAATAAAAAGACCCGCGTAAAAGAGGTCGTTCTAATTTTTTTACTGCATGTTGGTAGCACTGTACTGATTTAGCGCGCAAAGTTTGAGCGGGATCTGTCATTTAATTTGTTTTAAACTACACTTTTATAGTATGTGCCATATCGATTGAGAAAAACGGACAATGACCTCAGATATGAGCCGAGTGTCAAAAGGCGTAACTTACAAAATCTCAATTTAGATGTGATAACAATATTTAAATATTGATATTATTCCCACTTCTAGGTCAGCACATATGTTTTGTTTTTTTGTTTCTTAAATAATATTGTCTGTGGTTCCTATAAACATAGTAAAATCTTACGGTACATCGCGAAAAATGTGTTATATTTTATATTTCAATTTATGGTAAGTAACGCAGCAATTCATTTAATAACAGTTTCATATTAAAAAAATATTTGAAGCAATATAATCACCATATTGAGCTTTTGCAAATTCATCCCTTTAAAATAAACAAAACGCGCGTTACGTCAGTTCGTTCTAAAAGAAACGTGACAATGGCAGCCAGAGATGCGTCACCTTTTTTGGGCCGGTCCGCCATTTTGTTTTCATTCGTGTTCGGATAGCGCTTGCGTGTGTACGTCTCGGGTAATTCATAGCATTCATTGCATTGTTTTAGTTGAGTTTTTACTGTTAAATTTGTTATATCGTTAAGTTTTTGTTTTTTGAATCTGTTATATTAGTTTTACTGTGACGGTCGTTACTAAATCGACATGAGTTCAGGAGAATTTGGTGAAGGACCCGGTCCTTCAACATCAAGTGGAAAGAGACGTCGCCGACCCATAATAAACGTAGCAGGTACGTACAAATAGGTACAAATGCGACGACGTAGCCTTTCTATTTCTTAAAGCGCTCTTTTTATGTGACCATGTGGTATTTATTTTCTAAAACAATATGTATTTATGTGATGTAGTACTATGGTAGTATATTTTTGTCATTTATTTACAGGCCCATCTTCTGGAGCACCTTTAACGTCACCAGTAAAAAAGAGAAAACCTACCACTTTGTCGGTCGGGGAACAAGAGATTATCATTAATGTATACAAATATGTCAAAAACACCTGGCCCGAAGACGTGTATCCTTCAAACGTTAATATGGTAGAAAAGGTTTCGGAGATCTCAGGAGTCAGCAAGAGCACTATATATCGCGTATTAAGCGTGTATAGAGATTCCCATAAAATACCAGAAAAGGGAATAATTAATAAAAGAAAAAAGTCTGTAATTGACAAGTTGGACGATTTTGATAAATCGGCTATAAGAGCGAAAGTGCATCAGTTCTTTCTTGCAGGAGAATTACCGACTTTAGACAAAATTTTGCTCAGTATAAATCAAGATGACCAGTTGCCAAACTTGAGCAAAACTTCCCTGCGACGTGTGTTGCGCCATTTAAAATTCAAATATATAAAGAGAAACAGAAAAAGTGGTCTAATAGATCGCCCAGAGATAGTTCTGTGGCGTACCAGATATTTGAGAGAAATACAAATATTAAGAAACGAGGGACGTAACATTTTTTACCTTGACGAAACATGGATTAACGCAGGTCATACTATGGGAAAGGTATGGGAAGACACCACAATTGAATCTTCTCGTCAATCACGGTTAGAAGGCTACTCTACTGGCGCGAAAGCCCCTTCGGGTAAAGGAAAGCGATTAATAGTTGTACACGTTGGCAATGAAAATGGCTTTTTGGAGGGATGTGATTGGGTATTTGAATCATCATCTACTGGTGACTACCATGAGAGTATGGACGCTCTCCATTTCGAGGACTGGTTTAGAAAAGTAATAGAAAAACTGCAAAGCGGCGATGTCATAGTTATGGATAACGCTAGTTACCACTCCAGACGTTTAGAAAAAACCCCAACAATGTCTTGGCGGAAACAAAATATGCAGGAATGGCTAGAATCTAAACAGATCGCATACGTGCCCTCGGACACAAAGACCCACTTAATGGAAAAAATAAAGGCAGTTAAAGATAACTATCGAAGTTACGTCACCGACGAGATGGCAAAAGAAAAAAGCATCACAGTGGTAAGGTTACCTCCTTATCACTGTGAGCTTAACCCCATTGAACTTGTGTGGGCAGATGTGAAAGGGTACGTTGCACGAAAAAATACAACTTTCAAGTTAAAAGATGTTAAAAATTTACTTAAAGATGGTTTAACTCAAATCACGCCAGATAAATGGAAAAACTGTGTTCAGCATGTCCTTAAGGTTGAACAAAAAATGCGTGGCATGGATGATAGAATTGACCAAACTGCAGATCGCTTTATAATTAATGTTACAGATAGTTCATCAAGTGAAGATACGAGTGATGATTGCACCGAATAAAAATAAAGTTCTTATATAATATTAAAAATAAAGTTTTATCTTTTGCATAAGTACGTACTTATTCGGTGTCGTTATCACTCGAATCTTTATATGTGTTATAAATTAATGTTTTTTGTTGTTAAATGAATAAAGTACTTTATAACAATAGATGATTTTTCTTCTACAGCGATCTTTCACATAACTTTTTAATAATAGTTAATAAATATATATTATATCAATCATTATAAAAAAATCATTATAAATAAAGAAAGTACTACATATAAAATGTGCCTATATATTGAAGGTTTGTAACCCCTGGTTAAACGACCGAAAGGTCATTGTCCGTTTTTCTCAATCGATTTGGCACATACTATAGTTGGTCATAGTTTTGAGTTCTCGGCGATTTTTACAATGGAAAATATTGTTGAACAAAGAGTGTGCCTTAAATTTTGTGTTTCGAATGATATTTCATGTGGTGAATCACTAAAAATGTTGCGAAATACCTACGGCGAATCGTGTATATCGAAAACAACGGCTTATGAATGGTATAAGGCTTTTAAAGAAGGCCGAGAAGTAGTAGTAGACTTGCCCCGTTCTGGTAGACCTTCAACCGCTACGACTAAAGAAAACATCGACAAAATCAAGAAGCTAGTGCTCGAAAATCGACGTATGAGTCTGAGAGAGTTGGCTAGTGAGGTGAACATATCTTTTAAGTCCGTCCACAACATTCTCATTGACATTTTAGGCATGAAACGCGTCGCCGCTCGACTAGTTCCAAAAGAGCTCAATTTTGTTCAAAGAGCGCAGCGAAAGCATGTCGCTGAAGACATGGTTTCCCGAGCTTCTACGGATCCGACCTTTATGAAACGTATAATAACTGGCGACGAGACATGGGTTTATGAGTACGACATGCAAACAAGCCAACAGTCTTCAGAATGGCGTCTCGAAAACGAGCCGTAACCCAAAAAACCGCGGCAAAGTCGCTCCAAAATCAAGGTGATGCTGACAATTTTTTTTTTGACTACCGTGGTGTGGTTCACTCCGAATTCCTTCCAAAGGGAGAAACAGTGAATAAAGAATATTATTTAGGCGTCATGAAGCGTTTGCGTGAGAGTATCCGCCGAAAACGTCCAGATTTGTGGCAACACAACTCATGGATGCTGCACCATGATAATGCACCATCACACACAGCCATTATAGTGAAAGAGTTTTTAGCGAAAAATTCAACAAACGCTCTCGACCAAGCACCGTATTCACCTGATATGGCTCCGTCTGACTTTTTTTTATTTCCCAAGTTAAAATTACCACTTCGAGGAAAACGTTTTGAGTCGATAGAAGCCATAACAAAAAATTCGCTGAATGAGCTAAAGGCCATACCGCAAATAGCCTATGAAAAATGTATGGAAGACTGGGTGAAGCGTTGGAGATGTTGTATTGCAAGCGATGGGGCCTACTTTGAAGGCGATAAAATAAATTTAGATGAATAATTTGTATTTTTTGTTTTATTGACAAATTCCCGATATTTAGTACACAGAAGTATCATACAATTTCGAAATTTCAACATAAAATAACACGATTCATAAATAAGTTACAAAATATGATGACGTCATTCAGTGTTGCCGCATGTACAAAAGTAAAGTTCCCCGTGGCTGAGATTTTTATATGTGAATTTATTGTTACTATATTTTATAATATAATATATTTAACTTATTATAATATAACCTAATTCTATATTATTTAATGTTTATTTTTGTAGTATTGCTCAAATGACCTAATATTTATATGTTGTTTTATTAATTGTCATTTTTATTATTAAAACATTATTTCCGTTCATTAGGGTTCCGTACCCAAAGAGTGTCAACGGGACCTAAGTTTCCACTATCGTTCCGTCTGTCTGTCAGCAGGCTGTATTTTATGAAACGTAATATGTAGATACTTAAAATTTTCACAGAATGTGTATTGGCTAATTGTATTGCTGCTATAACAACATATAATAAAAATAAAATAAAATATTAAAGGATCCCTAAATTACGTTTCTTGTATGAAGGCCATAGAAGAAACGTGATTTTTTCTGTATTGATATGTGTTTTGTTTACAGACTGTAGCAAAACCTGGATTAACACGCAATAAGATGATGCTGTGTGTATGGTGGGTTTGGAAGCGTATCGTTTATCATGAGCCTTTACCGCCTGGTAAAACCGTCGATTCTGATCTCTACTGCCAACAAATAATGAGACTCAAGCAAGAAATAGAAAAAAAAAAACGGCCGGCATTGATCATCAGAAAAGGATTGGTCTTTCATCGTGATAACGCTATACCACAAGATTAGTTATTTGTTTGAGACTTTCAATACACTTTGTGTGTATTGAATCATTCCTAAAAATCCAGTATTTGCTTGAGTACTTAAAACTGGTTTAAAACTTTTAATCATTATTTTCTTTTGTTGCTTGTGTTCTTTAAACGAAAGCTTGTGTATTGGCTAATTGTATTGCTGCTATAACAACATATAATAAAAATAAAATAAAATATTAAAGGATCCCTAAATTACGTTTCTTGTATGAAGGCCATAGAAGAAACGTGATTTTTTCTGTATTGATATGTGTTTTGTTTACAGACTGTAGCAAAACCTGGATTAACACGCAATAAGATGATGCTGTGTGTATGGTGGGTTTGGAAGCGTATCGTTTATCATGAGCCTTTACCGCCTGGTAAAACCGTCGATTCTGATCTCTACTGCCAACAAATAATGAGACTCAAGCAAGAAATAGAAAAAAAAACGGCCAGCATTGATCATCAGAAAAGGATTGGTCTTTCATCGTGATAACGCTATACCACAAGATTAGTTATTTGTTTGAGACTTTCAATACACTTTGTGTGTATTGAATCATTCCTAAAAATCCAGTATTTGCTTGAGTACTTAAAACTGGTTTAAAAGTTTTAATCATTATTTTCTTTTGTTGCTTGTGTTCTTTAAACGAAAGCTTTCTGGAGGTTTTACTATTTAAGTTTATAATATATTGTTTCACATGTTCTAAATAATTAAGAATATTATTTTTATTTCCATTATAAATGCGATGACTAAATCCATGTTGCTTCAAATCTCTGGTATTGAATATATCTAATACAACTACTTGTCGCATTTTTTTGATCAACAATCCCAAGATTTCTACAGCAACGCGATTATGTCACTACCTACAAGATCGCAACAAGTCATCGAACAAAATGGATCCATATACATCATAATTAAATGTAATAAAACTTTAAAACAAAAATGTCTTGAATTTATATATAAAATACGAACCAACCTTTTTCCCGACCTTATACCGAGTGACGATAAAGTTATCACATTAAATGAAAAGACGTATCCTATATATATTTCTTTAAACATACACAACTAAAAAAATATAAAACAATTAATATTTTAGTCGCCGCAGCATTTTTTTCGTTTTAATATTAAATAACGTCATGTAAATGCACACTGCTATCACCTGATGATTACTAGAAGGTCAAAGACCCATGGCGTTCGAAGGCGAATATAGGTAGCTATTTAAACGTTGCCAATTGAAAATACTACTAAAGAAAAAGTCAAGCAAAAATGAACTTACGGCTAACAATTTAAGGCATAACATTATGCGCGAAATTAAAAAACAAAGGGACCACACGATGCGGGTGTGTCAAAACAAATTCAAGCGAAAATTAACTTAAATTAAAGATGTTAAGGTATAATTCTCTATGCGCGAAGTGACAAGAAATGGGACGGAGTGTCAAAATTCATATTAACGTCTGGCGCGTGCGACTGATAGTCCGACGGCGGCGTCCTTGGGGATCGTTCATGAGTCGCTTGACCTAATTTTCGTTTTTAAGTTTTAACACGTCCTTTAAGTTTTAATTGTTGTCTTTTTTGGGTTTTGTGGACATTTTCATAAGTTTCTTAATTTGTTTGTGATAGAACACGTTATTAATACGCTAGATTAGATATTTAATAACTTAGTGGTGTGACAGCCCGTGCGCAATTGCATGCTTTTATTTTTTTAACGTCTTAACTTATTTAAAATTTTAAGATGCTTTGCATCACAATTTCACGTCGTCAGAATACAATATGATGTTTTTTTTTTTCAAAATTTGATTTGTTTTGATTACTAAACTTGAGTGATTTTAAGATTAAAGTGATTATTTGGACAAAAACAATACCATGAAATTTATGATTCGTTGATATCATCGGATTTGCATAAAGCGCGCCTAATTATCTATGTATGGTCAAGTGTAGATATTATAATTACCTATGTCGATGTCACGTGAGCACTGAGCGCTGTTGCCAGTTTTATAGGTCGCTTCAGGTCAGTAAACTTATATTATCAAGGATGATTTATTTCTTGTCAATTTTTTCGCTATTTATTTTGTTTGAAAAATGATTTTTTTATTTACTTTTATTATTGTTTATTTTATTATTATAACAGACATATATCAACTTGTATTAACTGCTGTGCTATGTAACGTGATAACCTACACGCCACCCAGTATACTAAGTAAAAGTGTAACAAAATGGTACTCAATAACTTAGGGAATGATTCTGCCCGTAAACATGAATAACTTTATTATGGGATCCTCTTCAAAATTTTCAATCTATACGTGGTAGAGCCATACTGCAGCTGTTACGGCCTACAGCTGCTCCAGAAAAGGTCGAATCTTCCGGGGCCCATGAGCAGAAGACTCCACGAGCAGCCGCAGCTCGGGCCCAAAATGGCCACATGGAAATGTCCTATCATACTACGCTATATGGGAGAATGCTAGAAACACATAGTACGTACCAGTATCAGAAGCTAACTTCGCACCAAGGCTCGGTCAGGCCGTAAGTGGGTGTAAGGTGTGGTAAGTAGTGTTCAGTGATGTGTAAATATCTGAGACCTGGACCAGCTTAGGCGACCAGCAGCGGCCGAGTTCCAGGCTGCCCCACAATGCTGCATCGCTCCAGTAAACTCCACCGCTGGACCATTTCTTTCTTCATTGTCACTATTTCAGTCTATTAGCTTCATTGTACATTTAAGTAACTTAAACTCGCCTAATTCCACATTCATCGTAGAATTGAACACGTGATACCCGACGCAGTACGGACAGTAGTTCAAAATTCGACATTCAATGTCCCGGATTTACTGATCACAAAATTATAAATAGGAAACTAACGGGATCTCTTAATGAGTCATACGATTCAGCGTTAAGCACAACTAAGTTCCTTCATTCGACACCAAACCACCACGTCGCGAAAAGAATTCAAAATACGCCTCGTTGACACATAAAACTAACAAACCAGCCAACACCCGAAAAAGGGCACTTAACGCGACGGCCCAATTATAATGATTTCTAGACAATCAAACGTGAGACGCTTTCGACCAAGGAATGCGCAGTTCGAATCCTAGACCGTATATCTACTCGACGCGCGCGTGCACAATTCCGCATCACCCGAACAAGTTAAATAGTGCAAAACTCACTTCAAACGCAATCACTATATAATTTGCACAACTGCTCTCAAAGAAGTCACTTCAATCAGTCGAACACAATAAAAGCCTCTTGTTGAGACTTAAACCCTAGACAACCGAATTTGAGGCGGTTTTCACGAAATCCAATTACGTAGCGAAGTCACGCGCACAAAATCCAAAATTCTAGACCCTAATCCAAAAAACCCGGTCTTGCACAACCTCAGCGGCGGGCATCGAAAAAACACTAATTAACTGCCCAGCCGCCGTTGAGCTACTCTTTTCTTCGCCCACGCGTCGAGCCACTACAAGCCGCACACGGCCGCCCCACCTCGGCGTTTACCTCACCTACATACCATCAGGTGAGGCGCCAGCTCGAACGCAATTGGATGGCGTTCAAAAATGACCAAATTTGGGCATAAACAGCAGCTATATTACTGGTATAGTTGTAGTACGAATAGGTCGGCTCGATCAGGGAAGGACCACGCTTTCAAAGAATACCAGTGTAAAATAACAGCTTAACGCTGCTTTGTTTCGTATGTTGAGTATAGAGAACCGGAGAACCTTTTTACTGGAAACGAGGCATTCCATTTTAGTCCTCAGGGGTTGCAACGCATCTGCATTTTGATTCTTAACCGAAGATAGATGTAGATGTCTATGAGCCACAGAAACAACTTACCATCAGATGGACTGTGTGCTCGTTTGTCACCCTGATCCTGTAAAAAAATCTCAAAATCAGTTATTCCATAAAGAATTTCGTACAAACTTGTTCAAAATGTATGGAAGACCTGATTTTTCTTGCAATTTCGAAGATTGATCTATAGTAAAAGTTGTTCATATTGACGCGTAGAATAGAAATAGAAAGCACTATTTTCGTTACACCATATAATATATAACTATTTTTTTAAATAATTTGTGAATATTAGTCAGACATTTAAATATAAAAATTAAACTGATAAAAATGAGGCCTTATCATTTATATGACATTTATTCAGAATAAAAAACCTATACATAATATACACAAATATATTGATACATTCGCTATTAATAAATAATTAATTTTTGAGCATTTCTGGTCTACATTCATAACTATGAACTTAACTACTAAGTATGGCTATTAAAATAAATTTTCCCGTTAATCGGGTAATAGTTAAGCTGCTGGCATATACAATTTTTCACGCACACTAGCATTACAATTGACTTATACACACTACAATATTGAGATGCCGCATTCAAGGAGCTGTCATTTTCAAGTAGTGCGGTATCTAGTCAGAGCGCGCGATATCCTATTATTAATCTAAGAGCCGTACATTGAAAATCGTCAATATCGGCTGTAGATTGGATACGCCTTCGTTTTTATTAGGAGTCGATAGATTATTCTCCTCATCACCGTCTTTGCTAAATTTTTCGGTCGATATACGTGTTAGAACTATACTACACGGGCGGTTCTGCCGCCGCGGAAATCCGCTTCTGAACCGCACTAGACTAAATTTTATATGGACATTGTATGCCACAAACTACACTGCGCGGTTTCCCGCCGCGGTTTGCAGGCGGGAGAAATTCGACCGCCGCATGCAGCGTCAAACCGCCGCTGTTAACCGCTGTTTAAAACTACACGGGCATGTGCGCTTGCGTAGCTAGTGGCGCGTCAAAATGTTCGACACGGAGCGTTTTATTATTGAAGTACAAGAAAGACCTCCTTTGTATGAAGTGAAGTCGAAGGAATACGCCAATCGGGAATTAAAAGCGAAGTTATGGATGGAGATAGGACAGGAAGTGGTTGCTCACTGGGCTGATTTAGGCCCAGAAGAAAAAAACAAAGCTGGTAAGTTTACTTATTATTTTATTTCTTATTTTAATGTATCATCCTGTTTTGCCAAGGAACCGCTCCAGGGCCATTGAAATATTGAACAAACGAATCTCTTACTGAAATGCCACTAGATCGGCCTCCAACTGCCTGGACTTCGTCGAATTCTTCCATATCACATCGAATCGTATCTTCAAATTGATAACCATCACTGCGTCTTACGAAATTGTGTAATACACAAGCAGCTTTTATAATGTATTTTGCACTCTGTGGATTGATTATAATGCTTGAATGAAAAATTATCCACTTGTTACTAAGGATACCAAATGCACATTCCACAAAGCGGCGGGCTCTAGACAGTCTATAGTAAATATATAAATAATATAATAAAAGTTTTCTTAGGCGTGTCTATGTTTCGTAAAGAAAATGGTCTCATAACATTTTTATTTAAACCGAATGCAGCATCACCTACAAATACAAAAGGCACACGAGGATTTCCTATATTGTTAGGAAGATGAATTGGCTCCGGTAAATCCAATTGAGAACGAGTTAACTTTTGCCCAAAATTTGAACTTTTAAAAATTGAAGAGTCACTTTCTCGACCTGGAGCACCAATGTCAATGAATGTAAAACAGTAGTCTGCGTCAACCACTGCCAATAAAATAATCGAATGATATTTTTTATAATTATAATATTTAGATCCAGCATTCGGAGGGCAAACAATTCTAATATGTTTGCCGTCAATGGCTCCAACGCAATTAGGAAAGTTCGCTTCTTTGTAAAATTTCTCAGCAATGTTTATCCATTTTTCCTTATTTGGTTTTGGCATCTCTAAAGGTGCTGATTCTTGACTAATAGCTTGACAGGTTTCTTTTACAATGAATGGTATAGTTTTTCGAGAAATTTGAAAATCGTACTCCAAATCAGTGAAAGTTGCTCCCGAAGCCAAATATCTGAAAAATAAATAAATGCCATATTAATAATACATTTCTTTTTTGCAGTAAAGGACCTAATGAAGAAGTGGAAGAATATAAGAGATAGTTATAAAAAAGAAGTAAATTTAGAAACTACCACAGTGTCGTGACAATCAGCTCCAAAAAAGAAACGATATATTTATTATGAGTTGTTGTCCTTTTTACGCCCTAGCGTCAGTATTGCAGAAGAACGCGAGTCCAACGTATCTCCAATACCTTCGAATTCATCACAAAATCAGGATTTTGAAGAAGATAATTTGATGAGACCACCGCGACAAAACGGACTTCCTATCAAAAGAAAGAAACAAATGGAAAGTACCCAAATTCCGCAAATAACAAAAATTTTGAATGAAAGTTTACAATTACAAAAGTTAAATTACGATAGTGACGCAAAAGGAAATCGAGCATTTCTTATGTCCTTTGTACCCATTATAGATTCCATGACTCCTGATTTGGCTATGGAAACTGACTGACTGACTGGCTATGAAATTACAAATTTATTCAGAAATATACAAAGAAACGAAAGAAACCGCAGTATTCCTAGCAACTTGTCTGAGTTTCTTTACCATAGGAACCAGGAGCCATCTGCGAGTTCTGGGTCTAGAGCATATCACGAGGACACATTAACTCCAATGACTAGTGTCGCATCGCCACAAAACGATACTGGGTCGGACACATCAACGGAAAATGATGATTATTTTAATGTTCTGCATTACTTACCCTAATAAAAAAGATTACATAATAAAATAATGATATTTTATTTACCTGAGAGTTACAGCCAAACGTTCCGCAGGTGTGATGGATCTTCGCATATTTGTATCCTGTTTCTTAATACATTGGCTTATAATTGATAGAAGTTCATCAAATGAGTTCACAGACATTCTATAGTAAGAGAAAAACTTATGAGGGTTATCACGGTGTGCCCTAAACATTGAATGAAATATTCCCGAAGTTAAACGGTTACTTAACACTGGTTCCACCCAAATATTGCGGTTAACTTTATTTTTTAATAATTCTAATAATATAAGAGCTGCAAGCGCAGTTATCATTGGCGGATCCATGTTAAAATGAACGCAAAACAACGGTAAACCGCGTTTCGTGTAGTTTGCTGGTTTGCGGGAGCTTTGTCGAGCGGATTCCCGCGGCGGGAGAATCGCCCGTGTAGTATAGCTCTTACAGTAGCTAATCCAATTCCTAAAGCGTCAGCTTGAAACAATGGCAATAATGGTCCGCCATTTTGACACTAACGGTCAAAATAATCGCGTAAGCATATTACAAACTCACACGTTTCACTGTTAAGCAGTTTTTTTTCACCCTTTAGGCATGATTAACAAAAGTTTACAACGAAAAACGAACGAAAAAAATTCAACAATAAAAACTTAACAAAAGTTAAAAATTACCCCACAAATCAAAAGAACAACAAAGTAGCTTGAGGTTATAATTCAAGACACTCGGGGCGTGACGCATAGGAGTAATTGTTACAGAACGTAACCAGTTATTGAAACTATCTATTCATACAATAGCGGGTAGCGGGTTATTGCAGTCCAACGAAACTATCTATTACAGTAGACGTTTTACTTGGTAACATGATTCACGTTTCACGAACTAGCGATCAGAACGAAATGTAACAAATCGTTTATTCGGCTATTTTTGCGACGCATCGACAACGGCTTCGGCCAGCTTCGGCTGTTGAAGTACCACCGTCCATCGAAAGTCGAGTGAGCACCGGTGATAAGTTTTGTCTCTTTCGGACTCACCTACATTGCTTGTGCATTTGACCTATCTTCGGATAAATGTGATATTAGAAATGAGAAAGTAAGTGTACTAGTTATTTTATATAAATAATATTTTCGAATTACTTGAATTTGCGTGGTCTTGACTATTGACCCAGTCTAAATTCATCTCGTGTTTGATGACACGGTTTGTTTTTTTATTGCATATTTAGTAGATTCTGTTTTGTGCAACAATAATAATATTTCTAGTAAGATAAGAAGAGCAATATATTGCAATTGCATATATATAATGTTATTTTATTTGAATGTAACTTAAGTATTGATTATTATTTAATTAACTCGTCACCAGCCAGTTCTAAGCCTGGATAAATCATGAAGGAATTTTCATTGCAATATAAATCTTCTTAACACTAAAATCTTTATAACAGTAATCTTAACGAAACGGGAACACCAAACAAACTAATCAAGCTTTCTCCTGAAACGGTCATAGTTTCATTCCCCACGTTTTTAAACACGTCGTGAAACACTCTGTTGAAGCTGCTATTAAAATAGTGTTTCAAAACCCTCTATTAAAATAGAGTTTTTCAAAAGCCGCTATTGATATTCGATAGATAGTTTCGTTTCGTTACTCAAAAAAGCGGCTACTACCCACCGCTAGTGACGCATACAAGGCTGTCGCCACAGAGTACATTATATATAGGGGAGCTGTCGCACTCGTACTGACAGGCCAGGCAGGCGGACGGCGCCAGTGCTTCCAGTGTTGCTAAATCGATAAAAATGATTTTAAATAAGGCTTCTTTGTAACTGATATTTGTAACAGTTACTGCTTATTATTTGTGTCCCATCCGACCGACCGATGTAACATTGCATGATCGTGCATTGTTTTCAGTCTTTCTATTTAAATCTTACTTTGAAGCAATAAAAACCACAAAGATTTTCGGAAAATGCTTGAATCTTTAATACTTTTGTGTTGTGTGTCTATTTTAATTTTTTTAACAATTTTATAATTATTAAAATATTGTTCGTCATTTCAAAATCATGTAGATCGCAAAATTTGACAGCAGTCAACAAGATCAAGTTATGTTGTACAGAGTATAAAAGAAATATTTAAAGTAGGGCCCAAGGAGGTTGTAAAAAATGGGGAGTGCGCACTTCATACTAGATAAACATTCCTAAATCAGTGATCTTGAAATGCATGAAAGGCACCGAGTTAAGCGTTGCATTTCTTTCTAATAGAGTGTCCATGATACAATATTTTGGGGATAATATTAGTGTATACACTCGTTTTTCACGGAAAACGAAATGCGTATTTTTTTCAATACGGAAAGTGCTGAATAGTGTTATAATTAAACTCCATTTAATATTTTGATTACATTATTGCTTCGCTACAGTATCAAACCTTACGGTAATAAGTGGCGGCGTAGCGTGGGCACCCAGGGCGGTATTCTATCAAGCACCCCCCAAAATAAAACAAAAATTCTATACATGCTAACGGGACATTATTTTGCTTAAATATTCTAATATATTATCAAAGTTTACTTTCTTGTCATTTTCGATAGATAGAATGGAGAGATTCGTTAATCGCGCTTGGTTCATTGTGGACCTTAAGTAAGATTTTTGAACTTGAGTTTTGAAAAGCCTCCTTCACATTTTCTTCCATTGAACCGCTTCTTGGGAAGAAATGCTGGCAGCTTTCAAGTCGTAATATCGCCCAAATTGTATATCCCGTAGAAAAATCATCGTAGATTTTTTGTCAGATTTTGAACTATTACACGAAGATCTTCATCTGGTGACGTTAGCAAAGTGTAAGGCTGAACAACACTAAATGTTTTTTTTGCTTCTTTTATAAACGTTACCCCCACACCAGGATTTTCTCCCGTATGGTGGAGGCAGTTTACAAACACAAATTGCACAAGGACAAACATCCAGCCCCGGTACACATTTATTTGTAGGCCACACAAATACTTGTTCCGTGCGGGATACTTGTTGTTACGAGAATATCATCCATTGCTCTGTAGCGACGGTCTAGTTCCCTGTAAAATTGTCTAGACATTCTAACATAGCTCTCTGCAGCTCCTCTGGCAATGTTAGTCCAGCATATCGGGTCATTTCTCCTGGTAAACGTTTTCGATATCTCCTCATTCCTCTTCTTCCTTCAATCAAAATGTCCTCATTCTCACATTTTTTGTTACGTAGGAAATAGCTTTTTCCACTAGTTGAAGAAAAATTTTTGGGCTTTGATTTTTATCTCATACTATTCCAGTGATAATCTAGATTATTATTTTATTAGGTATTTAGTATTAGCTTTTGTGTCTGACTAACTTCTTTTAGGATTTTACACCAAAAGAAAAGATAGCATAAAAAAACTGAAATCACACAAAGCTGGTAAGAGTGTAGATACTGCTTTTTCCGTATCGACGTTTTCTCTGTTGGTGCTGGGATCATATATATCTTCGAGTTTTTATACTAATTTTTTTTTAATTATTCTGCAGTGGTTTAACAGCGTCATGATGAGCAATCCATTTAGTCTCTGAGAGTCTTTTGACGGTTTATTAAAGTTTCCCATTGACGTGTGGATGATGAAAAGAACCTGTAAACTCTTTCTACTGTTCCGAAAAAAAAGTTAAACTTGAATTGACGATCCCTAAGTGAGTGCACTCCACATAAATTTAGCGAATGATTAGCACAAGGCATTTTCTACGTGGTAGAGCCACGCTGCAGCTATATAAGTAGAATGAGTTGGCTCGACCGGGGAAAGACCACGCACTCACAGAATACCAGCGAAAAATAGCAGCTCAACACTGATGTATTTCGTATGGTGATGGTATTTTAGCAATGAAACCACCAAACTGACGACTAATCTTGACAATACTCACAAAAAACTTGATTGGAATTCTCGTACAATATATTTAAAACCCATCAATGAAAACGAAATTAACAATATCATAATGTCACTAAAAATAGTAAATCCTGTGGGTATGATGGTATCATTGCTAAAGTATTAAAGTTATGTGCTTTTCATATATGTATACCCCTAGCTCATATAATTAACTTATCTTTTGAAGAGGGTGTATTTCCAGATGATCTTAAATTATCTGTAGTTCATCCTTTGCATAAAAAAGGAGATAAACAAGATATAGGCAACTATAGACCTATCACTTTGGTTTCAGTATTGTCAAAAGTATTTGAGAAAGCTATGCTTAAAAGGCTTAATGATTTTATAAGTTCTTGTGGCATATTACAACCTGAATAATTTGGCTTTCGTAAAGGTAGTTCTACTTCTCTTGCTTGTTTTGAATTTATAAAATATGTAACTGAATGTATAAATAATAATACCCCGGTACTGTCACTGTTTCTTGACATGAGTTGCGCCTTTGACTTTGTAAATCATGATAAACTCCTTCATAAACTAGAATCATACGGAATTAGAGGGAACGCGAATGCATGGCTTCAAAGTTATTTAAAAAGTAGAAGACAGGGTACAGAGATAACAAAAATGACACAAAAAATAACATTTTAATTAAAGAAACTCATCGTTCTCAACTATTGTATAAATAAACAGGCGTACCATAGGGTAGTATACTCGGTCCTTTATTATTTCTATTCTATGTTAATGACCTTCCCAATGCCACTTCACACAAATGTATCCTTTTTGCAGACGATACTACTATAATAGTTAAAAGTAATGGTAATAATTCATTAGATTCGCTTGCAAATACGGCATTAACAAATATCATAGAATGGTTAGAGGCTCATGATTTAAAAGTCAATCTACAAAAAACGAAGATTATGCAATTTAGGTCATACAGGTCATCTAAACAACACTTTAATATTCTATACGACAATAACAAAATTGATGAAGTAGACAACTATAAATTTTTAGGAGTAAATATTGATACACATCTGAACTGGAAGGAGCATATTGGTATCGTTTGTAAAAAGCTTTAACGATTCGCTTTTGCTTTAAAAAGTGTTAGGCAAAATATATCAGTTGAGGCTGCCCTCACCGCGTACCATGGCTACGTATCATCAGTGCTTAGTTATGGGATTTTGCTTTGGGGTAACTATGTTGAGGTAGAAAGAGCACTTTTAGTTCAAAAACGATGCATCCGTGCCTTAAGCAACATTTGGTATTTAGATAGTTGTAAACCTTATTTTAAAAAATATAATATTCTTCCATTACCTTGTTTATATATCAAAGAAGTCTGTCTTTTTGTCAAATCATTCCCTAAGTATTTTAAAACCCGCCAAGATACTACAACAAGGCGTTTAAGAAGTAAATATGCAGACCTAATATAACAACCTCCCTGTCATAAAAATATGTATAAGAGAAATGTATATAACATGAGTATATTATTGTATAACACATTACCTAAGAATTTAAAAGAAAAAAAAGGAGTCTCTTTTAAAAATAATTTAACAAAATGGTTATTGGAAAATTGTTTCTATAGCCTAAAAGAATATTTAGAATGGAAAAATTAGTTCAATGATTTATGTGATCCACTTACAGATAGTTTTTTTTTGTATTATGTACCTAAATATTTGTACGTCTGCGAGCAGACTAAACACATGTACACTAGATTTAACTTAAGACCCTGTCAACTGTGTTTCTCGCAAATAAAGAATTTGTATTTGTATGGAAATAGCCAAAGTAAACTAGTCTAGCTTGTCGTGAAGCGACAATTAAAAAATAATAATTATAGAACCTAACTTAAGAACAACAAAACAACAAAAGTAGAACAAGAAAATAATATATTTAAATTTTTTAAAAAGGTATTTACAATTTTATAAAAAAATGAAATATGATGATGATGGATAAAGTGAGATTACAATTAGATTAAAAAAAATAAAGATAGGAGAATAGGAGAATATAGTATTATAGTGGAGCCTAAAGGACGAAGGACACACGCTGCGCTTGTAGAAGTAGGCACACGCGGAGCTTGAGGTTTCTTGGCGGCGACGGCACGCAGCGCCTGGACTGGGCACACGTAGCGTCCGGAGCCGACGCACGTAGCGCCTGGAGTAGGTGCGCTTAGCGCTTGGAGCAAGCAGTCGCAGCGCCCAAAGGTAGCGCGGACAGTAGGTGCACTCGGCGCCTGGAGCAAGCAGTCGTAGCGCCCAAAGGTAGCGCGGGCAGTAGGTGCACTCAGCGCCTGGAGCAAGCAGTCGTAGCGCCCGGAGTAGTGTGGCCCCGCGCTTGAAGTAGACTGCCGACGACTTCGGATGTAGATGGAGGCTTGCAGGATCCCGGGGCAATGCGGCCCCGGGATAAGGCCTTTAGTAGATGCTTCTCGTTTGAGAACTGAAGCAAGACTCCCTGTATTCACCGATTGTTCGGCTTTTATACCTTTTTAGAGAGAACGAGAAATTATTTAAATTAAAAGGAAATTTATTGTAAATGACCTAGAGCAAAAGAGTATTTATGTGAAAATATCGAACTAAGAACATCAAACCAGTGACGAATTTGAATAAAAGTTACCATAACAACCATATAAATAATGGTTGTCAAAAATATGAATTTTTGGTTTTAGGTATATAATTGAAAAACAGTTACATTTAAGTAAGAAATGAGATATTATTCATATAGGAAAAACTATAGCGCGGCAGCGCGCACAAAACCTGAAATTGCAGAGTTACGGAGAACTCAATAAAAGATAGAAAAATGTAAGACTCCATTGACAGCGATTTAAACGGTGCTGATAGCGTGAAAATACGAAGTGAAAATGATTTGTTATTGTGTAAAAACGTTACAGGATCCTATGGAAATAAAGGTGATGCAAAATATAAATGCAGAAAATCAAAAACAGAATGGTAAAATGGTGTAAAATGATATGTAAGTAGCATTACTGATAGCGTGAAAAGTGATGCAAAATATCAAAACAGAATGGAAAAATAGTGTAAAATGATATGTAAGTAGCATAACACTACATTATCCCCCCGACCCTGGAAAATTTTTGACTCAGCAAAAATTTTGACATGTACATTCTAAAATAAACCATAAAAACACAGCTTTGCAGAAACAGACATCAACAGGCAAAATCAGATATACTATCTCTTACATTCATCATCTGCATTCAGGTAAGGGTGGAGTTCACATTCAATGACTACCACTCTAAAAGTGTGTTTTCGAAAAGACATTCAGGCTTATTTAAGGAGTAGTCAACCGCTCCTGCGTGGAAACAAAAAAAAATAGTCAAAGAGACACCACTCTAAAAGTGTGTTTTCGAAAGGACATTCAGGCTTATTTAAGGAGTTGTCATCCGCTCCTGCGTGAAGATAAAAAAATTAAGGGAGTAGTCAGCTGCTCCCAAGTGAAGATAAAGATAAAGAAAATTAAGGGAGTAGTAAGCCGCTCCCAAGTGAAGATAAAGGTAAAGAAAATTAAGGGAGTGGTTAGCCGCTCCCAAGTGAAGGTAAAGATAAAGAACTTAATCTTTAGTCGCTATGACGTTGAAGAACACTGGAACACCAAACAAACAAACAAATTAAAAGAAATAAAAATAATGAGGTGAAAATGGTGATATTTATACATATATACAAATTAGCAGTTAATAAATGTTTAGAAAAGTTATGATTCGTCTCGTTTCAGCTTTCAAAAACAATTTTATATAAAGTGCAAAGTTAAGTTTAAGAAATAAAAATTTTATTAAAAATTGTACCTCTTTAAGTTATCTAGAATAAAAATATTAAAGTGATGAATGTAAGTGAAGTGTTATATGTAGGTCTAAATATAATCCAGATAAGTTGAAAAACTAGATGAAGTTTTGTTTTAGAATTTTGAAGGTATGAAAAGGATGAATAAATGAATGATGAATAATGAGTTAAGAACGAAAGGGAAAACAATTAAATCAAAAGGAATGGACGAGGCGCAGTAAAGGTGAAGAATTAAGAGAGAAAGAGGACTTTTACGTTGGGCGCCAAAATGTCGTGAAGCGACAATTAAAAAAAAATAATTATAGAACCTAACCTAAGAACAACAAAACAACAAAAGTAGAACAAGAAAATAATATATTTAAATTTTTTAAAAAGGTATTTACAATTTTATAAAAAAATGAAATATGATGATGATGATGGATGAAGTGAGATTACAATTAGATTAAAAAAAAATAAAGATAGGAGAATAGGAGAATATAGTATTATAGTGGAGCCTAAAGGTCGAAGGACACACGCTGCGCTTGTAGAAGTAGGCACACGCGGAGCTTGAGGTTTCTTGGCGGCGACGGCACGCAGCGCCTGGACTGGGCACACGCAGTGTCCGGAGCCGGCGCACGTAGCGCCTGGAGTAGGTGCGCTCAGCGCTTGGAGCAAGTAGTCGCAGCGCCCAAAGGTAGCGCGGACAGTAGGTGCACTCGGCGCCTGGAGCAAGCAGTCGTAGCGCCCAAAGGTAGCGCGGGCAGTAGGTGCACTCAGCGCCTGGAGCAAGCAGTCGTAGCGCCCGGAGTAGTGTGGCCCCGCGCTTGAAGTAGACTGCCGACGACTTCGGATGTAGATGGAGGCTTGCAGGATCCCGGGGCAATGCGGCCCCGGGATAAGGCCTTTAGTAGATGCTTCTCGTTTGAGAACTGAAGCAAGACTCCCTGTATTCACCGATTGTTCGGCTTTTATACCTTTTTAGAGAGAACGAGAAATTATTTAATTTAAAAGGAAATTTATTGTAAATGACCTAGAGCAAAAGAGTATTTATGTGAAAATATCGAACTAAGAACATCAAACCAGTGACGAATTTGAATAAAAGTTACCATAACAACCATATAAATAATGGTTGTCAAAAATATGAATTTTTGGTTTTAGGTATATAATTGAAAAACAGTTACATTTAAGTAAGAAATGAGATATTATTCATATAGGAAAAACTATAGCACGGCAGCGCGCACAAAACCTGAAATTGCAGAGTTACGGAGAACTCAATAAAAGATAGAAAAATGTAAGACTCCATTGACAGCGATTTAAACGGTGCTGATAGCGTGAAAATACGAAGTGAAAATGATTTGTTATTGTGTAAAAACGTTACAGGATCCTATGGAAATAAAGGTGATGCAAAATATAAATGCAGAAAATCAAAAACAGAATGGAAAAACGGTGTAAAATGATATGTAAGTAGCATAACTGATAGCGTGAAAAGTGATGCAAAATATCAAAACAGAATGGAAAAATAGTGTAAAATGATATGTAAGTAGCATAACACTACAAGCTGTTTCAACACTGGTAAGACTTCTAAATTTTTTTACAGCATATGCTGCAGAGCTATTTCTCCATTGAACCTTGGCATCTAATGTGATCCCAAGAAAAATGGTGGTATCTACAAGACTCAGTTTTTCTCCATTTAAAATTATATTAGTATTTAATGGTTTGCCATTTGGAGTCATTAATTTCATACATTAAAGTATTTTAGTAGTTTATTTCGTGTTACTTAACAATAAGCTTAATTAAAATACAATATGGAATATACCAACTATGATTAGCGATAAAAATGTAAGATTATCGTTCTAGCATACGTCTAAAATATTATTTTAAGTCAATTACTGTCTAAACGTTGGTAATGTTTTTATTTTGTGTTAACACTTATGAATGTTAGAAGGAGATAAAATATAAAACTCGGTGCCTCTCTTTCTAAGAAAAATGAGGAACGTTTACAATGTTTCAAGCGCTCACTCCCTATATTATATTATAACCTCCTTAGTAGGGCCAATTTAATTGAATTTAATAGATCACATTTGACATTTGTCAGTTTTAGCTTTATAGTGAGGTGACCTGCTTAAAAACATCGACTAAAGTGAATGATTCGATACGGACTTCAAACATATGTGAGTAAAATTACAGTATCTGAAAGTATGAGTACTTTTTCATAATAACTGAATAGGTACCGTAATTTTATAAAAAAGAATAGCAGTCGAATCCTTGTCCCATTATTATGTTCTATCGTAAAGTTAAGGAACAAAATAAGACAATTACATAATTTTACAAAAAATAGCATTTATTCAATTGAACTATCAGAACTGTAACCAGTATTGTCACCTTAATCACTTCTGTTAGCACTCAGAGATATTAATAATTTATTTTCAATAATATTGTCTATATTCACGTCTCGTTCAAAATCTTGTAAAATTATTTCATTTGTTTTCTCCACGACCTTTCTCGTCTTCTGTAGTAACTTCTGCACAGGCAGTTTGTAGCAGAGTCAGAATTTTAGTAGTACTGAAGGGTGGTTTAGTATTGTTTCATCCAGCATGACCCTTTATTTGGACCCAAATAAGCTCGATAGCGGTATACTGGCAATGGTAGGGAGGCAATCGAATAACTTCGTGTCCATGCTCCAGGGCTAGTTCATAGATTTCATAGCCGGGCTTGGACGCCATACTTGCTTTTACCAGATTTAACAACACAACTTTTAATAAAGTTGGACTTGCTTCCAAATCATTTCTTAGCAGCCACGAGACAATTTCTTGCTTTTTATCTGCTTGAGTTGGTGGTTTATCAATTTGTACAGAATGATACGGTGCATTGTCCATAATAATTTTCGATGGGTATTCTAAGCTGACTAGCAGCTTCTCAAACCACTCTTTAAAAACCTCTAAGTTCATTTCCTCATGGTAATCACTTGCAGTTTAGATGCGAATACGGGGAGGCAGTCTGGTATAAAACCTTGAGAAGCTGAGCCCGCGTGACATATAATAAGGCGGGCTCCTTTTTCCGATGAAACTTTTGAGGTGGAGGCCGCTGTATCATCGGTCCAAGACCGCGAAACCGTATGGCTTACATTCAAACATGTTTCGTCAATAAACACGACACTGTCCCAATCGTTAATTTTATTTACTTGATGTAAGAATGTTACTCTCTTCAAAATAATATCGTAGCATTCCAGCAGGATTTTCCGCTTGTTAGATTTTTAAAACTAAAGCCAATCGATTTTAAAATCTTAGATAGTGACGATTTACCGCCAAAAATAAGCCTACCTCTTTTAATGAACTCAATAGATTTTTCCGTGTAGGATATTCTTTTCTCGAGTAATATCCATAAATGTGGTTGCGAATTGCAGCAGCATCAAAATTATCAACGCCGACAATTTTCTTGTCCTTCTTTCTTTTTTTCGGTGTACGTAAAGTATTATCTTCTGAGCCTGACTGTCCGAAATTCTCTTTGAGAATTTGAGTTACTGTCCTCTTCCCTATTGCCAATGCTTTGGCAATACGTTCTCTTGGTTGTGTCAATGATAAAAGAGGCGCATCGTTAACTGATTCACGTTCAAAATTTTTTACATTGGTAGAGCCAGGCGGCAGCTTTTGCTGTCGCATGGATGGGCCGGCTCGAACCGGGGTGGTACCACGACCTCACAGAATACCAGCGTGAAGTAGAGGTTTACCTCTGCGTTTCGCTTGGTGAGTGCAGGTGGCCGGAGGCCCTTTTTACTGGAAATGAGGCATTCCATCCTAGTCCTCACGGGTGAAAACGCATCTGCATTTTGATCTGTAACGGAGATAGATGTAGATGTCTATGGGCCGCAGCAACCACTTACCATCGGGTGGACTGTGTGCTCGTTTTTCACCATTATCCTATAAAAATAAAAAAAATAAAAAATAATTGTACAATTTCATCACTAGTTCGCGAGATTGATTGTTTAGCGTTTTTCCTCGTTTCGACATGGTAAAACAAGATTGTTGTTCATGTTCACTAATCGTTAAGCAATTAGAGTCCAACTTATTGCCAGGTAAACGTCAGAGTTAGATCAGTTCAATAAAAAGCCGTGTCAGAGGAAAATAACAGAGAGCACACTATAAACGCACAGTCACTTCGCACAACAACAAAAGACTGCGTCATGTAATGGCGACATGACATGGCGTCATCGACAGGCACTGGTGTTGTTAGGAACATCCCACGAGTTTTTGTACCAACATTGTACCTAAATTCAATCATTTTTATATTTACTTATTTTTGAAGTTAAAAGAATAATATGTTTTATTATCATCACAATGTGGTTATTCCTTTAAGGTGCAATATTCCTTCACAAGTATATGTACTTATATGTACATATATGCATAATCACTTCATTCGAATCTTCTTATCAACTTTAGATTTTTTTTAGGTAACATACCTAGTGTTTAAAAAGAAAAAGAGTTCACTGACGTAACATTGTAACGACGTTCAGTTCTTTTTAGAACAGAAATTGTTTATTATGTTTAAATGGTTTATTAGTGAAAGTAAATCGTAAAATTACCTTCTTTTGTCATTATTACAATTAATATGTAATCGTAATTGAAAAAAGTTAAGCAAATGTGCAGTTCGAACTTCGCAATAATAAATAATATTTTATGCCCACCGTGACAAGGTTACGTTGTTGATTTTTGATGAAGTGTCAAATGTGATCTATTAAATTGGCCCTATTATAAGTCTCCTTTACCGACGCGACTAAAAAAGACAGTAATGGATACTATTATTATTCCAACACTACTCTATGGCTGTCAAAGCTGGACACTAACAAAAACAATAATAAACAAACTTCAGGTCTTTCAGCGTGCAATATAGAGGAACAGGCCTTAAGGCGCGGTACCTAGTCAAACTAGGCTTCACAAAACAGTTTTTTAACAAAATATATACATTTTAGAGCGGAAAAAAAATATATGTTAATCTTGATCACAAAACACGTTTTCGGTAAATTTTCTCGATAGAAAAAAATCATAAAATAGCCATTGAAATTGAATTTCCAGCAATTTGAACTGTATTATTTATAAGCAAATCTTAATAAAATTAATAATAGTGATGTGATATATAATAATAAGGGGAACTGTTGTTTTTATATATCGATTGAAATGAAATATTTGTAAGTATTAATATATTTAATGAAAAATAACTCGAACGAATCGATGTTTCGCATCGCGCCATCGTGGCGTCTTTTCGCTTCTCTTTCATTTCTACGCGGAGCGACAGTGATCGTTGAGGCACGCTGCTAGACGGACCTGTACCAATCTGTTTCGCTCGCCGTTCAAAAATCATTTACGTATTTGTTTGTTCTTAAGGACGCATTTGCAAAATTAATAGGTATAGAATCGAACTATTACATTGACATGGGTCACACACACAAGTGTACGCACGGTTAGCTGCAATCAAGTAAAACATTTTGATACTTAAAGATTGATTTTTTTTACAACTACAAAAATATACTTAGATACGAAATTCGAATATCTACCTGTGTGACCTGAAAGCGTACTTCGGTGACTGCTGCTGAAACTCTGAACTCCTGGACGAGTAGAATAAGGTGTGTCGAGTTTAGGCTCGTTTTGTTAGTTATGATGAGACCTTACCTCCGGACTTGATGAAGTAACCTGAAGGTGTACATCGGTGACTGCTACTGGAACTCCTCGACGAGTAGAACTAGATGTGCCGAGTTTGGGCTCGATTTGTTAGTTATGATAAGACGTTACATCCGGGATTGATGGAGAGACCTGATGGTGTACTTCAGTGACTTGCTACTGGAACTCCTTGACGAGTAGAAATAGGTGTGCCGAGTTTGGGCTTGATTTGTTAGTTATGATGAGACCTTACCTCCGGACTTGATAGAGAGACCTGATGGTGTACTTCAGTGCCTGCTACTCTGTAACTCCTGGACGAGTAGAACTAGATGTTCCGGGTTTGGGCTCGATTTGCTAGTTATGATGAGATCTTACCTCCGGACTTGATAGAGAGACCTGATGATGTACTTCAGTGACTTGCTACTGGAACTCCTTGACGAGTAGAAATAGGTGTGCCGAGTTTGAGCTTGATTTGTTAGTTATGATGAGACCTTACCTCCGGACTTGATAGAGAGACCTGATGGTGTACTTCAGTGCCTGCTACTCTGTAACTCCTCGACGAGTAGAACTAGATGTGCCGGGTTTGGGCTCGATTTGCTAGTTATGATGAGACCTTACCTCCGGACTTGATGGAGAGACCTGATGGTGTACTTCGGTGATTGCTACTGGATCTCCAGGACGAGTAGAACTAAGTATGCCAAGCTTGGACTCGTTTTGTTAGTTATGATAAGACCTTACCTCCGAACTTGATGCAGAGACCTGAATGTGTACTTTGGTGACGGCGGCAGCAGCTATGCGTAAGCGTGATGCAGTGATACCTGAAGGAACATTGAGCAAAGATGGCATACCTCTAATAGACATAAATGCTGACGGCTGTTGGTCATCGCGATCCTACGGAAATAATTATAAGGCATTGTCATTGAATCATACCGTTCAAAAAGTTGAATGCCGAAACCATGTGTTGCGCAATATTTGCAATAAGTTGAGAGCTGTAACGAAAGACACAAAATATGCCTTGGTGCACAGAAAAATGCTGACTGAATTATTTTTCTTTCCACAATTTATATAATTAGATTTCCCTCCGTATGCGTAAATACATCAAAATAATAAAATAAAATTAAAATAATTAGCATGTTTAATTTTTATGTATTCTTCAAACAACCCACAAATCCAAAAAATTTTATGCAAAAAGGTTATTCACTCAGGAAATAAATTATGAAACGGCTGTTTTTTTTTTTCGATTTTAGGGCTAGCGCTATTGTAAAATTTGCTCATAATAATTTACTTTACTCTTGATTCTGAAGAAAAATGTCTATAGGAATAAAAATTATTGTTGTTATAAATTCACAATTTTGAAAATTTGCCGTTTCGAGAATAGGCCATTTCTATGATTGACCATTTTGGTCCGAGGCCATTTTATTTAAGCATTAATTTATTATTCATTTAATGAATCTGTTACAAAAGTTCTCGATAACCTTTTCCAGAAAATAACAATTATTGATTATTTTAAAATTAAGAAAATAGAATATGTACATATTTTAAAAATAACAACACGAAAATATGTAGGTACATAATATTTTTAGAATAACTAAACAAAAATATGTCCATATTTTAGATACGAAAATAAACGTAGAAACGTTTTAAAAATACGAATAAAAAATATATATCTGATGGGATTCGAACCAGGTGGTTCGAACATCGCAGAAACGCGATGCGAAGGCGGACGGCGGCGCGCTGTACCAACTGTACATTTTACGTCGAGCGTCAGCGAGATTCACGCGGTGCACCCCGCAGTGGGCGGGACTACTCGTCCCTTACTCGTCTGCTTCACCCCCTCAAATTCATAAAAGTTGTCTATACACCTCGCCTTAAGTTACGAGATAGATGATAGAAACGGAGATGGGTAGGCCATGTTGCAAGAGCTAGATAGACGTTGGAGTGAGAGAGTCCTCCAATGGTACCCTCGCGAAGTACCACGGCCACGCGGTAAATATATATATATATATATATATATATATATATATATAGTATTATATTATCTGGACCAACCATGTCGTCAACTTCTTTCCAGTTAATATTATTTAAGGAATATTTTAATCTTTCATTGTTATATATATTTTTATAAGTAGTTTCACCCTGTGTACTCGCATGAGTTTGTCCCACACAGGCAAGCACTACCACCCGGTGGTCTGCTAGCATAATTTCTAGCGCTGCGGTGTAAACATCTTGCGTGCGTGATCTCGCGTACACATGATCAATACAGGATTTAGTTATTATATCGTCAGTTAATTCAATTCTAGTGTATTGTGTAATCCCGCACGTAAGGCCGTAGTTATGAAGCATGCAGTTATATTTATGTATTATAGGAGAATAGGTTTTTAAGTCTATGTTCATATCTCCAAGTATAAATAGTTCGCACTTTGTGTCCAGACTACCGATTAATGTGAAGTTCGTCGATAAATAAGTGTTAAGTTTGTTGTTAAGTTGGGCGATAAATTGCAAATACAGTTGCCGCATAAAAAGATGGAGTGCTAATTTGAAATAGTATATGTTCAAAATGTTTTGTTGTTATGTTACTTATTCTTGTTAACTTATTTTGCTTGTTTATATAATATGCTATAATACCGCCACCCCTTCGGTTTTTACGCAGTTCTGTGTGCATTTGATAGTCCGGCAGGTGATACATGTCGCTTAGGAAGTCAGGTATATTAGCTTCCGTTACCAATATAATATCTATAGATGCGTTAGATTCGTACACACACTGTTTCAATGCATCAAAGTTTTTAATCAAAGACCTTATATTCATGTGCATGCATAAAAGGTTAGTTTGGCAATTTTTAACAGGAATATGTTTTAGAAATGAATTAATGTTAGTGCAATTACTCAATTCACAAATATCGTTTAACTGTATGTCCATTTAAATAATTTTGGCCTCTCAATACATTTATGAAAATGTAATGTACGTACACAAAAATAAAAGTAGTTTTACAAAAATAAGTGATATTCATTCTGTAAATACTAGGAACAGACACAAGCTAGTAGTACCGGTTACTCGACTCCATCGAGTCAGTAATTCATTCTTGGGGCGATGTATACGCTTTTACAACAAAATTCCAGAAAATATACAAAATTTGACCTGCTCAAAGTTCAAAAACTTTATTAAACTAAGTTTGTATAAAAAGGGTTATTATAGTATTAAAGAATTTATAGATGATAATAACCCCTGGAAATGAGGTGATCGCTACCAAGCTATTTCTAATTTGTTGTATTGTTAATTTGTGTAACATACATGATTGTAAGCTGTTATTTTAAAAAAAAAGTCCCGCTGGGTTTCTTGCTGGTTCTTCCCAGGACAGAGGTTTTTTTTTCGAACCAGTGGTAATTATACAAAGGAGTGACTTTCAATAAGCATTATTTATAATCTATATTGAATAAAAAAGTTTCTGTTTCTGTTCTGTTTCTGTTTAAATAATATTTTAATATATTTTATGTGAAAGGCAGTACCTACGAGTATATAAAATAAATTATTGCGGCTGTACATGGACTTCCTTTTGTAGCAAAGCTTTAATGTCATCATCAGTTCTAATAATTATTGATTGATCTTTTTCACTTTTGCTTCCTCTAATTATATTTGCTTTAATTGTTTCCATACCAAAACCTAAAATTTTACCCAGTGATTCGCTACTATTAAAGTGCACATCTTCAGAGCAAAAAATATTAGTTTTCAATGTATTATTGTTACAAGTTAGTTTTAGTACAGCGTTCTTAATATTATTTTTTAGATAATCACAAATATCTAGAAGTTCGTAAGACCCTTCAGGAATTTCGATAATTTCTTTTTCAGTGTAATAAAATTTATTGTTTCTTTCATCTATATTGGGAATAGAATTGAAAGTTGAAAAATACAAAAGGCCACATTCGTAGTCTCCTCGTAGTTCTATTGTCGGTGAATAGTTCGTTGATAAAGAGGCTCCTGTCCCAGTTATAGACACAGTGAAAGAAATTTTTATACCGATACGTTTATTTATTTCATACACTATATAAATGCTTTTTCCAGTAATTCCTTAAAAATTTTAGACAAAGATGTCCACAGTTTGTAGCACCAAACGATTGATGTCGCGCATAATTATAGTTAATAGGTAAGTTATGCATATACTTAACTAATTCTAACGGGGGCTTTATTTTTTTTTATATGATAAGGGTGACAAACGAGCACACAGTCCACCTGATGGTAAGTGGTTGCTGCGGCCCATAGACATCTACATCTATCCTCTATTACAATTCAAAATGTAGACGCGTTGTCACCCGTGAGGACTAAGATGGAATGCCTCATTTCCAGTAAAAAGGGCCTCCGTCCACCTGCACTCACCAAGCGAAACGCAGAGGTAAACCTCTACTTCACGCTGGTATTCTGTGAGGTCGTGGTACCACCCTGGTTCGAGCCGGCCCATCCGTGCGACAGCAAAAGCTGCTGCGTGGCCCTACCACTGTTATATTACCAAAACTATCATAATATTCTACGTATTGATTGTGCTTTACAAAGGCGCCTTTGCGCGATGCGTTCCAGGATTTCTTTCTGTAGTTATACAAATTCAGTATTCCACATTCTATCTTGTCATGAAGCGACAATAAAAAAAAAGAACCTAAGCTAACAACAACGAAACAACAAAAATGGAACAAAAAAATAATATATTTCAAATTTTAAAGAGATATTTACACTTTTATATAAAAAAATGAAGTATGATGATGGTGATGGGTGACGTGAATTACAATTAAATAGAAAATAAAGATAGATGAATATTGAAGCGGAGCCTGAAGGTCAAAGTGGCACACGCTGCGCTTGGAGTAGGAGTAGGAGTAGGCACACGCTGAGCTTGGAGTGTCGCAGCGCCTGGAGCAAGCACGCACAGTGGCTAAAGATAGCACGGGCACTAGTAGGTGGAGGCGCAGGCGACGACTCCAGATGAAGGCAAAGGCTTGCAGGATCCCGGAGTAGTGCGGTCCCGTGCTTGGAGTAGGCTACGTCGACGACTTCAGGTGAAGACAGAGGCTTGCAGGATCCCGGAGCAGTCTGGCCCCACGCTTGGGGTAGACTAGGCGACGACTTCAGGTGAAGACCGAGGCTTGCAGGATCCCGGAGCAGTATGGCCCCGCGCTTGGAGTAGGCTAGGCGACGGCTTCAGGTGAAGACAGAGGCTTGCAGGATCTCGGAGCAGTGTAGCCCCGCGCTTGGAGTAGACTAGGCGACGACTTCAGGTGAAGACCGAGGCTTGCAGGATCCCGGGGCAGTGCGGCCCCGGGATAAGGCTTTTAGGAGATGCTTCAAGTTTGGAAGCTGAAGCGAGACTGTCTGTATTGACCGATGATTCGGCTTTTATACCTTTTTAGAGAGAACGGGAAATTATTTAAATTAAAAGCAAATTTTTGTAAATGGCCCAGAGCAAAAGAGTATTTATGTGGAAATATTGAAATAAAAACATCAGACCGGTAACGAATTTGAATAAAAATTGCCATGACAACCAGATAAATAACGATGTCAAAACATGTCAATTCTTGGTTTTAGGCTCTAAGAAACGGCAAGTTTTAAGTTAGAAATGAGATATTATTGATATAGGAAAAAAGGTAGCGCAACAGCGCGCACGAAAGAAATTGCAAAGTTACGGAGAACTAAATAAAAGTTCGAAAAAGATAGACTCCATTGACAGCGTGAAAATACGAAGTGAAAATGATTTGTTATGGTCTAAAAACGTTACAGGATCATATGGAAATAAAGGTGATGCAAAAAGAAAATCAAAAACAGAATGGAAAAATAAATTTAAAACAGTGTAAAATGATATGTAAGTACCATAACACTACATTTTCCCCCCCGACCCTGGAAAATTTTTGACTCAGCAAAAATTTTGACATGTACATTCTAAAATAAACCATAAAAACACAGCTTTGCAGAAACAGACATCAACAGGCAAAATCAGATATACTATCTCTTACATTCATCATCTGCATTCAGGTAAGGGTGGAGTTCACATTCAATGACTACCACCCTAAAAGTGTAAGTGTGTCTTTCGAAAGGACATTCAGGCTTATTTAAGGAGTAGTCATCCGCTCCTGCGTGGAAAAAAAATTAGTCGAAGAGACACCACTCTAAAAGTGTGTTTTCGAAAGGACAGTCAGGCTTATTTAAGGAGTTGTCATCCGCTCCTGCGTGGAAAAATTTTTTTTTTATTAAGGGAGTAGTCAGCCGCTCCCAAGTGAAGATAAAGATAAAGAAAATTAAGGGAGTAGTCAGCCGTTCCCAAGTGAAGATAAAGATAAAGAACTTAATCTTAAGCAAGCATTAGTCGCTATGACTTATGCAACATCACCAACGAGATGTGTCTGAAACAAAAATAAAAAGTGAAGATTAATCCAACCAATATTCGAGGTCTTAAAGCAAGATTTAGAACGATTTAGAAAGATGAAGAACACTGGATCACCAGACAAACAAACAAATTAAAAGAAATAAAAATAATAAGGTGAAAATGATGGTGATATTTATACATATATACAAATTAACAGTTAATAAAAGTTAAGAAAATTTATGATTTTACATCTTTGATGTGCCACTTGCCTCTAACTCCATTAGGGTCTTCAAGCACATAGACTAGTGGTGACAGTTTAGCTATCACTTTGCACTTGATGAACTTAGGGGCAAGTTTAGCATTAAAGTATGCGCCGGCATCGCTTAAAACATGGTTTTTACGCCAAACAGTGTCTCCCACATTAAATTCTTTAAAAGACCGGCGAAGATCATAGCGAGCGCTATTTTTAGCGTGAGCTATGTGAAGTTTAGTTTGAACTTTGTGAAAGATAGATGAGAGGAGACCAGCATTAGACGCGTAAATATCACGAGGCATAAATATCAATTCCTCGAGGTTCTGAGTTGGAGTATAGAAGGAACCACAAGGTATTGTTTCCCTACCAAAGACTAAAAAGTTTGGAGTAAAACCAGTAGCTACATTTGTAGCGCTGTTCATTGCGTACTGAATCTTAGCAAGATGGTTGTCCCAGGATCTATGATCGTCTCCTACCAGAGATGCTAGAGCTGTAATAATTGTACTATTAAACTTCTCCGTAGGATTAACCTGAGGACAATATAAAGCTGTGTGAAAAATACAAGGAATATTATAAGAATTTAAAAATGAGTGGAATTCTCGCGACTGAAATTGAACAGCGTTGTCTATTATAATAGTTTGGGGAATGCCATGAACTAGAAAAACTGAATTTTCCAAAACATTAATAATATTAGCTGAAGTAGCACTTTTAGGGGCAAAATCAAGCAAGGACAGGAGCAGTTACCAAAGCTTCTTTAAATTTCTGGAAAGCAGCTGCAGCTTGTGGATTCCATAAAAATTTAGGAGCGTTCTTCCCGGAACAGGTTAGTTGGTTGAGTGGAGAGGCAATAGTGCTATAGTTTGGAATGAATCTTCTAAACCAGCTGCAGGTGCCTATGAATCTTCGTACTTCTTTTCTGCAAGTAGGTACAGGATTTTCTAAAATAGCTTTTATTTTATCTGGATCAGCACGTAGACCATACTCATCCACTAGAAAACCAAGGTATTTCAGTTCTTTCTTGAAGAATTGACTCTTCTCAAAGTTAATAGTCAGATTAGCATATGAAAGTTTTTCATGAACTTTCATGAGAAGCGATATGTGTTCATCAAAAGTCTCGCTAATAATAACGATGTCATACAGATAGCAAAATACCTTGTTCTCAAATTCAGGAGTAAAAAGCATAACCATTAATCTTTGTAGAGTTGCAGGTGAGTTAGTGAGACCAAAAGGCATTACCTTGAATCTAAACATAGCTCTTCCAGGTACATAAAATGCAGTTTTATCTTTATTTATTTATTTTAACAGATACACCATTGGCTTATCACTAGACATTGTTAAATATAACACAGTTGGTTTTGTTCAAAATTATTTGCCTTTAAAGGTATATACAACATTCGCAAAAATAGTGCAGATACAATAAGAACAATTGTTAATTTACTTAACTAGACCAATATTATTAATAAAAATAACAAGTAATTTGCTTACAATAAAACTAATGATAAACTCGAAGAAGAGCGAAAGAGTTATAAATACTTATTACATAAACTAGCAAATTCTGTCACGTTATCCGTATGGAAAATGTCGACATCGACGTTGGTGGCTATGTCGTTATACGTTTGCATTAACCTATTTATTGGGGCTCGTTTACCTAATTTTGTTCTGTGGTTAGGTAAACAGAAGATTTTAGTAATCGGATGTCTTGGTATAGATCTTGGAACTCTGATACTTATTTGATTTAACAGTGCCGGTGATAGTAGGAGGCCGTGAATTAGCTTATAAAGTGTTTTAAGATCGCTAAGTTGACGTCTTTTTTCGAGAGACTCTAAATTGAAGTGGGATAGCCTAGTATTATAGTCAGCACGGTAAGGACAAGTTTGATCTTTAAAGGCTAAGTAGCGGGTAAAATTGCGCTGTATACGCTCTATTCGATCACTGTGAATTTGGTATGATGGGTTCCAAACAGGCGATGCATATTCTAGTGTACTACAAATAAGAGCTTTGTATATAGTGAGAATAGATATAGGGTTCCGCAAATCCTTACATATTCGCTTTACGAATCCTGCCATCTTCCATGCCTTGGATGCAATATTATCAATATGGATGTTGAAATTTAATTTTTTATCAATCATTACGCCAAGGTCACGGACTACTTCAGATTCTGTTAATTTTTCACCGTCTACAAAATAACTGGAGCGAATAATGTTTCTCCTTCTGGTAATTTTTATAGACAGACATTTCTTAGGATTTAGTAGCATTTTGTTACTTTTGCACCAATCTGAGATAGAGGTGAGATCAGTCTGTAATTTAACTACATCATCTGGAGACTCAATAACCTTATATAATTTTAAGTCATCTGCAAATATTGAGTAATCACTAAAGGTAATGTGAGTAGAAATGTCATTTATAAATACCAAAAAGAGAACAGGGCCGATATGCGACCACTGTGGAACGCCTGAAGTTGGGTAAAACGAAAAAGACCTGAAACCCTGTGTTGTTACTCTTTGAGTTCGATTAAATAAGTAGGATTTTATCCAATTCAACAGGTTTCCGTGAATACCATAATATTTTAATTTGGACAAAAGAATGGCGTGATTAACTTTATCGAACGCGCTACTAAAATCGGTGTATATAGCATCCACCTCTTTATTTTTATCAACGTATCTCGCCAAGTTCGAGGTGTATTCTAGTAGGTTACTAACTGTAGACTTATTTGCGCAAAAACCATGCTGACAATTAGAAATTACCTTTGATAAATGACAAGACAAAATGGGGCAGAGTATTTTTTCTAAAAGTTTAGGGAACAAGCTTAATAAAGATACAGGTCGGTAGTTTTCAATATTGCGTTTGTCACCTTTTTTGTAGATGGGAATCACATTGGAAATTTTCCACTCGTCAGGAAATTTTGCAGTTTTAATTGATTTATCGAAAAGCAATTTAAGTGGGAGAGTTAAATATTTATAAGTTTTTTTAATAAAGTAGGGTGGGATGCCGTCCGGTCCAGCACCTTTATTAGAGTCAATTGACTTTAATACTTTCTCGACGTCTCGCTCTGTAATTTCAACGTTGCTTAGAATTAATTGTGGATAGCAATCTCCTAGATCCGGTTGCGTTGAATTGTCAGGGAGAGAGTAAATCGAAGAAAAACGTGTCGCAAAAAGATTACAAATTTCCTCACTACCACGCGCAACCTTGTCCTCTAAATACATCTCAGAGGGTAAGTTGGAAAAACCTCCACGTAATGACCACATATGACCAGAATTTTTTTGGGTTTTTACTGAGAGCATTTTCAGTGTTTTTTAAATATGTATTGTAGCAAGATGGCATTAATGACTCTACGCGTTTATTAGATAAGATAAGTTCAATCTTATCTCTAGGATTCCGGTAAATCTTGTATCTTGAATAAATTCTATTTCTTTCGGCTATTAATTTTATAAGGTTTCCTGTAAACCAATGTGGATATTTCGGACTACGAGGTTTAGCTCTGGGTACAGTTGATTGAATAACAGAATGTATAAGTTGATAAAATTTTGAAACAGCGATGTCAACGTCATCCAGATCCGACAGTTCTTTGACCCAATCGATATGACTTAATTTACTTTTTACAATTGAATAATCAGCTTTTTTGTAGTTATACGTTGCAAATTGCTTGTTATGTAAAGAGTGATACTTATTTAAACTGAAACCAATCGACAGAGCTGGATGGTGTGAATCTAATTTGCAAAGCGGATTAATACAATTGTCGACAATTATACTGTCTAAGTTACTTAGGACGAGATCTAAGATACGACTGTTATGGTTTGCAACATGATTAAATTGTGACAAATTATTTAACGACATAAAATCAATCAATAAGTGCCCTAAGCTACACTGATAATTTAATGGAGTCAAGTTACAACATCCACTTGAATCTTTACTCCAGTCTATAAATCCAAGGTTGAAATCACCTAAAACAATCACATCACCGGAATGAGATAAAAGCACATCACTGCAGTTGTCTATGATAGGTTCGAGTGAGGACACGGTTATTGGTGGTGGTATGTAAATGGCACCAATTAAAATCGCTTTATCTGTCGATATATTTACTGATATCCACAAATCCTCTCCAGTGCTTTCATAGTGAAACATTCTCTTAGAGTGGTACTTAATGGAAACGGCAACCAAAACGCCTCCGCCACCTTTTCCGGCCAGGCTGGTTGATTGGCGATCTCTTCGGTATACATAATAGTTGTTACTAAATAGCTCGTCATCGTAAACGCTGTCATCCAACCAGGTTTCAGTCCCAACAATAACATCGTAGTCTTCCAACAATGTCGCAAGTCTCAAGTCTTTGGTTATAGTTTTCAGGCCTCTGAAATTTTGGTAATAAATCTTTAAGGTAGCCATTTTTATGCGTTAATCAATTTCCGTTAAAGATGTCCAAGTATTATTATAGAGTGTTTAGGTTATCGTAACACTTAATTTGTTTTGCAGGGGACTGGTCATTTTTTCTAACAAAAATGCGGCCGTTACGGATCCAGACGAAATCGTATTGCTTTTCTCGAGCAACTTGACGAGTCCGCGCATGTAGAGCTTTAAAATACGGCGCTAGATGTTCGGAGACGAAAATAGGCGACTTGCTTTCTTTATATCCCAGGTGTCCTGTATTTAATTTATTGGATGCGTTCTTTTTATTAAATTGTGTTACCGCTGCTAGTATCTCATCACGAGTTTTTACTGAAGGAAGTTTTATAATAATTGCGCGAGGCCTCTTATTTGAGTCGTTCATCTTCCTAACTCTGGTACAGGTAGCTGTTTCGATGAGATCGGTAGGAATAGATACAGTATTGCATATTTGTTTGGCAACATTAATTAAGTTCTCGGTCTTACTTTCCGGAACACCATTCACTTCAATATTCGTCTCACGCGAGTATTGCTCTAGTAAAACAAGTCTATTTGATAATTCGTTCACTTTTGTATGTAAGTTGCTGTTTTCAGCTGAAAGCGACTTTATGTGCTCTTCTGACGTTTTTAATTCTTTTTTCATTCTGTCATATTCCGCACTTAAAAATTCAAGCCCGCTTTTGATATCTTTTAAGGAACTTAACTCCTCTCTTATAGTTCTTAAATCCATTTTTATAGATGACTCCTCTATAGCTTGATTTAAAAAAAATCCCATTGATGATTGAATTTCTGATCTAATTGTTAGCATTAAGGATTCATCTCCGGGTTGTTTAGGTGAGCTCACCTTCTGATTACTATGTAGTTGAGATTTTTTACGCTGTGTTACATAATCATTGTTAGGAGTACTAATTTCCTGCGACGAATCACCACGGTCTCGCGAGCCCGGTCTGGACTGGATTGGGGTGTTTAAATTGTCACCCTTTCGCTCTTTATTCCTACAACCAGGGCAGATCCATTTCTCTTTCTTGTCCTTCTCCAGCAGTATAAAGCGTTGGTGAGAAATATTAGCGCAAACTGTGTCATATATATCTTTGCAAAGTGAACATGTTACAAAGTCCTTATTAGTTATTTTGTTTAAACATCCCGCACACATTTTAGTTTTTGAAGCCATTGCACCATAAGTATTGAAAACCCCTGTGTGCGTAAGTTGTTGGTTCCTTTAGCGAAACTGTTATATCGGAGTACTTTCGCTTAAAGTTAAAGTTGCAAAGTAAGACGGTCTGACACTAGGAGTACTAGGCGCACATAAACAAGTATTCTTAAATAAATTAAAATTATTATAATTGTAAAGTAAGACGGTCTGACACTTGGAGTACTAGGCGCACATAAACAGGTAAGTGATTATAACTGACCAGAGAGAGCGTAGCTAAGAAAATGGCCGCTACGAGTTGCGTAGTAGCTGGTCGGTGCGAGGCTAGTGCGAGGCGCGTGCGCTGGAGGCTGGCAGCCTGGTCAGCAATGATTGGTCGCCGCGATTTCCGTAATGGCGGTTGGACGGGGCGCTGCTTGTTGTTTGTGATAGCACGCTTCGCAGGTGACGTCACTAACTGAGAACTCTTTTCACTTAATGCGCTCCTATTTTTTAATATAAATTAAAAACTGTTTTAAATTTAACTTAATTTTTAAAATAAAATGACGATAAATTGGAATACGTGTGCTCGCTGCCGAGGTCCGAGGGAATGCTTTATCAGCAGGATTCAAGGGAATCTCCCAAAATGCTTTCGCAATGTCGATGCTTGATAAGTATTTGGCATTCTTCAGGTTGTCCAAAATTTCGCTTATTAGTGGCAGACTATAAGCATCACGACGTGTAACTGAGTTAAGCTTCCTGCTGTCTATGCAGAAACGCCATTCACCATTCTTCTTCGGAGTGATGAGAACTGGAGATAACCAAGGACTTTCGCATTGTTCAATGACCTTCCATCCCAGCATCTTGTCAACTTCATTAATTAACGCCTTTTGTTTTTCAAGAGACAGTCTGTAACATCTTTGTTTGATTGGAAGAGAATCATCAGTATCAATCTTGTGGGTGATTAAGTGTGTGCTTCCCAGGATACCTTTTTCTTCAAAAGAAATTGTCTTGAAGCGTTGGATGATGTCGTTAGCGATGTTTTTTTGGTTAGGAGTTAAATGCTCATAAGGTAAAACTTTACTATCTTTAGTTTCGATAGCAGAGCATTTAGATTCTGTAAAGTTAAGAGAAGATAAAACACTAGGTAAAAGATTAAATTTTCTACAAAAGTCAATACCTAGTATTAGCGAAGGAAATATTTCAGGGAAAACATAAGCTTTAATCGAATGAGTTTGATTATTAAAATGAACAGGTAAGTCAAAATAACCCGAGGAATTAACTTTTTGATTATTAGCAGTAGAGACAGTAATAAGATCTGACTTGAAAAGTTTACAGCCGTGTTTAAGAATTTCTATATGAGAATTATTATCCAGAATAGTTACTGAGCTGCCAGAATCTAGTAAACCAGATAAAGTTAAGTCATAAATTTTGACATTAACGAATGGACGATTAAGATCTTGTTCTTTGGAGTAGAGTGTAGAAGAGATTTTGTAACAAGAAAAGAAGTTTTGAATTGTTTTAATCCAACTCGTCCAATCGTCATGATCAAAGTTTAAGTTACTTTTCAAGTCAGCAGTTAGTTTTTTTGAACTAGTATGTGGTTTGGGAGAACAAGTAGGGCAATCTGCAGTTTTAAAACCCTTAAGACCACATTTGAAACAAATCACGAATCGTGGTTGAGTAGAAGTGTTCAAAGTATGACCTTGTTTACGACAGCGAACACAAAAAGAGCTTTCTTGAGGAGCTTTAGTTTGAGAGAGACTATTAACTTGTCTAGAAGGGTATTTGTAGGATGAAGTGAATTTATTCATGAAAGGAGGAGAAGGTCGTGAGTTATTGGAAGAATTTGGAGAGTCAACTGAACTTGAAGTGGAATGCTTGTAATTGAATTCAGAAATAAGAGGACTTTGTTGTACATTTGGTTCTTTAAATTGTTTGTCTCTGTCTAGGAACTTTTCATAGTTTTGGCAAGTAGCCAGAAGAGAGTCGATAGAGTCAATGTCTTTTAAAGCTACGAAGACTGAATAACATGGGCGAATATTCCTCAAAATAATCTCCAATTGTTCTGTTTCAGAAAGTTTCTTCGAAAGACGAGAGAACATTCCAGACATAATGGGAATATAGATGACGATAGGTTCATCACGGCCTTGAGTTCGATTCCTAATCACTTCTAGAAGTTTATGATCATAATCAAAACCACCAAAGTCTTTGATTAATAAAGAGGAAAGTTCGTTCCAAGTTAAGTTTGGATTCTGATTATAGAATCAGAATCAGAATCAGAATATTTATTGCCAATAAGCTGTGTATGTACAATTTACGGGTGACATTGCAATTAAATGTAACACAGTTTACCCATATCGGGTATGCAATAATTAAGAAATAAAACTTTATATAAATTAATGTTTGGTATTAAAATATTCATTTAAATTATAAAACACATTACATATTAACCACTTTTTGAGGTGTATTTTAAATCTTGGCAAGTCCATAGCTTTTATATCAGGTGGCAGATGATTGAATATTTTAATACCTGTACAAAAAGTGCTCTTATAATACATATAATTATTAATTTTAGGTGTACATATATTGTTCTTATATTGACTGCGCATTGGACGTGAATTCAAGTTAGATTTAATCTGAAAATAGTTGTTATTCTGTTTGATAAAAATTGAAATTTCTAAAATGTAAATATTAGTAAGAGTGAGATAGCCTTTTTCTTTGAACACATTTCTTAGAGTTTCGTCTGCGTACATATTGTAAATGATCCGCAGACATCGCTTTTGTAGAATAAATGTTGACTGCACGTTTGTAGAATTACCCCAGAAAATAATGCCGTAAACTAATAGAGGGTATACTTGACCGAAATATGCAGCCCTTGATACGTCAACGGAAGCTGTTTCTGCTAATATGGATAATGCGTAACTGTAGCTAGATATTTTTTTGTTTATTTTTTCAATGTGGGATTTCCAGTTTAAATGACAGTCTATGGTGACTCCAAGAAAATTAATGTTATCAACTGTTTCTATTTGGGTGTCTTTATCTGCAATATTTAAATTTAAAGATTTTGTTTTGTAATTTCTGAATTGAATAATTTTAGTTTTATTTAGATTCACGTTTAAATTAATTTTATTAAGCCATTCGACTGCTATTTTTAAGGATTTATTTATGTTATGTTCAAAATTTATTTGAGTATCGGGTATAAAGATAGTTGCATCATCAGCAAACATAACACATCTATTGTCAGTGACATTTGGCAAGTCATTCACATAAATTAAAAATAACAGGGGGCCCAAAATACTCCCTTGTGGCAAACCTAGTGTCATTTTAACTGGCTTAGACTGTACTTCTTCGAAAGTTTTACTGATTTTGTAAAATTTTTCAATAGCTGTGAGTTGTTCTCTATCTTTTAAATAGCTTTCTAACAGTTTTAATGCCAAACCACGTATACCTAATCTTTCAAGTTTATTTAATAGTACATCGTATATTACACAGTCAAATGCCTTTGACATATCTAAAAACAAACCTACACAAGAAGTTTTATTATTTAAAGATTCCCAAATTTCCTTAAGTATTTCATACATTGCAAGTGTAGTGGATTTATTTTTCTGAAAACCAAATTGATTTTTATTTATTATACTATATTTTTTCTCTATAAGCCTATTGTAGATGATTCTTTCAAATATTTTTGAGAAGTTGGATAAAAGAGATATGGGCCTATAGTCTTTGATATTACATTTTGAACCTTTTTTGAACAAAGGTTTGATTTTTGCTGTTTTTAATACATGTGGAAAGGTACCAGTTTCTATCATTAAGTTAAGTAAATAAACAAGCGGCTCACTAATATACTCTATGGATTTTTTAATAATTTGGATCTATATATTGTCGTAGCCACAACTCTTTTTATTTTTGAGGCTTATGATTATTTTTTTCAATTCATTTGCGTCAACGGGTGATAAATATAGGCTATGTAGATGTGTAAAAGGTAGAGGGTAGGTATCTGTGGCTTGTGTTTGAGTGTTAATGGTAGCAAAATGAGTGTTAAAAACTTCGGCTATAGCACCTGCATCCGTTATATTAGTATTATCAATGGTCACATTTTAATAGTTGTTTTGAATATGTTTTGTGAAGTGGTCTGCTTTTTTATTAAGTACCATGTAGCTTTATTTTTGTTATTACTATTTTTAATGAATTTTATATTTGATTTTTGTTTTGCTAAGCGTGTTACAGTTTTTAATATTTTGCAGTATTTCTTATAATACGGTATTAATTCGTTTTTCTTACATTTCAGTATTTTTTGGTATAAGTTTCTTTTAGTTTTGCACGCTCTTTTAATGCTAACTGTCTGCCAATTTGACTTTTTCTTAAAAGAAATTCTAACCTTTTCTACAGGTATGCAAAGATCGTATATTAATTTGAATAAGCTAATGAAACTGTTATACGCCTGATTGACATCACGATACGAGAAAACTTCAGAAAAACTTAATTGAGAGAGATATTTTAGAAAGATAATTAAATACTTATTTTCGTTCCTCCTATGTACATACCAATATTTTTCAATATAACCTTGATTACATGGTACGTTTATGTATTGTGCAGAGTGATCAGATAATCCTAAATGTAAAACTTTTGAGCTGCAACCTTTAATATTTGTTATGATATTGTCTATGCAAGTTTTCGATTTTATTGTTATCCTAGTTGGTTCATTTATTGTTAGTTTTAAGTTATATTTTAATACAGTATTTTTAAAAAGTAAACATTTTGGAGTATTTTCAAGTAGATTAATATTAAAGTCACCGGCTATTAGTACTTTTTTAGTCATATATCTTGAACGTACTGTAATTCTATGTAATAACAAATGCAATGTTTTTATAAATATTTCAAAACTTGAGTCTGGAGTTCTGTAACATCAAACAATAATGTAATTTAATTCTGGCAACAGTATACCACAACATTCAAGGTATTTATCTAAGCTTAATTGATTTATACAGGGAAGTGTAATAAAATCCATACTATTTTTAACATAAATACAGACCCCTCCTCTGGACTCATTTTTACAATATGAGTCAGCAACTTTATAGCCTGGAATTTGTAGAAAATTAACATCTTGTTTCTTTAAAAAAGTCTCACTAATACACATAATATCAATGTTTTCCATAGTTAATAGAACTTCTATTTGGTTGAGTTTAGACCTTATGCCCTGAATATTCTGGTGAAGTATATTAAGACCGGTTAGAACTGTTTGTGCTTGTATATTATTTAGTTTATTGTTAGTATCCTGTAAAGGAACGAAAGGAGCAACGAGGTGTTTTTCTTTCCTTCACCGGACTAACAGGACAAGAGGTACTTTTAAAAAAAATATTTGCGTTTGGCTGTTCTTTTGCAATATCTGACATTAATTTATATAAGTCATTCAAGACAATATAAACACCATTTATATTTATTTTGCCTGAATATTTTGAAAACATAGTATATGAATATTCTAAATGTTTGTTTGAGTCCAGTATACAGCAGTATTTGTGTATTTTATTATCCGAGTATAACAAATTAATGAATTGTTCAATTCTTTTATTGAAGAGATTAAAATTATAGCTATAGTGTATGTCGGTAAACAAATAATAATGTTTGTGTGTTGTACAGCCAAGATGCGTTTCTTTAACATATATACAATATTTTTATAATTTTTGGAAACGTTAAAATCAGTATCTCCTATCATAAGTATGCAATAATCATTTAGAGTGAACTTAGCAAGCTTATCCTGCAATCCACGTGACAGCTGGTCTATGTCGCCGCCTGGTGTGCGATAGTGACAGCATGCGGAGCTCTGCTCCATGAGGTTGTTTCTTATTACCGAAGATTGCTTGTGGTTACTTATACTGCTGATTATACATATATTGGGTTTGGTGTTAAATGTGTGCTCCTCTGTATAATTAAGAGGCTTAGATGTATCGCTCTTGTTATTTCTATAGGTGAAGTCTCTTTTATTCACATGTATGGGTATAGTTGCAATGTGTTTTTTATTACAGTCTTCAGGCATTGGTAATTCCTTTCTGGAAGAGGGATACCTCGTCATTTTTCCAGACTGATTGCTGAGCGGGGTAGACATGCATGGGTTAATTAGAGCCTTACTTGTGTTTAATTCATCTAGAGCCTTACTAGTGTTTAATTCATCTATATTTATGGTTTTGTATAATTCTATAATTTTCTGTTGCTCTTGATTTTTTCTATTTAGTTCTAAATTTAATGCGTTTAAGTTTTTAATTTCATTGTTGGCTATGTTAAGTTCTGTTTGTAACCTCATCAATTCCGTTTTTAATATTAGCAAATTATCAGTAGTTATTATCTGACTGAGATCTGGAAGACTATTTGAGCTTCTTGGACCAATAGCGATATCATTAATAGACATATACGATGTAGACAGATTTTTTTGAGAAGTCTGTTTTTGTTTTTTTCTCTGAGTAATATAATTAATAGATTCTTGCGAAGTTTCCGTATCTATTTCACTGAGAGAATAAAAAGAATTTTCAGTAGGAATTTTAGTAGGATCTGGCGTTTTATTGTATTTACAACCGCCGCATTTTAATTTTTTTCTATTTTCTGTAGGCATTAAGTTTAACCTTTTTTCGCCTATACTTGTACAATCTATGTGATAGAAGTTCTGGAAATTGGCACAAGTTATGTAATTCTTGCTAATAATATCCTATTTTACAGTTATCGCATTTTAATGTCATCTTGTGTAATATTTAAATAAAATATAAATAAAAAATGAAATAAAATAAAAAACAAAATCTGAACTTGTAAGAAGCAGGATAGGTTTGAACCCCGACTGTTCGATGTCAATGTTCGTAGTATCCGGCTAGTCCAAATGGGCGATTGTAGAAATATATAAAAAATGCAAGCATATGCGGATAGAAGAATATGGTCGCAAACTGACCAATAGAGATAACCGATTGACAGTTCAATAAATCCACCAATCACGAGCCACAGTATAAAACGCGCACCAAAGTTTGTTTTGTACCGTCTTTTTCAAATATTATTTTATAGTTTTTCGTTAAATAACTTATAGTTTATATTGCTCACAGTCACTACTGGTTAATATTTATGTTTAAAACACTTTTTACGTTTTATTTTATGAGAAATGTAGCCATAGATTGTTAATTGGTGAAATTCACAATACACAAAGTTTTTTCCACTTCTTTCTGTTTAGTCCTTATAAAAAATGTAAATAACGTTTAATGAGCACAACTGTAATGTCTACTTTAAGTTTCACACATAATAATTAATATTAACACGCTGATATTATTTTAATTACAAATCTAATGCGGAGCTGATGTTTACTTAACGACGCCACCTAGCGTATATTTAAATCTGAACCAATGAAGAGCATTGTCGGTGAAAATTTCGAACGCTTGAGAAATCAATAAGTCTTTGGACAAGCCACGAGCTAAGCTGTATTCTTCAAGTTTTTGAAGAAAGTATCTTGGACAACTTTTACCATTGAAGGTGTGTCTTTTCAGATCTTTGAAGACGTTAATTGGACAAAAAGATTGAGGTGGTGGTGAAGGATACGGGGTATGGATCATAACAGAAGTTTGAGAAACAAGAGGAGGTTCCATGACAGTCGGGTCAACAGGAGGGTCAAGTGATGGAGAGTCATTTTCAGTTGAAGGTGGAGTCAAGGATTCGAATTGTTTAGTAATAGCGTCAAATTTCATCTTCAAAGTATCGAAATTAGCTTTAAAGTCTGGATATAAGTCAGTATCTATTCGCTCTAATCTGTAAAAACATAATTAATAAAAGTTTCTATTAGTCGTTAGTATTTGGTTTCACCTTGTAAAAATTTTTCAATTTTACAGTCCAGGTAGGTCAAAGTTGAATCAATTTGAGACAAGTCATCCTCGATCGGAATTAGAGAAGTCAGAATATCTTCAGGGTGAGAATTCGCAACTAAACGCAAAACCTGTTTTTTTAGAAGCAAAACAGTATTAGCTGGTTCCTCACATCTAATCTTCACTTCGTATTCGAGTTCGGCCTTGTTAAGGAATTCGTACTTAATAACTCTTTTCATTGTTATAATTAAGTGCAAAGTTAAGTTTAAGAAATAAAAATTTAATTAAAAATTGTACCTCTTTAAGTTATCTAGAATAAAAATATTAAAGTGATGAATATAAGTGAAGTGTTATATGTAGGTCTAAATATAATCCAGATAAGTTGAAAAACTAGATGAAGTTTTGTTTTAGAATTTGGAAGATATGAAAAGGATGAATAAATGAATGATGAATAATGAGTTAAGAACGAAAGAGAAAGCAATTAAATCAAAAGGAAATGGACAAGGCGCAGTAAAGGTGAAGAAAAGAGAAAAAAAAAATTAAGAGAGAAAGAGAACTTTTACGTTGGGCGCCAAAATGTCGTGAAGCGACAATAAAAAAAAAGAACCTAAGCTAACAACAACGAAACAACAAAAATGGAACAAAAAAATAATATATTTCAAATTTTAAAGAGATATTTACACTTTTATATAAAAAAAATGAAGTATGATGATGGTGATGGGTGACGTGAATTACAATTAAATAGAAAATAAAGATAGATGAATATTGAAGCGGAGCCTGAAGGTCAAAGTGGCACACGCTGCGTTTGGAGTAGGAGTAGGAGTAGGCACACGCTGAGCTTGAAGTCTCGCAGCGCCTGGAGCAAGCACGCACAGTGGCTAAAGATAGCACGGGCAATAGTAGGTGGAGGCGCAGGCGACGACTCCAGATGAAGGCAAAGGCTTGCAGGATCCCGGAGTAGTGCGGTCCCGTGCTTGGAGTAGGCTACGTCGACGACTTCAGGTGAAGACAGAGGCTTGCAGGATCCCGGAACAGTGTGGCCCCACGCTTGGAGTAGACTAGGCGACGACTTCAGGTGAAGACCGAGGCTTGCAGGATCCCGGAGCAGTGTGGCCCCGCGCTTGGAGTAGGCTAGGCGACGGCTTCAGGTGAAGACAGAGGCTTGCAGGATCTCTGAGCAGTGTAGCCCCGCGCTTGGAGTAGACTAGGCGACGACTTCAGGTGAAGACCGAGGCTTGCAGGATCCCGGGGCAGTGCGGCCCCGGGATAAGGCTTTTAGGAGATGCTTCAAGTTTGGAAGCTGAAGCGAGACTGTCTGTATTGACCGATGATTCGGCTTTTATACCTTTTTAGAGAGAATGGGAAATTATTTAAATTAAAAGCAAATTTTTGTAAATGGCCCAGAGCAAAAGAGTATTTATGTGGAAATATTGAAATAAAAACATCAGACCGGTAACGAATTTGAATAAAAATTGCCATGACAACCAGATAAATAACGATGTCAAAACATGTCAATTCTTGTTTTAGGCTCTAAGAAACGGCAAGTTTTAAGTTAGAAATGAGATATTATTGATATAGGAAAAAAGGTAGCGCAACAGCGCGCACGAAAGAAATTGCAAAGTTACGGAGAACTAAATAAAAGTTCGAAAAAGATAGACTCCATTGACAGCGTGAAAATACGAAGTGAAAATGATTTGTTATGGTCTAAAAACGTTACAGGATCCTATGGAAATAAAGGTGATGCAAAAAGAAAATCAAAAACAGAATGGAAAAATAAATTTAAAACAGTGTAAAATGATATGTAAGTACCATAACACTACAATCTTTCTCGGTTTCAAAGGTAATTTATTTCTAATGATAACGCCGCGAAAGTATGGAATGTCACTTGCATATTCTAATATGTCGAGATTAGTGAGCGCCCGTCTGGGTAGCCGTTTAATTAGTTTTTTGAGGGGTTAAGATATAAACCTGCTCTTTGTTTATGTGGTTTAATATATAATCCTTTTCCTAGAGCAACGGCTTCCATCATTCTGTTGTGTCTTTCAGATTCCTGAAGACTCTTTTGTGCTGCTTTTGAATCATTAACAGCTTTTGTTAAACCCGCTGCTCCACCGGCTAATGATCCTAAAGCTGACAATCCTGCTGTAGGCTACTTTCCTACATTATACACACACGCATATACCTACACAGATACACACGTACATACTTCCTCACACTCAACATATACAATACTTTTACACGCCACTATATACTCTCAACACAATGCACGTAGCAACAGCCGGGCGTTGAACGCGCCGCTCGGAATACCGTTAACACAGCTGGCAAAAGGATCGCCTGCGGCCGCGCACCGCGCTCACCAGTCGATCTACCAATACGACGCGGAACGCATGTTGCTCGCTAGCGCAAATCCTTTGTTCTCGCCATAGACTTTTAAATATTATAGTTAATATTGATTGTGCTTTTTCTAGACTGTATTTTTATTATAAACTCTTTTATCTTGGCTTGTATATCTTCTGCTTGTCTGTGCTAAATTGTGTATCTCCTGCTTGTGTGTATTAAATTAAACATTTTAACTGTCAGTATCGTGGACTTATTTGTATAGACTATTTATCACGCTAAATTGGTGACCCCGAGCTGAATACGTATTTAATACTATAATGACTAAACAACGCGAGCACAGCGGTGAGCACATGTCTGTCGGGCCTTCTGACCTTTGCAAAGTTGGGATTCGTGTTCCGCCATTTCGGCCAGAAGAACCGAAGATTTGGTTTGCTCAGGTCGAAGGACGATTTGCAATTTCTGGTATAACTAATGATTCGACTAAATTCAATTATATTACTGGGCAACTAGAACATCAAGTATCTAAGTAAATAAAAGACATTATTGTGAACCCTCCTACCAGTGATAAATACGAAAAGCTTAAGTCAGAGCTTATTAAAAGACTGAGTGCGTCTCATGAAAGGAAGGTTAAGCAATTGCTCATGCATGAAGAGCTAGGTGACAGAAAACCGTCACAATTTCTCCGACACCTGCAAAGTCTAGCGGGTCCTAACGTTCCGGATGAGTTCGTGAGGACAATTTGGACGAGTAGACTACCAGCAAACATCCAGACAGTTCTGGCAGCACAACCAAACGCCTCGCTCGAGATATTAGCAGATTTAGCGAACAGAATCCAGGACATTGCTATATCATTGCCTCAAGTCGCTTCTACCACTTACTGTGCACCTCCAACTCCTGGGTCCACGATGGATTCGATGGCCAAAGAAATTGCAGAATTAAGAAAGCAAGTAGAAAACCTGACAACAAGCCTTCATCGGAGATCTCGCTCTTGCACGAGATATCATGAGCAACGCAGACGATCAGCATCGACCCGATCAGCATCTTCCTATCGAAGGTATTCTAAATGTTGGTTCCATGCGAAATTCGGTGTCAAAGCTAAGAGGTGTGTTCGCCCATGTGATTTCCAGGCGGAAAACATGAAGGGCAGTCATTAATGACGACTGATGATTGCCCAAGTTCTACTGGTCGTCTCTTTGTCACTGACCGAAGATCGAAAATGCAGTTCCTGGTCGACACGGGTAGTGACTTCTGTGTTTTCCCTCGTACATGGCTTCCTGAGCGACGTACGAAGACCACCTACAAACTCTGCGCAGCCAACGGGAGTGTCATCAACACGTATGGTTATGTACACCTTACTCTTGATCTTGGCCTTCGTAGAGACTTTAAATGGCGTTTTGTAGTTGCCGATATAACAAAGGCTATTATTGGTGTAGACTTTCTTTCTTTTTATAATTTAATTATAGATTGTCGTAATCACCGCCTTGTAGATAATACCACAACTGTTTCTGTCAATTGTATGTTAAAAATTTAGATGCTGTTTCGTCCGTTAAGGTTGCGTCTGGTGACACGAGATACCATAATATTCTAGCCGAGTTTCCAGAAATAACACGTCCGGCTGGGACACAACGTAACATTCCACATAACACCGTAGATTACATTCGCACTACGCCAGGTCCTCCTATTTCATGCTCTCCCAGGCGTCTTGCCCCTGATAAATTAAAAATCGCGAAACAGGAATGCGAGTCAATGCTTGCTAGCGGTATCGTCAGACCATCAGAGAGTTCATGGGCCTCTCCCTTACATTTGGTTCCCAAAAAAGAGAATGGCTGGCGACCCTGTGGCGATTACAGGTTTCTTAATGCTAGGACTATTCCTGATAGATATCCGATAAGGCACATCCATGACTTTACTCACAGCATCATTGGATGTAACATATTCACTACCTTAGATCTTGTTAAGGCCTATAATCAGATATCTGTCAGCAAATTAGACATACCGAAAACTGCGATTACCACACCATTTGGTTTATACGAATTTAGGTATATGAATTACGGTTTGCGTAATGGAAGTCAAACCTTCCAAAAGTTCGTGGATGAGGTGACGCGTGGTTTAGATTTTTGTTACTGTTACCTGGATGACTTTTTAATATTCTCGAGGAGCGAGTCAGAGCACGAGGAGCAATTACGCCAGATATTTAACCGACTGAAGGAGTACGGGATGTTAATCAACACCTCTAAATGTGTTTTCGGTGCGTCTGAAGTAACATTTTTGGGTTATAAAATTTCCGCCAATGGTATTAAGCCCCTCTAGGAGAAAGTTCAGGCGATTAAAAACTTTTCTTCGCCTAAAAACTTTCGACAGCTCTGAAGATTTCTGGGCATGATAAATTTCTCCCGGCGATTTTTGCCTAATGCTGAGCGCATTCAAGCTCCCTTAAATGCATTACTTGCAGGAGCCACAAAAGATTCACAACCAATTAATTTAACAGGAGACGCTAGTAAAGCTTTTAACGATTGTAAGCTAAGCCTATCTGAAGCAGCTTTACTAGCTCACCCTGACACACATTCCAAGCTCGCTCTTGTTACTGATGCCTCAGTTATAGCTTTGGGTGCGGTATTGCAGCAGTATAAAGATGGCACGTGGCAACCGCTTGCGTTTTTCTCACGCAAAATGAGTTCTGAGCAGCAAAAATATTCGCCATATAGAGAGCTTCTCGCCATCTATGAGGCCATTAAGTATTTTCGGCATATGTTAGAGGCGAGACATTTTATTGTCTATACTGACCACAAGCCAATCAGTTTTGCTTTCCGCAGGAGGAAAGGCAACTGTTCGGCTAGGCAGTATAGACATCTAGACTTAATTTCGCAGTTCACAACCGACATAAGGCATATATCTGGTAAAGACAGTGTTGTTGCCGATGCCTTATCTCGAGTTGAGGAACTGCAAGCGCTCGTCAATCTCAGTACATTGGCCGAAGCTCAAGCAGCAGATCTCGAACTGGCTGAACTTCTCAAAGGTGGATCATCCCTTCGCTTAGAGAAGTATGACATTCCTGGGAGTAGAACATGTATGTACTGCGATGTCAGTACACTGACTCCCATACTATTTGTCCCTAAAGTGCTGCGCATACAAGTTTTTGAGAGTCTGCATTCTTTGAGCCATCCAGGCGCGAACGCTACAGCAAAACTAGTTGCAGAGCGTTTTGTGTGGCCTAGCATCAGGAAGGACTGCAGAGAGTGGTGTCGTGCCTGCTTGGCTTGCCAACGTGCCAAAGTGACGCGACACGTATCTGCGCCTTTAGGCACGTATAACTTACTGCGTGCAAGGTTCAAGCACGTCTACATCGATCTTGTGGGGCCTCTGCCACCATCGCAAGGCTTTCGATACTGCCTCACTGCAGTCTATCGCTTTACACGATGGCCAGAGGTTGTGCCGATCGTATACATAACTGCGGAAACCGTTGCCAAACCCCTGCTGTCTGGATGAATAGCTAGGTATGGCTGTCCAGTAGACATTGTTACAGATCGCGGTCGACAGTTCGAATCCACTTTGTTTCAATATTTGTCGAAGATAAATGGGTTCCAGCATAAAAGAACAACAGCTTACCATCCGGTATGCTACGGTTTAATAGAGCGTTTCCACAGGCAGCTCTAGGCAGCGATCATGTGCCTGCCATGCAGGTGAGCATTGGACTGAATCTTTATCTTTAGTTCTCCTTGGCATTCGTAGAGACTTGCAGTCTTCGTCTGCCGAACTGCTGTATGGAGAACCACTTAGGCTACCTGGTGAATTTTTTGACCCCACCATAAATGTTACGTCGGATGTAACCTATTTTACAGCCAGGTTGCATAATTTTGTAAAACATTTGCAACCTGTCCCAGCTTCACGCCACACAAAAGAAAAAAACTTTTGTATACAAGGATCTTGCAACTACTGAACACGTCTTCTTAAGAGAAGACGCCTCGCGTACGAGTTTTCAACCTGCGTACTCAGGTCCGCACAAGGTACTCTCCAGAGGAGATAAGGTTTTTAAGCTCCTGGTCAAAGGAAAAGAGATGAATGTCTCAATCGACAGACTTAAACCGGCTTATATTTTAGCTGACGGTAGCAGTTAGTCCTATACAGGCCGCTTCCTCAGAGAATATTAAAGGGCCCCATCCGGGTCCAATTACGAGGCCTGGACGCCGTGTTCGATTCCCGGACTATTGTCGACCATAAGAAGGCCTCTGGGGGGGAGTGAATGTAGGCTATTTTCCTACATTATACACACACGCATATACCTACACAGATACACACGCACATACTTTCTCACACTCAACATATACAATACTTTTACACGCCACTATATACTCTCAACACAATGCACGTAGCAACAGCCGGGCGTTAAACGCGCCGCTCGGAATACCGTTAACACAGCTGGCAAAAGGATCGCCTGCGTCCGCGCATCGCGCTCACCAGTCACCAGGAACGCATGTTGCTCGCTAGCGCAAATCCTTTGTTCTCGCCATAGACTTTTAAATATTATAGTTAATATTGATTGTGCTTTTTCTAGACTATATTTTTATTATAAACTCTTTTATCTTTGCTTGTGTATCTTCTGCTTGTTTGTGCTAAATTGTGTATCTCCTGCTTGTGTATATTAAATTAAACATTTTAACTGTCAGTGTTGTGGACTTATTTGTATAGACTATTTATCACGCTAAACTGCAAATATGGGAATAAGTGGTAAAAATCCTCCACACTTTGGAAGAGGAATACAACGGGGTAAACTTATTCCTTTTTTATTACTAAATATTTTCTTTGCAGCTGCATAGGCATATTTTATAGCAGAGTGACTGTCTTTGGATTTTAGTTTTTTCAACTAAGACAGTATTTTTTTATCCCCTTCTTAAATGCTTTTATACCGCTCCCCGCCCGGATTTTCGCTTTCATCGCATTTTTGACTATCCATGAGGCAATTTTTCTCCTTTCCTAGCATCTTCTGATTTCAACCTCCTCTTAGCCATTTTCAAAAGTTCTAAATCCGCTTTTTGTCGACCGCCCGAATCTTTGTTAGTGTAAGCAATATCATGGAGCATGCACGCTTCATCCAATTTGTTTATCCCACGATCGCCTTTGAGTAACCGTTTTTGAAGTTTCGTTCCGGGGCCGCAAAATTGACAGCCGGGTAAATGTAACTCAAACGGTAAATTGTCTATTACTTTATTAATTATACCACTGTTTTCCTTCATCGATAAATATAAAATGAGATTATTAAGTAATAATACATTATTTATATACCTAAACCACTAATTCACTTTTATTCACCCAACTATTTTCTTCATCACTTAAATCTAACCATTTTACTAAAAGCTTATTTCCTTTTCTTTTAATGACTTTTTCAATAAGATAAAGGTCTGGAAATTTAGTTTTTTGTAATTTGTAACCGTAAAAAGAGCCTAGAATTTTTTGATTGTGTTTGTCTTCTATTTGATAGGTTTGAGGATTGGTTTGGTTGACTTTAACGATACGAAATATTTCTGTAGACCAATTAGGGGTATATTCTTTGTAAAAATCTTCTTTGTATTTGCTTATTCGAACGTAATCGCCAGCGTGAAACGCCAGTTCTTGACGTATCTTAGGCTTTTGAGACTTCTTGATGTTTGACATAATTAAAATCGCATTTGAATCATTGACGTTGATAGGCTTGAATTTTGTAATGCGATATAAAGTACAAAGTCAGGTCATAAATTCTGTCACATGTTTAATATAAAATAATTGAAACAAGTTTATTCATTATGTAACCATTTATATATCAAAATAAACTTAACAAAACATAGATTCTTATGACACTAAAGTTTATTCAAAATGACCTCCGTGATTTTGAATACAGGCCTTCAATCTGCGCAGCCAGTCGTTTATCGCAGCACGAACGAGGTCCATGTCAATATCGGCGGCTGCCTTAATCAAGGATGTCTTGAGTGACTCCAAATTGGGATGAGGCTTTGAGCACGCCTTTTCCTCCAAGTGTTTCCATATCTTGTAATCTAACGGATTCAAATCTGGACTGGAGGAGGGCCAGTCTTCGTGCCGGATGAAGTTGATTTCACGCGCCGCCAGCCAGTCTTGTGTGCTCTTCGCTCTATGAGCTGGCGCCGAATCTTGTTGGAATACCCAGTGCCTGTTATTGAACATGGTATGAGAAACAGGTTCCACAAGGTTAGTCAGGACTGTATTTTTTTTTTTTTTTTTTTTTTTAAAAAAACGTTACCCCCACACTAGGATTTTCTCCTGTATCGTGGAGGCAGTTTACAAACACAAACTTCACAAGGACAAACATCCAGACCCGGAACAATTATTTGATACATAACTGCATTCGTTTTTACACCTTTCTCACATAAATGTACCTCTGTTAAGCCCCAATAAGAAACTCCCAACCATACCATGAGCGAGGATGAAAAATGACCTCGTTGGACACGCGGAATACGGTTGCTCGCTTCTTCACTACTGTGTGCGTACACCTTATCATTTTGTTTATTGTAGATCTCTTCTACGGTAAAAAATTTTTCATCCGAAAAAAGAATTTCCCGATATTTTTTTCCCGCGTACCGCGATATGCCCGAAGCCCTAAGTCTTCATTTAACACCCTTTTCACCGTGGTTCTGCTTAACCCCATCTGAAGGACCAACATTTTCTGCTTGCGTTTGGGATTTCTTTGAATTCGCTCCTTCACAGCTTTTATCACTGCTGGAGTACTAACAGACCGAGGGCGACCACTTCTTGACCTGTCATCTACACTAGAGTCTTCATTGTATCGTTTGATGGTACGATAAACGAATCTTTTGGTTATATTCAAATTTTTCAGTATGTCAAAAATTTGAATTGACGCGTAACCGCAACGATGCAACGCAATAACTGCAACACGGTCTTCTTTAAGCGTCCACTCCATATTTAAAAATGAGTAAAATTCTAAAAAGTATACAGTTTTATTTTCATGAACAATTCGAAATTCGAATTCAATAAACTTTTTTGTGGCCAGCATTTTAAAAGAAAAGTTTTTACTGTGTGACATAACTTATGACCTGACTGTGTATTATTATACCGCTTAACAACAAAATCTAAATTATTTTTGAACCATTGATATCGTCCGCATGGACAGAATATTTTGTAAAGGTGACCTTTTAAAGTTCTTATTACTCGTTCTATAATGGAGGCCTTTTTAACGGAGTACGTGGAATAATGATTTATATTATAATTATTCATTAAATTCTTAAAAGAATCATTATAAAACTCTGTACCAAGATCTGTTTGTAAATTTTTAGGTTTTCGTCTTGATTCAGATAATAAACTTTGCATCGCATTTTTGACACAATTTTTATGTTTCGTTTTCAATGGTCTAACCCATACGTATTTTGATGGAGCATCGATTACTACTAGAACATATTTATATCCTTTATTAAACGTGGAATATTTTTGAAAATTAATCAGGTCAGCTTGCCATAAATCATCTATTCCTTTAATAATCGTATGTTGACGAGAAAAATTTCTTCTTGCTGCTTTGTGAAGCTTATTGACTATATCTTGTTTATTCATTTTGGGCAGGTTTTAATGCAATCATGAGGTCGATTTCCTTTTTAGTGTAATACATTGTCCTGAAATTGATAGTAGTAAATTTTTCTAAATTGTTAAGGTACTTTTTGACATTATCGTGAATTGGTTTTCATTTCATTTTTAAGTTCTTGAACACATTTATCCACATATTCTTTATTCACAGCCTCATCCTCTTTTTCAGGAGTTTGCAGTCCTTTTAATCTTGTTGATTTCATATCAAAATCACCTGCGTCTGTTCTTACTAAAGCGTCACTGAGAATATCAGAGCGTTCAGATAGTCGTAAACGCTTATGAACATGATGACCAAATTTGTCTATATTCATAGCCGTCTTATCGGCTTCTGTAATGAAATGGCACTGCGTAATCCTCCAGCTTAATATATTTAATGTCTTTTATGATGCTAGATTCATGCAATTCTTCGACTATTGCATAAATTTAATTGTAAACCCCTGTGTTACCAGCTGCCCATGATCCAAGTAATAATTTTAATCGTTCCACTAACTCGTTTGGATCGTTCCAGTAAACCAAATCAGTATCTTTTTTAACTTCTTTTAAAATATTAACTCCTCCCTTTGGAAGACTTTCTGCACTACTTTTATGATTTCTCGAGTGCTTCAACAATGGTTTAATCACTTGCATATATTTAAATCCTTTGTTACTGTTAATCGGTTTGGATGGATCATAATTACGTTTGTGTGCATTAGTATGCAAAAGTAACAATTTATAATTTTGTAAGTCTTCCTCTGTCACAATATCTAAATTTGGTAGCTTTTTAAACAATAACTCTTTTAAGCCTTGAGTTTTTTTCAAACTATGATTTCCAATTTTTAAGATGTGATCATTATCATAGACACGAAATGGGCCGAGCATTAGTTTCCCACGTTCATTTCTGACACCATAAGGCACATCTTTTAGTAATTCAGATAACATAATCCATGATAATGAATCATTTGCAATACTTGGTGTTGATTGATGTGATTTAAACGAAATTTCATTCGCGTCATTATCATCCGCAGGAAGCGAGTGAGTAAGGGTTTTGTGGGATGTTGTATAAACACTGTTATCTGAGTTTTCTTCATTATTAACAGGATCTTCAAACACATCACTTGAAGAAATCGATGACACACTTGTGCTGTGCATAGGTTTTTTTTAATAAGGTAAGCTTGGTCTGTATCTTCATTTAAATGCTGCTTTTCTTCAGTTTTTCTGGTAAGCATATTAAGTGGATCAACGATAGGCTTAAATATTGTTTCCAAAGCCAGACTGTTTGTATTTTTTGCATCTTTTATCATTTCTACCTTTCTTTATACAGCTGCAGCAGATTTTACAATTTGTTTCTTGAGGTCTCGCTCCATTGTAAAGGAATTGTACTATGTTTGACTACGCAGCAGAAACTGATTGCTTTGTGACAAGCAGCTATTTAAACGTTAGTCTAAAATTATGTTATGTATTTATGTAATTATGTTGTGTATGTTAATTAGGTAATTATGATTGTATCAAACTTCATTCTGTAACAGCCTTTGTTTCGTTCACAGTCTTTATTTATATTTTTTTTGTTTGAAAGGTTTACTCCACACAGTTGAACACATTTCCCGCAACTGAGATCATGTCATGTCAGATCCTACATGCTCATCATAAATGTGTCTCAGATTTACGTCATCTTGTTTAAACAATATGATCAGGTTATCGTTATCTCTAACTAGTTGTTTAGGTATCTTAGTATACGTTTGATTAATATAAAAACAGTCAATGTTCTTATGTCGACCCATGGCGAAATAATCGCGTATGTTGTTCTGATTTTCACAAGCTACATCGTCAAATATTATAATTGAGTTAGGCGAAGCTTCGTGTGTACTCAAAATTTCGCTATTATGTTTATATTTGTAATAAGATATACCTTCCACATTCTGCAGTGCTTTTTCTAAAAATAAGTATTTTGGTTGATATAAAGACTTTGAATATACATAAAGGTTGCAAAAACGCGGTCCATTCTGATGTAACATTAAGCTGATAACTACGTTAGTTTTTCCGCAATTTGATGGACCGCATATAATATTACGTATCGTATTTGGCAATAAGCTCCCATGACGTTTAACCTTATTTTTTGGTGCAGGACAGATACATTCTAATTTAAGTGATTCTTTTTGTTTGAGAAATTTCATAACAGTTTTGTTAATTTTTCCGTATTGGCTGATAGGTTTTAATGAACTAACGTTATTTCAATCGTGTTAATAATTTAAAAACTTGAAAAAGTTGCTGAAGATTAACTTAATCATCAGCTTTAGTTCAAAAGCATTTTTTATAGGATAGGGTGACAAACGAGCACACAGTCCACCTGATGGTAAGTGGTTGCTGTGGCCCATAGACATCTACATCTATCCTCGTTTGCAAATCAAAATGCAGATGCGTTGTCACCCTTGAGGATTAAGATGGAATGCCTCTTTTCCGGTAAAAAGGGTCTCCAGTTCTCTACACTCAACATACGAAACACAGCAGCGTTAAGCTGCTATTTTACGCTGGTATTCTGTGAGAGCTTGGTCCTTCCCCGGTCGAGCTGACCCATTCGTGCTACAACTATACTACTAATATAGCTGCAGCATTGCTCTACCACGTAAAAGCATTCACTAACTCTTACTTCGCTCAAGCTATGTGCCCACTGAAGACCATAATTCTCTCAAGTATAGGTCCAAATTTTTTTTTACTCTAACCAAATTAGTACCTACATGTTTGCAAGTTTCTATATTAAATCAATTTATTTAACCAATGGTGGGTGATCGCAAATGATCTAGCGGTTTGTACTACGAGTGAGCTACAAAGCCTGATGGCTGTGGTTCCATTCCCATCCAGTATAAAAATAATGGTGCATGAATACTTGAAAACATTCGTGTATACTGTTGGAGACCTTTTTTTTTCTTCTTTTTTCTATATGTAACTAGCGAGCGTTAGCGGTTCAGGCATTCTATTATGATTGAGTAACAAACATAAAAAAAGCATCTAACATACATTTTTATGTTTATGTTATTAATTTTTTTTATAGAATAAGGGTGACAAACGAGCACGCAGTCTACCTGATGGTAAGTGGTTGCTGTGGCCCATAGACATCTACATCTATCTTCGTTAGCGAATCAAAATGCAGATGAGTTGTCACCCGTGAGGACTAAGATGGAATGCCTCTTTTCCAGTAAAATGGGCCTCCGGTTCTCTACACTCACCATACGAAACACAGCAACATTAAGCTGCTATTTTACGCTGGTATTCTGTGAGAGCGTGGTCCTTTCCCGGTCGAGTCGACCCATTCGTGTTACAACTATAGATACTATTAATATAGCTGCAGCATGGTTCTACCACGTACAAATGTAATTAATAAGATAAGCATATAGTTACTTTTATAGCGTAATGTCTTATGGAATCTTACTATGGGATAATCCGACTGACATTGAAGTCATATTTGTTTGCAAAAGATAGGCATACGGATGATTTATAACTTAAATTGTAAAGAGTCCCTTAGAGACAAATTTTAAGGAAATAAACATATTAACTTAGCATCGAAATATATTTATGAAAATGTAATGTATGTACATAAAAACATAAATAGCTTTCATAAGAAAAAAATATGTTCATTTTTAAACACTAGTAACAAACATAAGCTTGTAATACCAGTTTTTAGACTTTATAGAATTAGTAATTAATTTATGGGTAGGCAATACAACAAACGCCTGGGTGTTATTCCAGACTATATTCTATCTAGACATATTACGAATAGTATAAAATTTAGTTTAAGATTGAAAATTGTTAGTTTTTTTCTTCAAAAAGCATTAATTTTAGACAAAGATATATTTATAATGGATATAAATTTAATAAGTACATTGACCGCTATATGCTAACCCATTTCCATATTATTGCGAAATACACACGTTTACCTGTAAAAAACTATCGTATCATTTTACAGCGTCTGGTTGGCGCCAATGATGTTTTCGGCTGACGACGTAAACGTTGATTTGACATCGCATGCAAACATTTATGTTAAGTGTTTTTCACATATGAGCATTTAGTGTTAATAAGTAAATTATTCCTTACAAATAACATTAATACGGGTCAATGATAAAGTTATCAAATGAAATATTTCTTCATTTTAAAATATGTCAAACTAAAATACTTCCAAGTGGGGATAGTGCTATAATTTAGGGTATAAAATATAATGTTGGGAGGTGTTACACTATTAGTTGCATCGTGTTTTCCAGAGTCTACTAGACTTGGAAGTGTTCGGCATCATCATCAAGACTGCAAGTATGTACGTAACACTTAGTCCCCTCACTCATTAAACACAATAAAATAATAATTAATTTGTTATATTATGTTAGAGTAAAGTTATATTATGTTTCGCTTTATAAGTTTTTTATATGAGTGTTTCTGTATAGTGATATATTTTGTGTTACATTTTTTTAGGTATTCCAACCCCTTGGAGTCAGACGCTGATGTACAGTCGACTTCGCAAAAGAAGAAGGCGGTTAAGAAACCAGCTAATGTATTAAGGCTTTAACTAGCCGGAATGACCTTGACGAAACGGCGATCGCAGAGATTTTAGTAGACGTCAACACCGTCTAGCGACTTCGTTCTGTATTACTTATAAAAGTGCAAAGATTAATAGACTGCCGAGATGACAATTATATAAGTAACATACTGCCTGTTATGCTTGCGCATCACTGAGAATTATGTCGCGGTTACGCATCTTCAATTACATTGTACGGTGTGGTGCTGTAGCTTTCTCCGGTAGGCATCACGAGCTATCAAGTGTTCAAGTTTCAAGTACGTAAGAGTTTTTATTATATATGTTAAATCGTATTTATTTGTGTCGTATTAGTAGATCTGGGTCAAAGCGTTCGCTGTAAATTTTCCCGAGTTTGCTCCCCGACAGCACGAATGAAATTTGTAATTGCAATTTTCGTCAACACGCCCTAAAACCCTCTCTGAAATAAAAAAGAGTCCTGTGCCCAGTAGAGGGACTTGTTTAGCCTATTACTTTACTTGGTAGCAATATTCATATTCGTTTCAGATACAGAAGGGTACCTTATGCTGAAAAAAACATCACGTGGAGGCGACGAAAACGTAAAACATTTTTGTACCTAGATAAAATGTTTGAGAGATTGACAGTCATGTCATACGCCACATTTTCTATAGAGCGTAGAACGTTGCAGATAGGGCAAAATAATAAAAATACAAAATATTATGGGAATGATTTATTAATAATATACACATTTGTAGGTATTTATAATAAAAATAATGAACAAGCTGCAAGGTTCAACTAATAATGTTTCTTGTAAACACAATTGTCAACTTCCTGTTTTCAGTTTTACCAATGGTTCATTGATGAAACGTAGTCAAGATCAGTTCATATAAAATATATTTCATTAAAATTGACACATGACCTATTTGGCCTTCTACTTACAACTCGGCGGAAATGTGAAAGAAGATTTTGTCTGTTCTTAATTATCTTGTGTACACCACTTTTCACACAAGTATTGTTTACAACTGGCGTGGTTTCGAAAAGCGTGATTAAATGTCAGCGGTATATATTCAATTAAATACTGAACTTTTTTGAAATTTATTTTTTTGTTTATTTTTGTTATATCTTCTTAAAAACTGACGCCATCTCACTATTTTATTATTTGTTTTTTTTTGTAACGCATAAGGATAAGTTAGACTAAGTTAGATTAACTTGGATAAGTTTGTAATTTTTTTAATTTTATCAAAAAAATTCCGCAATAAATTATTACCTTTTCTACAGTGATTCTCTCCTCTTAGTTTCGGCGTGACTGTAGGATGTTATACTGAGTCACCGTCAGTTACTAAGCGGACATAAATCATTATATGTATGTATAAACATACATATATACATATTTTGATTTTAATATTTATGTTTTTTTGAATTTTGATTGAAATTTTGAAACCTGGTAAAATTATTTTTTTCCATAACAATTCATAGGCCTGAGTATAATGCCAGGTATGCTCTTTGGCTCAAGTTATTTTTTATTTTATGCTCAATTGCAGACAAAACAATATTGATTGTGTATCTCTTAAACAAAATTTTACCTCTTCTCCTTCTAATAATAGCTCCTGCATCTAACACGGCGGAATAGTTATTATTATCTATAAGACCATTTGCAGAGACAGTTTTTGTTAACAGTTATGTGTGTAACATTTTTATCAGCTGCTTTGTTTATAGTGCCTTGAGCAACACTTTGCCGGTTTCTGTATAGAAAACGATGCTGGCTTTGCAAATATGGATTGCCGCTACCATTGAATGTAATACCCGCTATGTTACACTTATTTACATAGAAACTTTAATTATCATTTGCATAAAACTCTAAATAGCACTTTTTACACAAGAAAGTAAACATTTAGATCAGTCCATCTTGTTTTTCACTAATTAAGTGAAAAGTAAAACCACACAAAAGTTCCGTGATTTAAAATTTCTTGCAACTTTTTATAGAAAAGCATGACCTTATCATAATATAATAGTCAATAATTTAGCCATGTGATAAAACTTTTAAGTGTGCCAGTCAAGCATTAATGATGATATTCGGGTCATTATACTGGAAATAGTCTTTTAAATATTTTGTAGTACAATTGATAATCTTCAGTATGATTGACCGTGTATATGACTTTTATAAGTCTATGTTATTTTTGATGAAAATTATTATTGCAGATAAAAGCCCTTTCACATTTATTTTAGTCTAGAATTAAATTAATCAAAATGAAAATAAGAACTTTGGCTCTTTATAACTGATCTTTAAATGTAAAACACTGACTTGAAATTATATAATTATCGGCATTTTTTTTAATTCATTGAACTTTTTAAAGATTTTGTTGAAACTCTACTGGTAAAAAAAAACAAATATATATATTATAGTTCTTGATGAAAATAAAGTATGCGCGTTACATCGCATCCCATCAAGAATTTCTAATGTAATTTTTGGTGTAAAGCTAAGACGTGATAATAACTGTAAACAATAGAATAACAAAATAATGAAAACATTTGTAAATACTTGCTTTATAACCTAATAAATATTATTTGACCGTAATAAAATAAAACAAGGTCTTCGGCATGAAAGTAAAAATTAATATTTTCGATTATTTTTGCAATATCTAACAGCCGGATCAGCGCGCGATTCTGATCCATCTAAAGATGCTAAATTTCAGCAAGCACTGTCAAATTCAATAGGAGTGACAGAAAAAACGGTTTTTTGATATAGAAGGGTAAATAAATTATATAACCTATAAAGTAAAATCACTTTATTAAAAATCGAAATAGCCCAATAGCTTTATTAAAACATGAGACACATAATTATTGTACGAGTGCTTACAATACTTAACATTATTTTACTGAAATCTCAGAAAGTTTTTTCTAATAGAATAAGAGTGACAAACGAGCACACAGTCCACCAGATGGTAAGTGTTTGCAACGGCCCATAGACATCTACATCTATTCTCGATTACGAATCAAAATGTAGATGCGGTGTCACCCGTGAGGACTAAGATGTAATGCCTCGTTTCCAGTAAAAAGGTTCTCCGGTTCTCTACACTCACCATACGAAACACAGCAGGGTTAAACTGCTATTTTACATGGTATTCTGTGACAGCGTGGCCCTTCCCCGGTCGAGCCGATCCATTCGTGCTACAACTATACCTACTACTAATATAGCTGCAGCATGGCTCTACCACGTAAGAAAAAATTGACGTTAAAAATTTAAGTATTTTCAGAAGCAACTCTGCAATATTTTCTATTCAGTGAATTTTTGTGGAATTGTGTTTTGCAAACCGCCACCTGGAATACGTACAATTTTTTTCGATAACGACGTGAAATTACAAATCGATCCCCATGCATTTCAATGTGGCTCTATTCAACCTCTTAATATGGACATACCTCGGGATTCAGAGATTTTAAAAGTTTTCATGCGCGGATAATGGAAGATATAATATTATATTATTACTGTCACGTGTGAGGCAACATTTATACTTAAAGTTGCAAGCGATGTGCCGGCATGAAATACTGTCTCGCTCTGCTGAGGTTTTTAGAGGCCAATTTGGCCTTCCCTTCCAAGTGACCACGAAACTGCACACTATTCGATATGTCGACGCCAAGGATTCCGATACTGGCTGAGGCAGCAAGGGGAGTGCCTTGAAACTGAGGAGATACGACAAAGGGGTTCTTTTTAGCGGTAAACGCGCAAACTTGTGTCTTCTGGGGATTGAACTGGACTAGATTTAGTCGGCCCCAATCCGCGACTTTGTTAAGCAAAGACTCAACTTCAGACAGAAGTTTGTCCCGGTACTCGGCGACGTTTTCCCGAGAAATATTGGCACGGCCGGTATATAAGGCATCACCAGTGCTGTCGTCTGCATAGCAATGAATGCTACCAGTTAGCAATTGTTATGCAATTTGATATGCAGGAGAAAGAGCGTTGGTGATAGCACGCAGCCTTGTGGAACACCAGCGTTGATAGGTTTGAAATCAGAGCATGCACCGTCTACTATGACCTTGATGCTCCGATCAGCAAGGAAACTGATGATCCATTTGCACAGTTTCTCGGGAAGCCCATAGGAAGGAAGCTTCGAAAGAAGCGCTTTGTGCCAGACCCGATCGAAGGCCTTCGCTGTGTCCAAACCAACGGCCAACGCCTCCCCCTTGGACTCTACTGCCTAGTAAGTAGACTAGAAGATCACCAGCTGATCGACCCCGACGAAAACCGTACTGGCGGTCACTAATCAGCTGGTGATCCTCAAGGTACCGGATGAGCTGGCAGTTTATAATGGCTTCCATTATTTTGGAGAACAAGGAGGTGACTGTCTGACTCTGTCACTGATGTGGTGCTACAGGGAATGGAACTATTTATTCCATCATCTGTGGTACCCATCTGAGGCAGATCTCAGCCTTGGTTTGGTCGCTCCTGTAAAACTGCATTACGCAGTAAGCAGGAGTGTTATCAAGCCTGGGCTGCGGCTTCGGCGACTCGGGATGTAAACACCAGCACACTTAAAAAGAAGTATAACTTCGCCTCCAGGTCCTTCAAAAGAGTTATTGCCAAGGCAAAGTCAGAGCACATAGGCAGAATTGGCGAGAAACTAGTTCGCCTTCCTTCGGGAACCCGTGCATTCTGGTCTCTCGCCAAGGCTGTCCAAGGGAATTTCTGTAAGCCATCACTACCATCTCTGCACAGGGAGGACGACTCACTGGCCCATGACGCAAAAGACAAAGCCGACCTTTTAGGCTCCCTTTTTGCGTCCAACTCGACTCTTGATGACGGGGGGAAAACACCGCCGACCATCCCGCGGTGTGAGTGCTCTATGCCGGATGTGCTGTTCTCACAGCGCTCGGTTTGCAAGGCACTTCTCTCCCTGGACATCCAGAAGTCGAGTGGGCCTGACGGAATCCTCCCAATTGTGCTGAGGACGTGTGCTCCGGAGTTGGCACCGTTCCTAACGCGTCTTTTTCGGTACTCCTACTCCCAAGGCGTAGTCCCGAATTCATGGAAGACAGCTTTTGTCCACCCGATCCCTAAAAAAGGCGACCGCTCAGACCCGTCCAACTATAGGCCTATCGCGATCACCTCCTTGTTCTCCAAAATAATGGAATCCATTATCAACTGCCAGCTCATCCGGTACCTTGAGGATCACCAGCTGATTAGTGACCGCCAATACGGTTTTCGTGGGGGTCGATCAGCTGGTGATCTTCTGGTCTACCTGACCCATAGATGGGCGGAGGCAGTAGAGTCCAAGGGGGAGGCGTTGGCCGTTAGTCTGGACATTGCGAAGGCCTTCGATCGGGTTTGGCACAAAGCGCTTCTCTCGAAGCTCCCTTCCTATGGGCTTCCCGAGAAATTGTGCAATTGGATCACCAGCTTCCTTGCAGATCGGAGCATCAAGGTTGTTGTAGACGGTGCATGTTCTGACTACAAGCCTATTAACGCTGGTGTTCCACAAGGCTGTGTGCTATCACCAACGCTGTTTCTTCTGCATATCAATGATATGTTGCTAACTGGTAACATTCATTGCTATGCGGATGACAGCACTGGTGATGCTCTATACATCGGCCGTGCTAATATTTCTCGGGAAAACGTCTCCGAGTACCGGAACAAACTTGTGTCTGAAGTCGAGTCTTTGCTGGACAAAGTCTCGAACTGGGGGCGACTAAATCTAGTCCAGTTTAATCCTCAGAAGACACAAGTTTGCGCGTTTACCGCTAAAAAGAACCCCTTTGTCGTATCTCCACAGTTTCAAGGCACTCCCCTGGTTGCCTCAGCCAGTATCGGAATCCTCGGCGTCGACATATCGAGTGACGTGCAGTTTCGTGGTCATTTGGAAGAGAAGGCCAAATTGGCCTCTAAAAAGCTTGGCGTGCTCAGCAGAGCGGGACAGTATTTCATGCCGGCACACCGCCTGCAACTTTACAAGGCGCAGGTTCGGCCTCACATGGAATACTGTTCCCATCTCTGGGCAGGGGCTCCCCAGTGCCAGCTCCTTCCACTTGACCGCATCCAGCGCAGAGCGGCTCGAATCGTCGACGACCGAGTTCTTTCCGATCGGCTCGACTCATTGGCGCTGCGAAGAGATGTTGCATCTCTTTGCATTTTCTTTCGCATCTACCATGGGGAGTGCTCTGAGGAATTGTTCGGATTAATCCCAGCCGCCAAATTTCACGAACGCACATCGCGGCAGAACTCCCGATACCATCCACACCATCTGGATGATTGGCGGTCCACCACTGTGCGATTTAGAAGATGTTTTCTTCCTCGCACGACTTCCTTGTGGAATCGATTACCATCAGCGATTTTTCCGGACCGATACGACTTAGGGACCTTCAAGAAAAGAGCGTACTCCTTTTTAAAAGGCCGGCAACGCATCTGCAATTCCCTCCCTGGTGTTGCAGTTGTTCATGGGCGGCGGTAGTCACTTACCATCAGGTGAGCCGCATGCTCGTTTGCCCCCTCTACTATAAAAAAAAAAAAAAAAAAGGTGATGGCGATAGGCCTGTAGTTGGACGGGTCTAAACGGTCGCCTTTTTTAGGGATCGGGTGGACCAAAGCTGTCTTCCATGAATTCAACCCTACGTTTTGAGAGTAGGAGTACCGGAAAAGACGCGTTAAAAACGGGGTTAACTCCGGAGCACACGTCTTCAGCACAATGGGAGGGACTCCATCGGGCCCACTCGACTTGCTGACGTCCAGGGGGATGAGTGCTTTGCGAACCGAGCGCTGTGTAAATCGCACATCCGGCATGGAGCACTCACATCGTGGGATGGTCGGCGGTGTGTTCCACCCGTCATCTAGAGTTGAGTTGGACGCAAAAAGAGAGCTCAACAGATTGGCGTTCTCCTTTGCGGCATAGGCCAGTGAGTCGTCCTCTCTGTGCAGAGATGGAAGAGATGGCTGACAGAAGTTCCCTTGGACAGCCTTGGCGGGAGACCAGAATGCACGGGTTCCCGAAGGAAGGCGAACGAGCTTCTCGCCAATTCTGCGGATGTGCTCAGACCTTGCCTTGGCAATGACGCTTTTGAAGGACCTGGTGGCAGAATTATACTTCTTTTTAAGTGCGCTGGTGTTTACATCCCGAGACGTTGATGCGTCAGCCCAGGCCCGGTAGCACTCCTGCTTACAGCGTGATGCTATTTTACAGGAGCGACCAAACCATGGCTGGGATCTGCCTCCGATGGGCACCACAGAGGATGGAATAAAAAGTTCCATACCCTGAAGTACCACATCAGCAACAGAATCGGCAACAACGCTGGGATCTTCCGGCGAGAAGCAAACCCGCCCCCAAGGGTAGGATGCAAAAAAAGACCGCATCCCGTCCCAATCAGCTGATCTATAGTGCCAAACACGGCGGCAAGCTGCAGATCGCAACTGCGATTGGAGCGTGAGTGGCACCGTACTCCGGATCAGACAATGGTCCGAAGAGCCCAGAGGGGCATCGACGGAGACCTGATATCCGTCCGGATGAGAGGTCAGCAGAAGGTGCAACAGGGAAGGTACATGGTCTTCTACATCTGGGATCCGCGTAGGCGAAGTAACCAGTTGTTTTAGATCATATGCCAAGGCAAAGTCATAGACAGATCTACCTGCATGATCGGTTAAACGAGAACCAAGCCATTCAGCGTGGTGGGCGTTGAAATCACCGTGTATCAAGATCTCTGCGGATGGGACCTGTTGTAGCACGGAGTATGCAGCCATTTGGACGTGGTCGATGAGTCGGTCTGTGTCGGCATTACCGCTATGGGACCTATAGAGGCACCCGTAGACGCGGGGATGGTCGTCTCTGTCTACGCGCAGCCATAGGATGGACAGGTCCGTACCTTCAAGACTGCCGAGGCGTCGAAAACAGATGTCCTCTCTGACGTATACGCAAACTCCAGCCCGGGGCACTAAGGAGTGTTCCAATTTGTACCCCGGGTAGGAGAGATATGAAGTATCAGACGGAGAGGACACCTGAGTCTCGGTTAAAAGAGCAAGGCCGGCTTCGCCGTCTCTAGATGGTAATGGACAGCGTTAAGGTTGGAATGAAGTCCCCTGATGTTGCAAAAATTCACGGATAGCGTGACAGGGGTCGCCTTGGTTGTATTGCTCCGCTTGACCCGAGCAGCATTAGTCGCGAGCGGAATTTTGCTCCCTCCCCCCCCCCCCCCCCCCCAGAATATGCGGGGCAGCCTGAGCACCCGCGCTCAGGAGTGAAGTAGGTTAGGTTAGGTTGGTCGTGGATGCTCAGCGAGGGATTCTTCAGGGGTGCTGGTACCCTCCTGGGGTAGTCTTTTTCACTTCACCTGCACTCACCAAGCGCAACGCAGAGGTAAACCTCTACTCTACGCTGGTATTCTGTGAGGTCGTGGTACAACCGCGGTTCGAGCTGGCCCATCCGTGCGACAGCAAAAGCTACCGCTTGGCTCTACCACTGTTGAACATACACTTTTATGTTCAGATTTAAAGGAAACTCCTTATTGCCCTACAACTTTTCAATCATTTTCCATATTACATAGACGTCACAAATAATATGTAAGTACGAGTATCAACATGAAAACATGTTTGGACTCAGTATTATTATTTCAGTTGTATTATTTAAGATTCAATATAATTTAGTATATAAATAGTGGGCAAAGTATATTTAATTTCACAAAATATGTATTACTTGAAATCAGATGCACAAAACTTTATTGCATTCCATTAATTCTATAATACATTAGCAACAATTACATTACAATATTTATTAAAAAATAAATAAATATGTCATACTAACATAAAAATAAATATAAATATAGATAAAATAATAAATAAATAAATAAGTCTTAATCTTAAGATACACAATAACACAACAACATAAGATAATATTCTCAATTAATGATGTAGAAAAAATTTGATGATAATATACTTACCGTTATTATTAGTCAGTATCAAAAGTCAAAAGTTATAGGTTTTGTGATAATTGCCTAGCTTGGCAGGAGAATTGGCAACTGCAGTTATTTGGAGACAAACTACAAGTATGTGGGAGGTCTATGTTCAACTGTGGAGGACATTTGTTAGGCTGTAAATGTATTAATTAACAATATCTAAAGCTTAATATGTACATAAGTTTTTTAAATGTTTGGTATGAATAATATTATCATTACATTTACATATACTTGCTATTTAATTAAATCAATTGATATTGTATTAATTGTTATAGGTATTGTACATTGTATTTATGCACATATACCCATACGTGATTTTTTGTTAAATACCTTGATATAAAAGTGTACTATATATTTAATATATAATTTTTTTTTAAATATATTATTTCACAGCTTTCCTAAGGAATCAGCTATCCGTAACTATTAGATAATCGCTACTGGTAGTGATTATAGGTAACCAACAAAACTTAGCAGTGTACCTATGCTCAAAACATTTTGAGCCTCATTGTTTTAGGTGGACTAAAATATGCTTAACTTATGTAATTTATAATATAATTAAGATAATTTTTTTAAAATGTTATAATTTCTTGTTGTTTCTCCATAAGTGATATAAGTTTGACCTTGTTGGTAGTTATGATTTTTGACATTGTTCTGTATGTATTAAAAATTGACTAGCATTGCTTATTTTATTTTCAAATACTGCCATTCTGTATTATTATGACTTGTAATAATTTTATAGTAATTTATATTTATTTGATTTTCATTGTGTAATTTGGTTGCATGACAATGACAAAATATTTACTTACAGGCGGATTGATTAAACATGAATCCTCATTTAAAAATGTAGGAACTTTAACTGTACTACTATGTTTTATGCAAATTTAGATTTAAATAAAAGAAATTAATAAATAATTTAAAGTCCTGACCTAAATATACAAGTGAATAATTTATTATGGAATAATAATTGTAAAACTGACTGGGAATTCCTACCAATGGGACATTTAATCCACCCTTAATCCCTTTTTTAAAGGTGTTATAAACAATGTGTAAATAAATTAAGAAATAAATGTAATAATTATGATAATTTCCATTTAATTGACATAAATATTGTAATAAAGATGTTTTTGACAAGAGAGAGTATTACATAGGCTGCACTAAAAGTATCGGGAATGGAATATTTCCACTGTTCCTGTCATATTAAAATCTTTTTAATTGAAAACTCCTTGGTTTTAAAAATCGAATACCATTTATTTATTTAAAAAAAGATTCTCAGTCTTGTCACAAGGTTTTGTCAACCTTGTTTAGTCGTTGAGAAAATGGAATTGACTCGAGTAAATTCAATTTTTTATTATGACTTTCGAAGTGGTTTAACACAAAAACAGTGTGTTGACCGGATGATTTCTGCATTTAGTGATGAAGCCCCATCCAAAACCACAATTTATCGCTGGTTTGCTGAATTTCAACGTGGACGTGTCAAGCTCAGTGATGATCCCCGTCAAGGTCGACCAAAATCTGCAGTCACGCAAGAAAACGTTGATACTGCGCGTAAACTGATTGAGGAAGATCGACATGTGACATACCGCGAAATTCAGGCAACGTTAGACATTGGCATGAGTCAAATAGAAATAATCTTGCATGACCAACTAGGTGTAAAAAAGTTGTTTTCCCGATGGATACCGCATTCGCTCTGTGAAGAGCAAAAAGCGGCTCGCGTTACTTGGTGTGTCAGAACTCTTGAAAGATTCCACGCAGGATCCTCAAATGCTGTATACAACATCGTATCAGATGACAAATCCTGGATATACGCGTACGAACCCGAAACAAAAAACCAGTCACGAGTTTGGGTGTTCGAAAATGAGTTAAAGCCAACAAAAATTGTTCCTTCACGGAGTGTTGCAAAAAAAATGGTGGCCACGTTTGTCTCCCAAACTGGTCATGTTACGACTATTCCTCTTGAGGGACAAAGAACGGTTAATGCAGAATGGTATGCTAGCATTTGTTTGGCACAGGTCGTTTCTGAACTCCGTAAAGAGAACTACAACCGCCGCATCATCCTCCATCACGACAATGCGAGTTTTCACACCGCACACAGAACAAAAGAGTTTTTAGAGCAAGAAAACATAGAATTATTAGACCATCCGCCGTACAGCCCCGACCTAAGCCCTAAGGATTTCTATACTTTCCCTAAAATAAAGAATAAATTGCGTGGACAGATATTTTCATCACCTGAAGAAGCTGTGGACGCCTAGAAAACGGCCATTTTGGAGACCCCAACTTCCGAATGGAATGATTGCTTCAATGATTGGTTCCATCGTATGGGAAAATGTGTCAAATTTCGCGGAGAATACTTCGAAAAGCAATAAATACATTTTTAAATAGTAATTTTGAGTGACTTCCTTGATTCCCGAAGCTGCCCTCGTACCTATCTAAGTATAGTTTAGGAGTTGTGCCTTATTATTTATACCATTAAAATATATTATATACAAGGCATATAATATATATATATATATATATATATATATATATATATATATATATATATATATATATATATATATATTATTACCCTTCTAAAAATAACTTACTTAATACGCTTATAAAAATTCTTCTATTACCCTTCTAATCCGATTCTACTAACCAGCACCCAAGAATTTCTGCCATGCAAAAGTATAAATCAAGTTTATAAATGCATATTTTTGAGAAATTCTAAAGCTACTCAAACCAAGAATTACAACGAATGCTCTTGAAAGAAGACAAAAATTTTGTTAAATTTGTTGTTTATTAATGTGATGAAAAATTAATAAATAATCGTTTCTCTATTTTAATTTTATTGAATTATATTTAATATAATTGTGTTTTATTTGTTTTACTTAATGTAACATTGTTAATAACTCTAAATGTTGTGTAAGTACACAAAATTTAGCTCTTTTTCCTTTTTAAATTTCAATATATTTTCATTTAAATAGAATATGTATCTTTACAGTCTATCAAAAGTCCACTGTTGAACATAAACATGATTATAGTTATTTTCCATAGTTTCAACGCTTGGCAAGCGGGTTGGCAACCACTGTTTTTTTTTATTTAGCTGTTATCTGGAAAATGCTGCTGTTTATCTTCTTTGATGTTTCCCTATGTTGCCCCATACACCACCCATGGAATGATATGAGGTAGCAGATAATCTTACACTGCATGGTAAATTAAAATAGAATGTTATAAAACATTCGCTTTTATTTTTATATACATATTACAAAAACAAACCCTTTATTGATGCTTTACAACGTATATTAACTAAAACATTTTACCACCTTAACCATTAGGTAACATGGTTAAGTCACCTAACCATAAGTAAGTCACCTAAAAAAGGCCTTCCCTAGATATCCTCATAGGATGGCTTTTGCCATAGTTGCCACCCCTGCGTAAAAATATGCGTTATGCTGGTTGGCCACCATAGATTTTTATTATTTTAAGTTTTCATCGGGAAAATGCTGCTGCCCCATCCCCATCTTGTATTATTGCTTGCGACGCGGGGTAGCATCATTCTGTGTACAGTCAAAGTCTCTTGTACGCCACAACTTGCCGCACACAAGACACTAACTTAGCAAAACATGCAGGAAATCGCGGGAAGAGGCTCATAACCGTGTTTTGTACTACAAAACCTAAGTGGAAACCTTTTCCTTTCGGAGGTCTGTGTTCAGCACTGAACTTGTGATGAAATGGTATGTTAAAACATTATTGATTTTTTTTTATAAAGCAACAAAACTCGACACGAGGAAATTTTTGTTTATTATTTAATATTAATATAAGTACATACATAACATATTGTTATTTATTAGCAATATCACACTTTGTGCTAGTAGCGTCTTTACTTGTGCCGTCGAAATCCAAACAGTTTATTAAATGTCCAGTAAAATCGTCGATGCGCCGTTGAATACGGAATGATGATTCTGTTTTTACGCCGTTTCCGCTCGTAGTTTTAGTCACAGAATGTATTTTCAAGAGAAATGAATTAATCATCTGAATTATAAAAGAACATTTTTTTATGGTAACAATTAAGTTTTTTGTATGAATTTAAGTGCTGTGAATATAAATAAACCTATAACGGGGAAAATGGAACAATATCTGGTAACCCAGGGAAAGTACCTCCCGCCTCAAATGGAGTTTTGACGGGAACTTGACCTGGGGCGGTTTGTTGCTCCTGTATTATTGTTTAAATAATGGTTTGAAGTGGACTTTGATATATAAAAGTGTTGCGATTTTGTGTATTAAGTGTCTGCGCATATGAACTATTAGTGGAAACTGTGAAACAAGTGCTCTGATGGTGATGGATTCTCAAGATAAGCTGTTTGTTTGCATAGGCGCCTTTAGATACCATCGCCAACTGTCAGCTGCCTGCTGGCTCAAGTTGCCGTCAAAATCTCCCAAGAGCTGCACAATGTGACGCATCAACATATTGTGAAGCAGTGAACTATGAAGAAATTATAATAAACCGAATAAAAATACTCAAGACTTGGCCTAAAGGTCTAGATACCAGGCCATAAACTCCAAAAAAAAAAAATCCCGCCTCAATCCTCTATCTACGGATTAGTTTAATAATTTAATCAGTGTTACTTATCTATGTGTTGTTGCTTTCAGTTAAAATTGAAATAAAAACTAAAACATTTAAATTCAAAAGATAAAATCGAAAATCGAAATAATAAACCATAAATAAAATAATAAAATAAAAAATTCTAAATCTGAACTATATTTTATTATAATAAACTGAGTTTAATAGTTTACTCAGTGTTACTTATCTGTGTTGTTGCTTTCAGTTAAAATCGAAATAAAAACCAAAACATTTAAATTCAAATTCAGATAAAATCGAAATAATAAACCATAAATAAAATAATAAAATAAAGAAATTCTAAATCTGAACTATTTTATTATAATAAACTGAGTTTAATAGTTTAATCAGTGTTACTTAACTATGTGTTGTTGCTTTGAGTTAAAATTGAAATAAAAACTAAAACATTTAAATTCAAATTCAGATAAAATCTAATATCGAAATAATAAACCATAAATAAAATAATAAAATAAAGAAATTCTAAATCTGAACTATATTTTATAATAATAAACTGATCTATATTTTAGTGTAGTAATATAATAAGTGTTTTATCATTTACTTTTAGAAATATTTGGTACCCCGGCTTAGTACTTCTAATAACATAAACATAAAATCAAAATAAAGCTATAAAACTAAAATTCTAAATCTAACGACCAAAAACTATATTTTATTATAATAAACTGATCTGTATTATTATAAGCCATAAGACACTTAGAATTAAAAATTGTATAATATAATCCGTTAAGATTTGGTTCGTATATACCATTACCTGAAAAAATACATAATACAAAATCATGCTTAAATTTAAAAAAACAATGGTAAACACTGCTTTCCTTGGAGTATTTTAGCTCATTTGTATCCAACTACAAGTTATCCTTATAGAGTGAATTCATACCCTCAAAAAATAATGTGACCGGACCCGCCGTATAAAACTTTAAAAAGAAAGATAATGCATGTTAACTTACTTTACTTAAATAAAAATAATAAACATCATTTTTGTTTGATAAAAAGGTTTGATAAACTCGTACACAAGCAATTAACTAAGCATAAATCTAAAATACATTTATGTGAAGAATGTTTTTTATATTTTAACACTGCAGAAAAACTTTTAAATCATGTTTATGCGAGGATCCAAACCATTTTACCGGAAGAAAATACTAAACTTTATATTTCAAACTATGAAAAGACTCAAAGAATTCCTACTGTAATATACGGCGACTTTGAGAGTTTATTACATGAGTATTCAGACAAAAATAAAACTACGTATGTGGAAAATATTCAAATCCATGAGGCCAGTTGTTTTGCATATTATATATTTTGTGATTCTAAGCCCGAACTCAATAAATTAGTTTCCTATCGAGGGTCAGAGTGAGCTAAAAAATTTATTGAATCAATTAGTAAAGATGTTAAACGGTTACATAAATTACTTTCAAATAATACACCTCTGGTAATCGGTGAAACAGGGCGAGACTATTTGAATAATGTAAAGGAATGTCATTTGTGTAAAAAAATATTTAGTTATACAGATATCATAGTTGCAGATCATGATCACTTTACTGGAAAATACAGAGGACCAGCTCATAACGAATGTAATTTAAAAGCTAAGACATTCTCATTCATACCTATAATATTTCACATCCTTTCTGGTTATGATTGCCAAATAAATGGCAATCATCATAAAGGAACTTTCAGCCATTTGCTGTCGTATAAATCTAATACCCCGAAATAAAGAAAACTTTATTTCATTTACTAAGTTTAATCCAATAGAATATAATAATAATAATAAGAACTCAGCTCAGTTGAAATTCATTGACACTTTCAACTTTTTGAGCTCGAGCTTAGGTAATTTAGTGAAAACGATGGAAGCGAAAGATTTTAAAAATTTACGCAAGTATTTTGAAGATAATTTTTTATTTAATTTGGTTCGAAAGAAAGGTATCTACTGTTATGACTTTACAGATTCATGGGATTGGTATGAAGAAAATCAATTACCAGAGCAATCGAAATTTTTCAATCACCTTACATCTCAATCTGTTTCAGATGAAGAATACATTCATGCATTGAAGGTATGGAATGATTTTAAAATCTGTAACTTAGGTGAATACACCGATTTATATTTAAAATGTGATGTATTACTGTTGTGTGATGTTTTTGAAAAATTCCGAGCTATGAGTTTAAAACATTATAGTCTTGACCCATGTTACTATGTCTCATCCCCATCATTAAGTTGGGATGTAATGTTGTTTCATACGAACATACAATTAAATTTACTTTCAGATATTGAAATGTACCAATTTTTAGAGAAAGGAATTCGCGGTGGTCTTGCTCAATGTTCTCTAAGATATGCAAAAGCAAACAATAAATACATGTCCTATTATGACAGCAAGGATAAAAACAAGTTTTTAATATATCTTGATTGTGTAAATTTATATGGTTTTGCTATGATGCAAAAGTTACCAACGGGGAACTTTAAATTTCTAAGTGAAAAAGAAATTAATCAATTCGATGTAATGAGTGTTCCTGAGGATAGTGATATTGGGTATATTCTTGAAGTACACTTGCACTATCCAATTGAAATACATGATGATCATTCAGATTTACCATTTGCAGCAGAAAAGTTTGCTCTGCCAGGAAGCAAACATAAAAAAAATTAATAGCTATTTTGTACGATAACTGTAAATATTGTCGTGAAGCGACAATTAAAAAAAAGAGAACCTAACCTAAGAACAACAAAACAACAAAAGTAGACCAATAAAATAATATATTTAAAGTTTTAGAAAGGTATTTACAATTTTATAAAAAAAATGAAATATGATGATGATGGATGAAGTGAGATTACAATTAGATTAAAAAAAAATAAAGATAGGAGAATAGGAGAATATAGTATTATAGTGGAGCCTAAAGGTTGAAGTGACACGCTGCTTTTGTAGAAGTAGGCACACGCGGAGCTTGAGGTTTCTTAGCGGCGACGGCACGCAGCGCCTGGACTGGGCACACGCAGCGTCCGGAGCCGGCGCACGTAGCGCCTGGGCTAGGTGCGCTCAGCACTTGGAGCAAGCAGTCGCAGCGCCCAAAGGTAGCGCAGGCAGTAGGTGCACTCGGCGGCTGGAGCAAGCAGTCGTAGCGCCTGGAGTAGTGTGGCCCCGCGCTTGAAGTAGACTTCGCCGACGACTTCACGTGTAGATGGAGGCTTGCAGGATCCCGGGGCAATGCGGCCCCGGGATAAGGCCTTTAGTAGATGTTTCTCCTTTGAGAACTGAAGCGAGACTTTTTTTTATTCTCCAATTGTTCGGCTTTTATACCTTTTTAGAGAGAACGAGAAATTATTTAAATTAAAAGGAAATTTATTGTAAATGACCTATAGCCATAGAGTATTTATGTGAAAATATTAAATTAGGAACAACACACCAGTGACGAATTTGAATAAAAGTTACCATAACAACCATATAAATAATGGCTGTCAAATATAAAATTTTTGGTTTTAGGAATATAATTGAAAAATCATTACATTTAAGTAAGAAATGAGATATTATTCATATAGGAAAAACTAATGCGCGGCAGCGCGCACGAAGCCTTAAATTGTAAAGTTACAGAGAACTCAATAAAAGACTGAAAAAGGTAAGACTCCATTGACAGCGATTTTAAAAGGTGCTGATACTGTGAAAATACGAAGTGAAAATGATTTGTTATTGTGTAAAAACGTTACAGGATCCTATGGAAATAAAGGTGATGCAAAATATAAATGCAGAAAATCAAAAACAGAATGGAAAAATAGTATAAAGTGATGCAAAACATGAATGCAGAAAATCAAAAACAGAATGGAAAAATAATATAAAATAATATGTAAGTAGCATAACACTACATTTTCCCCCCGACCCTGGAAAATTTTTGACTCAGCAAAATTTTGACATGTACATTCTAAAATAAATCATAAAAACACAGCTTTGCAGAAACAGACATCAACAGGCAAAATCAGATATACTATCTCTTACATTCATCATCTGCATTCAGGTAAGGGTGGAGTTCACATTCAATGACTACCACTCTAAAAGTGTGTTTTCGAAACGACATTAAGGCTTATTTAAGGAGTAGTCATCCGCTCCTGCGTGGAAAAAAAATAAATTAGTCGAAGAGACACCACTCTAAAAGTGTGTTTTCGAAAGGACATTCAGGCTTATTTAAGGAGTTGTCAACCGCTCCTGCGTGGAGATAAAAAATTAAGGGAGTAGTCAGCTGCCCCCAAGTGAAGATAAAGATGAAGAAAATTAAGGGAGTAGTCAGCCGTTCCCAAGTGAAGATAAAGATAAAGAACTTACTCTTAAGCAAGCATTAGTCGCTATGAAGTTGAAGAACATTGGAACACTAAACAAACAAACAAATTAAAAGAAATTAAAATAATAAGGTGAAAATGGTGATATTTATACATATATACAAATTAACAGTTATATTTATACATATATACAAATTAACAGTTAATAAATGTTTAGAAAAGTTATGATTCGTCTCGTTTCAGCTTTCAAAAACAATTTTATATGAAAAAAAAAATGAATGATGAATGAGTTAAGAACGAAAGAGAAAGCAATTAAATCAAAAGGGAATGGACAAGGCGCATTAAAGGTGAAGAAAAGAGAAAAAAAAAAAATTTAATCAAGCTTTAGTCGAAGAGACCGAAGCCCATATCTTCATAGTCAGATTAGATTCTTCCTTCTTGGTCTCTTTCTCTTCCTTCTTCTCCTCAGCTGCCGGCGCTGCAGCAGCGGCGACCGCGGCCACGGGCGCTGCTCCACCGACGGGCAAACTTCTCACGATCCTGCGCGATCAGCTCTTCAACACTCTTGCCATTGAGTTCCGAGATGACCTTCTTCAGTATCTCGGATTCAGTGCCTCAGTACCCACAGAGCTGAGGATCTTCTCAACGTCAGCCGACGCCTGGCCTGCAGGATCCCAGCGACTGGTTTGCAGGATGCGCCGACGACTTCAATTGTAGATGGAGGCTTGCAGGATCCCGGGGCAATGCGGCCCCGGGATAAGGCCTTTAGTAGATGTTTCTCCTTTGAGAACTGAAGCGAGGCATTTTTTTATTCTCCAATTGTTCGGCTTTTATACCTTTTTAGAGAGAACGAGAAATTATTTAAATTAAAAGGAAATTTATTGTAAATGACCTATAGCCATAGAGTATTTATGTGAAAATATTAAATTAGGAACAACACACCAGTGACGAATTTGAATAAAAGTTACCATAACAACCATATAAATAATGGCTGTCAAATATAAAATTTTTGGTTTTAGGAATATAATTGAAAAATCATTACATTTAAGTAAGAAATGAGATATTATTCATATAGGAAAAACTAATGCGCGGCAGCGCGCACGAAGCCTGAAATTGTAAAGTTACAGAGAACTCAATAAAAGACTGAAAAAGGTAAGACTCCATTGACAGCGATTTTAAAAGGTGCTGATACTGTGAAAATACGAAGTGAAAATGATTTGTTATTGTGTAAAAACGTTACAGGATACTATGGAAATAAAGGTGATGCAAAATATAAATGCAGAAAATCATAAACAGAATGGAAAAATAGTATAAAGTGATGCAAAACATGAATGCAGAAAATCAAAAACAGAATGGAAAAATAATATAAAATAATATGTAAGTAGCATAACACTACAATATGTTATTGATTATGAGCATTTAAAATAATGTTTACGTCATTGACTCATTTTGTTCAAAGTTTATAGGATATTGTTATTTAGTGAAAATGCATTTTTAGCACCATATATTTTATTAAATACAACACTTAGACAAAACGCTGCTTCAGACTTTGAAAGAGATTTAAAAAAAAAACAAAAAAAAAATATTTTTGGAAAGACGATAGAGAATAAACGAAAACAAGTCGATGTAAAATTGGTTAATGTATGGAAAGATACATCCAATAAGACTAATAAACTATGTGGAGCTGAAAAATATGTAAGTGCTCCTAATTTTAAAAATTTGTCAATAATTTCAGATTCGTTAGTAGCAATCCAGTTAGAACTAACAAAAGTTATCCTTGATCGCCCAATTTACATTGGGTTTTCAATTCTGGATTTAGCTAAGAGTCGTTTATATCATTTTCATTACTCTATAATGAAACGCATGTATAAAAATTCACTGCAACCCTGTTATACTGATACTGATAGTCTGCTGTATCTAATAAATACAAATGATTTTTATGAAGACATGAATAAAAATATAAAATATTTTGATACAAGTAATTTCAAAAACAATCAGTATGATATGCCCAAAGTAAATTGTAAAATTCCAGGGTTTTTCAAAGACGAAATGGATGGTGATATAATAACTGAATTTGTTGAACTAAAATAGATACTTATAATTTCGGCAATTGCTGCAGTAGAACTTCCTTCACTTTTGCTTAGCTCAGAATAAGTGCCTATGTGATGACTCTTGAAATTATTTTTTTTAAATTGGTAGTATTTCTACGATTTTAAACATCTGTTTACACATTTTACATTATCCACCCATGTCACATTTAATTAAAAGAAAGCCCAAGCGTTTGATTTAGTTGGCGTGGCCATATTAAAATCTTTTTAAAGTAATAGTTTACGCTCACAGAACAGGGTGCCAAGTGCGAGATGTTGTTTTACGCGCTCGATATCGAGAAAGTTAACTACAATTTGTATGGAATAAAATCAGCGCCAGCTAGTGGCAATAATCGGAATCACCATCGAGCATTGACTCTCATTCGTCAGTGAGAACGTTAACGCACGTGATTGGTTGGAGCGGCAATCGAGACGTAAAATTTTACGCGGTCGATATCGAAATAGTTTTCACCTAAATTTTTACAGTGAGATAGAAGAGTGAGAATAATTGTTGAAGAGTTAATTTTATTTCATTTTGTGAGAACGATATATAATTTAGGCAGGCCGTTTTTTTTTTCGTTAGGAGGATGTTTGCAGCCACAAAGAAATGTCTTTCTCATCTATTATTATTCGTTATTAATGAATAACTAATAATAATAGATGACTACTATTATAAAGCCAGTGCTGAAGCAAGAGCTTGTGCATATTTTAGTCCGTTGTTACACCCCAATGACAGGTAGGTAATTTAAGGATAGATATCGCCTTTTCCAAGAAAGTATTCAAGTTTTTGTGTAAATAGCGTTTGATAAATCCAAGTTCCTAACATCAATATTTAATAATTAAGTCAGTAGTAAGTATCATAAGTTCACTTAACACTAAGTAACTAAATTACATTTACTGCTCCATAAATGTCAACATAAAATCATATTAGAATGAAAACACCTTCATGTTTTTTTGCTTTCAATTTAATACTTTCAATAATTAACATTAAAATAAAATGGCTAATTCTCAATCTCATAATAATAACACAAACTGACGAAACCTTGATCAAATTACGAAACATAAACAAATAGCTAAATAATGAATTGTGATTCCGATTATTGCCACTAGCTGGCGTTGATTTTATTCTATACAAATCGTAGTTAAGCCTGCTTTTCACTACGGGATATAATCTATACTAATATAATAAAGCGGAACAGTTTTTTTTGTTTTTTGTTTGTTTAAACGCGCTAATCTCTAGAACTACCAGTCCGATTTCAAAAATTCTTTATGTATATTATAGCCAGATTCATGTGGAATAGTATAGGCTATCTAGCATTAAGCTATATCACTCAGCTAGCCTTAAATATGGATATTTGTTAAGCAAGTCAGAAGAAAAAGCACTCCCGAAATGATTTATCCGCGTACGCTGGTGTTATCGTTAGGGATATGTAAATACAATGTTCTAGAAAAATATAGATCTTTACTCCGTCTAAAAAAAAGTCCGCGATACCATATGTCTATTTCTTATACATAAGCCATAATTAGGTATTTTGTGACAAAAAATATTGAAAATTTAAAAGTGATTTATGAGCGTTTTTATTAGGCATGGCCTAATTATCCTTACGAACGAAAGTTACTTCATCATCAAGACAATTTTATGTAGATAAACTTTGTTCTTTATACCATGTTGTTTGGACGTATAGTTTAAGAGATAATCTAAAATTAAAATAATTCAATACTTGGCTGGGCGCGCGCCTACGCATAAACCCTAGCCGCCCGGTGAGAACTGCGAGAAGCCAGTATAGAAAGCTTCTAAGAGCGTGGTTAGTTCAATCATTATAGCTAAAATAAATTGAAAATTAATTGAGTACTTTTATGACAATGATTAGTTACATCTTTATTTCTGAACACTTTCATTTCAAAAAAAAAAAGTCCCGCTGGTTTTCTTGCTGGTTCTTCCCAGGACAGAGGTTTTTTTTTCGAACCAGTGGTAATTATACAAAAGAGTGACTTTCAATAAGCATTATTTATAATCTATATTGAATAAAAAAGTTTCTGTTTCTGTTTCTGTTTCACGTTGCTATCGTTTTTTGAAAATTTAATTGATTAATAAGTATAAGAGTTTTATAGCTCAAGAACCATTTCATGCCTACACACTTCTCATGTAATCGTGTACGGATTTCTTTAAAACTGGAAAAAACCGCGCTTCGTGACACTTTCTGTGTTGTGGGGGGGGGGGACGCTCAACCGGGAGGGGGAGGGAAAGTGGATAAAACTTAACTTCGCTCTACATCATACATAATTTGCCGACAGATAAAAGTACTCCATTAATTGTGCCAATTTTTCCATCCATTGCTATCAAATAAAATATTTAATTTCAATTATAAAATGCTTTAGGGCATGTCACGCACCACCGACACGTGATGACGCGGGTGAAACCGCGGGGCACAGCTAGTATAATATATATTACATCTCGAGATATAAATTAATATCGCTCACTATACATTTTATATGGAACCGTTTACACTGAGCTATAATATATATTACATCTCAAGATATAAATATTTTTTCGATCGACCGAGCGATATTTTCATTTTATATTTCTCCCCCTGTACCCCGCACACTGTTCCGTGCCCCCGTAGACGGTGTACGGGGTAAAGGGGGGTAATCCAATGACCAATGACGAATTCACACTGGTTAAAAGATATATCTCACAGTGTGAAAGCCAATCACGGGATATAATTTATATAATATATATTATATCCCATAGTGAAAAGCCAGCTTTAACGTTCTCGATATCGAACGCGTAAATAAACAAAATCTCCCACTTGGCACACAGTTCAACTTTTCGTATCGCAATAATACAAAGAATGAAATATCATATAACACTGACATCGGTATCGGATAATAAAAGAAACAAAATATTATCATATTTTGTTTTTTACCTTTATTACTATTATTACCTTCATAATTCATACACTACCGTTTTAGATGTAACTCGAATCTACTCTCATTTAATGTGTAGGTACTAAGTAAGACAATAATTAAAACAAAGTAAGAACTTTGTTTTAGTTATTCTGCCCCCTCCCCGGCAATACGATAGGTATGCATAATCTATAATCATAATCTAACCAGTTCATACGTTAGGACGTTACTGTTTGTTGATGTTTAGGTTTTGGTTGATATGATTTTTTCATACGATCTTATAGCCATATGAATCGATCTGGGTGAAGATCGCATTCCCTTGAATCAATTCAAAAATCGGCAGATCGTATGGCCGTGAATCGATCTTCCAGAAAATCAATTCAGATCGGGCATCCCTAGTACAAAGAAGAGAAAATAAAAATCCAGATAGAATAAATTAAAACTTCTTCACTGCTATGTTTACTCTTCATAGAATTGCTTTATTATTAATATGTTTTGTATTTTTAGATGACCTGATATATGTAAGGTGGTTTTAATATGCTTGTCATATTGGATGCACCACATTTAATCAAATGAATGCGTAACAATTTTTTAACAAAAAATATACAATACCCAGAAAATATTTATAAATGGACAGATATTGTAGATGTGTATAAGACAGACAGTGAACATGCAGAAACACGGTTATTACACAAACTTAACGAAAAACATATTAGTCCTGAATAAATAAAAAAAGGTATAAAATAATTGTAATTTTATTTCAATTACATGTAATTTAAATTTTGTACATGTAATACATTTTCTCATTTCATTTCTAATCAAATTCTTATGGATTATTTCCAGGTTCAGAATTGTGTTCGTATATTTAGTAAAACCATGGCAGGGCCCTTAAATTATACCTCTGCATTTTGTAAGTTATTATATTAATTATTTTATTGGATTTATAGCACCACTTACCATATAAAATACTGGTCTACAGTTTTACTGTAGACCAGTATTTTATATGGTGAGTGGTGAGAACCAGAGATCCTTTTTATTAGTAACAAGGCATTCTTTAATCTTCAAGGGTGACAATGCATTTGCATTTTGATACTTAATCGAGGATTAATGTAGGTGTCTGTGGACCACACCATTCACTTACTATCAAGTGAAATGGGTGCTTGCTTGTCATGTTTAATTCTATAAAAACATGAACTTCTTCTGTAACTAAAAATATTGTACAGAGTATTTAATGATATTTCATTTAATAATATTTCAGATATTTATTACAGCTCATTATTGGAATGGGCAGCCAGTGAGCAAAATACTGCAGATATAATATTGTTACGAGCTTGGGGTTCGAGACAATTAAAACTGACGATTGAACCAAAATTGACACTTTAATTACGGAACACTAATTACAACTTAAAAACACACTAATAATAAAACACGATTGTATTACTGATCACGTTAGTTCGAAGTTATATCACTTCGAAGTATTCGCTTATATCGCCAATTCAATACTGACTTGGTCGTGGTCTATACCGGCCTTATCTAGGGCCTTAGATAGTTTCCAGAACCTTCTACTGTAGCTACATCTAGAATGTTCGAGTACATATCTGTCCCGAAATTTCTAGAAGGATCTTGACTCTCCTAGTTCTGCTACTCGACACTAGAGGGCGCTAGTAGTAACTAGTGTTACCATGTACAAAACATTAATAGTGGCGCGCAACACTGCCCTCTCCTAAGACATGCTCGTCCCGAGCATTATTGGCTCCATAATAACGCGCCAGTCGATCCACATGGACGATCTTAGGAGTACCTCTGGCACTTTTCTGTATCCGGTAGGTTACGTCATTGATCCTTGTCACAATCCGGTACGGTCCGTCCCATTTAGCTTGAAGCTTAGGAGATTTCCCTTTGCTGTGAACTGGATTGTATAACCACACTAGTGAACCTTCGTCAAACTCTTTGTTGTTCATTTTGCGGTCATACCGTGTTTTCATCTTCTCAGACGTTTGCTGGGCCGTCTGTCTGACGTGCTCATAAATGTAATTCATTTTGTTCCGCAAGTCATTTGCATAATCGGTTATACTGCGTGGGGCATCAGGTGGTATTCCGGTGATCAGGTCTGCAAGCAGCCGTAATTCTCTCCCAAAATTTGCGAAAGCTGGCGTCACTGATGTACTTTCGTGAACAGCGCTTCGATATGACAACAAAAACGGTTGTATGTGCCTGTCCCAGTCTCGTTGCCGTTTTTCCACAACTTTTGCCAGGTACCTTTCCAATGTCTGATTAAATAGTTCTACCATTCCATCAGATTGTGGGTGGTAAAAAGTTGTTTTTGTTTTATGAGTACCCATAACTCGGCAAGTTTCCTGGAATATTTGAGACTCAAAATTCCTTCCTTGATCGCTGTGATTCTCTAATGGTACTCCAAAACGACAGAAGACTTCATGAACTAGTTTATCTGAAACTGTTGAAGCTTCTTGATTTGGAAGGGCGAAGACTTCTGGCCACTTAGTGAAGTAATCCATCACGACCATCAAATACTTGATAACACTTTCACTTTCCGGAAACGGACCCGCAACGTCTATGGCTATCCTCTCCCATGGTGCACCAATATTGTACAATTTCAATGCGCCTGTACTACGAGTTTGAGGTCCCTTTATAGCCGCACAACTTGTACATTTGCAGCACCAGTCCTCGACATCGTCACGACAGTGGACCCAGTAAAACCGTTCTCGAATCTTCAGTAGAGTTCGTTTAACTCCCAGGTGGCCTCCTGAACAACCACTATGGTACAGCTGTAGAACATACCGGTACTTTAGCCGTAGGGACAAACATTTGCAAATGACAACTGTATCCCCAACCATTTTCCCATTTACGGCACAGGACTCCATCCTGAATCAGCAAGCTGTCCCATTGAGCGCAATAGCTTTTCGTGGTCGAACTCATCGCTGAGACGTCGCTCCACTTGGGCTTAGGAGCACTGGCCTTCATCCATTCCAGAATCGGCTTAATGTCCGAATGTTCCTGCTGTGCATGTTGTAGGTTGTCCTTCCACTCATTGATGAGCTCGTCTGTCCTGAGTATCCTCACAGATACCACTTCCTTATCCTCTTGCCTAGTACAATGCTTGCAATCTTCAGGGCAAGTTCTTCTTGACAATGCATCTGCATTGCCATGATATTTCCCGCTGCGATGTTGGATCACAAAATCGTATTCCTGCAGTAGTTCAATCCATCTCGAAATTTGTCCTTCCAGATTTTTGAACTGCAATAGCCATTTCAGTGCAGCATGGTAAGTTCGTAAGTGGAATTTCCGCCCCAAAAGATATTTGCTAAAATGCTTGCTGCAAGGACTTTACTACAGCAAGCAATTCCCGTCTTGTGACACAATAGTTCCTTTCCGGCTTTGACAAATACTTGCTGAAGTACGCTATCACAATCTCTTGATCACTATTCCGTTGAGATAACACACTGCCAAGTCCTCTATCACTTGCGTCAGTGTCAACTATAAATTCCTTGCCCGCATCAGGGTACCCTAAAATAGTTGTTCTGCACAGACGGTCCTTGAGCTCCTGGAATGCAATATCGCAACTTTTATCCCAGCAGAAATGTCGCTTCTCCTCGGTTAACTCGTGCAGCGGTTTGGCTATATCTGCAAAGTTGTTTATAAATCGCCGACAATAAATAAACGAAAAGAAATAAAACCAAAAGTGCTCTAACCTGTGTCTTGTCTTTTGGAACCGGCCAATCCTTGACAGTGGCAATTTTCTCTAGATCCGTGCGGATACCTTCTTTCGACACTACATACCCCAAAAAACTAACTTGCCATTTGAATAGTGAGCATTTCTTCGGACTCAACTTGAGGTTGGCACTCTGGATCTTCATGAGCACGCGTCCCAGGTTTTGAAGGTGTTCCTCAAACGTACGGCCTACGATGATGATGTCATCCAAGTAGACCAGACAGGCATCTCCAATTAGCCCGGTAAGTACAAGCTCCATCAACCTTTCAAACGTTGCTGGAGCATTGCACAATCCAAACGGCATGACTTTAAATTGCCACAGACCCTTTCCTGTGGAGAATGCAGTTTATCCTTGTCCTTAGGGTCAATTTCAACCTGCCAGTAGCCACTTTTCAGGTCCAGCGTACTAAACCACTTTACGCCTGTAAGCATGTCCAGCGTGTCATCAATTCTTGGCAAGGGATAGCTGTCCTTCTTCGTAACGTCGTTCAGACGGCGGTAGTCAACACAAAACCGCATGCTGCCGTCCTTCTTCTTTACCAGCACTACAGGTGAATACCATGTACTAGATGAAGTTTCAATAACACCATCCTTCATCATTCCCTCAATCATGGTTTCCACTTCCTTTTCACGTACTACAGGCAATCTTCTTGGCCGCTGACGGATAAGCAATTCTTCTCTTGTATTTATTTTGTGTTGAACTAAGCCAGTCTTTCCTATGTTAGCTTCGTTTGACGAGAAAACATCGGCGTACTTGAGTAACAACTTCTTCGCCTTGACCATTTCATTCTGGGAGAGAACGCTGCGACAATCTTCTAAAAGTGTGGTCACTCGTTTGTCCATCCTTGCTGGGGGTCCCAGTCGATAGATATTGGCACCGACGCAACCAATCCACTTCCTCACCAGTACCAACCAATGTGCCTTTTTCTATAATCTGTTCCTGATCACAAAGGTTCAACACACGTACTCCTGAGATGTCGGCGGTTCTGACCAAGGTTCGAGCCACTTTCCATGGAAGGTCATTGTCTACCCTTTCCACGAGTACACAACGAAGAGTTTGCCCAGGATTCCGAGGAAGTCTAACCGGCACAATTGTTTCCAATATCGGCGGAAGAACAATCTTCTTAAGGCTGTACACATTCCCTGGTAACGCCCCTTCCACGAAAAGTTCCTCTTGTCCACATTTCAAAACACCTTGCTTAACGTCGATCTCACAACAATTATTTCTCATAAAGTCTAGGCCCAGGATGCAGTCGTCCATTATATCAGCCACGATGACATTATGCAGGTAGATCATGTTGCCTAGCTTCAACTCCATCTCCTTCTCTCCACGGACGGGTATGCGCTGACAGGTGGCTGTCACCGAATTAATGCGTTCTCGGTTGTATGCGGAGTCCCCAAGGAACTGATTTATAAGTTGGGAACTGACAACCGTGCGAGAGGCTCCAGTGTCTATGGTCAGTTTACACGGCGTTGCGTTGACCTCGCCCTTGATGATTAGGCTGTTCCCATCACGGGTGTTGTGAGATCGAAATCCTTGGGGCTCTTTTAACATCAACCAGCACCCGCCAGTTTCCCTGCTGCTGCTGGGCGGTGCTGTTAGCCGCAATACCCTCTCGAGATCGATCACCTTCCCTTCCTGCAGTTCACTTAGGGCAGCTGTATCGAAGATGGCCCCTGTCCCCACAGCCGTAGCACCTAGGACTGTATCCTTTATTGCGGTCGCGAACCGTAGCTGTTGCAACCTCCCTGACGCGATGGGAACGATGATCTTGACGCACGGCTTCCACCTCCAGTGGAAGTGTGTCAACGGGTCCTTAAGCGTCTCGTGGTGCCCGAGCCTCACAGCAGCTCTGAATTCAAGGTCGCGGATGCCGTCGATGAATGTCTGCACCAGGTTCCCTACAATGAGCGCAGGTACAGACTGGTATGCTTTTCGAACCAGCTTCTCCACCTCAAGGGCCGTGAAAGAAAAACGTGTTCCAGGTGAGCGTCGCCATATCTCGTCTCCAATGCCTCAAGGAGCTGCTCGTAAGTCACTTCCGTACCGAGAGCTTCCAAAACAGTTAAGGCCTGGATGCGCAAGCCTAGGGTGAGAGCAGTCATGGCCTGACTTTTATTCCAGTTGTTCGCCTTCATAACAGCCTCGAATTAGATTTTGTAGGCCGACCAGGAAGAAGTCCCGTCGAACGGCGACACTTTGAATCCACGTAGCGAAGATGTTGTAGCTACCACGGGAGTTATAACTCCATCCCCAAGTTTGAGGTCGTCCAGCGTTTTCTTCACGTCAGCCATCACGTTGTCAACCCGATTGTACACTTGATCGATTCGGGTTTCAGCTTCCGACAGGCGGTTGTCATATTGAGCAACCTTATCCTTCACCTCCCTTATCTCTTTCCCGAAGGTAGCGTGAAGGTCCTTCATGAGTATTATCTGCTCTTCCTTATTATGTTTGAGCTGATCTTCCAACCGACGGCCCTGTTCCTCTTGTTGGCGGGTCTGTTCCTCCTGTTGGCGGGCAGTTCCTCCTGTCCGCACTGCAGCTGCTCTTCCAATCGACGGGCCTGTTTCTCCTGTCGGCGGGCCTGTTCCTCATGTTGGCGGGCCTGTTCCTCATGTTGGCGGGCCTGTTCCTTCTGTTGGCGGGCCTGTTCCTCCTGTTGGCGGGCCTGTTCCTCCTGTTGGCGGGCCTATTCCTCCTGTCCACCCTGCAGCTGCTCTTCCAACTGACGGGCCTGTTCCTCCTGTCAGCGGGCCTGTTCCTCCTGTCGGCGAGCCTGTTCCTGCAGCATCATCATCAGAGCACCTAAGTCAGGTGCTGTAGATGTACATGTAGATGTAGATTCTGTAGATGTAAATGCTTATTTTCGATGTTTAATACATGAAAATAATTTTGTTTGTGTTATCAGATAAGAAACATTATGACTGATAAGGATAGTGTTTGTGAGCCTTGGCGTTTCATAATGAACAGAGATAGGTGCCATCTGACCAACGGTTTCACTAGCCTCATATTGAGGTGACGAGAGTCGTGTAGAAATTGGATGCTCATATAGTGCGGACTAAAAACCGTGCGTTGACCTTGTAATATAGGAGGCTGATAAATGAATATTTAATTATTTGCAATTTCAGTAATTTATGTAAAATTGAGTCATAAATATTTCAGGATAACTGTGTAAGCAAAAAGGTGAATTCTGTGTTGTTTTCATGTATAAATTGGCCTAAGATAGTGAAATAATTATAGCTTTGTATAAGAAATTTAAAAGTGTTTAAAGGTAAAAATATGTATAAAAATGGGAATTAAACTATTGTATTAGTTAAGATATTTGTGTTTTCAAATAAAGAACATTGTTCCAACCTTATATGTTACATATTTAAGAATTCTAACTTAGTACATATGTTGTAAAAAAGGCATATTTTGTTAAATAAATAAAGAGTTTTTTGTGTGATTGAAATGCAATATATGTCATAATGTAGAGGTTTTGTTGTGCTATCATTATAAGTAAATTGTATAAAAAATATGTCTTATACAAATAAATATATTGAGCAAACCGTGGGAGTGCAATGGTACAGAATTAACGTAATTGTATTGTGAAATCGCATAGGCGGTGCGGCTCTCTTTCGAGTATAGCTTTGATGGACCTTATTAAACTGGTTTTCATGTATTTCGTTCGGGACCAGCTACCAGTAATACTTATTATCAAGAAAGAAAAACATATAGGGAAGTGGTAGGGAAAGTAATTGCATTCTTACGGAGCATTTTGAAGACAATTGCTATTTCATTCCCGAGGGATCTTCCACTAACGCATATATACGTAACTACAGTCCACTTCAACAAGACACGTATAACCGAAGACGTTGGGACCAGGACTACTACCAGAGGACCCAAGGATCTCCTAAGTGTGCGCTGTTTGTGGATATGCAGTGGTCCCAAGCAGCCGCCGGTATGACATACTCCACCGATCGTTGAGTCCGCATACTCCGTGAGGTGTCGAGGTCACCGGCCCTTATGCAGATTCTTAGCACTTAAACGCGTTCCGTGCCTTGTGTGCTAGTCGCGTGCGCGAATGCTCTCAAGCACTTCCCCCAACCCTTTCGTTAAGAAAGGGGTAGGCAGTGCGCCTAAGTGTTGCGGCCAACCTTATTCGCTCCCGTTCCGTATCGTACGTCGCGCGTCTCTGCATGAAAAGCGACAATGCATTGAAGCGCATAGCCATTCGTATTCTACGTCATCGTCGGATGAAGAAGAAGCATACACTTCGAGACCTAAGATCCTTAGAACACCACCAAAATCGCCTAGTCCGCGAAACCTACCCCGCCCATCTCGCCGGACCGAAGGAGTATTAGCGACACGGCCGACTTTGAATATGGAGGCGATGGCTGGGGGTCCACGAAGTCAACAACTTATGCGACCCTAGCCCCCTTTACCGGAGGTACACCCCCCCCCCCCCCCCCCGCACGTCTACCACCAACCCCTCTCGCCTACCAATGGACGACGGCCAGAGACCTTCTACGAGCTACGCCATTTTGCTCCTTAGACATCCGGACAATAATGGAAGGTGAAACACCTACCATTATAGCAGGGGACCTAAACGCATAACACCCGGCGTCGGGATCTAGAATAATCACCCCGCCGGGTCGTGCACTTTACGATGATGCGGAAATTAACAACTACGACGTATTAGGTCCCGAAGGGCCGACGCACATTCCAGCCGATCACCGGAGGAGTCCGGATGTGCTGGACATCGCGCTCACTAGGATCATCAACTGCCCGATAGTTGTAGAGGTGCTGTACGACGTGAACACACAGCACCTCCCGCTATTAATCACCTTAGGCCTCAGGGCAGTGACGTCGCCTCCCAGAGCTTTTATAACCAAGATTAACTGGAGGCTCTATCAAAAACATCTACTGGAGAGACCTCCAGTAACTTCATTAATTAACACGACGGACGACGTGGAGGCCGCTGCAACTAGAATATCAAGATCGATCACAGAAACCCTCAACGCGGCCTCTACGATCGTCCCACTCACTAAAAAGCGAGAAGAGCTACCGCTAAACATCCAATTGCAATTAAGAAGAAAGAGAGCATTAAGAAAGCTCGGGGCGCACACGCGCTGCGCCAGGATCAAGTCGCAACTTAACACCATAACGGAAGAGCTGTCGGTTGCAATCCAGGCCCACAGGGGAGAGGCCTGGGAGCGGTGCATATGGAAAGCAGAGGAAGATGATACGTCGCTCTACAAATTGAACCGGCAGCTAACCAAAACAAGATCACCCATTTGCGCACTAATCAACAGAACCGGAAAGCGATGCTAAGAGGCCAAAGGAAGGGGTGATATCCTAGCTGAGCACTTCGCGGAGCAGTTTATGCCGAACCCAGCAAGTGCGGAGTTCATGGAGCTTCATGCCCAAAAGAAGAGCCGCGTACGGGAGTTCCTGTCGTCGCCCTCGCCATCGCTTGCAGGAGAGTGGTTTATTTCCCCCGCAGAGCTGCGGAGGACAATAGCCCGCCTGCAACCGAGGAAGGCGCCGGGGCACGACCGGATCACAAATGCAGCACTTCGACAGCTGCCCAACAGAACGATTGTAGAGATAGGGAGACTCTACAATGGCATTCTGCGGACTTTCCCCTTCCCGGAGAGCTGGAAAATCGGCAAAATTATCGCCTTGCAAAAACCCGGGAAGGACAAGCGTAGAGCAGCTAGTTACAGGCTGATAACGCGGCTACCGCACATAGCCAAATTATTTGAGCGCATCGTATTAAGAAGAGTCCGCCCGTGCATACAGCTTCGGGCGGAACAATACGGATTTCGGAGAGGACACTCTACAGCTACACAGCTGACTAGAGTGCTGCACCTGCTCTCGGCCGAGCACAATTTTGACATAACTTCAGTGGGCGTCTTCTTGGACATCGAGAAGGCGTTCGACAGGGTGTGGCACTATGGACTACTCTTTAAGATGGAACAACAAACGAGTGTCCCTCCAGCTATGCTGCAGCTAGTGGCGTCGTTTCTAGCCGACCGGAGCTTCTACGTCTGTGTCGAGGATGCCGAGTCAAGCCTATAAGAGCCGGCGTACCACAGGGCAGCTGTCTCTCGCCAATCCTGTACGCGGCTTACACGAATGACATACCAACACTCGCTGGACATCTGCAAGAATGGGAGGACGACGTAGAGTTGGCGCTATACGGGGACGATAGTGCCTACTTTACTTCGTCCAGAAGAACCCTTATTGCTGTTGCCAAGATGCAGCGCCTGCTGGACCTGCTGCCACCATGGCTGGATGAGTGGAGGATGGCCGTGAACGTGGGGAAGACGGCCGCTCTACTCACCCGCCGATACAGGAAGCCATCACCACCATTGAAGCTAAGAGGCCAAGAGATCGCGTATCAGAAGGCCATAACCTACCTTGGGTGCCGAATCGACAGGATGTTGCGCATGCCCGCGCACGTCGACATCGTCGTCCGCAATGCCAGATGTGCGCGGGCGATGCTCCGTCCAGTCCTGGCATCCAAGCTGCCTAGCAAAACCAAAATAAAAATATACAAGATGTATATAAGATCGCAGACAAAGGCAGCGGCTGCAGGCTCAGCAGAACTTAACCCTACGGACCATTGTCGGTGCAGGTTGCTACGTCCGGAATGACGTCATAGCGGCCAACCTTAAAATGGAGACAATTTAAGAGTTTGTGGTCCGGTTGACGCGCGGTATGTTCGACCGCGCTGACAACGGGCCACACACACATCTAACCAACAGCGCGCCGCTACACACCCGCTTGCTGCGAACTCTGGGAACCTGTGAAATCAATATCAACTAAATCTTGCATCTCCTCTAAAATATATAAAATTTTGAATAATCCAGAATGCTTGAACACATCGATAACCTACAAATATATTATTATGGTGTATCAAATTTAACTGATAAGTGTCAACTGTAATGTCGCAATTGTCACTGATTTCGTTTTGTTATTGGTGTCGTTGTTGGTTGTCTGTTTCTTTGTCGGTTGTTTTTAAAAAAAATCCAATGGTTTTCTTAAACACGATCCAATGCAACTTTAGAACAATGTTATTGGTTCTACCTATCTAAAATAAAAATAAAAACTAGCGGTGAAATATTTCACCACAATCACTACATCAACGCCATCTGAGCGGTTATCTACCGACTTCAAAAAGGACCACTAAAATGTTGAATATTTCTTGTTGCAAAATAATGTATTATAATAAAAACCAGTTTGTTGGCACATTATAATACTTTTGAACGGGACCCTTCAGCGTCAGCTCCCTAATCAGATCCCTTATCTAAAAGGATCCAATCAAACTGGGATTAGTCTGTCACAGACGTTTTTTCCAGAAACACCAAGTTGGGTTCGGGGGGTCAACGAGGTGGTCGTGAACCCCATAAAGGAGTATCACAAGAGAGCGCCTGAAGTCCGTTTCTCAAAAGAAAAGGTCAGACTACGATGATTACGGGTCCTCTGGTATCCTTGTCATCTGCTGCGGTGTGTATAAACACCCAACAGGTTTCGGGTTTCGGGGCATCTCCCCCATTACCTGGATATTCGTCACGGCCCATCTCTATGGGCCGGTCTTTGGGAGCCGATAAATTTCGGCATTCTGAATTCTGAATTCCAGGGGGGGGCTAATATGGCCTGCTCCTGAAAAAGGCGCCTAATTTGACCAATGACCTGAAAAAGGCGCCTAATATGGCCTGTGGTGGTTTAATTTGGCCTGGTCGGGTAAGTCGTTCTATAGGCAACTAATTCGATCTAGGCATCTAAGTTGGCCTATCTGTGGCATTGAGGGTTTTACTCGACTCTCTAATCTCTGTAGAGAGGAGTTCTATTGGCAGAGGTTAGATGTGGGTGTAGCCCGTTGTCAGCGCAGTCGAACATACCGCCCGTCAACCGGACCACAAACTCTTAAATTGTTTCCATTTTAAGGTTGGCCACTATGACGTCATTCCAGACGTAGCGACCTGCACCGACCAGGGTCCGTTTGTAGTGTTACAGTGAATTTTGACTATTTTGGAGCTTTTTTGTTCATTATTAAAGGGTTATTGAACAAAAAAACATGACAGTGTTGCTTCAATGGATGTAACTCAAATTCTCGTAAAAATGACCGGAGGACTAATCCCCCCCCCCCCCCCCGCCCCCCATCAACATGGTAGTGGAATTAAATAAAAGACTACCCCAGGAGGGTACCAGCACCGCTGAAGAATCCCTCACTGAGCATCCACGACCAAACTACTCCACTCCTGGGCGTGGGTGCTTAGGCTGCCCCGCGTATTCTGGGGGGGGGGGCGAAATCCCGCTCAAGACGAAACCTGCTTGGGGCAAGCGGAGCAAGAAGACAAAGGCAACCCCTGCCACGCTTACCGTGGATTTCTGCAATATCAGGGTACTTTATTCAAACCTTAACGCCGTCCACTACCATCTGGAGATAGCTAAGCCGGCCTTGCTCTTTCTAACCGAGACACAGGTGTCCTCTTCGGCTGATACTTCGTATCTCTCCTACCCGGGGTACAAATTAGAACACTCGTTTGTGCCCCGGGCTGGAGTTTGCGTGTTGACATACACAGAGGACATCTGTTTTCGACGCCTCCGCAGTCTTGAAGGTACGGACCTGTCCATCCTATGGCTGCGCGTAGACAGAGACGACCATCCCCGCGTCTACGGGTGCCTCTATAGGTCCCATAGCGGTAATGCCGACACAGACCGACTCATCGACCACGTCCAAATGGCTGCAGACTCCGTGCTACAACAGGTCCTATCCGCAGAGATCGTGATACTCGATGATTTCAACGCCCACCACGCTGAATGGCTTGGTTTTCGTTTAACCGATCATGCAGGTAGATCTGTCTATGACTTTGCCTTGGCATATGATCTAAAACAACTGGTTACTTCGCCTACGCGGATCCCAGATGTGGAAGACCATGTACCTTCCCTGTTGGACCTTCTGCTGACCTCTCATCCGGACGGATATCAGGTCTCCGTCGATGCCCCTCTGGGCTCTTCGGACCATTGTCTGATCCGGAGTACGGTGCCACTCACGCTCCAATCGCAGTTGCGATCTACAGCTTGCCGCCGTGTTTGGCACTATAGATCAGCTGATTGGGACGGGATGCGGTCTTTTTTTGCATCCTACCCTTGGGGGTGGGTTTGCTTCTCGCCGGAAGATCCCAGCGTTGTTGTCGATTCTGTTGCTGATGTGGTACTTCAGGGTATGGAACTTTTTATTCCATCCTCTGTGGCGCCCATCGGAGGCAGATTCCAGTCATGGTTTGGTCGCTCCTGTAAAATAGCATCACGCTATAAGCAGGAGTACTACCAGGCTTGGGCTGACGCATCAACGTCTCGGGATGTAAACACCAGCGCACTTAAAAAGAAGTATAATTCCGCCTCCAGGTCCTTCAAAAGCGGCATTGCCAAGGCAAGGTCTGAGCACATCGGCAGAATTGGCGAGAAGCTAGTTCGCCTTCCTTCGGGAACCCGTGCATTCTGGTCTCTCGCCAAGGCTGTCCAAGGGAACTTCTGTCAGCCATCTCTTCCATCTCTGCACAGAGAGGACGACTCACTGGCCCATGCCGCAAAGGAGAAAGCCGATCTGTTGAGCTCTCTTTTTGCGTCCAACTCGACTCTAGATGACGGGGGGAACATACCGCCGACCATCCCGCGATGTGAGTGCTCCATGCCGGATGTGCGATTTACACAGCGCTCGGTCCGCAAAGCACTCTTCTCCCTGGACGTCAGCAAGTCGAATGGGCCCGATGGAGTCCCTCCCATTGTGCTGAAGACGTGTGCTCCGGAGTTGGCACCGGTTTTAACGCGTCTTTTCCGGTACTCCTACTCCCAAGGCGTAGTCCCGCACTCATGGAAGACAGCTTTGGTGCATCCGATCCCTAAAAAAGGCAACCGCTCAGACCCGTCCAACTACAGGCCTATCGCCATCACCTCCTTGTTCTCCAAAATAATGGAAGCCGTTATAAACTGCCAGCTTATGATGTACCTTGAGGATCACCAGCTGATTAGTAACCGCCAGTACGGTTTTCGTCGGGGTCGATCAGCTGGTGATCTTCTAGTCTACTTAACTCATAGATGGGCGGAGGCAGTAGAGTCCAAGGGGGAGGCATTAGCCGTTAGTTTTGACGTAGCGAAGGCCTTTGATCGGGTATGGCACAAAGCGCTTCTTTCGAAGCTTCCTGCCTATGGGCTTCCCAAGAAATTGTGCAAATGGATCACCAGTTTCCTTGCTGATCAGAGCATCAAGGTCGTAGTAGACGGTGCATGCTCTGATCTCAAGCCTATCAACGCTGGTGTTCCACAAGGCTGCGTGCTATCACCAACGCTGTTTCTCCTGCATATTGTGACGCCTCATAATTATTATTAATAAATAATAATTAAATTCAATGTAAAGGCATTTAAAAATGTCTTAGAAATTATATTTTAAACAATTAAAATGTTTAAAATTAAGTATAAAGTTCAAATATGTTCATTGGGAATATTGAATATTATAGTATAGTTAACGCATAAATTGAAATCTAGTCCAGTTCAATCCCCAGAAGACACAAGTTTGCGCGTTTACCGCTAAAAAGAACCCCTTTGTCGTATCTTCTCACTTTCAAGGCATTCCCCTTGCTGCCTCAGCCAGTATCGGAATCCTTGGCGTCGACATATCGAATAGTGTGCAGTTTCGTGGTCACTTGGAAGGGAAGGCCAAATTGGCCTCTAAAAACCTCAGCAGAGCGAGACAGTATTTCATGCCGGCACATCGCTTGCAACTTTACAAAGCGCAAGTTCGGCCCCACATGGAATACTGTTCTCATCTCTGGGCCGGGGCACCCCAGTGCCAGCCCCTTCCACTTGACCGCATCCAGCGCAGAGCGGTTCGAATCGTCGACGACCGAGTCTGATCGGCTCAATACACTGGCACTGCGTAAAGATGTTGCATCTCTTTGCGTGTTTTATCGCATCTATCACGGGGAGTGCTCTGAGGAATCGTTCGGACTAATTCCAGCCGCTCAATTTCACTATCGCACATCGCGACAAAACTCGCGTTACCATCCATACCATCTGGATGATTGGCGGTCCACCACTGTGCGATTTAGAAGAAGTTTTCTCCCTCGCACGACTTCCTTGTGGAATCAATTACCACCAGCGAATTTTCCGGACCGATACGACTTAGGAACCTTCAAGAAAAGAGCTTACACCTTTCTAAAAGGTCGGCAACGCATCTGTAGTTGCGGTTGTTCATGGGCGGCGGTATTCACTTATCATCAGCCGAGCCGCATGCTCGTTTGCCCCCTATTCCATAAAAAAAATGAAGAAGGATTCTCATTTTTCCGGTTAGTTGTAATTTTTTTCCATAATTTTATATTTTTTCGTGCGAATTGCGTTTTGTGTTCATGTTATGGGTTCTAAATCGTGTTTTCCGCTATTATCTAGAATTTCCAATGACTATTATCATGTAAATTTAAACAAGTAAACATTTTGATTGTTTACATTTTTACATAGTGTTGCCCTTACGTGCTGTCATGTTTTGAAATTATCGATATAAATTTTAACAATAATATTAATGTAGTCCTATGATCAAATAACGTTTTAGATACATTAACTGTATATTTAATCAAACGATCGATTGAGAGCCTTTCATTTAAGAAAAGAACTTGAAATTTTTTTTATAGGATAAGGGTGACAAACGAGCACACAGTCCACCTGATGGTAAGTGGTTGCTGCGGCCTATAGACATCTACATCTATCCTCTATTACAAATCGAAATGCAGATGCGTTGTCACCCGTAAGGACTAAGATGGAATGCCTCATTTCCAGTAAAAAGGGCCTCCGGTCACCTGCACTCACCAAGCGAAACGCAGAGGTAAACTTCTACTTCACGCTGGTATTCTGTGAGGTCGTGGTACCACCCCGGTTCGAGTCGGCCCATCCGTGCGACAGCAAAAGCTGCCGCTTGGCTCTACCACTGTCACAAATCACAAATCTTAATTTTCTATAATAGTACTTGCATCAAAAGATTTGATGATGTTAAGATTATTTTTGATTGGTACTTAAGGATGCATAATATTTATTTTAGGTTGCCAAAAAATGAAGGCCTTCAAAAATTGTGGATTGATAATATAGGCCAGGAAAACATAAAACCTGCAGTAGTAAGAAGAATATGGTCCTTGCATTTTGAAAAAGAATGTATAAATAGAACGCTGGATGTAGTTCGGCTTAAGGGTGATTTGGTTCATGTGTCTAAAATAAATTTTCTGACTAAATAATATTATTTCGTCACGAATAAATGATTTTAATCAGTATACATTATTGTTATTTCATTTATTTTTAATCTTTACTCTCTCGTTTACCTCCAGTAACCACCACTAATTACGCCACTGGTTGAAGTCATTACAACTTGCAGGTTGTAAACACTATAAAATTGATATTTTGTGGTGTTACACAAATGGGATATAATGAGAAACGAAAATGGAAGTGTAAGTCTGAAGTGGCGCAGCCACCCCTATAGATCGAAATGTTGCATGGAAATTAGTTGTCATATGGTATGAACATGGGATGCTGAAGATTGAGGAATACGTTAGGATAGTTAAACTCTCACCAGGTCAGGGAAGTGACCCCTTTCAAACCTAGGGGCTCGGTGGCTGGCAGGCGAGCGCTGAGCGTCGCCCGACAGAGGGCGTGGCTGAGCGCCCCCGTCCGTGAGGGTCAAGGGCCCGGCATAGCCCCGAAAGGAGACGCCGTTCGCACCCAGGCACAAAACTGCATGGTGATTACCCTGGCAATGCGGACAGGGCCGCTGGTGCAGGCAGTCTCGCTGGAGGTGCCTTTCCAAACAAGAGTAGCACCAGCGGCGCTCCTTGGCGATAGTTCACCTCGCTGGAACCGGCTTACTTTATAATTTCGGGCACGACGTCACCCGGTGATCGAATGCTCGACAATAGGAGCAGGGGGGCGCCTCCCTGGCCGCTAGGCCACTGTGAGGTGGCAGGGAGCGACGCCCGCCCGCGGGAGCTCTGGTCGGCCTCGGGGGGTTGACGACGACTTGCTCGGCGGATTCCGCCTCTCACTGGGCACGACTCGTAAGTCGTCAACGGTGCCCGCCACTTTCTCAACCTGCCGGCACTGCTCCTCTAAGAACCGCAGCAGATCATTGAAGGGCGGAATATAGGAGGCTCTGTCCCCGCCGTACCTCTCCTCAAAATGTATCCGAAGGTCGAGAGGCGGACGAGACAGCACGATGTGGAGCAACAAAAAGGAACATTCGTCCACTGGTAAATCCAGCCGCCTCAACGCATTACAGGCAACCAAGACTGGATTCACGAGGTCCGGACGTAGTCTGGCCCGGTCACTAAGCAGCGGGAGGCTTAGAAGCTGCTTAACATATTCGTCCGCAATTCGCCGAACGTTGGCGTATCTTCCGGCTAGGAGGTCCCGAGCAGTCTGGTAGGCGTCGTCCGACAATCTCAAGTGGCCGACGACGCCCAGGGCCTCCCCCTCCAGTGAGGCCAGGAGGTACGCCATCTTCTGGCTCGGGGTCAAGTCCCTCCGGGCGTCCACTAGGCTGTCAAAAAGGCCAACGAAGGTCAGCCATTCGGAAAGGACCCCGGAGAACCTTGGCAGGTCCGCAGTTGGGAGTCGTCCCAACAGCTCCGGCTGAGGCTGCTTCCGAGAGTACTCGGGCAGGTCACTCATCCGAGCCTCACGCGCCTCCTCCTCATACGTGGCCCAAACCTCGATTAACTCGTCCGTGAGCAAAAAGAACTGCTCGTAGTCCGCGAGGCAGGAGTCCAAGACTCCCTTTTCTACATCCTTGTAGTGTGTGTAAATGTAAAGGCCAATGTAAAGGCTTGTTCAAATACTTTTAAATTCCATAGAGTACTGCCAAAAGATATCGTTAAATATTTTAAAACTATTGATGTTAAGAAAACGGCAGATTTATGGGGGATTTCCGTTAAAGTTATTTTATCTATAATAGATATAATAGCACCTTATATAGCCACTATATTTAATACAAGCGTCGAATCTGGTGTGTTTCCTGATTTAATGAAACTTAGTAAAGTCATACCTTTATTTAAATCTGGTAGTACATTAGACCCCGCCAATTTTAGACCAATTTCTGTACTACCAACATTTAGTATAATTTTTGAAAAAATAATTTTAGATCAAATGTTAAGTTTCTTTAATATTAATAAATTGCTACATAGAAATCAATTCGGTTTTACAAGGGGTCGCTCAACAACTGACGCTGGAGTTGAGCTTATTAAACATATTTTTTGTGCATGGGAGAATTCAGAGGATGCTTTGGGTATATTTTGTGACCTTTCCAAGGCCTTCGACTGCGTTCACTATGAGACATTAATCAGAAAGCTACAGTACTATGGTGTCAAGAACACAGCGCTTAAACTTATAATTTCATATTTAAGTAATAGAATGCAAAAAGTTATTATCAATGGTAAAAGTTCTTCCGGCTCACCTGTACTAATGGGTGTCCCTCAGGGCTCAAGTCTCGGCCCATTCCTGTTTCTAGTGTATATTAATGACTTACCTTCTATTGTAGAGGATAATCATGATATAGTATTATTTGCTGATGATACTTCTTTGATTTTTAAACTTAAACGTCAATCATTTAAATGTGACGAAGTGAATAATGCTATATCAAAATTAGTGCATTGGTTTAACGTTAATAATTTACATTTAAACGGAAATAAAACTAAATGTATTAAATTTACAACAACGAATGTTAGAAATCTGAGTACCAATGTGTTTTTAAATGGGGAAGAACTGAGCCCTGTTGAATCCACTGTTTTTCTTGGCATCACTCTCGACGCAAAGCTTCAGTGGGGCCCCCATATATCCAAACTAACAAGCAGACTAAGTTCTGCAGCCTATGCTGTAAAAAAGATTAGAGGTCTCACTAGTGTCGAGACAGCTAGATTAGTTTATTTCAGTTATTTCCATAGCATAATGTCTTATGGGATTTTGCTATGGGGAAATGCGGCTGATTCAGAAACTATTTTTGTTTTACAGAAGAGGGCCATTAGAGCTATTTACAACCTAAAACTGAGAGAGTCTCTTAGAGATAAATTTAAAGAAATAAATATATTAACTTTGGCCTCTCAGTATATTTACGAAAGTTTAATGTATGTTCACAAAAACAAAGGTAGTTTTAGTAAAAAAAGTGATGTGCATTCTGTAAAACACTAGGAACAAACACAAGCTAGTGATACCAGTTTCTCGACTCCACAGAGTCAGTAATTCATTCTTGGGGCAATGTATACGCTATTACAACAAGGTCCCGGAAAGTGTACAGGCTCTCTCCATTAGCAAGTTTAAATGTTTTGTTAAGTTGAAACTGTATAAAAAGGGTTATTATAGTATAAATGAATACATGGTTGATAATAACCCCTGGGAATGAGGTGATCGCTTCCAAGCTGTTTCTAAAATAAATTTTGTACTTATATAGTTAGTACAACCATTATTGTAAAATTTGCTTTAAAAAAAAAGTCCCGCTGGGTTTCTTGCTGGTTCTTCCCAGGACAGAGGTTTTTTTTTTCGAACCAGTGGTAAAGTAAAAAATGACTTTCAATAAGAATTACACATGTGATCTATATTGAATAAAAAATTATTCTATTCTATTCTATTCTATATTATTCCGAATCCTCGAGCTCAGCGTAAGCCTCCTCCACTGCGGCCCTTCGAGCATCGACCTGCTCGAGCCGCTTCCTCAAGTTATAGACCCTATCCGGTCGACCTATCAAAGCATGGGCGCTGGTAGTCCAGCGCAGCTCCGTCCTCAAGCAACGAATCAGTAGCTTGTGCGATGGCATCACTACTAAATACAAATTAATACGCGGCTCAAATATAAATCAAATTAACAAATAACAAATACAGTTCCTATCAAATCAAGTTAAATACAAATTACACAAATACAATTACTATTTATTAAATTAAATACAAATTACACTACAATTAACGGTACACACTACAGTCAATCAGCAAAATGCCTCGCTCAAACAACCGACCCTACGACAATTAATCTACTATAATTATACGCCAACGATAATTACCCGATTACTTGATAGCCTTATCTACCTAGTCATAGTACCTTACGCGTTAGTACCTAGTCTTAACAATACCATGGGCGTGGTTTCTTCTTCCACCCGCCAACAAACAAAAAATATTACGCACGTACTACGTATTACGTACGTATTATATTACGTTTTATATTACGCACGTACGTATTTTTTACCTACTATTTTTATTAATATTACGGCCGGGCGTGATTGAAAATTAATCAACCACGCTCTGCTACCAAAAATGTTACGGCCCACAGCTGCCCCTACAAAGTCAAAGATCCCGGGGCCCATGAGCGGAAGATTCAACGGGCAGCCGAGGGTTCGGGCCCAAATGGCCTTATGGAGAAATGTCCTATCCTACTACACTATAGGGAGAAGGCTAGTCAAATAAATAGTACGTACCTGGGTCTGAGGCGAAGACTGTCCCAAGGTTCGGTCAGGCCGAAGGTGTGTAGGTGCATGTATAGTGGTGTTTAGTGGTGTGGATTATAGTTGACCTGACTGGACCGTTGAAGTCGGCAGCAACCCTTACTCCGGCGCCGCCCCAAGGTGTGTTACTCTCCAGCGGAGTCACCCACGGTCAATTTCTTTCTTCATGTCACTATTTCAGTCTATCAACTTTATTGGACATTTAACTAACTTCAAAACGCAACTAATTCAACGTTCATCGGAGAATCAAACACGTGATAATCGACTCGAGTAACGGACAGTAGTTCAAAGTTCAACATTCAATATTCCGGATTCATATATCACCAAATTACAAATAGGGAACTAACGCGATCTCTTCACGATTCACAAAGTGCAGCGTTCAACCGACAATCAGTACAAGTTACGTAAATTAGTTGCCAACGAATTTAGGTTAATCCATCAAATTATTACTGTTTCGTCATCGCGTGAACGCACTAAGGATAAGCAAACTAGAAGCGAAAAACTCCAATAGTAAATTCCACACGCATCAATATTAATTCTAAATAATTAAACAAACCGGCGTCTATTTGTCTAGACTCAACAAAAAACTTCGTCGTTGCATCAATTTGCTAACAAAACCGACTCTAAAATATGGAGGTTATCCCGGGCGACCTCGCGACGTGCTATTGCACTGCATTCAAGCAACTCTGTTGCACTCACGTTCTGCGCTCGCGCCCTCTGCCCAGTGACGCACACGAAGTGGGGCCACGGTGACCTTTACAAGTCAGCGGGCGGACACGAGAGTGAATGCAAATTTCAATGTTAATTGTTTGGCCTAAACATTTACTATAGACAAAAATTACGATAAGGATGCCAATCGATAGTTTAACCAGACTATCGATAGAATCGATAATGCAAACACTATCGATTAATCGATAGTCTATCGATGTTTAAGGAACACTATTAAGTAACTATATAGTATATAGTTTGTGGGTGACCACGGCTGGTAATCTTTGCGCAAAAATCTTTGACCGTATGAAATGCAGTGAGTAATTCAGAACATGACGTTTCCCTCGTCCCTCTCACCTCTCGCACCTTCCCCCTTCCCTATGCCGCCATTTTGTCATGCTATTGTCGCGTAGCTGTCAAGTTAGGAGTTTTCTTGGAAATTTTTATTTTGTTTTTCTATGAAATGTGAACTAACCAGATGGAAGTTAGCGTAGAACATTCTTTTTTTTAACTAAACTGTATGCCAATTGATTTCTCCATAAATGCTCCAGCAGAATCCGAAATTGCTCCACCTCTATTGTTATTAGTTAATTTATAATTAATTTTTAAAAAAATTAGGTATCGAAAATTTAATTTTGCTATAAAATATAAAATATCTACTTCTTAAAATTAAACTGTATGCTAATTAATTGCTCCTTAAATGCTCCAACAGAATCTGAAATTGCTCCACCTCTATTGTTATTAGTTAATTTAAAATTAATTTTTAAAAAATTTAAGTATCGAAAATTTTATTTTGCTATGAAATATAAAATATCTAATATTTAAAATTAAACCGTATGCCATTAATTGTTCCTTAAATGATCCAGCAGAATCCAAAATTGCTCCACCTCTATTGTTATTAGTTAATTTATAATAAATTTAAAAAAATAAAGTATCGAAAATTTAATTTTGCTATTAAACATAAAACATCAATTTTTTAATTTAAACTGTTTGCCAATTGATTTCTTCTTAAATGTTCTAGCAGAATCCGAAATTGCTTTACCTCTATTGTTATTAATTAATTTATAAATAATTTAAAAATAAATAAGTATCGAAAATTTTATTTTGCAATAAAATATCTAATTTTTAAAATAAAACTGTATGTCAATTAATTTCTCCTTAAATGCTTCAGCAGAATCCAAAATTGCTCTACCTCTGTTGCTATTAGTTAATTTATAATTAATTTTTTTTTAAATAATTGTCGGAAATTTAATTTTGCTATAAAACATAAAATATATGCTTTATAAAATTAAACTGTATGTCAATTAATTGCTTCTTAAATGCTCCAGTAGAATCCGTAATTTTTCTGTCTTTTGCTATTAGTTAATTTATAATTAATTTTGAGATAGAGTGATCCTATTTGAGTAATAGCGCCATTATCAATAGAATGTAGTAACATTCTATAGTTAAAGTCATTTTATCAAAAAAAAAATTGACTCTGAAGGTGGTGCGTAGAAAAGACTCTAAATGGCATAAACACAAAAATGTTATTAGCATGCGGACGTACTCTACATTGAATGAAACTTCTTAATTCCTGGCATTGCAAATGATCTCTTTGATAACAACTTAGTAATAATAATAAACTGGTTGCCAACTTGGATAAACTTTCCAATATGGACCATCGATTTAAATGCCCATATTTTTTTTGTAGATAGTACTCACTAAAATAAAGCGTTTTGCAAAGTCTCAATATGCGGAAACGCGTACTTTTTGAGAAAAAATATATTGAATATCAATTATTTTTGCAATATTTATGTTCCTACGGTAAAACTGACACTATTATTGTCATTGTCATCGTCGGTAGGGATGTCGATTCTTTTCGAAAAATATTGATTTTTAAATCGATTAGAATCGTAAGCTGATGTATCGATTCACAAAAACATCTATTTCTAAAATATCGATATTTTTTCATGTTTGCATTTATAATGTAAATATAAATCCATTCATAGCACACCTCTAGTCTTAATAATTACAAAATCAAGGCTGTCTGAATGACAATGACAAACAATCTTTTATGTTTTTATTTCAGATGATACAGTTCAAATAAACTTAGTGTGATATTTGATCAGCCATTATAAAAAAGGTATGAGTAATAATTTTGCTGTCAAAACACATAATAACCGATGGATTTGTGTCAAAATGGCAAGATGATGTGTACTAAACAGACTGCAAGCATACTCAATTGTGCTTGTTAGATAAACTAAATGATGACCATGTGATTCCCAACGAAGTAAAAAAATCGCCATTCTAAAACTTTAGTTCAGATAATATTTTTATTAGGATTAGTAATATGTTTATATTTTTGAGCAAATCTGATCTCTGTGTACACAACTGAATTAAATGAATTAATGTTAATTACAATTTTAAGTGCTAATTTATCATGTTCTGGAACATTGTGATGAAATCTGTGTCTCTAAGGAATAAAAATATTTTAAAGATGTAGTCACCGGCTCCGTGGAGTAGTAGCTTAGCAATGAGTTGCAACGCTTGGGGCCGTGGGTTCCAATTCCGCACGGAACGAGTATTTGTACGGCCTACAAATAATTGTTCCGGGTCTGGATGTTTGTCCTTGTGCAATATATGTTTGTAAACTGCCTCCACAATACAGGAGAAAATCCTAGTGTGGGGGTAACGTTTTTTTTTAAAAAATAACACCTTGCCCAACTCATTGTTTCATACCCCTCTGAGAAATGAGACAGAGTCTGTGCCCAGCAGTAGAACATGAACATAGACTCCAATAGATAATTGGCTACTTTACAAATACTTTTATCCTCCCAACCTTCTATCAAAAATTGCTAGTGTACTTAATTATCTTAGGTATCAATGATAATTATTAGTGATGCAACGAATACGAATACGAATATTCGTATTCGCCGAATAGTAGACATTTACCGAATATCATTTATCACACGTGGTAGAGCCATGCTAAATTTAAAAAAAATAGTTTTTTTATTACCATGGCGAGATATTCGAATTCGCCGAATAGTAGGTTTGATATTCGTATTCGTAAAAGTAGTGTTTGTTGCATCACTAATAATTATGTTCAAAAATTATAGGAAATTTCTGTATAACTGTGAAAGCTTCTTAGATTTATGTGAAAGTAACTTTTTCTGATTACAATGGCTTCTTCTTGTCTTGACATTTTCTATGCAAACATTTATAAACAACAACAATTACAATTAGCGCACATATTCAAACTTGTAATTTATATATTTAAATATTCCTTTTTCCAGCTCAATACACTGGATATCGAATGTATTGAAGAGAACCTTTCCACTGAAAATATTCAAGTGCAAGCAGCAAGAGAGCAATTATATGTTTACTTTATATACCATATCCCTTTCACGACGCTCTTATACGATCGTGTGTTCAACTTTAAAAAATATTTTCGCGCGCTCGATCAACTTTACGAGACGCGGCCGATACCACACGGTACTGCGTTTAGTATAGTGTGAACTTTGCCGCAAAGATTATACTTGTGAGAAGTTGTCGCGGATTTCTGCCCTGTTAAAAATGGCGGTGCAGCTGATCGACGCGCGTGGAAAAAGTAAGTAATAATTAAAAATATTTTTAATAGTCATTGACTACATTGATTGTGCGATTTTAATAGGTAATAAAGTCAAGTCAATGAGACAACTATAGTTCAATGCGTACCTCTATCGGACACGAAGATACTTGGTTGTTAGTTCAAACACGCACGATAGTGCGAGTCCGGCTTTAACACGACTATCAAAATTTATGTTGATTAAAAATTAGATCAATGTTTTTAAGTTTTTAATCGGTAAAAAAATTACATAACGCTCTTTTTTCTGTTGCAGAAAGAACATTAACCTCGGAATACTTACTAGAATTGATAGCAGACGGAAACGAGTCTGAGATAGAGGGTTTCGAAGATGAGGAATGTCATGAAGAGGAAGGCATTGAGGCTATACCAGATCGGGTGGCAGGTCAGTCGTATTCGGACGATGATATTTCTAACAGCGAGCAAGAAGAAGAAACCACTAACATTCAGGTACCAAGTCCTAGTCCGAATACAGTCTGCGCTGGATCTCAACGTGGTCTTTCTGTAAGTCGCCGGCATCATCTACCTGATCGTTCATCAAGCGCACCAAGCACATCTCATGGTACTCCTCGGTACCGCACGAGGGACCGCATGAGTAGAAATGATCAGCTGCCTAATTTATCTGGTAATCCGCCACCTAGCGTTCGTGCTCAGTCCGAGGCAGCTCAACGCAACAGGGATCTGTCTAGGCGAAGGCTATGGAAATCTATTCCATTTGACCAAAAAGTACATAATTTTCCGCCACGGGAACAACAAACAATTAGAACGCCTCTCGAATACTTCGAGGACTATTTTGACGATGCATTTTATGAGAAAGCTGCTTACTGCACAAATAATTACTACTTGAGGCAAACTGGAAGGGTTCTTCATACTAATCCTGTTGAAATGAAGAAGTTCATTGGTGTGCATTTTATAATGGGATGCATAACTTATCCACGACTTCATATGTACTGGAGGCAAGAAATGAGACTGGCATTAGTAGCTGATATCATTCCAAGGGACCGACTGAAGCTGTTGCGCACAAATTTTCATGTGGTGGAAGAGGATGTCGCCCCAGTTGGTAATAAGAACAGTCTATGGAAAGTACAACCGGTATTAAATCAGGTAAAAAATGCCTGTGAGAAAATAGAAAGGCTACCGGGTTACTATTCTATACACGAACAAATGATCCCCTTCTGCGGCTTGTGCCCAAAAGGTCTACGCCAAGTCATAAAGTCCAAACCTAGACCCACCGGCTTGAAAGCTTTTGTAGCCACAACAAGCGATGGTCTAATGCTCGACTTTGAAGTCTATCAAGGGGCTAACACCCCATTCACAGATAAATCTCTGGGTGTGGGTGCAGCAGTTATTTTGCACCTTTCCAAATCCATTCCCCCAGGAAGATGCATTTACTTCGATCGTTATTTCACGTCAATACCTCTATTGGAAAGATTATCTGAAAAAGGAATGCATGGCACAGGAACGGTTATGATGAATAGAATACCTGACAAAAAATATATGACTTTTAAAAAGGGCCGTGAAATGAACCGAGGAGATACTGAACAGTTCGTAAATAATGGTGTTGTAAATGTGCACTGGATGGACAACAAATCCGTTCTGGCGGCGTCCAATTGCACTTCGGCAGACGATCATATTTTCGTGAAGCGATGGGATAAAAAGGAGAATGCGTACATCGATGTCAGGCAGCCCCTTATCATCGCCAATTATAATCGGAACATGGGAGGAGTTGACGTCCTCGACCAATCAATCGAGTATTATCGAACTTTTATGAAGACCAGAAAATGGATTTTGAAGATCATGTTACATTTTTTTGATCTTGCAGTCGCAAATGCTTGGCGTTTATACAAAATACACTGCCAGACGGCTCACGTACATAGGGGCCAAGTCTTTGACTTACTTCAATTCAAATTGCAAGTAGCTGATGGTCTTACCAATACCCCTGATCATCCAAGGCCAGAACAAGATCCTGTTGAAAACATGGAAGGTTTGGAGGCTCAAGATCCGGAAAATGTCGACCCAAATATTCCTGCCAAGAGATACCGACCGGCTAATGTACCTTCAGAGGCGAAACGTCATGATGGTTATGAACATTACCCGGTATTTGACGAGATCGAAAACCCTCGATCCTGTAGAATGGAAGGGTGTACAAGTAGATCCAAGATAAGATGTGAAAAATGCAACGTGTATCTTTGTCTTAACAGAAAAGGCAACTGTTTCACATCCTTTCATAGGCAATAATTAGAGGCTAAGTTTCCTAAGATTTTATTTCAAAGTGATTGTACCAAAATGTTTAAGAAATGATTGATCTCAAGAAGTTATTTTTTAGTTTAAATGTTAATTTTTTATTTATAAAAATAAGTAATTACGAATAATCATGCCTTTTTTCATTATAAATTACAAAAATATACATAGCAAAATTATACCTTAACAAAATTCTGATAGACAAGGTCAAGCCGACATCGCACTATCGTGACATGACGTTTTCTCAGGGGGGGGGGGGGAGGGGCGGGATTTTTTTTATTATTTTTCTAGGATGACTGGATATGGGTACTTAGAATATAAGATCGAAAACGAGCTACGCAAAATTTTTTTTCCCGGCCTTAAAGGGATATACATATACCACAGATGGGATTCTGAAAGGCACGGTCATCATTAGAATCGAAAAGTGTACATTGTCACCAATGCAAAAAACAGCCTTAAAGGAGTTTAAAAAAGTTAAAAAAATAAATCATATAATAAATAATATATACAACGCATTTTATTTCTGCGAATCCCCCTTCTTCATAATATAATAATAATAATAGTAATTAAAATTATATATATAAAAATATTATATACAGGGTATTTTTGGAACGCTCCCGAAAACTAAGACAGGCGACAGCACCAAGTATACCTTTGATCATGGGTCACAAATAAATTTGATCCTGATGAAAAAAAAATCATATTTTTACCACGTTTTATTAGCGTTATTCACGCGCCATCATGTTAGTACAGCTAAATGAAACGATAATTTCATAAAAAAAATCATGAAAATACTGAAACATAAAACCAGCAGTGAAAACTGAATTGATATCACCTGACTAATGGAGGTTAATGTACGTGCGAACGGTGAAAAAAGAACGCTGGCCTTGAACTTGGGCACAGCGATTTATCACATATTGGTACGAAGGGGGCGCGACGGGGGAACAATCCGCCAGTATTACTGTGCCTGCATGCTATTGGTTCCCGCGCTTTGTTCGCTCCAAAAATACAGTCGCATACACAGCTTACTTTGCGACTCGCGACGATGTTTTAAAAAGGAAGGAAAGAAAAATTATTTATATCTATTGTTTTATGACTAAACTAGTGAACGAAAAGGTAAATATGATAGGAGAAGGTGAATGGGGACAACTAATAAACATACCTACACGATGAATAAAAACGCATTATTTTAACGCATTTGGTTACATTTCATTTATGTATTTTGTTATTAGCGGGAAATCGAACCAGTTATTTGGGTTATTTAACCTGTAAATTCGGATTAAAATGGCTACGTGGAGACAAGTACAGTGGCTAAATAGTATGTTAAGTAGATAAGTTAGGTATTTAGACAAGTGTTGTAAATTATTAGGTATTGTGGTATAGCCCGCTAGTTGCGGACCGCGCGAATTTGCGTTCGCGCGTACATTGACCTTTAATCAGCTGATATGAATTCAGTTATTCCACTGCTGGTTTTAGGTTTCAGTATTTTCATGATTTTTTTTATGAAATTATCGTTTCATTTAGCTGTACTAACATGATGGCGCGTGAATAAATCTAATAAAACGTTGTAAAAATATGATTTTTTTTCATCAGGATCAAATTTATTTGTGACCCATGATCAAAGGTATACTTGGTGCTGTCGCCTGTCTAAGTTTTCGGGAGCGTTCCAAAAATACCCTGTATATATATACATTATACTAGGTTGAAATAAAATTATTCCTTTGCCTATATCCAATTCATATTTAAAAAGAAGAGAAATGTCATGTTCTGACTATGGAGTGTAGAGTGGAAGGAGAACAATCTTATAAGGTGCGAAAGTTGAAAAAGTGTCCCACTATATACTGAAAATAGAGGTTCCAAAACCTACCACAACAGCGCTGGCGTCTGATAAACTACGATATGAATATAGCTGTTATAGACTGAGTGAAGTCAGCTGAATTCAAATATTTGAAAAATTTTATGACTAGAGTAGTTAATAAAATGCCAGTATACAAAACTTCAACTATTTACGTAGTACAAAACCAAGTGGATTGGTCGGTTCTTGTTTATTTCTCCATCTTATTCTAATTAATTTTGGCGCCTTTTTTTAATTTATCCTATGCTACTGCAGCGCCACCCTTATTGGACGCGTTTTTAGGGACACTTTTCATATAAGGAGATGGTCCTCCTTCTACTCTACACTCCATAGTTTTGACATAGACATCTACGTGTTCTGATTTGCTCTACGGTTATGGAGTGTAGAGTACAAGGAGAACCATCTTAAAAGGGGCGAAAGTTGAAAAAGTGTCCTACTATTTACTGAAAATAGAGGTTCCAAAACCTACCACAATAGCGCTGGCGTCTGAAAAACTACGATATGATGATAGCTGTTGTGAACGGAGTGAAGTCAGCTGAATTCAAATATTTAAAAAAATTCATGACTAGAGTAGTTAGTAAAAAACCAGTATACAAAATCTTAACTATTTACGTAGTACAAAACCAAGCGGATTGATTGGTCCTTGTTTATTTCTCCATCTTATGCTAATTACTTTTGGCGCTTTTTTTTTAATTTATCCTATGCTACTGCAGCGCCACCGTTATTGGACACGTTTTTAGGGACACTTTTCATATAATAGAGATGGTTCTCCTTCTCTCTACACTCCATATCTACGGTCCAAACTAAATGTACCAGAGACGTCCGTCTGAACTAGGGATGGTCGATGTTGTGGAAACATCGATGATAACATTGATGTTGACATCGACAGCTCAACATCGATGTTCGATGTTTATCCTACTCAAAACATCGATGTTGGCCATTATCGATGTTTTTTTTTTGCATATGTATTTAATAGGTTAAAATTAGATGAATAAAAAAATTGTCATGTTGTTTATGGCTTATAATTAATGAAATAAAAGAAATTAATAAACAATGTAATATAAAACAGTAATTTAAAAAAATTGGAAGAAATTCACAAATATCTAATTCACTTATTATATTGTCCAATATTTTTGCAGATTGATTGAAGAAATAGTAATGTTGACAAAGAAGTATCTTTCAACCTGTTTCTTTGTTGATAAAGAGTTGAGCCAGCTATTGAAAATAATTTAAAAATTAAATTTTGTACAAGTGACTTAAGCAGAACTCAACAACTATTGGTCAGATTTATATGGGTCTAATTTATATTGGACTATATGTGAAGCACCAAATTTCAAATAAAAAAAGAATCATCGAAATCGGTTCACCCAGAAAATAGTTATGAGGTAAAACACATTAAAAAAAGAACATACAGTGGAATTGAGTACCTCCTCCTTTTTGAAGTAGGTAGATAACCGCTCAGATGATGCTGATGTAGCGATTGTGGTCAAATATCTCACCGCAAATTTTCTTTTTAATTTTAGATAGGTAGAACCGATAACATTGTTCTAATCCTGCATTGGATCGTGTTTAAGATAAACCATCGGTTTTTTTTTACCCACTGATAAAGAAACAGATAACCAACAACGACACTAATACCAAACGAAATCAGTGATTACTGCGACATCAACTCGCGCGCGCGCACCCGCTAGCGTCGGGCGTGTTTTGTTATTCATAGCGTTGGCTCGCGAATCGTAATAATGACGAACGTTCTTAATTGCAACGTGTGTAACATTGTGATCGACGAACTATTATCATACATACAAAACAAAGTGTCTATCATAGACGAAGAATCATAAGTGCGTATTTGTACATCGACATTTACTAGTGAAGAAATCAGAAACTCTAAGAAACTTTTATTTGAGCCCATCCCAACGGGTAATAGAAAAATATTGCGAAAGAACAAAGGTAAAGAGGGGCGCGATGTGACGGACATTATAAGTCTATTTAAATCTACGGAACCCGATATTATTCCAATTGTTGTGGCTAGACAGCTTGACAAACTGCCGCCGATTTTGCTAGATCACTTAGACTGTTCCAAATTATTAAAGGACATGTTAACATTGAAAACCGAAATTGAAGAAATAAAGTCTACGTATGCTACCCAAGATAGCGTTGACAAACTTAAGTCGTCTATTCTTCGCTTACAAAATGACCCACTGCCACCACCGACGTCGGCGTTTAAAATCAATAGTAAAAAAGGTGCTTTTCTAGACAGTGGCCCTATGGGTCTTTCACATGATTATACAGTAAAACAACATAAGTGATACTACGGGTTTAATATCTCCCATGTCAGAGCTTAGAGATGTGAGGGTAACGCAAAATAAACAAACGGGCGTCAGCTGCAATGTGGGACCTAAGTGCTCGCCGTCGCTGCCGCAGCCATGTCGGAAGGCAAGCGCAAGTGTTGCGGTGACGTCAGACTCACCGAGCTCTGCTACTGAGGTTGTGGATCAGCTGACCGCAACTGATAAGGCAGGTTTTGTTTGCGTAACAGGACATAGTCAGTCAGAGCAGCCGATCTTCGTGCGTGAAACTCTGACAAAAGATAATAATAAAAAGGAAGGATGGCAGACAGTAACGTATCACAAAAAAACAAGAAAGTATCGTTATGTTGGTGGTGTAGCCAGAGATTTACAGTGCTCTTTCCGGGCAGCAGATAAGAAACTTTTTATGTATATTACGAATGTGCATAACTCTGCGACGGAAAGTGACATAATAAAACATATTTATAATAAAATTCAGGAAACCGTGTCACTAGAAAGAATAAATATGAAATATGATAGAAGACACAAAGCTTACAAATTTTCAACATCAGAGGTCAATCTGCCAAAATACATGGATGAAACTCTATGGCCTGAAGATGTTATATTTCGACGTTTTGTGAGTTTCAAACACAGGAATAAGAACGGTGCGCGCCCTATTGGCGCCGACGGCATAGGCAAACCAAATAATGGATAGTGGCCCCTATCGAATTGCTACATTTAACTGTAAGAATGTGAAACGCTCCATTAATGACGTCAGAGACTTATGCCATACGTGTGACGTGATATGTCTTCAGGAAACTTGGATTCTGAATCATGATATACCCTTTATTGGCACGACCGATAGCGGTTTTGGTTATGTGGCGACATCAGCGGTCGATACATCTGCAGGCATCCTACGCGGGCGCCCCTATGGCGGCGTCGCGTTGTTATGGCGGTATAGCGCATTCCAGCAGGTAGCAGTATTAAATTGTGAAAATTCACGCATTTGTGCAATTAAAATTATAACAAATGATAGACCCGTAATTGTGATGAGTGTTTACTTGCCGACAAACTCTGTCGACAATTTACAGGAATTTACAGACTGTTTGAGTGCGGTAAGCGCTATTATTGACGAATATGGAATTGAATCAGTGTTTATTTTAGGTGACTTCAATGCGGACCCGGGTGAGTTGTTTTACAGTGAACTTGTTAGTATTTGTAATGACCAGTTATGGTCATGTATAGATGTAGATATGCTAGGGCTGGACTCTGGTACTTTTACTTTTATTAGTGACGTCCACGGGACCAGTAGTTGGCTAGATCACTGTGTCACAACTCTCGCGGCGAGGCAGGCTGTCGTCGGTGTAGATGTCAAGTATGACACTCTTTGGTCAGACCATTTGCCACTTATAATTAATTGTAATTTAAATTTTATAAATCCTAAGATCTTTGCGAGCGTAACCAGTGTTAACAAAGACGTAGTATGGGGTATAAAGAGTGCGGAGCAAATCACAGTGTACGCTAAAGAGTGTCATAATAGGTTAAAATTAGTAGATTTTCCTTCTGAGTGTGCAAACTGTGCTGACCGATTTTGTAGTGACCGTGGTCACAGGCATGTTCTGGATAAGCTTTACTCTGACATTGTTACCGCTCTCCAAGGCGCGGCGACTTTGGCGAGTCGGGGTGGCGCGAGAAGAGTCGGGGGTGGCCCACGCATAGCTGGGTGGAACAAACACGTCAGTGAGGCTCACAGAGAGGCCAGATCTAAATTCAATGACTGGGTATTGTGTGGTAGACCCAGGTCAGGTTTTCTTTGCAAAGAAATGTGTGATAGCAGAAGAGTGTTCAAGTCCTGATTAAAATGGTGCCAAAATCATCAAGACCAAATAAAGATGGACGCTCTTGCTGTGAAACATAGCAAAGGAGATTTTCGCGGCTTCTGGAAGTCCACCAGTAAAATAAATGTACGACCTGGCCTTTCTGTGTGCGTCGATGGCATGAACAATCCCAAGGACATCGCAAATCTTTTCGAGAGCCATTTTTCTGTAAAGTTTCTGTTGGATCCGGTAGTGGAAGTGTTCAGCACTGACCTGGACACACAAACAGTGGGGACTAGTTTCCTGGCAAAAAACGTAACAAAAGCTATAGGAGATATGTCAGGAGGCAAGTCCCCGGGACATGACGGACTTAGTGTTGAGCACTTGCAACATGCTGGACCTCACCTACCTAGGGTCTTGGCTTTGTTCTACTCTCTGTGTGTGAGCCATTCCTACCTGCCCGCGGATTTTATGGAAACCGTGGTGGTACCCATAGTGAAGAACAAGACGGGTGACTTGACTGACAAGTGTAACTATCGGCCCATTTCTCTTGCCACCGTAATTGCAAAGGTGTTTGACGGTTTGCTCAACACACAGTTGAATAAACATGTAACGCTCCACGATAACCAGTTTGGATTTCGTCCTCGCTTATCCACTGAAAGCGCCATATTGTGTCTAAAGTAAACCGTCAAATACTACACTGATCGCAGGACGCCTGTGTACGCGTGCTTCCTCGACCTATCCAAGGCCTTTGACCTGGTGACATATAAACTGCTGTGGGACAAGCTGCAAAGCATAGGCTTGCCACAAGAACTTATCAGCATGTTCCGGTACTGTTACGTAAACCAGGCCAATAGTGTCAGGTGGGCGGGGGTAATGTCGAATCCGTATCGGTTTGAGTGTGGAGTCAGGCAAGGTGGCTTAACATCACCAACCCTATTTAATCTATATATCAACGGGCTGATCGTAGCGCTTAGCAGTTAGCATGTCGGCTGCCACATTGACGGTGTTTGTGTCAATAATCTGAGTTACGCAGACGACATGGTGCTGCTGAGTGCATCGGTCTGCGGCCTGAGGAAGCTGATACGGAAATGCGAGGAATATGCATGTGGCCACGGATTATTGAATAATGTCAGAAAGAGTCAATACATGATCTTTGAGGCCGCTGGTGCGAAATGTCCTGATAATATACCTCAAATAAAATTAAATGGTATACCCCTGGAAAGGGTAAAACAGTTTCAATATCTGGGGCATTTACTCAGCGTCGACCTAAAGGATCACGCTGATATGGACCGGGAACGGAGGGCGCTGTCTGTCAGAGCTAACATGATCGCCCGTAGGTTTGCGCGGTGTTCAAAGGAGGTCAAGGTTACGCTCTTCCGAGCGTTTTGCATATCGCTCTACTCGTGCAGCTTATGGGCTAATTACAGTAGGAAGAGTTACAGCGTCTTCCGCGTCCAATACAATAATGCGTTTAGGGCGGTGATGGGGTTGCCTCGATTTTGTAGCGCCTCTGGTATGTTTGCGGATGCGCGCACCGATTGCTTCAATGCCACCATGCGCAAGCGGGCCGCGTCCCTGGTGCGCAGAGTGCGGGCCAGCTCCAACACTGTCTTAGCGATGATCTCAGGAAGGTTAGACAGTTATATTATCCGGCATTGTTGCGAAAGGCATGTCGCAGACCAGCTGCCTCTGAGAAAGTATTGATTGATCTCGTCTCCTGTCTAATAAAAGTGTGTTTTTATTTATTTATTTATTTTGTTAATTATGTATTAATTTTATTTTATTTGCTTAGATTATTCTATATACTGACATTAATGCTTATTGAAATTGACTGGATGTATTATTTTAAAATTGTTATCTTATTGACATTGATTTATGTATTGTATTGCTTTAATTGTGTAGATTGATTTTAATTTAATTTATTGCAGCACAGTTGCCTCAGAGAAAGTTTTAATTATTGATCTCGTCTCCAGACTGATAAATGTGTGTAATTCTGTTATTTATTTATTTATTAATTTTAATTTTATGTTATTTTATTTCATTATTTTATTTATATACTGACATTACTGCCTTTTTACATTGACTGGATTTATTATTTTAAAATTGTTATTTTGTATTGACATTGATTTAATTATTGCTAAAGTTTAGGAGGCTGATTTTAAATTTATTGATTCTACTGGATATGGATGTAATTTGCCTGAATAAAGATGATTATTATTATTACAGTTGAGACTTAACAGTTAAATTTGATACCCCATAATGATATATTTTTAGGTTATCGATGCGTTCAAGCATTCTGAATTAATCAAAATTTGAAACATTTTAGAGGAGTTGCAAGATTTAGTTGATATTGATTTCGCGGATTCGCAAGTACCCAATAATCGATTATGGGTTTATTGACATCGATGTTTCGATGTTTGACATGTGGCAACATCGATGTTAAAACATCGATGTTTTCATTCTTGACATCGATGATAATCGACCATCCCTAGTCTGAACGCGTAGTGGAGGTGGGCAAAGTGTATCATTTTTGGGATTGGAACATTTGCATCTTGATCACTGAAATGTTCCGAAACACTGATATGTTTCATTTGGCTCATTAGTATCATCGACTCAAAAGATATAAAAGAATGTTCCGAATACATTAAGTTGCGTCGCGGGCGTTTATTACTTTATTACTGACTGATTTATGAAATGTTATGTGGCAACAATGCTGAATAATATAAGTGCTTAGATTATTTATTGTGTACCGTAATAAGATTGTATACAAAATCGATTCTCCTTCATACTTTAACAAAAATGTCACTATGTCAATTCATTATTTACAAAAATGTCCATTTACACAAAACAGCAATGTCTATGTACACAGAATTTTCTCGTAAAGTATCATAACTCTAAACTTTATGATGAAAAGGAAGAAAGTAAAGTCACAATAATCACTACGCAAAGAAATCCTAGACATAACTCACTATGTTTTCGTAAACAGGCGCTAATGAATATAAACAATTTGACAAGTGCCGCATCAACGTAAAATGACAACTTGTTAATGCAAACATTACATACAAAATACGACCTTATAGTATTTGACACATAAGCGCCTTAGTGGTAATTTTTACGTGCATGAATAACGTCAGCGAAAATCCGTACGAGTTGAGTGATACACTTCTTATTTGTTATCTCTATCTGACTTGTGTGGATTATAATTATTTCGCCCGCTCACTCGCCACTCATCGTCTCTCTCGCTTGTGGCTTAGTCGCCTCGCAAGCGACGCGTCGCGCGAAATGAGCAAAGAGCAAAGTAATGTTTCACTGTTTCAGATCCAAGTGATACATTTGAAACGTTGTTACTGAACCAATCTTTTGTGTCACTTCAGTGATTCGTATCAGTGAGTCGTTTCCGTAAAGAGATACACACGCCTAACGCGTAGTGTTTCTATATAGTTTGTGGTGGGTGACTGCTATATAACCATAGATAAATATATATGTAGCAAGCTATATATAACATTGTTGTAGTCTTTGGCTCTTTGGGTAACTGCACTGCACAAACTATATAGAAATTAGAAACACTTCTCTGACCAGCGTTGCCACTTTAGTGATTTTGTCACTAGATTTAGTGATTTTTTGGAGATAGTTAGTTATATTCTGAAAATGAAAATCACTAAAAAATTATTTGATGACTTCTAGTGATATTTATCAAATCTTGAAGAATTTAGAAAATACATATTAGCAACCCTCTTTACCAGTCGGTAAATTCCCCAGTATATGTCAAAATAGCACTACCCTTCACTCACATTACAAAAACGTAATTAGACGTCTTTATTTGGTTATGCTAAACATACCTTAGGAATTTCCAGACTAATAATGAGGTAGGTCCTCATTATTAGTCTGGAAATTCCTAAGGTATACTGTATGTAAAGTTGTTTTCAGTGAGTGCTGAATACTGAAAGGTTAATATAATCATTTATATTTTATTTCAGTATTCATAATATACTGAAATTAAAGATGGTCCAAATAAAAACTTAACTGGAATCGGGGTAGATAATGACTCTGTCATGACTGGGATCAATAATGGCATACGCGTACCTAATTAAATTCTAGTCAGATGTGTTTGCTACTCATTCACACTGTTTCACATGCGTCAGAGTAAACATTACCGCGAAATATAGTTTCTCATCAGAGAAACCTATAATTAATTCTTACATTCACCCAAACGCTGTGATCAGTACAAAGATATATATATATAAATATATATATATATATATATATATATATATATATATATATATATATATATATATATATATATATATATATATATATGAGAGAGTAAATTGTGGCGAGAATACTTTAAAAACATTGCGCTTTTGTGATACTCGGTGGCTGTCCATTGAAGAAACTGTGACCAGGAGGCCGTCTCAATTTTTTATGTTGTGTTCATTGTAATTATTTCCACAATTAAAATAGTATTTTTATTACCTACCTCGTTATTTCATTTTAAATAATTTGGTGAATTCTAGAGATTTTTTTAAGTAAAAATATCCCTAAATCTGGTGAAATTTCAGATCATAGCTAGTGATAAATTTTTCAGCAAGGTGGCAACACCACAGAACACTAATACCCTAAGGCGGGCAACACTGTCTCTGACTCTGATTCTCTGATCTCTGTTCTCTGTGCACTTGGGTGCAGTGTTGCCACCTTAGTGGATTTTCCACTAAATCTGGTGGTTTGGAACCCCCTTTTATACATAAACACTCACGCCTGTCACCCAGAGGGGTAGGCAGAGACTATGGAATTCCATTTGGCACGATCCTGACACACCTCTCTCGCTTCCTCCACATCCATATACCTACGCATACACGCTCGGCGGTTAAAGGTACTCTTAATTTGGCCCATTTTCAATATATCGCCTATTTGGTCGATAAACTTTCGCCTAGGGCGACCCTTTCCGACCCCCTTTTAGTGGCAAATTTTTGCTTTTAGTGGCTAGTGGTTTTTTTAGCGGATTAGGAATTTTATAATAAATTATAAGAAACGAGTCGTTTCATATAAATAGTCGTTTCAAACGTCTATTTAGCCATATTTTATACTTTCAAATATAAACCTATATATTTTTAGGAGTATATTTTACTACGCAGGCAACACCAATCCATTTCCATAGACATTGGATTGGAAAGCATTCACGGGGGTTCCCCGTTAAATATATTTAGTATAAGGCAACTAATATAAAACGATGGGATGCAAGGGCGAGATCTATCTGTATCTCGCTCTCCGGAATACTAAATAGTTGAGAGGGATATAATTTCCGCTTTCTATTCTATTTGACAGCATTTTACAATACTTAGTCCAATGTTTTTGAACTCGGTCACGCACGATCACTCGGATTCAGTGCCTCAATGTGCGTTGTTGTTTGTTTTTGTTTCGTTTTGCGATTACACATTTTTAAATAAAAATATTATTCATACGACGTCATGCCGAAACCTCAATATTCCCAAAAATTTAGGGATTCTTGGCTTCAAGATCCCGATTTAAAAGAATGGCTTCAAGCAGTTGAAAGTACCACTGGCCAAGTAGCAAAATGCAAGTTTTGTGGAACGATATTAAGAAGTCACTACGGAGATTTAAAAACACATGCTCTTTCGAAAAAGCACCAACAAAATAGAAAGGTAAATTATAGCTTTGTCTTTGTTATTTATAACGGTTCGAACTTGGTCAATTAATGAGGTTGCATTTAAATTTTTCTTATATATTTCATTATTTGTTTATAGGTTATCACCAAACAACCTAAGCTGACATTCAAAAAGGAGTCTACTGATAATAAAAAGAAAGATGAAGCCAGAGTTGCCTTATTTACAGCAATGCATACAAGTATACGAACAGTTGATCATTTAGGAGAAGTTATTAACCATAGCCATGAAAAAGAAATAAATAAAATGCAGATGCACCGAACTAAGTGCACGTATGTAATAAAAAATATTTTAGCATCTCATTTTACAGAACTTATAAAAAACGACATTAAAGATCAACCATACAGTTTATTAATAGATGAATCCACAGATATTGCTGTACAAAAATATTTGGGTTTAGTTATAATTTATTACAGCACTACACATGAAAAAATAGTTTCAACTTATTTGGACCTTGCTGAACTCGACGCATGTAATGCTGAAGGTATTGTTTCTGCCATAAAGCGGACGCTTAAACATTTCGACTTGCGAATTGAAAACTTAATGGGTATTGGCACAGATAATGCTTCGGTGATGGTTGGCGTAAATAATGGAGTTTTTTCCCGATTGAAACAAGAAATACCGCACTTAGTTTTGGTACGTTGTTTATGCCACTCCTTGCAACTGGCTGTTTCAGCAGCAGCAAAGGAATTTCTTCCGCGAAATCTTGAATTTTTAATTAGAGAGACATATGATTGGTTTGCTCGCTCGTCTTCCAGACAAGTTATCTATAAAGAGCTATACAAATCCATCAACGATGGACAGAAGCCTCTTAAAATTGTTCAAGCCTGTCAGACTAGATGGTTATCCATAGAGTCTGCTGTGTCGAGAATTTATACGCAATGGCTGGAGCTTAAAACTCATTTTTCGATTGCTAAGTTGCACGAAAGGTGCCACACGTCAGAGCTATTGCACTCTATGTATGCGAATGATATAAACTATGCATATGTATCATTTATTTATCCAATTTTGATTGATATAAACAGAGTTAATAAAATGTTTGAGTCAAAAAATACGGACCACACCTTATTGTGCGGTGAATTAACAAACTTGATTGATACGCTTGTCACCAAAGTAACGTTGCCTACACATAAGATAGATATCTTTACTCAAAATATTCGTGACTATTTGGACCAAAGATGCTACCTGGGATTCCGATTCGAAAAACATATTCAAGAAATGAAAGAGAAAGGTTTTCCCCGGGAAGAGGAAGAAGTATTGCGGAATAGGTGCATACAGTTTATAGTTTGTCTCATTGACGAAATAAAAAACAGATTGCCGGAAAATATTACTCTCATGAAACAAATATCCCGTATAAGTGTCGAAAAAGCCCTGCATCACAACAAAGAAAATCTTGTTGATATAATGGCTCGGTTCGTAACAAGTACAGAATTAATTGCAAAAATTGACGATCAATGGCAGCAAATTCATTTACTGAGATGGAATGAAACAAAAGATACAAAAAATTTTTGGAGCGAAGTCTTGAAATTCAAAGATGCACAAGGTGTTGCTCGATTTCAAGAATTAGCAACATTTGCGATTACACTTTTGGTATTGCCACATTCGAATGCCGATGTGGAAAGACTTTTTAGTAGCATGAATATTATAAAAAACAAGCAGCGAAACAGAATGAAGCTAACTCTTTTGAAATCAATTCTAAAAATACGCTGCGGTATGCAGTTAATGGGAAAGTGCTGCAACAATTATGAAATTCCTTTAAATCTTATAAAACAAATTGGGACGAAGGAGTCATATCAGTCCGATAAGGATAACAGTAAGGCTGAAAATGAAAATGCAGATTCATCTGAAGACGATTTATTAATGTAAATAATATCTTAAGCAACTTTATTTTTTTAATTACTAAAAGTAAAAAAATTATATTAACAACAATGAGATTTTTAATAATAAACGTACTTTTACTTTTTTTTTGCTTTAATCATATTCATATATCTTAGTGGAAATTTTAGTGGTTTTCAGAGGGGGACATCTTTTTGTTAGTGATTTTCTGGTGGTTTGAGGAGCCTTGTCTGGCGGATTGCTATTTCATCCGTTGGCAACACTGCTTGGGTGACTGCCTGGAATTGTGATTGTGAGTATGTGTTCAATAAAATTTTCTGATTCTTTTATATTTTTATTTAGTTAAAGAAAGAAATACGTAATCTATTTAATAAACACTAAAAAGAAAGAAAATTATCTCACATTATTAAATTTAACGTAACTTTTTTTAATATAATATATAAACTTCCATTAACGTGTGGTGTCCACGTGTTTTTATAAAAAATAATATTCTTTTGTTTTGAAAGCTTCGAACCTATAATTCCATATCCTCGGATTTATCTTTATTGATTAAATTAGTTACTTATGCATGCATTTGCTTGTAAGTTACATAAACACACTCAATATTTGCAAGTATAGGTTAGTAACATGGATGTCTAAAAACTTTTTATACGTCCATGGTTACTAAGTGCAGAGTCCAATAGTTATATAACTATTAAATGATGAGAAAATCCACGAGCCGAAACGTGTGAAATGACAAACACATGATATTAAATGATAGGCCTGATTTTAATTTTACATATTACCTTAAATTTTGAAACAAAATATGAGCTGCTCTAATATTTATTTTCTCTTTTACAGTATTCACTGAGTATGCTCATCATTATGGACATCGATGGTAATTTTATTTAATCTTATAAAATGCTTATAGATTATACTTACTAATCATCTATCTCTACAGTCTATCACTACCTTCAGATATTTATGAGAAGTTATTACTTTAAACATAATTTAATTTGTGGTACAAAAATACATAAAATGTAACATTAAAGATTTTTAAGAAAATGTACATAACCTACAATAGTTTCCTGCCGTGTTACCGGGTGAGTAAGGTGTACAGGGAACTACTGTGATGGATACAAATAGCTGTATCTCAACTCACTGTCGCTGTATTACTTGACTTGTGCTCTCATATTTATGACTAAGTTGACAGTACCGGTTTATGTTATTTTACTGGAACGTTGCACCTGGTTATTCCGAAGCAACATTTACTTTTATCTGAGTTAACCAAACAATCAACTGCACCTAGTTTTAGTCAGACAAACCCAAACATAGCCAAACAAATATAATTATTATTCATTGATCACTGCAACTCTTCTTTCCTTTTTCTGTCTTGAAATTGATTCACAGTCAATCTCAAGCTAAATATGTGTCATTTTGACAATTATATTATTTACAAGTTAGCTATACCTACCAAATTATAATTGTATAGGTATTGTGGAATGATGAGTGTATTTGTTAAGAGTAAATGATGAAAATCCACGAGCCAAAATGTGTAAAATGATAAACACATGATATTAAATGATAGGCCTGATTTCAATTCTATATAATAAAAATCTAAACTATTATGTAAGATGTTACTAAATTATATTTTCTCTTTTACAGTGTTCACTGGCTGTGGTCATCATTAGGGACATCCATGGTAATTTTTTTTAATTTATTATTTACCAATAATCTGTGATATGTACATGTACACCCCAAGATATGTGTAAGTTCTAAAACCGAATTCACTTTGTGGGACACAATAAAATACAGGCATTAAACGTGGCATACCCCATTTTGTAGATGGTAGAACCACACTGCAGCTATATTGTGATTGTAGCATGAATAGGTCGGCTCGACTAGGGTAAGACCACACACACAGAATACCAGCTTAATGCTGCTGTGTTTTGTTTGGTAAGTGTAGAGAACCGGAGACTCTTTTTACTGGCACTAATGAGGCAATGCATCTCAGTCCTCATGGGTGAGAAAGCATCTTCATTTTGATTCTTAATTGGGGATAAATGTAGATTTCTATGGGCCACAGCCTCAACTTACCATCAGGTGGACTGTGTGTTTGTTTGTCACCATTATTCCACAAAAAAAAATACAACCATTCTATCATTATCGATAAATGCTGAAACTGGCATTATGTAATAAATTTAACTGAATAATCTAATGATGATAACTAATATGAGCCAAATATGTTATTTTGAAAATAGCATGATATTAAATAATGATAGGCCTGATTTGCTTTGATTGCTGCACCCGCGATGTCACTACCATAGTTAAATCACATTTTAATGGGTTTATTTTTCTTTTTCAGGTGCAGTTTCCGGTAAATAATATTTATTAAAATTTTATTATGCTTGTAAATTAAAAAAAATATATTGAAATTGGTATATATAAAATTTAAATTTGTAAAAATTGATTCTTATAAACTCCTTTCTGTAGGTTGAAAAACTAATAAAAAATAAAGACACTAACTTTTTTCCTGCCTTTTTATTTCATGTATTTCTATAATGATTTATTAGCCAGTTCTATGAATTCTTTAGGGTAATGGGAAATTATACATAGATGAATCCATGCATAAATGTATTTTTTTTAATTAAAGAGATAGTCTTCTTGGAACAAAGAATGCTTTAGATGCATTGTCATTCACCTTGGAGGACTAAGCTAAGATGGGAGTGCCCCCCGTAGCCGTGACTTGGTCACCCGACGTGAACTAAGAGGAACCCACATGGCTAGCCCAAGGTGAAAGGCCGGCCCGTGGTGGGCACTCCGAGTGGGCTCGGCGGGCCCACTTAGGATGTGTGTTGGTGGGCTAAGTCGAGAGGGGTGTCCCCAGTCCCCTCCTCATACAATCGCACCGAGGTGCAATCGTGGAGGAAGGGGGAGTGTTAGAATGGCGAGGCGCCACACCCTATCCTCCGCGACTGGCGGAGCCGCACCTTTGATGCGGTGGTTGTAGGAGTGCGGCGGGAGAGAAGTACAAGGATATTGCGAGGCGCCGTTCTCTCTACCCTCGGCAGTCGAATCTTGTTTGGCGGCGGAGCCATAGACCAGATCCCCGTCGCTGGAGTAGGGAAGGCTAGTGCTTCTGAGTGCTTTTTTATGGCCCCATGGCCATCGGACGCGAGGGCGTCCGTTGCGCAGGTGAATTTGGAGGCCGCGGAGGAATGTGCACCATGCGTTCTGGTGCGCCTTACGTAGGGAAGGAGTGGTCCTCTCTGAGGTGGGGCGTCGGCGCTGGTTAGGTCGCGGATGTTTGCGAAAGCGTTCCCGCAGCCCTGCCAATATGCGGCGAAGGTGGAACACCACGGGGTTTTAGTCGGTGCGAGTCCTACATAAACTGTCCTTGAAGGCATTTCCACATGTAATAAAAGAGAATGTCACAGCGGTAACAACGCTTATCCGGTTTGTTTGAATATAACGAGTGAAAAGGAATATTGTTCTTATTATTCAATAATCAAACGCCTTAGATCAACTATAATCAACTAAAAGGCTTCCAAACTTCCAATTGCATTTAACTTTAACCATAATATGATATTTTACCCATATAATATTTTCTTATTAGAAATAACAATTATAGTATGTGAGGATAATATGGTCATCCGGTTAATATGTGTCACTCTTTTATAACTCAACAAGTCAACAACTACAGGCTACAGCCTTGTTTGCATTGATGGCTCTGTGATAGCTGTGATACGCATAGAGATTACTTCTAATAAAAATATATTTCATAGTATACGATTTAGCGTTTTTGTTTCTATCCCCCTCCTAGTTTTGGTTTCATAGGGCGGCAAAGCTTAATGCCGCCTCCACACGCTTGGTGTTTGCCACATTCACCATACACACACATACACGAACAAACACCGACCACATTCGCTCAACACTAACACGGCATCCACACGCTCGGCGAACGCGCTAGTATATTTCGGATAAGCAAACATGACGGACGACGAGCTTGTGGCAGCGATTACTTTCGGGTTGACCTATTTTTATTTAAAAATAAGGCAATATGAATTGCTCTCAATGTTATTGTACGAGGGTGGATTGAAAAGTACTCGGCCTAACACAGATCCAGTCAATTGTAAAAATCAAATCTACCCACATTATTTAGTTCAGTTCAGACTAGTTCATTGTGTGAAGTTCGAAACGTGTGCGATAATTAGTTGTGATTTTATAAATTTATTAACAAAGTAATCGGACATAATTTCCGCGAATGGAGCAAATCGAGCAGCGTGCCGTCATTAAGTACCTCCATAAGAAGGGGCTATCATCAAAAGCCATCCATGATGACATGGTCAGTACATTAGGCGATTGTGCTCTGTCATATTCATCCGTCAAAAAATGGATAGCAAAATTTAAGCGTGGTAGAGAGAGTGTGAAAGATGAACCCCGCTCTGGAAGGCCTTCGACGTCAACTACTGACGAAAATATTAAAAAAGTACTTGATTTAATAATGGGAGACCGCAGATTAAAAATTAGAGAGATAGCCGATAGCCGAGATTATAGGCATCTCTTATGAACGAACTCAAAACATCATTGTCAACGAGTTGGGTTTCCACAAGGTGTCTGCGAGGTGGGTTCCGCGACTGCTTTCAGTTGAACAAAAAAGGACGCGATTGACTATTTCACGCGACTGTTTGGAGTTATTTGAAGCCGATGCAGATGATTTTTTGAATCGTTTTGTTACTATAGACGAAACATGGGTTCATTACTGTACACCGGAAACAAAACAACAATCAAAACAGTGGAGAAGACCTGGTTCACCACCCCCTAAAAAGGCTAAGTCGATTTTGTCGGCAAATAAGGTGATGGCTTCAGAATTCTGGGACTCGAAAGGTGTGATTATGATTGATTATCTTGAAAGGGGTCAGACTATAAACTCTGATTACTACTGCACCTTACTACGTCGTTTACGAGAGGAAATAAAAGAAAAACGTCGAGGAATGCTCAGAAGAAAAGTCCTGTTTCATCAAGATAACGCCCGTGTTCACACGTCAGTACAGTCAATGGCTGAAATTCACAACTGTGGCTTTGAACTGTTACCGCATCCGCCGTATTCACCTGATCTGGCACCATCAGACTTCTTTCTGTTCCCTAACCTAAAAAAGCACTTGGGAGGTCAAAGATTTTCGACAAACGACGAGGTCAAAGCAGCTGTAGACGCATATTTTGGCTCTAAGGAAGAATCATTTTTTTTCAACGGTCTAAATGCTTGGAAGGGGAGGTGGCAAAAGTGTACTGAACTTAATGGTGATTATGTAGAAAAATAAAAATATAACTGATTTAGTATGTGTTTATTTTCTTGGTTAGGCCGAGTACTTTTCAATCCACCCTCGTATTGAAGATTTTACACACCATAGAATCTCAAATGAATTCTCAATTAACTCTGTTATAAATTGTCTTCAGGTTTAAATAAGTTTGGTTTGAACGCTTTTATTCGAATTGCATTGCTGATTATTATGTAATACGTGACTCTAAATTAATCTAAAAACAAACTTTTATGAAACTAATGCTTGACCGGGGAATCTAATCCTTTTTTTTATAGGTTAAGGGTGACAAACGAGCACACAGTCCACCTGATGGTAAGTGGTTGCTGCGGCCCATAGACATCTACATCTATCCTCTATTACAAATCAAAATGTAGATGCGTTGTCACCCGTGAGGACTAGGATGGAATGCCTCATTTCCAGTAAAAAGGGCCTCCGGTCACCTGCACTCACCAAGCGAAACGCAGAGGTAAACCTCTACTTCACGCTGGTATTCTGTGAGGTCGTGGTACCACCCCGGTTCGAGCCGGCCCATACGTGCGACAGCAAAAGCTGCCGCGTGGCTCTACCACTGTTAAAACCCTGAAATTTCGTTCGACATTATATTGAATCTATTTACTTTTAATGTATGAAGCAGATAATGAATCTGAAAGAAGCGAAAGAGGTATGTAAGGATCGTGAAACTTGGCAATTTGTTCTCTCTGGCTACCCCGTCAGGGATTGTGCGTGAAGATAAGTTAAGTATTTACTTTTAACATAATATATTATCTTTTTATTCGAAGCGCCTTATACAATCTAATAGCAATATTTTCAAAACGCACCATTGTTTATTTTTTATGGAAGGAAAATGATATACTGATTTTTTAAGCGCTTCGCCAAAACTAATAGTAGTAATGCATATGAGCCGTTTTATTCATAAAATTTTTAATTTTAACAGCTTACAATAACATTTCAAAGTTATTAATGTAGCTAGTCTTAGGTCTTTTCTATGAAAATGTAACGAAATTTTTACTAATCCAAGTGTATTTTATAAGTTGGTCAACTAACATTCGTTAACTTCTTGATTCTAATTAGCTGTGATAGTTTTCCTTTTAACTGCATTATATAAACTCCTATTAGGTATACTTTTCACATTTCGATAAACATCGGTTAATTTGGTAGGGGGGTGGGGGGGGAGACACATGACTCCAATGAAAAATACCACTTTAAAGCTAAATATTTCACAAACGGACACCTGAATCGAAAAGATGTTGTTCAACACCCCCAATGTTTTTGAAAGACCTAACCAACGATACCCCACATAATAGAATAGACACATAAAAATATCATCCTCCATTTACTTATATGGAAAGTACCCAAAATAAAAATGTTTTTTAAGATTTAATTTCACAGTTTTCTAGGCGTGATTAATATTCATAACAGTGCCAAATTACAGATTTGTAACACCTAGGGTCTGAGCAAAACCGCGGACGGACGGAGGGACATGGCGAAACTAATAAGGGTTTCTTCAGGTTTCTTATTGTGTAACTACGAAAGTCTAAAAACTATTAAATCAGGATATACTAAACTTATCGATATATAGGATATACTAATCTTATATAATTTTTTCGGATTTTATTTTGGGAATTGATGATCAATGATCCTGCTTTCACACGGGGCTCCTTATAAAAAGAGGTGAAATATTTGTTACCCAATAGAAACATTTATTAGGAGTCAATCACATTATTATTTGAGGTCTATAGAAAAGTTAAAAAAAATTTAGGTGGTAGATCTACTAACTTTTCGAAGTAGAATTGGTAGTAAACTCAACTTCTGAAATCATATTTACCTCCGAGACAAATTTCGGATTGGTAACATAGGCGTAGAGTATAATAATAATACCCGCTAATAACTCCTTCGCCGCCCGCAAGCCGCAAGCTCGCGCATACTACTGACTGATTGCCAAACGTGTGGATACATAGCAAACACGTTTGTCGAACATCCTTTGATCGGTGCACAAAAACCGACACCAACGCCGATCACTGGCATTCACATACAAACAAACAAACAAACAGGCGAACAGCTATCCACACGTTCGTGATTGCTGTTTGGTGTATGCTGTTCGCCGTTGTTTGCCAAGCGTGTGGATGGGGCATAAGGTTGAAGCTTGCTACATATATATTTATCTGTAAATGTGTTGAAGCTCCAGGGTGGCCCGCGAAATTTAAATTTTCTTACGTTTTTGCAATTTGCAGGTCAGTGTCAGGTTTTATGTTTAACGAAATATGATTCGCGACCGTAAGGAGTATGTATTTACAGAATTATAATCATTAGAATCATCAATACAACCGTCTATGTTCGTATAATCCCATTGTATGGCTATTTCCAGAAAAACTTATTCAAGGGGATTATATGAACTTAGAGGATTGTATTGGTGATTTTAATGATAATAATTCTATAAACACATACTCGTTATGGTCACGAGTCATATTTTATCAAACATACAATCTGACCCTGACATGCAAAATCCAAAAAAAAACCCAAGAAAATTTGTATCTCGCGGGCCACCCTGGAGCTTTCACCTTAAGTTGACCATTACCATGTATACGTAAGTATCATATTAGTCTGTGACCATTATCCTCACATTAGTGACTAATCAACAATAGGCAGTACTGACCCATTTCAAATCAATATAATTTTTGTTTGGCTAAGAATTCTAATTTCAAATTAATTTTTTTTTAAAAACATGGAATTCTTTTTTTAAAATTAGGTAGTCATTAGTTTCTTGATAAGCGTTATGTTTTTAAAATTCGAGTAATTATGGAATATGAGTACCCTCGTGACACCAATATAGCACAATACTACAGACGAATACACTACCTGTTATTGGTTTGCCCTCGCTTCCATTCTGGAAATTTCGACCTGAAAAATGATCCCCAAGGTCGTACGAAAACTTTGGTCGACAATGACGAATGAGGGCTAATAATTTTCTGCTCACCAGACCAGATGTGGCTAGTTGATACTGAGGTAAAGTTTTTTGTTACACAATGTCATTTAATTGAGAGTCAGTTTTTAATAAAAGTTTATTCGTTTCTAGAGTATTGTATTAATACAGAAAACAATGCCTCAGTGGTTTGCTCTTTAATTTTTTTTCACAGTTTTAACTTTTTTAAATTTTCTACTTTTATTAATATCTGTGGTTTAGTGTTTTTTTTGTATACTAATGGGTTTGGTCTATTTATTTTTAATCTTATAAATAGAATATATAAGATTAAAAATTTTATGGTGTAGTTAGTGGGTAGTTTAAGGTTGTTTGTCCACGATGAACTTCTAAACTACTGAACTGATTTCAATTAAATTTTGCACACTCTGAGATAGGATAGTTTTTATCCTGATAAGTGACACTCAATATTTTTTTATAACGAATATAAGGATTTTTTATATGAAGGGTCATCGTAAAGGGCAGAGCAACGTCTGCCTGGCACGTAGTACACGGTGTAACATAAGGGGTGGATCATCGGTGGCTGGGGTGTGGAGGACCTCAATACCTATCGATTTAACCCCCCAATAGGTAATGCAATGTTCAGTGGTTCAAAAGTTAATTAGACTTTAGTAAAAATTTTGTCAAAATCCGATTTTAGCCTAACCTTCGCAATTGCAGCCAAACTATTAGGTCTGCAACCGTGATTTTTTTGTTCAAACAAGATTAACAGAGGGCCTTTTTTACATTTACATCAAACAGATGACAAGACAAACAGATTTATAAAAATCCAAATAAAAAAATTATAGTATTTTTTTCAAAATCTAATGTTTGCATTAATTTCTATGGTTCTAAAACAAATATTTCACATATGATCTTTTTCTGCGACCTATCTTAAAAACTATTGGTTTTCATGAAGAATTAACCCTGAAAATTTAATTTGGCTAGTGCTGGAGCATCATTTTGAAAAATATACTTAAATAGTCCAAGTACCTACTAAAAATCTGATTTTATAAAGCTTAAAACTATTTTAAAAACGTCAGTTACCGAAAAAATTAGAAGCGCAGGTGCATGCGCTTCTTATCATGTAACATCTGGATTAAGTTAAGAAGAGGATAGGCAGAAAAAAATATTTCTCGCTCTGGCACTGCTGTGTTTGGCTGATTAGGTAGTTTGGTATTTTCATGGCCATTGTTTTCTTAGAAGGACTTGTTATTTTTTTGAGTAAGGGGTATGACTATTGTAAGTTCCTTCCTTATTCCTTAGTCGTTTATCGTCTGCCCCTCTGCTCTTACTTGTGCTACGTTTCTATCCCGTGTTTCAACTTCATCCTCTGAATTCGGCTTGTTTATTGGACTTCGATACTCTTTATGTGATTTGGATTGTTGTTACCTCGGAACGAAGACTGCACGTTTATTGGACAATTATTATATATATATATATATATATATATATATATATATATATATATATATATATATATATATATATATATACAGGGTATTTTTGAAACGCTCCCGAAAACAAAGACAGATGATAGAAGATACTACACCTTAGCACATGGGTCACAAATAAATTTGATCCCGACGAAAAAAAAATCATCTTTTCACAACGTTTTATTAACTTTATTCACGCTCCATCATGTTAGTACATCTAAATGAAACGATAATTTCATAAAAAAAATCATGAAAATACTTAAACAGAAAACCAGCAATGAAACTTAAAAATTACATCAGCTGATAATAGGGTCAATATCCTCGCGGACGTCGAACGCTTATAGATCCCGTCATTCCCGTCACGTAAAAACGCTGGCCTTGAACCTGGGCACTGAGCGATTTATCGAAGTTTCATTTTTTAGTTTAATTTTTCATTTCTTATACAAAATCAAAGATAACGATGAGATAGTGTTTATAATTGTGTGAGTACTGAGTACCCAATTAGGTACGTTTATTAATTTCAATAATTTTTTGTAGTAAAGATAATGTAATAAAATGTACAAAATCAGGAAGGAGAGTAAAATTCCCTGAGTATTATCGCCCGTATCACGGTGTCTAGAGGGGGGTGATGTGGAGGCATATCGAACCTGAAACTTCAAAGCGCGGCAGCGAGTGAGCGTACAGCTGTCTTTGTACTATGGTACAGCCTACTACTGATAGCTAACATATGGCACGACTGTATCTAGGTCAAACGGCCACGCCTCAATCGAATTGCGCGTGAGCGGGTTCCCCCCCACCAGTCTGCAGCTGCTATCGACGTAGAATGCATGTCAATCTTGCGCTTGTCCGGGATATCGTATTCATTAATATAATTATTGTAGTCGCGAGGTACATATCGAGTTGTGTATAAGTTCTATTGTTTGTGTTAAATTGTCTTTCCTTTGTTTTCACTGTGTACATTATCCGTATAAAATCTTCTTAAATGTTCTGTGTACTTGTAGACAATAAACGTTTTGTGCGTTATATGTGGTGACTTTTATTGACACTCTAAACACCCATACAACCATAACTTTTAAATTCCATATGAAAATTAGTCGTAGGGATAAAACTTATAAATAATAAACGTTGACGATGTCTTAACATACATAACGCTTTAACGATGTGTGGAAGGTTCTCCAGTGCGTCAAGGACTTTACATTGTGCGCATTTGTTTTAGCGTATTTGATTAATAATTTTAGTTTTTAAAACAGTTCCGGGTTGACTATCTAAAGAAACAGTTTAATTGTGTTGTTTATTAAATGATTGTTGTTATAACTTGCTATTTATTACTTAATGATATTATCCTTGTTGTAACGTTTTAAGTTTCTTGTTTTGTTTTTATAATGCCTAACGCGTACGTTTATAGAAGCTCGCAGGAATGTTTCGCATGCATTGCGAATTTACCGAGAGAAATTCCCGACCGCTCGACATCCAGCTGACTGATAACAGCAGCATTTCAGCGAGTGTTGGAAAATCGGCCCATTGCTCTGGTAGCGGCAGGAGGTGGAAGTCAAGTGGCTGTTCACTCGGAGGAGCGCATTTTAAATGTCGTTCGCCGGAATCCGAACCTAGGTACATGAAGTATAGCTAAATTGTTAAGGCGTCGGGATGGAACAAGTGTGTCATACTGTACAGTTCACAAAGTGTTAAATTGTAACCGAATGCGCCCAAACAAAGTGTACAAAGTGCAAGCTTTAGTTCCCGGCGATCACGACCGCCGGCGAGTTTTCTGCCGTTGGTTATTAGACCAGCAACAACGTGTGCCTGGTTTCATTGAGCACGTCACCACGGAGGATTTAGAGCGGTAAGCTGTTTCATACCTAATTTTTTTAAGTAACTTAGTACTGAACTGATTTGAATAGGTACATAACTGAATATATCGAATAATAAACATAGCTACATGATGAATAAAACACATGGTGCACCTTGGTTACATATCATTTAAGTATTTTTTTCATAAGCGGGGAATCGAACCAGTTATTTGGGTTATTTTACCTGTGAATTCGAATTAAAGTGGCTACGTGGAGACAAGCACAGTGGCAAAATAGTAGGTTAAGTAGATAAGTTAGGTATTTAGACAAGTGTTGAAAATTATTAGGTATTGTGATATGGTATGGCCCATTAGGCTAGTGGGCGCGCGGCCTCTGCGAATTCTGCGTTCTCGCGTACATTGACCCTTAATCAGCTGATTGTAATTCAGTAATTCCACTGATGGTTTTATGTTTAAGTATTTTCATGATTTTTTTTATGATATTATCATTTCATTTAGATGTACTAACATGATGGAGCGTGAATAAAGTTAATAAAACGTTGTGAAAAGATGATTTTTTTTTCGTCGGGATCAAATTTATTTGTGACCCATGTGCTAAGGTGTGGTATCTACTATCATCTGTCTTTGTTTTCGGGAGCGTTTCAAAAATACCCTGTATATATAATTATTAGATCTGCGTGAATTTTGTCCATCATGTCTTATTCTCCACGCGACTATGTAGAAATGTACTATTGTTACAGCGTAGCCCGAGGAAATGCCCGAGCGGCTGCTAGGATGTACCGTGAGCAACTGATTAGAAGAAGTGGTCCACAACCTGAGGTATACCTGACTACCGTGTTTTTTCCGTGTCCAGAATGCGTCCATGGAAAGTCGCATACCCGGTTCTTCTCGGCCCGAATGAGTTCCGAGAATCTACCCAGATCAAATCGAACAAATTTCGAAAGAAGTAAAAAGAGATTAATAAACAAGTATGAGAGCAAGTGGCCGTTGCACAGGCCTATCTCACATGTCTAAAGACAGATGAGTCAACCTTTAGTCGGAGTAGAATATTTAATATGCATAATGACCACTCCTGGAGTTTTGAAAACCCACATGCGATTCGCCGCCACAATTTTCAACACCAGTTTAGTGTTAATTAATGAACAGGAGTATTCAACAAACAGCTGATCTGACCATTCGATCTATCAGCCAGATTAAACGGCGACGCATAATTGCAATTTTTATAAAGTAACTTGTCTGAAATTTTGCAGGAAGTAAACTCAGCTGTGCTGAGCTGAATACGGAATATAAAGGAATATTTTAATCCCATTTTTCCACGTAAATGGATAGGCCGTGGCGGGCCAATAGCCTGGCCTCCAAGGTCGCCAGACCTCAATCCCGTTGATTTTTTCATCTGGGGATATTACAGAACTGGTGTACAAAAGCGAATACACCTCTATTGAACAATTACGGATGAAACTGAATCAGGTCCAAATGAAGATTAAGGGAAAAGAAGAATTATTCCGCAGGCTCAAAAGATATTTTTTAAAAAGATACAGGCTATGTATCGCAAATAATGGAGCGCATTTAATTTAAATAAGCATGTCAAAACAATAAATAAAATTTTAACAGTACATATTAATGTGTTTTATTGGACTCATTCCTGTCCTTTCGTATAGTAATCTCGTTATTCTACTTACTATCGTAGCGTACGCTTAACAAAATAAACTTACTTATGTTTTTAAGTAAATTTTAAATTAAAGAAAAAAATGTCGATAATTGGCATATAGATTGGACTATTTATGTATATTCTTCAACATGATGCCCCAGCACTAGCTAAATGAAGTTTTCAGGGTTAATTCTTCATAAAAACCAATAGCTTTTAAGATAGTTTGTAGAATGAATCATATGTGAAATATTTGTTTTAAAACCATATAAAGTTAATGCAAATATTAGATTTGAAAAAAAAATAATATAAATTTTTTATTTGGTTTTTTATAAATCTAAGCCTCTGTTTGATCTAAAAGTACAAAATACCCTCTGTTTGAAAAAAAAAAATCACGGTCGCAGACCTAATAGTTTGGCTGCAATTGCGAAGTTTAAGCTAAAATCGGATTTTGACAAAATTTTTACTAAAATCCAAATAACTTTTGAACCACTTTTTTTTTTTTTTTTTATAGGATAAGGGTGACAAACGAGCACACAGTCCACCTGATGGTAAGTGGTTGCTGCGGCCCATAGACATCTACATCTATCCTCGTTTGCGACTCAAAATGCAGATGCGTTGTCACCCGTGAGGACTAAGATGGAATGCCTCATTTCCAGTAAAAAGGGCCTCCGGCCACCTGCACTCACCAAGCGAAACGCAGAGGTAAACCTCTACTTCACGCTGGTATTCTGTGAGGTCGTGGTACCACCCCGGTTCGAGCCGGCCCATCCGTGCGACAGCAAAAGCTGCCGCGTGGCTCTACCACTGTTTAAATGAATATTGAATTACCTATTGGGGGATTAAATCGATAGGTATTGAAGTCCTCCACCCCCCAGCCACCGATGATCCACCCCTTATGTTACACCGTGTACTAGCGTATCACATTGTTTGTCCGCGATGAACTTCTAAACTACTGAACTGATTGCAATTAAATTTTGCACACTGTGTGCATTTTGGTCCAACTTGAGAGATAGGGATAGTTTTTATCCCGATAAATGACCCTCAAAAATTTTTATTGCGAATTTAAAGATTTTTATAGGAAGGGTCGTTCGAAAGGGCAGAACAACGTCTGCCTGGCCAGATATGTATATATATATAGAAAGAAAGAAACATTAACCTTCACATTTTCTGAACAAATTAACTTCCCCATTTGAAATCTGTCAAATATTATACCTGACTTTTGAGTGGCGCCGCCCTGGTGGCAGAAAAAGTCGTGGATGCCCTCATTAAAGGAGATCGTGGAAGCTGATGATACTCAATCTACGGCTGAATTAGCAGGAGCTTTCGACGTTAGCATCAAAACAGTATTGGTTCATTTGCATCAAGTTGGCAAGGTAGTAAAAAGCTTGACAAATGGGTGACCCATGAACTCAAAGCGCGAATCACGCGTCGAGACGTGCCTTGCACCGCTCAACAGGCACACAAACTAAGCAATTTTGAACCGCATTGTTATCTGTGCCGAAAATGGATTCTGTTTGAGAATCGCAAGCGATCGGCAAGTTGGTTGGATCCTGGTTCAGCACCTAAACAATGCCCCGAAAACTTACCCCTAGGAAAGTGATGGTCACTGTATGGTGTTCTTGCGCCGGTTTGATTCATACAGGTACTTACCCAAGGGATGAGCATTACTCTAGATGTGAACTGTGAAGAACTGATCACAATGATGGAGAAGCTCGCACGTCTCCAACCAGCTTTGGTCAATCGCACGTCTTTGCGGAAAATTTTTAACGTAATAATTATTTACGTTAACATTTTTTCGCAAAGATTGAATTTGTTATAGTTTTCACCATCCACGTCTATTTTATCAACCCTGTCATGGTTGCACAGATTTTTATTTTCTCTATCTTCGGTTACTTAGATGAGTTTTTGGTTTTCTTATCGACCGGAACATGCCTAGTTGTGGATTGTTATCGTAGGTTCTCACGTCTGCTTTTATCCTTACCCTAAGCACAGAATACATTATTACGTAGTACCTACCTCTACACTATGGTAGGTACTAGTGTACTTACTACGTTGTACGTTGAAAGAAAAAAAAGTAAAACTATTTGAAAAATAAAGATAGAAGGGAAGTTGGTTTTGGTTGAACAAGTGGATTAGTTTGAGTATATAAGATGTGTTGAATAGTGATGGTAGCCATAATGAAGAGTGAATGCAGGAAACTCAAAATGTGTCAAAAAGGCACAATGCTGTGTTAGTCTTACATAAGAGTACCATTAATGCTGTAGAAATTCGGTCATTAAGATGTACCTACCTATGTTAGGAGTGACTCTGAATAATGAGAGCAGATATTGTGTGAGAAAATTGTAGTTTTTAAAGGAGTGTTACCAGGCTTCTTCGATGGTTTGGACACGTAGAGAGAATAAACGAGGCAAGAGTGACAACACAAATTTATGCTGCAGAGTTGAGTGGCAGAATCGACGAGGGACGCACAATCCAGAAGTTTATCGACGAAATTAGTTTAATATTAAAGATGGGCCAAATTACCCTCAACCGACGAACATGTCCCTATGTGGAGAAATATGGATGTGAAGGAGGAGAGATGTGTCGGGATCGTGCTAAATGGAAGTCCGTAGTCTGCATATCCCTCTGGGTGGTAATGGTGAGGAGATTATATGTTGTATGTAAGTACTTATTATCCGCAAAGATAAAATGTAATCTTATGAGGACACTCCTGGCTCGGTCTAACCTTTATGTCCCTTCCAGAATTTTTATTTGAATCTGCCCCCTTCCCTTTCCCTCACTTAACTTATTACTTCAGATTATCATTAATAAATTTATTATAACTATATTTTTTAATAACAAGGTCATAATTTCTTTGAAAATCCGTAATTATTCATAAGTTTAATAGGTTAAAATATAAAGTATTGTGTGCATTATCGATCATCGAGCAATCTGCGATTCAAACCGGGCTATTTTATGTTTCCAGTAACATTTTTAAAGAGGTGGGAAATAAATAATTCAGTATAATATGCTTACATTTATTACTATATTAACGGGTCAACATTATTTAAGTATATCTCTGTAATACTATGTACATACTACTATTTGCAAATCATAAGACTAATCTATCAGCCTTTCATTTTAATATGCTACACTTATTTTAAGTATAAAGAACGAGAATATAAGGTATATAAGTCCTTAGTTGCTCGGGTTCCTTGGGTTGGGCTCAGTAACATTTTGGAGACGAATAGTGATGTCAACCAGCGCCATATTGGGAAGTATGAAATCTTCGATGCTGCTGGCGGAACTTGAAGGGCGGTCGAAGGGGAAGCCCATGGCGCGGCGGTCAGGGTACAACTTGTCCCTCAAACCGCAGAAGCTCGATGCTTCCTTGCATGTCATTTCTGTTCCATCAGCTTGGTCAACCTGGTACAAAAAATATAAAGTTACCCATTGTTTCAATTACATGTGTAGTATCTACATATTGTGTATTTGGAGTATCTACTTATTTTATATGTATTACAGACCTATGTATCTGGTGTTTAATAATAAATATGGAATAAAGAATTCTTTGTAACTTGACGTGGTATGTAAGAATATTTAGTTATTTGTTTTTCCAAATGTGAAAGTGTAGCGAGTCATAATGAAAAGAAAATTTTCGTCGCATGATTTACTATGACTTTAATGTGGTTTTAATCAACAAGAAAGTAATAATGGCGATTTCATTCTTAGTCGAGATTAGGTGTTAATTACTGATAAAAGTAAATAAGTTAAGAAAAGATGGTTGAATCAATATTTAATCCAAATAGGGCTAATATGCCACAATTATGCTGGAAAATATAAAGACAGTACAGAAATAAAAGTGTAGTTTAGTATATCAGCAGTTGTTTGCATGATTGCTTGACATCCTCAGAGTCATGGTAGCTCAGGGGCTGAGAGTTCGCCGTAAAATTCATAGCACTCGAGCAATCCATGTTCAGTCCCAGTCGGCCTTCACCGTCGGAAGGAAAAAGTCGTAAGAAAACTTGCATGTCTAAGAAATTATTCCATAAATAACCACTACTTAAAAACCAGTAGTAGGTAGCAGGAAAAAATACTTTCAACAAGTATTATTTTGTAAAAACTGGCCAAATGCGTGTCGGGCCACGCACAATGTAGATGTAGGGTTCCGTAGTTGCCCGTCACAATACGTGGGCTTCTTGATAATGAGCATTATAAGTGAGTTCGCGGTTTGACCGCTAGTCGCGATTTTATTTTACAGTTTTCTAGGCATTATTAATATCTATAACTATGCCAAATTACCGATTTGTAGCACCTAGGGTCTCTGAGCAAAACCGCAGACGGACGGACGGACGGACATGGCGAAACTATAAGGGTTCCTTGTTGTGTATTGTGTTCTAAATTATATAAAATATTACTGCAGCCGGGTTCTTTGTTTTTAATAATCATGTTATTTCTTTCCATACCTTGTCAAGTTCGTAGTTGGAGAGCATGACGAAGAGCTGATAAGCGGCGCCTGCTTCGGTTCCGCGCGGCACTAGCATGTGCTGCGGCCAGCCGCAACCACAGTAATTGAAGGAGGCCAGGTTGTCACGACGGGGGTCGCTGCCAACTACACTGAGATCGCGGAACGTCTGTTCGAATGGGATGGTCACCGATGACTGGCTCGAGTCTCTTGTGATCGTGTTCTGACCGGCGTTCACTGGGACGGAAAAGTTTCAATAAACATTATGAATAGACCATAACTACGACGGTAAGCGTCGGACTGCGACGCTGTGGGTCACGGGGTGGATTCTGCATGGAGCAAGTATTTATATGGCCCACGAATTTTTCTTGCTCAAGGCGTTTGTTTATGTGTAATTTTTATTAAGGAAACTTTGCAACACAGGAAAAATCCTTATTGTAGTTTATTTTTAAAAATAAAAAATTATAACTGTGCTCCAAGTTTCTATCGATAGATTAATCGGAGGAATATGCATGTCTACACAATGATCTGATATTGAAAATTTCATGATAATAATGATGAAAAATTTAATGTTGGTGAGCTCAGAGCTGATACCCCCTTATTGATATTGGAACTGCTACCCATCAGTAGTCTGTGGGATTTGGGTTCTGCATTTGTGGTTGGCATATTGGAGACGTCGTCCATTACCTCCACGGCGTGCATTTAAGGGGAAGATTTCTGAGAAAAAAATTGCTTATACCTCTAAGAAAGCCTTCGGCTTACTTCACATTTAAATAGTTAACCATATCTTAAAATTTTTGTACTTCTGCTTACATAAAATTATTGATCATTTCTGTGCAATGTTATTATATAGGCTAAAGTTACAGTCCCACACATACACACAGGTTTTATACTATCTTCTCTTAGATCCAATATTATAGACTTACAAGGCACGACAAATCTGTCCATCTCAACGAACATCTTGCGCTGGTCGGAAAGAGTCCATGCAAGGTTGCGTTCATCGAACTTAGGTGCGATGAAGATACGACATGTGGCGCGGCGCGCACTTCCGGTGTTGTTCACGTTTATACTGAAATTACAATTTTCCTTTTATATCTGTTTCTGTATCGTGTATCGTTTTATAAATAAATTATAACCATGGCCGCATAGCCATATTTCATAAGTGAAAAAATACGAATAATTGCTTACGTGTAGCGGAACGGTCTGTGGTTAAGATGGGTGAAGCGCGCGTAAACTGGACCACGGTCTGAGAAGTCAAGACCGCGAGACAGGTCCACGTCACTCATCATCCAGTATGTGTTAAGCATATTGGCCATCCCGCTATCGCTTTCTATCGTTGCCGATGTAATTTGAACGCCAGGGTTTTCCAACTTAAAAATAGTGGTAATTAAAATTACACTTAAAAGTATTGACGAATATATTAATTTTTTTTCATAATCATAAATTTCTTTTCCATTGATTGTAATTAAATAGTTATGTAGGATAAAGTTATTGACAAACCTCAGACCGAGTGTATCGACGGACATATGTAGATTCTTTGTGCCTTTGGAAGAGATCATCAATAAACGCATGCCAACGGTAGAAGAAGGGATCACGCATTGTAGTGGCTTCATCGGCGATAACACCGAATGATTCCTGATAAAATTGAAATATACCGTAAGTATTTTATTATATAATATTATTAGTTATTAGATATTATCACTTTTTCATGTAGAAATTAGTGTGATTAAAGTTGAACAAATACAAATATAGAGCAGTGATTTAGTATTCGGCCTACTAAGCATAAGGTTATAAAAATACAATACTATTTCTTTTCTTACAAGATAACGATGGGTAGGATCATGCATGTACGCCGAGAAGCTGTGACCGTTGTTGTGAACGCTGCCGTACAATTCTATGTTCGGTGACAACATGCTGGATTCCACCATGTTTCCTAATGTATTTATATCAAGAGGCTGCGTTGAACCATTAGGCTGTAATAAACAGGTCAATAGATCATTATTTTTTAATTGCACAATAATTATTATAAATATATTTTAAATTATTTCTTGATAACCTAAATAGTTTTGTGAACGGAAATACTTACCAATCGTACCATCCCTGTAGCGATTGCTTCCTCCAAATTTCTTCTCCAGCGTTCCATATCAGCGATGGTGACATTAAGACCATCTACAGGCCGATTCAAGTCCTGCCAGCGCATGTTTGCCTGTCGTGGTGGCCATCCCCGTGAGGACGTAAGACTGTCTAATTTAGGGAAATAGGCTTCAGGAATAGGTTCCCTCCAGTTACTGAATTTCTTTGTTCTAGGCAAAGAATTGTTTAGACGTTCGCCGTTGTATCTGAAATTTATATTAACAAAAGTGATAGGTATATATACAAAAATAACTTCTTTAGCTTTGAAAATTTTATACGTACCGAGCTATTATTTGTTGATGCATGTAAAAGAATAGTTCACCACGACGATCTTTATCAACGATTCTTCTGTCACTAGCTGTGAATGGGTACACGAGATGCCAATGCCAATGATGTAAATTCACACCTATATCTTCACGGAAATACGCTAAACGATGTTCAACATCTAAGTCGGTTGCTGTGTAATCTCTAGGTATGATAATGGGCGTGCGCTAAAACAAGAATATTTATCTAATATTATTTTTGAATAGGAAATTCGGAAAATAGGAATGTAACTTATGTCAGTCGTCAGATTAATTTGTTTTATGAGAGAAAAATAATAGCATGCATATGAAGGTGAAGGAGTTATGGGAAAATCATAGACACTCAGTTTCTGCGCCTGTATTATTGTTTAAAAAGCGCGCGCGCACGTGTGTGTGTGTGTGTGTGTGTGTGTGTGTGTGTGTGTGTGGGAGTGGGTGTGTGCGCGTATGTGTATGTGGGTGTGTGTGCGTGTATGTGCGTATGCGTGTGTGTGTGTGTGTGTGTGTGGCTTTTATTACCTAAATGTCATACAATTTTGTGGATTACATATCTGCTTATTAGAACTATTTGTTGAAACGATTAAACAAATGCTCCGATGAGAGTAATAACCTCAAGTTATTTACTACTGTTACTGACTAAGCTGTATGGGTATAGATTCTTTTGCCTCTATTTAATTCACTTCCACTGTCAATTGGACGTCAAATGAGGCTGTATAGCTTAGTTCCTTTGCCTGCTCTCTCGAGCGAATAATAAAAACAACAACAACAACAAGTCAAACGTCAATGGAGTTTTGGCGGGAACTCGACCGGCGGCGGCTTGCTGCTCCTGTATTATTGTTTAAATAATGGTTTGAAGTGGACTTTGATATGTAAAAGTAGTGCGATTTTGTGTATTAAGTGTCTGCGCATGTGAACTATTAATGGAAACTGTGAAACAACTGCTCTGATGGTGATGGAATCTCAAGATAAGCTGTTTGTTTGCATAGGTGCCTTTAGATACCATCGCCAACTGTCAGCTGCCTGCTGGCTCTAGTTACCGTCAAAATCTCCCAAGGCTGCACAATGTGACGCATCAACATATTGTGAAGCAGTGAAATATGAAGGAAAATTATACATGAAGACAAGGCTGTATGGCATAGTTCCTTTGCCTGCTCTCTCGAGCGAATAATAAAAACAAACAACAAACAATCAAACGTCAATGTCACATCATATGTTTTGTTTTACATTTTATGCAATTAACGTAAGAAATCATTACAAATTATGGAAGTTTTAGGACGCATTTTTGTAATAATTTCTAGATATTCATTGAATAAATTAAGTTATGTTTTATTTCTGTTACAAATTTTACTAATTTAAATCAGGCGGTTGCATAAAGTTAGTCATTATTAGTGACATATAAAGTTGTTTATTTGTAGCCTGTAACGAAACGGGGAATTTGCGAAAAGTCACGTAGGCCACTTTACGCGTGTTTAACATTTACTAAAGTAAATTTGAAACCTAAGAAGTTAAATCAAAAGACCTTACATTATGATCTGCTAAATAATGGAAGATTTATTGCAAAATCCAAGTGTTGTTGTGGTTCGGGCAAAGCCTGAAGGACAGAGAAAAACGTTTAAACCTACGATACGCTCTGTGAATAAAATTCCCGAAGAATTACTTAATGATCCACTACTTAACAGCGCGTGTGAATCCCTGCCACAAAATTATAATTTTGAGATCCACAAAACAATATGGAGGATACGATCTCTGGGTGCAAAGAGAGTAGCCCTTCAATTACCTGAAGGCGAGCAAAATAAACTTAAAACTCACATTATTTATTTAAATTTTTATGAGAGTGCAATAAAAACTTACATTGTTTTGTTTGTTTCAGGTTTAACAATGTTTGCCACAACTCTTTGTGATATAATTGAAACTTTTACTGAGGCTGACACAGTTATAATGGGTGATGTGACATATGGTGCCTGCTGTATTGACGATTTTACTGCTCGAGCACTTTGTGTGGATTTGCTTGTGCATTATGGACATTCTTGCCTTATACCCATAGACCAAACAAGTGAAATCAAAGTTCTTTATATATTTGTGGATATTAAAATTGATCCATCACATTTTTTAGAGACTATTAAAGTGAACTTTCCAAAGAAAACACATATAGCAATAGTTAGTACTATTCAATTTGTTACAACATTACATTCAGTAGCAAAAAATCTTCGTAGCGAAGATTATGTAGTAACAGTTCCTCAGTGCAAACCTTTGTCGCCTGGTGAAATTTTAGGTTGTACTGCACCTAAAGTAAACTGTGATGTAGTTGTGTACTTAGGTGATGGTAGATTTCATTTAGAAGCAGTGATGATAGCTAATCCTAACATACCAGCATATAAATACGATCCATATGAAAAAAAATTCACATCAGAAGTGTATGAGCATAAGTTAATGCAAAGTAACAGACATAATCAGCTGAAAACGGCTAAGGAAGCGAGTAAATTCGGACTTATACTAGGCACATTGGGAAGACAAGGCAGTACAAAGGTGTTGGGTAACCTTGAGAAACAAATACAAAATTCGGATAAGAAGTATGTAAAAATACTATTATCGGAAATATTTCCTAGTAAACTTTCAATGTTTGATTTGGATGCATTTGTCCAAGTGGCCTGTCCAAGATTGTCTATAGACTGGGGAACCGCTTTTCCAAAACCTCTACTTACTCCATATGAATTTTCTGTTGCTTTAGGTAACTCTAAATGGTTGAAAGAAGATGGTACATATCCAATGGACTTTTATTCAAATGACAGCCTGGGACCTTGGACACCAAATTACAAGCCAGTTTATTGTTCAGGCACAGATAAAAAATGTGAAAACTGTTGTGGTGGTAAAGAAAAATAATTTACTTACGGGAAGAGTTTTTGGTACTACAGCCGCTACCTCTCTAGCCTGTGCAAATACTTTCGAGTTCATGAATTTTGAGGGGAAGGTTTCTGCAAAATTTTGAATACGAACGTTCCTTGTGTCATTTCTGTAAAAAATATATTAATGCAATTTGAAAAACCTTCTTTTAACAATTGTTCATACCATTTTCTCATATTGATAAAAAACCAACCTGTGCATTAAGGCAACGGAGAAGCAGTAATTGAAAAGTTGAGGATTCAGGTTGACTCTTGCATAGACACAAGTTGAAAGAAATTCTTGCAATTGGTTTTCTGGTACACCTAATATGAATAGATAATTATTTAATTAGTTATTTATTCCTTAAAGTAAAACAAATTTAAATTAATCTTTATATATAAAAAGTATGTGTCACGTTGTTTGTCCGCGATGGACTCCTAAACTACTGAACTGATTTCAATGAAATTTTTGGTCAATGTGCAGTTTGGTCCAACTTGAGAGATAGGATAGTTTTTATCCCGCTAAATAACCCTCAAATTTTTTTATTGCGAATTTAAGGAATTTTATAGGAAGGGTCGTCGGAAAGGGCAGTACAACGTCTGCCTGGTCAACTAGTAATTTAATAAAACCCTTTTTTAGATAATAATAATTATTTATTTGAGTGTTTATCCTCCTATACCACTTAGTTTTGAATTTGATTTTTGGAATTAGGTTCACAACCTACTGTTAATTATGGGGTAAACCTAGGAACCCACCTATTAATTCAAGAAGTATTATTATAACCTATCTTATCAGAATTTAATAACACCCAAAGTAGTTTTAGTGTAACACAAACTTTCTCTCCATGCATGAATTACCTCAGAAAATAAGAAGAGGCTTGTGCCCAGTTGAGGAATATATAACTCATTCACGGGTGCTTATTTCGGACTTCCTATATTTGGCAGTATTTCCAATTTATACATAATATCATCCTCATAGTACACATATAACAATTGCATCTCTCATAGTGATAAATATTTGCCACTTTAAACAGATTCGTGATCGCAGTTGCGTACCAGACATCATCTGGTCCTTTTGACGCCCTTTCATCGTTAGATCGGGTATTTTGCATCTCGTTTTATATAACATTAATATGAACGAGATGAGAGCCCTCCTGGTGGTAAGTGCAGATGAGCACCTGTTACCTATTTCAAATAAGAACTACTGATATTACCACTTTTTTTTTTTATGGAATACATGCAAACAAGCATGCGGCTCACCTGATGGTAAGTGACTACCGCCGCCCATGAACAAACTCAACACCAGGGGAATTGCAGATGCATTGCCGACCTTTTAGAAAGGTGTAAGCTCTTTTCTTGAAGGTTCCTAAGTCGTATCGGCCCGGATAATTAGCTGGTGGTAATTGATTCCACAAGGAAGTCGTGCGAGGGAGAAAACTTCTTCTAAATCGCACAGTGGTGGACCGCCAATCATCCCGATGGTATGGATGGTAACGCGAGTTTTGTCGCGATGTGCGATGGTGAAATTGAGCGGCTGGAATTAGTCCGAACAATTCCTCAGAGCACTCCCCGTGATAGATGCGATAAAATACGCAAAGAGATGCAACATCTCTACGCAGTGCCAGTGTATCGAGCCGATCAGAAAGAACTCGGTCGTCGACGATTCGAACCGCTCTGCGCTGGATGCGGTCAAGTGGAAGGAGCTGGCACTGGGGTGCCCCGGCCCAGAGATGAGAACAGTATTCCATGTGGGGCCGAACTTGCGCTTTGTAAAGTTGCAAGCGATGTGCCGGCATGAAATACTGTCTCGCTCTGCTGAGCACGCCAAGCTTTTTAGAGGCCAATTTGGCCTTCCCTTCCAAGTGACCACGAAACTGCACACTATTCGATATGTCGACGCCAAGGATTCCGATACTGGCTGAGGCAGCAAGGGGAGTGCCTTGAAACTGAGGTGATACGACAAAGGGGTTCTTTTTAGCGGTAAACGCGCAAACTTGTGTCTTCTGGGGATTGAACTGGACTAGATTTAGTCGGCCCCAATCCGAGACTTTGTTAAGCAAAGACTCGACTTCAGACACAAGACCACTTAAGGATGAGAGGTGAATTTCCCAGAGCCTGAAATAATACTGGCTGTTCATACCCTTTAGGAATATCGTAATACAGTAGTGGGTGAACACGACTGGCAGCAGAAAAAGGCGGTGCTACCATCTATTAAAATTAAAAATGATTATACTGCCATTTATTGAAGGCCACAAGATCATGGGGTAATTTAAATAGCTACTTTCTGCTTCCACAGGATAGGATGAAGTAATAATGATAAATTAATTTGTTCATTAGCCTATTAAAAGTCCACTGCTGAACATAGGCTTCCTCCATAGATTACTTCATATTTACCATTGTTGCACACTTGACTTGGTTGGCAACTGCAGTATTTTTATTATTGTTTTGTTATCAGGAAGATACTGTTGGCGATCTATCAGTCGCCACCTACGACACCCACGGGTTGACATATCAACCCCATAGGGTAATGGATACTTTCACGCCGTCACTACACGGGGTATAATAATATATGTAAATTATAGGTACTTATTTATAAAAACTAACGTCAAATACTGACTACAAGCTATGAAATAATTGAAATATTTGTTACTGGTGGTATGTTTTTTTTTAACTTACGTAATAATGCATCAATAACTTCAGTAGCCATCTCCTGATGCTTTGGCAAGAAAAGAGAGAAATCGGCGTCAGTAGGAAGCTGAGAAGCCTTGGTGAATTGGGGAAGCTGAGCTAGTTCCGTAAGCGGTATTGTGCTGCCGGCATCGTTACCAAAACGGTTGTTCAGTTCGATACCGTTGTTTGCGTATTCCTTGGGCTGAAATAATGGCGACGTTTTAAAATTGCGTAAAGTTAAGTCTTGCAGATCTTAGTAGATCATTACTTAGTTATTTTAGTTTAATAAAATAATTAACGTTTCGCAGTTAGTGATGCTTTTCAACGAGGTTCTTCATTCGTCGGAATCTTTTTTTATGTATGTTCACCGATTACTCGAAGACGCCTGAACCGATTTTGAAAATTCTTTTTTTGTTTCAAAAGCTCAGTTTTTTTTACTTTTTCAACCGACTTCAAAAAAAGGAGGAGGTTCTCAATTCGACTGTACCACTTGTGTTATTTAAATTTATTTTTTTAGTAAGAACACAGAGTTTTTATGAACGTTTTAATTAGTATTAATTATTTAGAAAAGCTTCTATCTGTGAAATTTGTAAAAAATTATGAAACTTACCAAATATTTTTCAGTGAGTTGAAAGAGGTCATCGTTATCCCCCTTTGGTGTAATGAGCGTTTCGTTAGGGCGGTCGAAAAGCAATTCGATATGTTTGATGACTGACATTTTTTAATAAAATTTTTAATGTTTATTTTCTTAAAATTAGCTCACTTCACAGCTACTGTGAAGTGTTAATGATTTGATCAGTCGCTGCTTCGGTTTTATACCGTCTCCCTAATTAGTTTCGAGTGCAACATGGGTATCTTTACGGAATACGGAGTGCAAAACCGCAAAGAGGAAGCGATAAAATTGTATGAGAATGTTTTAACAATCACAAAAACAACTGCGTGGATAGGTTTTTGTGGGTAAATTATAACGTGTTTTGTCTTTTCAGTTTCAAAAATGTCTGATGTGTAGAAAATATGTGTAGGTACATTACTTTTTTAATTTAAAGGAAGGGTGTAAAAAAAGACCTAAGCCTGAAATATTTTTTATTATTTAGAAATACATGTCCCTGCAATAAAAAATGTGAACTAATTCCGAATTCAAACGTGGTAGAGCGAGTGGCGTAGCTATGTAGCCAAGGGCCCCGGGGCAAAAATGAAATTGGGGCCCTATTTAAACTAAACTAAATACTTTAAAGGTGCCAAACTACTTCATCATCAGCTCCTTGTCGCCCACTGCATGGCATAATAAAGCAAAGCTACTTACTACAAAGTATTATTTGTAACGTATAAACAATGACGAATTAGATTACAGTTAAAAATATAGGCAAAGAACCTAACAGTGGAAGAGCCACACGGCAGCTTTTGCTGTCGCACGGGTGAGCCAGGCTAGATGTAGTGACAACCTGGTAAGACATGAAATGAAGAGCTGTAATGAAAGAATGTAATGAACCGGCTCGAAACGAGGAGACCCACGACCTTACAGATAACCAGTGTGAACTAGAAGTTTACTTCTCCTGTTAAGTGCCACCTGCACTTAACAGGTGAAGGCCTAACCCCTGTCACCCTTTTTTCTTTTATAGGATAAGGGTGACAAACGAGCACACAGTCCACCTGATAGTAAGTCGTTGCTGTAGCCCATAGACAACTATCCGCGATTCCGAATCAAAATGCAGATGCGTTGTCACCCGTGATAACTAATATAGAGTGTCTCATTTCCAGTAAAAAGGGTCTCCGGTTCTTTACACTCACCATACGAAACACAGCAGCATTAAGTTGCTATTATATGCTGGTATTCTGTGAGAGCGTGGTCCTTCCCCGGTCGAGCCGATCCATTCGTGCTACAACTATACCAGAAATAATATAGCTGTAGCATGGCTCTACCACGTAAAAAATAACAGCCTTAACATGGTAGTGTAATTAAATAAGAAACCATCCCAGGAGGGTACCAGCACCCCTAGTAGTGGGGAATCCCTGGCTGAGCATCCACACCCAAGCTACTCTACTCTTCCTTAGCGCGGTTGCTCAGGCAACCTCGCATATACACGGGGGAGGGGGAGGAGGGGAGGGCAAAATTCCGCTCAAGACTAATACTGCGCGTGGCAAGTACAGTAATAAGACAAAGGTGACCTCTGCCACGCTATCCGTGAATTTCTGCAACACTAGGAGATTTCATTCTGACGATAACGAAGTCCACTAGGTACCACCTGAAGATGGCCAAACTACCTTGCTCTTTCTAACCGAGACGCAAGTGTCCTCTTCGGTCGATACTTCTCACCTATCCGGGGTACAAATTATAACACCTTTAATAATACCTTTTTTATAACACCTCGGGCTGGAGTTTGCGTATACGTCAGAGAGGACATCTGTTCTCGACACCTTGGCAGTCTTGAAGGTCAGCGATGACCATGCTCGCGTATACGGGTGCCTTTATAGTTAATGCCGATACAGACCAACTCATCGACCACGTCCAAATCGTTGCAGACTCCGTGCAAGAACAGTTCCTATCTGCAGCGTTCGTGATCCTTGGTGATTTTAACGATCACCACACTGAATGGCTTGGTTCTCGTTTAACCGACCATGCGGGAAGATCTGTTTATGACTTTGCCTTGGAATATAGTCCAACATAAATGGTTACTTCACCTACGTAGATTCTAGTTGTGGAGGATCGTGCACCTTGCCTGCAGGACTTTCTGCTGACCTCTCATCCGGACAGATATCAGGTCTCCGTCGACGCCCTTCTTGGTTCATTGTACCATTGTCTGATCTGGATTATGGTGCCACTCACACTCCCATCACAGTTGCGTTCTGCAGATCGCCGCCGTATTTGGTACTATAGGTCGGCCGATTGGGACAGTTTGCGGTCTTTTTTTGCATCCTTCTCGTGAGGACCAGGGCGGGTATGCTTCTCGCCGGATGATGCCAACGTGATTCAGTCGCTGATGTGGTACTTCAAGGAATGGAACTCTTTATTCTATCAACTGTGGTGCCTGGTTTGGTCGCTCCTGTAAAATTGCATCGCGCTATAATAGGAGTGCTTCACCAGCGCTGTGAAAAAGAAGTATTATTTCGCCTTTAGGTTGGTACGATACGATTTACACAGCGCTCGGTGCGCATAGCACTACTCTCCCTAGACGTCAAGTTCAGTGGGCCTGATGGAGTTCCTCCCATTGTGCTGAAGACGTGTGCTCCCTAGTTGGCACCGGTCGTAACACAGACTACAGTTACTACAGTACTACTACTTTGAGCTCGGGACTACAGACGTAGTCCCGAACTCAAAGACGACAGTCTTAGTGCACCAGATCCCTAAAAAATAATCGAAAATCCACCGGTCAGACCTACCCAACTTGTTCTTCAAAATAATGAAAACCATTGTGAACTGCCAGTTCATGAGGTTGAGGATTACCAACTGAAAAGTGACCGCCAGTAAGATTTCCGTAGGGGTCGTTCAGCTGGTGATATTCGGCCTTACATGGAATATTGTTCTCATCCCTAGGCCGGGCCTCCCTAGTACCAGCTCCTTTCAATTGACCGCACCCAGCGCTGAGCGGCTCGAATCGTTGACGACCGACGAAGACGAAAGACGAGACGAAGAGATGTTGCACCCCTTTGCATTTTCTATCGCATTTACCACGGGGAGTGTTCAGAGGAATTGTTCGGATTAATTCCAGCCACAAAGTTTCATCAACGTATTTCACAAATCCACATCATCGGGATGTTTGGCGGTCCACTACTGTCGGGCCGATACGACTTAGGGAGCTTCAAGAAAGGAGCTTACTCCTTTTTAAAAAGCCGGCAACGCGCCTGTAATTCCCCTAGTCTTGTATTAGGCAGTGGTCGACACTTGCCATCAGGTGAGCCGCATGCTCGTTTGTCCCACTCTTCTACATAAAAAGACAATAAAACGAAGTAAATAATTATCCTTAACAATGTTATATTTATATTCTGGAAGTGGAAGTAATTTTTGTGATTTCAGTTCGAGCCGTTCGCGGTCAGGCGCCAAAAAATTAATACTCGGAAAGTCTTTATACAACTAGGATAGTACATAATTTTTCGAAGTCGTTCTAGGAGGCCGAGGGGTCCCCCTTTAGCTTGGGGGCCCCGGGGCACTTTCCCGCCTAGCCACTGGGTAGCTACGTCACTGGGTAAAGCGAGCCGATTATAATTTATAAACTTAATAATAATTCCCCCCACCCGTTGCTCAAATTATAAAAATAATCTGAGCACCGTGGAATCGTTCTTTTGAAATACGACTAAATACATTTTTATCCTCATTTATAAGTACTTTATGCTTATCTATTTCTACGTATAGCCTTTAAATGTCCCGTCGCTGACACTCCTCTCATTCCTGCACAGCTAGCATAGGCTGGGGACAAAAAATTTATCCCCCGATTATATCCACTGACAAGAGATAAAATGATCTTGTCCCTATGCCAAAGCACGGCAACAGGGGAAAGGAGAAGTATTTCCACGTTTGACATAACGAGTAGACATACTCGTACATATATTCCCCGTCCGTAGCATAGGGCCAAATGAAAGAGAAAAATTATGCTTTTCTACCGTCTTTAAAAAGCAGAGGGTACTCAATTCGACTGTATGTTTGTTTTATGTGTGTTACCTCATAACTTTTTTCTGGTTGCATCGATTTTGATGTTTCTTTTTCATTTGGAAGGTGGTGCTTTTCATGTGGTCCCATATAAATTTGATCAAGGTATGACCAATAGTTTTCGAGTTATTCTTAATAATTTATGCTGAAGTCGATACAAAATTTTAATATTAAATTATTGACATTCGAAAAGGATAACTTTATCCTATTTAATTGGACGTGGATTTATGTTTATATTCATACAAATTAGCCAATTTCATCCAACGGTGTGCCCATGCTCGAAGGGTGAAAATAAGCGAGGGGATAAATATTTTGTCCTTTCCCCGGGGATAAAATGTCTCCTGCCCATGTTAGTCCTGCAGCTATGGTTATGGAGCATCTTGTTCACCGCGTGGCTCCAGTGCGTGTTGGAAGTCTAACATGTCCTCGACATATTTTGTTTCCCACATATTATAAGCAAGTTTCCTCACAATGTTTTCCTTTACTAGTACGTCCACGGTACGCACGTATTTATAGTAACAAATATTTTAATTGCTTACTGTGTTTATTCTATTTTATTATAGTATTTATAAAGTATTCTCCTCTGGTTGGGCTGAATAAATATATAAGAGGAAATGATAAATATATATTAAATATACTAACATAAATAAATAAAAGCCCAACGAGATGGACACCCTCGGCAGGAAAGACCAAACGGCGGAGGATTAGGGAAAAAGGGAAAAAATTTATAGACGATGCAGGCGGTATCGAGGAGCACCGCCTTCTGCATTTGAGCCTGGAGCGGTCCGTCACGGAGTCCCAGTCGCCACAGATGACCCGAGAGTTCGCATGTTCGCAGAGACGACTTCAGGAATAATTTCGGTCGGCAGACCACCCCACGTGTTATTCTATTTTATTATTATTATGGGGTATTTGTATGATTTTCTCATCTGGTTGGGTTGTATAAATATATAATTGAAAATGAAAATGATAAACTTACATAAATATCAATAAAATAAAATAAGTACATAAATATATAAAAACCCAACCAGATGGAAGCCCTCGGCAGGGGAGACCAAACGGCCGAGGGTTAGGGGGAAAGGGAAAGAAACCGGCGGACGATGCGGGCGGTATCGAGGAGCACCGCCTTCTGCATTTGAGCTTGGAGCGGTCCGTCACGGAGTCCCAGTCGCCTCAGATGACCCGAGAGGCTAACTGGGATTAACCCGTTCGCAGAAACGACCACAGGAATAATTTCGCCCGGCAGACCACCCCACATGTCGGTCACCTCGTGAGCCAGGTCCAGATATTTTGTCAGCTTATCTGTTTCGGCTTTCTCGAGGTTCTCGTCATAAGGAATGGTAATGTCGACCAAAAATATCCTTGACTGTGCCCGGTCCATCAGCACAATATCAGGCTTATTCGCAAGAATAGTCCTATCTGTGATGATGGCCCGGTCCCAGTAGAGCCTGGCGCGGTCATTTTCGAGCACGGCTTCCGGCAAGTACTTATAATATGGCAGTTTCCGATCCACGAGACCGTATTTCAGAGCGAGCTCCTGGTGTAGAATCCTGGCTACTAGGTTGTGTCTGTGCAAATACTCAGAGTTAGAAAGCGCCGAACAACCAGAGATGACATGCCTAAGTGACTCACCGGGATGGCGACAAGCTCGACAGATGTCGACGGTGCCATCCTTTAGGATGTATCTCCGATAATTGTTGGTCTTAATAACCTGATCCTGTATTGCACAGACAAAGCCCTCAGTTTCCCCAAAGAGGTCACCGAAACGTAGCCAGTGGAGGGAGGCGAATGTGTCTACGAAAGGCTCATGAAGGGCCTTGTAGAACCTCCCGTGGAGCTCTTTCTCCTTCCATACGGTCTCCCGGTCGGAAATGCTCTGTACTGCCGGGTCTTGCCATTGCTCGTTGGCTAAGGATAGAGGGGTAAGTCCTTTATCACAAGAAATAACGTCCCTATAGTATGGATCATCCGCTCTCGTTAGAAAGTAATTACGGAGGCTGCACACTTCGCGATTATGCATGGTAAGCGCGCTTAAAAAGCCGCGCCCACCATGCTTCCGCGGCAAGTACAGCCTTATTACTGACGATCTCGGATGATGCATCCTGTGGGACGTCATTATAGTGCGGACTTTTCTGTCCAGAGCGTTCAGTTCGGTCTGAGTCCACCTGAGTATGCCAAAGGTATACATGAGAACAGGCATGATCCAACCGTTATATGCGTGCGTCTTATTCACACCGGACAAAAGGCTATTAAGCACTTTGGTCAAGCGTGCATAAAACACATCGCAAACTGACCGTTTCATACCCGCCTCATCTACACCGATGTTCTGTGACATACCCAGGTATCGGTATGTTTCAGCCTCGGAAAGGGTTCTTATGCTGATGGGCATAGATAAGTCTATGCCCTCAGAGTTAGCAACCCTTCCCCTTTCGACATTACAAAGTTTTCATTATTTCATATAAAATATTCAAGTTTTTCGGATAAAATAAAGCCTAGATAACTCTTGGCATTGCTGTCTATCCGTTAGTCAAATTTCATTACAATCGCTTCAGCCATTGCAAAGATAAGCTCGGACAGACAAACAGATAGACAGACAAAAATTTTAAAAATGGTTATTCACGTCTTCATAGCGTGCTAATAACCCGCTCTAATGTAAGGCAGTTATTTCGATATTACAGGTAGACACTTCAATAATATTTACATGTAATAGATATTACAACTCATCGGAGTATACTCGTAATGTGTTCCTAACGTATTCTTTACACATAATAATTAACAGTGGTAGAGCCATGCGGCAGCTTTTGCAGTTGCACGGATGGGCCGGCTCGAACCGGGGTGGTACCATGACCTCACAGAATACCAGCGTGAAGTAGAGGTTTACCTCTGCGTTTCGCTTGGTGAGTGCAGGTGGCCGGAGGCGCTTTTTACTGGAAATGAGGCATTCCATCTTAGTCCTCACGGGTGAAAACGCATCTGCATTTTGATTCGCAAACGAGGATAGATGTAGATGTCTATGGGCCGCAGCAATCACTTACCACCAGGTGGACTGTGTGCTCGTTTGTCACCCCTATCCTATATAAAAAAAAACATAATATAGATTTTTCTAATCGGGAATAATGCTGACCTCCATTTGATGTTCTATAACTGTATGCATTGCATTAGGCACGCTAAATATGTTTTACACGGCTATAAGATTTTTTAATCTATCCTGTATTTCCATTAAGGTATTTCTTGACAGAAAACACAATTAAACCAACTCGAGATTCGAACGTTTTAAAAAAAACTCGGAACCTTATGATTTCTAACTACGTTTACAACGATTAAACCAAACGAACAAGGTGATAACGAGACAGTCAAACTAATTTAATGTTGAGACTAACGAGACAGTCAAACTAATTTAATGTTGAGACTAACGAGACATTCAAACTAATTTAATGTTGAGACTAACGAGACATTCAAACTAATTTAATGTTGAGACTAACGAGATAGACAAACTAATTTAATGTTGAGACTAACGAGACAGTCAAACTAATTTAATGTTGAGACTAACGAGACATTCAAACTAATTTAATGTTGAGACTAACGAGACATTCAAACTAATTTAATGTTGAGACTAACGAGACAGTCAAACTAATTTAATGTTGAGACTAACGAGACATTCAAACCAATTTAATGTTGAGACTAACGAGACAGTCAAACTAATTTAATGTTGAGACTAACGAGACATTTAAACTAATTTAATGTTGAGACTAACGAGACATTCAAACTAATTTAATGTTGAGACTAACGAAACAGTCAAACTAATTTAATGTTGAGACTAACGAGATAGACAAACTAATTTAATGTTGAGACTAACGAGACAGTCAAACTAATTTAATGTTGAGACTAACGAAACAGTCAAACTAATTTAATGTTGAGACTAACGAAACAGTCAAACTAATTTAATGTTGAGACTAACGAGACAGTCAATCTAATTTAATGTTGAGACTAACGAGACATTCAAAGTAATTTAATGTTGAGACTAACGAGACATTCAAACTAATTTAATGTTGAGACTAACGAGACTGTCGAACTAATTTAATGTTGAGACTAACGAGACATTCAAACTAATTTAATGTTGAGACTAACGAGACATTCAAACTAATTTAATGTTGAGACTAACGAGACTGTCAAACTAATTTAATGTTGAGACTAACGAGACAGTCAAACTCATTTAATGTTGAGACTAACGAGATAGACAATCTAATTTAATGTTGAGACTAACGAGACTGTCAAACTAATTTAATGTTGAGACTAACGAGACAGTCAAACTAATTTAATGTTGAGACTAACGAGACAGTCAATCTAATTTAATGTTGAGACTAACGAGACAGTCAAACTAATGCACTATTTTTCTACTGACTTCAAAAAGGAGGAGGAACTCAATTCGACTGTATGTTTTTTTATGTGTGTTACATCATAACTTCTTTCTATGTGAATAGGTCGATGATTCTTTTTTTTATTTGAAAGCTGGTGTTTCTCATGTGGTCCCATATAAATTTGATCAAGGTCTGACCAATAGTTTTTAAGTTATCCTTAATAACTTATATTGAAGTCGGATGTACAAAATGTATTAATTTTAAATTATCCTATATCACCTCTTATGTTACCCACGGGATTATAATGAAGTAGTAGATTCTGTTACGATGCCACTATACCGCGAACTCACCATTTATATTACATGCGGGTCTTATCAGACGAACTACGCATTCGTTATCTAGGAGGGTTAGTTTTTTTATAAGATAAGGGTGACAAACGAGCACACAGTCCACCTGATGGTAAGTGGTTGCTGCGGCCCATAGACATCTACATCTATCCTCTATTACAAATCAAAATGTAGATGCGTTGTCACCCGTGAGGACTAAGATGGAATGCCTCATTCCCAGTAAAAAGGGCCTCCGGCCACCTGCACTCACCAAGCGAAACGCAGAGGTAAACCTCTACTTCACGCTGGTTTTCTGTGAGGCCGTGGTACCACCCCGGTTCGAGCCGGCCCATCCGTGCGACATACCACATACCACAGCTATATTAATAGTTTGTTGTAGCACGAATGGGTCGGCTCGACCGGGAAGGTCGATACGCTCTCACAGAATACCAGCGTAGAATAGCAGCTTAATTGCTATGTTTCGTTTGGTGAGACAGGGAACCGGAGACCCCTTTTACTGAAAAAGAGGCATTCCATCTTAGTCCTCACGGCTGACAATGCATCTGCATTTTATTTGCAAACGAGGATAGATGTAGATGTCTGGGCCACAGCAACCACTTATCATCAGGTGGACTGTGTGCTCGCTTGTCACCCTTACCCTATTAAAAAAAAGTAATAAGAAATCAATCGCTAACAAACATGCTTAGCAATCTTAGATCATTAGTCCATAAGCCAGCAATTATATTGCAAATTATTTCTTATCATGTTTTCGTTGCTTTTGGCTAAGTGATGTATGTAATAATAGTAGTGTAGTTATATATGTATTACTAAAGTCAAAGTCGATATATACGTCTTACTGCTGAGCCCAACAATCGTCCCATTTCTGAATGGTTCTCTGGATGGTTTCGAGTTTTGTCATTAATGCATGATGTGAGATATGCAAATATTGAACTCTAGTTTCAGTCGACGATTACCTTTAATGGAAAATTAAACTTCAAATAAAAATGAAAAGCTGTCCGCAAGAAAATAAAACGAATAAAATACAAGTAATTTCCATTCGCTTCTGCAGTAGTTTTTTTTTATAGAATGTAGGACTATTCAAAACTTTTTAAAGTGAATGCTGACTTCAAAGAATTAAAAATAATACTATAAATGTTTTCTTAAATGTGTTCCAGAAACAGATTAAGGATTACTATTTGTCTCTCTAACCCCTCTCACTTCCTCCGCTTAATTATGGTCATTGATCTACCTGAAGAATGATGTCTTTTTAATGCATAAGTTTGTATCTTTATTTGTTTTTATTTATTTTTTATTTTAGTGCACCCTACCCATTGTTCTTTTTCTTATTTTTATTTATTTTTTCTTCTGGGTTGTCTGGAAGAGATTGCAATAAGACCGCCCATTATATTTCCCTCAATAGTTGTTTATTTTTTATTTTTGATACTTTTATCTTTTCTTGGTGTACAATAAAGAGTATTGTATTGTATTGTATTGTAAATTCCATACAATAAATAGCTTCTGAAGTCGGGGTTCTAATTCTTCTATATTTACGGTATATTTTAGCAACGACTCGCTCGTTTGTCTAATAGTATATTTTTAAGTTTTTATACGTGGTAGAGCCACGCCGTAACATTATTTAATCTGTGGCCAAGCTGCAGCTTTTCTATGGTTTATGGAGGGTAAAGGTAAGGAGGACCATCTCTGTTTATGAAAAAGTGTTCGTCGAGAAGCGTCCAATTAATACATATCTAATGCAAGCAACAAAGATTACGTTTAATGTCCATGTCTCACCTATGCCGGTAGTTGTTGCGAGCACTAAGCTCGAAGTTGTTGACGAGTATGTTTACCTGGGACAAATAGTCCGACTAGGTAAGTCCAACTTCGACCGAGAGGTCAATCGACGGATTCAACTCTCAATTTTTACAGTGGTAGAGCCACGCGGTAGCTTTTGCTGTCGCACGGATGGGCCGGCTCGAACCGGGGTGGTACCACGACCTCACAGAAAACCAGCGTGAAGTAGAGGTTTACCTCTGCGTTTCGCTTGGTGAGTGCAGGTGGCCGGAGGCCCTTTTTACTGGAAACAAGGCATTCCATCTTAGTCCTCATGGGTGACAACGCATCTGCATTTTGATTCGCAAACGAGGATAGATTTAGATGTCTATGGGCTGAGTGATAGTAGAAGACACAAATCAGTTTGCTATTGATAGCATCACCGGGCGCGTGGCTTCAAAAGCAGCGAGAATCCGTAACTGGTCTCCTTCTGACGTGCATGAGATGAAACGCTTTTTTGCATTGATTATTTTTATGGGATTGGTAAAACTTCCTAAGCTTTCTGATTATTGGTCAAAAGATGAAATAACAGGTCACCCGTTTGCAGCAACAATTATGTCTCGTAATCGCTTTGAACTGCTTCTTCAAATGCTTCATTTTTCCCAGCTTGACAATGCTCACAAGTCTGATAGGTTACATCGCGTCAGACACTTACTGGAGGTCATGAACACTAATTTTTCAAGGCATTATACTCCTGCCGAAGATATATGTATTGACGAAAGCGTTGTGCCATTCCGCGGCAGAATCATTTTCCGTCAATATAACAAACAGAAACGTCACAAATATGGCATAAAAGAGTTTAAATTATGCACTCTACCGGGGTATACATATAAAATAAATATTTATGCGGGAAAAGAAAGCGATCAAGTGAATAATACGCCGGCAAACGTTGTAATGTCACTTTGCAGTGGCTTGTTGAACAGGGGTCACACGTTGTATACTGACAATTGGTATAGGAGTATTGATTTAGCAAGGAAGCTGTTGGAAAATGAAACACACCTAGTGGGTACTATTAGAAATAATAGAAGGAATATACCAAAACAAGTTGCTAATGCTAAACTGAAGACAGGTGAATATATAGCTAGAGAGAGCGAAGATGGAATAACTAACAGTGGTAGAGCCACGCGGCAGCTTTTGCTGTCGCACGGATGGGCCTGCTCGAACCGGGGTGGTACCACGACCTCACAGAATACCAGCGTGAAGTAGAGGTTTACCTCTGCGTTTCGCTTGGTGAGTGCAGGTGGCCGGAGGCCCTTTTTACTGGAAATGAGGCATTCCATCTTAGTCCTCACGGGTGACAACGCATCTGCATTTTGATTCGCAAACGAGGATAGATGTAGATGTCTATGGGCCGCAGCAACCACTTACCATCAAGTGGACTGTGTGCTCGTTTGTCACCCTTATCCTATAAAAAAAAAACCATCATGAAGTGGAAAGATAAAAGGGACGTACTTGTTCTTTCGACCAAACATTCCGACCGTTTCCAGACAATTACAAAAGCGAGGAAAATCGGTATCGAACCCAAAAATCGTGCTAGACTATAATAGGGCAAAAGGAGCTGTCGATTTGTCCGACCAAATGGGGGCTTACTCCACGCCATTAAGGAAATCGGTAAAATGGTACAAAAAAGTTGCCATAAACTTGCTGTTGAACACCGCAGTTATCAATGCACTAGTATTATATCAAACAGTAACCGGGACGAAAATCCAAATTGTTGAATTTAGGAAACAGGTGTTGAAGGGCCTGTTAATGAGAAGTGAAACCTCAAGTCAGGTTTCAAGACCAATAAGAATGAAGCATAAGCTTGCCAGGAAAGAAGGCACAAGCAAAAATTGTCAACGAACATGTCAGCAGTGCTACAAAGACAATACTAAAGTAATGGGACGAGTATTAGCCAAAAACAAGACGAAAAAAGTTGTAACTTTTTGTGAAACCTGCCCTAACAAACCATTTCTTTGTTTTGATTGTTTCCATAAAATTCATTAAAATATTAGGTGTAGTAACGTTGATATTGATCTCAATCTGAAGTCTGATTTAATTTTGTTTCATTTAAAAACTGTAATAAATATTAATATTATTAAATAATTATATTTCTGATTTACAAACCTATAGTTTAATTTATCAAACTATCCTCGAAAAATAAAACCCTAACAGTTATGTAGTACAACTTTTACCAGATACAGCAGAATAGTAACAGTATACAGTATTTTACAACACATTATAAATAGTAATTTTATGGAAAAATATAAAATAACACATTATCATACACACTTTTTCCTTAAAATCTTTCAAACAAGTCTTGTCCCGAAATTATTAGTCATATTTTTTTAAGTCATATTTTTTACTAAAAACCAAATACAATCTGTTTGTCTGCAGGGCCGTGGGGGTCACGTCAAATATATATTAGCTTCATATCTGTGCCCGACGGCCCAATAGAGACGTTTAAAATCGCCTCTGACTCGCGGTCATATGTTGTCCCCCGCGGCCCCAACGGAACAGTTAAGTGTCGACCAAATGGTGCCCCCCATGGCCCAAATGGAAAAACGAAGAAAACGCACTGGCGTTCAACGTGTTAAAAAAATTAGGGTGGCGCTTTGGTAGCAAGAGGGCAAATTTTAAAAATCATTAATTTATTTACAAACTTTTCCCATTATTTAAATTATTTTTTTAGCTTTACAACATTAAAAATAATAAAAACACGAAAAAGTATTATCAAAAGCTTACAAAACTTAAATCACTCTCCCCGTTATCTTAGCAATTTCATAGGTTATATTTACAAAATTACTTTGAACTACGTAAATAGTTGACGTATCATAAACTGCAATATTCTCAATTACCCTAGTCTGATGATGTGAATTTAGCAATCTGTTTACAATTGCTAAATTCACATCATTTCCTCTAGTTACGCGAGCGCTATTTTGGTGGGTTTTTGAACTATAATTTGCTGCTTACAGCTGGACACTTTTTCAACTCTTCCCCCGCATAAGATGATCCTCCTTACCTTAACCCTCCATACTAATTTTTCTGTTAAATCAATTGAACAAGAGAGTTCTACATTTCTTTAGCTATGATATAATTAACTGCTATGAAAATTGGCACTCGTTCAGATTTAAACTCTTTTATCGGCGAAGATTGCTTCCCCGGACGTTGTTTGTAGAGAACTTGGCTCCCATTTCACATTTTATGTTCTTGGCGGCATTGTTATGTAGCAATACTCAAATAAAATAAAAATCTGTCACTAGTTCAGCACCTGAAAGAACTATATTGTTTTTATTTTATAAATTAAAATAAAACAATGTTATAATTTAGATATATTTAATAAACTAATGTAATCCTAGTCCCACTTAATCTTCTTTTTTATTTTTATTTATGTATTCTTTAATATAAAAGTCTGTAAATAAGAACAGCATGAAAATGTTGTGCGGCAAGAATAGGAACGATACCCATTTAGGATATTCGCAAGATGGTTCAAACAGAATATGTCCGAAGTGCAGGATGAGAAGTAAAAACTGCAACTGAAAAAGAACGAAACAATTACATCATGAGAAAAGATCCCATAACATATTTTAAATAACGTTATTTTTATAATCATTAATTTATTACACTACGGACGATTACAGGATCCGTCAACGACTATTGGTTTTATTATGCTGCATTTAGCGGGATATGAAGTCCTTGTAAAGAGAAAACTTATCGTCGTAGTCTGGCGATCGCAGTAGCAGACTACATTTTTGACGCTGCTGGCATTACTGAGATTTTATTTTTTTTTACTTTTAAAAATAATGACATACTCTTGTTAAATGTATTTAAAAATAAGTATATTAATATATATGCCTTAAATAATAGTATACTAAAAATATGTAATGAATTTAAAAGATGCCATTTTGTGACATGTACAAATGAAACTATTTTTGACATGTGTAATTCAATTAATTTGCTTATTGACTATATTGACTACGAAAAAAAGTATCTGGATGTACGTGAAATAAAAAAGTTGATAGGTCGTGACAATAATCCAATGACACAAAAAACCGTCATAAACATATCCTAAAGGAACAATTCCTTATTATTTTAAACGTCAATCCACTTTTGGCACTACTACTAAAACCGAGGTAAAAAAACCCAAGCTCAAACATCTTATTACTGACTTCTTTCCTACAGATAATAAGAAAAGTTTTTTTCGAGTCTCTAACATATAAATCATTTACAATCATGCATCAGAATATAGCGAGCATACTTGCAAAGAAAGATTTACTGGAAGTCACGCTGGAGGAATTGCGAGATTCAAATACAAATCCAGATGTATTGTGTTTGTCTGAAACATTCCTGACGTCCAATCACAATAAATACGTAAAGGTTGCCCAATATGAATTAGCATCAACTTTTTGCAGAGATCAACAAAGAGGCGGAACTTGTATTTTAATCAAACAAGGATTAATTTACGAAGAATTATACTTCCTACACAATCACACAACACAAAAGACATTTGAAGCTTGTGGTATTAACATCCTGCCACTTAAGTTACTCATAATTTGTGTTTACCGAATCCCCAATTCTGACCCGAACTTGTTCTTAAATAAATTAGACATGGTTTTACATGAACTTAATAGCCGATATAGAAAAGACATGAAGATTGTAATTACAGGTGACTTTAATATCAATACGTTAAGACCAGGAAAAATTAGCAGTCATTTATCAGATTTATGCAACAACTATAATTTAAAAATACACATTAAAAGTCCAACTCGTAAAGGAGCTTGCATAGATCATATTTTGAGCAATATTAAAGACGCTACAACTACCTTATTACCACTCCATTTATCTGACCATGATACAGCTCAGATATTAACTTTTCCCATAAAGGGACCAAAATTTACACCAAAGTCACACTTTGTTTATAAAAGAGACTATTGCCTTGAAAATATAAAAAAGTTCAAAAATTGCATTAACAACTTATCATGGTCTGAAGTCTACGAGGAGTTTGACGCGAACATTGCTTTTTCAAATTTTCACGATTTGTTATTTTTATTTTATAATTTATGTTTCCCGAACATAAAAATCTAAATAAGCAACATTAATTTTAAAAAACAAAAGTGGATAAGCCGTGGTCTAAAAATAAGTTGCAAAACAAAAAGATATCTACGCTATAAGTATTACAATAATAAAACATCAGTAAATAAAGAAACGTACATGGCCTACTCTAAATTATTAAAAAAATGCATTAATAACTCTCAAAGAAAAGCAAACATTAAATTTATAAATCGTAGTATAAACAAATGTAAAGCAACATGGTCAGTGATAAAAAATGAAATAACAAATATAAAAATAGATGACGACATTACTGAATTAAATATAAAAAATGAAACAATAACAAATCCTGTCCATATAGCTACTGCCTTTAACGACTACTTTATTAACACGACTGCCACTGTATCAATTAACACTCCAAAATTTAAGCATAAGGGGACAACAATTAACTCAATGTACTTAAAACCAATGACGGCGAAAGAAGTAAAAAAGGAAATTATGAGTCTTAAAAACACAAAAGCGGAAGGATATGACAGTATATCCACTAATATATTAAAAACGTGCGTCACTGAAATAGTCGATATCCTTACATATCTCATAAACTTCCTTTTCTGCAGGTATATTTCCAGATAAGTTAAAGCTATCTTTAGTCAAACCACTGTACAAAAAGGGGGATAAAAAACATCCAGCAAACTATCACCCTATAACACTGATACCGATTCTGTCAAAGTTATTTGAAAAGTGCATGTTAAAAAGGCTTATGAGTGTTTGCTCTAAGTATAATATTATAAGAAAGGAACAATTTGGCTTCCAGAAAGAAAAATCAACAACTTTAGCAGTATTTAACCTAATAAATAAAATATTGACCAGCCTAAATAGAAATTATCTAACTACTGTACTCTTTATTGACTTATCAAAGGCGTTTGACTTCGTTGCACATAAAACTCTTCTGAGCAAACTGGAATCTCTCGGAATCAGAGGACCCCCATTATTATGGATATCGTCTTATCTAAGTGGGCGTAAACAAAAAGTTGTCCTCAAAAAAATATTTAATAATGAAATTAGTTCTATTTCGTCTGAATATAGAGAATGCCATTCTGGTGTCCCACAAGGAAGTATACTAGGACCCATTCTACTCATACTTTACATTAATGACATAACAGAAGTAACAAAACATCAATGTACTTTATATGCTGACGATATATCCATAATTGTTACATCTAACAAATCTAAAAACAATGTCTCTTTACAAAATCATGAATGTGACATTAATAATACTATTGACACAACAATCGAATGGCTTAAAGCAAATAATTTAAATATTAATCTTGACAAATCATATTATATACAATTCAATAAATCAAAACATAAGCAGCACAATTTTAATCTAAATGTGACAAAGATAAATAAAGTACAACAATTGAAATTCTTAGGTATAACTATTGACGAGAACTTGAACTGGAAATTACATATAGACCATTTGTGTAACAGAATTAATCAGTTCGTATATGCTCTTAAACGTGTTAGGACCGTAACCGACAAAAAAACCGCTATTATGTCCTATCGCGCCTACATAGAATCGATATTGCGCTACGGCATTTTACTATGGGGCAACAGTACGGACAAAAACAGAGCATTTATAGCTCAAAAAAAATGCATTAGAGCCATATGTGGAGTTTTACCTGACGTGTCCCGTAAACCACTGTATAAAAGTCTAGAATTATTGCCACTACCATCACTTTATATTTATGAAGTTGCGGTTTTTGTACACAAAAACACAGAATTATTTAACAAAGTTAATAATTTTAGATTGAGAGATCCTTACAGATTGATATATAATGACATTCCAAGGTCGGATAAGTATGCAAAAAGTTGCCTCTGTATGGGTGTCAAAATATATAACAAGATTCCCAGAGATATTAAAATGCTCAATACCAATATGTTTAAGCACAGGTTGTACAAATGGCTAAGTCAGAATAATTTTTATAGCATAGATTCATTTCTCTATACCAAAAACTTAACATAGATTAATATAGTTTTAAATTCTTATTTTATTCAATTTTTATTTGCTGACATATTTGGTAAAAATTATTATATTAATAGTATGAATTGACATGTATTCTCATTATAATATTTTTAAACCCATTTGTTATTTGCATGCTATTTTCATTATGGCGAAACATATGCGCTCTGTTTAAACTTGTACCAGCTTATAATACGGTGTTTCTAAGCAAATAAAGAAATTATTATTATTATAGGATAAGGGTGATAAATGAACAGACAGTTCACATAATGGTAAGTGAACGCTGTGGCTAATAGACATCTGAATGTATCTTTCTAAATAATTAAAATACTGATAGATGCATTGTCAACCCTGAGGACTAAGATGGAATGACTCGTTTCTAGTAAAAGTCGAGCCGACTAATAATATAGCTGCAGCGTGACTCGTTTAGTGCGACTTATATTCGGACTAACCGATTTAAAAGAGCTCATGGGATCTGGTCGGCGTTTCCCATAGTGATAGATTATCTCTAAGGTGATACAACATCGTGAACGGTGGTTTAATTAAATAATAAAATAATAACCTTTATAAAGCAGGTATACTCTTATTCTTAAGTGGGTTTTAAAGCGTGAAGTCAACCGCGTTGCTTAAATGGTTGTTTATATCACGATGGCTTTTTTCACCACAGAGCATATTTCATAATTTTTAATTGTAACAAGTGGGATGCGGGAAGTAAAGACTGTGTAAGAACCTCCAAAGGAGGCGGAGTTATAACCGAAATAAGAATTTTAATTTATTCGGTTTTTGGCCATTTTGACCCCCTAGGAGTGTAACGAGAGCTTTTTGCCCCTATTCAACCATGACATCCTCTACATGATAGGCTATTCAAACTGACTAGGCCTAAAGTTCGAGCCAACCCCCAACTCATTTCTAATATTTACTTCCAATTAACATTTTCACTGGTGCTCTGGGAATCGAACTTAGATATTATTAGGGTTTTTATGACAAGGAAGTGTCGCCTGAACTGGACCATGTGTGAAGCGGACTTTGCGTGTCTTCGAAATATTTTTTTTATTCATATGTGCATACAGGCTTCCGCACGTTGTTTTCCTTCACCGCCGAGCATGTTGCAGTTCATCACTTTAAATTGCAATTAACAATTTCGTTGGTGCTAGCGAAGATCGAACCTGGGTTAGTGGCGTACTGTAAAATTTACGGCGAGCTAATAGGATGACCTACCGCGGCTCATAGGTTTTTGTATCACTAGCATTGAAACTAAAGTTATGATTTATTAAAATCACACAACCCGCTGGTGAAGGGTTTTCGACAAGTTTTTGTCGTTTTTACAAACATCTATAGTATTATTTACGTAATGACTACGACTACGACGCTATTGTTTGTCTTTGAGTGATTGTTTTGCTATACGAGTCGATTTCACTATAACAGGATTTTATATTAATTGTTTTAAATATTGCTCTGAATCAACTGATGTAAGTTACTATTACGATTTAGCAAAAATTAAAAAAAAAAACATAAATTTTAATCCCGACTACCGACCTGCCCTGGCTTCGTCTGGGAACCCAAGCTGGTGTTTCACATGTGGTCCCATATAAATTTGATCAAGGTCTGGCCAATAGTTTTTGTGTAATTCTTAATAATTTTAATTGAATTCGGTTGTACAAAATTTTTAATTTTAAATTATTGCATTAGTACTGCTTCGCATCTTGGGTGAGATTTGGGTTCGTTTCTTTTAAACGTTGACAACGTGTGCAACTCGCAAAGTTTTAAAGCGTGCAAAGCTCACTTTACATCCTTCTGATATACCGTAATCGTCATTTTAGGCAGGTGGATTTGTCTATCTCATTTATAACCAATACTTATATCTTACTTGAAGCCCACCTGCTGGTATATGGCTACTGTAGTGTATGCAAATCTGCAACCAACATCAAACAAAGAAGGATATATGCGTTGTCCCCTCCGAGGGCTATGATGGCCCGACCGCCTATTACTATATTGGATCTCAAAACCCGTCACTCTGGAACACAGTAGCGCTTGAACTGCTGCTTTTTGGCGGGAATAAGTAAGAGGACCCAGATGGATCTCTAGGCAGGAAAGAAGTCCTGCCACTTTGACATTAGTCTTTAAACGTAAGAAGTTAAAATTACACGTTACAACCTATATCGATCCCATTGATGGGCACTGGTCTCATGGTCTATAACCCCCTCATTACTGAGAGCAGTTAGTCACCACGTTGCTTCAGTACGTGTTGGCGGACTTTACACATCTTTCAAATATTTTATTTCTCAGCCGGCGAGGAGCTCTGGTTGCACGCGTAGTAGTACTACGAAATTACGACGACTTATTAACTCCTTACGGCGGCTAAATTAGACAAACGCGTAACAAATTCTACTTACAATCTGCAGTTGTGTGATATATTTCTTCCACCATCGCTTGACCCACTGCGGTCGCACGATGGATATTAAATAATAGGTGTACATGACCGCGTGCACCATCGAATTGATGAAGCCCAGCATTACGCCGTGACCACCTGAAAGTAAAACTCATTGTAATTTTCAGGCTGTTTATAGCAAAAGGGACCCTTCACTTACCCGGAAGGAGATGGAGGTCCTGTATGAAGGCGTACTTTGCTAGAAGGAAGAGGGTGTTATCCTACAGCGCAGAAGAGCATAGGGCCGCGGAGTGTTTGAGAGAATTCCCGTAGACTTGCTTTGATATGTGTCGAAGGTAGAGAGTACGTAACATTTTAGTCGGTAAGAGCCCGATTCAATCCGTTCTAGCCTCCGCGATTCAGCTGTGCTTTATGTATTTTCCAGCGAAGAAATGGTGCATGGTTTTATAGGTAAGGGTCACAAACGTGCACACAGTGCATCAGTAAGTAAGCGAATGTGGCTCATAGTCATGTACCCTTGATGAAAGATCAAAATACAGACGCGTTATCGCCACCTAACGTTTCGTTTATTTTATGGATGTTTCACTAGAACCTCCTTAGAGTAATGAGAACCTCATATTGCTTTTTGCTATTTTTTAAAGAGTAGCCATAAATAATTATATACCGTTATTGCAGTTTTTTAAAATACGAGTAAATAAAGCTTCTATTTTTATTTGAAATTATCCCAAATTGAATGTGATTTATGGGCAACAACGTTTTTGTCTACCAATCGACCCTTACGAATGTTTGCGTTTGCAGTAAAATCGGTTAAAATAATTGCATTTTGAATGTAAAAGATAAAAAAGGATAGAATATTTGAGATTTTTTTTAATAAATTTTTCTTCAGCATTTGCCTTTATTACTTTTTCTGAACCTTCTCAGCAAATTTGGCCGGTTATTGCAAAATAACAATGTATAATTAATCTTTAAACGGCCATTTTTGAAGTTTGGCCTCTTCTTTAGGGAGGAGTATTTGTCGCGTCACGCTTGCTAGGTAGATCGATGTTTAGCGTACCAGACGTCTCACATATTTGACGCTGCTTTCGATCTGTTAAACTAAATTTGACATATACGAGTATCTTTGTCGCAAATTATGCACTGTGCACGGATTCAAAATTTAACAAGAACATCATTTTAAAAACTGTTGGTAAATCCAATTGTGCATGCCCTAAGCGCATTAAAAATACATATAACATGATTATACATATTTTTTAAAGTAGTTTAAATACAAGTTTTCACTAATAAATTTATTATTATACTTCCAATTTTCCAATAATTTTATGTCAAACTTCAATTTAAAATAAAGTATGGAAAATCCAAAAGTTCACGACTCATAATGCTTATAGAATAGAATAATTTTTATTCAATATTGATTATTACATAATACTTATTGAAAGTCATTTTAAAATATATAATAGATACATATGATCATCATATCATCATTCGGGTCACTCCATGAAGTTCAAGACGTATTTAAGTATAAATATACTTAAATAATATTAAACTTCACAACAAAGTTCATAAAATTAATATCATCCACTACTGAATTTAGCCAATTATTACATCTATGTGTTAAAAATATCATTTCGTACAGTTTAATAAAAATAACACTTCAAAAGTTATAACGGCAAGCAATTTATTTAATATGATAATTTTCAACCACAATTTGAGCATAAAATATTGGATATAAGTTTGATTTTAAAGCAAATATTTTATAGCAATTGTTACAATTCTCATTGTTTAGACGTGTGGAGCCTAAATTTTAATGTAATAAATCAAAAGAATACATGTATTGACGTTTTTAAAGAATGTTTTCTTTCGAATAAAATGACTTTGTATACTGCTATCTACTCCATTCAATTGTAAAGTCATTTTATCGAACGAAAATTGATCTACGCTCACGGTGGTACGTAAGGAAGACGCTAGATGGCATAAGTACGGCTAATATAAATAAATCAGTAACGCCGTGGATTGTTTTGAATGGACTGGAATATGATAATTTTATTCAATATGGTTAATTTTATTTATTTAACAACTTTGTTCATTTTTTTAACTGTCTATTTCAATAGTTAAAATATATATTAATCATTTTTACTATAGAGTATATTATGTATGGCATGCAGTAAAGAAGGCAAAGTGTATTTAGTAAAATAACACAAAACTAAACAAACTCGGCACATCTAGTTCTCCTCGTGGAGGAGTTCCAGTAGCAGTCATCAAAATACACTTTCAAGTCACTCTATCAAGTCCGGAGGTAAGGTCTATTCATAACTAACAAAACGAGCCCAAACTCGGCATATCTTTTTCTCCTCGTCAAGGAGTTCCAGTAGCAGATACCGACACACCTTCAGGCTATAAAGTCCAAAGAGTTTAAGTATATTTATATATAAATCCTGCGTGCTTTTAGCAAAACAAAATATTGTAATAAAAAATCAGTGATTATAAAAATAATAATAATATCTTACCTTGGTCATGTACATATCAAATTTGGTTTTTGGAATATTTTGTATTTCTACGGCGATCGATATTTTTCTGCACGAGCCGCTGTAACAAATGACCACTCACGACAGCATTTGAGCCCGGAGTAAATATAATAAAGCACTCTGTGAGTGTGGCTCGGCAGCCTATTTAGTAAAATAATACAAGGCTGCTAAAACCACCGAAAAATTCGCCATTTTAGAGCCGAAAAAAATTAATTATAACTAAACAGAACAAAATTAAACTGCCATTTAAATTCAATGGCTTCCCACATGATAGATGAAGAGTTTTAAAAATAGATTGAGTTGAACAATTGATATTTTCAAAAGTTACCGTGTTTACGCCGCCTTGCGACTTGATAAATCTACACCTTAAGCCACTTAAACCCCTGTTTTATGTAAAATAGCAATTAATCGATTTAAAAAAATATTAATAAGTTCAACAATAATTTATCTTTCTGACAATGTGCTTTTTATATCATTTATATGTATAATATGATTGCTAGATACAGTGCTAGTTGGTGTCGACAAGGCTGCAATTATCAAATATAAGTATGATCAGTGATCACTTACCTGGTACGTATTTAGTTCCAATGAAGCCAAGCAAACACATTCCCAGGTGGTGGTATACGTGTAGGAATGACACATGAGAGAACTTCTTACGTAGCACGAAGAAGACCTGGAATGTATTTTAGAAAACATTTTATATATATACAATATATATGTACACTTCCTCACGATGTTTTATTCACCGCCGAGCACTAGGTAAATCAGTAATTAAAATTGCATTTAACATTTCTATTGTTGCCTGTGGGGTTCAAACTCGGTTTGCTCACGTACGTTAACAGTATTTTGGTTCACTTGGACGTTGGATTGTAAGTTCGTTGGTCACTCTTATATATTTAAACGTAGCGATTATATGATGTGGAACATGTAGTGGCGGTGTAAGAATATCCACCACCCTGCATCGTCCCGTAGGTGTCTTAAGAGGCGACAGAGGGAAGCTGAGGCAGAGCATAGGTGGCAGCATCTTCCTGATCAACTCAAAATAATAAAAAACTGTGGTTGGCAACCCGCTCCCAAGCGTGTCAACTATGGCGAAACCCCTCTTATGAGGCAACATCTATGGGGGAAGTCTATATTTTGCAGCAGACTCTTATAGGCTGTAACGGGGATGGATGGATTATGCTGTATGTTTAATATGTTTATGTGTATAATAAAACATGCCTATCCTATACCCACCGTATCAAGTAAGTCGACGATCTTTATAAAATAGTATAGCCAAACTCGATTAATGACGCGCCGTTCGATAGGAGTATCATCGTAGTTTATCTTTTGGCACCATACATTGTAATAACCTGGTAAATAAACCCACTTCAAGCCCTGTAAAAAAGGAGAAAATGTTGGAGTAAGTACAAAATATTTTCGGTACCGGTTTCTTTATCGCATAGTCAAACGTCTGATCAGGAATATTTGGTTTAAACGATAAGATTCGACAAATATAAACTGACAACTTTTTGATTCAACAATATTCTGAATTGAACTTAATCTCTAAGGTGTTTTCCTGTTAAAAATGGTTGAAGAGAATAAAAGTTAATTAATAAAATCAGATGTTAGACTGCCGCATCGGAGTTGAATTTTTTTCCTTGTAAGTTGTCCGAATTCCGGAAAAAATGGTAATCTGTTGGAGCAATGTCCGGGGAGTACGGTGGATGTCGCAGATATTCCAATTGTAGCTCATCTAACTTAGTGGTTGTTTGTTGTGCAGTGTGTGGTCTTGCATTGTCGTAAAGCAGCTGTGGCCTAGAGCGATTTACCAATCTCGGTTGTTTAGCAGCTAGTTCTTCCTTCATGGTTTGCAGTTTCTGACAATAAATATCTGCCGTAATCGTTTGGCGAGATTTTAGAGAGCTGTAGTGAACGACACCGGTGCTAGTCCACCAAACATTCACAAGCAACTTTTTCTGAGTCAAATTTCGTTTAGGGCAGGATTTGGCTGATTCTCCAGGGTTCAGCCATTGAGACGAGCGCTTCCGATTATCGTACAGTATCCACTTTTCATCACAAGTAATGATTCGATTTAAAATCCCTTCATTATTGTGTCGGTTGAGCAAAGTAACACAGCAGTCGACGCGTGTTTGCAAGTTCGATTCATTTTTTTTACTTTTCCGATTTGCTTCAAGTGGACTAATACAGTTTTATCACTTACCCCTTTACACTTAGTGCCGTGTAGTGGCGGTTAAGAATGTCCACTACCCCATATCTTCCCGTGGGTGTCGTAAGAGGCAACAGTGGGAAACAGGCAGGAGATGGGCAGCAGCATCTTCCTGATAACAGCAAAATTACAATAAAAAAGCTGCGGTTGCCAACTCTCTCGCCAAGCATGGCAACTATGGCAAATACCCCCCATGATGAGAGTAACAAAGAGACGGCCCCAGTCCCTGGCGGCCCCGCTATTCCTGGTTACGGTGGCGACCATGGTAACGGTGGGGCAAGGGGTGCTAAGCATCTCCGGTGGAGGTTCAGTTGCCATCTAAGACGACTCGACCTGGCAACATCGTGGAGCTGGAAGAACAGATAGACAAGTTATGCTGCCATATTATAGGAATATCCGAGGCCCGAAGAGAGGGGGAGGATACGGTAATCCTCGAATCCGGCAACTTGCTCTATCACTGGGAGGGCGAACATCTGTCCCAAGGAGGTGTCGGATTTATCGCCCACAAGTCTCTCGTTAACAACGTTGTATAGATCGGGAGTGTGTCGACGAGGGTTGCGTACCTTATACTCAGAATCACCAAACGGTATTTGCTGAAGGTCGTACAGGTTTACGCACCAACCTTGGCACACCCTGATGAGGAGGTGGAGGAAATGTATGAGGATATCTCTAGAGCCATGCATTTCTCCAAAACCCTCTATACGGTGTTAATGGGAGACTTCAATGCAAAACTAGGCACAATAGAGAACGGTGAGCTGAAAGTAGGGAAATACGGAATAGGGCAACAGAACCCAAGGGGCCAGCAGCTGGCCGACTTCATGGAGAAAGAGGGACTCTTTATGATGAAATCTTTCTTCCAGAAGCGGCCCCACAGGAAGTGGACCTGGTCAAGCCTCGACGGTTCGACAAAAATGAGATTGACTTCATTATGACAACCAGACGACAACTGTTCAGCGACGTATCCGTGATCGCGAGGGTGAAAACTGGTAGCGATCACAGAATGGTTAGAGGCACACTGAACCTAAACGTTAAGTTGAAGAGGTCTCGTCTGATGAAGTCGACGCTCCGTCCCCCTCGTGCTCTATTCCATAGTCTCGAAACCTTTCAGCTCGAGTTACAAAACTGTTTTCAGTGCCTAGAAGACAGCAATGAAGTGGACGATATGAATGAAGAGCTCATAGAAACTGTCCATGCGGTCGGAGCTTTTGTGTTCTTCTGCAAGACCCGCCGCAGAAGAACACAAAAACTCTCCGATCACACTCTTAATTTAATGGCTGTGAGACGGGAGATAAAGCTACAGTCTGCAACAGATTTGACTGCATACAGGCAACTGAACAGACAGATCTCCAAATGCATGCGGCGGGACTTACGCAACTTTAATACAGCTCGTATTGAAGAAGTGATCGAGCGGAACTAAGGCTCCAGTCTTTGCCAGAGATCTGTCTGCCAGAAAGAGCCAACTGTCAAGGCTGAAGACCGAGTGTGGCAGCAGCATTTCCGGGATACACGAGATTTTGAGTGAGATTGAGAGGTTCTATGGGTAGCTGTACACGTCATCGTTGGAGCCACACGCAAGTGTGAGTAACGATCCAAGAGCGAGTCTTATCAGACACTATTCCGAAGATATCCCGGACGTCAGTCTGAGCGAGATTATAATGGCTCTCCAGCACCTTAAAAACCGCAAGGCCCCAGGTGAGGATGAAATTACAGCGGAGCTTCTGAAAGCGGGTGGAAAACCGACACTTGAAATCCTTCAAAGGCTCTTTAATTCCGTCCTCCATGGTGGCACTACTCCGGAGGCGTGGAGCAGAAGTGCGATGATATTGTTCTTCAAGAAAGGCGACAACGCTCTCCTGAAGAACTACAGACCGATTACCCTTCTGAGCCGCGTCTACGTGTTGTTTTCGAGAGTCATTACGAATCGTCTCGCACGCAGACTTGATGACTTCCAGCAAGGCAATGGGCCGGCCATATAGCTCGTAGACCCGACAACCAATGGGGGAAAAAAGGTTCTCGAGTGGCGATCTCGTACCGGCGGACGAAGTGTAGGGCGTCTCCCTATTAGATGGAGTGACGACCTGGTAAGACATTCAGGAAATCGGTGGATGTAGGTGGCTCAGGACCGTGCTTTGTGGCATTCCTTGGGAGAGGCCTATGTTCAGCAGTGGACTTGTGAAGGGATGTAATGATGATGATGCGCGGAACAGTTAAGAGTTCATGCGAATTTACAACTTCTAGTTACATTAGTCGATTCTGTTTTAAAATAGATTACAAAACCTAGTCACAAACTGCGATCATAGTGTCGTTAGCATTAACCTGTTTCGACTCAGTTAAAATATCCATGTGATCGATATTCGCTTGAATAGGCTTTAATTTGTGTGAACTGCCACATTCTGGCGGATCCTAGATTCCCCAGCTGCGATTTACATTGCAGAACAAATAGGTGAATTTATATAGTAGGTACTAGCTATCCGCCCCGACTTCGCACGGGTGATTTCTGGATCGCGACAACAGCGCCACCTACCGGGTCCAATTATGAATCGTTTAGATCATCCAGGGACCCACTCAAACACACAAAAAATTTCATCAAACAAAGTCCAGCCATTTTCGAGTTTTAGCGAGACTAACGGACAGCAATTGAATTTTATACATAGATATTATTACCACGTCTACATCGACTGGCTACGATAAATGATCCAATTCCAAGCAGATTTGAAATTATGCGACAACTTTAGATATACATCAGCTTTCATTCTAAAGCAAGCCTAAATCGTAAAATTGTAGACCCTAGGAATTTTATCCATAAACTTTTGAACCTCAAATCACTCAACCTACAATTTCGTCATTCTGATTCAAATTTTAGTAATGAAATATTGCCCTACTTGGTGCAGAGTTGTTTACTTCGTTTGCAAATGTTGACATGTTTATTTTTATGTTTATTTCAAGGTCATTTTGTCTGAGTCCAACGATTCGAACGCATGTATAGCACAGTATTCATAACCACAATTCACTTCAAAATATTTATATTTGTCCCAGTTACTGCGTTCGCGATAGCAACATTTTACGAGTAAATACCACCAGATTTCTTCATATGTAAGGGATATGCCTTTGTAAGTTCCTGGTATTACAGATTTTATGATGGATCGAGATCGAGAATGAAAACAGAATCGAAAATACAACAACGTGTCGTGCGTTCAAATGTTTAGAGGAATTCAACCGATAGGCTTCCTGTTGTCCTTACCGCAAAACGATTTTACGTATATTATCGTGGTTATTACCGCAAAACGGAATAAAATTGGTTTTGTATCTATGCGTTTTTAGCTTTTTAAGTCCCCAACTAATATATTTTGATCTAACTCAAACCAGCTAACCCGCAAAATAAAAATTTCATTTTTGTAAATATATCAGAGGATATTAATCTATTAAAATTACTAAACTCGAAATTCGACTGATAATGTATTATGAAAGCATTCTAGTACGAGCTCACAACAAAACATTAGACATTTTAGTTTAGCTGCTTTACCACCGGTGAGAGGAGACGAGATGATGCGAGATTTCAATTATTTCGCAACTTCGGTTAAAATGGTCTTGATTGGATTGGTCTCTCATTTTCTGAGAAGATAGTGGAGCAATTTGTCTGCGTTTTTCTAGTGCGTGTTGGCGGACTTCTCATATCCTTGAAATATTTTATCCCTCAGACATGCAGGCTTTTCACAGTGTTCTTCCATCGCCGAGCACGTGGTAAATTACAATTAACAATTTTAACTCAGTCGGCGGGATCGGACCGAGGTTACTCGAGCCCATTATGTATTACAGTCTATAAAACCACTGCTGAACATAGGCCTCCCCCATGGATTGCCTCATATAGGGGGGGGGGGGGATATTGCCATAGTTGATAGGCCTGACGAGCGGATTGTCAACTGCAGTTGCCCATCATCTGTTTCAATTTCCCTCTATCGCCTCTTATGACTCCCACGGGATGATATGGGGAAGTGGATATTCTTACACCACCACTACACGGCACGGTTACTGGGGTAACTTATATTTATTGTTTGACTACCCCAGAAAGAGGACTTATTTTTTTCAAGTTTATATATGTACTGTGTATCTATTATATTATGTTCATTTGTGACCTCGTGTAGCCTGTCTTGACGGATTTGGAAGTGCGAAGTAGCGTTAGATCCACTTCATATATTATATATATATATATATATATATATATATATATATATATAATATATATCTTTAACCTTTCTTCTCCGTTATTGTTTGATTTCTATTGGATCCAAAGAACTATGCTACTTAGAGCAAGTCCACACGGCGCGTTGCGTTGCGTTGCGTCGTCGCAACGCAAACATTTTGACGCATAGCCGGCCACACAGGCGCTGCGCCATCGCAGCGTTACTACGACGCAGTCTTAACGTTCCGTCGGTGCAGCGGCGACGCACAGTTGCGGCAAGCATTTTGTTTTGTTTGTTGGCAAGGTTTTCCAAACCATAGCTTAAGCGTCCTTGAGCTTCACCATATGACCAGCATTGGAGGACTACGACTCAGTTGTGTCACTTGTACATCGTGACTGACAACACACAATGGATGATGGCTATACATCTAGAAATTTCATATCACTCAACACGTAGTGCTTATAAAAAATCTTGTTTCTTAAAACTTTGATAACTTTATATTAAATGAAGATATCGCAATATTTTTTTTTTAAATAAGGGCCAAGTGTCATAGAAATAAAATTTAGAAACCCCAATTGAAATCTATTGAGTAGCTTTTCCGTGATGCGCGCACAACTGCAAACTTCTATAATTTTATTTTATAGATTTACAGGAATAGATAGGTTCTGGCTGATAAGATTAATCTGTGATGTTATGTTTTTCTGCAATAATTTTTGTAATAATACATTACGTGACTTACCTCCACTACAAGAAAACATGATAAACATATCTGTACAATATTATATACTATGATAAGTTTCTTCAGCTGGAATGGAGGTCGATTGGCCATGAAGGCTGGACCCCACGACCGCACGAAGCGATGGTACAAGAACATTATCATCAGGATAGGCAGAGGTGATGACACTAACATAAATTTATTGGTACGGTGGTCTGTGAAAAAGAAACAGAAAACATATTTAAAGAAATCTGTAGCTCGTAGAGACGATCGATGAGGAAGAAAGGTTTTCGAGTGACACCCTTGTACCGGTAAGTGAAGTATGGGATGGCCCGCACTGGATGGAGTAACGACCTGGTACTCTTACTACTGACCCACCTGCATCCATCGACATCCTGCATCTCTATGCAGGAATACGATGGATGCAGATGGCTCAGGAACATGCTTTGTGCCATTCCTTGGGGAAGTTCTGTACTCAGCAGTGGGTTTGTGATGGGCTGTAAGATATCATCTATTCATTTAGTGGGAGGGCTGTCCTGTATTTCGCTGAATATAGGCCTCCCCAAAGGAATACCACAAAGCACGGTTCTGAGCCACCTGCATTCATCGACTTTTTTTTATAAGATAAGGGTGAAAAACGAGCACACAGTCCACCTGATGGTAAGTGACTGCTATGGCCCATAGACATCTACATCTATCTTTGATTACGAATCAAAATGCAGATGTGTCGTCACTCGTGAGGACCAAGATGGAATGCCTCGTTTCCAGTAATAAGGGTCTCCGGTTCTCTACACTCATCATATGAAACACAGCAGCGTTATGCTGCTATTTTACGCTGGTATTCTATGAGAGCGTGGTCCTTCCCCGGTCGAGCCGACCCATTCGTGCTGCAACTATACTAATAATAGCTGCAGCATGGGTCTACCAAGTATATAATATGCATGTTTCCCGCATGTCTTACCAGGCCTTCACTCCATTTAGATTACTGATGATTAATTCTTTCATTTTAATTTTCATTTGGTCTCTCTCTCTCTATAATATGTTGTCTCATAGGAGGGGGGGGGGGGGGGGGGTTTGATATAGTTGCCGCGCTTGGCAAGCGAGTTGGCGAGTGCAGTTTTTTCTTATTTTGAGTGTAGTTATCATAAAGATGATGTTGTAGTAGACGAATAAATATGTACAAGGTGTCCAGTAAATAGTACGACATAGTGCAGGAGCAGGAGGTGATAGTTTGGGTCAATAACTACTAATACAACACAATATATATTCCGCAAAATGTTATTATTATTGTATCTCTACCTTGAAAAGAATTTTTCATTACGAGATACTTAAAAATCTGGTATTTTTAAGTATCCTAAAATTCCTTTTCTTCTATTTTTTGTACATCAAGTTATTTGTGAATAGTCACTCTACTCAACGATAAGTATTTTTTCTATCAAAAATAAAACAAAAATGTGTCCAAGATATAAATACTTTTAAATATTATTCACTGAAAGATTTTTTATCGTTTCACTTTAAGCTACAGTGGAGAAAAAAAAATGTGACAGTTTTGTACAATAACCTTAAAAAATGGCTTGTTTGATGGTTTCGGAAAGATACAACATTAGGGCCAAAGATGTTTTATAGGTCCAGATACCGTGTACGCGCGCCTAAAACGCTTCCATTTCAAAGGCGCCAATATTGGCGTATTCGTTCGATCGTTCCGCCATTACGCCAGCAACGTTCGCTGTGAACATACGACACGCACCGGTGTTTTTAATTTCGCAAAACGACTGTTTGTGCTGTGAAATCATTTAAAAATTACTCTAGGAAAAAAAATAAGGATAAGAACATCACTTTTCATAAGTAACTATACAATTTTATGGTGTATTTCTTTATAAAAGAATACGAAAGCTAAATGTCAATACAAGTAATAATACTGCGCAATAATATTCGAGTGTTGCCTAGGCTATGAAATGTTTTTACCATTTTTTAATGTCATGATCAACCGCAAAAGTTATTTGTATAGGGGTTTTAAACAGTCTAATCTTACAGATTTTACCCAACCTATAGAGTTAAACCGTTTTAAGGGTTAGGGTTGAACTACATCTGGCAGCATGAAATTGCACTTTCCTGTGCTTCTATCCTTTTTGGTCATTCAGAACCGTTATTTACTAGAGCGAGAAAGAGAGCGCGAGTGTATAGTTCCACCCTACAAAAGCCGATTGTAAACCGGTTTTAAAAATGTATCTATCATTCTTGACAATCCTTACTAATATAATATTATAAATGTGAAAGTGTGATTTTTTTTGTTTATTTGTTTTTGTCCTTCCTTCACGCAGCAACGGAACGGAGCAATTTAAAAAAATCAAACATTTTGCGATAGCAACTTATACTTACTTATACTATATATACTTCGGCCAAGAGATATCTTGGCCGAAGTTTACGCTTAACCAAACTTGCTTTTTTTCGTCATTTTACTTAGGATTGAAAAATAATTTAATGTCTTCGTAAAAAGCGGCAAATATTTTGTGTTCTACAGTACAAAAGTGTAGTACTCTGTATATATTTAGTAATAATAGATTATAAATATATGTTACATACATAAATATCTATTGTGCCTTTTTATTTATTTTAACTGTTACATTAATTATAGGTCTTATTATTACATATCTTCAATATTTTAGTGCGATGTTCGTACCTACATAAACACACACATAAGCAACCATATCCCCATACACACACGCACGCAAATGCACACGCCACGCACACACATTTTATACTCTTAGAATCAATAGGTACGTCAATATGTATGAAATATAAAATCTCCCATATTTTTTGGGTAATCGATTCGCACTGTTATTACCGAAGTCACGCACATTAATGCAGCCATGGTGCGTAAGATATGCGCGTCACGTGGTACTCACGCATACATGAATCAAAGACTGTCTTCACTATGAACGTTGCGGTGTGTTAGCAACACGGTATCTGGACCTATAAAACATCTTTGATTAGCGCATTATCTTTAAGGCGAGGTGTATAGACGACTTTTATGAATTTGAGGGGGTGAAGCAGACGAGTAAGGGACGAGTAGTCCCGCCCACTGCGGGGTGCACCGCGTGAATCTCGCCGACGCTCGACGTAAAATGTACAATTGGTACAGCGCGCCGCCGTCCGCCTTCGCACCGCGTTTCCGCGATGTCAGGTGGTTCGAATCCCATCAGATATATATTTTTTATTCGTATTTTTAAAATATTTCTACGTTTATTTTCGTATCTAAAATATGTACATATTTTTGTTTAGTTATTCTAAAAATATTATGTACCCACATATTTTCGTGTTGTTATTTTTAAAATATGTACATATTCTATTTTCTTAATTTTAAAATAATCAATAATTGTTATTTTTTAGAAAAGGCTATCGAGAACTTTTGTAACAGATTCATTAAATGAATCATAAATTAATGCTTAAATAAAATGGCTTCGGACCAAAATGGTCAATCATAGAAATGGCCTATTCTCGAAACGGCAAATTGTCAAAATTGTGAATTTGTAACAACAATAATTTTTATTCCTATAGACATGTTTCTTCAGAATCAAGAGTAAAGTAAACTATTATGTGCAAATTATACAATAGCGCTAGTCCTAAAATCGAAAAAAAAAACAGCCGTTTCATAATTTTTTTCCTGAGTGAATAACCTTTTTGCATAATTTTTTTGGGATTTGTGGGTTGTTTGAAGAATACATAAAAATTAAACATGCTAATTATTTTAATTTTATTTTATTATTTTGATGTATTTACGCATACGGAGGGAAATCTAATTATATAAATTGTGGAAAGAAAAATAATTCAGTCAGCATTTTTCTGTGCACCAAGGCATATTTTGTGTCTTTGGTTACAGCTCTCAACTTATTGCAAATATTGCGCAACACATGGTTTCGGCATTCAACTTTTTGAACGGTACGATTTAATGACAATGCATTATAATTATTCCCGTAGGATCGCGATGACCAACAGCCGTCAGCATTTATGTCTATTAGAGGTATGCCATCTTTGCTCAATGTTCCTTCAGGTATCACTGCATCACGCTTACGCATAGCTGCTGGCGCCGTCACCAAAGTACACATTCAGGTCTCTGCATCAAGTTCGGAGGTAAGGTCTTATCATAACTAACAAAACGAGTCCAAGCTCGGCATACTTAGTTCTACCCGTCCTGGAGATCCAGTAGCAGTCACCGAAGTACACCATCAGGTCTCTCCATCAAGTTCAGAGGTAAGGTCTCATCATAACTAACAAAACGAGCACAAACTCGGCACACTTAGTTCTACTCGTTCAGGAGTCCCAGTAGCAGTCACTGAAGTACACCATCTGGTCTCTCCATTAAGTCCGGGGGTAAGGTCTCATCATAACTAGCAAATCGAGCCCAAACCCGGCATATCTAGTTCTACTCGTCGAGGAGTTACAGAGTAGCAGGCACTGAAGTACACCATCAGGTCTCTCCATCAAGTCCGGAGGTAAGGTCTCATCATAACTAACAAATCAAGCCCAAACTCGGTACACCTATTTCTACTCGTCAAGGAGTTCCAGTAGCAAGTCACTGAAGTACACCATCAGGTCTCTCCATCAATCCCGGATGTAACGTCTTATCATAACTAACAAATCGAGCCCAAACTCGGCACATCTAGTTCTACTCGTCGAAGAATTCCAGTAGCAGTCACCGATGTACACCTTCAGGTTACTTCATCAAGTCCGGAGGTAAGGTCTCATCATAACTAACAAAACGAGCCTAAACTCGACACACCTTATTCTACTCGTCCAGGAGTTCAGAGTTTCAGCAGCAGTCACCGAAGTACGCTTTCAGGTCACACAGGTAGATATTCGAATTTCGTATCTAAGTATATTTTTGTAGTTGTAAAAAAAATCAATCTTTCAAAGTATCAAAATGTTTTACTTGATTACGATTCCCGCAGCTAACCGTGCGTACACTTGTGTGTGTGACCCGTGTAAATGTAATAGTTCGATTCTATACCTATTAATTTTGCAAATGCGTCCTTAAGAACAAACAAATACGTAAATGATTTTTGAACGGCGAGCGAAACAAATTGGTACAGGTCCGTCTAGCAGCGTGCCTCAACGATCACTGTCGCTCCGCGTAGAAATGAAAGAGAAGCGAAAAGACGCCACGATGGCGCGATGCGAAACATCGATTCGTTCGAGTTATTTTTCATTAAATATATTAATACTTACAAATATTTCATTTCAATCGATATATAAAAACAACAGTTCCCCTTATTATTATATATTACATCACTATTATTAATTTTATTAAGATTTGCTTATAAATAATACAGTTAAAATTGCTGGAAATTCAATTTCAGTGGCTATTTTATGATTTTTTTCTATCGAGAAAATTTACCGAAAACGTGTTTTGAAAACAATGGTCCTCCCATAAATGTGATCAAGATTAACATATATTTTTTTTCCGCTCTAAAATGTATATATTTTGTTAAAAAAACTGTTTTGTGAAGCCTAGTTTGACTAGGTACGGCGCCTTTAAAATAATGAAAAACATGCTATTCTTGTTCCAGATAAGCAGACTTTGTTTAAAATGCAATTAACGTAATTTTGACACAAACTAATACGAGAGTAATATTATTACTGCTCATTTACTAAAATATTATAAAACAAGGTGTAACACCTTAAAGGCGATATGCACACATAATGGATAAAGGACTTTGCCTGCTCGCCGACCCGACCCGACCGGTTATTGTCTAACAAAAGAAGCAGATGTGCTATCTCGCTCTTTTTTGTATTGTGGATTGTGGTTTTGTATCTCACTGGTTTAACCTCATCTGCGACGCTTGCCAGTACGCTACCTTAAGCCGTGTGCAACGCATATCAGTGTTTACAAATTCTTATTTCATACTGACGACTGTTTTGTGCCTTGGGCCCAAACTATGTTTGCCTAAACATTTGGTATTTTGATTGTGATTACTACAACGACTTGGCGACCACCTCAGCTTTTGTGCTGTATAAAATGGCCAGCTTCCGCGTTTTTTGAGTTACACACAGCGTGAGTATGCTGAAATGCATCTTATTTACGGAGAAGCTGGCCAAAGTTCCAGAGCTGCTCTCTCTACTACTTTACGCGGTAAGGTTTCCCGATAGGAAACATACACACCACGAAATGTTTACCAGAGTGCATAATTACTACATGGAAGGCAGACTTCCTGGTCAACGTGGGGGTGGACGGTCTCAAGTTGTCGACGAATAGTGCTACAGGAACGAAAACAAGACTCAACAACTTCGATTAGGGCTATACAACGGCGCACAGGGATACCTAAGTCCACTGTTCATTAAGTGCTCAAGAGGCATGGTAAGACATGACAAGGGAAGACAGGTCTCAATGCCAATTTAAAATAATTTTATGGTGTGGAATTTTTAATGGTCACATTGTGGGCCCCGTTGAACTTCTGCCTACATTAAATACAAGCAATTACTTGGGGTTTTTACGAGAAACCGTACCCACGCTCCATGAAAATGTTCTCAGTGAGCTAAGAGACACAGTGTGGTTTTAGAATGATGGGTGTCCTGCTCATTATGGTCGGCAAGTAAGAGGCTACTTGGACGAAGCTTACCCAGACAGGTGGATTGGGCGACTGAGACCTATATTGTGGCCACCTAGGTCCCAGGACTTAAATCCACTCGATTTCTTTATTGGCGCTACATGAAAGATAAAATCTACGAAAAATCGATCCAAAATGACAGAGAATCGAGAGCAAGGGTTAACATTGCAGCAAGACAAATGGCACAAAGGAGCCTGGGAAAACTTAAAAGCTCATTCTTAAGAAGATGCCGAGCATGTATTAGGACACAAGGAAAGCAATTTGAGCATTTATTGTGATTTCTTTAAATATATAAATTTAAGTTAAAGTCTACTGTTTTTAATATCGTATTACCTTATCCTTCGCGATGTTAATTACAGACCGACCAGCTGGTTGGCCATAGATTATTATCTAATATGTAACTCAAATCGTAGTACGGCCGTACTGTTTCGAATTCAAAGCCACGTTACTTGCATTTAATACAAAAGCCCCCTTTGAACCAAAATAGCATATTTCTAATTATTATTAAGGAAAATTCGCTAGTATTGTATCTGTCCGAAACCACCTGATGGTGAAAAAACAATACAAAAAAGAGCGAGATAGTGCATCCGCTTTTTTGTTAAACAATAACCGGTCGGGTCGGGTCTGCGAGCAGGTAAAGTCCTTTATCTATTATGCGTGCGTATCGCATTTAAGGTGTTACAACTTGTTTTATAATAATTTGCGTAAATGAGCAGCAACAATATTACTCTCGTATTAGTCTGTGTCAAAATTACGTTAGTTGTATTTTAAACAAAGTCAGCTTATCTGGAATAAGAATTGCATATTTTTCATTCTTTAAAAAAAACCGGCCAAGTGCGAGTCGGACTCGCGCACCTAGGGTTCCGAACAAATCCGTAGGTATATAAGTTTAAAATTATTAAAAATATTTTTATTATATGATGTAACTAAAAATTTATGCTTATTACAATTTTTCCTTTATCTATGCTATAAAACGTTGCTTTGTACCAAATTTCAAAATTCTGAGTTCACGGGAAGTACCCTGTAGGTTTTGATTCTTTTGCGAATGTCGAAAATTTGCAGCATAAACGGCTGTATCTTTTGATTGCGTTGGCTTAGAAGTTTGATTTCAGCTCCAAGTGACAGTAGTCTTGAGTATTTGGTATGAATTTCAGCTTGATAACTCCACGCGTTCCTGAGAAAAAGGGTCTTGACAGACAGACGGACAACAAAGTCATCCTATAAGGGTTCCGTTTTTTCCTTTTGAGGTACGGAACCATAAAAAAGGTGCTAGTGTTGTGTCTTTCCGAAACCACCATTAAACAAGCCATTTTTAAGGTTATTGTACAAATTGTCACATAGGTACACTTTTTTTCACCACTGTAGGTTAAAGTGAAGCGATAAGAAAATCGTTAAATGAAAAATATTTAAAAATATTTATTTCTTGGACACATTTTCGTTTTTGACACAAAAATGACTTATCGTTGAGTAGAATGACTATTCACAAATAACTTGATGTAAAAAAAATAGTAGAAATGGAATTTTTTATTACGAGACGCTTAAAAATCTGGTTCAAGGTAGAGATTTTCGATATTTTGGAAAATTTTGTGTAACTTTAATTACGTAACATTTTGCGGAACATAATACATTGTATTGTTTTGGTAGTTATTGACGGAAGCTATCACCCCCTGCAATATGTCGTACTATTTACTGGACAACTTATATATGTGGTATTTCCTCTGCAGTGTACATGTATTCCCAACTATAACATTTTTTAACTTTTACCAGGATTCAAATTTATTTTTAATCTATACATTTCTACGACAGCAGCAAACGCCTAATAATGTTAACCCATTACAATCTCTACGCACTTATAATAATCCGTAGACAAAGACCAACGACCCATGACCCGTTTACAACGCAAATTCCTGTTTAATATTGATAAGGTGATAATTAAAGCGACTCCTAAAGTTCCTTACCTGCAAGTTCATTGTTCACGATGTCGTAGTATACTGTTATGTTTTTTATTAAGGTACCCATCTCTACGCCCCTGAAATAATAACGAAAAAGCGTTAGAAGACATATAAATAAGTGTTTACACCGAGTAATTATTGCTGAGCATTATTTATATTTGCGGTACCAATTAAATCCTATGTGGTAGGACTCTTTAGGCCCAAAAGTTCGTCTGGGTAGGTACTACCCTCTTAAATATTTTTCCCGCCAAATACCAGTGCTCACACTGGTTTGTTCCGGTCTGAAGCTATGAGGCAGTCCATTTTAGTACTCAGAGGTGACAACGTAATGAGGCCTAATAATTTTCAGCTCAGCAGATGTCGCTAGTTGACACTGAGGTAAAGTGTTTTTGTTACACAATCACTTAATTGAGAAGTTAGTTTTTAAGGCGAGGTGTATAGACGACTTATATGAATTTGGGGGGGTGAAGCAGATGCAGTAAGGGACGAGTAGTCCCGCCCACTGCGGGGTGCATCGCGTGAATCTCGCTGACGCTCGACGTAAAATGTACAATTGGTACAGCGCGCTCCTGTCCGCCTTCGCACCGCGTTTCCGCGATGTCAGAGGGTTCAAATCCCATCAGATATACATTTTGTATTCGTATTTTTAAAATGTTTCTATGTTTATTTTCGTACCTAAAATATGTACATATTTTTGTTAAGTTATTCTAAAAATATTATGTACCTACATATTTTCGTGTCGTTATTTTAAAATATGTACATATTCTATTTTCTTAATTTTAAAATAATCAATAATTGTTATTTTCTAGAAAAGGTTATTGCGAACTTTTGTAACAGATTCATTTAATGAATAATAAATTAATGCTTAAATAAAATGGCTTTGGACCAAAATGGTCAATCATAGAAATGGCCTATTCTCGAAACGGCAAATTGTCAAAGTTGTGAATTTAAGATGTGAATAATCATAAGTGAATTTATGAAAACAATAATTTTTGTTCCTACGAGGACATTTTTCTTCAGAATCAAGAGTAAAGTAAACTATTATGAGCAAATTTTACTATAGCGCTAGCACTAAAATCGAAAAAAAAACAGCCGTTTCATAATTTTTTTCCCGAGTGATTAACCTTTTAGCATAAAATAGCAGATTTTTTTGGATTTGTGGGTTGTTTGAAGAATACATAAAAATTAAACATGCTAATTATTTTTATTTTATTTTTTTGATGTATTTACGCATACATAGGGAAATCTAATTATATAAATTGTGGAAAGAAAAATAATTCAGTCAGTATTTTTCTGTGCACCAAGGCATATTTTGTGTCTTTGGTTAAAGCTCTCAACTTATTACAAATATTGCTCAACCCATGATTTCGGCATTCAACTTTTTGAACGGTATGATTTAATGACAATGCCTTATAATTATTTCAGTAGGATCGCGATGACCAACAGCCGTCAGCATTTATGTCTATTAGAGGTATGCCATCTTTGCTCAATGTTTCTTCAGCTATCGCTGCATCATGCTTACGCATAGCTGCTGCCTCCGTCACCGAAGTACACCTTCAGGTCTCTGCATCAAGTTCGGAGGTAAGGTCTTATCATAACTAACAAAACGAGCCCAAGGTCGGCACACTTAGTTCTACTCATCCAGGAGTTGCAGTTGCAATCACTGAAGTACACCATCTGGTCTCTCCATTATCTTCGGAGGTAACGTCTCCTCATGACTATCAAAACGAGCCTAAGCTCGGCACACCTTATTCTATTCGACCAGGAGTTCCAGTAGCAGTCACCGAAGTACACCTTCAGGACACTCTATCAAGTCCGGAGGTAAGGTTTTATCATAATTAACAAAACGAACCCAAACCCGGTACACCTAGTTCCACTTGTCCAGCTGTTCCAGTAGTAGTCACTGAAGTACACCATCAGGTCTCTCCATCAAGTCCGGAGGTAAGGTCTCATCATAACTAACAAAACGAGCACAAACTCGGCACACTTAGTTCTACTCGTCCAGGAGTCCCAGTAGCAGGCACTGAAGTACACCATCTGGTCTCTCCATCAAGTCAGGAGGTAAGGTCTCATCATAACTAGCAAATTGAGCCCAAACCCGGCACATCTAGTTCTACTCGTCGAGGAGTTACAGAGTAGCAGTCACTGAAGTACACCATCAGGTCTCTCTATCAAGTCCGGAGGTAAGGTCTGATCATAACTAACAAATCAAGCTCAAACTCGGCACACCTAATTCTACTCGTCAAGGAGTTCCAGTACCAAGTCACTGAAGTACACCATCAGGCCTCTCTATCAATCCCGGATGTAACGTCTTATCATAACTAACAAATCGAGCCCAAACTCGGCACATCTAGTTCTACTCGTCGAGGAGTTCCAGTAGCAGTCACCGATGTACACCTTCAGGTTACTTCATCAAGTCCGGCGGTAAGGTCTCATCGTAAATAACAAAACGAGTCTAAACTTTGCACACCTTATTCTACTCGTCCAGGAGTTTCAGCAGCAGTCACCGAAGTACGCTTTCAGGTCACACAGGTAGATATTCGAATTTCGTATCTAAGTATATTTTTGTAGTTATAAGAAATGAGAAAAAAAACAATCTTTCAAAGTATCAAAATGTTTTACTTGATTACGATTCCTGCAGCTAGCCGTGCGTACACATGTGTGTGTGACCCGTGTCAATGTAATAGTTCGATTGTATACCTGTCAATTTTGCAAACGCGTCCTTAAGAACAAACAGATACGTAAATAATTTTTGAACGGCGAGCAAAACAAATTGGTACAGGTTCGTCTAGCAGCGTGCCTCAACGATCATCATTGTCGCTCCGCGTAGAAATGAAAGAGAAGCGAAAAGGGCCACGATGGCGCGATGCGAAACATCGATTCGTTATTTTTTCGTTATTTTTCATTAAATATATTAATAATTACAAATATTTTATTTCAATCGATAAATAAAAACAACAGTTCCCCTTATTATTATGTATTACATCACTGTTATTCATTTTATTAAGATTTGCTTATAAATAATACAGATACAATTGCTGTAAATTCAATTCCAATGGCTATTTTATGATTTTTTTCTATCGAGAAAATTTACCGATAACGTGTTTTGAAAACAATGGTCCACCTACAAAATGTGATCAAGATTAACATATATTTTTTTGCAGCTCTAAAATGTATATACTTTGTTAAAAAACTGTTTCGTGAAGCCTAGTTTGACTATGTACAGCGCCTTAATAAAAGTTTATAAATTTCTAGAGTAATTAATACACAAAACAATGCCTTAGTGGTTTGCTCTTTAATTTTTTGCACATTTTTATTTTTTAAATAAATATTATAGGTACTTCACTTTAAAGTGGCGCCGCCCTGGTGGCAGAAAAAGTCATAGATGCCCTCAATGTAGCCTTCTTTGTTTAAAGTTGGCAGCAAATATCCATGGAGCCATGGACTGTAGTAGCCACTTACAATCAGGTGGACTGTTACTGTTAGTTCGTTTGTCACTTTAGTTTTATAAAAAAAAAAATGTTATGAAACTCAGTTTTTAAGAATCTAGGTAGGTGTAATAGGTGAGTATAAGGCAGCTAATACTGAATACATATGACTGCGGTGGTTTAGAATTATTGAAAAATTTAAAACGAAATACAAATTCCCCAAGAGAAAAAATAGGAAGTTTTTTTATAGAATTTGAAAAAAAAAATAGTTATTATAGGGATAATAACGTTTTGAAGGTTATATTATGTTTTGGTTTCAAGGTGAACCGTAAGCGATAGCGTAGCGACACAAAATATTATATAGTATATAAGTATATACTTGTTTGTATATTATATTTTCATAAAGGCACCCTATACAGGGTTATTGCGCAATAACTGGCGAAATTTGCAGAGAAGGTTCAACATAAGTAATATAGGCAAATGGCGAAGAAAAGTAAATAAAAAAAATTCTCAAACATTCTTTCCTTTTTATATTTTAAATTCAAAATGCGTGGTAATAATTATTTTAATTCATTTTACTGCGCACGCATACGTAAGGGTCGATCGTTAGGCAAAAACGTTGTTGCCCATAAATCACATTCAATTTGGGATAATTTCAAATAAAAGTAAAAGCCTTAACTTAGAAGCTCGTTTTCAAAAATTGCAATAACGGTATATCATTATTTATGTATATGAACTTAAGATTAAAATTTGGCTACTCTGAAAAATTGCCTTGTATATTATATTATCTACGGGCAAACATTTGTTTGTTGTGCCGCAGTTCGTATGTACACACATTATTTTAATAGTCACATATATTAATATACATAACATAATATACAATATTTTATGTCTATTAAATTAATAAAACAAAAAATTAATAAATAAAAAACGGCAAGGCCCCAGGCGAGGATGGAATTACAGCGGAGCTTCTGAAAGCGGGTGGAAAACCGGTACTTGAAGTCCTTCAGAAGCTCTTTAATTCCGTCCTCCATGGTGGCATTACACCGGAGGCGTGGAGCAGAAGTGCGGTGGTCTTGTTCTTCAAGAAAGGCGACAACGCTCTCTTGAAGAACTACAGACCGATTTCCCTTCTGAGCCGCGTCTACGTGCTGTTTTCGAGAGTCATTACGAATCGTCTCGCGCGCAGACTTGACGACTTCCAGCCTCCCGAACAAGCCGGTTTCCGAAAGGGCTTTAGCACCATAGACCACATATATACCCTACGGCAAATTGTACAGAAGTCCGAGGAGTACAATTTGCCACTATGTCTGGCGTATGTGGACTATGAGAAAGCCTTTGATTCCGTCGAAATTTGGGCGGTGCTGCAGTCCCTTCAGCGGTGCCAAGTTGACTCTCGGTATATCGAAGTGTTGAAGTGCTTGTACAGTAGGGCTACGATGGCTATCCGAGTACAGAACCAGAGTACGAAACCTATCCAATTGCAGAGAGGTGTAAGACAGGGTGACGTCATATCCCCGAAACTCTTCACCGCTGCATTGGAAGACGTTTTCAAGCTTCTGGACTGGAAAGGATACGGTATCAACATCAATGGCGAGTACATCACTCACCTTCGATTTGCCGACGATATAGTCCTTATGGCAGAATCGCTGGAGGACCTAAGCACTATGCTCAATGACCTCAATAGTGTTTCCCAACGGATAGGTCTTAAGATGAACATGGACAAAACAAAGATGATGTTTAATGTCCATGTCACACCTATGCCGGTAGTTGTTGGGAACACTAAGCTCGAAGTTGTTGACGAGTATGTTTACCTGGGACAAATAGTCCGACTAGGTAAGTCCAACTTCGACCGAGAGGTCAATCGACGGATTCAACTCGGCTGGGCAGCGTTCGGGAAGCTACGACACATCTTCTCGTCAGACATACCTCAAAACCTTAAAACGAAATTGTACAACCAGTGCGTGTTGCCAGTGATGACTTACGGAACTGAGACGTGGTCCTTCACTGCTGGCCGTATGAGGAAGCTCAAGGTCGCTCAGCGAGCTATGGAGAGGGCTATGCTCGGAGTTTCTCTGCGTGATAAACTCAGAAATGAGGATATCCGCAGTAGAACCAAAGTGACCGACATAGCCCAACGGATTAGTAAGCTGAAGTGGCAATGGGCCGGCCATATAGCTCGAAGAACCGACAACCGATGGGGAAGAAAGGTTCTCGAGTGGCAGCCTCGTACCGGCAAGCGAAGTGTAGGGCGTCCCCCCACTAGATGGAGTGACGACCTGGTAAGATATGCAGGAAGTCGATGGATGCAGGTGGCTCAGGACCGTGCTTTGTGGCATTCTTTGGGGGAGGCCTATGTTCAGCAGTGGACTTGTGAAGGGCTGTAATGATGATGATGATGATGAAATTAATTCTATTATTATAATTATAACAATTATATACAATATTAAAAACTATAATAATAAAAAAAAACTAAAACGAGAAACTTAATTATCATATAGTCCTACTCCCCGCGGTATCGTGCCAAGAACGCTGGCTGCGTTTCCCCGCTGAATGGCTATATTTAGCCTTTGAGCGGGAAAAGAACCAGCCCTTTTTACTGGAAATGGGGCATTCCATCTTGGTCCTCACGGGTGGCGGCGCATCTACATTTTGATTTGTAATAGAGGATAGATGTAGATGTCTATGGGCCGCAGGCACCACTTACCATCAGATTGACTGTGTGCTCGTTTGTCACCCTTATCATATAAAAAAAGCCCTTATATCACCAGCAGTAACGATCAGCCGCAGATGGAGTTTCTTTAGCAACCTCACCTCACGTGGACCCCACGGAGCGATAGTCTCTACAGCAAATGGCACAAATATGTAGTCATCTCTCAGAGACTCATATTTGCGCCACTTACTCAGTTCAGCTGCCTCTGATGCCGCCCCGGCTCTAAACGAGGTACCCTTGAGATGAGAGGCCGCCAGAGTGTCTACGCAAGTAGCATCCCACACTAGGGCTTTACCTCTCTCCCAAGGGACCAACGTCATACCGTCGGGTCTCCTGCCATCGTCGCTAAATATTCCACAAGGCTCTAAAACCGAGGGAACAATTACAGAGACAAGAGCCCTTCCGATAACATCGTTCAAAGAACTGTGTCGTGAAAACCTGCCAGAGCTTTTCTTACATGAAGGTCCGTGGAGCCCAAACTTGTCGACGCTGCTACCACAGGGGCACTGATGGGGTTGACAAAGCGCCGCTCCAAGTCGGATTCCTACGGCGATGCGCAAGCTTTCTCCATCAAGCAATGTGCCGAGATTACTTGATGATAAAGCGTGTAACCAGTGACTAGATTCTTTAGTCGAAACAGCTAGAAGGCGTGCCTGATCTTGGTGACTATAGAAATGATGAAACAAATCGCAACAAATGCCTCGCGTGCAGAAAGTCTTGTTTCATAATTATATACCAACGGAATATCCCACTGTTTATTTGGTTAACTTCCAGTGGAATATTTTCACCTGTACAGAGCTTTTACCATGTCTGCCCTGCCTCCGTAGCAAAGCATAGGCATATTGTATATAATATAGCGTCTATTCTCTAAAGCTGGGATTGTCTACGAGAAGAAAAGGAGTAAACTACTGCCTGAAATTAAGAAAAATTAGTCTTTCTGCACCATCTTCATTTTTCACTTTAATTACGATAATTCGAGTGCATAGACATTTATCTGATAGTTCGATTTTTAAAATTTTATAATATTATAGAAGTTGGTTATGTACCTATGACTACTTTAATGATTACAAGAAATAAAAATTAAATAATAAATAAATATTTTCATTATACCAATTATCTGACTATAATAAAATCTGTTGCTTAAGTATTTTTTTTTATAGAATAAGGGTGACAAACGAGCATACAATCCACCTGCTGGTAAGTGGTTGCTGCGGCCCATATACATCTACATCTATCTTGGTTTGCGAATTAAAATGAGATGCGTTGTCACCCGTGAGGACTAAGATAGAATGCCCCTTTTTTCAGTAAAATGGGTCTCCGGTTCTCTACACTCACCACACGAAACACAGCAGCATTAGGCTGCTATTTTACGCTGGTATTCTATGAGAGCGTGGTCCTTCCCCGGTCGAGCCGATCCATTCGTGCTACAACTATACTATTAATATAGCTGCAGCATGGCTCTACCACGTAAAGTGTACCTATTTTTCAGTTCACGTGTTTAGTTTAGTTAATTTATAGGTTAGTTTTTAATCTTTAATTAACGTTTGCCGTAATTGCATCAATATTTTCTGTTTTCATTACTTGCTTAAAATTGCTACGCTCTAAATTACGCGACATTAAAATTTTCGCCATATTTTATGTGTGCACACGCAAGTTTAAATGCAAATTAGTATGTAAATCTTTAAAAATATTTTTGTATGTAATTGTGTACACGTGCGAAGTGAAAATTACGACATATCATTCTTTTTTTATTTTCAATTTAATATAAGTTAAAAAAAATTGGTAAATCCAATTGGGCATGCCTTAAGCGCGTTAAAAAAATTACGTATAACTTGCATATACGGAATTTTTTAAAGTAGTTTAAATATTTTAAAAAGTGACAAAGCAAATTTATGTTGCAGAGGTGACCGGTAGAGTCGGGAAGGGTCGCCCTAGGCGAAAGTTTATCGACTAAATTGGCGATATATTGAAAATGGGCCAAATCAAGAGTACCTTTAACCGACGAGCGTGTATGCGTAGGTATATGGATGTGGAGGAAGCGAGAGAGGTCTGTCAGGATCGTGCCAAATGGAAGTCTATAGTCTCTGCCTACCCCTCTGGGTGACAGGCGTTGAGTGTTTATGTATGTATATGTATGTATGTAGTTTAAATACATTTCGACAGCACTATCGGCTTCAACACCCTCGAAAACCATGAAAATGACACCCATGATGAAAAAATTGATACCTATTGCAGGCGTCACCTTGGATTTACATTTCGACAGCACTATCGGCTTCAACACCCTCGAAAACCATGAAAATGTCACCCATGACAAAAAAATTGATACTACTTACTTTTAGTACGTACTAATATTATTTATGCTGTGCTTTTAAAATATTGTAATAAAAAATCTCTTATTATTATTATAATCAAGTATTTAAGAAATTTGGTTATTCGAATATTGTGTATTTATACAGCGATCTTTTTGAGCCGCTGCAAACAATGTCCACACACGACGGCCATTGACGCCGAACTGATTGAGTGAGTAAACTACTCTGTGGCTGTAGCTCGCCATTTACAGAAATAATTTACATACAAGGCTACCAAATCAACGAAAATTTCGCCATTTTGGAGTCGAAAAAAATTAATTATAGCTAAACAAAACAAAATTACACTGCCATTTACATTCAGTGGCTTCCCACATGATAGATGAAGAGATTAAAAAATAGATTGAGTTAAACCATTGATATTTTCAAAAGTTATCGTGTTTACAAGCCTTTGGGTCATGATAAATCCACACCATAAGCCACTAAAACCCCTTTTTATTTAAAAGTAGCAATTAATCGATTTAAAAAAAATATTAATCAGTTCAACAATCATTTATCTTTCTAACAATGTGCTTTTTATATCATTTATATGATTGCTAGATACGATTTTATTCGATAAAACGTTGGAATCTTAATTTTTTGGCGATAGTAGAACATACCTTGCGCTTTCGCTGAAGGCATGCAATATTAGTACATATACTCATGCAGTCGCGTCGGTGAAACGTAACAAGAAAACGCAACTTTTTTTTGTTGTTTCACTTCCAAAAATGTAAAGTAACAAGTGGTTAAATTAAAAATTTTGTACAACCGACTTCAATATAAATTGTTAAGGATAGATAACCCAGAAACTACTGGTCACCTTGATCAAATTTATATGGGACCACATGAGACACCAGCACCAGCTTTCAAAAAAATAAAAGAATCATCAAAATCTGTTCTCCAAGAAAAAAAGTTATGTTAGTTTAGTTGTTACATGTTGTATATACGAGTATAAGTCAATTGCTGTCCGTTAGTCTTGCTAAAACTCGAAAATGGCTCGACCAACTTTGATGAAAATATTTGTGTGTTATTGTGGGTCCCTGGATGGTTTAGATTCACAATTGGGCTCGGTAGGTGGCGCTGTTGTCGAGATCCAGAAATCACCCGTGCGAAGCCGGGGCAGGTCGTTAAAAATGATAAAAAGGAGCAGAGTTTGTTAAGCCGTTTCTTCCACGGATAGCGTATAATATTGAAACTGTAATAAGCAGAATAAAAACATGTTGACTATTAAAAAACGAAATTTTATTTTCTTACGTAGACAAATGAAGTTTTAATTTTACTTTTTGTTATTATATTCACTTCACATATCCGTAAGTAAGTACATGCATCCAATTAAGATTACTTACTAAGATTTCTATGTACACGTCCACTATATATAATCACCATAAATGGGGCATTTATTTTCAGAGCGTATCCTTGGGAATAAGGATTGTAAGCTTTAACGGTGTAAAATCAACCCCATAAAGGTATTTAAATATCAGTTACTTTAAATTTAAACCCAATAAATTCGTTACAGAGCTCTTGTTCTAGTAAAACAAACAGTTGGCAATTCGCCAGTTTGTTTGAAAGCATGCGAATATTGTTTTTGTATCAATTCTAGCGGGAATTTGCGTTAGTATGGTCAGTATGGTACACGGCAGATCTCTTCCGTAACAATAATCTACAGACTTCAATAAAAATTATAAAATTATTAAGAATAACTCAGAAACTCTTGGTCAGACCTTGATCAAATTTATATGGTACCACATGACAAGCACCATCTTTCAAATAAAAAAGAATAATCGAAATCGGTTCACCCAGTAAAAAGTTACACACATAAAAAACATACAGTCGAATTGAGTACCTCCTCCTGTTTGAAGTCGGTAGAAAATATATTAGCACGTAAGGAGTAGATTCCAAACACTTAGTTATGGCATTTAATCCGTAGACTAGTTTAATAAGGCGTTAAAATTTTTAGAAAGGTTTTTTAAAAGTACTAGTTTTACACCGTGGCATATTGAAACTGGATATTTTAAGACGTTTACGCACCTACTGTCGAACTCAAACCAGAATTGAACGTGTTAAGTAACAAGTGGTAAAATAAAAAAAATTGTACTACCGCCTTCAATTTAAATTATTAAGGGTAACTCAAAAACTGATAATCAGACCTTGATCAAAATTATGTGAGACTATACGAGTAGCACCAGCTTTCAAATAAAAAAAGAATAATCTAAATCGGTTCACCTAGAAAAAAGTTATGAGGTAACACACAAAACAAATCATACAGTCAAATTGAGTAAATCCTAATTGCATAATTATTTCTAAGTTCACCTATGAAAGCAGGTTTCTACTTCATTTAAGGTTATAATAAAATGGTGCGATTATATTCGGACTGTTATCAATTTCTTATTGGGGATCTAATTGTTAGTTCGACTTTTTTAACGACCATAGAATAGATTTTAGTAAAATACTTATCACGTATGAGGAAGCTCATAGTCACTTAGCGTGCGATGGAAAGGGTTCGAAATTTCTCTGCAAGATAAGATTCGTAACGAGGATATCCGCAGAAGAACAAGAGCAAGTGACGTAGCCCGGCGGATCGGTGAGATGAAGTGGCAATGGGCCGGCCATATCGCTCCAAGAAACGACAATCCTTATTAGGAATAACGTAGCTCAAAGTCACTCAGCTTGCTATGGAAAGGGTGCTCGGCATTTTTTTACGGGGTAAGATCCGTAACATAGGGTATCCGATATATGTAAAAAAAGAAACAATTTTAAAATGAAAAATAATTAAAATGTAATTTTCCACTAGTGCACCCGGCGCGTTGCTGTCGCAGAAGAAATAATTGCGAAAATGTGGTTTTAAATTTAGAAGAGTTATATTGTTTCGTTAGGAAGGATAATACATTCATTGAATGATATATATTATGGCTGTAAGATACACGCGCCACCTAGTGTAAGTGAATTGTACTATAACCTTAGCGCAAGTGCAAGCAATATGTTGACAAAATTTTACTGCAATCTGAAGAACGATATGGTAGGGCGTAAAATACGAATAAACAAACATTAGTCTTTATACTTATATAAAAATATATAATACAAACTTATGTTAAAATAATAAAGTTATTTGGAAACCCCGTTATACATAGTTGAATCGTTGAAGTCTGAAAATTTGATTTACGTACCAGAGAGTTTACACTTATCACTTTTAATTCTAATTGAAAATATTGCACTAAAACTCGTAATAATAAGCGACATAAAAATTCATTACAACACTTTAAAATAAAATGAAAGTGGAACGTCTAAAGTTACACATAATGTCACAATACGTTTCTTGCATTAGAACAAGTGGGATGCGGCAAGTAAACACTGTGAAGAACCTCCGAAGGAGGCGGAGTTGTAGCCCAAATAAAAATTTTTAATATTTTGGTTTTTGGCCATTTTCACCCCCTAGGAGTGTAATGAGAACTTTTTACCACTACTAGAGGTAAACTATCACTCTAACATCGCATGGGCTCTGTATAGTTATTACGTTTATGTATTTTGAAGGAACAATTAGGGCTTGTCTAATGATCACAGCTGTAATATTACATTTTGCATTTGTTACAGCGCAGGTCCGCTTGTGAAATATACCACTTAACACAGTTGGGCTCATAGCAGCGGAGAGGCGTGCTAAAAGGCTTGTTGGTGATCTCGATTTGGTGGAAACAAATCTTTTCAGACTCGGGCAACGGGCGCTGAATAACCAGACTCTCGGTGTCCTACAGTATTCATTCCAGAGAGTGCGCCCCTTTTCACCATCGGATAACCAGACGGTCCGCGGACATTGAAGGGTTTCCACCATTTTGCTGTCAATTTTACAGGAATTGAAACCAAACGGTTAGTATCATCTTTCGTAAAGAGCACAGTAAAGGAATTAAACGATTTAGCGGTGTCTGTATTTCCATCCGATAACAAACTCAGTTCCGTCAAGAGTAAATAGGCTCTTATTACGCTAAGACAGTTCGACTACCATCCAGGGCTTCATCACTGCTTACCACCAGGTGAGATAGTAGTCATACCCTGACATATTAAAAGCCAAAAAATATTTTTATGTGTAAATACAGTACTTTTGACTTAGGGACCTTCAAGAAAAGAGCTTACACCTTTCTAAAAGGCCGGCAGTGCATCTGGAATTCTTCTGGTGTTGCGGTTGTTCATGTGCGGCGGTAGTCACTTACCATCGGTTTAAAGAATATGTAAAAAAATATTCTAAAATGTTTAAAAGAGTTTGCTCCACAGCCAAATCATTACATATTAGTAACAAAATCAAGACGGCTAAGAATAAAATTAAAATGATGTAGAGTATAATTAACACCGAAACCGGTAAAGAGAAACCTCGTAACTCAAACTATCAATTAAAAATTAATAATGAATTGACTAAATCAAATTAAGAAGTTGCAGCGGTGTTTGAGAAATATTTCACTAATGTTCCTATCTTGACAACAGCCATTGAATACTTCTCCAACTGTCGCCGAGTCATTACTTAAACAGAATGTTAATATCTGTTTAAAATAATTTAGATTTGAAAAAGTATTAACGCATAATATTGTAAAATACTTCAAAACTATTAATGTAAAAACAAACCGCTGGGTTGTGGGTGATTTCCGTAACAGTGATTACGTCCATAATTTTTATTGACCCATTTATTATTGACCCATTATTGATGACCCCAGATTATTGGCCCATTCCTGTTCTTAATCTATATTAATGACTTACCTTATCTTGTAGGGGACAATCACGATATAGTATTATTTGCAGACGATACCTCTTTAATTTTCAAACTCAAACGGCAGTCAATTAATTATGACGATGTAGATAATGCTCTATCGAAATTAGTACATTGGTTTAACGCCAACAATTTGCTCTTAAAGGGCAATAAGATAAAATGTATTAAATTTACAATACCTAATGTAAAACATTCGAAAACCAATGTTCTCTTAAATGAGGAGGAGTTGAGTCTTGTGGATACCACTGTTTTTCTTGGTATTACCATTGACCCGAAACTTCAATGGGGCCCCCATTTATCTAAATTAGCAATCAGGCTTAGTTCTGCAGCATATGCTGTAAAAAAGATTAGAAATCTCACAGATGTTGAGACAGTTAGAGTAGTGTATTTTATTTACTTTCATAGCGTAATGTCTTATGGAATTTTGCTATGGGGTAATGCGACTCATATTGAAGTTATATTTGTTTTGCAAAAGAGAGCCGTACGGGCGATTTATAAACTAAATTGTAAAGAGTCCCTTAGAGAACAATTTAAAGAAATAAACATATTAACTTTGGCATCGCAATATATTTATGAAAATGTAATGTATGTACATAAAACATAAATAGCTTAAATAAGAATAAGGATGTTCATACCTTAAATACTAGGAATAAATATAAGCTTGTAATGCCAGTTACTAAACTCGACAGAATTAGTAACTCATTTACTGGGCAATGTATACGCTTTTACAACAAAATCCTAGAACATGTTCAAAGTGTTTCAATAAACAAGTTTAAAAGTTTTATTAAAGAAAAACTGTACAAAAGGGTTATTATAATATTAAGAAATATATGAATGAAAATAACCCTTGGGAATAAGGTGATCGCCACCATGCTGGTTCTATGAAAATTCATTTAAAATTGTATAAACAAAATTATTGTTAAAAGAAATTATGTTTAAAAAAAAGTCCCGCTGGGTTTCTTGCTCGTTCTTGCCAAGACAGAGGTATTTTCCGAACCAGTGGTAAATAAAAAAAATGAATTTCAATAAGTATTATGTAAAAATCAATATTGAATAAAAATCATTCTATTCTATTTATCAGGTGAGCCGCATGTTCTTTTGCCCCCTCTTCTATAAAAAATAATAATAATACAACATTGAAACATATACGGTAAATCCATGGGTGCATACGAAATATTATGAGGTTTCACATATATACATACATGTATTGTGCATAGGTTTACTGACTTGATGACCAGGTTAAGCGAGAAATTTCTTTTTAAAGAAGAGGAGGTAAACGAGCATGCGACACGAATGTTGGATGACCACCATTATCACCGCTCAAACATCTGAACGCTATAAACTTCTGAAACACCGAATCAGGTGCATTAGCGGCTTTTCTGAACAGAATAGACTTTTTTCTTAAAGGAAGGTTGTGCATGGTAGAACATGAACACACAAGACACAAGACATTGAGATTGTAATATTCCTTCCTTAACTCAAAGGGATAGAAAATTCACTTTTAATAAAAAGTCGACTGAGCTGACATCAAAGAATTGAAAACAATAAAATAATTTCGCATTTTGAAGTCGGCCCATTTGGTCTTCTATATACACACGTTGTCTTAGCGCTGTTTGCCTCATGCCGATTAAAAGGATAAGGAATTTAGTCGTTGACAATTTCGAGGCACTCTTCGTTGTATGCATTCAAATCACGACACCTTTCAAATTAAGGGAATTATTGAGTTTCCCTGACCCAGAGATATGAACGGAAATTCCATGTGAGAGCGCATTTTCACCTTGTAAAGTTGCAAGAGGTGGACTGGCATGAAATCAGTCCAGTGTTACTAAGAACCCAAAACTTTTTAGAGGACAATTTATTCTTAACTTCTAGATGTAGGTGGAGGTCAGTATGTAGGTATAATGATATGTAACGTTACTTGCTGAGAACTCCAATAAAAATATAATATTATCAAATATATCGTCGTATAAGTAAGTATAGTGTCGCGGTGTTTGTTAGCAAACTCCTCCGAAACGGCTGAACTGATTTATATAAAATTTTGTGTGCATATCGCGTAGGTCTGAGAATCGGCCAACATCTATTTTTCAAACCCCTAAATAATAAGGGTGACCCACTCCAAATTTGTTTTTTTAATTTTTTTTGACAAAAATGTTTATTTTTATTTTATTATATTTAGCATTGAAAAACATAAAACTTCAAATTTTCACCCTTCTACGATCAACCCCTGTTTTTTAATCGCGATTTTTAAAACTAAAAAATATTTCCTAGAAATAATAAATATGGCAAAACAACGTTTGCCGGGTCAGCTAGTAATAATATATAAGTTTCTTTTAGCGTTCAATACTCTATGAGACTTTGCTTTGTAAAGACTAATATTTCCAAGACATAAGTCTAGCACTTGACGAAGTGTTCCCGAGAAATATTGGGACAGTTAGAGTGTGAGGCGTCAACGGTACTGCAACTTTATAGTACAATGAATGTAACATTACTAGTTTGTGTTACATAATTAACTTTTTTATGTGAAATAGACGAGCAGCGAGCACTACTGCTTGATTTGGAATGATCGGCGGTGTATTTCCACACTGCCATAGAAAACTGAATTAAGGGCAAAGAAATAATAAGAAACAAAAAAGGAAACTTAAAAGATCGTCTTTCTTCTCTACGGTATGCACTAGTGGAACTGGAAGAGTACAAGACCCTGAAGTACTACGTCAGTTACAGATTTAACAAATAGTTACGCTGGCATTCTATAAGAGCGTGGTCGTCCCTTCCCATTCGTGCTACACACATAAAAAAGCTACTGAGTATTTCGATAACGTTAAAATAAAGATGTTAGAAACCCCGCAAAGTTGTGAACTCATAGATGAATCGAGCAAAATCAATGCCGCCCTTTCAATCGCTTAACGCGACGTTTTCTTAAATATTACTTTTCTACAGCACGTAAAAAAGAACTATGCGAGGATTTGTTTTAATCGTTACGCGGTCTAAAGATTGCAGCAGCAGACATCTTGCACCTTTAACACTGCTGCCTGTCGCCGGTGGGGTTATTTTACATCTGGCGTAAATTGAAGCCATAAGAATTTTCTGGCATTTTTGATAGTTGCATCTTACGGCATCCACAAAATGAAACGGCGTGATGGTTTCTCTTAAGTCTCATTTTTACGTAACAATTTCCCTTTCCGCGAAAAAGACAATAGTTGTAACACTTACATTGTAATCAAAATGTTTATAGGCACAGGGTTATTTTTCAAAGAGTAGCCAAATTTTAAAGTTAAGTTCAAATATATAAATCATGATATACCGTTAATGTAGTTTTTTAAAATACGAGTAAATAAGACTTCTACTTTTATTTGAAATTATCCCAAATTTATGGGCAACAATGTTTTTGCCTACCGATCGACCCTTAGGAATGTGTGCGTGCGCAGTAAAATTAGTTAAAATAATTCATTACCACTCATTTTGAATTTAAAAGATAAAAAGGACAGAATTATTGAGATTTTTTTTAATTAATGTTTTTTCACTATTTGCCTATGCTACTTATTCTGAACTCCCTCTGCAAATTTGGCTGGTTATTGCAAAATAACCTTGTATATGACTCACGGGTCAGTGAAATGGTCAATTATACTTAGTTAATTATTACTTATTTGCTAATTATTATAATGTATTTTGTTAAAAACTTACTTAATTTTTTACAATAATGTTACCATTATTTTAAAGTTTGATGTTAATATTAAATTATTATTTGAATAAATTATAGTCAATTTACATACAAATTAATGTGATATTTATGATTCACTTTAGTAACTATCATTACCATCCTTACAGTCCTTCACAAGTCCACTGCTGAGCATAGGTTGAAACGATTTTGCTCATTCATCATCATCATTACAGCCCTTCGGTCCAGAACAAAAGTATTGACTGAACCTAGGCTTCCCTCGAGGAATGCCACAAAGCACGGTCCTGAGCCACCTCTATCCTTCCATAATTATGCTTATTATCAGGATCTCACTAAAAATGTAGCCGATCAACAATCTAATTCAATAACATGCCTTACATAATTTCTAAAAATATTATAGGGTCATCGCTTAAAAAACAACGAGAACTCAATCGTCAAAGCTTTTCCCGGCAATTAAATTATTGTATTTTCTCGATTAATATGAAGTATTTTAAAAATCCATTCGATTAAGAATTTAATTGAGTAGCTATTTCTTGTATATGCATTTTTTCCGAGCATACACTATTAATACAAGAAGTATCAATTCTCGAGCGTCAAAATCGTGTGTACAAAATACGATATTATTGTCCAATGTGGCCTTAGAGACGATTTATTTATTTTGTAGATTAGTTTATTCGTTAATCCGGAAAGGTAAGTGGCCGTATACGTGAACACATGTCAGTGCTACTAATATTAATCGTTGTTTTGATTTTTTTCCTACGAGATCCAAAAATAATTATCTTGCTGAACGACTTCACCGATTAAGGTCATCACAATGTTTTGTCGAAAGTAATGTTCGTAGCTATACGCTATATATATGAAAGGTGGTTTTGTAGTCATATTATAAACAAAGTTTATATTTATGAACCATGAGACTAATATTCGCAGTATAATATGTTGGTTTAGAGACAAAAAAGGAAATCATAAAATCTGGATTTCATATTTACATCGTAACAAGGAAAAATTGTGAAGCGCTTCTCCATATAACGAAAAGGCTTTATGACGAAAGGAAACACTTGGTCCTTTGAGTTTTGATACAGACAGCTACAGTGTATATCAATCAAAATATTTCGGCTTATCTGCAATGTAGCAGTATAGTAGACTCTATTTCATTACCCTCTTATCTCCTGTATCTAATCAATAGAGGGATGCTTCAAGCCGGTTTCCTTCCATAATATTTTCTAAATATAGTGGTAATAGAGGTATATATTCTTTAATAAATGCATTAAAAGCTGAAGGCAGATCGGGTTTACAATGACATTAAAACACCTTTCAAGCTCCTTTGTCCACTATATATGGGTATTGTATAAAATATTCGAAGCGTTAGGAATTATACAGAGCCAGTTCTTGACCACAATCCCACCTGGTGGTAAGTGGTGATGCTGCCTTAAATGGTAAATCGCACTGTCTTAGCGTAACAAAAGCCTATTCACTCTCTCTCTCTCTCTCTCTTACCTTGAAGACGCCCAGATTGTATTCGGACGGAAAGATAGACGCCCCGGTAAATTATTTCACACCTTTGCTGTACACATTACAAAAGTCGAAGCAAACCGTTTGGTTCTAATGCGTGCAATTGTGATATTCCCATTAAGTCACTGAATTCTTTTACTACCATCGCCGAATCGTTACTTAAACAAAATATAAATGCGAGTACAAATAATTTTACATTTCATAAAGTAGCATCCAGAGATATTGTAAAATATTTTAAAACTATTGATATTAAAAAAAAACCCGTATATCTATAGAGGATTTCCGTTAAAGTTATTGCGTCAATAATAGATACAATCACACCTTAACTAGTTATTATTTTTAATACTGGTATCGAATCTGGTGTGTTTCCTGATTTAATGAAACATAGTAAAGTACCTTTATTTAAATCTGGTAGTAGGTACATTGGACCCCGCCAATTTTACCCTATTTCTGTACTGCCAGTACTTAGTAAAATTTTTGAAAAAATTATTCTTGATCAAATGTTATATATTTTTATGTAAATAATTTACTTCATAAAAATCAATTTGGTTTCATAAGGGATCGCTCAATAACTGATGCTGGTGTTGCAGAAGAGGGCCATAAGAGCAATCTATGATTTAAAACCTAAAGAGTCGTTCAGATAAAAAATTAAGGAAATTAATGTATTAACATTGGCCTCTCATCGTGGTAGAGCCATGCTGCGGCTATATTAGTAGTATAGTTGTAGCACGAAAGGGTCGACTCGACTGGGGAAGGACCACGCTCTCACAGAATACCAGCGTAAAATGGCAGCTTAACACTGCTGTGTTTCGTATGGTGAGTGTAGAGATCCGGAGACCCTTTTTACTGGAAAAGAGGAATGCCTCTTTTCTTCACGGGTGACAACGCATCTGCAATTTGATTTACAAACGAGGATAGATATAGATGTCTATGGGCCACAGCAAATACTTATCAGGTGGACTGTGTGCTCGTTTGTCCCCCTATCCTATAAAAAAAATACATTTATGAAAATGTTACGTATGTACACAAATATAATAGTAGTTTTACAAATTTAGTGATTTTCATTCTGTAAATACTAGGAACATACACTAGCTAATAGTACCAGTTACTCGACTCAACCGAGTCAGTAATTCATTATTGGGGCGATGTAATACGCTTTCACAACAAACTCCCAGAAAATATACAAAATTTGAACTCCACAAAGGTAAAAAACTTAATTAAACAAAGTTTGTCTAAAAGGGGTTATTATAATATTAAGGAATTTATGGATGATAATAAAACCTGGAAATGAGGTAATCGCTGCCAAGCTATTTTTAATTTGTTTTGTGTTGTTAATTGTATAACATAATATATGATTGTAAGCTGTTATTTTTTTTAAAGTTCCGCGGGGTTTCTTGCTGGTTCTTCCCAGGACACAGGGATTTTTTTATCCGAACCAGCGGTAAAATAAACAAAAGAGTGACTTTCAATAAGTATTATTTATAATTTATATTGAATAAAAAATTTTCTGTATGTAGGTACATTATGCGATATCTTCGTCAATCATTGCTAAGCCGATTTTCACGATTCTTTCTTTATTAAATAGGTTTTGCTAGAGGGGTGGTCTCATTTAAACCGGATAAAGGGTAGCAAAATGCGGGTGAAGTTTTTAATTTAAATACATATTTAGATGACATTGACATTGTGATATTGCACTCAAAAGGATAAAAATATAATTTAATAAAAAGTAAAAATCGAATTTAAAGAACAAAAAAGACAAAAACTTTGTTTTTCTTAATCTTAGTACCGAATTCAGAATGTGTAATTATTTTAGTCATTCTATAATTAGCTTGCGTGTGCAAACACAGTTATAAATACATTATGTGTATATTAGGGATTACTCTGTACCATTTCATCCCGCGGGTGTCGTAAGAGACGACGGAGGGGAACTATATATATATATATATATATATATATATATATATATATATATATATATATATAATAACATTATTGGGATACACCGTTACCTATTAATAATTGATTTTTTATGTCTGAAACTTTGATTTACGTACCAGAGAGTTCTCACTTTTCACTTTTAATTCAAATTGAAAATATTTCACTAGTCTTAATAATAAGAGACAAAAAGCTAGCACAAAACACTTTAAAAAAAGAAGTGGAAGGTCTAAAGTTACTAAGGTATAATGTTTTTACGTTATATTATTGCAGTACCTGTGAGCGTCAACGTGCTGTCAAGTTTTCTGCTAGGTTGAACCCCCACTAATGCTTACGCGCGCAAACCTTTTGGCTATTAGTAAATAAATGGAAATGAATATACACACAACCAACGAGTCATTTCGCATAAATCAATACTTAACTATTTTAATTAATGTTCATGCTTTGAATTAAAAATCCGGCATACTTTGTATACATTATGTTGCGCATTAGCTTTGTATATTTATTTATGTATTTGAAAAGAACGATTATGAATTATTCCTTTCATGTATAAAGACATAATTTTCTGTGATAAAGCCTAATGATTGCAGCTGTAAAACAACTATCACCTAATTTTCCTCTTTGCGTGTTATAAAAGTTGGTGGTGGTTGGTAAACGGTAGGTATACTGCAGAAAGAAAATACTAGGAAAGGAAACGTTAAAGTATAACAAAAATGTGCGATAGCCCGGCGCCAAAGTAGTTAAGCGTTTGGCTTAGGCGCTGTGGAAGCGGGTTCAATTTCTGTACGGAAAAATAATCGATTACTCGATTGCAAGGCGACTGATCAATCTGTAAAAGGGGGCCGAAGACTGTAATTTAATAAATCGTGGTTCATATAATATATTAGGTAGCTATGCATTCTGTTTTATTGAGACATACCTAAAAGAAATATGAAATATATTGTCTTCAATAACAAATTTGTAAACATGTTGGAACACGATATATATGTTATTTAAATAATTTTAATCATCATAAATAAAATCACACTTTCACACAAACTCCCTCTCGAACATAAAAGCTTACAAAAATATAGGCGGTTATTTTTTACCCTATTAAGTAACAAAAAGAAAAGCAGCCTGTGTTCACTGTTGCGCGCTATCCTCGAGAAGTGGGGATAAATGAAACATTTTCATTGTCTGTCAGACAGTAATGTTAGCCATTCGAAAACACAATTTTGTTTTGTTGTCAAAAGTGGAGATTAGGACCAAGAAACAATATAAAATATCTGATTTGACCATTATCTGGCACACATTTTTTTTCATACTATTATTACGATTCATACGATTATTTTTTCATAATCGACATTATCAATTACTTTTCCTCAAAAGATGGAAAAATGATTGTGGTCGATTATTTGAATAAGCGATTTATCGATTATTGACAATTGATTATCAAATCACTACCGAAGTACGTGAACAACAACAAACGGAATAAATGGCTACTAGAATAGAATTGATTAATGGATTATTGATGATAGATTATTATTAAAATTACTACTAAAACTCCATTCGACCTTCTATTTCTATTTTTATTTATTTTATTTATATATAGATACTTATACATTACATCTATTTATAATTCATTTATTTTTATTGTTTTCTATTTGTAAATTATCATTTATGCGTATCTGTTTATGTTTATTTACGTTATATGTCTAGTCATTTTAACATATTTTTAGCACCTACCAACCTTTTATTTATCTATTTCTACCAGGGTTGAATGGTCCAGAATGCCATAAGGCATGAAGTCCGCCATTTGTAACTCTTAGATTAAAGTGTATCACAATAGATTCAATAAATAAATTAATTAATTGACACCAACAATTTGTCTTCTTACAATGATTTCCCGTGTGGTGTAGCAGTCAAAGTACATGGCTACATTTTTTTTATAGGATAGGGTGACAAACGAGTACACAGTCCACCTGATGGTAATTAGTTGCTGTGACCCATAGACATCTACATTTATCCTAAATAAAGAATCAAAATGTAGATGCGTCGTCACCCGTGAGGACTAAGATGGAATGCCTCTTTTCCAGTAAAATGGGTCTCCGATTCTCTACACTCACCATACGAAACACAGCAGCGTTAAGCTGCTATTTTACGCTGGTATTCTGTGAGAGCGTGGTCCTTCCCCGGTCGAGCCAACCCATTCGTGCTACAAATATACTACTAATATAGATGCAGCATGGCTCAACCACGTAAAAAAACTGGGACTAAAACTACAAATTGTTAAGCAAAATACTTCTGATATTGTGCTATTGATAACTTGCAACTGTTGGAAAGATGTCACCAAGGCTTAAATTCACCAGGTGTAGGAGAAGGATACTAGCCAGCTAGCCACCGAGTAGATTAAAGTTTTTAGTTATTCTAAACCCTGAACCTCTTTCGGCATAAAGGGTGTAGAATCGTTTAAACGGGAATAGAACTATTTGGATGTCAAATTTAACAGCCTTTGGTATTAAGGAGACTGTTTAGTGGCCGTATAAACAAACCAAAAACTTTCCTATTTGTATAGATGTTTATATATTAGTGTTAATTTATATGGTACTAGCTTTTACCCGCGACTTGTCCGCGTAAATACTATACTTTTAATCACAGGTGATCCATCAATAATCGCACTTTCATAGTAAATTCCATCACCTTCTTTAGGGATAATTTCTGTGATCAAAGCTATTCTATTTCCTTAGCCGGGACTTGAACTATCTCGATACCAAATTTTATCTAAATCAGTTCAGCGGTTTCAGCGTGAAGAGTTACATTTGCTCACGCGGCGATGAGCGATGTTTTCCTCAATCCCCACCTCGCCCGCAGTATGCCCGACCGCCCTGCGCGCGTCGGATCGCACAATTTTATATCGTCATTACTTTTAAAATATTTGACCAAATTACGTAATTTAAAAGACAAAATTTTACCTTGAATATAAGAAGCGGTTAAAGTATTTATTTAAAAAAAATCCATTGGTTACTGCAATATTTTGCATGTTGAAATAAATGTTGAAATAAAGTAATAAATTTTATTGTATTTATGGTTCACTATTTTGGTAATAAATGGCTTACACATAAAATATAGGTATATAATGTCGCGGACTTTCTTGTAGAACTATTGATACGGTTCATATTTGGGCTTCGCAAATATGACAATATCTCAGAATACCGCACTAAGCTCAAGTGGCTCCCAATCCGTCTTCGTCGGAATACTCATATACTTTCTGCTCTCTAATGCATCTTATTTAATATATCAAGTCCTTCCTATCTAAAAGAACGTTTTAAATTTCTCAGCTCCTGTCATAATTTTTCCTTACGATCCAAAGAAAATATTTCCCTCCAATGTCCTGTGCACTCCTCGACTTATCATTGGCTGTTCGTGGAGTAAGACTTTGGAACTCCTTACCCCAGTCAATTAGAAGTGCTCAATCCTTAAATGTGTTCCAGAAACAGATTAAGGAATACTATTTGTCTCTCTAACCCCTCTCACTTCCTCCGCTTAGTCACAGTCTATAAATCCATACAGTCGTTCGACGAACACGTCTAGACGGGGCAATCGTGCGGGGTGTGAGGGGTGAGACACGGGAAGGACGAGCCCGAGCTGCTCATTGCAATCGTATTAGAAGCTCGGGACATGACTTCCAGGGTTGTTAACGGGCATTTGCTTTTATACTTTTTAAATTTAGTGTTTATATATAATCTGCGATTTCACCAAATCCCGCACACAAAAGAAAGGTAAATAAATATTGTTATTATTTTAACATTATGTATATTTTGTTATGTCATGCCAAATTTCTAACGTAAAAAAATGGCGGACGTAAAAAATAGGTACTAGTCGCTGGGCATTACTGTTTCGAAGTTTGATTTTTTTCCTTCATCTAAATCGTGTGGTAGGACAGGCTAAGGTTTTAGACTATACTATAGTGCCTCGTCTTCGCTCTTTCGAAGTTTTTTACAAAATATTAAGGTTTAGGGCTCAATTTTTAGGTTTGTCTGGGTGCTAATTACGAAAATAGCATTTATTTTAAATCCAAGATTTTTTAATATATGTATGATATGGAGGTCAATTTCAAGGTTTATTGGGGTAATGATTACGAAAATGGCATCCATTTTTATATCCAAGATGGCCGACATATTTTTAATAATATGATATGGGTATCAATTTCGAGGTTTCTTGGGGTGCTGATTACGAAAATGGCATCCATTTTTATATCCAAAATGGCGGACATTTTTTAATAATATGATATGGTTATCAATTTCGAGGTTTCTTGTGGTGCTGATAACGAAAATGGAATCCGTTTTTAAATCCAAGATGGTGGACATAATTTTTTTTAATGTTATGGATGTCAATCTCGAGGTTTCTTGGGGTGCTAATTACGAAAACGGCATCAATTTTCATATCCAATGTGGTGGATTTTTTTTAATAATACAATATGGATGTCAATTTTAAGGTTTCTGGGGGTGATATAAGAAAATTTATTTATAAGTATTGTATTTAAAAATTTCAGATGCAAATTATGGATGGAAGTTATTGGAAGACCTGATTTAGTTGGAAGAACTTTCGAAAGCCTAAAGAATCAATTATAAGAAAGAAGTCATTGTAACGTTAATAATAATATGGATTTGATGTCTAGCTAAGAGTATAAGAACGATTTTATGTAGCGAAATTGAGGTATGGCCACATATCGAGAGAAGAGCACTCCCTCACGCTGTGAGTCGTGCAATTAACGTTTTGAGTACTTTCAGGAAAATCTATGAACAAATTGTTACTTATTTTTTATATTAGTAATCATACTGTAGATGACGAAGTAGATCTAAAATAAATAATTAAATTAGTAAAAGTTGTTAATTTGTGACAACCCTAACCTTCCATACGCTGTCTAGACGTTGTCGGCATTTACCACGAGATCAAAGGCGTCGTCCTACTGTATGTTTATTATACTGTGGCTTAATTATGGTCATTGATCTACCTGAAGAATGTTGTCTTTTTAATGCATAAGTTTGTATCTTTATTTGTTTTCATTTATTTTTTATTTTAGTGCACCCTACCCATTGTTCTTTTACTTATTTTTATTTATTTCTTCTTCTGGGCTGTCTGGAAGAGATTGCTATGTAGCAATAAGACCGCCCTTTGTATTTCCCTCAATAGTTGTTTATTTTTTATTTTTGTAATTTTTATCTTTTCTTGGTGTACAATAAAGAGTATTGTATTGTATTGTATTATTTAGGAGAAACAATTCCAATTTACATTATATTTGTGTAACTTTGACAGTTGCACTGCACGCCAAAATAACTCGCAGATGACAGATTTTTTCTACCTTACTTAACACTTATCGTTATATTTTGACCAATTTACAAAATATCTTTATTAATTATAACCTATATGTTGTTTTGATGTACGAGCTATTTTATTGTAAAGTTTCATTAAAATACATTCAGTAGTTTTCGCATGGAAGAGTAACAAACATCCATACGTCCATACATCCTCACAAACTTTCACGTTTATTAATAAGTATAGTATATTCACGGTCGATCTGATCTATTCATGCTACAACTATACTACTAATATACATACTGCGCAAGTAAATTCTGCGCCTAAATTCTGTACATATAGATCTATGTTTGTCTCTTTTAAGTGTCACTTTTTAGTTTCATCCAGTTTCAAATAACAACGGTTCTAAAAAAGTTTTCGGTTCAAAAACGACGTTAAAAATTTCTAACTGTATAAGACGGACATTGCCCCACACGCAATACATTTAATGCATTAGGAAATGGGAACCTTTCGACCTTTACTGCCGAGTAACATCTAACATGTAAATTTTTGTTGGTACTACGTTTGAAATAATTACCATACCATACGATAGTACGTAAAATGGTAATGTGTAATATTATATACAGAATTATATTATCCAATGAATTCCAGTAGGATATTTCTCCTTTTCCTTTCACAAAAGCTTTAACTTAAATTCCTGAATCCGTTTTCTGAAAAATAATATGTTTTCTATATAAATAAAATGATAGAGGTTTGCATTTGTGCGTGCGTCACGGAAATACTACTGGATAGATTCCAATTAGGTTATCTAAGTTTTATTTCTTAGACACATGGCCCTTATCTAAAAAAATATTGCGATATCTTCATTTGATATAAAGGTATTAATGTTTTAAGAAACAACGATTTTTATAAGCATTACGTGTTCAGTGATGTGTGTTTTCTTTGTTAATATATCAAGCAACGCGGACGAAGTCGCGGGCAATAGCTAGTATAATAATAAAAACAGGTTAGTTCCTGTCACCCTCGTGACGACCTGCTCCGGACTGATATGCAAAAGGTGGTGCTCCTCGCTTGGCTGCTTGTACTCTCCTGCAGTGAGCTTCCGTCTGGTTGGGTTCTATTTATTTTACTTTATTTATTATAGGGTAGGATGTTTTAATGCCACATAGCCTCAAACGTCCAAGCCTACTCGTTTGTTCTTTAGTAGACTTGTTATGGGCTATAATGATGATGATAATCAAGATGATTATGATCAATGTATATTTTATTTTATGTAATTTATTTATTTTATTGTTGAAGGAGGTTATTGGAGAAACAAAACAGACATTATCGATGATAACAATCATGGAAATTTTAGATTTTGTAGCAATAAACCTGATTTTATATGAGCAACTAGTGTGATCTTGACAAGTCGACAATAAAACTTTAACCTCTCCGTTTTTCGATCGAGGGGTGCAAAAATACAAATGAACAAACCATATAATACAATAATACAATATTATAACACAATTGTGTACAGTCAATCGGGGTAACTTTGACAGATCTTCACTATATTTTTTTAGTTAACTTTTACTATGTTAAATATGAGACATTTTGCTCAACCTGCGCCTTAAGTAAACTCTTTTTTACTTAAGGCGCAGGTTGAGCAAAATGTCGCGCTAGTCGTTATTTGTGCGGTTTTTAGGAGCTATCTACTTTTTATTTAAAAGATATATCAACAAATAAAAAACAAATTATATTTCTACATAATCTTGATTCCATAAGAGCTATATATCCAATTTTTTTAAAGAAATAAATATTCATATAATCTCCTTACAACGAAACCACATAAATGTGAAATAATTATTGATAACATGCATCTCCTCGTAAAGTAAGTATTATTTTATTTTGCGATGTACACCAATGGATAGGTAATTTATTAATGAACATTTCTATTATAAAATCTTTTTCAAAAGACCAAAATTTGATTTTAATAAGAAATTATTTTAAAATCTGGGCGTATTCACTGCCCACGGGCTTGCTGAAGCAGCTGAAGTCAGTGAGCAAACGTTAGTTTCTCTATCTAGCCTGTGCAGTGAGCGCTGAGCTCTTGAACGTGAGACCCGTGTCGTTAGTCAAAGCGTCGGCCAGCGCACACGCTCACGTCATATTATCAGTCGATAATATTATTACTTATTAGGTTATTTATAGGTAGTATTATATATATATATATAGTTTTGGGTATGATTTTTCGTATTAGTTATACATATATTTGTTGTGTTTTTTACTGCGCGATGAAGCTTTTTGCGTGTATTTTCTTTGAAGTAAATGCAAATATAAAAATTAAGCACCATTAGCATGTAAGGTTTGGTTTGAATTGGGCGTTTAATTTGGTCTATGGTCGTCTAATAAGGCCCGGTCGGGTAAGTCGGCCTATAAGCGACTAATTCCGCCTGGGCGTCTAAGTTGGCCTATCTGCGGCATTGCGAGTTATTACTCGACTCTCTAATTAAACTGACCATTTGTTTTTTAACTCAAAACGGGACATGGGTTTATTTATACTCTTATAAGATGTAAGGTATATTGTTTTTAGGGTTGACTAAAATAAACTATGTTGTGTTGCTCTGTAAACAAAGTTTTATATTTCATTAATTTTAAGTTCCATTACGAAACTACACTATTACAATAATAACTAAAAACAAACCTGTAAACAAAGAAACGACATTTAAAGTTTATTCCTTAATATGTCAATTCCCTTTGTAACAATTCTGTTTTTAATAAACTTAAATTATAATTTTCTACAGGCAGCTTATCATTGTCAACAGTCAATACAGTCAATATGTTATTTCACAGATTCTATCTACACTACACAAATACAGATAAAACCACAGATAAAACACACAGACAAAATATTAAAGAATACATTATTATATTATTATATATTAAAGAATACATTTTCTTTACATCTCCTCCCCTCGGGAAAGAAGATTTACAACAAAATGTTCACGTAACCTTTTCATCTTCTGTTTCTTCTTCGTCAAATGAACGGATTGGAATAATTTTTGTGATGTGGAAAAGATTTGATTCAGTTTTTTTGTGACCAGTTTCAATTCTGTATATTGAGTTTGAAATTTTTTCAACTATCTCATAAGATCCAATTCTCAGTTCATCTAATTTTTTTCTGTTTATTTTGTTTCCATTTTCCACATACACCATGTCTCCTACATTAAATTGATAGTATTTTCGATTTTTGTCGAAAAGTGTTTTGTTGTAATTATGTGATTTCATAGTATTTTCAAGTGCAGATTTTTTGTCTCTGATCCAGTCCTTATTTGATATTTCTTCTTTTAATTCATTTGGTAAAATTGTAAAATTCTTACCATACAAAAGATCACTCGGTGTAAAGCCAGTGACTGAGTGAATAGTATCATTATATATATTTACACATTCTTGAGCTATTGTTGTCCAGGCTCTTTTTTTCCTTCTCCATTTATTTTACATCTGATTTTGTTCACTAATGTTTGATTCAATCTCTCATTGAGGCCATTTTTTTGAGAATGGTGCATTTACTGCTGTGAAGACCAAAGGTATCCGCTTGTCATTTAAGAATTTCTTAAAATCTTTTGAATTGATTCCCGGGTATTGGTCGATGAGAATTATACCAATGTCCTCCGTTTCTGTTATGTTTGTAATTAGTTTTATAAAATCATTTGCACTCTGACTTTTTGAGGTTAAAATAAATGCATATCTTGTAAAATGGTCTACTAACAGATGTAGATACTTTTCGTCGATCTTGAACCTCCAAAACCTCCAATTGTGTCTATAGAGACTATTTCGAAAGGCTTTGTAGTTGGACCTAGATGAGACATCAAGCCAAAGCGGTCATGTCCTCTTGATTTATTTTTAATACAAATTTCACAGTTTGTACAAATTTTTTTGATGTTTTTTATCAAATTTTTGGCTGTGTATAGCGGACTAACAGTCTTTTGCATTTGTCCGATTCCAATATGGCATAGGTTTTCATGTATATTTTTTAAGAGTTTTATACTTAACTCTTCTGATAGAATTATTTTTTTCTTTTTTCCTTATCTTTTTGTAGAATATACTTTGTTTTTCAATCAATTTGTTTTTGTTATTTTGTATTTCTTCATTTTTATTTTGATCTGTAACAATATCTTCCAATTTAATTAAGTTCACAATTTCTAATTGTTCATCTGTGTTCTCATTCGATTCTAATACTGGATTTCTGCTTAGACAGTCTGCTTCCAAATTTTCTTTTCCTGGATTATATTTTATTTTGAATTCATACTGTGAGAGATAATATATTAAATCACCCAGGTCTTCATCGGTTCTAGATTTCAGATTCATGTTTTCCAGACGTTTGTGGTCTGAATAAACTGTAAATGATTTACCTATCAGCCAGTATTGCCAGTATCTCACTGCTTCTTTGATAGCTAAACATTCTAAGTATATTGCTTTTTTCTTCTTTTGTGCTTCATTTAACTTTTTTGAAAAGTAAGCCACTGGTTTTTCTTTTCCATTAGGTTGTGTCAGTTTTAAAATGGCTCCTATACCTTCCAAAGAAGCATCTGTATAAATGTTGATTGGTAAATCTTGATCAAAAATTTCCAGAACTGGTTGGGAGCATAGCAGGCTTTTTATCATTTCAAATGCTTTTTGACAATCATCAGACCAAATGAACTTTCGATTTTTTCTGAGTAAATTATGAAATGGGTCTAGTATTATTGAACTTCTCGGTATATACTCATGGTAAAAATTAATTTTTCCTAGAAATTGTCTTATATTTTTCTGCGTTTTTGGGACAGGAATTTTTTTTATTGAAATTAAATTGTCCTTTACTGGTCTGATAGAATTATTTTGTATTACATGACCCAAGTATTTTACTGAGTCTGATGCAAATGTGCATTTTTGAAATTTTAACCTGAAACCTTCTGTTTTTATTGCTTTCAGCAACCGTGAAAGATGGTTAATGTGTTCACTAAAAGATTTCGGAAATATAAGGATATCATCTATGCAATTAACCGTAAAATCAGTAAGTTTATACTTCCTCAAAATATTACTTAATATCCTCTGAAAAATTGCCGGCGAGGTCTTTAGTCCAAAAGGTAGGCATGTCCATTGGAAATGTCCTTCCTGTGTTACGAATCCTGTTTTTTTTCTATCTTCGATTCGAAGAGGAATAGACCGAAATGCAGAGTTAATATCTAGAGTTGAAAAAAATTTGCAGTTCCTCGTCTTTATCATTAGATCTTCAATTAATGGAAATGGTTGAGCTTGAGGTACCACTATTTTATTTAAATCTCTGAAGTCTATACACAGTCGGGATTTTTTGTTTTCTTCTTTTTTAAATGCTAAAGTAACAGGTGCAGCGAATGGACTGCATGATTCCTCTATCAGATTCTTATCGAGTAATTTTGCTATTTGTTCTTCGATTTCTTTTTTATCTTCAAAGGTGCATCTGTAAGGTCTCTAACTACAATATTTATCTACTAATAAGTCTATCCTCGCTTCATATCCTTTAACAGTACCCACATCGTATTTGTTTTTTGCAAATACTGATTTATATTGGCAAATCAGTCTATTTATTTCTAATTTTTGATAGTGATTTAAATAATTTATTTTTATTTCAAAGTCTTCTTCTCTTACATGTTCATTAAAATTTATTTTGTATTCTTTCGTTCTGTTATTTTTTGTACTTTTTAATTCAGTATTTGTTTGTTTATTTGTAGAAATTTCTTCTACTTTATTTTCATTTCCATTATTCAAACTCTGTTTCTGAGTTATTTTTAATTCTTCGTTTTGGATTAATTTGAACTTTTTTTATCAAGTCTAATCCAATTAAAAAATCATATTTGAAATTTTCATCATCAATAATGTATACATCAACACTATATTCTAGTTCAAATATTTTTATTTTCAAGGTTGTCAAACCACTCGTTTTTTTTAACACCATTAATTGTTACTAAATCTGCTTCATTGAAAATGTTTCTCTTTCCTTTTAGTTTTAGTAACTTAGCATTTATCAGAGAAACATTCGAACCTGAATCGTAAACTCCATATATTTTTAATTTATCATTCAATATTAGTTTGATATTTATTAATGGTGTTTCTATTCGTTTTTTGGATACGTTTCATTTAACTCTGCTTCTATTACCGAATTGTTTACGTGTTTAATTATATTTTTCTTAACCTTATCATCTTGTTTTGATTTAAACCAACATGAAGCTTCAGAGTGATAACGGGTACCTTTATTTAATTTTTCACAAATCTTACACGGATTGTGACCTTCATTTTTATCATAAGTTCTTACGTTTGCATATTTTTTCTTACTTGGAAAACTTTTTTTATTTACCATGTGTTCATATCTGCTTACTTCATTAAACAAATCCACTGTATCTTTTAATGTTTCCCTATCAATTTTATTAAGTATGAATTCTGGTAAGCCAGCTGCAATAAGATCCACCGAGGTACCTGTGTCAATTGATCTCCTCATACCCAATAAAAGTTTTTCTTTTCTCATAGCATAATCCAACAATGAACCATCTTTATATTTAAATAATAATGCGTAAGTGACTGGGTTCCATCCTTTGTTTGCAAATGTTTCACAAAATTTGTTTTTCCATGTCAGCCATTCAGAGTTCATTGTTAATTTTATAATCATTGAACTGTACCAATCTACGCAAGAACCATCCATAAACAACCTAAGAATTTCAATTTTCTTTTCATCTGTAGTCACATCAAAGCGTATGCATTCTTTTTCAAAGATATCAATCCACTGGTTTGCATTAGAATTCTTGCTTGTAAATTTTTCAATCAAAAATTTTTCTGCAATGTGTTTTAAGCTCTGCTGTCTATATTCCTTTGTGGTTTCTACTAATTTCTCAAATAATCTTTCCAATGTACTTGTTTCTTTTTGACATGTTTTGTCAACAAGTTTTTCTTGGTTCAATTCTTCTAGAAATTGATCCCCAAATTGTAAATTACCATCCTCATCTATGTATGTTCTTTTAAGTTCTTCTGTCATAGTTATCCAGACTCTTCTAATCTGGTATCTCTTTTGTAAACTATTTTTCACTTTATTATAAGCAGCTGTTTTCATTATTTCTCTGTGATGACTAGCTGATTGGAGCTCTTTTGGTATTGCATACATTTTATTTTCACTCGTGGTTATTGAGGTTATAGAAAAAATGTTTGACTTTCCATCGCTTCCAGGTAATAGTGTAAATTCAAAACAAAGTTTCTCCATTTTTTGTTTGGATTTTATAACCAAAAATGTCGTTTTATAAGATGTAAGGTATATTGTTTTTAGGGTTGACTAAAATAAACTATGTTGAGTTGCTCTGTAAACAAAGTTTTATATTTCATTAATTTTAAGTTCCATTACGAAACTACACTATTACAATAATAACTAAAAACAAACCTGTAAACAAAGAAACGACATTTAAAGTTTATTCCTTAATATGTCAATTCCCTTTGTAACAATTCTGTTTTTAATAAACTTAAATTATAATTTTCTACAGGCAGCTTATCATTGTCAACAGTCAATACAGTCAATATGTTATTTCACAGATTCTATCTACACTACACAAATACAGATAAAACCACAGATAAAACACACAGACAAAATATTAAAGAAATACATTTTCTTTACACTCTAAAAACTATAACTTTATACAATTAGTGTCCACTATAAAATGATATTCGGTATAGACGGTAATTATTAAATGCAACATATTTTTTTAAATTATTAATTACATTTGTCAGTGGATTAAATTTGCTTTAATAAAGTTGGTGATGATTTTAAATAAGAATAAAATACTGGGAAAGTTTTTTTTTATTGTTACCTTTGTTAACAACATCGCCTTTAGAACTAGAACCGTAAGTGTTTTTTTTCAGATGTCCACAATTTATTCAAAATAGAAAGATACTCCTTCTACTGGAGCATTTGTACCAGGTAGACATAAAATATATTCGATCAAAAAAATTATGTTGAATATTGCTGGCTTTGAATACTTCCATTCAACGAGTTACGGGACAATTTTGTGTCCCAGAGCTTTATTTGGGGACAATGGGACAGGTGACCGAGAAAAGGGACAGTCCCGTTCAAAACGGGACGTATGGTTACTTTAGCTATAACCCGGCGACGGCTCCGTGGCGCAGTGGCTTAGCAATCAGTTGTTGCGCTGGGGGCCGCGGGTTCGAATCCCGCACGGAACAAGTATTTGTAAGGCCTACAAATAATTGTTCCGGGTCTGGATGTTTGTCCTTGTGCAATTTATGTTTGTAAACTGCCTCCACGACTCTCATTCTATATTACTCTCACTCTGCGAAACATCCTATTTATTTATTTATTCTTTATTGCAACAAATATTTGTACAAAAGGCGAGCTATCTATCTATTTACCTATAGTGAGTAGGTATCTTTTAAACTCACAATTTTCAACGCTTCATATTTAATATATAATTAATTATAAAATTTCATAATTATATAATATATGAGAATACATAATTCTAATATAATGCAACTAATATACCGAATAAAAAAATTAAAATACATTTATCGTTGTACGCTGTGTGTATTTCCATAAAATAGTTTATTGATGTTGAAAATATACTATGTCCGTACAGTAGGTGCCGTGTTACATATTTCTTACGCGATCCTATATTGTAGCGAGTCGGCGCGGCACACCAAATGCTCAAGGTCGTTCGCATGGAGTAGCCCCTTAATCTTTGCTCTCAGGTTGGTTTTCATACTCTCAAGATATTTAAAGTCTATAAAAGTCATAAAATATATCAAAAACTGGCAATTTTGTTGTGTGTCAAAGTTATAACCCCTATATGGGTAACTTTGACACAGATGAGATTTGTGGCAGGAATCTTATGTTTTAAACATTTTATAGCTTCAGGGTAACACAATTTTAAGCTTTTAACAAATTTCAGATGGAGTGGAGTCATATACACGTCAATAAAACCATAAAGTTATAGTTTTATCTTCATTTAAACTCCTTGGTAATCACATTTAAAATTTTTAAAGTTTACCACTGCAAAAAGACCACAGTTGCGCGCCGTACGTTTAAATAAGTTTTTGACATTAACTTCGTAAGACACCTTCTTTTTTTTTCCAGAGAGTTCGTTTACGAAGTTTGTTAAGTACACGAATTGTATAAATTTAATGTTATGCGCTAAATGTTGTGCATGTAAAAAATAAAAAAGTATTTTTCGATCTGACTGTCAAAGTTACCCCGATTGACTGTATGTATTATACGTATTCTATGGCACAAACCAATCTCATTTGTATACTCAATACAAATGAGATTGGTTTGTGCCATAGATTGGTGTATAATTACAATATTTTAGTATTAAGATAAGAGTATGTTTTTGATTATTTGATATTATAATTTTAATATTTGTACTGTTTACCTTCTTCTTCATCATCAGCCAGTAAAATTACACCGCTATACATGGGCCTCTCCCATTATAGAGAGGATTTGCCTTAATCATCTGGTTTTTCAGCAGAGGAAGATTAGATTTTGACAGCGTCCTAGGCTAGCATTTCATCGGCGCATTTCATCTAGGAGAGGGGGCAAACGAGCATGTGGCTCACCTGATGGTGACTACCGCCGCCGATGAACAACTGCAATACCAGGGGAAATGCAGATGCGTTGCCGGCATTTAAAACAGGAGTAGGCTATTTTCTTGAAGGTCCCTAAGTCGTATCGGGCCGGAAAAATCACTGATGGTAATCGATTCCACAAGAAAGTTGTGCGAGGAAGAAAACTTCTTCTAAATTGTACAGTGGTGGACCGCCAATCATAATCGAGCCGATCGAAAAGAACACGGTCGTCGACGATTCGAGCCACTCTGCGCTGAATGCGGTCAAGTGGAAGGAGCTGGCACTGGGGAGCCCCAGCCCATAGATGGGAACAGTATTCCATGTGAGGCCGAACCTACGCCTTATAAAGTTGCAGGTGGTGTGCCGGCATGTAATACTGTCCCACTTGACCGAGCACGCCAAGCTTTTTAGAGGCCAATTTGGCCTTCTCTTCCAAGTAAGCACGAAACTGCACGTCACTCGATATGTCGACGCCGAGGATTCCAATACTGGCTGAGGCAACAAGGGGAATCCCTCATACAGGCATAATTGATAGAATTCACTCAAAAATTCCTATCTTACAAGCCAAGTACGATAAGATTCCTAAACAATTTGTATTCGATAACAAGTATAAGATACAATTAAATGAAACCAGCCAGCCGGAACGATTAAGCCCAAAAGAGCTTAGAGTTTTCACCGATGGTTCTAAAACAAATGAAGGTGTAGGTTCTGGAACTTTCTCTGAAGACCTTAATATCCACATATGCACACAGCTGGGTACCTATAACACAGTCTTTCAGGCGGAATGTATGGGTATCATTCAAGCGGCCATAGCAATAGGTGCTAGGAAGGTTAATGACTTCCCCATCAGAATACTGACCGACAGTAGGGCGGTACTACAAGCTCTGAGTTGCAATGTGGTGAACTCGGGACTAATATATGAATGCCATCAACGATTAAATGAGGTATGTAAAAACAACAATGTGACTCTGCAATGTATAAAGGGACACAGTGGATCCAGAGGCAACGACGTAGCAGACGAACTGGCCACAAGAGGATCGGCTCTGGCCACTATAGGACCGGAACCAATGATACCAATCCCCTTTGGTAATGTTCGTTTACTGGTACGTAGACACTTCACTAATCTACACGCTCAGCTTTGGAAAAATCTAGTAGACTGTAGACAAGCTAGGGAGGCCCTGCCTGAAATAAACAATCGTTTAACCAAAGTTCTAATGAGACTGAACAAACCGCAGATCAGGATAGTAACAAGTGCTATCACAGGACACGGCAACTTTAACAAGCATTTATTTACTATAGGTGTTACAGATAGTCCCCTTTGCAGGGCATGTATAAGGGAAGAAGAAACGGCGGCCCATGTGATATTGAAATGTCCGGAGGTCACTACGTACAGGGCTAAACATCTCGGTACGCCGAGATCACTCTCCGAAGTTGCATGCAACATCAAAGGGCTGTTGAGCTTCTTCGGGGAGATCTCATGGCTCGAATAAGCATATTATTCCTGCCCACACGCAAAATACGCGCATAGACGTAGAGTTGCGGAAATCAACCCGTCGTAAACTAACTAACTAACTAGGTAAATGAATTAAGGAACAATTCAAAGTGAAGGAAAAGATACTAATCTCCTATATTTAAGGTAACTTGCAAATTGAATAAATGGTAACACTGATTAATTTTATGTTTTGTTATATAAATTGAAGTAAAAACAAGAAATAAGGTAAATAAATTACTTACTTACCTATGAAAAGTGATCCTCCGTCTTCTTTTAATGGAACCAGTATGGTTTCGACTTTCGACAGGTTTTCACTACAAAAGACGGATTTTTTTACCCATAACATTACGTAAGCGCTGTATGGAGCGTAATGGCGGGCGGTAAACTTACTATAGTGTGCATGTATGCGTGCCGGCTTGTTTGTACTAGCGAGCTGACTTACTCTGGGTGCGTCAGTAATTGTTTTAAGAGACGGCGTCCACCCTTTTTTCTAGGTCCATGATGCTGATGTTTACATCCCGAGCCGCCGAAGCCTCAGTCCAGGCCTGATAACACTCCTGCCAACTCCAAATTAAGGCTGAGATCTGCCTCCGATGGGTATCACAGATGATGGAATAAATAGTTCCATTCCCTGTAGCACCACAGACAGAGACAGAGTCAGCAACAGCGTTGGAAAAGTACGATTTTTTAATTTATGTAAGCAAGTAGGAACATGTTTATACGTTTAATAAATTCCGCGCACGCCCCTTTGTAACCTTGCCTTCCTAGGCACGTGCCTATAGTTTGCCTTAAGGGTAATCCGCCACTACTGGGCAGGCTGGCAGGATTAGATAATAGTTACAACGGTTTGACGATCGTAGAAACAGAGGTTTTGCATCTTTGACGCAGCAATCCATGATGGGTTAAGCATTTTTTTTAGATAAGATTTTTAAATATTTTTAAGAAAGAATACTGGCAGTGCACTACTAATAATCCCGTTAACTACCCCAGTAAAGCTCAAAATGCCCGTACGTGGTTCTTGATTGTAGTCTTTTTTATAGGATAGGATGACAAACGAGCACACAGTCCGCCTGATGGTAAGTGGTTGCTGAGGCCCATAGACATCTACGTCTATCCTCGATTATGAATAAAAATGCAGATGCGTTGTCACCTGTGAGAACTAAGATGGAATGCCTCGTTTCCAGTAAAAAGGGTCTTCGGTTCTCTTCACTTACTATACGAAAAACAGCAGCGTTAAGCTGCTATTTTACGCTGGTGTTCTGTGAGAGAGTGGTCCTTTCCCGGTCAAGCGGACCCATTCGTGCTTCAACTATACCAGTAATATAGCTGCAGCATGGCTCTACCACGTACAAAAGTCGAGTCGCGGATTTGAAACTGCGACTTTTAATTTTCTTAGTCCGTACTTTTAACCATTAAGGCTACGATTGATTTTCGTCTGACTTAAACCGAGTAGTGAAAACTGCCATGTATGGGACAATAAACAATAGAACAGACAAATCTTTATTCCAACACAGAACAAGATATAATTCATACTGTACTATTATTACTAATTTATTTATACTCCACAGAATTAGTAATTCATTTATGGGGCAATGTACAGGGTGCTTCAAAAAAATGTATACACACTTTGAACTTCCATAGAAAATTTATTTACCGTTCTACAAAGTTAAATTTCAGGAAAATAGAAAGCTGAAAGTCCAATGTAAATGAAACATAAATAACAAATGTTAATACTGTTCAAATTGGTGACCTGCAGCATCAATACAATTCTGAGTACGAGTCACCACAGATTCTGTACATCGTATCAAAACGTCCAATGAGATTTCTCTACACACTGCTTGAACCTCATTCCAAAGAATGTCTAGGTTACGTGGTTTACGTTTGTACACCTCATCTTTTACTGTGCCCCACAAGAAGAAATCCAGTGGTGTAAGGTCTGGAGAGCGTGCTGGAAACTCGATTGGCCCCCTGCGTCCTATCCACTGGCCCGACAAATTTTGATCCAGGTAAGCTCGTACGTCCCTGTGATAGTGCGGCGGAGCACCATCTTGTTGAAAATAAAAATCATCATTACCGTATAATGCACGAATGGCAGGAAATATGGAATCAGCAAGCATTGTTAGGTAATTAATACCAGTTACAGTGCCTTCAAATCGAAAAGGTCCAATGAGTCCCCTTGAAGACAAACCGCACCACACATTTATACCAGGCAAATTTACAGCTTTTTCAATTGTTATGTGAGGATTTTCTTCACCCCAGTAAACACAATTGTGCCTATTGACAGTTCCATTAAGTTTGAATTGGGCTTCATCCGACCAAATGATGCTACCCATAAATCCCGGTTCACGTATCACCATCTCCTGAATCCATTCACAAAATTGCAACCTTCGATCTGGATCGTCATCATTTAGCTGTTGCACCAGCCTTGGAATGTAAACACGATACTTACCTCTATTCAGAATGCGTAGCACGCTGCTAGCACTTACATCACTTTCACGTGCCCCTTGCCTTGAAGATTCGTTAGGAGAGCGTTGAAACAGTTCCAAGACTGCCGTTGATGACTCATCACTTGTAGCTGTTCGAGGCCGACCTGAATGACCTTTATGCACATCACACACTGTTCCATGAACTTCGAATTTGTCTCGTATGCGTGTAATTGTTAATCTTGAAGGTGGTTCTGTATTATACTCCCTTCTCCACTGTCTTTGAACTTCATTTACATTCTCAAACTTCCAGTACCACTTAATAACCTGCTTACGTTCTTCAAAACTCAAACGTACGTCCCCCACGTTGATATTACAAATTCCAACTGATAATATAACATAGAGGGACGATTATGCTGGCACCTGGCGAAGAAATATAACATTAGCCTTGTAGAGCGGAAAAACTACAATAGTTTAAAGTGTGTATACATTTTTTTGAAGCACTCTGTATATACTTTTACAACAAAATTCCATAAAATGTACAAAATTTGTTAATAAATAAGTTTAAATGTTTTATTAAAAAAAATTGTACAAAAAGGGTTATTATAATATCAAAGAATCGCCTCCATGTTGGTTCTATTAAAACTCATTTAAAATTTGTTCAAATAAAATTTATTGTAAAGTGGAATATGTTTTTAAAAAAAAGTCCTGCTGGGTTTCTTGCTGGTTCTTCCCAGGACAAAGGTATTTTCCGAATCAGTAGTAAATAAAAAAAATACTTTCAGTAGGTATTGTGTAATAATCTATGTTGAATAAAAATTATTCTATTCTATTCTATTCTACACAAAAAGCTTACTTATAACTACTATACCCATTCTAGTATTCAGTGCTAGGAGCGTAATTGTACTGCGCTGGCTGGCTGGATAGTCCAGTAGATCGTACGACAAAACTGAGTTAGCAAGCACAAAATGAAGGTTGAACCAACCAGACGAAATTGAACCACTAAAAATGTGTGTAATAAGCTAGCCTAATATTATTTCTTGATTGTTTATCATTCATAATTAGAAAATATCACATCGTGGCCTTGTTAAAATTGGAAATGTTTAGGCTCAGATTATCATCAAATAGTAATTTTTATATTTTCGGCATATAGGACATAACAAAATATTTGTGATCTTTACTTTTTAGTAGTACTTTAAGTCGGCAATAAGCAACCATGTTGGATTTTATATGAAGTAATAAAGCCGAAGTTATAACCAACTGAAGAGCACGATACTTCAGCTATAAAGCATTTTCGTTACTAATGAGAGCGGGCGCCATCTAGCGGCGGCTATCTGAAGATCTCGAGTCTGGTCAAAATATAAGACAATAATTTAGCACGATTCACTCACCCACTCATTCACTGTAATCACTCATTGACTCATTAACACCCAGCGCAAGCCCCTGGACTTAGAAAGCTGAAATTTAACACAGACGTTCCCTTTATAATGTGGACAAGGTACCTATAAGGAAGGATTTGAACTTAGTTAAATAGTTCTTTCAACTTTCTCATCATCAATAAATGAATCGTGTACTTAACTCTAACAATAAAATATAATCACAACTTTTAACATTATAATTATATAATAAACTGAAAAGAAGCATTTTTAACAGTATCATTTGTGTATTTATTGTAGTAGGTACTTACGTGGGGCACACTGAAATGATCGGGAATAAGAAATGCCATCAAAAACATAACTTGTAAAAAAGCCAAGTCTCGCAACTCAGTTCTTCTACCGTAAAAAGTTGTGAGATCCATGTAATACCAAGTCGGTTAATTTATTCAGTCCATAGATTGATACATAGATTGACTTGGCAATCGCATGAAAACACAATATATCTCACAAGTAATACATATTATATTAAATTAGATTGTTTAGTGATAGTATAGTATAGTAGATAGTCTCGCAGACTTGGCTTTTTTTACAAGTTATGTTTTTGATGGCATCTCATTTCTTTTTGTAGATAGTTATATCTAGGTAGCTATCAGAAACCACATGCACGGTATAGCCAAATTGTATTTTTTTGTTTTCGAAGTATTCTCCGTTCAACTTAATGCATTTTTCCATTCGTGCAAACCAATCATTAAAACAGTAATTCCAGTCGGAACTTGATGTTGAGAAAATGGCTGATTTGTGCGCTTCCACAGCTGCTTCGGGATCTTCAAACCGTTGACTGCGTAGTAAATCTTTCATTCTAGGGAATGTAAAGAAATCGTTTGGGCTCAGGTCAGGACTGTATGAAGGACGGCTCATCAGCCTAACGTGTTCCTCCTTCAAAAAATAATTTGTCTTCCGAGCCGTATGGGAGCTCACATTTTGTGATATAAGATGATGCGACGTTTCGGGTTATTTTTTCGGAGTTCGGTAATCATTTCTGGCAAACAAACCGTGATATACCTCTCAGCGATAACCGTTCTGCGTTCCTGTAAAAGAATTGTAGCAACATGCCCCTTTTTCGAGACAAACATAGCGACCATTTTCTTTGACACGCTGCGGGAGTGAACCACTTTCGTTGGTTTGACCTCGTCTTCGAAGATCCAAACTGCCGACTGATGTTTTCTTTCAGGTTCGTATGAATAAATCCATGATTCGTCACCTGAGACGATGTTATAAACGGCATTTGACTTCCCTCCGTTGAAGCGTTGCAGAGTATTCCGGCATCAATCTACACGAGCCGCCTTTTACTCTTCGGACAAATTGTGGGGAACCCAGCGGGAAACCAGCTTTCTTACACACAGCTCATCGTGTAGTATCGACTGAATTGAAGTCATTCCGATACTGATAACAGCCTGAATCTGCTCGTATGTCACATGACGGTCATCTAATATAATAGTTCGCACAGCTGCGATGTTTTCAGGCGTGACCGTTGTTCTTCGTCGACCGGCAGAAGAAACAGTGCTGAGCGATACACCACCGCGTTGGAACTCGGCATACCAGCGGTATATTGTCGTTTGACTCGGTGCTTCAATATCATGAATCGAAACAAGTTCGCTGAGACATTCATCTTGAGATAAGCCGCGACGAAACTTGTGATAAATTATGGCATGGAAATGTTCACGCGTGAGCTCCATTTCTGTTAACGACGTGTCAACTTTAAACCAATATAGTTTTTGTTTTTAAACATTTTTTAATTGTTTGAACGTCATTAAGATTCTAAGAGGCCAGTATTCAAATTCTAAAGAAGGTTTTATTGTAACGCAATCCAAAAAATTCCATTCCCGATCATTTCAGTGTGCCCCTCCGTACCAATGTGACACATGGTGTTGCACTGCCCGCGTGACGAGTAAATAATAAAAGTGTTATTTAAAACGAATAGGCACGTGAAATATTTAAATCTTTCCCGGTATCGTGCCAAGAACGCTGGCTACGCTGCGTTTCCCCGCTGAATGGCTATACTTAGGCTTTGAGCGAGGAAAGAACCAGCCCTTAATACTAATAGCCCTTAATATCAATTACGATATTTTCGTTTCAATCTACACCTATTTCTCAAGTACACGATTCATTTACTGATGATGAGAAAGTTGAAAGACCTATTTAACTAAGTGATTTACTTTGTATAAATTGCAACTAATTAACATTTTAGGTTTATTTTTGTGTTTTTATCTTACTTTGTTTGGATCTCACGACTTGATGAAATTTCTTCCAAAATTAATGTCGTTATACCAGGAGCTTAGCGTTTAAGGACATTCAAGGTCATTCAGCGAGCTATGAAGAGAGCTGTACTCGGAGTTTCTATTGAGACTAGACTAGAGATAAACTTTGCATTGAGGATATCCGTAGTAAAACCAGATCAACCATTATGTAGATCAGTAAACTAAAGTGGTAATGTGCCGGCCATGTATCTCAAAAAACGGACAACCAATGGGGAAGAAATGTTTTTGAGTGGCAGCCTCGTACCAGTAAGCGAAGTGTATGGCGGCACCAATAGATTATGGAGTATAGAGTGACGAACTGGTAAAAGATGCAGGAAGTCAAAGGTGGCTCAAGGCCGTGCTTCTAATTTACGCACACAAAAATAAAACAGTTAAAATTTGGTAAACCTTTTTTGAGTTCAAACCAATTTAAACGTTTGCTACTAAAACGACATAATTAAAAATAAGGAAATTCTTCGTCTTCTTCTTTACTTTATCTCTTAATAGAATTCTGCCAATGTCAAATCCTGCGTGTTAGAGGTACGCTACAGATATGTATGTCATTGCTCATGGTTGTAGCACGAATGGGTCGGCTCAACCGGGGTAGGAACACGCTCTTACAAAATACCAGCGTAAAAAGACCTCAGGGGTGATAACGCATTGAGGATAATTGGGGACAGGGCCACAGCACCTACTTACCATCAGGTGAACTGTGTGCTCATTTGTCACCCTTGTTCTATATAAAATAACAAATTGTCACTTCCATGACTGACTTGTTTTTAAAGGTAAGAAGTATTTGTCAGCTCAACTAAAAGCTACATGTCACTCAACTAAAAGCGACATTTCTTATAATTTATATTAGCCTATTTACTGCTAAACTAGCGACAGCTCGCGGCTTCGCTCTTGCGGAATTGGAAAACACGGTAATTTTATTTATGGTTGCTTCCTCAGGAACGATACCTTTCTTAGAAATATGTATCGTAAAGTATGTGCAATTACTGGACACAGTCTACCCATGTATGCGTACATGGACTTATTATAATATTACAGGGCAACATTAAAGCGAAAATATAATTCTAAATAGAATTAGCAAAATACTGAAAACAGTTTATTAGTAATTTATAGTTATAAATAGGTAATTACCTATTTACATGCCAAATTTTAAGTGTGCTGTAATTATATTTATACGGAAATAAGTGAACTTTAAAGCGAATAGATAAATCCTCTTTATACCTTATGCGGTGAGAAATTTCGAAAAATCCTTCCTTATAGGTACCTTGTCCACATTATAAAGGGAACGTCTGTGTTAAATTTCAGCTTTCTAAGTCCAGGGGCTTGCGCTGGGTGTTAATGAGTCAATGAGTGATTACAGTGAATGAGTGGGTGAGTGAATCGTGCTAAATTATTGTCTTATATTTTGACCAGACTCGAGATCTTCAGATAGCCGCCGCTAGATGGCGCCCGCTCTCATTAGTAACGAAAATGCTTTATAGCTGAAGTATCGTGCTCTTCAGTTGGTTATAACTTCGGCTTTATTACTTCATATAAAATCCAACATGGTTGCTTATTGCCGACTTAAAGTACTACTAAAAAGTAAAGATCACAAATATTTTGTTATGTCCTATATGCCGAAAATATAAAAATTACTATTTGATGATAATCTGAGCCTAAACATTTCCAATTTTAACAAGGCCACGATGTGATATTTTCTAATTATGAATGATAAACAATCAAGAAATAATATTAGGCTAGCTTATTACACACATTTTTAGTGGTTCAATTTCGTCTGGTTGGTTCAACCTTCATTTTGTGCTTGCTAACTCAGTTTTGTCGTACGATCTACTGGACTATCCAGCCAGCCAGCGCAGTACAATTACGCTCCTAGCACTGAATACTAGAATGGGTATAGTAGTTATAAGTAAGCTTTTTGTGTAGAATAGAATAGAATAGAATAATTTTTATTCAACATAGATTATTACACAATACCTACTGAAAGTATTTTTTTTATTTACTACTGATTCGGAAAATACCTTTGTCCTGGGAAGAACCAGCAAGAAACCCAGCAGGACTTTTTTTTAAAAACATATTCCACTTTACAATAAATTTTATTTGAACAAATTTTAAATGAGTTTTAATAGAACCAACATGGAGGCGATTCTTTGATATTATAATAACCCTTTTTGTACAATTTTTTTTAATAAAACATTTAAACTTATTTATTAACAAATTTTGTACATTTTATGGAATTTTGTTGTAAAAGTATATACAGAGTGCTTCAAAAAAATGTATACACACTTTAAACTATTGTAGTTTTTCCGCTCTACAAGGCTAATGTTATATTTCTTCGCCAGGTGCCAGCATAATCGTCCCTCTATGTTATATTATCAGTTGGAATTTGTAATATCAACGTGGGGGACGTACGTTTGAGTTTTGAAGAACGTAAGCAGGTTATTAAGTGGTACTGGAAGTTTGAGAATGTAAATGAAGTTCAAAGACAGTGGAGAAGGGAGTATAATACAGAACCACCTTCAAGATTAACAATTACACGCATACGAGACAAATTCGAAGTTCATGGAACAGTGTGTGATGTGCATAAAGGTCATTCAGGTCGGCCTCGAACAGCTACAAGTGATGAGTCATCAACGGCAGTCTTGGAACTGTTTCAACGCTCTCCTAACGAATCTTCAAGGCAAGGGGCACGTGAAAGTGATGTAAGTGCTAGCAGCGTGCTACGCATTCTGAATAGAGGTAAGTATCGTGTTTACATTCCAAGGCTGGTGCAACAGCTAAATGATGACGATCCAGATCGAAGGTTGCAATTTTGTGAATGGATTCAGGAGATGGTGATACGTGAACCGGGATTTATGGGTAGCATCATTTGGTCGGATGAAGCCCAATTCAAACTTAATGGAACTGTCAATAGGCACAATTGTGTTTACTGGGGTGAAGAAAATCCTCACATAACAATTGAAAAAGCTGTAAATTTGCCTGGTATAAATGTGTGGTGCGGTTTGTCTTCAAGGGGACTCATTGGACCTTTTCGATTTGAAGGCACTGTAACTGGTATTAATTACCTAACAATGCTTGCTGATTCCATATTTCCTGCCATTCGTGCATTATACGGTAATGATGATTTTTATTTTCAACAAGATGGTGCTCCGCCGCACTATCACAGGGACGTACGAGCTTACCTGGATCAAAATTTGTCGGGCCAGTGGATAGGACGCAGGGGGCCAATCGAGTTTCCAGCACGCTCTCCAGACCTTACACCACTGGATTTCTTCTTGTGGGGCACAGTAAAAGATGAGGTGTACAAACGTAAACCACGTAACCTAGACATTCTTTGGAATGAGGTTCAAGCAGTGTGTAGAGAAATCTCATTGGACGTTTTGATACGATGTACAGAATCTGTGGTGACTCGTACTCAGAATTGTATTGATGCTGCAGGTCACCAATTTGAACAGTATTAACATTTGTTATTTATGTTTCATTTACATTGGACTTTCAGCTTTCTATTTTCCTGAAATTTAACTTTGTAGAACGGTAAATAAATTTTCTATGGAAGTTCAAAGTGTGTATACATTTTTTTGAAGCAGCCTGTACATTGCCCCATAAATGAATTACTAATTCTGTGGAGTATAAATAAATTGGTAATAATAGTACAGTATGAATTATATCTTGTTCTGTGTTGGAATAAAGATTTGTCTGTTCTATTGTTTATTGTCCCATACATGGCAGTTTTCACTACTCGGTTTAAGTCAGACGAAAATCAATCGTAGCCTTAATGGTTAAAAGTACGGACTAAGAAAATTAAAAGTCGCAGTTTCAAATCCGCGACTCGACTTTTGTACGTGGTAGAGCCATGCTGCAGCTATATTACTGGTATAGTTGAAGCACGAATGGGTCCGCTTGACCGGGAAAGGACCACTCTCTCACAGAACACCAGCGTAAAATAGCAGCTTAACGCTGCTGTTTTTCGTATAGTAAGTGAAGAGAACCGAAGACCCTTTTTACTGGAAACGAGGCATTCCATCTTAGTTCTCACAGGTGACAACGCATCTGCATTTTTATTCATAATCGAGGATAGACGTAGATGTCTATGGGCCTCAGCAACCACTTACCATCAGGCGGACTGTGTGCTCGTTTGTCATCCTATCCTATAAAAAAGACTACAATCAAGAACCACGTACGGGCATTTTGAGCTTTACTGGGGTAGTTAACGGGATTATTAGTAGTGCACTGCCAGTATTCTTTCTTAAAAATATTTAAAAATCTTATCTAAAAAAAATGCTTAACCCATCATGGATTGCTGCGTCAAAGATGCAAAACCTCTGTTTCTACGATCGTCAAACCGTTGTAACTATTATCTAATCCTGCCAGCCTGCCCAGTAGTGGCGGATTACCCTTAAGGCAAACTATAGGCACGTGCCTAGGAAGGCAAGGTTACAAAGGGGCGTGCGCGGAATTTATTAAACGTATAAACATGTTCCTACTTGCTTACATAAATTAAAAAATCGTACTTTTCCAACGCTGTTGCTGACTCTGTCTCTGTCTGTGGTGCTACAGGGAATGGAACTATTTATTCCATCATCTGTGATACCCATCGGAGGCAGATCTCAGCCTTAATTTGGAGTTGGCAGGAGTGTTATCAGGCCTGGACTGAGGCTTCGGCGGCTCGGGATGTAAACATCAGCATCATGGACCTAGAAAAAAGGGTGGACGCCGTCTCTTAAAACAATTACTGACGCACCCAGAGTAAGTCAGCTCGCTAGTACAAACAAGCCGGCACGCATACATGCACACTATAGTAAGTTTACCGCCCGCCATTACGCTCCATACAGCGCTTACGTAATGTTATGGGTAAAAAAATCCGTCTTTTGTAGTGAAAACCTGTCGAAAGTCGAAACCATACTGGTTCCATTAAAAGAAGACGGAGGATCACTTTTCATAGGTAAGTAAGTAATTTATTTACCTTATTTCTTGTTTTTACTTCAATTTATATAACAAAACATAAAATTAATCAGTGTTACCATTTATTCAATTTGCAAGTTACCTTAAATATAGGAGATTAGTATCTTTTCCTTCACTTTGAATTGTTCCTTAATTCATTTACCTAGTTAGTTAGTTAGTTTACGACGGGTTGATTTCCGCAACTCTACGTCTATGCGCGTATTTTGCGTGTGGGCAGGAATAATATGCTTATTCGAGCCATGAGATCTCCCCGAAGAAGCTCAACAGTCCTTTGATGTTGCATGCAACTTCGGAGAGTGATCTCGGCGTACCGAGATGTTTAGCCCTGTACGTAGTGACCTCCGGACATTTCAATATCACATGGGCCGCCGTTTCTTCTTCCCTTATACATGCCCTGTAAAGGGGACTATCTGTAACACCTATAGTAAATAAATGCTTGTTAAAGTTGCCGTGTCCTGTGATAGCACTTGTTACTATCCTGATCTGCGGTTTGTTCAGTCTCATTAGAACTTTGGTTAAACGATTGTTTATTTCAGGCAGGGCCTCCCTAGCTTGTCTACAGTCTACTAGATTTTTCCAAAGCTGAGCGTGTAGATTAGTGAAGTGTCTACGTACCAGTAAACGAACATTACCAAAGGGGATTGGTATCATTGGTTCCGGTCCTATAGTGGCCAGAGCCGATCCTCTTGTGGCCAGTTCGTCTGCTACGTCGTTGCCTCTGGATCCACTGTGTCCCTTTATACATTGCAGAGTCACATTGTTGTTTTTACATACCTCATTTAATCGTTGATGGCATTCATATATTAGTCCCGAGTTCACCACATTGCAACTCAGAGCTTGTAGTACCGCCCTACTGTCGGTCAGTATTCTGATGGGGAAGTCATTAACCTTCCTAGCACCTATTGCTATGGCCGCTTGAATGATACCCATACATTCCGCCTGAAAGACTGTGTTATAGGTACCCAGCTGTGTGCATATGTGGATATTAAGGTCTTCAGAGAAAGTTCCAGAACCTACACCTTCATTTGTTTTAGAACCATCGGTGAAAACTCTAAGCTCTTTTGGGCTTAATCGTTCCGGCTGGCTGGTTTCATTTAATTGTATCTTATACTTGTTATCGAATACAAATTGTTTAGGAATCTTATCGTACTTGGCTTGTAAGATAGGAATTTTTGAGTGAATTCTATCAATTATGCCTGTATGAGGGATTCCCCTTGTTGCCTCAGCCAGTATTGGAATCCTCGGCGTCGACATATCGAGTGACGTGCAGTTTCGTGCTTACTTGGAAGAGAAGGCCAAATTGGCCTCTAAAAAGCTTGGCGTGCTCGGTCAAGTGGGACAGTATTACATGCCGGCACACCACCTGCAACTTTATAAGGCGCAGGTTCGGCCTCACATGGAATACTGTTCCCATCTATGGGCTGGGGCTCCCCAGTGCCAGCTCCTTCCACTTGACCGCATTCAGCGCAGAGTGGCTCGAATCGTCGACGACCGTGTTCTTTTCGATCGGCTCGATTATGATTGGCGGTCCACCACTGTACAATTTAGAAGAAGTTTTCTTCCTCGCACAACTTTCTTGTGGAATCGATTACCATCAGTGATTTTTCCGGCCCGATACGACTTAGGGACCTTCAAGAAAATAGCCTACTCCTGTTTTAAATGCCGGCAACGCATCTGCATTTCCCCTGGTATTGCAGTTGTTCATCGGCGGCGGTAGTCACCATCAGGTGAGCCACATGCTCGAGTCCCAAAGCTTGAAAACGTCTTCCAATGCAGCGGTAAAGAGTTTCGGGGATTTAACGTCACCCTGTCTTACACCTCTCTGCAATTGGATAGGTTTCGTACTCTGGTTCTGTACTCGGATAGCCATCGTAGCCCTACTGTGCAAGCACTATAACACTTCGATATACCGACAGTCAACTTGGCACCGATGAAGGGACTGCAGCACCGCCCAAATTTCGACGGAATTAAAGGCTTTCTCATAGTCCACATACGCCAGACATAGTGGCAAATTGTACTCCTCGGACTTCTGTACAATTTGCCGAAGGGTATGTATGTGGTCTATGGTGCTAAAGCCTTTTCGGAAACCGGCTTGTTGGAGAGCCTGGAAGTCGTCAAGTCTGCGCGCGAGACGATTTGTAATGACTCTCGAAAACAGCGCGTAGACGCGGCTCAGAAGGGAAAACGGTCTGTAGTTCTTCAAGAGCGCGTTGTCGCCTTTCTCGAAGAATAAGACCACCGCACTTCTGCTCCACGCCTCCGGTGTAATGCCACCATGGGAACGGAATTAAAGAGCTTCTAAAGGACTTCAAGTACCGGTTTTCCACCCGCTTTTAGAAGCTCCGCTGTAGTTCCATCCTCGCCTGGGGCCTTGCCGTTTTTAAGGTGCTGGAGAGCCATTCTAATCTCGCTCCGACTGACGTCCGGGATATCATCGGAATAATGTCAGATAAGACTTGCTCTTGGATCGTTACTCATACTTGCGTGCGGCTTCAACGACGACGTGTACAGCTGCCCATAGAACCTCTCAATCTCACTCAAAAACGATGCTGCCACATTCGGTCTTCAGCTTTGACAGTTGGTTCTTTCTGGCAGACAGATCTCTGGCAAAGACTTTGGAGCCTTGGTTCCGCTCAATCGCTTATTCAATACGAACTGTATTGAAGTTGCGTAAGTACCGCCGCATGCATTTGGAGAACTGTCTGTTCAAATGCCTGTATGCTGTCAAGTCTATTGAAGAATGTAGCTTCATCTCCCGTCTAAGAGCCATGAGATTAAGAGTGTGATCGGAGAGTTTTTGTGTTCTTCTGCGGCGGGTCTTGCAGAACTTAGCTCCGACCGCATGGACAGTTTCCATGAGCTTGTCATTCAAATCGTCCACTTCATTGCAGTCTTCTAGGCACTGAAAGCGGTTTTGTAACTCGAGCTGAAAGGTTTCGGGACTTTGGATTAGAGCACGAGGGGGACGGAGCGTTGACTTCATCAGACGTGACCTCTCCAACTTAACGTTTAGGTTCAGTGTGCCTGTAACCATTCGGTGATTCTGAGTATAAGGTACGCAACCCTCGTCGACACACTTTCAATTTTACAACGTTGTTAACGAGAGACTTGTGGACGATATATCCGACACCTCCTTGGGACAGATGGTCGCCCTCCCGTGTTCTCCCCCTCTCTTCGGACTTCGGATAATCCTATATGCCAGGTCCCATCCGCAGAGATCGTGATCCTTGGCGATTTTAACGCCCACCATGCCGAATGGCTCGGTTCACGTTTAACCGATCATGCGGGGAGATCTGTTTATGACTTTGCCTTGGCATATGGTTTGACAGAACTGGTTACTTCGCCTACACGGATTCCAGATGTGGTGTATCATACACCTTCCCTGTTAGACCTTCTGCTGACCTCTCATCCGGACGGATATCAGGTTTCTGTCGATGCCCCTCTCGGCTCTTCGGACCACTGTCTGATCCGGAGTATGGTGCCACTCACGCTCCCTTCGCGGTTGCGTTCTGCAGGTTGCCGCCGTGTTTGGCATTACAGGTCGGCGGATCGTCGGAGGATCTGTACAGGATCAATCTGAGTGATAATCCTGACTGGCCGAGAGACAAGTTCGGTGAGGCATGCAGAGTTGCCTTCAAGAAGGGTCGGAGAGATGTACCACGAACCACAGTAGTGATGGAATGCACATCTGCGCTGCGGGATAAATTGGTCGGCCTCGGCAGCGTCTTTATTGGTTGGGACGAAGCTGAAGTATGTGACTATGTACGGGTGACATGCTGCTCCAAATGTCAGCAATATGGCCATCCGGAGAAGCATTGCAGGGCGGCAGCAATGGTCTGCGGCAAATGTGGTGACACCGGTCATTGTGCCGCAGAGTGCCAGTCGGCTACACAGTGCTGCGCCACATGCAAACGCTTCAAGCGGAAAGATGCTGACCAGCATGCCACTGCCGCTCTCAACTGTTCTGCACGTTTGCACGCGGAACAGCAGTCGGTCAATATGACCCAGTATGGATAGGACGACTATTTTTCGCGTAGGTCAGCTCAATTTGCAAGGCTCGAAGACGGCTACCACTGAGCTTGCTGTTATAGCCGGAGAACTGGGGTTGGATCTGGTATTAGTTCAGGAGCAACACCAGCATCCTCGAGTACTTGGATGCGGCATCAACCCTAAGGCCGGTCTATTACCAGTAAGTTCACGATTTGTAGTCACGCTTCTACATGACTTATGTAACGAACACTGTGTTGTAGGTCATGTTAGCTGCCAGAGCCTTAGCATATACGTCGTATCGTTATACTGCCAGTACAGTCATGACATCTCTTGTCACCTGCAACATCTCACCCACGTGATGGATCAGCTTTCTGGTTGCCCAATCCTTATTGGTGTGGACAGTAACGCTCACTCTCCAATGTGGCACTGCGAGCGCAGGCAATATGTAGGTCGCGGCCCCGACACAGAATACCGCAAACTCCAGATGGAGGGATTCATCCTCGGACGGAATTTGCTGGTACATAATGTGGAGGGTCAACCGCCAACCTTTCATAGCCCAAATGGCTCGTCCAATGTGGATATCACCATCTCCACACGTAGTGTGAGGGTTGCTGACTGGAAGGTGCATGAGGGTGTCAGTGTGAGTGACCACCAATTGATAACGTTTGGCGTTATCCTTGGTGACTCACGGGGGTACGATGGCACAGAATTTTCAGATAACGTATGTTACTTTCGTGAACGTGGTGTGAACTGGGGAGGATTTTGTTCGACTCTGCACGCCCGCATGTCCCAGCTGAGGCTAACGAGACCAGCTAATGATATCTGCGAGCAGTACTCTGCAATACTTCTACGCACTGCGAGAGAACGATTAGGTACACGTGCGAAAAAGGAGAAAGAAGGGTACGAGTGGTGGTCTCCGGCTCTTGACCGTATGCGTAACGAGGTCTATTGTGCACGTCGTAAGTGGCAGGCCTCACGTCGCATAGGAGGCGACAGGGAGAAGGCTCTTCATGATAATCTCCGACAAACAAGGATACGCTACAAGCTAGCTATGAAGGAAGCTGAACTTGCCTTCTTCCGCTCTGTCGCGGAATCAGGTAACGCCGATCCGTGGGGCCTGGCTTACCGAACAGCCAGTGGACGATTTCGTCCACCTCTCAACGTGCTAAATGGAGTGAGATTAGCCGACGGCTATACTAGGACGACCGGAGACACCATGCTTGGCCTCGTCAATGCCTTATGCCCAGACGATAATCTAGCCAGGGACACTGTATACCATCGACAAGTGCGGATCGCTGCTGCATGTGCTCCATCTGGAACTGATGCTACACCACCGACCAAAGAACAAGTTGGACTCATCATTCGAGAACTGCCGAACACTGCACCCGGCATTGACGGTATCACGGCTAAGATTGTTAGACAGGCATGGCGGGTAACTGGTGACGAGATCTGGCACATGTTTAGGGCGTGCATAGTCGAGGGCGTTTTTCCAGATCTGTGGAAGATGGGGAAACTCGTTGTTCTGCCAAAGGGTGGCGACAGGCCGCTTACTGACCCTAAATCCTACCGCCCGATAACTTTGCTGCCCATATTGGGAAAAATTCTGGAGCGTGTGATAATCTCCTGCGCTCCATGTCTCTACCGCGGAATCTCCGATGCGCAACATGGCTTCACACGTGGCCGATCCACAGTGACCGCCCTTAGTACCATCAACCGTATTACCAACGGATCAACCGAGAATTACGTGCAACTGATCCTTCTGGACATATCTGGGGCATTCGACAATGCCTGGTGGCCAATGGTCCTACTCAAGGCAAAGCAATGTGGCGTTCCACCTAACATTTACCGTATTTTAACGAGTTACTTTTTAAACCGCCGTGTAGGACTGTTTGCTGGAAACCGGGTAGTGTGGAAGGTCTCCACGATGGGCTGTCCTCAGGGATCGGTGCTGGGACCAACCCTATGGAACCTCCTTCTCGATGACCTCCTGAAGCTGCCAAAACCCGAAGGAGTACACTTCGTTGCTTACGCCGACGATGTGACGATCGTGGTCGAAGCATCGTTTCGTTCCGCAATAGAGCGCAAAGCGGCAGCTACGATCGCTGCCGTGTCCGAGTGGGGTATTCGCAACAGACTAGGGTTTTCTACCGGGAAGTCACAAACGATGACCTATAAGGGCAAGTTTAAACGTGGACCTATTATAAAGATGGACGGTGCAACGATCACGAGTGTTTCACAGGCAAGAGCCCTAGGGATAATTTTGGACGAGGCTAGGTCCTATGTGCAGCATGCATTACATATCGGCGAGAAAGCCGCTGCTTGCTTCGGGAAGATGTCGCGATTGTCTTCATCGACCTGGGGCATAAGATTTCACGCCCTTAGAATCCTGTATTCAGGGACATATGTGGCAACGTTGACTTATGCTGCTACCGTATGGTACCAACGCTCGTCCCTTTATGTTATCAGAAGTGTACTGATGAGGACGCAAAGACCAGCTTTGATTCTTCTCACGAAGGCTTACAGGACGGCTAGTAACGCAGCGCTACCGGTGTTGGCGGGCGTATTGCCTGCCAACCTGGAAGTTTTTCGTGCGGGACGAGTCGACGAGGAGGGGACGGGTTTGGTCGACAAGGAGCGCAGGAAGAAAAAGAGGGAGATGATGGCGGCTGTCGTTGCCATTTGGCAGGACCGGTGGGATTCAAGCCAAGATGGCAGGGATCTATACAAGTTTTTCCCGGACATCGCAGAGCGTCTAATCTTCAGGTGGGTCGAGCCCGATTATGCAGTATCGCAGATTCTTGTTGGTCACGGGTGTTTCAACGAGCGTCTCCTTAAATTCAACCTGAGGAACTCTGGCTTATGCCCCTGCGGCTCAGCACTGGAGAGTCGTGACCATGCTCTCTGGGATTGCGATCTGTATATTGAAGAGAGGAATGCATTATTGGACAGCCTACAAAGAACAGAAATAGGACCAGTATACTTCCGGGACCTAGTGTGCTGCGAATCCAACTTTAAGGAGTTTAGGAGATTTGCGCATGCATGGCATCACAAAAGGAAACAGTATGAGGACTGAAAATACGACCAGATAGCTGCGAACGCGAAGTGTCGTCGCTGTGGAGTCACGCCCCAGAAGGGGGAGAAGTGAAATGTAGAGAAAAGGGACGGAACAGAGAGATTTGTAGGGAGTCAAGCAAGCGCACGTGGGAAAGAGCCACGAGCAAGTACCGTGTGCGTCTCCCGTGATTCGGTCCGTATGCCGCAAGGCGGGAAGGACCATGGGATGGTGGAGGGAATTACAGGTCGGCGGATTGGGACGGAATGCGGTCTTTCTTTGCATCCTACCCATGGGGGCGGGTTTGCTTCTCGCCGGATGATCCCAGCGCTGTTGCTGACTCTGTCACTGATGTGGTGCTACAGGGAATGGAACTATTTATTCCATCATCTGTGGTACCCATCGGAGGCAGATCTCAGCCTTGGTTTGGTCGCTCCTGTAAAACTGCATCACGCAGTAAGCAGGAGTGTTATCAAGCTTGGGCTGCGGCTTCGGCGACTCGGGATGTAAACACCAGCATACTTAAAAAGAAGTATAACTTCACCTCCAGGTCCTTCAAAAAAGTTATTGCCAAGGCAAAGTCAGAGCACATAGGCAGAATTGGCGAGAAACTAGTTCGCCTTCCTTCGGGAACCCGTGCATTCTGGTCTCTCGCCAAGGCTGTCCAAGGGAATTTCTGTAAGCCATCACTACCATCTCTGCACAGGGAGGACGACTCACTGGCCCATGACGCAAAAGACAAAGCCGACTTTTTAGGCTCCCTTTTTGCGTCCAACTCGACTCTTGGTGACGGGGGGAAAACATCGCCGACTATCCCGCGGTGTGAGTGCTCCATGCCGGATGTGCTGTTCTCACAGCGCTCAGTTCGCAAAGCACTTCTCTCCCTGGACATCCAGAAGTCGAGTGGGCCTGACGGAATCCCCCCAATTGTGTTGAGAACGTGTGTTCCGGAGTTGGCACCGGTCCTAACGCGTCTTTCCGGTACTCCTACTCGCAAGGCGTAGTCCCGAATTCATGGAAGACAGCTTTTGTCCACACGATCCCTAAAAAAGGCGACCGCTCAGACCCGTCCAACTATAGGCCTATCGCGATCACCTCCTTGTTCTCCAAAATAATGGAATCCATTATTTACTGCCAGCTCATCCGGTACCTTGAGGATCACCAGCTGATTAGTGACCGCCAATACGGTTTTCGTCGGGGTCGATCAGCTGGTGATCTTCTGGTCTACCTGACCCATAGATGGGCGGAGGCATTAGAGTCCAAGGGGGAGGCGTTGGCCGTTAGTCTGGACATTGCGAAGGCTTTCGATCGGGTTTGGTACAAAGCGCTTCTTTCGAAGCTCCCTTCCTATGGGCTTCCCGAGAAATTGTGCAATTGGATCACCAGCTTCCTTGCAGATCGGAGCATCAAGGTCCTTGTAGACGGTGCATGTTCTAACTACAAGCCTATTAACGCTGGTGTTCCACAAGGCTGTGTGCTATCACCAACGCTGTTTCTTCTGCATATCAATGATATGTTGCTAACTGGTAACATTCATTGCTATGCGGATGACAGTACTGGTGATGCTCTATACACCGGCCGTGCTAATATTTCTCGGGAAAACGTCTCCGAGTACCGGAACAAACTTGTGTCTTTGCTGAACAAAGTCTCGGATTGGAGTTGATTAAATCTAATCCAATTTAATCTTCGGAAGACACAAATTTGCGCGTTTACTGCTAAAAAGAACTCCTTTGTCGTATCTCCTCAGTTTCAAGGCACTCCCCTTGTTGCTTCAGTCAGTATTGGAGTCCTCGGTGTCGACATATCGAGTGACGTGCAGTTTCTTGGTCACTCGGAAGAGAAGGCCAAATTGGCCTCTAAAAAGCTTGGCGTATTCAGCAGAACGGGACAGTATTTCAAGTCGTCACACCGCCAGCAACTTTATAAGGCGCAGGTTCAGCCTCACATGGAATACTGTTTCAATCTATGGGCTGGGGATCCCCAGTGCCAGCTCCTTCCACTTGACCGCATTCAGCGCAACGCGGCTTGAATCGTCGACGACGGTGTCCTTTCCGATCGGCTCGATTCACTAGCGCTGCGAAGAGATGTTGTATCTCTTTGCGTATTTTATCGCATCTACTACGGGGAGTGTTCTGAGGAATTATTCAGACTAATTCCAGCCGCTCAGTTTCACCATCGCACATCGCGACAAAACTCGCGATACCATCCATAGCATCTGGATGATTGGCGGTCCACCACTGTACGATTTAGAAGAAGTATTCTTCCTCGCACAACTTCCTTGTGAAATCGATTACCACCAGTGATATGTCCGGACCTATACGACTAAGCGACATTCAAGAAAAGAGCCTACTCCTTATTTAAACGCCGGTAACACATCTGCAATTTTCCTGGTTTTGCAGTTGTACGCGACATAGGCGACGGTAGTCACTTACCATCAGGTCAACCGCATGCTCGTTTGCTAGCTAGGCTAGCACTTCATCGGCGCATTTCATATAGGAGAGGGCTAGATGAAATGCGCCGATGAAGTGCTTGCCTAAGACGCTGTCAAAATCTAAGCCGCCTCTGCTGCCAAACCTGATGATTAAGGCAAATCCTCTCTATAATAGAAGAGGCCTATGTATAGCGGTGTAATTTTACGGACTGATAACGAAGAAGTAGGTAAACAGTACAAATATTAAAATTGTAATATCAAATAATCAAAAAACTTACTCTTATCTTAATACCAAAATATTGTAATTATACATCAATCTCATTTGTATACTCAATACAAATGAGATTGGTTTGTGCCATAGAATATTATAATACATACACAATTGTGTTATAATATTGTATTATATGGTTTGTTCATTTGTATTTTTGCACCCCTCGATCGAAGAACGGAGAGGTTAAAGTTTTATTGTAGACTTGTCAAGGTCACACTAGTTGCTCATATAAAATCAGGTTTATTGCTACAAAATCTAAAATTTCCGTGATTGTTATCATCGATAATGTCAGATTTGTTTCTCCAATAACCTCCTTGCAACAATTAAATAAATAAATTACATAAATAAAATACACATTGATCATAATCATCTTGATTATCATCATCATTATAGCCCATAACAAGTCTACTGAAGAACAAACGAGTAGGCTTGGACGTTTGTGGCTCTGTGGCGTTAAAACATAATACCCTATAATAAATAAAGTAAAATAAATAGAACCCAACCAGACGGAAGCTCACTGCAGGAGAGTACAAGCAGCCAAGCGAGGAGCACCACCTTTTGCATATCAGTCCGGAGCAGGTCGTCACGAGGGTGACAGGAACTAACCTGTTTTTATTATTATACTAGCTATAGCCCGCGACTTCGTCCTCATAACTTGATATTTTTTTTCTCTTTTTTTTTCTCTTTATTTGGATCACCAACAGACGATACACAATACTAACAAAAATATAACTTAACAGGAACTAACCCTTTTTTATTATTATACTAGCTGATACTCGCGACTTCGTCTGCGTTGCTTGATATATTAATAAAGTAAACACACATCACTGAATACGTAGTGCTTATAAAAATCATTGTTTCTTAAAACATTAATACCTTTATATTAAATGAATATATCACAATATTTTTAGATAAGGGTCAAGTGTCTAAGAAATGAAACTTGAAAACTTAATTGAATTAATCCAGTAGTATTTCCGTGATGCGCACACAGCTGCAAACATCTGACATTTTATTTATATAGACAACTTATTATTTTTCAGAAAGCTGATTGAGGAATTTAAGTTAAAGCTTTTGTCAAAGGAAAAGGAGAAATATCCTACTGGAATTCATTGGATAATACAATTCTGTATATAATATTACACATTACCATTTTACGTACTATTGTATGGTATGGTAATTATTTCAAACGTAGTACCAACAAAAATTTACATGTTAGATGTTACTCGGCAGTAAAGGTCGAAAGGTTCCCATTTCCTAATGCATTTAATGTATTGTGTCTGGGGCAATGTCCGTCTTATACAGTTACGAATTTTTGACGTCGTTTTTGAAGAGAAAACTCTTTTAGAACCGTTGATATTTGAAACTCGATAAACGAAAAAGTTACAATTAAAAAGGCAAACATAGATCTATATCTACAGGATTTAGGCGCTGCGCAAACATTAAATAAATGATGAATCGCACCATCTCCATCACAGTTAGCTACCGTGGGAAAATCTTTGTTTCAGAGAGCACGAGGGATCTGTGTCAGAAAACATCTGGCTGCCGAGCTTCAGCACGTCGAGCAAGTATTGCAAGACAACAAGCTTCAGGTCCCGCGCCTACGTCACAGTGACAGTTTTATAATGTATGAATATCTGTCTCTATATTTATTTATTTATTTATTTTTATTTATACTCTTTATTGCACACAAAATACACGCAACACAGCAAACTTAAATTTATAAATTGATGTACAATTAGGTGGCCTTATCGCTAAATAGCGATCTCTTCCAGGCAAACCTTGATGAAGGAGATAATTTTTATATAAAAATATAGAAGTGTGCATAAATAGCAGATAAACAAGTATATATTAATAGTACAAGGTATATATAGTATATAAGACAATGCAATAATCATATACATAATATTATATATACATATACACATAAACACACAAATACATATATACATACTCACATACATATACACATATACCTACATATACATACATAGAATACATACATATTTATAAATATTTTTGTAATACATTATAACTATATATCATATACATTAACCTTATCAAGAAAAGTAGATATGACAATAAAATATATTAAGTAGAACACATATTTAAATAATAATCTTTAACCATATTTTTGAAAGATTCAATGCTTTGGGCTTTCTTAATTGTTAAAGGAAGCGAGTTCCATAATTTGATTGCTTTGACACAAAAGGAGGAATGAAAAAATTTTGAGTTGTGAGCAGGCATATGCAATATAAGTTTATCAGCTATTCTGGAATGATCTTTATCTGCGCCCATGAACTCAAATTTTTCTTTAAGATAACTCGGTGTTTTAGGATCAAATAGTACACAGTACAGTAGAGATAGAATATGTGTATTCCGGCGAAGTCTGATAGGGAGCCACTTGAGCTTAATACGGTACTCGGAAACGTGATCATATTTGCGAAGGCCAAATATGAACCTAATAGCGAAATTCTGAAGACGCTCAAGTTTATTTAATTGATCCTCAGTAAGATTGGAGTAGCATGCATCAGCATAATCAAGGATAGGGAGTAACAAGGACTGTGCCAGTAAAATTCTAGTAGGAATGGGAAGCGAGTTACGCAAACGTCTTAAATAAGATGCTGCCGCAAACATCTTTCTGCTGGACTCCTTAATATGCAGGGACCAAGAAAGATTCTGATCAATATATAATCCTAGGTTTTTTACAGATTTACTAAAAGGTATCACAACACCATCAACAACAATAGGTGGAAGTCTATATTTATCTGGGGTTGGATTTAAAATCGTTTGGCAGGAATTTGGGGGAGTAAGGTATTTTATTTGATAGACGTTTGGTCCACGATTATAATAATACCACTAACATTAAAAGGTAATGCACTGTTATCGAATAAATAAATAAAAACTATTATAACCTAAAACGCGTAAAACATGGAAAAATGTATGCAATATTACTGTGAAAGCTGGATAGCATACAGAATTTTGTGTAAGTGCGACAAGGACGTAAGATTAGTGTCATATTATTCTACTGTTTATACTCTCTGTCAAGTGTCAAATAAGAAATTATTATAATATTATACTGTTTTATTTCAAAATTGTTTAAAACTGCCCAGAAATACTTGTACACGCAGATATACTTTTATTTGTAATAAGTTAGAAGTATGTGGCGGGAGCGAAGGCAACCTGGCTTTATAGATAAGATATCTGATCTGATCGAATCTGTACTAAAATTGAATTAGCACGCCCCGAATCCACTTAGTCTTATCTGCCCTACTCCTAGAGTGTTTTTGTAAAGCCGTAGGCGCGGAACGCAAGATTACGCTACGCAAGGGCGAAGGGGCTGTACTCCCTGATGCGCCGAAGCCGTTGTAGAAGTAACATTGAGTAAATATTCCTGTGTAAAAAAGTGAGGTTATGATTAAAAAAAACCCATTACTCATAAACTATACTTTTCCGCAAGGAGGAAATGGTAGAGGGGTTTTCCCTGATAGGGCACACTCCTGCTCCCCTCTTCCCCCCTCGTGCCGGAGACGATAAATGTTATCATTTTGAGGTTAGGTCTATGGGATTTTGATTTTTCTCAAGAACAGTGTATTACCTTTTAATGGGAGTGGTGTCGGGAGTAAGGGGACACTCACCCCCTCCCCTCCCCTCACTCCCTGCCCCCCTTCTGCCAAATGATTCTGAATTTCAACCTTTATCTATATTTATCTAAAGTATTGAAACTTAAATTTTGAAGTCTTATTATAACAATATTTTATTTAGTACTGGTACAAATCATATGGAAATGACTTCTTTTAATAAAATTGTTTTTATTCTACTTTTTCTTTTATACTTCTCAAGAAAATATTTGCTGCAAATTGTTGAGTTCTTCTTTGCATTACAACTAACCCGCCCAGTGAACCTTAACCATTTTTTCTAATCATAAAACCCGGAGGGACTCTGTTTGACAAACGGCAAAATAAAATTACATTTTAGAACGCAAGCCGAGGATTTATTTTCTTGTTGTGTAGGCAAGTCTATCGATTCATTATAAACATTCAAGATAAATATCGACATTAATTTTGATATAGTTGAGTCAGTCCCTAACGTAAATGTAAAATATTTTGTATAAAAATGTATTTACCAAATTCATGCTAACTATCAACAACGTGACTTTTTTCTTTGTAAAATATCAAAATTAACAAAATAATTGAAAACGTTCTCTATTTTAAACAGTATATAACATAAATATTAAACAAAAATAAACGTTTCATAACATTGACGACGTCTTGTGAAATGTGCAATTATCAGGATTATTTCTATTGTTAACACCATAATCACTCACTGAACAAGTAAGCATTTTGGAAAAAGTTACTTACTAAAAATTACCACTATTACACACACAGACACTCACGCCTGTCACCCTTGAGAGGGTAGGCAGAGACTACGGACTTCCATTTGGCGCGACCCTGACACACCTCTCTCGCCTCCTTTACATCCATACACGCTCCTCGGTTAAGGGTACTCCTAATCTGGCCCATTTTTAATGTATCGCCGATTTGGTCGATAAACCTTCGTCTAGGGCGTCCCTTCTCGACCCTGCCGTTCACTTCTGCAATATAAATTTGCTTTGTCACTCTTTCCTCGTTCATTATTTTTACATGACCAAACCACCGAAGCATTCTTTTCTTAATCCTTGTCATAACGTCATCTTGCAAACCACTCTTTTCTCTTATCATACTATTTCTCACCCTGTCATTCAGATTTAGCCGTAGCATACTCCTTAAGGACCGCATTTCTACAGCATTTATTCTACTCTCATGCTTCTTCTGCCAGACCCAACTTTCACTACCATAGATTAAAGTAGGGACTAACACGGCATTATGAATTGCCATACGTGCCTTATTGGACACATTCTGACTCCTCATAATAGCGTGTAGAGCCCCATTCACTCTATTTCCTGCGTTCACTCGTCGTTCTATATCCTTATCATAACTACCATCCCTGCTAAATAAACATCCCAAATATACAAACTCATCCACTTGCTCAATCAACTCCCCTTCTATTCTTATTTCGCATAACGTTTTACTCTCTTCTCTTTCAAAAACCATCACTTTCGTCTTACTTGCGTTCACTTTTATACCCCTTTCTTTCAATGACCAGTTCATTAAAGTAACCATCATTTGCAACTCGGCCGCCGACGATGCAAATATGACTTGATCATCGGCGTACAAAAGGCATTTGACGGTTAACTCACGCATTCTCAACCCACATTCTTCAACTTTCAAAGTTTGCAAACAACTGTCCATAAATAGGTTAAACAGCCACGGGGAAGCCACACATCCCTGTTTGACACCTTTATGAATACCAAACCAGTCCGAGTAGACAACGTTGATCCTGACACAAGCACTAGAGTCCCTATAAATATACCTTAATGCCTATATCAAGCCAGCGCTCAACCCAAATGAGTTCAGTGCTTGCCATAACACATTCCTGTCCACTCTGTCATAAGCCTTTTCCAAGTCCATGAACGAACAAAAATCTTTCTGGTTTTTGGCCAAAAACTTCTCCGCAATCATGCGAATGGAAAATACTTGATCCGTACACCCCATCCCCTTTCTAAATCCAGCTTACATATCCCAAATTTTTCCATCAGTTTCTTCCATGACTCTTTCAATTAACACCTTAGGATACAGTTTACCCACAATGCTAAGCAAGCTGATACCACGGTAGTTTTTACAGTCCTGCTGCGAGCCCTATCTCTTATATATTGGGACTATAACGGCTTTGCACCAGTCTTCCGGTACCCGCTTCAGTTTCCAACATAAATTAAACAAGGTGCCCAGCAGGCCTGCAACCACACCCTCTCCAGCCCTTGCCCTTGCATTTCGAGTGATATTCTATCATATCCGGCTGCCTTACCTGCTTTCATACTTTTCATTGCTTTCATTATTTCATCTACACTTATCTTCCTACCTCTCTCCACTTCTTCCGGAATTTCTATTTCGCTTACTTCAGACGACTCTTCCCTCTTAAACACGCTTTCAAAGTATTCCTTCCATCTCTTTAAATTCGAAACTTCGTCCATTCAGCCATTCTCGTCTCGTATAGCATTCATTCTAGGCTGTTTTGAATTTCCCCTGGCAGTTCTTACGAGCTTCCAGAATATTTTAATATTTTCCTGGAAGTTATCAGATATCCTTCTACATTCTTATCTATCCTTTCTTGCTTTTTCCTTTCAACAACTTGTTTTACTCTCTTATTTATACGTCTAAAGTCTACCTTTTTTCTTTCAATCTCATCATTCATACTGCCAGAATTACCAGGTTCGGTTGCTAGTAAATCTAGGCATGCTCTCTTTATTGCTTCAACTTCCATCCGTACTTCATCATCCCACCACAACGTGTTACTTTTCCTTTCATTCTTTCTCTTACTTACACCACATACATTGGTGGCTGCATCCACCAAAACTTTCTTAATATTATTCCATACATAATTCATTCAACCCACTTATATTTTCCCTCAGTCTGCATTTATACTTCTCTTTCACACCTTCATATTGTAACCTTACATTCTTAAATTCTTATACGCTGTATCGCAGTGGTAGACACAGATGTCCGATGCCGCCAACGCCTGAATAGACCATTAATTTGGCAAGACCAAGTAATGATCCGTCCCTACGTTGGACCCCCGGTAAACCCTTGTATCTACCACTGCGCTCCTCATTCTTTCATCCACAATTATGAAATCTATCATGCTTCAACCATCCCCTCTTTCCCATGTATACATGTGAATCCTCTTATGGCGAAAGAAAGTGTTCACCACAAAAAGATTATTTTCCACACATACGGTGAGGAGGCCAAACGTTCCTAATATTCTTTCATAACCAGACCTCTTCACCTCAACCCTTCCATTAAAATCTCCTAAAATTCCATTAAAATCTCCTAATATTTTCATTTTCCTTACATTTCATCAACACCAGCCTTACCATGTCCCAAAATTGCTCTCGGATATAAGTGGGCTTAGACATATCTGGGGCGTACACCCCTAGCACAAACAACTTCTTTAAGCCCACTTTCATTCGTATCCACAGCAGCCTTGGGCTTACACATTCATACTCTTTCACACATTGACCCATTCTTTCTGAAAGGATGACACTGACTCCCTGGCATGCCCGTTCGTTCTCGTCTACACCAGACCAGTAAGCGGTATACATGCCATGTGCAGTGTCATCTCTTCCCTTTCGTTTCGTCTCGTTTACACATAACACATCTATTCCTCTATCATTCATCATTTCGCATACTTCATCCATCTTATCATTCATTGCTCCACATACATTCATCGTAGCCAAACGGGCCTCCGTAATACACTTTTCGCCCGTCCGGGAGACAGGACGTGACGGGTGGTGAACCTCATCGCCGATTTTTCTCCCGGAGATTCTTCGCACCCCTGCCCCATTAAAAGGGCGCCGGGAACTCGGGGCCATTTCTTTTAATTCTTGGCTCATGGTGCGAACTAAGGGGTGGTAGATTTTACGCCGCTACCATACGGCGAGGAGCCGAGTCTATCCTATCGGCTTTGTTGGCTTTGTCGCTCGTTTAACACCACCCGGGGGACACGTGTAGGGTGGACCTAGGATTAGCTGGTCGAAGCCTACGGACGCGAGCGACTCATCCCCCAAACTTACACTTTAAAAAATTACAAAATATCTAGGAGCTATTTCTTGCGCGCAGAATTGTGCCGATCTGTCATTCAAAATCGGTTACAGAGTCATGAGATTTGGTATCCTTTTCTATCTTGCATTTTTGCCATAAGGAATTTTCTTCTCCCTTCACACCATGTTGCTCTATACGCCAGTATATTCTAAATCTATGCATGGATTTATGAAAGCGGCAGCTGTTCGTACACGACCGACATCCATATTGAACGGTCAAACAGCAGCGCTTTGTACGCTTGGAACACTTGGAACATTTGGAACGCGTTCCATGGAACGTAAATAATTGCCTGAGATGTATCCATAATTGCTTCAGAAATAGCAGCTGGTGACATGATTACTGAAAACTTCATGTTTTCAATACTTAGTTTGTTTGTTTGTTTCAGTAGCGAGATATTGCAACGTTGCTCCTAGCTTTTCTTCGTGACTCGTAAGTTACAGTTTTTTGCATACATGTATTTTGTTTTTTAGATATGGTGTTACCAATATTAGAAACTTATCAAAACAAGCCTCTTTCATGTGAAAATAATTTTCATAGTCTTTATCTTCTTTTGAAACCCGTATGTCAGTCAATAAATTAATATGGGTATAGAAATCCCTTTTCAAAAGCCAGTCTTTTACCCAGCGCCTTCTTCTTATAAGTTTTTTTACACAAAATTGCAACCAAAATTACAGCACAGGCCTTTTCTTATTAATATCCATCCTTACCCTCTGAAAATTTGGGTTTGACTGACATCAGTCAGCATGAGCGTGTAATGTCGAAATGATTCTATCATTCAAACATCAATCATGATTGATCGAACTGATTGACGCGTGCCTAGGCGCGTAATGGCCGTCTTACATTATTCCATTCTTAACTGAAAATTTTGGGCGGCTTTATCAATCTCTATCTCTAGTTGGTCTATAACTTTTCTACTTGTCTAATTAAGATAATGAATCATAATAATTACAATAGTTACTGATTATAGGATGAAGTAGCTATGGGCCGGCCATATAGATCGAAAAATCACAACATATGGGGAAAAAGGTTTTCGATGCGAAGTTTAGAGCCCCCCTTCCACCAGATGATGGAACGACGACCTAGTAAGCGATGCAGGTGGTCGATGGATGCAGTAGTTCAGGACCGTGCTGTGACATTCCTTGAGCAAAGCCTATGCTCAGCAGTGGACTTGTGAAGGGCTGTAATGATGGTAACGACAGTTGCTAAAGTGAATCATAATTTGTATGTAAATTTACTATAATTTATAGTAATAACAATTTAATATTAACATCAAATTTGAAAATAATGGGAATAGTATTTGAAATAATTAAGTAAATTTTTAACAAAATACATTCACTGTCCCGTGAGTCATATACAGGGTTATTTTGCAATAACCGGCCAAATTTGCAGAGAGGGTTCAGAATAATAATAATAATAATGTCCTCCAGACCGAATTTCGGCCACGGCGGCCAGTCTCAACGGAGACTAGCCATCGGCGCAGGACAGGATTATAGTGCACAAGTGTATGCGCAAACACAGGTGCACTCTTTATTCCCTCACTCTCATAGCCCGATGGGACGGTAAATCGACACGACCGGAGAGAGATCAGGCGCAGGACCAACGGTTTTACGTGGTTTCCGAGGCACGGGGGTGAAATACCGCCAACTTCCTGACTCCGGGCAGCTACTGAGAATTTCTTGATGGAAAAACTCAATAACTGATTTGTTTTTTGCCCGACCCGGGATTCGAACCTTGGACCTTATGATCAGCAGTCGCACTACTAAAACCACTAGACCAACGAGGCAGTCAGTCAGGCAGAGGGTTCAGAATAATTAACATAGGCAAACAGTGAAGAAAAATTCATTAAAAAAAATCTCAATAATTTTGTCCTTTTTATCTTTTAATTTCAAAATGAGTGGTAATGAATTATTTCACATTCGTAAGGGTCGATCGGTAGGCAAAAACGTTGCCCATAAATTTGGGATAATCTCAAATAAAAGTAGAAGCCTTATTTACTCGTATTTTAAAAAACTACATTAACGGTATATCATTATATCATCTATACTTATAATAAAGCTGTAGAGAGGTCAATTCTGTACATGAAATATATTTACAAAATAACTATAAGGGGGTGATTAGTGATCGATACTGATGCCAAAAATGCAAACAGTAAAATTTATGTCTGTCTGTCTGTCTGTATGTTCGTTATAGAAACAAAAACTACTCGACGGATTTTAACGAAACTTGGTACAATAATTTTCATACTCCTGGGCAGGTTATACTATACTTTTCATCACGCTACGATCAATAGGAGCAGGGCAGTGAAGGTAAATGTTAGGGAAACGGGAGAAATTACTCCATTTTTTAAGCTTCCGTCGCGTGTGCAGCCTTAATGGTTAAGCTACACAGAAATCATGTATAACGGAATTATTCTCCTTAAAATTATTTAAAAAATATCCCATGACAGTATATGTCTATCTTTTATGGTTGACTCACAATAACACGTGTAACTCCCGATAGCTTAGCAGTTCGGAGCTTTCTGATTATATTTGTCTACTCTTACGTTTATAACACTCTCACTCATCTCTAATTAAAAAAAGTTAACATTATTATCTATTCAATAAAAAAGAATCATAGAAATCGGTATAGAAACACCAAAGTTATACATGAAATACGCTAATAAGCCATCGCGCGTGAATACTCAATCATGCTATAAGGATTATTTTTGTGTAAGGGTCGCCGCGCTCGACGCGGCTCGCGGCGGTAAGGTATAAAAAGGCGGCGGGTCCGAGTGCGAGCTTTCCCCAACAAGTTCACCGTATTGTGGAATATATCCTCAGCGGTTTTTATCCTCGTCGTCATAAGACCATCGCGGTCTTTTTCGACATAGCTAAAGCCTTTGATAGAGTCTGGCATACAGGCCTTATCTACAAACTGTACAAAATAGGTCTCCCCGATCGTCTAGTACGTCTCGTGGCCTCTTATCTAAAGCATCGTACCTTTCGTTTTAGACACGAAGGAACGCTATCTTCACAGCGCCCCATCAAAGCTGGTGTCCCTCAGGGCTCAGTACTTGCTCCTCTGCTGTACATCCTGTTCACCAACGACATTCCCATCCCGTCGAAAGGTGTTCAGCTCTCCCTCTTCGCAGACGACACTGCTCTCTACTGTAAAGGTATCTCGCTACCTTTCATACGTAACAAGGTTCAAAAGTCAGTTGATGACCTAGGAGCTTGGTTCAAAAAATGGCGCATCGATGTGAACCCGGAGAAGAGCTCCGCCGTTCACTTCGATTATAAACGACGCCGTCTCAAAAACACTCCACCAATACGTATGCTAGGGACCCCTGTCCCCTGGCATACGTCTGCCAAATATTTAGGTGTCACTCTGGACACAAGGCTCAACTTCAGGCCCCACGTCAAAAGAGTAACCCGTCACGCACGTTTTTACCTGAGTAGGCTCAACAGTATGTTGGGCCGACACAGTAATATGTCCCTCAGAAACAAGCGTACTCTTTATAAGGTATGTATACGATCAGTCATGTCCTACGCGGGCCCCATTTTTGCTCACGCTGACCTTAAAATCATTAATGAACTCCAAATAGTTCGAAACCTTTTCTGTCGTCGAGCTGCGAACGCACCTTGGTACGTCCGTAATGCCGACCTTCATCGGGACCTAGAGCTCCCTACAATTCAACAATTTCTTAAAAAAACTCTCTGAGAACTTCTTCAAAGCCTCAGAGTCGCACTCCAATCATCTTATTCGTGAGGCAGCTACTTATGCAGCCCCACTCCCCTCTCGCTATTGCGTCCGCAGGCCGAGAAACTCTCATTCGGACCCGCCAAATAAACTGTCAAACGACCTGAACTGCCTCCTGGCGGCTCAGGCCAACTCTAATTAAAATATTCATAATTATTTTGCCTTCGTAGGCACTCCCTCAGCGGCTCGTAGCCGCCTGCGCCCCCGTTTCCCAAAAGCGGGTCGCTTCCGATACGGCATAAGAAGCTTTAAACAGCTGGTTGCCAGTCCCTAAAGGCGGTTTTTAGCGGGTATCACCTAGGTCCCCCGGTAGGCAGTGAGTCCCGCATAACCAGGACAGACCGGCTGTCGTGATATGCATAATGCATTTTCCGCCTCCCTCTGTGGTAGCCCTTTTCCAAACGCTTCGGGCGAAAAAAAAAAGTGCGAGCTTCATATAATATTTGGCTGTTGATGCGAATAGACGTTCAGAGTGTTCGACCTTATTGACAGACAATAATTGATTTTAACAAACCGTGCTTATCAGCGCGACATTTAGTCTACTCTTACGTTTAATAATTTATTTTTAGATTTATTTGGTTGTTATTTTATAAATTAGGTATTAGTTATTTTGGTAGTGTTTAAATATTTCTTAGTATTAGCTTAATTATAAATAAAACTTTTTTTTTATTTAGCTGTAGTTTTAAATAGGTACCTAGGTATCAAATAGGTTATTTCATTCTATTAGACGTAGTTTAGGTACCTACTTATATATTTTTAAGAATTTAATTTTGGATTTAAGGATTTATTTAGGATTCGTTTTATTATTTAAGTAGGCATTTAGATTTTTATAAGTGTATGGTAGCTATAGTTAGGACCTCTAACGTAGATTATTTTGTTAGGTAACTGAATGCCGTCGATTAAAAATAAAATACACAATGCCACCTAAAAAACGATTATTTATTACGAAGCTAAGAGAATGAGAAATGTGCGTTCTCAAGAATCGGCAGAGGAAAGAGCACATCGGTTAAACTCTATGAGAGTTAGTGCCTCAACTTCTCGAGCCAATGAAAGCTCTCCAGAAAAAGAGATGCGATTAGCAGCTGACAGAGCGCGACGAGCTACATCATGGGCGTCTCAAAGTTCTTCTCAACGAGAGCTAAGGCTTACCATTGACCGAGAACAACATGTGTTATCCCGAGAAACTGAAACTGCTTCACAACGAGAATTGCGGCTCACAGCTGACCGCGAACGGCATACATTATCTCGCGAGTCCGAAACCTACACTGAGAGGGAATTACGTCCCACAACTGATCGCGAACGGCATACATTATCTCGCGAGTCTGAAACCTACACTGAGAGGGCACTCACAGCTGATCGCAAACGGCATGTACTATTCCGTGAGTCCGAAACCTTTACTGAGAGGGAATTACGTCTCACAGCTGATCGCGAACGGCATGTACTATCCCGTGAGTTCGAAACCTACACTGAGAGGGAATTACGTCTCACAGCTGACCGCGAACGGCATACATTATCTCGCGAGTCCGAAACCTACACTGAGAGGGAATTACGTCTCACAGCTGATCGCGAACGTCATATTTTATCTCAAGAATCTGAAACTTTTACTCAATATGAAGACCGTTTGACAAATGATAGGGTGCACCATAATATTATTCGATCTCTTGAAGATTAACATGAGCATGAACAACGACTAGAGCTGGGACGCGAATATTACAATTCTTTGAGACAAGTACGGTTAATAAGTTTGTCTAATGAAAGATTAAGAATTGGAAATATTCGGTCTCTTGAAACGGACGAACAGCGAGAGGCCCGTCTTACTGCAGATTTCGACATAGTCTTAATGACTTAGATGTACACATAGAAGATCAATCTACAAATTCGGTGGCGTGGTCCGTCAAATATAAAAGTGGGTTTGCTTATAACCTCACAATTGATTACAGATCATCTTCTGTAATAGGCGATATGAACGTAGTACGTTCTTTTTGTAATGCTTCAAAGTGGAGTAAGGAGTCGGCTGGTTTCTGTTGTTTTGGAGGTAAAATAAATTTGCCTTCGTTCGAAGATCCACCGGAACCTTTAAAGTCAGTATTTTTAGGGGAACATGTGCAATCTAAACAGTTCTTAGACAATATTCGCACTTATAATAGTGCGTTCCAAATGACATCCTTTGGTGCTCAACAAATTTCAGAAGATCCTTTCATGCCTACTTTTAAGATACAAGGTCAGGTTTATTTAATTTAATATTTAATAGGATCCCTTTTGCCTGAAGACCAACCTAAGTTTCTTCAAATATATTTTGTATCCGACTACAACGAACAGTCGAATATAAGAAATCAATATTTCCCGAATTTAAATACTGAACTTATTTCACAACTTCAGAACATGTTGCATCAGGTTAATTCGTATTAACGGCATTAGAAGCTCTTCCTCAATATGGTGATAACAATTATAAAATTGTTATAAATGCCGACAGGCGTCTAACTCAGGAACACCCTGGGCGTTATAACGTTCCATCCACGAATGAAGTTGCTGTAGTATTGGTCGACCAGGAATGTGGTAGGCGTGATATCGTTATCCGTTCCAGAGACAATCGTTTGCAACGTATTTACGAAACCCACAGGGCTTAGGACAGTTTGCAATATCCTTTGATGTACTCTCGAGGGGAAGATTGTTATAATTTCGCTTTATACCAAACCGATCCGCGTACAGGCGCACCTAATTATAATAAAAAGATGTTATGCCTTTAATTTTATTGTTACCACTTGCAAGTGAGACGGAATAGATTTATATACTTTCAACGTTTTCGTGGCTTATTTTATCAGTTTATTGTTGACATGTACGCAAAAATTGAAACCGAAAGATTAGTTTATATAAGATCTAATGTAAGGCAGCTGCGCGCTGAAGAATACGTGCACCTTCGCGACGCCATGCAGCAAGATAATGATACGGTGAATATGGGCCGTTTAGTTATTTTACCCTCTTCTTTTACTGGTGGTCCACGCTACATGCACGAACGTACTCAAGATGCTTTTTGTTACGTAAGAAAATATGGACGTCCCGACTTATTTATTACTGTAACTACCAATCCCAAGGGGGATGAAATCACTCGGGAGTTTATTGAGGGTCAAGCACCGCATGATCGCCATGATATTATCGCAAGAGTTTTTCATTTAAAATTAAAATCAATGATAGATCTACTTACCAAAGATAACATTTTTGGAGATGAATTGTTCTATATGTATAGTGTTGTGTGGCAAAAACGCGGCTTAAATCACGCACACATCCAGCTTTGGTTAAAAGCTAAGGTTCGACCTAATGATGTAGACAGTTCAATCAGTGCTGAAATTCCAGATCCGATTACAGATCCTGTGTTATACGACATTGTTAAAACTCATATGATACATGGTCCATGTGGTGCATTTAATGGGAATGCTCCTTGCATGCAAGACGGTCGTTGCACTAAAAGATATCCAAAAGCATTAGTGGATGAAACTGTAACAGGACATGATGGATACCCATTATATCGTCACCGTTCAAGAGACAATGGTGGCTTTACTGTTGAAAAGCGAGTGTCGGGACAACAGGTTACTTTAAATAATAGATGGGTCGTTCCGAACTCGCCTGTGATGTCTAGAGCATTTCAAGTTCACATAAATGTTAAAATGTGTAATAGTGTAGAGTCAATAAAATATATTTGTAAGTATATTAACAAGGGCAGTGACCAAGCTACATTTGCGTTGAGAAATGAACATGATGAAGTTACTAGATTTCAGTCAGGCAGATATATCAGCTCTTCAGAAGCTGTGTGGCGGATCTTTAGTTTCAACATTCACCAAAGATATCCACCTGTGACTAATCTGGATGTTCATCTTGAAGGCGGTCAACGTATATATTTCAACGCCGAAAATGTTACAGAACAATTAGAGAACCCTAGACAAACAACTTTATTAGCATTCTTTCGACTTTGGCAAACTGATGATTTTGCAAAATCTCTTTTGTATGAGGAAGTTCCATCGTATTATATCTAGGATAAGCAACGAGGTGTCTTTAATCGTAGACGTCGTGGCATGCCTGTAGATGGCGAGTCAGGTATTTTCAAAGTACATGTTCTTGGTAGAGTGTATACCGTTCATCCTAACAACGCTGACTGTTTCTATTTGCGATTATTATTACATACAGTGCGAGGACCAACATCATTTATAGATTTGAGAAAAGTAGACGATGTTGTTTATCCAACTTATCATGCAGCTTGCCAAGCGCGTCGTTTGCTTGAAAATTATCAGCATTGGGATGACGCTTTAGCAGAATCCTTTGTTAGTGATAATCCACGACGGTTACGCCATTTATTTGTAACATTACTCACATTTTGTAATTTGTCATATGTTTTACAATTATGGGAAAAATATAAAGAAAAATTTGCAGAAGACTTTCTTCGGAATATATCTCACAATGATGAAGGCGCAACTAATAATAATTTCCGTGATCTTGCCATAAATCTGTGCTTATTAGTTCTTCAAGAAGACTTAACAGCAGTAGGCAGTAAATCACTCTGTGAATATGGTTTGCCAACACCAACCTTAGTCGGAGAGTTTACCAATAGGGAATATTCTGCAGATATTAGTTACAACTCAATGGAACTGCTGGCAACATTAGAAAACGGTGTCCCAATGATGACTGCAGAACAACGTTCAGTCTATGATCGCGTGTGTGAGTGTTCAGAATAATTTGGGAACAATATGGTTTTTAGATGCACCTGGAGGAACTGGGAAAACCTTTTTGACTAAATTAATATTAGCTTATGTTCGATATCATGATATGTATCGAATCAGCGTAAAATTGCTCTTGCCGTGGCTTCATCAGGTATAGCTGCAACATTGCTACCAGGAGGTAAAACTGCTCACACTTTGTTTAAAATACCAATTTATTTAGATCGCACGGAAAGCCCAACCTGTAGTATTTCAAGAAATAGCGACAAAGCTAAGGTATTACGTGAGTGTAATTTAATCAATGGGATGATTGTACAATGGCCAACCGAAAAGGAGTAGAAGCGGTAGACAGAACTTTAAGGGATATAAGAAAAAATGATCGACCAATGGGCGGTATCACGGTTTTATTTTGTGGTGATTTCCGACAAACCTTACCGGTAATACCACAGGGAACCCAAGCTGATGAGGTTAGGGCTTGCCTAAAAAGCTCTTATTTGTGGCGTGATATACAATCGGTACATTTGATTATAAACATGCGAGTGAGAACTGGAGATAACCCGGATGATCGCCAATTTTCTGATAAATTATTAAAGATTGGGGAAGGTACCTATCGACAACTACACCAAGGAAAACTTATTCTGACGCCTGAGTTATGTTGTATGGTGCAATCCCAACCACATCTTATATCGTCGGTTTACGGTGACGTAACAATTATTATATTAAATAGGGACAATTTTTGGCTATGCGAAAGATCCATTTTAACTCCTCGCAGGCATCTGAGATTAAAAACAAAATACTGTCGAATATACAGGGGGAAAGCAAAGTTTATAGCTCAATAAATAGAATGGTCGATGAACAAGAAGCTACTAATTACCCGATAGAATTTTTAAATTCTTTAAATGTGCCCGGACTTCCTTCTCATGAAATTCGTTTAAAAATTGGCATTCCGATTATTCTGCTCCGAAATTTAAGACCACCACAACTTTGCAATGGAACTCGGCTAAAAGTAACCCAGTTGCAACAAAATATAATCGAGGCTCAAATTTTAACAGGTTGCGGTGCAGGAGAAACCGTCTTTATTCCCAGAATTCCCATGATACCAAATAATTTTCCATTCCAATTTAAAAGAACGCAATTCCCAGTATCATTGTGTGTGCAATGACAATTAATAAGGCTCAAGGGTAGACTTTCCGTGTTGCTGGAGTAGATCTCGGTGTCAGTTGTTTCTCGCATGATTAGTTGTACGTCGCTCTTTCCCGGGTTAGCAGTTCTAGAAATCTTTATGTTCACGTTCCGGACGGGTCAACTTTCAACATAGTTTACCCGGAAGCTTTGCACTGAAGTATTTTTGTTCTATAAGTACTTAAGCCTCATGTGAACGTGATCTAAACAATATTACCAATATATTCACTTAATAACACACAAGGAGTTACACTCCACCCAAAGCCCAGCGACACTATAACATATATAGGAATTACGTCTTAGCAAAAGTTGTTTAGTCTGATGGACATTCCTGTTGACTTACAAAAATGAAAGATCTAGAACGTCTCGAATCGTCTCGCGAATCACGTTGTTTTCCCGTTCCCGGGCTCTTAGAATTCAACATCAGACGTTTCAGATCTTCGATTTTGACGACCCCGTTGTCGCTGGCATAAGCAACAGGATCTGCGTACGAAGTCGCGGGCAGAAGCTAGTTTATAATATTTGAGCTTAACTTTAAAATTTGGCTGCTCTTTGAAAAATAACCCTGTACCTATAAACATTTTGATTACAATGTAAGTGTTACAACTATTGTCTTTTTCGCGGAAAGGGAAATTGTTACGTAAAAATACGACTTAAGAGAAACCATCACGCCGTTTCATTTTGTGGATGCCGTAAGATGCAACTATCAAAAATGGCAGAAAATTCTTATGGCTTCAATTTACGCCAGATGTAAAATAACCCCACCGGCGACAGGCAGCAGTGTTAAAGGTGCAAGTAAGATGTCTGCTGCTGCAATCGTTAGTCCGCGTAACGATTAAAACAAATCCTCGCATAGTCCTCTTTTACGTGCTGTAGAAAAGTAATATTTACGAAAACGTCGCGTTAAGCGATTGAAAGGGCGGCATTGATTTTGCTCGATTCGTCTATGAGTTGAAAACTTTGCGGAGTTTTTCCAATATCTTTATTTTAACGTTATCGAAACTTTCGGTAGCTTTTTTATGTGTGTAGCACGAATGGGAAGGGAGGACCACGCTCTTATAGAATGGCAGCGTAACTATTTATTAAATCTGTCACTGAGGTAGTACTTTACTTCAGGGTATAGTACTCTTCCAGTTCCACTAGTCTATACCGTAGAGAAGAAAGACAATCTTTTAAGTTAACAGTGGTAGAGCCACGCGGCAGCTTTTGCTGTCGCACGGATGGGCCGGCTCGAACCGGGGTGGTACCACGACCTCACAGAATACCAGCGTGAAGTAGAGGTTTACCTCTGCGTTTCGCTTGGTGAGTGCAGGTGGCCTGAGGCTCTTTTTACTGGAAATGAGGCATTCCATCTTAGTCCTCACGGGTGACAACGCATCTGCATTTTGATTCGCAAACGAGGATAGATGTAGATGTCTATGGGCCGCAGCAGCCACTTGCGATCGGGTGGACTGTGTGCTCGTTTGTCACCCTTATACTAATATAAAAAAAAGTTTCGTTTTCTTTCGCGTTCTTAGGGTTTTTGCCCTTAACTGATTGCGCTGTGGAAATACACCGCCAATCATCAACACCGAGCAGTAGTGCCCGTCTAATTTAAATAGAAAAGTTATGTAACACAAATGTAATAAATAGTAATGTTACTTACATTCATTGTAATATAATGTTGCAGGACTATTGACGCCTCACACTCTAAATTTCCCAATATTCCTCGGGAACATTTCGTTAAGTGCTAGACTTATGTCTTGGAAATAGTAGTACTATTTTGCAAAGCAGTCTCATAGAGAATTGAGTGCTAAAAAGAAACTTATATTATTATATAATATTATATTTTTATTGGAGTTCTCAGCAAGTAACTTCTCCGCGTTACATATCGACATACCTACATACTCACCTCCACCTACATCTAGAAGTTAAGACTATATTGTCCTCTAAAAAGTTTGGGGTGCTTAGTAACACTGGACAGGATTTCATGCTAGTCCACCTCTTGCAACTTTACAAGGTGAAAATGCGCTCTCACATGGAATTTCCGTTCTTATTTCTGCGTCAGGGAACCTCTGTAATTCCCTTAGTTTGAAAGGTATCATGATTTGAATGCATACAAAGAAGAGTGCCTCGCAATTGTCAACGACTAAATTCGTTATCCTTTTAATCGGCATGAGGCAAACAGCGCTAAGACAACGTGTGTATAGAGAAGAATAAATGGGCCAACTTCAGAATGCGAAATTATTTTATTGTCTTCAATTCTTTAAAGTCAGCTCATGCGACTTTTTATTAAAAGTGAATTTTCTATCCCTTTGAGTTAACGAAGGAATATTACAATCTCAATATCGTCTATACAGTTCCATCAAAGGCTGCACCCCTGTTCTAAAGCTTCTGGCTGCTAACCAGAGGATTTTCTGTATCTTTTGTGGATCTTGAGAAAGCATTTGTTAAGGTTGTAAGGAAGAAAATGTGGGAACTTTTGCCAGGGTATGGTGTGGATGGTCGATTGCTAAGGGCTGTGCAGTCACTTTACTGTGACTGTAAAGCCTGTGTGCGGGTAGGGCATTACCTGTCACCCATGTTTGGCGTCCAAACGGGCGTAAAACAGAGTTGTATCATGTCTTCCTGGCTGTTCATACTGTATCTCGACAGCTGTTTACAGAAGCTGAAAGATATCTGTTTGGGTGTGAAATTGGGTGACATTAAAGTAAATTGTCTGCTGTATGCTGATGATGCAGTGCTTATTGCACCATCAGAGGAACTGCAGGCATTAGTCACGTGTATGAAAGAGGAATGTGAAATTAAAGGTCTCCGCTTGAATGCTAATAAAACTAAGGTTCTGGTATTTGAAAGGGACGAAGAGAGAACGAAGTGTGAAATATGAGTAAATCAGGAATGTCTAGAACAGGTAAATGAAATTGTATACTTGGGGAGTGCTTTTAGCCGGGATGGAAGATGTGATTTAGATGTGGACAGGCGTGTCGCTGCCGGGAACAAAGTCAATGGTGCCCTGACTGCGTTAGTTAAAAGGCAAGGCGTAGTGAAGAGTGCACGCCTTGCAATACATAACGCAGTGTTGGTACCGACTTTTTTATATGGCAGCGAAACCTGGGTATGCCAGAAGAAGCCTAAAAGCAAGTTGAATGCAGTGGAGATGCGATCTCTTCGTAAAATGTGCGGCGTTACCATGGCCGACCGAAAGCGAAACAAAGAGATTCGCAATATGGCAGGTTTGAAAGATGACCTTATCACAAAAATTGATAGGGGCGTGCTTCGATGGTTTGGGCACGTTGAGCGAATGAGTGAAGACCGAATGGTGAAGAAAATATATAGCGCGAAAGTTACGACGGTAGACCGAGACTAACTTTCAAAGACCATGTGAGCAAATTGCTCAAAAAGGGGAGGGTCAAGAGTACTCGGATACCTAGACGTGCATGTATGAAGAAGATAATGAATCTGAAAGAAGCGAAAGAGGTATGTAAGGATCGTGACACTTGGCGATCTGTTCTCTCTGGCTACCCCGTTAGGGATTGTGCGTGAAGATAAGTAAGTAAGTAAGTACCCCTGTTCTACCATGCACAACCTTCCTTTAAGAAAAAAGTCTATTCTGAAAAGTCGGTAATGCAACTGATTCGGTGTTACAGATCTTTATAGCGTTCAGATGTTCGAGCGGTGATAATGGTGGTCATCCAACATTCATGTCGCATGTTCGTTTACCTCCTTTTCTTTAAAAAGAAATTTCTCGCCTAACCTGGTCACCAAGTCAGTAAACCTATGCACAATACATGTATGTATATATGTGAAACCTCATAATATTGCGTATGCACCTATGCCTTTACCGTATATGTTTCAATGTTGTAAAATATTTCAATGTTACTCAACATATAAAGTCTATAATTATTATATTTGTACTGTTTTGACACATAAAATATTTTTTGTCTTTTAATAAGCCAGGGTATGACTACTATCCCACCTGGTGGCAAGCGGTGATGAAGCCCTAGATGGTAATCGGACTGTCTTAGCGTAACAAGAGCCTATTCACTCTTGACGGCACTCAGTTGTTACCGGGTGGAAATAGACACACCGCTAAATTATTTGATTCCTTTACTGTGCTCTTTACGAAAGATGATATTAACCGTTTGCTTTCAATTCCTGTAAAATTGACAGCAATAGGGTGGAAGCACGTGGACCGTCTGGTTGTCCGATGGGTGGGAGGAATAAAATTACGTAATTTCTGCGCGCACTCTCTGGAATAAATACTGTAGGAAAAGATTTATTTCCACCAAATCAAGATTACCAACAATCCTTTTAGCACGCCTTTCCACTGCTATGAACCCTGTATGAAAACTGTGTTAAGTGGTATATTTCACAAGCAGAATCATCAAGGTGATCATTAGACAATTCATTGTTCCTTCAAAAATCATAAACACAATAACTATACAGAGCCCATGCGATGTTGGAGTGATAGTATACCGCATTTTTAATTTAAAGCATGGACTCTAATTATAATATTTAAAAATTCATTTAAGCGAAGTGTATCGTTAATTTTGTTTAAATTTATTTCATTTATTTACCAATATCCAAACAGTTCACGCGCGTAAGTTTTAATTGGGAGTTCAATCTAGCTGAAAACTTGACAGCACATTGACGCTCACAGGTACTTGAATAATGTAGCACACTCTTTTACTCTTTTTTTTGTAAGTAAAGACTAGAAATGAGTTGGGGGTGACTCGAACTTTAGGTCTAGCCAGTTTGAATAGCCTATCGTGTAGAGGATGTCATGGGAGTCATGGTTCAATAGGGGCAAAAAGTTCTCATTACTCTCCTAGGGGGCCAAATTTTTTGGCCAAATGGCCAAAAACCAAAATATTCAAAATTCTTATTTCGGCTATAACTCCGCCTCCTTCGGAGGTTCTTACACAGTCTTTACTTCCCGCATCCCACTTGTTCTAATGCAATAAACGTATTGTGACATTGTGTGTAACTTTAGACGTTCCACTTTCATTTTATTTTAGTGTTTTAAAGAACTTTTATGTCGCTTATTATTACGAGTTTTAAATTAAAAGCGATAAGTGTAAACTCTCTGGTAAGTAAATCAAATTTTCAGACTTCGACGATTCAATTGTGTATAACGGGGTTTCGAAATAACTTTGTTATATTAACATAAGTATGTTTTATATATTTAATATTTAGAAACTAATGTTACTAACGTTCTTCAGATTGCGGTAAAAAATTTCGACTTATTGCTTTCACTTGCGCGAAGGTTATAGGCATAGTACAATTAACTTACACTAGGTGGCGCGTGTATCTTACAGTCATATAATATATCATTAAATAAATTTATTATCCTTAATAACGAAACAATATAACTCTTCCAAATTTAAAACCACATTTTCGCAATTATTTCTTCTGCGGCAGCAACGCGCCGGGTACCAGCTAGTGGAAAATTTATATACACCATTTGAAAAAAGTTTCCATTTTTATACACATCGGATTCTTTTCTTTCTTTTTCCTTTTTAGTTTTCTATTAAGTCTAATATATTTAATTTTCTGTTAAAAAAATCTAGTAATAGAAGGAATAATAAATGTTTTCTTGCACTCCTGTAATTTTTTGAAAAGTTGAGGTTTGCCCCTTTGCAGCGTCAACAACTATTTGGTACCGCAAATATAAATAATGCTCAGCTATCATTACTTCGGTGTAAATACTTATTTACATATCTTCTAACACTTTTCTTTATTCTTCCAGGCACGTAGAGATGGGTACCTTAATAAAAAACATAACAGTATACTACGACATCGTGAACAATGAACTTGCAGGTAAGAAACTCTAGAAGTCGCTTTAATTATCACCTTATGAATATTAAATAGGAATGATTAGCGTTGTAAACGGGTCATGAATCGTCGTTTTTTGTCTACGGATTATTATAAGTGCCTAGACATTGTAATGGGTTAACATTATTAGGCGTTTGCTGCTGCCATAGAAATGTATAGATTAAAAGTAGATTTGAATCCTGGTAAAAGTAAAATATTTTTTAAATGTTAGAAAATGTCATAGTTGGGAATACACGTACACGGCATGTATATATATATATATATGATATTTATTCGCCTACCACGACATCATCTTTGTAAAAACTACACAAAATAAGAAACAACTGCTGTCGCCAACTCGCTTGCCAAGCGTGCCAACTATATCATAACACCCCCCTCCCTTCATGAGTCAATGTATGGGAGAGAGAGAGGCCAAATGAAAATTAAAATGAAAGAATTAATCATCAGTAATCTAAATGGAGTAAGACATGCAGGAAGCATGCACATTTTATACGTGGTAGAGCGATGCTGCAGCCATGATCAGCCATGATGAGATGTGGCTCAGAACCGTGCTTTGTGGTATTCCTTGGGGGAGGCCTATGTTCAGCGAAATGCAGGGCAACCCCCCACTAAATTAAAAGACCACATCTTACCGTCAGTCTGAGCAAGATTAGAATGGCTCTCCAGCACCTTAAAAATGGCAAGGCCCCAGGCGAGGATGGTATTACAGCGGAGCTTCTGAAAGCGCGTGGAAAACCGGTACTTGAAGTCCTTCATGGTGGCTTTACACCGGAGGCGTGGAGCAGAAGTGCGGTGGTCTTGTTCTTCAAGAAAGGAGACAACGTTCTCTTGAAGAATTACAGACCGATTTCCCTTCTGAGCCGCATCTACGTGCTGTTTTTGAGAGTCATTAAGAATCGTATTGCACGCAGACTTGACGACTTCCAGCCTCCCAAACAAGCTGGTTTCCGAAAATGCTTTAGCACCATAGACCACATACATACCCTTCGGCAAATTGTACAGAAGTCCGAGGAGTACAATTTGCTACTATGTCTGGTGTATGTGGACTATGAGAAAGCCTTTGATTCCGTCGAAATTTGGGCGGTGCTGCAGTTCCTCCAGCGGTGCCAAGTTGACTGTCGGTATATCGAAGTGTTGAAGTGCTTATACAGTAGGGCTACGATGGCTATCCGAGTACAGGATCAGAGTACGAAACCTATCCAATTGCAGAGAGGTGTAAAACAGGGTGACGTTATATCCCCGAAACTCTTCACCGCTGCATTGGAAGACGTTTTCAAGCTTCTGAACTGGAAAGGATACGGTATTAACATCAATGGCGAGTACATCACTCACCTTCGATTTGCCGACGATATAGTCCTTATGGCAGAATCACTGGAGGACCTAACCACTATGCTCAATGACCTCAATAGTGCTTCCCAACGGATAGGTCTTAAGATGAACATGGACAAAAAAATCATGTTTAATGTCCATGTCACACCTATGCCGGTAGTTGTTGGGAGCACTAAGCTCGAAGTTGTTGACGAGTATGTTTACCTGGGACAAATAGTCCGATTAGGTAAGTCGAACTTCGACCGAGAGGTCAATCGACGAATTCAACTCGGTTGGGCAGCGTTCGGGAAATTACGGCACATCTTCTCGGTACGTATACCTCAAAACTTGAAAACGAGACTGTACAACCAGTGCGTGTTGCCAGTGATGACCTATGGAACTGAGACATGGTCCTTCACTGCTGACTGGATGAGGAAGCTCAAGGTCGCTCAGCGAGCTATGGAGAGGGCTATGCTCGGAGTTTCTCTGCGTGATAAACTTAGAAATAAGGATATCCGCAGTAGAACTAGAGTGACCGACATAACCCAACGGATTAGTAAGCTGAAGTGGCAATGGGCCGGCCATATAGCTCGAAGAACCGACAATCATTGGGGAAAAAAGGTTCTCGAGTGGCGGCCTCGTACCGGCGGACGAAGTGTAGGGCGTCCGCCCACTAGATGAAGTGACGACTTGGTAAGATATGCAGGAAGTCGATGGATGCAGGTGGCTCAGGACCGTGCTTTGTGGAATTTCTTGGGTGAGGCCTATGGTCAGCAGTGGACTTGTCAAGGGCTGTAATGATGATGATGATGACATCTTACAGCCCATTACAAACCCATTGCTGAGTATAAACCTACCCCAAGGAATGCCACAAAACATGGTCCTGGGCCACTTGCGTCCATCGAATTCCTGCATCTCTATGCAGGTGGGTCAGTAATAAGAGTACCAGGTGGTAAGAGAAGCAGGTCGTTACTCCATCCAGTAGGGGGCCATCCCATACTTCGCTTACCGGTACGAGAGTGTCAATCGAAAGCCTTTCTTCCTCATCGATCATCGGCTCTATGAGCTACAGATTTCTTTAAATATGTTTTCTGTTTCTTTTTCACAGACCACCGCACCAATAAATTTATATTAGTGTCATCACCTCTGCCTATCCTGATGATATTGTTCTTGTACCATCGCTTCGTGCGGTCGTGGGGTCCAGCCTTCATGGCCAATCGACCTCCATTCCAGCTTAAGAAACTTATCATACTATATAATATTGTACAGATATGTTTATCATGTTTTCTTGTAGTGGAGGTAAGTCACATAATGTATTATTACAAAAATTATTGCAGTAAAACATAACATCACAGATTAATCTTCCCGGCCAGAACTTGTCTATTCCTGTAAATCTTCTTCAATAAAATAAAATTATACAGGTTTGCAGTTGTGCGCGAATCACGGAAAAGCTACTCAATAGATTTCAATTAGGTTTGCGAAGTTTTATTTCTTAGACACTTGCCCCTTATCAAAAAAAAAATATTGCGATATCTTCATTTAATATAAAGTTATTAAAGTATTAAGCTTTTAAGGAACAAGGATTTTTATAAGCACTACGTGTTGAGTGATGTGTGATTTCTAGATGAACGCGGACGAAGTCGCGGGTATCAGCTAGTGTTAAAATAAAGCTATGCATCCATTGTGTGTTGTCAGTCACGATGTACAAGTGACACAACTGAGTCGTAGTCCTCCAATGCTGGTCGTATGGTGAACCTCAAGGACGCTTAAGCTATGGTTTGGAATTTCTCTGCGTTATGGATTCTGTTATGAATTGATCCGCAGTAAAACCTAAGTAAGTCGCATAGTTCAATGGATCCAATAGAAATCAGACAATAACGTAAAAGAAAGGTTCTAAAGTGATAGCGTCGTACCGATGAGCGTGGTGCATTTGGCTCAGGACCTGTTGTGTAGCAGTCTTTGTGACAGACATATGTTAAGCGGCCGGTGATGGAATTTAATAATAATGATGATGATATGACCTCTTATTTGACTGCAGCGTACTATACGTATAATTTTATAAGTTAAACCAACGGTAGACACAAAACTAAACGGTATCAATAGGGAGGCTTAACAAGAGGCTGACAACGGACGTACTTAATGCGTTAATTACGCTAAAACCCGTTCTGAGGATAGGTAGTTTCTCATTGTCTGTCAAAAATCCATCAACAAAAATAATAGTAGAACAGCACATAGCTGCGCGCTTTGCGCTTAAGGCATGCAAAAATTATACGAGTATACGACGTACGCCAAACAAATCTGATTGCGGAAATTATCAACAGGTTCGTCAGAATGTTTTAGCATGAAGTCCGCCTTTTGATTCTGTATTTAATATATGAGGTTCAATAAAGTTTAAATAAAAAATAAATAAATAAATGGTGTTCAAGCAGTTTTTACGTGGTAGAGTCATGCTGTAGCGATATTAGTAGTATAGTTGTAGCACGATTGGGTCGGCTCGACCGGGGAGGGACCACGCTCTCACAGAATACCGGTGTAAAATAGTAGCTCAACGCTGCTGTGTTTCGTATGGTAAGTGTAGAAAACCGGAGACCCTTTTCACTGGAAACGAGGCATTCTATATTAGTCCTCACGGGTGACGACGCGTATGCATTTTAGATGTAGATGTCTATGGGCCGCAGCAACCACTTACCATCTAGTGGTCTGTGTGCTCTTTTGTCACCCTTATCTTATAAAAAAAACCATTTTGTTTTTACGTTTATCGTATTGATAGTAATTTTTGCCAATACTTCATATATATATAAATATATATATATATATATATATATATATATATATATATATATATATATATATATATATATATATACTACTAGCTGACCAGACAGACCTTGTTCTGCCCTTTCCAACGACCATGTGTCCTAAAAAAAATCGTTAAATACACAATCAAAAAAATTGAGGGTCACTTATCGGGATTAAAACTATCCTATCCAAACTGCACACATTGTGAAACATTTCATTGAAGTCAGTTCAGTAGTGTAGGAGTTCATCGCGGACAAACAACGTGACACGTAATTTTTATATATAAAGATATATGAAGTGGATCTAAAGATACTTACTTCCAAATTCGTCAAGACATTAAGGCTGCAAGAGGCCACAAATGAACATAATATAATAGATACACAGTACATATATAAACTTGAAAAAAAATTTTCCTCTTTCTGGGGTAGTCAAATAATAAATATAAGTTACCCCAGTAACCGTGCCGTGTAGTGGTGGTGTGAGAATATCCACTTCCCCATATCGTCCCGTTGGGAGTCATAAGAGGCGATAGAGGGAAATTGAAACAGGTGATGGGCATCTGCATTTGACAACCCGCTCGTCAGGCCTATCAACTACGGCAAAATCCCCCCCCCCCCCCGCCCCTATGAGGCAATCTATGGGGGAGACCGCTATAAAAAAATAGTTAATTGTAATTTACCACGTGCTCGGCGATGGAAGAACACTTTGTGAAAAGCCTGCATGTCTGAGGGATAAAATATTTCAAGGATTTGTGAAATCCGCCAACACGCACTAGAAAAACGCAGACAAATTGCTGCATTATCTACTCGGAAAATGAGAGACCAATCCAATCCAGACCATTTTAACCGAAGTTGCGAAATTATTGAAATCTCGCATCATCTCGTCTCCTCTCACCGGTGGTAAAGCAGCTAAGCTAAAATATCTAATGTTTTGTTGTGAGCTCGTACTAGAATGCTTTCATAATACCGTATCAGTCGAATTTCGAGTTTAGTAATTTTAATAGATTAATAATACCTCTGATATATGTATTTACAAAAATGAAATTTTCGTTTGCTTGGGACACACTGAAATTTGAAAATAATTGCGGGTTAGCTGGTTTGAGTTCGATCAAAATAATATACATATATTGTTATTATATTAATGTTGGGGACTTAAGAAGTTAAAAACGCATATATACAAAACCAATTTTATTTCGTTTTGCCGTAATAACCGCGATAATATACGTAAAATCGTTTTGCGGTAATGACAATAGGTAGCTATGAACGGAATCGAATGGAATCCTATCGATCGAATTCCTCTAAACATTTGAACGGACGACTGTTCTGTTTTCATTCTCAATCCATCGTAAAATCTGTAATACCAGGAACTTACACTCGCATCATCATTACAGCCCTTCACAAGTCCACTGCTGAACATAGGCCTCCCCCAAAGATTGCCACAAAGCACGGTCCTGAGCCACCTGCATCCATCGACTTCCTGCATATCTTACCAGGTCGTCACTCCATCTAGTGGGGGGACGCCCTACACTTCGCTTGCCGGTACGAGGCTGCCACTCGAGAACCTTTCTTCCCCATCGGTTTTTTTTTATAGGAGAGGGGCAAACGAGCATGCGGCTCACCTGATGGTAAGTGACTACCGCCGCCCATGAACAACTGCAACACCAGGGGAATCGCAGATGCGTTGCCGGCCTTTTAAAAAGGAGTAGGCTCGGTTCTTCGAGCTATATGGCCGGCCCATTGCCACTTCAGCTTACTAATCCGTTGGGCTATGTCGGTTACTCTGGTTCTAGTTCTGCGGATATCCTCATTTCTAAGTTTATCACGCAGAGAAACTCCGAGCATAGCACTCTCCATAGCTCGTTGAGCGACCTTAAGCTTCCTTATCCGGCCAGCAGTGAAGGACCACGTTTCAGTTCCGTATGTCATCACTGGCAACACGCACTGGGTGTACAGTCTCGTTTTCAAGTTTTGAGGTATACCTGACGAGAAGATGTGCCGTAATTTCCCGAACGCTGCTCAACCGAGTTGAATCCGTCGATTGACCTCTCGGTCGAAGTTGGACTTACCTAGTCGGAGTATTTGTCCCAGGTAAACATACTCGTCAACAACTTCGAGCTTAGTGTTCCCAACAACTACCGGCATAGGTGTGACATGGACATTAAACATGATCTTTGTTTTGTCCATGTTCATCTTAAGACCTATCCGTTGGGAAACACTATTGAGGTCATTGAGCATAGTGCTTAGGTCCTCCAGCGATTCTGCCATAAGGACTATATCGTCGGCAAATCGAAGGTGAGTGATGTACTCGCCATTGATGTTGATACCGTATCCTTTCCAGTCCAGAAGCTTGAAAACGTCTTCCAATGCAGCGGTGAAGAGTTTCGGGGATATGACGTCACCCTGTCTTACACCTCTCTGCAATTGGATAGGTTTCGTACTCTGGTTCTGTACTCGGATAGCCATCGTAGCCCTACTGTACAAGCACTTCAACACTTCGATATACCGACAGTCAACTTGGCACCGCTGAAGGGACTGCAGCACCGCCCAAATTTCGACGGAATCAAAGGCTTTCTCATAGTCCACATACGCCAGACATAGTGGCAAATTGTACTCCTCGGACTTCTGTACAATTTGCCGTAGGGTATGTATGTGGTCTATGGTGCTAAAGCCTTTTCGGAAACCGGCTTGTTCGGGAGGCTGGAAGTCGTCAAGTCTGCGCGCGAGACGATTCGTAATGACTCTCGAAAATTACATATTACATATCTCCCTTACATATTAAGTAATGTGGTGGTATTTACTCGTAAAATGTTTGTTATCGCGAACGCAGTAGCTGGGACAAATAAAAATATTCTGAAAGTGAATTGTGGTTATGAACACTATGCTATACAATGACGTATATACATGCGTTCGAATCTTTGAACTCAGACAAAATTACCTTGAAATAAATATAAAAATGAACATGACATGTTTATTTTTATGTTTATACATAAATGTTTACATTTGCAAACGAAGTAAACAACTCTGCACCAAGTACTTGCAATATTTCATCGCAAAAATTTTAATCAGAATGGCGTAATTATAGGTTGAGTGATTTGTGGTTCAAAAGTTTATGGATAAAATCTCCTAAGGTCTACAATATTATGATCTAACTTGCTCTAGAATCAAGGCTGATGTATATCTAAAGTTGTCGCATAATTTCAAATCTGCTTGGAATTGGGTCATTTATCGTAGCCAGTCGATGTAGACGTGGTGTTAATATCTATGTATAAAAATCAATTGCTGTCCGTTAATCTCGCTAAAACTCGGAAATGGCTGGACTGAGTTTGATGAAATTTTTTGTGTGTTTGAGGTTTGTTGTTTTGGGTCCCTGGATGATCTAAACGATTCATAATTGGACCCGGTAGGTGGCGCTGTTGTCGCGATCCAGAAATCACCCGTGCGAAGTCGGGGCGGATCGCTAATACCTACTATATAAATTCACCTATTTGTTCTGCAATGTAAATCGCAGCAGGGGAATCTAGGATCCGTCAGAATGTGGCAGTTCACACAAATTAAAGCCTATTCAAGCGAATATCGATCACATGGATATTTCAACTGAGTCGAAACAGGATAATGTTCCTAACGACACTATGATCGCAGTTTGTGACAAGGTTTTGTAATCTATTTTAAAACAGAATGGACTAATGTAACTAGAAGTTGTAAATTCGCATGAACTCTACTGTTCCTCGCAACAATAATACTAGAGTTTTGCGCTACAGCTATCAACTAAAACTATCAACAAAATGCATACCTTTGTTGAACTTGCAGAGTTTTTAATTCAGTGAATCATATCACAGAAGCGGATAAATTTTTAATGGGACTATTATGTACATCAAAACGAATTTTGGCGTTACTATGATATATAATCTAGCATATAAAATACATTTTTGGTTGTTCGCATTTTATGCGCTGCTATACCGTTCATCACATTGCGATAAAACTTTGTCAATATATTGCATGCACTTCCGTGAAGGTTATAGGCATAGTACGATTAACTTACACTAGGAACACACAAATCGGTGTATCGTAGGGACATGTGTGATAAATTTCTAAGACGCGGAGTTCTTATAACAATTTAGAAGAATTTTGACTTAGTAACTCAAAAATGAATTTTTTTTGAGTTACTCAATCAAAGACGAGAAGAATTTTGACTTAGTAACACAAAAATGAAAATTTTGATCCATTTTAGGAGTTCTTATAACAATTTAGAAGAATTTTGACTTAGTAACTCAAAAATGAATTTTTTTTGAGTTACTCAATCAAAGACGAGAAGAATTTTGACTTAGTAACACAAAAATGAAAATTTTGATCCATTTTAGGAGTTCTTATAACAATTTAGAAGAATTTTGACTTAGTAACTCAAAAATGAATTTTTTTTGAGTTACTCAATCAAAGACGAGAAGAATTTTGACTTAGTAACACAAAAATGAAAATTTTGATCCATTTTATAAACACCGGCGCAAATAATCTTGACGGTTCTTACAGCTAAGAACATCAATCAACACAAGTTAGGCCGTCAGAGCCTGGACCTGCTTACCTCACCGCGGACGACGATTATGTAACTCATTTGTACACTGATTAGCGTAGGAGAATACTGTAACTGAAATTTAGCTTTCGGACATAATCTGAAAAATCATCATCATAATAATTATTCCCCCTTTTATATAGCTGAATGAAACTTTTATAAAACTTACGAACGATGACGCTACGAGATGACTAATGATAACCATTATAGATAAAAAAACCCCGAAACTAAAGAGCTGATGATTTTCAAACGGCTGAACAATTTTCTTGAAAAATAGCTAAGAACACTCTCGATTAAGACACCTTTCAAACAAAAAAAAAACTTAATCAAAATTGGTTCATTGGTTTAGGAGCTACGATGCCACAGTCAGACACAGAAACATAGATACACAGATACTCACTATAAACTTATAACACCCCTCTCTTTTTGTCGGGGATTAAAATAGGCGATAGAAATAGAAGAAGACTTAAATTTTTAAAAGTAACATCTGATTTTATTAATTTACTTCTATTCCCTTCAACCATTTTGTAACAGGAAAAACACCCTAGAGATAAAGTTCAATTCATAATATTGTTGAATCAAAAAGTTGTCAGTTTATATTTGTCGAATATTCCTGAACAGATGTTGGACTATGCGATAAAGAAAACCGTACAGAAAATATTCTGTACTTACTCTAATATTTTCTCCTTTTTTACAGATATTGAAGTGGGTTTATTTACCAGGTCATTACAATGTATGGTGTCAAAAGATAAATTACGATGATACTCCCATCGAACGCCTCGTCATTGATCGAGTTTGGCTATACTATTTTATAAAGATCGTCGACTTACTTGATACGGTGGGTATAGGATAGGCATGTTAAACATACAGCATAATCAATCAATCCATTACAGCCTATAAGAGTACGCTGCAAAACATAGACTTCCCCCATAGATGGTGCCGCATAAGAGGGGTTTCGCCATAGTTGACACGCTTGGGAGCGGGTTGCCAACCACAGTTTTTTATTATTTTGAGTTGATCAGGAAGATGCTGCCACCTATGCTCTGCCCCAGCTTCCCTCTGTCGCCTCTTAAGACACCCACGGGAGGATGCAGGGTGGTGGATATTCTTACACCGCCACTACATGTTCCACATCATATAATCGCTACGTTTAAATATATAAGAGTGACCAACGAACTTACAATCCAACGTCCAAGTGAACCACAATACAGTTAACGTACGTGAGCAAACCGAGTTTGAACTCCACAGGCAACAATAGAAATGTTAAATGCAATTTTAATTACTGATTTACCTGCTGATGCTCGGCGGTGAATAAAACATCGTGAGGAAGTGTACGTATATATCGTATATACACAGTCAGGTCATAAGTATTGTCACACAGTAAAAACTTGTCTTTTAGAATGCTGGCCACAAAAAAGTTTATTGAATTCGAATTTCGAATTGTTCATGAAAATAAAACTGTATACTTTATAGAATTTTACTCATTTTTAAATATGGAGTGGACGCTTAAAGAAGACCGTGTTGCAGTTATTGCGTTGCATCGTTGCGCTTACGCGCCAATTCAAACTTTTAACATACTGAAAAATTTGAATATAACCAAAAGATTCGTTTATCGTACCATCAAATGATACAATGACGACTCTAGTGTAGATGACAGGTCAAGAAGTGGTCGCCCTCGGTCTGTTAGGACTCCAGCAGTGATAAAAGCTGTGAAGGCGCGAGTTCAAAGAAATCCCAAACGTAAGCAGAAACTGTTGGTCCTTCAGATGGGGTTAAGCAGAACCACGGAGAAATGGGTGTTAAATGAAGACTTGGGGCTTCAGGCATAACGAAGAAAAACAGGACATCGTTTGAATGCTCGTCTAATGGACCTGAGACTGAAGAGATGCCGCGCTTTGTTGAAGCGGTACGCGGGAAAAAAATATCGGGAAATTCTTTTTTCGGATGAAAAAATTTTTACCGTAGAAGAGAGCTACAACAAACAAAATGATAAGGTGTACGCACACAGTAGTGAAGAAGCGAGCAACCGTTTTCCGCGTGTCCAACGAGGTCATTTTCCATCCTCGCTCCATGGTATGGTTGGGAGTTTCTTATTGGCGCTTAACAGAGGTACATTTTTGTGAGAAAGGTGTAAAAACGAATCCAGTTGTGTATCAAAATACAGTCCTGACGAACCTTGTGGAACCTGTTTCTCATACCATGTTCAATAACAGGCATTGGGTATTCCAACAAGATTCGGCGCCAGCTCATAGAGCGAAGAGCACACAAGACTGGCTGGCGGCGCGTGAAATCGACTTCATCCGGCACGAAGACTGGACCTCTTCCAGTCCAGATTTGAATCGGTTAGATTACAAGATATGGCAACACTTGGAGAAAAAGGCGTGCTCAAAGCCTCATCCCAATTTGGAGTCACTCAAGACATCCTTGATTAAGGCAGCCGCCGATATTGACATGGACCTCGTTCGTGCTGCGATAGTCTACTGGCCGCGCAGATTGAAGGCCTGTATTCAAAATCACGGAGGTCATTTTGAATAAACTTTAGTGTCATAAGAATCTATGTTTTGTTAAGTTCATTTTGGTATATAAATGGTTACATAATGAATAAACTTGTTTCAATTATTTTATATTAAACATGTGACAGAATTTATGACCTGACTAGGTATATATAAAATGTTTTCTAAAATACATTCTAGGTCTTCTTCGTGCTACGTAAGAAGTTCTCTCATGTGTCATTCCTACACGTATACCACCACCTGGGAATGTGTTTGCTTGGCTTCATTGGAACTAAATACGTGCCAGGTAAGTGATCACTGATCATACTTATATTTAATAATTGCCGCGTTGTCGACACCAACCTGTATTAAGTTATTGTTAAATTTTGAATCCGTGCACAGGGAATACAAAATAGCAAAAAGCAATATGAGGTTCTAGTGAAACATTTTTTTATAGGAGAGGGGGCAAACGAGCATGCGGCTCACCTGATGGTAAGTTACTACCGCCGCCCATGAACAACTGCAACACCAGGGAGGGATTTGCAGATGCGATGCCGGCCTTTTAAAAAGGAGTACGCTCTTTTTTTGAAGGTCCCTAAGTCGTATCGGTCCGGCAAAATCGCTGATGGTAATCGATTCCACAAGGAAGTCGTGCGAGGAAGAAAACATCTAACGGTGGTAGAGCCACGCAGCAGTTTTTGCTGTTGCACGTATGGGCCGGCTCGAGCCGGGTTGGTACCACGACCTCACAGAATACCGGCGTGAAGTAGAAGCTCTGCTTCTGCGTTTCATCTGGTGAGTGCAGGTGGCCGGAGGCCCCATCCCCTCCCCCATCAACATGGTAGCGGAATTACACGATAGACTACCCCAGGAGGGTACCCTGGAGAATCCCCCGCTGAGCATCCACGACCATGCTATTCCAATCCTGAGCGTGGGTGCTCAGGCTGCCCCGCGTATTCTGGGGGGGACAAAATTCCAATTTTTAGTATATGTACTGCCGAAGCAAGTACAGGGACAAAATTTCGCTCAAAAACATAACTGCTCGGGGCAAACTGAGCAACAATACCAAGGCGACCACTGCCACGCTATCCGTGAATTTCTGCAACATCAGGGGACTTCACTCTAACCTAATCGCCGTCCACTACCATCTCGAGACGGAGAAGCCGGCCTTGCTCTTCCTGACCGAGACGCAGGTTTCCTCTCCGGCTGATATTTCGTATCTCTCCTACCCGGGGTACAAATTGGAGCACTCCTTTGTGCCTCGGGCTGGAGTTTGTGTGTATGTCAGAGAGGACATCTGTTCTTGACGCCTCGGCAGTCTGGAAGGTTCGGACCTGTCCATCCTTTGGCTACGTGTAGACAGCGACGACCATCCGCGCGTCTACGGGTGCCTCTATAGGTCCCATAGCAGTAATGCCGAAACAGACTGACTCTCGACCACGTCCAAATGGCTACAGATTCCTTGCTACAACAGGTCCCATCCGCAGAGATCGTGATCCTTGGCGATTTTAACGCCCACCATGCCGAATGGCTCGGTTCACGTTTAACCGATCATGCGGGGTGATCTGTTTATGACTTTGCCTTGGCATATGGTCTTACACAACTGGTGACTTCGCCTACGCGGATTCCAGATGTGGAGGATCATACACCTTCCCTGTTGGACCTTCTGCTGACCTCTCATCTGGACGGATATCAGGTTTCCGTCGATGCCCCTCTCGGCTCTTCGGACCACTGTCTGATCCGGAGTATGGTGCCACTTACGCTCCCTTCGCGGTTGCGTTCTACAGGTTGCCGCCGTGTTTGGCATTACAAGTCGGCGGATTGGGACGGAATGCGGTCTTTCTTTGCATCTTACCCATGGGGGCATGTTTGCTTCTCGCCGGATGATCCCAGCGCTGTTGCTGACTTAGTCACTGATGTGGTGCTACAGGGAATGGAACTATTTATTCCATCATCTGTGGTACCCATCGGAGGTAGATCTCAGCCTTGGTTTGGTCGCTCCTGTAAGACTGCATTACGCAGTAAGCAGGAGTGTTATCAAGCCTGGGCTACGGCTTCGGCGACTCGGGATGTAAACACCAGCACACTTAAAAAGAAGTATAACTTCGGGAACCCGTGAATTCTGGTCTCTCGCCAAGGCTATCCAAGGGAATTTCTGTAAGCAATCACTACCATCTCTGCACAGGGAGGACGACTCACTGGCCCAAGATACAAATGACAAAGCCGACCTTTTAGGCTCCCTTTTTGCGTCCAACTCGACTCTTGATGACGGGGGGAAAACACCGCCGACCATCCCGCGGTGTGAGTGCTCCATGCCGGATGTGCTGTTCTCACAACGCTCATTTCGCAAAGCACTTCTCTCCCTGGACATCCAGAAGTCGAGTGGGCCTGACGGAATCCCCCCAATTGTGCTGAGGACGTGTGCTCCGGAGTTGGCACCGGTCCTAACGCGTCTTTTCCGGTACTCCTACTCCCAAGGCGTAGTCCCGAATTCATGGAAGACAGCTTTTGTCAATCCGCTCCCTAAAAAAGGCGACCGCTCAGACCCGTCCCACTATAGGTCTATCGCGATCACCTCCTTGTTCTCCAAAATAATGGAATCCATTACTAACTGCCAGCTCATCCGGTACCTTGAGGATCACCAGCTGATTAGTGACCGCCAATACGGTTTTCGTCGGGGTCGATCAGCTGGTGATCATCTGGTCTACCTGACCCATAGATGGGCGGAGGCAGTAAAGTCCAAGGGGGAGGCGTTGGCCGTTAGTCTGGACATTGCGAAGGCCTTCGATTGGGTTTGGTACAAAGCGCTTCTTTCGAAGCTCCCTTCCTATGGGCTTCCCGAGAAATTGTGCAATTGGATCACCAGCTTCCTTGCAGATCGGAGCATCAAGGTCGTTGTAGACGGTGCATGTTCTGACTACAAGCCTATTAACGCTGGTGTTCCACAAGGCTGTGTGCTATCACCAACGCTGTTTCTTCTGCATATCAATGATATGTTGCTAACTGGTAACATTCATTGCTATGCGGATGACAGCACTGGTGATGCTCTATACACCGGCCGTGCCAATATTTCTCGGGAAAACGTCGCCAAATACCGGAACAAACTTGTGTCTGAAGTCGAGTCTTTGCTGGACAAAGTCTCGGATTGGGGGCGACTAAATCTAGTCCAGTTTAATTCTTTTTTTTATAGGATAAGGGTGACAAACGAGCACACAGTCCACCTGATGGTAAGTGGTTGCTGCGACTCATAGACATCTACATCTATCCTCTATTACAATTCAAAATGTAGATGCGTTGTCACCCGTGAGGACTAAGATGGAAAGCCTCATTTCCAGTAAAAAGGGCCTCCGGCCACCTGCACTCACCAAGCGAAACGCAGAGGTGAACCTCTACTTCACGCTGGTTTTCTGTGAGGTCGTGGTACCACCCCGGTTCGAGCCGGCCCATCCATGCGACAGCAAAAGCTGCCGCGTGGCTCTACCACTGTTAAAACTGTTTAATTCTCAGAAGACACAAGTTTGCACGTTTACCGCTAAAAAACCCCTTTGTCGTATCTCCTCAGTTTCAAGGCACTCCCCTTCTTGCCTCAGCCAGTATCGGTTTCCTCGGAGTCGACATATCGAGTGACGTGCAGTTTCGTGGTCACTTGGAAGAGAAGGCCAAATTGGCCTCTAAAAAGCTTGGCGTGCTCAGCAGAGCGGGACAGTATTTCATGCAGGCGCACCGCCTGCAACTTTATAAGGCGCAGGTTCGGCCTCACATGGAATACTGCTCCTATCTCTGGGCAGGGGCTCCCCAGTGCCAGCTCCTTCCACTTGACCGCATCCAGCGCAGAGCAGCTCGAATCGTCGACGACCGAGCCCTTTCCGTTTGGCTCGATTCATTGGCACTGCGAAGAGATGTTGCATCCCTTTGCATCTTCTTTCGCATCTACCATGGGGAGTGCTCTAAGGAATTGTTGGGATTAATCCCAGCCGCCAAATTTCACGAACGCACATCGCGGCTGAACTCTCGATACCATCCACACCATCTGGATGATTGGCGGTCCACCACTGTGCGATTTAGAAGATGTTTTCTTCTTCGCACGACTTCCTTGTGGAATCGATTACCATCAGCGATTTTTCCGGACTGATACGACTTAGGGACCTTCAAGAAAAGAGCGTACTTCTTTTTAAAATGCCGGCAACGCATCTGCCGTTCCCTTCCTGGTGTTGAGTTGTTCATGGGCGGCGGTAGTCACTTACCATCAGGTGAGCCGCACGCTCGTTTGCCCCCTCTCCTATAAAAAAAATCTTCTAAATCGCACAGTGGTGAACCGCCAATCATCCAGATGGTGTGGATGGTATCGGGAGTTCTGCCGCGAAGTACGTTCATGAAATTTGGCGGCTGGGATTAATCCGAACAATTCCTCAGAGCACTCCCCATGGTGGATGCGAAAGAAAATGCTAAGGGATGCAACTTCTCTTCGCAGTGCCAACGAATCGAGCCGATCGGAAAGGGATCGGTCGTCGACGATTCGAGCCGCTCTGCGCTGGATTCGGTCAAGTGGAAGGAGCTGGCACTGAGGAGCCCCTGCCCAGAGATGGGAACAGAATTCCATGTAAGGCCGAAACTGCGCCTTGTAAAGTTGCAGGCGGTGTGCCGGCATGAAATACTGTCCCGCTCTGCTGAGCACGCCAAGCTTTTTAGAGGCCAATTTGGCCTTCTCTTCCAAGTGACCACGAAACTGCACGTGACTCGATATGTCGACGCAGAGTATTCCGATACTGGCTGAGGCAACTAGGGGAGTGCCTTGAAACTGAGTAGATACGACAAAGGGGTTCGTTTTAGCGGTAAACGCGCAAACTTGTGTCTTCTGAGGATTAAACTGGACTAGATTTAGTCGCCCCCAGTCCGAGACTTTATCCAGCAAAGACTTGACTTCAGACACAAGTTTGTTCCGGTACTCAGCAACGTTTTCCCGAGAAATATTAGCACGGCCGGTGTATAGAGCATCACCAGTCATAAAAACTTAAAAAAGACACGGTTGTTTGTCAAATGTCATTTCTGTCAAATGATAATTTTATTTATTCCGAGCTTGTTCTGAACTCATGAATGTGTTTAATTGTGGATATCTTTGGCGAAACAGGCAGGAGATGGGCAGCAGCATCTTCCTGATAATAGCCAAAATTACAATAAAAACTGTGGTTGCCAACCCGCTCGCCAAGCGTGGCAACTATGGCAAACACCCCCCTATGAAGAGAGTAACAAGGAGACGACCCCCAGTCCCCGGCGGCCCCGCTGTTCCTGGCTGCGGTTGCGACCATGGTAACGGCGGGGCAGGGGGTGCTAAGAATCTCTGGTGGAGGTTCGGTTGCCACCTTAGACGACTCGACCTGGCAACGTACAACGCACGCACCCTGAGGACTGGAAGAAGCTGGAAGAAGAAATAGACAAGTTACGCTGGCATATTATAGGTTTATCCGAAGTCCGAAGAGAGGGGGAGGACACGGTAATCCTCGAATCCGGCAACTTGCTCTATCACCGGGAGGGCGACCATCTGTCCCAAGGAGCTGTCGGTTTTATCGTCCACAAGTCTCTCGTTGACAACGTTGTAAAGATCGGGAGTGTGTCGAAGAGGGTTGCGTACCTTATACTCAGAATCACCAATTGGTATTCGCTGAAGGTCGTACAGGTTTACGCACCAAACTCGGCACACCCCGATGAGGAGGTGGTAGAAATGTATGAGAATATCTCTAGAGCATGGCTCTAGAGATATCCTCATACATTTCTTCCTCCTCTTCCTCCAAAGCGGTGTTAATGGGAGACTTCAATGCAAAACTAGGTATAAGAGAGAACGGTGAGCTGAAAGTAGGGAAATTTGGAATAGGGCAATGGAACCCAAGGGGCAAGCAGCTGGCCGACTTCATGGAGAAAGAGGGACTCTTTATGATGAACTCTTTCTTCCAGAAGCGGCCCCACAGGAAGTGGACCTGGTCGAGCCCCGAAGGTTCGACAAAAAAATCAGATTGACTTCATTATGACGACCAGACGACAACTGTTCAGTGATGTCTCCGTGATCGCGAGGGTGAAAACTGGTTGCGATCACCGAATGATTAGAGGCACACTGAACCTAAACGTTAAGTTGGAGAGGTCTCGTCTAATGAAGTCAACGCTCCGTCTCCTGCGTACTCTAATCCAAAGTCCCGAAACCTTTCAGCTCGAGTTACAAAACCATCAACCAAGTCCATGCGGTCGGAGCTAAGTTCTGCAAGACCCGCCGCAGAAGAACACAAAAACTCTCCGATCACACTCTTAATCTCATGCCTGTTAGATGGGAGATGAAGCTACATTCTTCAACAGATTTGACAGCATACAGCCAACTGAACAGACAGATCTCCAAATGCATGCGGCGGGACTTACGCAACTTCAATGCAGCTTGTATTGAAGAAGCGATTGAGCGGAACCAAGGCTCCAAAGTCTTTGCCAGAGATCTGTCTGCCAGAAAGAGCCAACTCTCAAGGCTGAACACCGAGTGTGGCATCGTTTCCGGGGCACCTGAGATTTTGAGTGAGATTGAGAGGTTCTATGGACAGATGTACACGTCATCGTTGGAGCCACACGCAAGTGTGAGTAACGATCCAAGAGCGAGTCTTATCCGACACCATTCCGAAGATATCTCGGACGTCAGTCTGAGCGAGATTAGAATGGCTCTCCAGCATTTTAAAATCGGCAAGGCCCCAGGCGAGGATAGAATTACAGCGGAGTTTCTGAAAGCGGGTGGAAAACCGAAGTCCGAAAAGTACAATTTGCCACTATGCCTGGCGTATGTGGACTATGAGAAAGCCTTTGATTCCGTCGAAATTTGGGCGGTGCTGCAGTCCCTTCAGCGGTGCCAAGTTGACTGTCGGTATATCGAAGTGCTGAAGTGCTTGTACAGTAGGGCTACGATGGCTATCCGAGTACAGGATCAGAGTACGAAACCTATCCAATTGCAGAGAGGTGTAAGACAGGGTGACGTTATATATATATACTCTTCACCACTGCATTGGAAGACGTTTTCAAGCTTCTGGACTGGAAAGGATACGGTATGAACATCAATGGCGAGAACATCACTCACCTTCGATTTACCGACGATATAGTCCTTATCGCAGAATCGCTGGAAGACCTAAGCACTATGCTCAATGACCTCAATAGTGTCTCCCAACGGATAGGTCTTAAGATGAACATGGACAAAACAAAGATTATATTTAATGTCCATGTCATACCTATGCCGGTAGTTGTTGGGAGCACTAAGCTCGAAGTTGTTGACGAGTATGTTTAACTGGGACAAATAGTCCGACTAGGTAAGTCCAACTTCTACCAGGAGGTCAATCGACGGATTCAACTCGGCTGGGCAGCGTTCGGGAAGCTGCGACACATCTTCTCGTCAGACATACCTCAAAACCTTAAAACGAAATTGTACAACCAGTGCGTGTTGCCAGTGATGACTTACGGATCTGAGATGTAGTCCTTAGCTGCTGGCCTTATAAGGAAGCTCAAGGTCGCTCAGCGAGCTATGGAGAGGACTATGCTCGGAGTTTCTCTGCGTGATAAACTTAGGAATGAGGATATCCGCAGTAGAATCAGACCGACATAGCCCAACGGATTAGTAAGCTGAAGTGGCAATGGGCTGGCCATATAGTTCAAGAACCGACAACCGATGGGGAAGAAAGGTTCTTGAGTGGCAGCCTCGTACCGGTAGGCGAAGTGTAGGGCAACCTGGTAAGGCATGCAGGTAAGTCAATGGATGCAGGTGGCTCAGGACCGTGGATCGTGGCATTCCTTGGGGGTGGCCTATGTTCAGCAGTGGACTTATGAAAGGCTGTAATGATGAGGTAAGGGTGAGCGAACACACAGTGCACCTGATGATAAATGAATTCTATAGCTGGGCTCAGAGACAGTTACATCTACAATCGATTAAGAATCAAAATGTAAATGCATCGTGACCCCTGACGACTAAGATGGATTGCCCCGTTAACAGTAAAAGGGTATCCGTTTGTCTACACTAATCATACGACATACAACAGCATTATGCTGTTACTTCACATCTCTATTGGTATTAGCAGTGAACTATTAAATTGATAAAGGGTGACGTTAAAGACGGGAACCGGAGAGCCTTTTTACAGATAACAATGCATTTTCCTCATCGTCCTATGTGGCGACAACGCGTCTGCATTTTGATATTTAATCAAGTGTAGATGTACATGACTATGAGCCAACAACATTCGCTTACTTACTTATAAACTGTGTGCACGTTTGTGACTCTTACCTATAAAACCATGCACCATTTCTTCGCTGTAAAATACATAAAGCACAGCCGAATCGCGGCTAGAACGGATTGAATCGGGCTCTTACCGACTAAAATGTTACGTACTCTCTACCTTCGACACATATCAAAGCAAGTCTACGCGAATTCTCTCAAACACTCCGCGGCCCTATGCTCCTCTGCGCTGTAGGATAACACCGTCTTTCTTCTAACAAAGTACGCCTTCATACAGGGCCTCCATCTCCTTCTGGTTAAGTGAAGGGTCCCTTTTGCTATAAACAGCCTTAAAATTGCAATGAATTTTACTTTCAGGTGGTCACGGCGTAATGCTCGGCTTCATCAATTCGATGGTGCACGCGGTCATGTACACCTATTATTTAATATCCATCGTGCGACCGCAGTGGGTCAAGCGATGGTGGAAGAAATATATCACACAACTGCAGATTGTAAGTAGAATTTGTTACGCGTTTGTCTAATTTAGCCGCCGTAAGGAGTTAATAAGTCGTCGTAATTTCGTAGTACTACTACGCGTGCAACCAGAGCTCCCCGCCGGCTGAGAAATAAAATATTTGAAAGATGTGTAAAGTCCGCCAACACGTACTGAAGTAGCGTGGTGATTAACTGCTTTCAGAAATGAGGGGGCTGTAGACCATGAGACCGATATAGGTTGTAACGTGTAGCTTTAACTTCTTATGTTTAAAGACTAATGTTAAAATGGTAGGACTTCTTTCATGCCTAGGGATCCGTCTGGGTCCTCTTATTTATTCCCTCCAAAAAGCAGCAGTTCGCGCTCTACTGTAATCCAGTGTGACGGTTTTGAGATCCAGTATAGTAATAGGTGGTCAGGCCATCATAGCCCTCGGAGGGGACAACGCATCTATCCTTCTTTGTTTGATGTTGGTTGCAGATTTCCGTGGACTACAGTAGCCATATACCAGCACGTGGGCTTCAAGTAAGATATAAGTATTGGTTATAAATGAGATGATGAGTAATCCACCTGCCTAAAATGACGATTACGGTATATCAGAAGTATGTAAAGTTAACTTTGCTCGCTTTAAAACTTTGCGAGTGATTATTTAGAAAGATACATTCAGGTGTCTATTAGCCACAGCGTCCACTTACTATCATGTGCACTGTCTGCTCATTTATCACCCTTATCCTATAAAAATAAAATCTCAATAATGCCAACAGTGTCAAAAATGTAGTCTGCCACTGCCATCGCTAGACTACGATAAGTCTTCTCTTTACAAGGATTCATGTCCCGCAAAATGCAGCATAATAAAACCAATAGTCGTTGACGGATCCTGTAATCGTTCAACGTGTAATAAATTAATGATGATAAAAAATAACGTTATTTAAAAATATGTTATGGGATCTTTTCAAAATACGTAATTGTTTCGTTTTTTTGCAGTTGCAATTTGTGCTCCTCATCCTGCACTTCGGACATATTCTGTTTGAACCATCTTGCGGATATCCTAAATGGGTATCGTTCCTACTCTTGCCGCACAACATTTTCATACTGGTCTTATTTACAGACTTTTATATTAAAGAATACATAAATAAAAATAAAAAAGAAGATTAAGTGTGACAAGGATTACATTTGATTATTAAATATATCTAAAGTATAACATTGTTTTATTTTAATTTAAAAAAATAAAAACAATATAGTTCTTTCAGGAGCTAAGCTAGTGACAGATTTTTATTTTATTTAGGTATTGCTACATAACAATGCCACCAAGAACATAAAATGTGAAATGGGAGCCAAGATCTCTACAAACGACGTCCGGGAAATCAATCTTCGACGATAAAAGAGTTTAAATCTGAACGAGTGCCAATTTTCATGGCAGTTAATTTTATCATAGATAAAGAAATGAAGAACGCTCTTGTTCAATTGATTTAACAGCAAAATTGCTATGATGACACTGATTTTGTCAAAACACATAAAAACACTAAATTTTAAGTTTGTATTAAATATAGCTACGGTAAACGAATGTAATTTTTATAAAATAATAGTGACCAACGAGCATACAGTCCACCCGATGCCAAGTGGATGCAATTAAGAATCAAAATGCAGATGCGTTGTCACCCCTAACATCTAAGGGCTAAGTAACTTTAAGCTGCTATTTCACAATGGTATTTTGCTATAGCGTGGTCCTACCCCGATCGAGCCTAACATTCGTAGTACAACCATATTATGGGAGAGAAAAGGTAAGAAGGACCATCTTATGTGGGGGAAAAGTTGAAAAAGTGTCCAGCTGTAAGCAGCAAATTATAGTTCAAGAACCCACCAAAATAGCGCTCGCGTAACTAGAGGAAATGATGTGAATTTAGCAGATGTAAACAGATTGAAGTGTACTGAGTTGAAAAAATTAATCTCTGGTGACTAGGGTAATTGAGAATATTGCAGTTAAGCAAAAGCAAAAATTACTTTGAACTATGTAAATAGTTGACGTATATTATGATATACGTCAACTATTTACGTACTTCAAAGTAATTTTGTAAATACATATAACCTATGAAGTTGCTAAGACAACGGGGAGAGTGATTTCAGTTTTGTAAACTTTTGATAATACTTTTTCGTGATTTCATTGTTATTACTGTTTTAAAAGCTAAAAAAAATTATTGAACAATAATGGGAAAAGTTTGTAAATAAACTAATGATTTTTGGCTTATTTACCTTTAAACTTTGCACCCTATTTTTTTATTAGAATAGGGTGACAAGCGAGCACACAGTCCACCTGATGGTAAGTGGATACAGTGGCCCATAGACATCTACATATATCCTCGTTTGCGAATCAAATGGAGATGCTTGGATTAGATAATTATGTATTAATTGGACGCTTCTCGACGAACACTTTTTCATAAACAGAGATGGTCCTCCTTACCCTTACCCTCCATAAACCATAGAAAAGCTGCAGTTTGGCCACAGATTAAATAATGTTATGGCGTGGCTCTACCACGTATAAAAATATAAGACGACCATTACACGCCTATGCAAGCGTCAATCAGTTCGATCAATTATGATTGATGTTTGAATGATAGAATAATTTCGACATTACACGCTCATTCTGACTGATCGTCCGTCAAACTCAAAATTTCAGAGGGAAGGGATGGATATTCATAAAAAAGGCATGTGCTGCAATTTTGATTGCAATTTTGTGTAAAAAACGTAGAAAAAGAAAGCACTAGGTAAAAGACTGGCTTTTAAAAAGGGATTTCTATACCCATATTAACATATTTATTTTATTCACTTATTTAAAAACTTTATTGTTCTAACCAATAAAATGGTTACAAAGGGCGGACTGAATGCCAGTTAGCATTCTCTGCCAGTCAACCCATGGCGTGGTGAGAAATTAGTGGCAGGTGATTTATGTAACTAAATATAATAAATTTATATAGAAATAACACATATTAAAATAAAGCTAAGGAATTACACAAATGCATATGAATACAAACAACATAATAATCTATATATAACAATTATCTTTAATACACATATACTTATACACATACATAAATACATATATACATATAAACACATAAAAATACATATATACATACACACATAATGTGTCTGGATAACGGTAAATACCAATCTTTTGAAGGCTATCTTGTTTGGTCTTTTTCTAACGTCTTCTTGAATGTATAATGTAAATGATATGAATGAATATAAAAGAATTGCCGATAAAGCCAGTAAAATGGAGTGAAACTGAAATCTTCAGATTAGTTGAAGACTTACTGACTGACATACATACAGCTTTCAAAAGAGGATAAAGACTATGCAAATTATTTTCGAATGAAAGAGGCTTGTTTTGATAAATTACTGGTCTTAGTAACACCATACCTAAAAAAACAAGCTACATGTATGCGAAAGGTTATAGTTCCCGAAGAAGAGCAAAGAGCAACGACGCGTCATTAACGAAATAGTTGACGTGAAAATCAACATATCCAGATATTTGTCAATCAACTTCATGCAACCGGCAATCACCGCCTTACACGGTAGGTTATTCGTCAATCACAGCTGTGATTGTTGTAAAACTGACAGCAAAAACTACTGTGTAATGGGCGTCTAAAAACATACTACTAGACAAACGAGCGAGTCGTTGCTAAAATATACTGTGAATATAGAAGAATTAGAACCCCGACTTCAGAAGCTATTGTATGGAATTTATAGTATTCTTTTTAATTCTTTGAAGTCAGCATTTACTTTAAAAGTTTTGAGTAGACCTACACCCTCATTCTATAAAAAAAAACATAGATAGACAGCATCGATATATATGTACGACGTACAAGATTGCGAATTCCGAACATACACTATGTTCAACTGAACTGTACTGCAATCCGTACAGTGTGTCTGTGTGGTTTCAATCTACTATTATAGTTAGTCTGTGGTTTCAATATTCATGCGGTATGGAGGGTATGAAGGGCTTCCTGACTGGCGGGAGGAAGCGCGAATTTTTAAATTAAAATTACAAGTCTTATTTTAACTTCAACTTCTAAAGGAAAATTCTTTAATTTTTATACGAATTAAAATATAGAATAAAGAGAAATGCCGTCTGATAGTGACGGCATGGATAAAGATATGGATCATGACGCGGGCGGGAAAAGGAAACTGCCAAAACGTAATCAAGACCTGCAGCAGGAAAATGATGGTTTTTATAAACCATACTACAAATTAAATTATAAAAGAGTTTTCCCTGAGTCAATGGGAATGGCTGAATACACGGTTTTTATTGAGAGTCGTAAAGAAGGAATTAAACTTGGCAATACGAATCCCTTAATGTTGGCGGAAATTTTCAAAAACGAAATAAAAGGAGTCACTAATATAAGAAGATTAAACACTTCTAAAGTAGGGGTGGTGTTTGCGCGGGCGATTAACGCCAACGACTTTTTGAAAAATAAAAGTTTCTTACAGAAGTATGATTACAAGGCATTTATACTAGCAAGGGAGGTAGAAACAATCGGGGTACTCAGGTATGTTCCCATTAGCATAAGTAATGAAGAGCTGTTTAAAAAACTGTCATCGAAATATAAGGTCGTTGTAGTGCGTCGTTTCACAAAAAAGTTAATGGACAGATCAAACCGTTCAGTTCTGTAGTGTAACTTTTTTGTCAACCAACTTACCTGACTTTGTACATCTGGATTTATTCCAATATAGAGTGCATCAGTATATTGCCCCGCTTTTACAATGTTTTAAATGCTTTAAATTCAATCACGGAGCTAAAATTTGTAAATCAGTGCATCGGTGTTCAATTTGTGCATGTAAACATCGGTACACTGAATGTAAGGAAAATGCGGTAATCTTTATATAAAAAATTACGTGTCACGTTGTTTGTCCGCGATGGACTCCTAAACTACTGAACTGAATTCAATGAAATTTTGCAAGCTATATGCATTTTGGTCCAACTTGAGAGATAGGATAGTATTTATCCCGCTAAATGACCCTCAAAATTTTTTATTGCGAATTTAAGTATTTTTATAGGAAGGGTCATTGGAAAGGGCAGAACAACGTCTGCCTGGCAAGCTAGTTAAATGCATAAATTGTAGTGGCCCTCATGTCGCAATTTCTAGAGATTGTCCAATAAAAGAACAAAAAATTTATGAAAAATATAATAGGTCTACTTATGCTAAAGTCTTACAAACAAAACAAACTCAAAATTTATTTAACAATTATAACGAAAATTTCCCTTCAATACCTACAAAAAAAAACAATGGATTCAAAAACAGATCAATCACAAGTTAGAACTAATGACTCTCCGAAAGTACACAAATCAAAGACAGAAACTACCCAAACTAATACCACACCTAATAATAATGACACACTTATTGACCAAATTATAACAAATGACAATATTTTGAAATCAATTATTGGAGCATTTGTGGCCATGGTTAACTCAGGTCGTAAACTGACTACATCAAGTATAAAAGAAATGCTTATTACTAATTTTAAAAACAATGAATAAACATTTAATATTCGAATTTCACAATTTAATATACAATCTGTTAATAATAAAAAACCTTTGCTTATTAATTATCTAGTTGAGAATGATATAGATATTTGCCTGTTAAATGAAACATGGCTGCGAGAGAATAGAACTATCGACATTCCTAACTATAATTTCATTAATCATAATGGAAAAAATGGACGTGGAGGAGTAGCAATATTAATTAAAAATAGTTTCAAATATTTTGCTGTCCCCACACTGTTCTATGATTATATGCAGTCGGTAGCTATAACCCTTACTACAAGTCTAGGTGACTTAAAGGCTCATCATATTGCTTTTGGATGTCTCACAACAAAAACAAGAGGCACTGATATCTATAACATGTTAGACGAATGTAATCTTTGCTTATTAAATAAACCTAGCAAGCTAACAGCATAGCAAAGTGGCGAAGCAATCAGCTTTGTAGCGGTTTCTAACGAAAAAATATTCAAAACAGGAGGTTCAGATGCCTGGGTGATCAGTAATCTATTGCTGAAAACAGAATTTGAAAATTCGAAACCGTTCTCGAGATAATCGTAGGACAGACGGACAGACGGACAGACATCGTGAAATCAATAAGTGACTTCGCAAGCTTCGCCACTTAATAAATAATGGACCTCCAACTACAGTAGGAAGCATTAATTTTAATCAATCTTCTATCGATATTTCATGTGTTAGTCCTTCTTTAGTTCATTTATGTGATTGGCATGTACATGATGATCCTATGGGTAGTTATCACTATCCAACCATAGTCGACTTATATACTTGTGTTGAAAAATATGATATAGGAGAACCTTGCGAACGTTTCAATTATAAAAAAGCAGACTGGTCAAAGTTCCAGGTTGAAACAAAAAAAAAGTTTGAAAACTTCCCAATTGATACATCAAATTTACTTGATACGTATGAAAACTTCTGCAACACACTTCTAGAAATAAGGAAAGACTGTATACCTATAATTTCCAAACCTAATGTGTTTGTTATGAGAAAAGCAGTTCCTTGGTGGGACGCGGACTGTTTGGAAGCTGTAAAGAAAAGTAAAAATGCTTTAAGATTTTACAAATTAAATCCTACAATAGAAAATTATATAGAATATAAAAAGGTTGATGCCTTCATAAAGAGATTAATTAGTGAAAAAAAAAGAAAACAAGTTGGAGACGAATTTGTGGTTCATTTAATAGATATACTCCAATAACTTATATCTGGAATTATATTAGAAGATTTAAGAGGGTACCAGTACATAAGCCATCAAAAAATGATGATTGGATTCCTTTGTTTTTAGATAAATATGCGCCCATAACAACACCCTCTGAAAAGGAAATAGATATTTTAAACTTAAATACAATATTTAATCAAATTAATAGAATCAGTTAAAGACACACCACTGACAATAATACGACACGTGTTTCGCCTCTACACGAGGCATCCTCAGGTGATATAGACTCTACGGTGGCTAACCGCTAGCGGTTTCTTGCCTAGTGTAGTGGTGTTGGGAGTAGCGGTGCTGGGATTAGTGGTGACGGGGATAGTGCACGCAATTGAGGGAGGGCGGGAGGTGCTCTTCATACTAGGTAAGACACATCATTTTATTTTATAACGCGGATATTTGCGAAGTAATTTTTTTCTAAAAGGTTCTTTTTAAATATTTAATCAGATACTCACAGTAGCTCTTTTCTGATGAAAGAATTTACTTGTCATGAATTTACTGCAGCCGTCGTCAATCAGGGAGAGATTCCACTCCGGGATTGGATGATATTCCATACAAACTTATTAGCGGCATGCATGTTAATGGACAAAAAACTATTTTGAAAATATTTAACATACTTTGGGACAGTCAATGTATTCCAGAGTCTTGGAAGGCGCAGTGTGTGGTGCCTCTTTTGAAGCCTAATAAACCAGAACATGACTTCGGCTCCTACAGGCCATTTTTACTTTCCTCTTGTGTAGGAAAATTGTTTGATTATGTGTTGAAAAGCGGCTGGTTTATTACGTGAAAGCGGGTAATATTTTGCCTGAACAACAATTTGGTTTCCGGAGGGGGGGAAGTGCAGCGGAGAGTTTTGCCTCTTTGATCTCAGATATAAATCATTCTTTTGCCAGACATGCAACTGGAGTTTGTGCATTTATTGATTGTAGTGTTATGCTACTTACATATCATTTTACATCTATTTTTTCCATTCTGTTTTTGATTTTCTGCATTCATATTTTGCATCACCTTTATTTCCATAGGATCCTGTAACGTTTTTAGACTATAAAAACACAATAACAAATCATTTTCACTTCGTAATTTTCACGCTGTCAATGGAATCTACCTTTTTCGATCTTTTATTTAGTTCTCCGTAACTCTGCAATTTCGGGTTTCGTGCGCGCTGTTGCGCTACCTTTTTTCCTATATCAATAATATCTCATTTCTTACTTAAATCTTGCCGTTTTTCAATTATGAGCCAGAAACCAAAAATTTACATGTTTTGACATCGTTGTTTATCTGGTTGTCATGGCAATTTTTATTCAAATTCGTTACCGGTCTGATGTTTTTATTTCAATATTTCCACATAAATACTCTTTTGCTCTGGGCCATTTACAAAAATTTGCTTTTAATTTAAATAATTTCCCGTTCTCTCTAAAAAGGTATAAAAGCCGAATCATCGGTAAATACAGTAAGTCTCGCTTCAGCTTCCAAACTTGAAGCATCTCCTAAAGGCCTTATCCCGGGGCCGCACTGCCCCGGGATCCTGCAAGCCTCGGTCTTCACCTGAAGTCGTCGCCTAGTCTACTCCAAGCGCGGGGCCACACTGCTCCGGGATCCTGCAAGCCTCGGTCTTCACCTGAAGTCGTCGCCTAGTCTACTCCCAGCGCAGGGTCACATGCTCCGGGATCCTGCAAGCCTCGGTCTTCACCTGAAGTCGTCGCCTAGTCTACTCCAAGCGCGGGGCCACACTGCTCCGGGATCCTGCAAGCCTCTCTCTTCACCTGAAGTCGTCGGCGTAGCCTACTCCAAGCACGGGGCCGCACTGCTCTGGGATCCTGCAAGCCTCTGTCTTCACCTGAAGTCGTCGGCATAGCCTACTCCAAGCACGGGGCCGCACTGCTCCGGGATCCTGCAAGCCTCTGTCTTCACCCGAAGTTGTCGCCTAGCCTACTCCAAGTGCGGGGCCGCACTACTCCGGGATCCTGCAAGCCTTTGCCTTCATCTGGAGTCGTCGCCTGCGCTTCCACCTACTAGTGCCCGTGCTATCTTTAGCCACTGTGCGTGCTTGCTCCAGGCGCTGCGAGACTCCAAGCTCAGCGTGTGCCTACTCCTACTCCAAGCGCAGCGTGTGCCACTTTGACCTTCAGGCTCCGCTTCAATATTCATCTATCTTTATTTTCTTTTTAATTGTAATTCTCGTCACCCATCACCATCATCATACTTCATTTTTTTATATAAAATGTAAATATCTTTTTTAAATTTTAAATATATTATTTTCTTGTTCTATTTTTGTTGTTTTGTTGTTGTTAGGTTAGGTTCTTTTTTTTTTAATTGTCGCTTCACGACATGATATACAAAGTGCATTTGATAATGTGTATCCTTCCATATTGGCAAATATTCTGTGTGAGATTGGTATTCCTGGAAAGGTGTGTGAACGGATTTTTGATTTGCTAGATGACCGAGCTATGTATGTTAAATTTAATGACATGGTACATGGCCCTGGAAATGTATACAGGGGCACCATGCAGGGTGCTACTATATCTCCCTTGTTATATAGTGTATATGCATGTTTAGTGAGTAAATATATTAGAAATAGAAATATAAGCTTTTTGCAATTTGCTGATGATCTCCTTGTATATACTGTAAATAAGATGTAAATGTGGCGGTGAACCATTCAAATTTAGCATTAGAGCAAATTCATGATTTTTATTCAAATAAGTTGAAATTAAACATTAGTCATAGTAAGGGTGGCTCTCATTTTTTCCAAAAAATATTATACATGTGATGGTTTTGTAAAGTGTAATAATATACCATTGCCTTGGTTACAGAGAAAAAATTTTTTAGGTGTATTGCTTGATCAGAAGCTAACTTTCTAAGAACGTGTGAATAATCTGTGTAAAAATGCCTGTAGGGGTCTCAATGTGTTGGAATCATTGGCGGGTGTGCATTGGGGAGCTGACCCAAGGTTGTTATCGGTGCTTTGTCGAGGTATAGTTCAAAGTCGTTTTGATTGCAGCACATTGGCATACTTGGGTGCAAACGGATTGATCTTGGAGAGATTGGATATAATTCGGAATAAAGCGTTGCGTGTAATGGCTGGGGCTATGTGCTCTACACCAGTCCATATGGTGGAGGTGGATGGTTGTATTCCTCCACTTTTGCTTGGAGGGCTGCGGGTTGCTGAGCGGTTTTGTATTAAATTGATCGGTTCGGGAAATGATTTAGTTCTTAAAAAAATGCTTCCTTGTGAGGTTCCTGAGTTTGATGATGGCTCATACATTGATGTAAGTATGCTTTTGTCTGGTCGATTACCAGACATCCTAAGGATTGTTTTGTAATCGCAGACCCAAGCCAAAAATGTGTATCAAAGTGAACCATGACTTTTATATAAAATAGAACATGATGCTTTACTGAACATTGATGTTTCTGTATGTCGGGAAAAAGTGGGTTCTCAAATGGAAATGTTAAGATATCTAGCTGATGATGATTTTTATACAATATATACAGATGGATCAAAGTCTGAAGAGTACACAGCTTCAGCATTTTATGATTCGCAAAAGAAAATGTGTAGAGCTTTTGAAATTCACAATTTATGCTCTATTTTTGCAGCTGAGTGTTATGCAGTCTACTTAACTTTATTGTGCATAAAAAACATTGCGAATTCACAGTTTCTAATTGTAACTGATTCAAAAAGTGTTATAGCAGCTATTAAATCTGACGAAATGGATTGCAAAAGAAATTACATTATATATAATATAAGAAACTTACTGAGCAGTCTTAGTAAAATAAAGAAGACTGTTGCCTTTGTGTAGGTCCCTTCGCACTCTGGGATGGCTGGGAGCGGGGAAGCAGACATTGCTGCTGGGGACGTATTCTCATCGACATGTTCGGACCACTCGGCAATGCTGGATATTTCATTTACAGATATATATGCCTTGTTGAGCGGGGGCTTGAGATCCTTATGGAGGGCATACTGGGAGGAAGTGGGCGAGTCCAAAGGAATTTGGTATTATGAGGTACAGAAGGGCCCGCCGGCCGCTCCTTGGTACAACAGAGGAGGGATTGATAATGGAAAATTCATTGTGACTGTGAACCGAATGAGATTTGGACATGGCAGAGTGGCCGCCCATCTGCATCGTTTGGGAGTGAAAGAGGGTGCAAATTGTGAATATTGTGGAGGTACGAAGGGGGATCTAAAGTGTCTGGTTTTTTAATGCAGTCAGTTTGGTTTGAGTGGATTGTTTGGTTCTTGATACTCTTCAAAGTTTATTAGCTGATGGGAAATTCTTCCGACCATTGTATTCCTTTATATCTGGTGTCCAAGATGTGTGAAAGTGAAAACAGCGTGATAATCATAATTAGTGCAAACGTAAACAAACTGTGAATGTGAGGATGAATTTGTGATGAATGTATCGTAAAGTTAATACATTGTAACTTCAGGCTCAGAAGGACTAAAACCCAGAGCCGTAAAGCCAGTTTAAAAAAATTAAAAAATGCAGTGTGGAGCGGCGCTCATAATACAAGATTTCAAATTAAAGTTTAAAACCTGGACGTAAGTAACAACAATTCAGCAGTCAAGTAAGTAAAATCATTTGTTGTTCAAGTGAATAAATAGGTAATATTATCGTAATATTACAAAATAAAAAAACATGAAAATATATATTATATATAAACTACTACTATATATTATGTATAAACTGACCGCGCAGGCGCAACACGCTTAAATCAACTGTGCATGCGCGACTTTACCAATTCCCGCGCATGCGCGGAGACATAGAGTAGTGCACATTTTATGTTTAGAAAGGCTTCTCTAGTACGTAGTACATATAACTCAATGGCGGACAGCTTTTCATTTTTATTTAAAGTTTAATTTTCCAATAAAGGTAATCGTCGACTGAAACTAGAGTTCAAAATTTGCATACCTCACATCATGCAAAACTCGAAACCATCCAGAGAACCATTCAGAAGTGGGACGATTCTTGGGCTCAGCAGTAAGCAAAGAGATTTAAATATATAGGTATACTATAGAGCGGGCATTAGGAACTTTTATATACAAAAACTTTGAGCTAGGGCGCGTGTGGTGCCCTCTAGCTAAAAATAGCAAAACAACGCTAAGCATTTATTAAGACGACATTTTTGCTATTCCCCAGTAGGTAACGATAATAAATATGACATCGGTTTAGGAATGTTACAGTTTCGATAGCAAAGTATCGATAATGTTTTTGAAGATTACTAAGTTTGAAATGTTTTTCGATATAATAATAGGGAATATACATGATTGTTTTATTGTATAATTCTATTTATCATGACTTCCATCACACGAAAAAAATCATATTAATTTTTTACGCCTGTTTTGTGTCATGAAATAAAATATTTAATTTCCAATAACTAAGATTCAATTCAAACAGCAGTCACTTTGGTTGCCACCTTGGTGGCTTCTTGGATGACGTCACTCGGCCCATTACTTGCTATAATAATAGCATATGATTGATCGGTCAGCGTTAAAGACACATCGAGAAACGCCAAATCCAATAAGAGTTCGCTTCTGTGTTTTTAATTCGTTTTTATACATAATAATTTAAAATTTAAAATTTTGTACAGCCGACTTCAATATAAGTTATTAAGAATAACTCAAAACTATTGGTCTGACCTAGATAAACCACAAGAAAAGTACCAGCTTTCAAACAAAAAAAGAATCAACCAAATCGGTTCACCCAGTAAAAAGTTATGAGGTAACACACATAAAAAAAACATACAGTCGAATTGAGTACCGTCTCCTTTTTAGAAGTCGGCAGAAAAGAAAAAGAATCATCCGAATCGGGTCACTTAGAAAAAAGTTGTGTAACACACAAAAAAGTATAGTCTTACAATATGATACAATCAGACAGTTGATGCGATGGCTTAGCTTTCTTGTATTTCAATAATTTAAAATTAAAAATTTTGTACAGCCGACTTCAATAGCAGTTATTTAAGAATAACTCAAAAACTATTGGTTTGACCTTGATCAAATTCATATGGGAGCACACGAGAACTATCAGCTTTCATATAAAAAAAGAATCATCGAAATCGGTTCACCCAGTACAAATTTATGAGGTAACACACATAAAAAACATACACTCGAATTGAGTACCGTCTCCTTTTTGGAAGTCGGCAGAAAAATACACTTGAATTCTAAAAGATTTTAGGAAAACACTGAACTTAAAAGCCGTTTCATGAGTTTTTACGTTTCATCGGCTGCAGTACTTAAAGACACTGCCCACATCAATAAAAATTGTTATTTTAAGTTTTTACCATATTTTCTAACTCAGGCTTAACCTACAACTTCTTGCATCTAATATCTTTATTCGTTCAAATTGTTTTTCATGTAACAAACCTATAGCCCTCTCTTATCACTGTAAGCCAGGATCTATAATGGCTTTGTCCTTAAAAACCACCAAATAATGAAGCCCGGTGTAAAACCACCAGACGTTGAGGCCTGGTATGTAAAAGAAAAGACTTGTTGCGTTGCTAAACATCAACAGAGCAAGTATCCTCAGCATGCTCATAAGCAACACAGAAAATCTCATCAGCATGCCTAAAAAAAATTCCCACCCTTGCTCCACATAAAGTAGGCTACTTAGCATAGTTGGTATATGCTACTCATTTTTGTTGGTATGGGTACAGTATCGTTGATTGTTTTACCTTCCTAAATATTGTAAAGGATTAAATAGGCATCTTGTATATTTTTTATCGATAGCTCCAATCGATAAAAATCGTCAATCACTAACTATAACATTGTTAACTAAATAGTGACGTTTACTGGACAACAGAGGGCGATTATTACAATAAAAATAAATGTTCTAGAACAATCTACTAGAAATAATAAAATTTAAAGATTATTCGGTAAATATATGTTATACTTATGATAATAAACCGAATTCACGCAGGGGCAATTTTTTAAGTCGGCCCTGCGACCTTCGATATTGCTCCGATCGCCGTGCTTCCTAGATTGCCCCTGCGGCAGGCAGGTCAGTAGCCGGCTTTACAGACGACAATTTTGGTGCTGATGTCCGGTCTATTACTATTACTACTTAAATATCTTGGCAGTAAGACGTATATATTGACTTTGACTTTAGTAATACATATATAACTACACTACTATTATTATATTATATGTTGTAGGATAATTTGATAAACCAAATTTTACGCAAAAATCTAGGAATATCGCGAAAACACCATTATGGTCGTTCTTTTAGTTATAAAGAAGATTTAGCCATACGTAATCGTATATACGTAAATGCCATCATCCCGAAGTGGCAGAATTACGTGTGCCATTCAAGCGAGTCTTTCATAAATTTAAAAAACTACCAAAAAAGACTAATTTGAGTTTTTCAAAGTAATATTTTATGTGTTTGTAGGTCTGTAACTTTATGCGTAAGCATCATATTATTAGTCTGTGATGTTTGCAACACTACTGACATGACTTGTCATTTTGTACTGTGGCATTTTTTTGTTATTAAATCACATAATCACACACAATTACTTTCTACCGACAGGGTTACGTAACTAGTAATATTATGGCACAAATCCTCAAATTGTCACAGTTTCATACTTATATACTAGTTCTAGATAAAACATTTAGGTTTGCGCATTACTGTATTAGAACTGCTGTTAATTTATCATATAAAATATTTGACAACATAGCGGAAGAGGATCGTCCACCTTTATTGATATTACACGATTTACTAAGTAATAAGAGGCAGTGGGACAGTTTAGGAAAGACTATACATACTGTGACAAAGAGAATTGTGGTAACTGTAGACCAGAGAAATCATGGTCGGAGTCCTCATGCCGGTTCACATAAATACGAAGAAATGGCTGATGATATTCAACAGCTACTTACGAAATTATCAATAGAAAACGCTTTTTTACTAGGACACGGAATTGGTGGAAGGACTTCATTGTTTACAGCATTAGTGGCGGTAAATTAATATAAGATTCTATTCCATCGTTACAATTACACCTGTAGTGGATGCAATGTATAATGTGGATGAAAGTGAATGCTGTTGCGCATAAATATACAGATGCGTTATCACCCCTGACAACTAATGCCAGCCATACAAGAATACTATTTTACAACATCCCACTACATTTGATAATCCAAAATCCGGTGATGCACACGCCACACGGCGGTGCGCTGTGCGCGCTGGTCTTGGCCGATATAACAATCCATTTTACGTTCACATTTTCAGGAAATATTCTAGCTTGTTTGTTTATTGGCAGTGCATATACGTAGTCCAAAGAGGATATAATAAGTATATAGGTACGTAGTAGTGCGTAGTCGTCGGAGTTCGAAGACGGTTCTATTTTATGACGAACGTTATGACTTTTGTTTCTTGTGTTAAGGATTTCATATTAGAGGAAATAAAAAAACATAAAAAATAGTCCACGCCACGACACGTATCTCTTTCTTCAGGTTAGGTTTATTTGCGTTTCAGTTGCTTATTTTTCTTTATGGTAAATCACAGAGTAGCTGCCGCAAGTAACAATTCTACTTCTGAATCATCGGAATCTAATCTAGGACTTGTATGGTAGGATATAATCGACTACCATTTCGTTGCAATTCACGACGCGCGGCTTGGTGAAAATGAAGTGCTCCTTTATGTCAGGTTGAAGTTGAACTCCATCATATAATATAATACCTTCTGATTTTGAATTGTCAAAGCATCGAATTTATCCACTTTTTGACCCTTAGTGGCGGTCTATCCTATTAATTAAGAACAATAATTAAAATACGCAAGAAATATGCAAATAAAAGATAGAGTCGCATTAAGAACGTCCTCCTTTATTACAGTCGGTTTAAAAGTGTCGATTTAACTTGGCTCCTGGTTTTCAGAATATATCTATTTATGTATTGCAAAGACTATCTTCAGTTAATAGGGTCAAGGTTTCAATGTCATTGAGCCTAAGGTGAAGAAGCTGCAAGGAAGCTGGGCTCCATTGGATAAGTACAAAAAATACGTGGCGTGATAGCTTCTAAATTTGTATGAAGCACAGGTCCGATCGGCTTTACTCCTGCTGTCAAATAGTGCTGATAAATACCAACAAGCATCTTTAATGTTACTGGCGAGACGTGCCAAGAGGCTTGGTTTGGCTTTAATTGGCATTAATTTGGTCAAGCTTTCATATCGAGCACATGTGGCCGACACGTCATGTGGTTAGACCGTGGTTGTTCGACAGGATACATTTTAGTGTGCGCATGAGCTATTATTGCCACGGCACGAATGAGTCGGCTGATAAGGGAGTAAAATAACGCTTTCAAAGAAGCGCCCAGAACCAGTAACGTTTTTACAGGTGACGATACATTCCATCGTAGACCCAGACGTGACATCACATGCATCTGCATTTTGATTCTTAATCAATGATAAAGGTACGTATGTAGGTCAAAAGGCAAAGCAGCATTCACTCACCATCAAGTTGGTTATGTGCTGATGTGTCCCCTTACATCTATAAAATAATCTCATTCTTTCATCGCCCAACATGTTTCATTATGGATATACAGAACATTATAACGAAGATTTTTCGTTGTCATTTCTAATGCTTAAAATAGCAAAATTTTATAATAATTTGCCTGCATCAGTCTTTCCATCCATAAAAATATAAGCATCTTCAAAAGAAGAGTAAATAGACTTTACTAAACTTGCGAGATTTATCGTCTAAGACTATATCTCCGCTAACCATCAGGTAGCATCGTAGTCAGGGAATAGCCTATATTTAATTTAGTACATACGCCGATAATTATAACAACCAAAATTTTCAGCCACAGCTTATAGCTGGTCTAGTAGTGATTGACGCATCACCAATATCTACTTCCACACAATTTAAACATTTCTATTCTAAAATAATGACGTCAATGAAGGAAATGTCATTTAAAGGCGAAAAGAAGTTGGAGGCGGCAAAAAGAAAAGCCAAGACACAATTGGATCATGTCATTAGTGATGATGTCACCATGAATATTGTACTCTCCAATTTAACTTTAAAATCTGACCATACCATAGGGTGGGCTTGCAATTTAGACGTTTTATTAAAATATTTCGAAAATATGACGTTATTTCCGAGCAAGTTAAAAGGGAAGAAGTACTTTGGGCCTACGTTATTTGTCGGCGGTCAGTTATCCGAATGTTTACCGTAAGTGTCTTTTAATATAATTTTAATTTGTAATATGTATTTTAATTTGTATTTTACAACACAAGCAAAATAAATATAAAATTTAATAAATATACTTAATATATTACAAAACACATTCGTAATAGGAATAAGGAGATGGAGAGTTTAACAGTCATTATGAAAGATTGTTTAATAATTACCTAATCTTTTTATATAAAAAATACGTGTCACATTGTTTGTCCGAGATAAACTTCTAAACTACTAAACTGATTTCAATGAAATTTTGCACACGGTGTGCAGTTTGGTCCAACTTGAGAGATAGAATAGCTTTTATGCCGATAAGTGACCCTCAATATTTTTTATTACGAATTTAAGGATTTTTTTAATAGGACACATGGTCGTCGGAAAGGGCTGAACTACGTCTGCCTGGTCAGCTAGTTGAAAGATAAAGTTTTAAGCATTCTTGCGCCTCGTATATACGAGTATTTTTTTTATAGGATAAGGGTGACAAACGACCACACAGTCCACCTGATGGTAAGTGGTTGCTGCGGCCCATAGACATCTACATCTATCCTCGCTTGCGAATTAAAATGCAGATGCGTTGTCACCCGTGAGGACTAAGATGGAATGGCTCATTTCCAGTAAAAAGGGCCTCCGGCCATCTGCACTCACCAAGCGAAACGCAGAGGTAAACCTCTACTTCACGCTGGTTTTCTGTGAGGTCGTGGTACCACCCCGGTTCGAGTCGGCCCATCCGTGCGACAGCAAAAGCTGCCGCGTGGCTCTACCACTGTTAAAAGAAAATGTATGTGCCTAAGCATAACTTTTTGCTAAGTAGGTATTTCCCTGCCATCGGTAGATGCAATAAAATCGATTCTTACACTAGGAAACTGTGAAAGCTCGGTAAGGAGATATTTTTTAGACTAAACAAAACAATTGAGAGTATTAATATTTGTTTAATTGCTTTAAATAGATCAAACTTGACATAATCTAGTGAAAAATTTATCCAGAGAAAAGCCCACGTTACGATTATAAGCAATTCTGCTTTTTATCTTTTATAATACTCTAAGTGTGTATATGTTTAGACAATCGCTATTTTTATTTATTTTGACTGTCTTACGTTATGATCATCGACAGTACAAACAGAACAGTTTATACAATTCAACAACAATAAGCAATGTTGAGAGACGTCAATGAGGTAAATTGTCTTTAACTGTAAAGTACTGTGATTGTCATGCGCCTGCCAAGCGTAACGATGACATCTTACCGTCTGTAGAACAGGGATACGCGACACCAGACACTTTTAACGACAATAACTTACGATCATAGTGATGATGACTTATTGATTTTTTTTAAACATTTATCTACATAACACTGAAATATCATTGAATATTGAAAATAAAATCTATTATTAGAATTGAACCTTAGTAAAATTAAATAATTTGATTTCAGACCAGACGATCTTCCTGCAATTCGCGAATTGTGTCCAAGAGCTGTCATAACATACGTGTCAAAAACTGGCCATAATTTGCCTTTCGATGATCCTAAAAGTTTTCTTGAATTAATAATCCCTTTTCTTAAATGAAATTCTGTTTAGTAACAATAACAACAATAATGAAGATGAAAATGAAAATGGAACAAAGCATCTTGATGATCTCCTAGAGTACGATGATTAAACTCAATATGAGAATTAAAATACCAATCTAATTTTTTTTTATAAAAATAAAACACAAAATTAGTGTACGGTTCACATTCAATGGAATTGTGAGGCTTTAAGCTATATTTACGTGGTTCATTTTTTTTTACGTGGTAGAGCCATGCTGCAGCTATTTTGTGGTTGTACCACGAATGGGTCGGCTCGACTGGGATGGGACCACGCTCTCACAGAATACCAGCGTAAAATAACAGCTTAATGCTGCCGTGTTTCGTATAGTGAGTGTAGAGAACCGGAGACCCTTCTTACTGGAAACGAGGCACTACATCTTAGTCCTCAGGGGTGACAACGCATCTGCATTTTGATTCTTAATCGAGGATAAATGTAGATGTCTATGGGCCACAGCATCCATTTACCATCAGGTGGACTGTGTGCTCGTTTGTCACCCTTATTCTATATAAAAAATACGAGTATATACGTGGTTAAGAGAACTTTATTTGTATTATATTTACCACGTACGAATTTATTATCTAAATTTGGTTACTAAATAGAACTTAATTATTGATATCACAACCACAATCTAATCAAATGATCAATTAATAGGGTTTATTCATCGATCACTAATAAAAAACCAGATACCATAGAATGATTCTATGCCAGATACACAATCAGTGACAAAAATGTCCTTACCGAATGAGCGCCCACTCGTACAATGAATACAACTTTAGGCAATGCATTTAAGGTTGAATTTACATTAATTATTATTATTATATACAATACTAAAAACTATAATTAAAAAAAAAAAACTAAAACTATAAACTTAAATATCATATAGTCCTACTCCCCGCGGTATCGTGCCAAGAACACTGGCTGCGTTTCCCCGCTGAATGGCTATACTTAGCCTTTGAGCAAGGAAAGAACCAGCCCTCTTATCACCAGCAGCAACGACCAGCCGCGGATGGAGTTCCTTTAGGAACTTCACCGCACGTGGACCCCACGGACCGATAGTCTCTACAGCAAATGGCACAAATATGTAGTCATCTCTCAGAGACTCATATTTGCGCCACTTACTCAGTTCAGCTGCCTCTGATGCCGCCCCGGCTCTAAACGAGGTACCCCTGAGATGAGAGACCGCCAGAGTGTCTACGCAAGTAGCATCCCACACTAGGGCTTTACCTCTCTCCCAAGGGACCAATGTCATACCGTCGGGTCTCCTGCCATCGTCTCTAAATATTCCACAAGGCTCTAAAACCGAGGGAACATTTATAGAGACAAGAGCCCTTCGGATGACATCGTTCAAAGAACTGTGTCGTGAAAATCTACCAGCGCTTTTTTTACATGAAAGTCCGTGGAGCCCAAACTTGTCGACGCTGCTACCACAGGGACACTGATGGGGTTGACAAATCGCCGCTCCTAGTCGGATTCCTACGGCAATGCGTAAGCTTTCCGCATCAAGTAATGTGCCGAGATTACTTGATGGTAAAGCGTGTAACCAGTGACTAGATTCCTTAGTCGAAACAGCTAGAAGGCGTGCCTTATCTAGGTCACTCTGGAGATTATGAAACAAATCCTTCTGCACGCCCTGTACCAATGGAATATCCCACTGTTTTTGTTGGTTAACTTCCAGTGGAACATTTTCACCAGGACAGAGCGTTTGCCATGTCTGCCCTGCCTCCGTAGCAAAGCATAGGTCTGCTTTATTATTTAAAATTTTATTACATAAGTCACTGACACTATGTACGGAAGCAAGGAAAGCAGGCAATGCAACGCTAGAAAGATTTCTCACACCAATGCCACCAAATTTTATAGGTAAAGTAGCTTGAGTCCAGGCTGTAGTATTTAAAGTTAAATTTAGAATTTTTTCAATAGCTATTTTAAGATTATTATCAATATCTTGTAAAATATCCGAACATTTCCAGACTGGACTCGAGCGGAGTAAGTATGTAAATCTAGGTACAAGAAGACAATATTTTAAAATAGTAAGAGCTATGTGGGGGTTTAATTTATACAATTTATCAACGTGGTTTAAAAACTGATCAAATTTTGTTTTTAAAACAGGTTTAATACTATCGAAAAACAACGGGGCACCTAGCAGGTATAGTGATTCCGTACTGACAGTTTTTATTCCTGGACAAATATGATTAAAATTTTGAATTAAAGTGCCTCTATGAGAAGTAGATAAATTATTGGAAAAAAATATTTCACATTTATTGCTATTTGGTTCAAGACCAATATTTTTAAAATTTTGAAAAATATGAGTAAGATCACTGAGGACGTCATCTGCTCTACCTCCCAGTGTACCGTCGTCTAGGTACCAGACATTCAGCTTGGATTTCAAATTTGAAATAATTGGTTGAATTCCCAAACTGAAAAGTGCTGGACCCAGTGGGTCACCCTGCTGAACACCGACAGCGGAATCGATAACATGGTTTTCGTAAAACAAGTTAGTATTTTGACTGTAACATTGCCAAACGTAATGATAAATTTCGGGGGTATTATTAGCCACTTCTTTCAGCAAGGTTACCCTATCGATAGAGTTAAAAGCATTCCTTAGGTCAACCTTCACAAGAACATCTGCATCAGAGTTTGTTAAAAATGTACGCACTGAATGTACCGCCGCCTCGCAGCCATCTCTAGTGCCAAAACCTAGTTGAGTAGGCTGAAATTTGGTCTTAAGGTTAGAGATTATGTGCCTGCAAGCTAATTTTGAAGTTAAACGTCGAAATGTGGAACCAACGGCAATAGGACGGATACCGTTATCCTTTTTTTTGAAGGCACATAATCTTGCCCCATATAAGAATGGAATGAAATTTGGATTAACATTACCAGAAAGCATAAAGTTACATAATTTTGTAATGTCTTTAAGAAGTACTCCGCCGGCGTCACCGGCAGAAGCGCTTACAAGATCTTTAAGATGTTGAGGCGTAATTCCGTCAATGCCGCCAGCAGAGCCATTCGAAAATGACATAATTGCTTCTAAAGTGTCTTTTTCCGAAATTTGTAAAGGTTGCATAGAAGTCCTGGGAGGCAGCGGTAAACTCTGAGGATGTTTGACCGAAGGATGCTTTTGACGAAGGCTTTCAAGTGTTTCGACATTACGAGGAGCCAGGATGTCGTCTGAGAATAAAATACGGGATGCATTTTTTAAGTCGCCATCCATTACTTTCGACTCAACTACTTTTTTTAAATCAAATTTAGGACGTGGTCGAGATAAATGAGTATTAATTGGGTAATCTAAATTTTGAAAAGATGTCTCTTTTAGTTGAGACGTAACTGATTTATTTATTGTTTTATCAAAATGAAAATGGGAATACGCGAAAGTAAATAATTTTTGCCAACTATTTTCACTATTAGTGAAACAATTTTGAATAGTGCATGACAATGCTTTAGCAAGCTGCATCCTCGCACCTCTAGGAATTCTTTTAACCACTGGTACATTACGATAATATTTGTAAATTTGCTCCGAAAACAGGGAAAAATTTGTGTCATTAGAGGAATTGCTAATAGAGTTATGAATTTCTACGGCAGGCTGTGAAGCCGAAATACTTTTACTATGGCATTAATGTATATTTATTTCAACTAGAATTACGTCAAAACAAGTGTCGACAGTTTTAGAGAACTTTTGCATGGTATTGTGTATCTAGTTTTTATTACTGATCGATGAGTTTATTGACCTATAAAACCTTTTGCGTGATTTGAGTATTTTTAATAGTAAACTCGACGTGATAGATTGAAAATATGCCCTGTGCAGTCAAATTATCAAACTGTCATACTATGCGTCTGTCAATCTTATCAATAACTTAATTATTTTTGGCAGCATTTTTGTAACATTTAACAAGTTATGAAAATAAAATGAACTATATCCTTGAAATGGAATGGGTGCTTTGCAATATATTATACTTACGCAGAAATCAATTATGAAGTACAAATTTGCCCGTCGGAATACAAGATCATCTGTAAACTTAGCTTATAAAATCCATGGAGAGCCGAACCCTCATCAGACGCCTGTAATAATTCTTCACGGTTTACTTGGATCCAAAAGAAACTGGGAAAGTATGTCTAAGAAAATAGCTCATACAACGCAAAAGGTAGTCTTTGCCGTAGACGCGAGGAATCATGGTGAAAGTCAGCACCATAACAGCCATACATATCATGAACTAGCAACTGATGTAAAACAATTTATGGATAATTTAAATATTAAACAAGCAGATATTATTGGACACAGTATGGGTGGAAGAACAGGCATGGTTTTAGCGATCACGAAAGTAAAAATCTAGATAATCTATAAAATATAAGCATTTTTTTAATTGTCGATATATTAATTCAAATGTGTTCTTTTAATTACCGACTATAGGTTTCTTAATAATATTAAAATGACAAACGAGCTAACATTCCACCTGACGGACAGCACTGTCTGCCCACGGATACGTGGAACCAACTTCAGAGAAATTAGCCCACAGATGCGTTATTATTTTCTACCGACTTCAAAAAGGATGTGTGTTACCTCAAAACTTTTACTGGGTGAACCGATTTCGATGATTCTTCTTTGATTTGAAAGCTGCTGCTTCTCATGTGGTCCTATATAAATAGATCAAGGTCAGACCAATAGTTTCTGAGTTATTTTTTAATAACTTATATTAAAGTCGGTTGTACAAAATTTTTAATTTTTAATTATTGAGTAGTACGATGAAATATCTCACAGCCTGTATGTAGATTCACCACTTAAGGTTAAAGCGCCAGGGTACCCCGCGAAATTCAAATTTTCTTAGTTTTTTACAATTTGTAGGTCAGTGTCAGGTTGTATGTTTAATAAAATATGATTCGCGACCGTAACGAGTACGTATTTATAGAATTATAATCATTATAATCATCAATACAACCCTCTAAGTTCGTATAATCCCATTGTATGGCTATTTCCAGAAAAACTCATTCAAAGGGATTATATGAACTTAGAGAGTTGTATTGGTGATTTCAATGATAATAATTCTGTAAACACATACTCGTTACATTCGCGAATCATATTTGGTTATATATTCAACCTGGCCTTGACCTGCAAATTCCAAAAAACGTAAGAAAATTTTAATTTCGCGGGCCACCCTGGAGCTTTCACCTTAAAACGGTGTATACACAGCAGTGAGTACAATGCTGCTTGGTGGCGAAAATAGCTTAGAAGGAGGTAGGTCCAGTCGCGAACTTCGACAGAGGAGCAAATCTACCACCTTATAAAGTTACTGGGTATTATGAACACGTAATATATGATAGTGTCTCAAATGCAATTACCTTTATCTTTACAGCTTGTCAAAGTCCACTGCTGAACATAGGCCTCCCATAAATTGCCTCATAGGGGGGATATATGCTATAGTTGCGACGCTATAGTTGACAACTGCAGTTATTTATTAATTAGTTGTTATTAGGAAAACGCTGCTGCTGTTATGACACGTACAGGACGATATGGAGCAGTGGATATGCTTATACCTTCCTTATATATTACTATAATCTTTGGCTTATATCGCCACTACACTAAAGCTATTGGATTAATAAAATAATAATTAACGTAAATAAAGTTCCAAACACATGTCAACAAAATCGTAATAATATTTTTTTGTTCAAGGTGAACTTTACTCGATACTTTATTGTATAAATATTTGTGTTTCAGCCTGCCAACGTATCAAGTTTAATTGTTGTTGATATTTCACCTGTATCAACAGCTCGAACTCTTAACGAATTTATGCCTCGATTATTGGATACAATGAAATCTATAAACTTTCAGGGTATCAATGATTTAAATAAAGCAAAACTTCTTGTTAAAGAAAAACTATCACAATCTAAAATTATTGATTTAAATAGCATGGGTTTTATATTGATGAATTTGGAATTAAAGCCAGATCAGACAATAGGATGGATTTGCAATGTTGACACACTAAGTAAATACTTTACGGATATTGCTACATTTCCTGACTTATCGAGTATGGTGTATAAAGGGCCGACATTGTTTGTCGGTGGAGAGGAATCGCATTATATCCCGTAAGTTATATTACTTTCTAAATAGTCTAAGGTCTCAAAATAACACCTTGTATCATCATCATCATCATCATTACAGCCCTTCACAAGTCCACTGCTGAACATAGGCCTCCCCCAAGGAATGCCACAATGCACGGTCCCGAGCCACCTGCATCCATCGACTTCCTGCATGTCTTACCAGGTCGTCACTCCATCTTGTGGGGGGACGCCCTACACTTCGCCTACCGGTACGAGGCTGCCATTCGAGAACCTTTCTTCCCCATCGGTTGTCGGTTCTTCGAGCTATATGGCCGGCCCACTGCCACTTCAGCTTACTAATCCGTTGGGCTATGTCGGTCACTCTGATTCTACTGCGGATATCCTCATTCCTAAGTTTATCACGCAGAGAAACTCCGAGCATAGCCCTCTCCATAGCTCGCTGAGCGACCTTGAGCTTCCTCATACGGCCAGCAGTGAAGGACCACGTCTCAGTTCCGTAAGTCATCACTGGCAACACGCACTGGTTGTATAATTTTGTTTTAAGGTTTTGAGGTATTTCTGACGAGAAGATGTGTCGTAGCTTCCCGAACGCTGCCCAGCCGAGTTGAATCCGTCAATTGACCTCTCGGCCGAAGTTGGACTTACCTAGTCGGACTATTTGTCCCAGGTAAACATACTCGTCAACAACTTCGAGCTTAGTGCTCCCAACAACTACCGGCATAGGTGTGACATGGACATTAAACATAATCTTTGTTTTGTCCATGTTCATCTTAAGACCTATCCGTTGGGAGACACTATTGAGGTCATTGAGCATAGTGCTTAGTTCCTCCAGCGATTCTGCCATGAGGACTATATCGTCGGCAAATTGAAGGTGAGTGATGTACTCGCCATTGATGTTAATTCCGTATCATTACCAGTCCAGAAGCTTGAAAACGTCTTCCAATGCAGCGGTGAAGAGTTTCGGGGATATAACGTCACCCCGTCTTACACCTCTCTGCAATTGGATAGGTTTCGTACTCTGGTTCTGTACTCGGATAGCCATCGTAGCTCTACTGTACAAACACTTCAGCACTTCGATATACCGACAGTCAACTTGGCACCGTTGAAGGGACTGCAGCACCGCCCAAATTTCGACGGAATCAAAGGCTTTCTCATAGTCCACATACGCCAGACATAGTGGCAAATTGTACTCTTCGGACTTCTGTACAATTTGCCGTAGGGTATGTATGTGGTCTATGGTGCTAAAGCCCTTTCGGAAACCGGCTTGTTCGGGAGGCTGGAAGTCGTCAAGTCTGCGCGCGAGACGATTCGTAATGACTCTCGAAAACAGCACGTAGACGCAGCTCAGAAGGGAAACCGGTCTATAGTTCTTCAAGAGAGTGTTTGTCCTTTCTTGAAGAACAAGACCACCGCACTTCTGCTTCACGCCTCCGGAGTAGTGCCATAATGGAGGACGAAATTAAAGAGCTTCTGAAGGACTTCAAGTACCGGTCTTCCACCCGCTTTCAGAAGCTCCGCTGTAATTCCATCCTCGCCTGGGGCCTTGCCGTTTTTAAGGTGCTGGAGAGCCATTCTAATCTCGCTCAGACTGACGTCCGGGATATCTTCGGAATAGTGTCGAATAAGACTCGCTCTTGGATCGTTACTCACACTTGCGTGTGGCTCCAACGATGACGTGTACAGCTGCCCATAGAACTTCTTAATCTCACTAACAATCTCAGGTGTCCCGGACACGATGCTGCCACACTCGGTCTTCAGCCTTGACAGTTGGCTCTTTCTGGCAGACAGATCTCTGGCAAAGACTTTGGAGCCTTGGTTCCGCTCGATCGCTTCTTCAATACGAGCTGTATTGAAGTTGCGTAAGTCTCGCCGCATGCATTTGGAGATCTGTCTGTTCAGTTGCCTGTATGCTGTCAAATCTGTTGAAGAATGTAGCCTCATCTCCCGTCTAACAGCCATGAGATTAAGAGTGTGATCGGAGAGTTTTTGTGTTCTTCTGCGGTGGGTCTTGCAGAACTTAGCTCCGACCGCATGGACAGTTTCCACGAGCTTGTCATTCATATCGTCCACTTCATTGCAGTCTTCTAGGCACTGAAAATGGTTTTGTAACTCGAGCTGAAAGGTTTCGGGACTTTAGATTAGAGCACGAGGGGGACGGAGCGTTGACTTCATCAGACGAGACCTCTCCAACTTAACATTTAGGTTCAGTGTGCCTCTAACCATTCGGTGATCGCTGCCGGTTTTCACCCTCGCGATCACTGAGACATCACTGAACAGTTGTCGTCTGGTCGTCATAATGAAGTCAATCTCATTTTTTGTCGAACCGTCGGGGCACGACCAGGTCCACTTCCTGTGGGGCCGCTTCTGGAAAAAAGAGTTCATCATAAAGAGTCCCTCTTTCTCCATGAAGTCGGCCAGCTGCTGGCCCCTTGGGTTCCGTTGCCCTATTCCAAATTTCCCTACTTTCAGCTCACCGTTCTCTCTTGTGCCTAGTTTTGCATTGAAGTCTCCCATTAACACCGTATATTGGGTTTTGGAGGAATGCATGGCTCTAGAAATATCCTCATACATTTCCTCCACCTCCTCATCGGGGTGTGCCGAGGTTGGTGCGTAAACCTGTATGACCTTCAGCGAATACCGTTTGGTGATTCTGAGTATAAGGTACGCAACCCTCGTCGACACACTCCCGATCTTTACAACGTTGTTAACGAGAGACTTGTGGACGATAAATCCGACACCTCCTTGGGACAGATGGTCGCCCTCCCGGTGATAGAGCAAGTTGCCGGATTCGAGGATTACCGTGTCCTCCCCCTCTCTTCGGACTTCGGATAATCCTATAATATGCCAGCGCAACTTGTCTATCTCTTCTTCCAGCTCACCTTGTATAATATACCCTATATTATGTAAGGGGAAACAGGACGATTGACATTCCTTTAAACCACGTATTCAGTTTATAATTATTCTGGAGCCCGCTGCGTTGAAATTTATTGTCGGTTATAAAAAAAAATCTGTTGTTTCCTACAAAAGTGCAGCCTATGGCAGTCAAAATGTATGGAACATCATTTTTTTAATAACCAGCGAAATATTTCAACTCAGTGGGGTCCAATTCCAGAGTTATGTACGGAATACGTGGTTTCAATTAATGTCATAATAACAAGGGTAAATACATAATCAGGGGTAGCACTTTCCAAATATTACTTTTCAAATATTATCAGATATTCACATATTATCAGAAAACTTTCCTGTTGTAAGAATACGCTAACGAGACCCTAAAATATATCTCAAAAAATATATCTTCGCATCTTATTGAAGTTTAATATTTTTAAAATCTGTTATGATAATTATATAATGGTAGCTTAAGGTCCATTAAAAAAAAGAATATAGCACTTTTTCCAATACAACTACCCTAGAAAAACTCACCACTGTCGAAAATACGACACGCGTTCATCTAGGTTAATAGAATGCGATGACTAATCACTAAGTCTGGTGTTGAGCTTAAGAAAAAAACAATAATATAATTGACAAATTTTTAAAGTCGGTTAAGTGCATAATTTGAATATTTTCCTAAATGATTTTGCTTTAAAAGCTGTAGAAAACACATTAACTTTGCATTTGATAGTTAGTTTTGATTTACATTAAAATATTAATGTTTTTAAAAAGTTACCTCGCGTACATCCGCTCGATAAAACAAAATGACGTGTCTTACCTACTTTGAAGAGCGTGCACTATCCCCGTCACCACTAATCCCAGCACCACTACTCCCAACACCACTACACTAGGAAAGACACACCATTGACGATATTTTTTTTAAGCATTAATATAATGGATTTCCGTTAAGTAACCCCTGATTCTATTAATTACATTAAAATACTTATTAACATTTTAGGCCCTCGGACATCAATCAAATTAAGAAATATTTTCCAAACGCTGAACTTAAATACGTCGAGGATGCGGGGCATAACGTTCATGCTGAAAATCCTGTAGCCTTTTTACAACTTGTAACTCCATTTTTAACACAAAAATAATAAAAATACGTAATTTTTTTTAAATATTTGTACTTATTTCAACTGTCACAAAGTGTATAATATATATAATTATACATAATGAGATGTATGTATGCAGCTATATATTTTCAAGGCATGCCAAATGTACATAAACTTTCAGTACGTCACTCGAGTTGAGGATGTGCCTGTGAAACACTTTATGGATAAATTACATATTAAACCAAACAGACATTATTTGGTTGTTGTGTTCTTCCTTTTTGTAATCTAATCTATTCTATACTTAGAATAAAAATGTAAATTTCAGATGTCTATACATTTTATATTTTTGTGAAAAATAAAACTATAGAGAGAGACTAAAAATATAAGTAATTAAATACATTTCTATCATATTTAAAATTGTCTGTTCGTCTATTTGTCTGTTTGTTAATGAACGTATCACGTCTAAAGTACCCAATATTTTTTTAAAAGAATCGTTAATAATCATAAAATGATACTCTTTCGGGTAACACAACCCATTGTAATTAAACTATCTTCTGTTTACTGATTATTATATTGAAATGTAGGTACGAATTTGTTCAATTGTAGCGTTGAATCATCAAGTGCATTTTAATCTAATTTCAGAAATTGCAATTAAATGATGTACTCATCATCATCATCATCATCATAATTACAGCTTTTCATTAAATTATGTAAAATAATGTCGTTCATCATCATCATTCCATTAAATTATGTAAAATAATGTAAAGTACATTATTCATATACCTACTTAAACCTAAAACACATCATACGAATAAAAAAACATACAGTCGAATTGAATACCGTCTCCTTTTTGGAAGTCGGCAGAAAAGAATATGTTTCCTTACAAATATTAACTTTCTTTTAACTAAGAACTTTCTTTTAACTCAAAAACTACAGCCTTATTTGCATAGACGGCTTTGTGATACGATAGCTCTTCACCAGTCATTCAAATAATAAAGGGTCAAAAGGGCGCCGCTTTATCTATTTTGACAGTTGATATTATAGAAAATATTTTAGACGATTTTAGTACTTATTGATAGTGTAGTTAGTTATTTTTAAGTTGATTTTTGAAGTGTTTCCAATTATTGCCAAGGCTTGTTTGCTATTTTTTAAATATATTAGTTATAATATACAACATTATGTATTGGTCTCTGTTCTCCTCCTAGTTATGGTTTTATAGGGCGGCAAAGCTTAAGGTGACCATATTACCCTCACGTCCCATAATACCATTTTATTTAGATAAAGTACAATAGTTAACCAGTGCCGTCGATAGATGGTGCTATGCAAAAGTATTTTTTTTTATATTATACTAAGCCAGCGCTTAAAATTTACGCTTAACGCTTAGAAAACCGAAAGGCTGGCTACGTTGCGCCTGTGTTTAAGGCTGGTAAGATTGTTTTAACCAAATTTGAGTCACCAATAAGCCTCTTAGCACGTCTTTACATTGACTCCAAAACTGCTAGGTGGCATTTTGCAGCAACAGTCCATATATGACAGCAATAGAACAGCAATAGTAAGCAGCTATCCGGGCGTGAAGTATTGCCGCACTTCAGCTTCCCTGCAGCTGTTTTGACCTGCATATCTCAACCCCCAACAATTGAAGGTGGTCGGTGTATTCTAGTGATACATTTCAGAAAGAAGGCGCCAAGATGAGCTGACTTTTTTGCAGTGAAGAGACACGCTTGCGTTTTGGAGGCGTTGAATTACCCATTCGGAGACTACCTGTAGTGTGAGATTCACACGCTCTACCATAGCTTCTCTTTCGGATTGGATTTGAACTCGACAACTCTGCTATTGGTATCTCTCCACAACTGTGCTATCGTCTGCATACTCATAGATACCGGACATAAGCAAATCATTAACGTGCGGCAGAAAAAAAGTTGCGGAGAGATTGGACCCCTGAGAAACACCGGCGTTAGTCGCCACAGGATAGGATGAGCAGCCATCGACAACGACCTGGAGAGACCGTTCACTCAAAAAGTCCTTTACCCATGTAATGAATTTTTACAAAAGATATCGAAACCATTGCAATAATCTATTAAAAAAATTAAAACGAAAATATGAAAAATAACAATTAGCTAAAGTAACAAAAATTTTAAGTTATTATGGAAAATAAAACTGTAATCCATACAAATTCGAACAAAACATCACGTAAAATATTTTTTGTTAATATTCATCGTCATCATCATCACCATCATCATCATTACAGCCTTTCATAAGTCCGCTGATGAACATAGGCCTCTCCCAAGGAATGCAACAAAGCACGGTCCTGAGCCACCTGCATCCATCGACTTCCTGCATGTCTTACCAGGTCATCACTCCATCTAGTGGGGGGTCGCCCTACACTTCGCCTACCGGTACGAGACTGCCACTCGAAAACCTTTCTTCCCCATCGGTTGTCGGTTCTTCAAGCTATATGGCCAGCCCACTGTCACTTCAGCTTACTAACCGTTGGTCTATGTCGGTTACTCTGGTTCTACTGCGGATATACTCATTTCTAAGTTAATCACGCAGAGAAACCCCGAGCATAGCCCTCTCCATAGCTCGCTGAGCGACCTTGAGCTTCCTCATACGGCCAGCAGTGAAGGACCACGTCTCAGATTCGTAAGTCATCACAGGCAACACGCACTGATTGTACAATTTCGATTTCAGGTCTTGAGGTATGTCTAACGAGAAGATGTGTCGTAGTTTCGCGCACGCTGCCCAGCCGAGTTGAATCCGTCGATTGACCTCTCGGTCGAAGTTGGACTTACCTAGTCGGACTATTTGTCTCAGGTAAACATACTCGTCAACAACTTCGAGCTTAGTGCTCACAACAACTACCGGCATAGGTGTGACATGGACATTAAACATGATCTTTGTTTTGTCCATGTTCATCTTAAGACCTATCCGTTGGGAGACACTATTGAGGTCATTGAGCATAGTGATTAGGTCCTACAGTGATTCTGCAATAAGGACTATATCGTCGGCAAATCGAAGGGGAGTGATGTACTCGCCATTGATGTTAATACCGTATCCTTTCCAGTCCAGTAGCTTGCAAACGTCTTCCAATGCAGCGATGGAGAGTTTCGGGGATATAACGTCACCCTGTCTTACACCTCTCTGCATTTGGATAGGTTTCGTCCTCTGGTTCTGTACTCGGATAGCCATCGTAGCTTTACTGTACAAACACTTCAGCACTTCGATATACCGACACTCAACTTGGTACTGCTGTAGGGACTGCTGCACCGCCCAAATTTCGACGGAATTAAAGGCTTTCTCATAGTCCACATACGCAAGGCAAAGTGGCAGATTATACTCCTCTGTCTTCTGTACAATCTGCCGCAGGGTATGTATGTTGTCTATGGTACTAAAGCTTTTTCGGAAACCGGCTTATTCGGGAGGCTGGAAGTCGTCAAGTCTGCGAGCGAGATGATTCGTAATGACTCTCGAAAACAGCACGTAGACGCGGCTCAGAAGGGAAACCGGTCTATAGTTCTTTAAGAGAGTGTTGTCGCCTTTCTTGAAGAACAAGACCACCGCACTTCTGCTCCACGCCTCCGGAGTAGTGCCATAATGGAGGACGGAATTAAAGAGCTTTTGAAGGACTGCATGTACCGGTTTTCCACCCGCTTTCAGAAGCTCCGCTGTAATTCCATCCTCGCTCCGGGGACTTGCCGTTTTTAAGGTGCTGGAGAGCCATTCTAATCTTGCTCAGACTGACGTCCGGGATATCTTCGGAATAGTGTCAGATAAGACTCGCTCTTGGATCGTTACTCACATTTGCGTGTGGCTCCAACGATTACGTGTACAGCTACCCATAGAACCTCTCAATCTCACTCAAAATCTCAGGTGTCCCGGAAACGATGCTGCCACACTCGGTCTTCAGCTTTGACAGTTGGCTCTTTCTGGCAAACAGATCTCTGGCAAAGACTTTGGAGCCTTGGTTCCGCTCGATCGCTTCTTCAATACAAGCTGTATTGAAGTTGCGTAAGTCTCGTCGCATGCATTTGGAGATCTGACTGTTCAGATGCCTGTATGCTGTCAAATCTTTTGAAGAATGTAGCTTCATCTCCCGTCTAACAGCCATGAGATTAAGAGTGTGATCGGATAGTTTTTGTGTTCTTCTGCGGCGGGTCTTGCAGAACTTAGGTCCGACCGCATGGACAGTTTCCACGAGCTTGTCATTCATATCGCCCACTTCATTGCAGTCTTCTAGGTACTGAAAATGGTTTTGTAACTCGAGCTGAAAGGTTTCGAGACTTTGTACTAGAGCATGAGGGGGCCGGAGCGTTGACTTCATCAGACGTGACCTCTCCAACTTAACGTTTAGGTTCAGTGTGCCTCTAACCATTCAGTGATCGCTACCAGTTTTCACCCTCGCGATCACGGAGACATCACTGAACAGTTGTCGTCTAGTCGTCATAATGAAGTTAATCTCATTTTTTGTCGAACAGTCGGGGCTCGACCAGGTCCACTTCCTGTGGGGCCGCTTCTGGAAGAAAGAGTTCATCATAAAGAGTCCCTATTTCTCCATGAAGTCAGCCAGCTGCTGGACCCTTGGGTTTCGTTGCCCTATTCCGAATTTCCCTACTTTCAGCTCACCGTTCTCTCTTGTGCCTAGTTTTTTTTATAGAATAGGAGGCAAACGAGCATGCGGCTCACCTGATGGTAAGTGACTACCGTCGCCCATGAACAACCGCAACACCAGGGGAATTGCAGATGCGTTGCCGGCCTTTAAGAAAGGTGTAAGCTCTTTTCTTGAAGGTTCCTAAGTCGTATCGGTCCGGAAAATTCGCTGGTGGTAATTGATTTCACAAGGAAGTTGTGCGAGGGAGAAAACTTCTTCTAAATCGCACAGTGGTGAACCGCCAATCATCCAGATGGTATGGATGGTAACGCGAGTTATGTCGCGATGTGCGATGGTGAAATTGAGCGGCTGGAATTAGTCCGAACAATTCAGTTCCAAATTAACAGTTTTGCATTGAAGTCTCCCATTAACACCGTATAGAGGGTTTGGGAGGAATGCATGGCTCTAGAGATATCCTCATACATTTCCTCCACCTCCTCATCGGGGTGTGCTGAGGTTGGTGCGTAAACCTGTACGACCTTCAGCGAATACCGTTTGGTGATTCTGAGTATAAGGTACGCAACCCTCGTCGACACACTCTCAATCTTTACAGCGTTGTTAACGAGAGACTTGTGGACGATAAATCCGACACCTCCTTGGGACAGATGGTCGCCCTCCCGGTGATAGAGCAAGTTGGCAGATTCGAGGATTACCGTGTCCTCCACCTCTCTTCGGACCTCGGATAATCCTATAATATGCCAGCGTGACTTGTTTATCTCTTCTTCCAGCTCCACGTTCTTCTCGTCAGTCCTCAGGGTGCGTGCGTTGTATGTTGCCAGGTCGAGTCATCTTAGGTGGCAACCGAACCTCCACCGGAGATTTTTAGCACCCTCTACCTCACCGTTACCATGGTCGCCACCGTAGCCAGGAATAGCGGGGCCGCCGGGGACTGGGGGCCGTCTCTTTGTTGCTCTCATCGCTTGGCGAGTGGGTTGGCAACCGCAGTTTTTCTTATTATAATTTTGCTGTTATCAGGAAGATGCTGCTGCCCATCTCCTGCCTGTTTCCCTTTGTCGCCTTTTACGACACCCACAGGAAGATATGGGGTAGTGGATGTTCTTAACCGCCTTTACACGGCCCTGTTAATATTAAGACGTACAAATCAGTAATTCCGTTTCTCCAAATTGAATATGCATTGCCTATGCTTGCATCACAACCAAATCTTTTGTGCTGTTGGATACTGATCTAATGGAAGTTGATAAAGTTGTAACTAGTCTCAAGTCCTACAGTGTTCCTGGCTGGGACAAAAATTCTACTCAATTTGACAAACTAGCTAGAGCACACGTAGTTCCCTTGATTAGCCATTTAGCCAATCTTTGCTTCCATAAAGGCGTCTTTCCATCACCTCAAAAAATCTATAGTTACCCCGGCGTATAAGGATGGGAATAAAGATGACATAAGCAATTACAGGCCAGTTTATGCCACCATCTCAAAAATTATAGAGCAACTCATAAACCTCCGTCTAGTAATAAACTACTTAGAGAAATATAAAATTCTTTCGGAAACTCAATTCGGCTTTAGACGTGGAAAATCAACAGAGGATGCAATTTTAGCTCTCGTTGATCATTAAGGAATTAGACCAAGGTCAAAAATGTCTTACTGTTTTTATTGACCTCAGAATGGCATTTGATACTGTTTATTTTCCCATTCTCATGTGAGAGACTACTTGCGAAATCGGAAGCAACAAGTGAAGATTGGGGACCATATAAGCGAAGAAGCTGAAGTTCTTTTCGGTGTTCGTCAGGGGAGTGTACTGGGCCCCACCCTGTTTCTCATTTACATAAATGCTCTCACCAAGATGAACTTAGAAAATGGTTTGGTATTTTCCTACGCTGACTACATTGCATTATTCATCACGATTAGAATTTGGGAATCAGTTTTCAAACGCGCAGAACTTGGACTTAGATCGGTTAATAATTATATACAGCATAACCTCCTCACTCTTAATGTATCTAAGAGAACATACATATGTTTTACAATCAACAATAGAACGCAACCTGCTAGCAACATTGCTCTTATAATTTATTGGTATAGTTATAAAGATACAGCCAACTATTCATGTGCGATGCTTGATAGAGTCTATTCTATTAAGTACCAAAGCGTTGTTTTGGACCAGCGACTAAGTTGGCATTCTCACATGGATATTTAAAAGACTTCAAGATGTTGTAACATTTAAAAAATTAATAACACAAATTTACATTAATATGGCACAATCTATAATAGGTTACTGCATCCTCGTTTGTTAAGGAGCAACAAAAATATTTTTTTGGAATTATGGTGATGTACTATAAACCCTTTAGATTTCCCACTGAAGAACTTTATAAATTCTGTGAACTCCTGTCTGTGAGAAAATTGTACATTTTATTGACTTTTCTAAAATTACACAAAACATTACCATTTAGGTCTGAATACTACATAACACACACGCACACAAACTCCGCATGCTTCCACACACATTAAGACTATTAAGGTTGTTGTTTTTTGTTCTTTATTTTCTTTTCCAATTTTAGAACGATCAAATTTCACCCCTGAAGACTAAGATGGAATGCCTCCTTTCCAGTAAAAAGGGTGTTCGGTTGGCTACACTCAGCATACGAAACACAGCAGCATTAAGCTGCTATTTTACGCTTGTACCTATTCTGTGAGAGCGTGACCCTGGAGCCGACTCAGTCGTGCTACAACCATAATATAGCTGCAGTATGGCTCTACTGCGTTGAAAAACCTCTTTTCATATATGTCGGATAGACTTAAATATGTAAAAGTATCGATAATTGTATAGTTACACACATTACCACCGCAATGTTCAATTAAGTTAGCTGTAGATTTAGTTCCATAAGTGCAGAGTGCGGAAAAGAATCAACTTATTTAAACCAGCTTGCTTAACTGACTTCCACTGAGGTGTGTTGACCCCCTTAACCGTCTAGTAATAGTGTTAAAATACCTGCTACTAGTCCAGTCAAATAAGGTCTAAAATCAAAATGTTGACACTCAAATTTGCATTTTTGATATAATGTAGTATTAATGATATAAAACCAGTGTGTAAAGGTTTTCGTGTCCGGAACCCCCGCAAGGTTTAAAAAAAATTGTCAAAAGTGTTTTTTCGCAATTACTCGAAAACGGTAAAAATCAGACAAAAAAGTTCTAATAACAATGTGTAGAGCTTAAAATTTTACATAAAAAACGTTACAATATCTTTTTTCTCAGGTCCAATTTAACCGAGTTAAGGAGGTTTTAAGTTTAAGGGATGAACATAGATTTAAAAAAATTGTAGGGAGTAGAAACATAAGCGATTTTTTTAATTTGCTTATAAAATCTAACCTAATGGTTAGATTATAAATTTAAAAATAAAATTTTTAGTGTTACACATTTTTTTTATTGTTAAAAATATATAACAAATTGAAATTTCAATGCTTTAAAATTAACGAATTATTTATTTTTTGCCATATTTAGATTACTCCTAAAATTTTCTAAAGGAGACAGTCGTTTTTGGGCAAACTAGAAATTTTAATGAATGTTTAACATTATTATTACACACAAAAAAAGATACCAATATAATATAGTAAATGGTCTACAAATTTTATGAAAATCTAAACGGAATCAAGAAATCAGAAAAAAAGAATTATTTTGATATTTGTGTTCAGGTCATTGGTTCTGCTAATGTAATATTAAAAAAAAATTGTAGTAGAGATCGACGCGAGTTAATTTGAGTCGAATAGTTCCCGTGTGACGTACCTAACTCGAATTGGTGGAACGAAGCTGTGTCAGTTTGTTACAAATTACTTTTATATTTTGTTCTCCATCCAACATAATTATTATTACTAAACTTCATACGTAGTTATATATTTTTGGTTTGCGTATAGACAATCTTCATAAAATAATATCACTCTAACCTTATGACAATTATACTTAATCAGTTTATTGATATTACATAATATATCAATAAATTGTTCGAATTAATAAGTCGAGTTAATCACTAAATTCTAGACAGACACTGCATTGACCGTAAGATAAAGATGCGGCTCAAGTAGAATTTTATGACTCGAGTAACGCGAGTTAATAATAATTTATCATGTCACTCTAGTTGTACTTGAGTTTTTGAGTTATTCGAACTGACTATTTAGTCCCTGCATCGATTGAAGTTTATCACTCGAGTTGAGAGTAGCGATACTTTAGTTAAAGCATTTTTAAATAGGTACCTTTAATAAAAATGTAAAATATGTCAATGTGAAATAAAAAAACAAATATTTATTTATTTGTAGTATTTCCATGCTTCCTTATCATATCTGTAGTAGGTATTTCAAAATCTGCTTCTTACATTTATCGCTTCCAAAGCTTCCATCTCGATTTTTTTAAATAATGCCACACTGACGATTTTTGTTTTGTAGCGCCATTGTTATCACTGATATTACAAACAAACAAGTATGTTTAAATCATCTTTTATGTTATGCACTACTTATACGAAGTAACAAAAAATAAACAAAAATGATAGCACAATCACGATATTATAAATCGAACTAGTCATGGATTCGACTCCACACAGAGTTATACAAGTACGTGCATAAATACTATTGCTGACTTTGCACCCTGTGTGTGGCCTATATCGTGTCACTTGAGTAAGCAAATGTAATAAAGTCTGCATGAAAGATGTATTAGAATAAGTTTACCATTGTTGAAGTACATGAGCTTCTGTACGGACATCTCTTAGTTTTATTTTAGTTTTTAAAAACGCCTCCACCGCTCCCGTTAACTTGACTGGCGCAGCCGAGTAGGATCGCCATTTGCTTGCGCCGTCCGCAAAATAAATTCGTATAAAATCGTTTACCGCGTTCGTGCCGCGAGGCGATCCTGCGAACCAATATAAATTTGTCAAGTGGAGAGCAGCTGAAGATGACGAAGTCCAAATTTTCACCTTCCTTACCTTGCCATTTTGTATAGTTTTGTTATTTTGCAATTAGACCTCTTGCGATTTAACGTTATCTGGTTTTTTTTTTAATAGGAGAGGGGGCAAACGAGCATGCGGCTCACCTGATGGTAAGTGACTACCGCCGCCCATGAACAACTGCAACACCAGAGAGGGAATTGCAGATGCGATTCCGGCCTTTTAAAAAAGAGTACGCTCTTTTCTTGAATGTCCCTAAGTCGTATCGGTCCGGAAAAATCGCTGATGGTAATCGATTCCACAAGGAAGTCGTGCGAGGAAGAAAACATCTTCTAAATCGCACAGTGGTGGACCGCCAATCATCCAGATGGTGTGGATGGTATCGGGAGTTCTGCCGCGATGTGCGTTCGTGAAATTTGGCGGCTGGGATTAATCCCAACAATTCCTCAGAGCACTCCCCATGGTAGATGCGAAAGAAAATGCAAAGGGATTCAACATCTCTTCGTAGTGCCAATGAATCTAGCCGATCGGAAAGGGCTCGTTTGTCGACGATTCGAGCCGCTCTGCGCTGGATGCGGTCAAGTGGAAGGAGCTGGCACTGGGGAGCCCCTGCCCAGAGATGGGAACAGTATTCCATGTGAGGCCGAGCCTGCGCCTTGTAAAGTTGCAGGCAATGTGCCGGCATGAAATATTGTCCCGCTCTGCTGAGCACGCCAAGCTTTTTAGAGGCCAATTTGGCCTTCTCTTCCAAGTGACCACGAAACTGCATGTCACTCGATATGTCGACGCCGAGGATTCCGATACTGGCTGAGGCAACTAGGGTAGTGCCTTGAAACTGAGGAGATACGACAAAGGGGTTCTTTTTAGCGGTAAACGCGCAAACTTGTGTCTTCTGAGGATTAAACTGGACTAGATTTAGTCGCCCCCAGTCCGAGACTTTGTCCAGCAAAGACTCGACTTCGGATACAAGTTTGTTCCGGTACTCGGAGACGTTTTCCCGAGAAATATTAGCACGGCCGGTGTATAGAGCATCACCAGTGCTGTTATTATTATTATTATTCTTATTCTTAGAACCAACACGTATTGCTGGGCCTAGTGCGACCTATATAGATAATATTTTTACAGATGTTAAGCCCTTGCATAAATCAATTATTCAAAATTTATACACAAGAAACAGAAAAATAAGAAAGTTGTGTTTGTTCCAATAAATGAACATCGCTTGGAGAGGTTTAGAAGTAATATAATAAAAAGACTTCCATCACTTTCATTTAAAAACAGTGCTAATTATTTGTACGGTACGTTATTTAAAATTATAACTTGCGAATTTAGTAGTATTTTTACTTCTAAAACTTCCTCTTTTAACAGTCGCAAATCATTTAATGAATGGGCGACAGTAGGAATTTATAAGAGTAGGCGAAAGTTATACGAGCTTTATAATGAAAGATCATTTCATCATCATCATCATCATTACAGCCCTTCACAAGTCCACTGCTGAACATAGGCCTCCCCCAAGGAATGCCACAAAGCACGGTCCTGAGCCACCTGCATCCATCGACTTCCTGCATGTCTTACCAGGTCGTCACTCCATCTTGTGGGGGGTCGCCCTACACTTCGCCTACCGGTACGAGGCTGCCACTCGAGAACCTTTCTTCCCCATCGGTTGTCGGTTCTTCGAGCTATATGGCCGGCCCACTGCCACTTCAGCTTACTAATCCGTTGGGCTATGTCGGTTACTCTGGTTCTACTGCGGATATCCTTATTCCTAAGTTATTATTCCTAAGTAGGGTTACACGGCCATCTCACTTTGTATGCAGACGACACATGTTTGTTCTACTTTGGACAAAATATAGATGACCTTACTTTGCTTGCTCAACAAGATCTTGACACACTACACAGATGGTTTCAATACAACCTATTAACAATAAATACCGCCAATACATCTTACGTAATATTTAGTGCAAAAAACAAAAAAATCCAACACCACACAAAATTACACATTAATGGAGAAATTCTACGCCAATCTAATCAAGAAAAATACCTTGGACTATTTCTTGATAAACATCTGTCATGGAATGGTCATTTATCAGTTATAAAAAATAAGCTTTCATCTCTAATAGGTTCTACATACGGTATGGCTCGATGTATACCACCAAAAGCTCGCCCTATGATTTATAACGCGTTGGTTAAACCACATTTACTTTACTTAATAGAGATATGGGGTACAGCAGGCAAAACTTATCTCCAAAAGCTACAAATACTGCAAAATAAATTAATTAAAATTTTATATCATTACGACTTTTTAACACCGACTAAAAAAATATACCACGAAACAAAATTCTTAAACATTAAACAATTATACATCTTTAACACTTGTATATTAATATATAAAATCACGCGTAATATGATCCATTCAAATATAACGTTCACCACAAAAGGAAAAACACTAAAATACTCATCACGCCGCGCAAATCATCTTGTATTACCAAATATTCGCACGAACTTTGGAAGAAATGCCGTAACATTTGCAGGAGCACAGATGTATAATAAACTCCCTTCAAATATAAAAGATGCAAGTTCGCTCAATATATTCAAAAATAAACTATTAGACCACATTAAAAACCAAGACATTTTATAACTTGGACCACCGCCTTATATAGTCAGTATTTAAAACATTGCTTCTACGCAGCTAACTTGCTACTTATATTTAATTTTAATCTACCCTAATTTATGTTCCATTTTTTTGTTATTATTTTGTTCTGTGTGACTTATTTAAAATTGTATAATGTACTCATGTAAGTGACATGTATTTGTCTTAATGAGTAAATAAAGATCTTTAAACCGAAGTTTATCACGCAGAGAAACTCCGAGCATAGCCCTCTCCATAGCTCGCTGAGCGACCTTGAGCTTCCTCATACGGCCAGCAGTGAAGGACCACGTCTCAGTTCCGTAAGTCATCACTGGCAACACGCACTGGTTGTACAATTTTGTTTTAAGGTTTTGAGGTATTTCTGACGAGAAGATGTGTCGTAGCTTCCCGAACGCTGCCCAAGATCATTTAATAGTAGTGTTATATTTAGAGATTATGTAAAAACATATTCTAAAATATTTAAAAAAGTGTGCGCCACAGCTAAGGCTTTACATTTAAGTAACAAAATTAAAACTGCATCTAACAAAATTAAAATGACCTGGAGAATAATAAATAGTGAAACGGGTAAGGTCAAACCGCGCAACTCGGATTTTCAATTGAATATTAACAATAATTTAACCCGATATGATCAAGAAGTTGCTATGGCTTTTGAGAAACATTTTACTGATGTTCCTTTTTTGACAACTAAATCATTAAACTCTTCTCCTACTGTCACCGAATCATTGCTCAAACAAAATGTAAAGGCTTGTTCAAATACTTTTAAATTCCATAGAGTACTGCCAAAAGATATCGTTAAATATTTTAAAACTATTGATGTTAAGAAAACGGCAGATTTATGGGGGATTTCCGTTAAAGTTATTTTAACCATAAATCTATAATAGATATAATAGCACCTTATCTAGCCACTATATTTAATACAAGCGTCGAATCTGGTGTGTTTCCTGATTTGATGAAACATAGTAAAGTCATACCTTTATTTAAATCTGGTAGTACATTAGACCTCGCCAATTTTAGACCAATTTCTGTACTACCAACATTTAGTAAAATTTTGAAAAAATAATTTTAGATCAGATGTTAAGTTTCTTTAATATTAATAAATTGCTCCATAAAAATCAATTCGGTTTTACAAGGGGTTGAGCTTATTAAACATATTTTTTGTGCATGGGAGAATTCAGAAGATGCTTTGGGGAATATTTTGTGACCTTTTCAAGGCCTTCGACTGCGTTCACCATGAGACATTAATCAGGAAGCTACAGTACTATGGTGTCAAGAACACAGCGCTTAAACTTATTATTTAATATTTAAGTAATAGAATGCAGAAAGTTATTATCAATGGTAAAAGTTCTTCCGGCTCACCTGTACTAATGGGTGTCCCTCAGGGCTCGATTCTCGGCCCATTCCTATTTCTAGTGTATATTAATGACTTACCTTCTCTTGTAGAGGATAATCATGATATAGTATTATTTGCTGATGATACTTCCTTGATTTTTAAACTTAAACGTCAATCATTTAAATGTGACGAAGTGAATAATGCTATATCAAAATTAGTGCATTGGTTTAACGTTAATAATCTACATTTAAACGTAAATAAAACTAAATGTATTAAATTTACAACAACGAATGTTAAAAATCTGAGTAACAATGTGTTTTTAAATGGGGAAGAACTGAGCCTTGTTGAATCCACTGTTTTTCTTGACATCACTCTCGACGCAAAGCTTCAGTGGGGCCCCCATATATCCAAACTAGCAAGCAGACTAAGTTCTGCAGCCTATGCTGTAAAAAAGATTAGAGATCTCACTAGTGTCGAGACAGCTAGATTAGTTTATTTCACTTATTTCCATAGCATAAAGTATTATGGGATTTTGCTATGGGGAAATGCGGCTGATTCAGAAACTATTTTTGTTTCACAGAAGAGGGCCATTAGAGCTATTTACAACCTAGAACCGAGAGAGTCTCTTAAAGATAAAATTAAAGAAATAAATATATTAACTTTGGCCTCTCAGTATATTTACGAAAATTTAATGTATGTTCACAAAAACAAAGGTAGTTTTAGTAAAAAAAGTGATGTGCATTCTGTAAACACTAGGAACAAACACAAGCTAGTGATGCCAGTTTCTCGACTCCACAGAGTCAGTAATTCATTCTTGGGGCAATGTATACGCTATTACAACAAGGTCCCGGAAAGTGTACAGGCTCTCTCTATTAGCAAGTTTAAATGTTTTGTTAAGTTGAAACTGTATAAAAAGGGTTATTATAGTATAAATGAATACATGGTTGATAATAACCCCTGGAAATGAGGTGATCGCTTCCAAGCTGTTCTTAAAATAAATTTTGTACTTATATAGTTTGTATATTCATTATTGTAAAATTTGCTTTAAAAAAAAGTCCCGCTGGTTTACTTGCTGGTTCTTCCCAGGACGGAGGTTTTTTTTCGAACCAGTGGTAAAGTAAAAATGACTTTCAATAAGAATTACACATGTAATCTATATTGAATAAAAAATATTCTATTCTCTTCTATTCTATTCTGTCATCCGCATAGCAATGAATGTTACCAGTTAGCAACATATCATTGATATGCAGAAGAAACAGCGTTGGTGATAGCACACAGCCTTGTGGAACACCAACGTTAATAGGCTTGTAGTCAGAACATGCACCGTCTATAACGACCTTGATGCTCCGATCTGCAAGGAACCTGGTGATCCAATTGCACAATTTCTCGGGAAGCCCATAGGAAGGGAGCTTCGATAGAAGCGCTTTGTGCCAAACCCGATCGAAGGCCTTCGCAATGTCCAGACTAACGGCCAACGCTTCCCCCTTGGACTCTACTGCGTCCACCCATCTATGGGTCAGGTAGACCAGACGATCACCAGCTGATCGACCCCGACGAAAACCGTATTGGCGGTCACTAATCAGCTGGATTTCCTCAAGGTACCGGATGAGCTGGCAGTTAATAATGGATTCTATTATTTTGGAGAACAAGGAGGTGATCGCGATAGGCCTATAGTTGGACGGGTCTGAGCGGTCGCCTTTTTAAGGGATCGTGTGGACAAAAGCTGTCTTCCATGAATTCGGGACTACGCCTTGGGAGTAGGAGTACCGGAAAAGACGCGTTGGGACCGGTGCCAACTCCGGAGCACACGTCCTCAGCACAATTGGGGGGATTCCGTCAGGCCCACTCGACTTCTGGATGTCCAGGGAGAGAAGTGCTTTGCGAACCGAGCGCTGTGAGAACAGCACATCCGGCATGGAGCACTCACACCGCGGGATGGTCGGCGGTGTTTTCCCCCCGTCATCAAGAGTCGATTTGGACGCAAAAAGGGAGCTTAAAAGGTCGGCTTTGTCTTTTGCGTCTTGGGCCAGTGAGTCGTCCTCCCTGTGCAGAGATGGTAGTGATGGTTTACAGAAATTCCCTTGGACAGCCTTGGCGAGAGACCAGAATGCACGGGTTCCCGAAGGAAGGCGAACTAGTTTCTCGCCAATTCTGCCTATGTGCTCTGACTTTGCCTTGGCAATACTCTTTTGAAGGACCTGGAGGCGAAGTTATACTTCTTTTTAAGTATGCTGGTGTTTACATCCCGAGTCGCCGAAGCCGCAGCCCAGGCTTGATAACACTCCTGCTTACTGTGTAATGCAGTCTTACAGGAGCGACCAAACCAAGGCTGAGATCTGCCTCCGACGGGTATCACAGATGATGGAATAAATAGTTCCATTCTCTGTAGGACCACATCAGTGACAGAGTCAGCAACAGCGCTGGGATCATCCGGCGAGAAGCAAACTCGCCCCCATGGGTAGGATGCAAAGAAAGACCGCATTCCGTCCCAATCCGCCGACCTGTAATGCCAAACACGGCGGCAACCTGAAGAACGCAACCGCGAAGGGAGCGTGAGTGGCACCATACTCCGGATCAGACAGTGGTCCGAAGAGCCGAGAGGGTCATCGACGGAAACCTGATATACGTCCGGATGAGAGGTCAGCAGAAGGTCCAACAGGGAAGGTGTATGATCCTCCACATCTGGAATCCGCGTAGGCGAAGTAACCAGTTGTGTCAGACCATATGCCAAGGCAAAGTCATAAACAGATCTCCCCGCATGATCGGTTAAACGTGAACCGAGCCATTCCGCATGGTGGGCGTTAAAATCGCCAAGGATCACGATCTCTGCGGATGGGACCTGTTGTAGCAAGGAATCTGTAGCCATTTTGACGTGGTCGATGAGTCGGTCTGTTTCGGCATTACCGCTATGGGACCTATAGAGGCACCCGTAGACGCGCAGATGGTCGTCGCTGTCTACGCGTAGCCAAAGGATGGACAGGAACCTTCAAGACTGCCGAGGCGTCGAGAACAGATGTTCTCTCTGACATACACGCAAACTCCAGCCCGAGGCACAAAGGAGTGCTCCAATTTGTACCCCGGGTAGGAGAGATACGAAATATCAGCCGGAGAGGAAACCTGCGTCTCGGTAAGGAAGAGCAAGGCCGGCTTCGCCGTCTCGAGATGGTAGTGGACGGCGATTAGGTTAGAGTGAAGTCCCCTGATGTTGCAGAAATTCACGGATAGCGTGGCAGGGGTCGCCTTGGTATTGTTGCTCAGTTTGCCCCGAGCAGTTATTTTTTTGAGCGAAATCCCCCCCCCCCCCCCCCTAGAATACGCGGGGCAGTCTGAGCACCCACTTTCAGGATTGGAATAACATGGTCGTGGATGCTCAGCGAGGGATTCTCCAGGGGTACTGGTACCCTCCTGGGGTAGTGTCTATTGTGTAATTCAGCTACCATGTTGATGGGGGGGGGGGGGAATGAGGCCTCCGGCCACCTGCACTCACCAGGCGAAACGCAGAAGCAGAGCTTCTACTTCACGCCGTTATTCTGTGAGGTCGTGGTACCAACCCGGCTCGAGCCGGCCCGTACGTGCAACAGCAAAAATGGCTCTACCACCGTTGGTTTTACATAAAAATCTGTGAAACTTATATTTAAGAATTCTTAAACTTAATAACTAACTCCATAAAGAAATACTAGGAATAACTAGATAAGTAAGCGCGTCCATGCAATAACGACGCGATAAGAGCTTGCACTGTGGGAACAAAGCGATTATAACTATTACAAATTATAATTGAAGTGTATGTTCGTTGATTAAATTTTTATTGATGAATTATTTATTTCATATTGTGTATTTTACTTATTAATTATTTTACTTTTATTTTGACTGTGTTTTTGATTGTGAATTTGAATTCTTGTATTAATTATATTATTTTATCGCCGTATTTTATAAAATAAAGTTGTGCAAAATGGAAGATCAAGTGCAAATTAATATGATTCCTAATGAAATGCTCAAAATTGTACCCATATTCAACGGTGATAAGCACCAATTAAATCTTATTATTCGCAAATGTGAGTATATATTAAATAAATATAGGGGATCCGATGAACAAAATTTATACGTAATGTACGCGATAACAAGTAGACTCGTAGGCGACGCTGCAGCGCTCTTTAGCGAGCGCGAGGACATTAATAATTATTATTTTTTTTTTTTTCAAATTCATTTATTTATTTGTGAATACAGTAAGTTAGGTGTTCGTAAAATTTACATTAGGTATCGTGTATTCTACCACAGTGTGGTGTACAAATATTCATTACGATATTGTCAATATAAGCAAAATTAATACTTTTAAAATTGATTGCACATTATAAAAATACCATAATCATATGTGTAGGTAGTATTAAATATTCAAAAGTGAAAAGCATCGTGCAATGATACCCATGACAAATAACACATTTCGTAATGGCGCCTTTACGTCTATATTGAGAAAAAAAAAGAAACTGAAGTAAATAAAAATGTCATCTTTTCAAATTATTATTACTATTGTTAAATACACGAGTCAAAAATAAATACTGCATCTTAAGCTAATGTCACGAAATAAACTATATATATATAAAAAAAATACAAATTAAAAATGTCGATGTCATCGGGTTTTCATATCATAATATATAATATGTCAAATATATAATACATGGTATTTCAAATCAAATACAAATATTATAATTATGTAATTTCTATGTCATTAAGATATTCATTAATAGAATAGTAAGATTTATTTATTAATAATGTTTTTAATGATTTTTTGAAGGTTTGTATATTATTTATTTCCTTTATATCATTTGGTATTTTATTATAGATGGGTATGGATAGGCAAAATATACTTTTTCGCATTTTTAATGATTTTGATTGTTGAACTTTTAATCTTAGGGGATACCTTCTATTATTTAAATTTTCAAACAATGATAGGTTTCTATAGACAAACACAGCCGTCTCATAGATAAAAAGACAGGGAAAAGTTAGAATTTGCAGCTCTTTAAAATGTGGTATACAGCTGTCTGTCCAGTGTAGATTTTTGATTGCTCGAATGCACTTTTTTTGAGCTTTGAATACCTTTTCCCGATCCACTGAGTTTCTCCAAAACATAACACCGCACCTTAGTGTTGATTCAACGTATCCAAAATATGCTATACGAAGTGTTTGCGTATTTGCTCTTTTATTTAACTTATATAAGGCATATGAAAATTTATATAATTTACTGCAAACACTATCGACCTGTGCCTTCCAGTTCAACTGGTCATCAATGATAATTCCTAAAAATTTAGTTTCTCTCGTTTCATAAATTGCTGAACCTTTATAATGAATATTAATACTTGATAAACTATCTTTTTGCCAATTAAATTTCATAATTTTAGTTTTCTCTAAATTTATATTTAAGTTATTTTTTACGAGCCAGTCAATTATAAGACCAATGGAACTGTTAATCTTAATTTCGTAGCTTTGGGTATTATTTCCTTCATAAACGACCGTACAGTCATCCGCAAATAGGACCATAGATTGTTGAATCATCGATGGAAGGTCATTAATGTACAAAAGAAATAGGAGTGGCCCCAAAACGCTTCCTTGTGGAACGCCGTAGTACACAGCTCGTGGTGTCGATCGATAAACCTTCTCTGTCAACTTTATAGGACATATTCTCCTTATTTCTGTAATTTGCGTTCTGTCTGTAATATATGACTCAAAAAGATCTAAAACTGTCCCTCGCAATCCATATTGGTGTAATTTTCTTATTAATATTTTGTGATCCACAAAGTCAAAAGCCTTAGTCATGTCCATGTATAGGGCGGCCACGGGTATTTTTTTGTCTATACAAGTCATAATTTTGTTGAGCACGTCATAAATTGCCGTGTTTACAGATTTATTTTTACGAAATCCTTTTTGCTCATTTACGAGTATTTTATTATCTTCCAGATATTTATTTAAACGTTTATATAAGACTTTTTCAAAAACTTTCACAAATATGGTAATCAAAGCTACAGGGCGATAACATCCAACATCATATCTGTCGGCTTTTTTAAATAATGGATTTACTATCGATAGTTTTAGAGACTTAGGGAATTCGCCTTGCTCTATACATAGGTTTATTATATGACATAAAATACCCGCAATCAATAATGCTGTCTCTTTGACTACTTTAGTAGTTATTCCGTCATACCCTGTGCTTTGGGTATTTTTAAGTGATTTTATAGTTTCATATATTTCAACAGGAGTGACAGGGGCCATAAACATTGAGGAAGATTTATTAAATTGTAAACAATAGTTAACTGCGTTTTCTTTATTAACCTGTGTTTTATGCTCCATATTTATAAAGTGATCGTTAAAAGTTTGAGCTATTTCTTTCGGGTTTGTTATTATTCGATTATTATATATAATTTTGTCAATTTGTTTTATAGGGGCATTTGTTCTGGTATTCTTAATAACCTTCCATGTAGCTAAACATTTATTTTTTGCATTTGATATGTAATAGTTATTCTGTGATCGTTTTGTGAGTTCGATAATTTTCTTTAATTTTTTAGTGTACCATTTAAATTTATCTTTTGAGTCTTTATTGGGATTAAGGCGAAATTTCCATAACTGATTCCTTTTATTGCGGCTACATAACTTAATTCCTTTTGTAATCCATTTCGGTTTTATTTTTAAAGACATTCTTATTTTTATTGTCGGAAAGCATAAATCATAATATAATTTATAAATGTCAAAGAAATAATCAAAGGCGTCATTAGGATTATCTAACGAAAATAGTTCAATGAATGTGAAAGAGTTTAGGCAATCTACAAACTTTTTTAAATTTTTTTTGCTAAAATCGCGTTTGAAAACATACCAACATGTCATTGCATGATGCTTCATTACTGGAATTTTCAGCAGTTGGGCTGTGTGATCTGAGAGTGCAAAATCTCGTATTTCGCTATTTAGGTTTGTGAAATTATGGAATGCATTATCTATGCAGGTACCACTACATAACCTTGTTGGTTCATTAAATTCAATTTTTAAATTGTAACTACTCAAAATTTGTGTTATGATATTTGTCAAAATATTTGGCTTTAACATGTCAACATTGAAATCACCAACAATAACAATTTTTTTTGATTTTAAACAGTACTTGTGTAAGATATTTTGCAATATATTTAAAAATGTATCAATATCCCTAGCAGCATTTTTAGGCACTCTGTACATACATATTATAATTATTCCAAATTCAACAAGCTCAATTGCACAACATTCAACTTCATTACTAATGGAAAGAGCTTGAATATCGTAAATTGTGTTATACTTAATATTACAATCTACTAAAATACAAGCTCCACCGTTTCTATTTCTTCGCAAATAACTTGAGGCTAATTTGAAATTTGGTATAGATAGATGTTTAATGTCATCTTCAACCATATTGTGCTCGGTTATACAAATAATCCCAATCATTTTATTTTCATCTTTTAATTCCGATAAACACACAGCAAGTAAGTCGGATTTGTTAATAATTCCGTTTATGTTTTGATGCAAGAGATACAGATTATTTTGGACTACGAAAAAACTTTGAAGAATCATCGGGTTTCATCATTATTCGTGGGAAGATTTTAAAGAACTGCTAATTCAACATTTTGGAGACCCTAGGAGTGAAGAATGTATTGCTATAGAACTTCAAGGTTTGCGTATCCGAAACAACGAGTCATATTTAGATTTCTGTAATAGGATTCAATCCGTTCGTAGTGTTTTAATATCGAAAGTAAATAGATTAACCAATCAGAATGTAAAGAGTAGCAAAATTATTATATATAATAACACATCTTTAAATATCTTTTTGTATAATTTGCCAGAAAATATGGTGCGAATTGTTCGCTTAAAAGCGCCCAGTACACTAGAAGAGGCTTTAAGCGTGTTCATGGAAGAAGTCAACTTCCATGAGCAGTATACCTTGCGTAATAAAATGTATAGTAATCCTAGTAATAAACCAACGCCACCCAGTTTACCAAATAATAATCCTACGTTTAAATTCGGTACAAATAATTTTAATTCAATGGCACCGGTGGGCTATAAACCCGAATTAACCCCTAACAAATTTAACTTTGGACTTCCGCAGGGGTCACAATCAAAACTACCTCAATTTAATAATAATCAACAAAATTTTGGATACCGCCCCCAACAATTCGGCTTCCGCCCGCAACAATTTGGTATAAGCCCGCAACAGTTTAATATGCGCCCACAACAATTTAATATGCGTCCCCAGCAGTTCGGAATGCAACCACAAACATTCAATAAACCTCAACAATTCGGTATGCGCCCACAACAATTCGGTATGCGCCCACAACAATTTGGAAACCAACAACAAAACTTTTATAAGCCCCAACAATTTGATTACATGCCTGAGTTAAATAAAAATCAATACACTGGGCCCAGTGACGTCACAATGCGTACGGTACCACCACTTAAAACAAATCAACAAGGCTTTTAGTTAAATGAACTCGACCTCGATAATACGTATTACGATAATGCCTTCGGTGATGTGTACCCAATTTCTTATGATAACTGTTGCTATGAGGAGTACCCTAGCAGTTGCCTTAATGTTCCTGAGCTCAATTATTATGAAAATGAATATCCGACAATAATTCCTGAAGTAGCACATGACGTCCCAACCAATATGGACGACAAGGATTTTCAGGTCGAAGCCTCGAAAGGGGCTACGAAAAAATAGAGTTAAATTGTAGTACTGATTTGAGATTGCCATTTATTTATATACCGGAAATCGACTCCAAATTTATGATTGATACAGGTAGTACGCGATCATTCATTAGTCCATCAAAAACTTATAAGTACTTTCCAGAGTACATAAGTCACGAACCATTCGAAGTCATTAGCACACATGCATCGAGCAGACATGATCAAGTAATCCAAATTCCGTCTTTACCAATTTTCAACTGTAACGATATTCATAAACTATACATATACAATGTCGACTCTAGGTACGATGGCTTAATTGGGAATGATATACTTTGTAACCTGGAAGCAGTAATAGATTTAAAAAAACGAGATTCTTAAAACGAAATCAACCGTAATACCTATAACACATAGTAAATCTTCTTACGTTTTGGAGTTATCTCCCCGTTCCGAGCAGAGAGTCAAACTCCCAACAAATTTATATTCAGGTAATGCTGTAATCGATTATAAGGAATTCTGTAAGGGTGTGCGAATGCCTAGTCACTAGGCACTTCCACATCCTTACATCTCACTTACGCACTAGGGCCCCTAGTGCGTAAGTGAGATGTAAGGATGGTTATACGACTACAGTAATCCAGAATACCTTAGATATACCGATAAAATTGACTATTAAAAGACCATTGAATTCTACATTCATTGCATGTATTTGCATATGAAAAGAGTGAAACGACTAGGTGTGTAGTTAATCATATTACAGATATATCAGATATTGAAGTAGATAAAATATTAGAGCAAAATTTAGAGAAATTACGCTTAGACCACATGTCGGAAGAAGAACAAAAATCGATATACCACTTATGTAGAGAATATAAAGATATTTTTATAGCGATCAAATACCTTTATCTTTTGCTAATGAAGTCAACCACTATATTAGAACAATAAACGAAGACCCTATCTATATAAAACGCTATAGGCAACCTCCCGCTCAAACACATGAAATTAAAAACCAGGTACAGAAACTATTAAATGATAATGTGATTCAGGAATATTTTCCCCTTGGTCAGCCCCAGTCTATTTAGTTCCCAAAAAGAGAGACGCATCTGGTGAAATGAAGTATAGGATGGTTATCGATTACAGATGTCTAAACGTCATAACTGTGGACGATAAGTACCCTTTACCCAATATCACGGACATTTTTGACAAACTGGGTAAGAGTACTTACTTTTCAACCTTGTACCTAGCTAGTGGATACCACCAAATTGAGATCAACAAATCAGATAGACAAAAAACGGCATTCAGCACGGAGAACGGACACTATAAATTCCTTCGAATGCCCTTTGGCCTGAAGACGGCTCCAGCTACCTTCCAAAGAGCCATGGATAATATCCTAAGAGGCTTACAAGGAATTCATTGCCTTGTCTATCTTGATGACATAATTATTTTCTCGAGTAGCCTCTAGCAGCATTTACAAAAATTAAGTTAGTAAGTTAGGACAAGCAATCAAAATCCCAAATAGATCACATAAAATATACACAAAATTATTATAGTTATTCCCAAATACCCATACCTATTGGTGAAAGAAAAGGAATACTTGCCAGTCCCGAGAGCCTGTAAACAAATTGCTTTGGATAATCAATTCCTGTGCAATAACGACAATGTGCTGCTGCATACAGAACAAAGCTGCGTGGAACAGCTCATGGAGTTTCAATCAAACCTCGATGCCTGTGAACAGCATGCTGTGGACATTGAAGATCCCAAAATCCAACGAATAAGCCACGAGAGCTGGATACTGTACGTGAGAAACCATAGGATACTTACCAGAAAGTGCGACAATGACGTCACTCATGAACTTTTATGTGGTACTTATATAATCACCGTAGACAATTTCTGTGAAGGCGAAATTGGAAATATTCATTTTAAATACCACCAATCTTCTTCAGATGAATTAAATTACCGAATTTACCCAATGACTAACTTGCCAGAACTGAAGGAACTGAAGATTTCGAAGCCTCCCATTGTCAGTGAAGTGAGTTTAAAAGGCATAAATCTAGACGAAACTAAACAATTGCTTCAAGTAGTAAAACTTAACAAAATAAATCTCAATAAAAATGCAAATGCTATTAACGTTAAAAGTGTGAGTTTAGGAACGATAATTTTGTACGTAATTCTACCAATTATTTTCTGTATTGTTATTATAATTAGATATAAACTGTGTGTAATTAAGCGAAATCATCGGATTCCTGAAAATGTCGATAATTTCGCTCTTGAGGAGCGAAGAGCCATGGATTCGACCCCACACAGAGTTATACAAGTACGTGCATAAATACTATTGCTGACTTTGCACTCTGTGTGTTGCATATCGTGTCACTTGAGTAAGCAAATGTAATAAAGTCTGCATGAAAGATGTATTAGAATAAGTTTGCCATTGTTGAAGTACATGAGCTTCTACGCGTACGGATATCTCTTAATTTTTTTTTAGTTTTTAAAAACGCCTCCACCGCTCCCGTTAACTTGACTAACTAAGTTCATATTTGTTTACAACATACCAAGATACAAGTTTGAATTTCGATGTAAACCAGTGACGTCACCCGCGGCGCCTTATACTATGTGAATTACTTGATTAGATGATATAATTAGTGGATTAGTGAACTAACATCTATCTAGTGCTCTCCGAACACACACGGTGCGTCAAGTTGACTCGGTAACTCGAGTGCAAGCGGACTCGAGTAAAATTTATTTTCACTCGAGTACCGAGTTACACAAATTCGAAACTCTGTTTTGTGAAACGTGAAAACAGAGTTCGAGTTGCATCACTACTGTAAGAATATAGTCTGTAATTAACTGTAATTGTTAATATATTCGTTAAAATATTTTTTGGTAGCAAAATTAGTTAATAGCAAAAAAGTTTATACTTGTTTGTTTACAAGACAATAAAATAAATATCGTCTCATCGATGCACAAGTGTTTAACATAATATGGAGACCACATTTCTTAGAACCTTGTTAAAAGTGACACAGTATTAAAGTTTTATGTTATTAGTAAAATCTAAATTAAATAATAGATAGAATAAATACATGAAAGAAGTGTTTGTGTTTTTTTAAAGAAAATTAGAATCTATGGGTCATTTAAGGAAGCTTCTCTATTTGATGTAGCTTCATCGGCTTTGAAGAGCGATTTATTTAACTGTATTTAGGTATAAATACCTTATGTATTCAGCAAGTTACTCCATAAACTTGACAATAACAAATGGCATCAAACATGGATCATGAATTTATGCTAGCCACAGTAGATAGACTGTATAGATAGTACATATATTTATGTGCAAATAAGTAGTAATTACTTGTACTAGAAGCATGTATACAGTTTGCATAAGTATTGTAACTTAGTAAAGCCATTTTTACTCGTGTAAGGGTTATATCCTTGTTATGTGTTGTTAGCTCTGCAAAAAGGGATATTATTTTGTAATCTACTATCACATAGCTAATATAAAAAATAATATCCTTTCCCCCTACATCAAACCAGTGAAAATAAGAAGTCAGCCAACTTTTCCATAGTTAAATATTGTTGATGTAAGTCCATAATTACTTCTCGTGTATATTTGGTCAACTGGAGCTGATTAATGGTGTATATTTTATAACAATTTCTTATTTATTTAACATTTAACAACTGGCAGAGACAACAAAATACTGACAGAAATATGGAAATGTAGTTTATTGACATTGAAGTATAGTATATATACATTGAGTTATATGTACTACGTACTAGAGAAGCCATTCCGAACATTGACTATGTTCAACTGAACTGTAGTGCAGTCCCTACAGTCCATACAAACTAAATATTGTGTAAATTGAAGATTTGTGAATTCCATAAAATAATTATTATTACATTTTATTTAGAAATATGTTTGTTTAGATTAAATTAAGATATTTTATAATAAATTCTTATATTTATTTTATATCAATATCTTATTTTATATCAAATTAAAGCCTTCGCTCATGCGCGACTACTACTACCGCGCATGCGCGAAGACATAGAGTAGGACACAATTTTTGTTTGGAATGGCTTCTCTAGTACGTAGTACATATAACTCAATGTATATATATAATCTTATATCTCTTATTACTGAAAATGTCCTGATTTCTAACAATAATATCCATAGAATTATTCTATGATAATATCATACATGGACGTTTTTTTTTGCTTTATAGTGTTTGAAATGTAAACCAATACAAACATAGACCTCACATGCTATTTAGATAACAATAAATATAGAAAAAATAATAATTACAATATTCATTAACTTTTTTCAGGTAAATCGCTTAGAATAAATGTCTTGTAGGCTGAAATCATGCAGATCTGCATAGGCAGAGACAAAAAAATATGGATATTGAATACAACTACAATAGTTATATATCATATCTCATAACATTACAAATATCCTTGTTATGTTATTATCAAGTTATTTTGAAATTATAATGACTGACAATAATAACATCATAAAATACAATTAATTTAAAATTAAATATTACAATTAAATTAAACATGTGTTTTTGTTATCCTTACACAAACAGTTTAAAACATCTTAGTTCATATAGTCGCTGGAAAGCCAATACTACTTAAACGCCAAAAGGGCATTTTACAGTAGAGTAATTTTAAGTTTTTTTTGGCTACCTCCAGATTAAAAATTATTAATTTTTGTTCCGATCTACGCAGTATTAACTTACAGTATCTTGAATTAATTTTATTAATTATGGGATCCCTAGCAGAGGGTAGCACCCCTTCTATATTGAAATTAGGATGTTTTTTGATTTCAATAGCCTCGCGAATCATCCTTGGAAGGCATCGGTGTTCTTTAGCGAGGATTTGTGGTCTATCAAATCTAATGTAGTGACGGGGGCGATCCTGTACGTGTTCACAGACTGCAGACTTCCCGGAGCGTCGATTCTTCACATCAGCTATGTGTTCTTTAACGCGGGTTTTATGGATCTTTTGGTTGGTCCTATATAAGAGAGACCGCATTCACAATCAAGCTTGTACACTCCTGCATCTTGCAGAGGGACAATACACTTGACTGACTATAAAAAATGACTGATCTTCTTCTGCGGCTTGAAGTATGTTTTAATAGAAGCACGCTTCAAGATGTAGCCAATCTTGTCAGTGACACCTCTGACATATGGCAGTACAGCAGGCACTCGCTCTACTGTGGCCGGCTTCACTCGTTCACTATGACGTAGGCGCGGGACCCGAAGCATATTGTCGTGCAACAACTGCTCCAACACGTCAAAACTTGCTTGACGTGTTGGAGCTCGGCAGGTGAGATTTACCCACGGTAGCTAAATGTGAACGATGGTGATGAGAATCACCGTTTAAAAATCTATCTTTATGGGTCTTTTTTCTATACACAGTGTGGCTTAAGGTGTTATCAGGACTCCGAATTACTAACACATCTAGAAAAGCTAAAGAACTGTTTGCCTCTAATTCCATTGCGAACTGAATTTTAGAATTTAAGGAGTTAAAATTGTCTAAAATGCAGTTACTTTATCTAAAGGTAGAATTGTGAAAGTGTCTTCTACGTACCGCTTGTATAATCTTGGGTTTACGGGAGAAGTAAGCAGGGCTTTCTCCTCAAAGTCTTCCATGAATATATTGGCGACAATAGGAGATACAGGTGAGCCCATCACCACGCCATCTACTTGTGTGCAGAACTCTTCCTTCCACAATAGGTAGCCAGATGTAAGGCAGTGTTTGAGTAATACTGCTTATTCTACGGGCATGTTGTTTGCCTCCAGCCTTCTAGTAACAATCGAGATGCAGTCGTCAACAGGTAAGCAAGTGAACAGAGACTGCACATCAAAACTGACCATACTTTCATTGTCTGCCAGATGTAGGTCTTTAATCTCGCTGACAAAATGGTAGGAATCCTTTGTGTGTGCTCTTGTATGTCCCTTGAGCGGTGAGAGTATTTTCGCTAAGTGCTGAGCCAATCTGTAAGTTGGTGAATCGATTTGGCTCACTATGGGACGTAGTGGAGCATTAGGCTTGTGTATTTTTAGTAACCCATACAACTTCGGTGGTTTGGCACACGTAGGTATTATCGATTTTACGTCTAGATTTAATTTTTCGGAGTGTTACTTTATGAGTTCACTAGTTTTTTTAAGTGTGTTTGTTATTTGAACGCTCTGAAAAGTCTGCAGTCTGTGAACACGCACAGGATCGCCCCGTCACTACATTAGATTTGATAGATCACAAATCCTCGCTAGAGAACACCGATTCCTTCCGAGGATGTTTCGCAAGGCTATTGAAATAAAAAAATCCTAATTTCAATACAGAAGATGGCTGGGTGATACCATCTGCTTGGGATTCTATAATTAATAAAATTTAATCCCAACCCAAACATACAACTGCAAGACTTCAAGATACTGTAAGTTCATACTGCGTAGATCGGAACAAAAATTAATAATTTTTAATCTGGAGGTAGCCGTAGTTAACTGTGACATTGGGACGTCATACACCTCAGTCTCCCCGTGACCATGGGTGATGTAAAGTGCTCGAAACGTCGGAAATATAAAATAAGTTAATATACGCGATAAATTCCATAAAATTAGTTTTATTTAAATGTGTAGTGTTCGCGTAAATATAAGAACTCAATATGTTTTAAATTTTATAATTAGATAATGTCTTCTACATCCTTATCTTGAAAGGTGTCCTGAACATTAACGGCACATGCAAAATTTTCATATTCATAATCATACATTTCAAGAATTATTATATTAATACGTGGTAGAGCCACGCTGCAGCTATATTAGTGGTATAGTTGTAGCACGAACGGGTCGGCTCGACCGGGGAAGGATCACGCTTTCACAGAATACCAGCTAGAAATGGCAGTTTGATACTTCTGTGTTTCGTACGGTGAGTGTAGAGAACCGGAGACCCATTTTACTGGAAAAGAGGCATTCCATCTTAGTCTGACGGGTGACGACGTATCTGCATTTTGATTATTCATTGAGGGTAAATGTAGATGTCTATGGGTCACAGCAACCACTTACCATCAAGTGGACTGTGTGCTCGTTTGTTACCCTATCCTGTAAAAAAAATATCTTTGATGTACAAAGTTTCCACAAATAGAGATGATTGATTTGAATGTTCTTGTAATTTTGCAGATGAGTATGAATGCAAACAAGAAGAATTCTGTTTTTATTTTGTCCGGGACACGCATCGCTATAAAACAAAAGACGTTTGACTGACCTATGATCGTCTCCATATTGATATAGTTTTCTAAGATGGTGCACACTTCGTTAGCTCCGCGTTTGCCTTCTGTCTCAGTCCGAGAATAACAATAGACTTCTCTAGTTCTGGACTCATAAAAAGTAAGATTATACAGAATGTGCCAGTAATGGTGGATAATCTGGTACGTACGAGTTCGGGCAGGGGGGAGGTGACCTCATTTACCTAAAAAAAAATCTATCCCGAACGGTTCGGGGTCTACGCCATGTTTTATAAAATTCTGAAAATTCGTACTTCTGCTCACATTTGTGGTCATCACGTCCGCAGTTTAATGGCTAGATCGGATTTTTTTCTTTTAATGTGTTCCCTAATAATGGTGTTTCTAAATTACCCTTAAAAGTTTTAAACTACTATGTGTAATATTTTACAGGACTGCACTAAACATAAGTTTAAATTTTTTACTTTATTTAACTGCTAAGTTTGAGCACCTGTGGTGAAAAAAAAAAACGTACAGGATCTGTGTGGCTAACCATTTAAAAACTTTGCCTATATCATAAGGATTCTAAAACATTAGCATACTATGCACTTAATGTCATTACTTACTGAGCTATAGCCGTTAATGTGTAAAAGTAGGCATTTCATTACAAAATTACGAAATTATTGGCAGATAGTTTTTATTAACATTGCATGTCTTTATTAGGTAAGTACATTTGTCGCCCTTGAAAATTTTACTTTACTAACTGCTCACCTTGTTTGAACCAATTCTAAGCTGTGTGAGCGAGACAAACGGTGCTTAGGATTAATGTGAGTAAAAATAATCGACAAATACTACGACCCAGATATGCAGTTGATACAATTCTTTAATAGTTTAGTTTTATTGAATTTAACAAATTCAAAATCCTGCTTTAATTAAAATTTTTAAGGGGTTATTGTAAAATTTTCCTTCAATTATTTAAAATAATCGATTTTCATAAAAACGTATTAATTTTATTGTTTAATTTATTCAACGATAAAAGTAAATCTTTATATATTAAAATTACGTGTCACATTGTTTGTCCGCGATGAACTCCTAAACTACTGAACTGGTTTCAATGAAATTTTGCACACTGTGTGCAGTTTGATCCAACTTGAGAGGTAGGATAGTTTTTATCCCGATAAGTGACCCGAAATTTTTTTATTGCTAATTTCAGGAGTTTTTTAGGAAAGCAAATAGTCGTCGGAAAGGGCAGAACCATGTCTGCCTGGTCAGCTAGTAAATAAATATATATTAATTTGAAAGTTTACAAATTATGGGAACTTCAAAAGTAGACTAGCAGAATTTACCGCTTTTAGAATGTGCTTGCTAAAAATATAATTTGCATAAAAGAAACGGTAAAAAAGTTTATTCGTTAATAACCAAAAGTAAAATATATGCAAAATATATTTTCGACATTTACAATGTTAGAAACATGAGCATGTTCATTTTTTAATACTGATCAAATTCCATTTCTGTTTCATAAGATAGATTCAATGAATCTCTCGGTTGATTCATCTAGTTCAGAAAATGTATAATTTCCAGTCCTTATTTCTTTTTCTCCGCGATAATATTCCCCTTCATCATCGTCATTATCATTCAATGAATTATCATCTTCTAAAAGTGTTTGCGTTGTTGATGCGTTTTCGCAACTTTAGCCATGACAACTTTTGCAAAATTGGTTACATTTCAAAAGTAATTTTTAACGGAATAATAAAGAAAGTAATAAATATTAACCTAAGTGTACATACTGTTTCAAGAAGTTCCTGTGGTGTCTGAAGTTGACATAATAGGCAGCATCATAAGCAATGTCTTTCTCAATCCCCATTCTTCAGGGTTGAAAGTATTGCCCAACCATATTTGAATCTGATAATATACACGTTTTGTGTGTTCACGCAATGATGATTGTTTAGGCCAAACAATTAACATTTGAAATTAGCATTCACACTCGTTTCCGCCCGCTGACTTGTAAAGGTCACTCCCGTGCGTCGTCGGGTAGAGGGCGCGAGGGCAGAACGTGAGTGCAACAGAATTGCTAGAATACCGTGCTATCGAGAGCACGTCTTGAAGTCGCCCGGGAAGCCTCTATTTTTTAGAGTCTGTTTTGGATAGCAAATTGTGCACGACGAGGAATTGTAGTCTAGAATTAGAAGCAGGGTTGACAAATTGTTAGGAAGTTGACATTGATTGCGATCAACGTCTGAATTGTGTGTTATGCGCGCCTAATTTACCGCGAATTTGGTTATTCTAATTTGATAGCGTATATAAGTGCATTTGTCAATATTAACTACTCGTGCGGCATTTGATATAGTTCGGAAACATTTTCCGTTGTCGGTTGAACGCTGAACTTTGTGATACTAGAGAAGGTCGTGTTAAGTTCTAGAAATAATTGTTGCCACGCGAACGGAAGTGACCTTTGATCCGAGCATTCTGTATTCGTGTTGTGTTTTACGCTTTATAATAAACGAGTGTTAGTGGCATCGGGAAGTTAGTTAATTGAACGGTATAGTTAATAGACTGTCATAGTGAAGAAGGAAGAAAGTGACTGTGGGTGACGCCGCTGGAGATTACCACAATTTGGAGCGGCGCCGAAGTCTGGGCTACTGCCGACTTCAAAGGTATCGTCAGGTCTATCACAACCAACACTACAAAAAAACCACTACACTCAACACATACACATCTCCGGCCTGACCGAGCCCTGAGACATCAGTTGCCTCCTATACAGGTAAGTAATATCTATTTGACTAGCCTCCCCATTGAATTGTAGTAGGACAAAACATTTTCTATATATTTTATTGTGATAGGACATTTCCATGTGGCCATTTTGGGCCCGATCTGCGGCTAGCCGTTGAATTCCCGCTCTTGGGCCCCGGGATATTCGAGCTTTGCAGGGGCAGCTGTATGCCTATTGGTGGTAGAGAAGCTAATACCTGATTGAACAGTGTCTTCCTTGGAATGGCCGAAAAAATAATATTTTCTCATTTATAGGTTCTTCAGATCTATTAACGTACAGTTTTATTTTTTCACGTTTGTTGTGTTCAAGACATTTTCTGACACAGAGTAAACCAATTTTTTCTGGTAAATCAAGTAGATAATCGTTTGTTCCTACTGTTACGGCCTGGAGCTGCTTATCCAACAGTAGTGTCCCCCGGGGCCCATAGACGGAGAACCCACAAGCAGATGTTGGTCGGGCCTGCTACAGGCCAAAGGTGAGAAGTTTCTAATTACAATAAACAATCAGGGGGGAGCGTTGTACTCTAATAAGGGGAGCTTACTTACCTCTATCCAAGGCGACTGGTCCCTCAGGATTCGGTCAGGTCGTGTGTGGATGTATATTGCCAGGAAAATAAGGGTCAGTGATGTGTATCTGGGTGTGGCTGGTAGTGTTATTGACCTTTTTAGACCGTTACCATCTGCAGCAGTTCGGACGTCAGCACCTCTCCACCTCACGTCACTTTCTTCGTTAGTCACGATGAAGGTCCAGTAACTCTGTCGTACGATTAACTACCTTACAGAAGCCATTAACTCTCGTTTGTTATAAAGCTTACCACGCGAGACCGGATCAAAGGTCAGTACCGATTTGCGTGGCAACAGTTATTTCTAGAATATCAAATACCGCACTAGTAACTAATACAGTCGAATCCACTTATACGGACTCAGCGTTAAACCTAAAAGTCCCGGGTGAAACTCTCAGCAAGGAATAAGCGCTACAAGTCCCAGTCAGTATATTTACTATACGCGCCTATCATTACAAGCTCCCGACAAAACGGACGCGTGCTATCTCTCGCAGCGATGAATTTTGACACCTAATTTTTCTAGCGCGTTCTTGACACCCACCGTTCAACGCACTCGGCCGAACTTCATCCCGTATCGCGCCGAGCCGTGTGCCATCTAGCGTCGATGCTTGACACTAGCGCTTTGCGCGAACAAACCCCCGTCCCGGACATAAGGATTTAGGTCCGCGAGCAAACCGGTCAGCGGGACAGGGTCGCGACGGCAAGTTGCAAGACCGAATCTACAAACAACTAGGCCACCTTAGGCACCCCATCAGATCTTGCAACCCTAACCAACGCCTCAAAAATACGGCCCCAACGTGGTCTAGACGGAGGGTTGAACTGGATGCCCTTCCTGGACATCGCAGCACATAAATAAGCCCTATTCCTAGACAGAAGTCCGACGACCTCCTTCAAACACCTATCTGCGCTCCTATGATTAGTTCCGCAAGCCGACCGGATCAGGTCTGCAAACAGCGACGCGACACGAAGCGGCCCAGAGGGACCTCCTAAGCTTTGGTGCAGAGAGCACCCCCAAATTCCCCATGAACGTCGTCTGTTGAGAGCCGAACGAAACGCACAGATAGTCCCTAGTATGAATTTTCAGACAAGTAGGCCTAACCAAGCCATCCACCATATAATCATTTACCAAATGGTGCGACAGCTGATTTCCATCTGATAATCTACAAACCAGATAGCCCTTTGGGCAGGTAGTCCTATGCTCATATTTCAACTAATTTTTCAAAAGCATCAATGTTCAACTACAGAATTAATTAAAACAAAGTAATCACCGATGCACATAGGTCAACTTGACAAATTAAACAAAACAATAAACGTAAGAGACATCCCTATTTCTCATTTAAATATCTTAGACAGTGCCAACAAAATGTAAACCAAAAGAGAATTGACTCTTATTCCCTTCGGCACAAATAGGGTTATCTAATTTCAACCTTCCTTATCACAAAGCGAAATGATTAAACACTATCACAAAACATATACCTAATTTTCCAAATCGCGTCATTAAATCTCAAATGAATTCAAACTTTCCTTTCAGCAAACAGACGCAACAATGAAACACAATTACAACGCATACGCATAAGCATTCAAAAGGGCACACAATTTAATTTCAATTTTCCGTGCAACAACAAACACAGTGATCAAATATATTTACAAAACATATGCAGCAGCATTTAAGGAGTATTTTAAATTCAATATTTTAATAACAACCGCTACAATTATGAATTTCGCGGAAAATCCAAAGCATTTTTAATTTTCAATTTAAAGCGTCGTTAATTAAGTACTCGACCAAACCCAAATCTAACACCCCTGACAGCGTGATTCAACGCTCCAGGGGGGCCCTAATCTTCCCACCACCAAGTGGAGGCCACACAGCGTGTACCCGAGACTAATAGAGCGCCAACCGCTAACAGTCGCCACTCGGGTTGTACGCCTTCACCGAGGCCGTCGGCAACAGAACATTTTGACAAGTGGACTGTTGACGGCTTAAGGCTCAGTGGAGGCGGCCGTGGTGAGAGCTAAGGCGGCAGCTAGCTAGGGCCGCCTCCATCAAATGGGGTACAGTGGTACACCAGTCGCGGCCACTCAGCTAACGGGAGTGAGAAGGGTCCAGCGGACTGATGAGTGGCCGTGAAGTTCCTCTCCGCACGCTGAGGGGGGTGATGACACCCCCGCCCCTGGGGGAATTACCCCCCGATTGGTCGGGGGAGGGACCCCTTTCAAACCTAGGGGCCTGGTGGCTAGCCGGCGGGCGCCGTGCGTCGCCCGTCAGAGGGCGTGGCGAAGCGCCCCAGCCCGTGGGGGTCGAGAGCCTGGCAGCGCCCTGAGAGGAGACGCCATTCGCACCCAGGCACAGTACGGCATGGCGATTGCCCTGGCAATGTAGACAGGGCCGCCGGTGCGGACAGTCTCGCTGGAGGTGCCCTTCCAAACATGAGTAGCACCAGCGGCGCTCCTTGGCGATAGTTCGCCTCGCCGGAACCGGCTTACCTAATAATTTCGGGCAATACGTTACCCGGTGATCAAATGCTCGACAATAGGAGCAGGGGGGGTGGGGGTTGACGACGACTTGCCCGGCGGATTCCGCCTCTCACTGGGCACGGCTCGTAAGTCGTTGACGGTGCCCGCCGCGTGCTCGATCTGTCGGCACTGCTCCTCCAAAACCGCAGCAGGTCATAGAAGGGCGAAATATAGGAGGCCTCGTCCCCGCCGTACCTCTCCTCAAAATGTATTCTAAGGTCGAGAGGTAGGCGGGACAGCACGATGCGGAGCAACAAAAAGGCCCATTCGCCCACTGGTAAATCCAGCCGCCTCAACGTATTACAGGCCACCAAGACTGGATCCAACAGGTCCGTACGTAGTCTGGCCCGGTCACTAAGCAGCGGGAGGCTCAGAAGCTGCTTAACATGTTCGTCCGCCATTCGCCAGACGTTGGCGTATCTTTTGGCTAGGAGGTCCCGAGCAGTCTGGTAGGCGTCGTCCGACAATCTCAAATGGCTGACGACGCACAGGGCCTCCCCCTCCAGTGCGGCCAGGATGTACGCCATCTTCTGGCTCGAGGTCAAGTCCCTCCGGGCGTCCACTAGGCTGTCGAAAATACCAACGAAGGCCAGCCATTCGGAAAGGACCCCGGAGAACCTTCGCAAGTGCAGAGTTGGGAGTCGTCCCAACAGCTTCGGCTGAGGCTGCTTCCGAAAGGACTCGAGCAGGCCACTCATCCGAGCTTCACGCCCCTCCTCGGCATACCGGCCTTCAGCCTCGATCAACTCGCCCGTGAGCGAAAAGAACTGCTCGTAGTCCGCGAAGCAGGAGTCCAGGACTCCCTTTTCCACATCCGAATCCTCGAGCTCAGCGTAAGCCTCCTCCACTGCGGCCCTTCGAGCATCGACCTGCTCGAACCGCTTCATCAAGTTATGGACCCTATCCGGTCGACCTATCAAAGCATGGGCGCTGGTGGCCCAGCGTAACTCAGTCCGCAGGCAACGGATTAGTATCTTGGGCGAGGACATCACTACTAAATACAAATTACGACGCAGCTCGAGCACTATTACAAAAATAACAAATAACAAATACAAAAAAAATTAACAGCTAACAAATGCAGTTCCTATCAAATCGAGTTGAATAGAAATTATACAAATACGAATTACTACTTATCAAACCAAATACAAGTTAGTACAAAAGAAAAGACACAAACCAAATTAACAAATAGCAAATACTAGTGCGATCAAATCAAGTTAAATTCAAATTGCGTAAATACAAATTACTACTCTTTAGTTCAAATACAAATTCCAATACGAAAGATACACAAACGAAGACACACATCACGGTCGATCAACAAAAAAATGCCTAGCTCGGAAATCGACCCTTCGATAAGTAATCCACTACAACTATCCGACAACGATAATTAACCGATTACGTAAAAATAACCATCTACCTACATGACGCAAACTCCCTCTTGCGCACTAACCGGGCGCGGCTTTTCAAAATTACCCGCTAACAACAAACAAGCAAACCACAAAAGAAAAGAATTTTATTATTACGTATATAATTTAAATTAAAAAAAATATTTTTACGTATTACGGACGGGCGTGATTGTAGACACAAAATTAAACCAATCAAACCAACCAAAATTATTTAATTTTTATCAAACACTTTGGTCGGTGGATGGACCGGGAATCGATCCAGGAATCGCGCTCTGCTACCAAATGTTACGGCCAGCAGTTGCTTATCCAACAGTAGTGTCCCCCGGGGCCCATAGACGGAGAACCCACGAGCAGATGTTGGTCGGGCCTGCTACAGGCCAAAGGTGAAAAGTTTCTAATTACAATAAACAATCAGGGAGGAGCGTTGTATTCTAATAAGGGGAGCTTACTTACCTCTATCCAAGGTGACTGGTCCCTCAGGATTCGGTCAGGTCGTGTGTGGTATAGTGATAGGAAAGTAAGGGTCAGTGATGTGTAACTGGGTGTGGCTGGTAGTGTTATTGACCTTATTAGACCGTTACCATCTGCAGCAGTTCGGACCTCAGCACCTCTCCACCTCACGTCACTTTCTTTGTTAGTCAAGATGAAGGTCCAGTAACTCTGTCGTACGATTAACTACCTTACAGAAGCCACTAACTCTCGTTTGTTATAAAGCTAACCACGCGAGACCGGATCAAAGGTCAGTACCGTTTTGCGTGGCAACAGTTATTTCTAGAATATCAAATACCGCACTAGTAACTAATACGGTCGAATCCACTTATACGGACTCAGCGTTAAACCTAAAAGTCCCGGGTGAAATTCTCAGCAAGGAATAAGCGCTACAATTCCCAGTCAGTATATTTACTATACGCGCCTATCATTACGAGCTCCCGACAAAACGGACGCGTGCTATCTCTCGCAGCGATGAATTTGGACACCTAATTTTTCTAGCGCGTTCTTGACACCCACCGTTCAACGCGCTCGGCCGAACTTCATCCCGTATCGCGCCGAGCCAAGTGTCATCTAGCGTCGATGCTTGACACTAGCGCTTTGCGCGAACACCTACTGTCAACACAGGGGCAGTAACATCGTCAGGTTGCGGTGATGGTGTATTAAAATCGTCTGGTTTCATAAGCCCACTCAAGCGTCCAGCCCGCGCGATTATTATACCCTTGAACGTCCAGATACGCGCGGCCCTGATTCGGCTGCCACTGCGCTCGCATGTAGTAACAAAAAACCTACATAGCTACTTAACTATAATAGCTAGAATAAAGAAAAAAGCTACGGAAAATTGATAAAAGAATACACATTAAACCCATGTAGGTTTTAAGATCTAAAATAATAATTTAAGATATTAAAAATTGGTGTGAACATAGAATTCGGAGAAAAATAAACGTATAAATTTTGATAATTTACATCACAACCAAGAAATATTGTATTTTTTACAAATAATGCAATGTCACAAAAAACTAGACATATTTACCTGTCTTATCATGCATAGATGTTTATGTTTAATTAAGACTAAGTAGTTAAATAAATCGAAACAAAACACCTACTCCTCGTAATTTTACCGCGAGGTCTCGAACGCTTTCGACTCGCTTGGGAAGGCAAAATATAAGCAAGATGGCCGCCTATCTAAGGTCTCATTAGCACTGTGTAATTTATGAAACTTTAAAAAGGTACCTATCAGGTTTTTTAGATGAGGTTTTAAATTAAACACCAATAATAAAATCAAGTTTTTTGACATAATAAATATTTTTATTTTCACAAACCATATTATTACCATCCACTTTTTAAACAAATTGTGCCAAGCGAAAACAATATACCGAAAAAATTTATGATTTTTATTAAATATGAGAATTAAATTATTGTCAATACATAACAAGGAAAATCAAGTGAGTTGAAATCGTAGAACACATCCTTCATATAACTTAAGTGAAGTTAAATAAAATAGAGAATAAAGTCGACAATCGTAAACAAAAATAACATTATTATAACACAAGAACAAAACCTATGAGATAAGAGCATGACGAAACACCAAGCGAAAAAAAACTCATAACCCAAACCAACCAAGACCCAGCCTGCAAAAAATAACAAGGCAAAAACTATTGCAAACATATTTCGCTGTTTGTAGCGAGCCTTATTTAGAACCATTGTGGTTACGTCCATGGATACCAAACTATCCACAACAAAGGACCCGAGGAACACAATAACATTTTTAAGGAATCTTCAGTGAATACAGTTTAATTCTGTTTTTAAAGTTTATTATTATATTTATTACGAATTATCACTCGTTGCTTAAATATAATTATACTGAAAAACAAAGTAAACAAAATTAAAATTGGGCTGACGACTTCATAATGGCCATTTTTTTTAAACAGTTATAGTTTTTATTTAAAATATGATTCCATTTTATACTTGGAACTGTGATATGTATACGTAATTATAAAGCCCAAATCATCTAGTTTACTATGATGTATAATAATCTAAGAAATATTAAATAAAACTAAATGACTTACGACACTACAAAAACACAAAACACCGAGTGTAAAGGTGACTGAAGCACTGAAGTTAGATAATTATTTGTTCATTCGTCAAAGCTTGTTACACTGCCATCTCGTATTTAATACGTAAAATAGTTCGTCAACTATCGATTCCATAAACAAAACTCACAAAAAGAACCGCAGATGACCCCTAGATGTCAGTTTTATAAAATTTGACGCTATGGATACTATAGTATCCAGGACGTACAACGCTGCTTTTATTTTGGATACCGTAGTATCCATGGACGTGTGAGTGGGTAACATATTGAAATTGTATTCACAATTAGTATTTTAAGGTTTCCCTAAGATAATGGTTATAAACATATGTATATACATATACAATGTTGGTTCTTGGCAGTTACATGTCTGACTTTTCTAAGGAAATTTTCGAGAAAATCTTGATTGGGAGGTCACGTAATTATAAAATAATTTAATTTCTTCTGATTTTAATTCTTCATGAAGTTATGTTAAAGATTTTATAGATACTTAAAATTCGAGAATGAAATTCATGCTATTTATAACGTCTTTCTACCTATCACTTGTTATTGATTTTAAATTCCTGAAAAATGTTAGCATTTCGTTTAAAAACTCAATTTGATAACTACCACATTAAAAAGCTCTTTTATATTTATTAGGAGATCGCAGCGTACTTGAGTGTAAGAAATCAAACAAATTATTAATTTTATTTATAAAATCAGCGGTATCTCTTGCAGCAACGTGTATAAGATTTAAATCTACGTAGTAAACCATATTTACACTTTTTTATATTTCATTTGATACGAATACCTCTTTAAAAAAATTGACTCTTATTATTTTTTACACAACCCTGAGTTGAACACTGGTTGAGCCGGGCTAAAGCAGTTTGTCACAGTTTGTAGGCTTGGGCAAAAAATATCGATATATCGAAATATCGATATTTTTAATAAAAATATCGATATATCGAAATATCGATATTTTTAATAAAAATATCGATATATATCGTCGATATTATAAATCGCGATATATCGATATAACGATATTTATTTTAGAGTATCGAATTCGTATCAATTTCGATATATTTTAAAATATTGTATCGTTTTTTTCGTCGTCCAATATAAATCGCGATATATCGATATGTATTTTAGAGTATCGAATTCGTATCCATTTCGATATATTTTAAAAATTGTATCGTTTTTTTCGTCGTCCAACCGTCAGTAAATAAAATTTTGAACCTTACCTTTACATCATGCAAATGATGACGATATATCGATATTTATCACGGGATATATATCGATACTGTTTAAAAATATCGATTCGATATATATCGATATATTTTTTTACCTTGCCCATCCCTAACAGTTTGGTTTGTTTCTCTCTATGCGTGAGCACACACGCGCCTCAAGCTTGTAGAATTGTACGTATCACAGCGCGGTTCTATGAATCTTTGTCTCTGTACGGTACGGTTTCTTTACTCATGTGCCGACGGACCGGAGGGGAGTAACCATAGCGTTTCTTTCTCTATACGATACAACTGTCTGTCATTTTTAGCGGGGGGAAATCTGCTCACACAAAAAATCGTCTTTTCACTACGAAACTCACACATACCAATTAAAACAATAAACTAACAATTTCAGACACATAGATGCATTATAAGTTATAACAGTATTGCTCGGTGACAGCGACAATTCGGATGCAAGGTCGAATCAGTCGACCGACTGATCTGCTTATTGTATTTGTCGATAATACAACAGGATAAGGCTAATTCTGATATAGGAAATACATCAGGATGGCGTTAATTGTTAAAAATGGTAAAAGTGTAAGAGCGTATGTTCAACTTTCAGTAACACCATTCTTCTTGCCTGCACCAGAAGAGTCACCACCACGGGCAGAACAAGAATTACGACAAAAGCTCGAATTTGCTAGGGTGGTGGGTAAGTAAGTAACAACAGAGGTGACATTCCGTAGGTTACGTAGAAATTTTACTAGACAGTTCAGATTATGTATTATGGTGAGAGGTAGGAATTTTGAGCATTTATTGTAAAATGTTTTGTTTTATTAAAACAATCATTTCACAATCGTTGTTTTGTTTTTTGTCCTAGAAAGATATTAGAGCCACTTATGGCCATGTATAATACCTTTTCAGAATCCCTATTAAATGCGCCAAAACTTGTAATACAAGGTGACTTTTGGGTAGAGTTTTTTTTTTCCACAGTGGGGTCCGAAGTAAATAAAAAGTTATGATTTGAGAAAAAAAAATCGTAAAACTTAATATTTTCTTTAACACACCCAATAAACAACCATAAATAGTATGTCTAACGCAAGGACTTATCTGTACCAATCTATTGAAAATTATAAAAAAGATACAGGTGTAAATATTTTCGAATTTTAGTAAGAATTAGTAAAAAAGTCAATTTTCTCATAAAAACACAAAATAAATTATAACTCTGCAGGGGTTGACCTTAAGGACCTCCCGTAGAACAATTTATTGCAGCTGATGACCCCATCTAACCCCTAGTTGCGTTTGATCCACGACTTTTTGGCCAACCTGTATATTGAGTTCGAGCAGTCTGTTGGTAAGCAAATCCGATACAACACAACCGATATTATTGTTATTTTTATGTTTAAAAAGAAGTAAATAGCAAAAAAAATGGTTTAAAAAACGGTCACCTATTCATAGACTAACCGCGGCAAGTGCAGCTTAATTGATCTATTGATCCGCACAGCTATTACTTAACCATGAATTCCTCTTCCCTACGACTAACACTGTAGGCGATGAATCACGCTATTAAGCCCTTGGCACACTGCCGTCGGCTATCAAGCATGAATCGGGCATCGAGCGATCAACTGTGGAATTTATACTATCCTGGCACACTGAACCGCACGTCACATCCGCGGGCGTAAGCGGCGCTTCAGGAGCATTTCTAAATAGCCTAGTTAGGTACAGATATTTATCTATACCTAACGACGCTAAGTCTTATCATTGCGACTTGGGAATATAATCCAAAGCTCCGCTCAACCCTTTAAGGAAAATAGCGTGATGCTACGAATATTGTGCTCAGTGACCATGAGGTGCGGGTGGTTAAGTAAGGTTGTACATTTTTTCGGTTGATAAATAGATACTTATAGTAAAATTATTTTGTCCATGCAGTTAGGGTCATAAGTCATAGCTCGGCCTCAGCCGCGCTAGGGCGGTGAACAAGTTGCGCGGACGCAACGCCATTCTCGATATCAACAAATTTAATTTTAAATTTAAGTTATTATCTTTATATTTATATTTATTTTTAATATAACTTGTTACATTCCAAACATTTTTACTTATAGTTTTAAATACATAGATACCTAATTAATTATTTAAATCATTATTATTCTTATTTTAATGAATACGTTGTTTTATTTTTTTTTCCATTTTATCTTCATAATGACAAATACACTATCGATAACGCTTATCGACAACAATAATGCGCATCACTATGCGCGCCCCTAAGGGCCGTGAGTGGGAGAGAGAGCGAAATACTACGATAATTTATGACCCAAACTGCACGCACAAAATAATTCTAGTAAACTATACTAATAGGGTTCATAATGGCTTAAATAGGATAATCCCAAGATTTTTTTTCTTGAATGTACTACAGTTTTGTAATATATAAAAATGTATCTCTCTTTTTATCTAATCATTTTGAAGTTTTATTTTTTAATATAATATTATTACTGGTACAAATCATGTAGAAAGGGCTCCTTTTGACCCCACATTTTTGGCAGGGAATAGAGTTGGACACAAAATGTTTACTAAGGACTTTAAAATATAATTTAAATTGTTAATTTTAGTTTTTTTTTTATAATGGTAATAAATATGATTTTTGAAGAAAAATTTTGGTTTTTGGCGGGAATTCCAAACGTGGCGGTCGATTAAATTATTTTTAAGCTTTTTTCGTTAAAATATCATGTGTATACAGGGTCATTTTTAATTTACTAAAGACCTTTTGGGAATATATTGGTTACATCATTACAAACAATTTTAGCGAGATCACTCTTCACAGAATATAATACATTTACGAAAAAACTACTTTTAAGGTTTTGTTGTCATGTCTGACTCCTTTTAAGTCTGTATTTTGTAGTTCCTAAACAATGTCAGAATAAATCGTCAAAGAAAATGCCTTATTTATTTAACACTTGATATCAGTAGCAAACATTGTGTTGAAATCATTAAACGTAATTAAATGAGCAAATGACATCAAAAAAATCAGAAATATTAAAATGTATAATAAGTAAGTACTTAGTCGGGTCATAAGTTCTGTCAAAACCTTGTTATTTAAAATTTTTGAATACTGGCTAGATGAACTTCACCAATTTTAAAAATACAACGTTTACGTTTGCCGAAAATAAAAAAGGACATTCATTTTCATTCATTTTTAAATATGGAGTGGTCGAAGAAAGAAGATGAGTAGCGGTTATCGCGTTGCGCCGCTGTGGTTACGCGCCAAAAGAGATTTTCAATATTCTACAAAAATTTAAAATAACCTTACGATTTGTTTATCGCACTATCAAACGATTCACTGAAGATTCAAGCTTCGAAGAACGTAAGAGGATCAGCCGACCTCGTACAGTTAGGACACCCGCGATCATCAAAACAGTGATGGCGCGCATCCAACGAAATCTAGTTCGTAAACAAAAAATCTTGGCTCTTCAGATGAGCCTAAGCAGAACCACGGTTAAAAGAGTGATCAATGAAGACCTAGGACTACCAGCTTATCGTAAGAAGACTTGCCATTTTTTGAACGAGCCTTTGAAATAAATTAGGCCGGATACATCCCATACTTTGTTACGGCGGTACGCGAGAAAAAAATCCTCGAAATTTTGTTTTCGGATGAAAAATTTTTTAACATTGAAGAAAATTATAATAAACAAAATCATAAGGTGTATGCCCACAGCAGTGAAGAAGCCAGCACGCGTATTCTGAGGGTTCAACGAGGACATTATCCTTTGTTACTCTTGGTTTGGCTTGGAGTCTAATATTTTGGCTTAACTGAGGTGTTTTTCTGTGAAAAAAGTGTAAAAACCAGAGCCAAAGTGTACCAAAATACCGTCCTAACAAATATAGTGGAACTTCTTTCTCAAACAATGTTCAAAAACAGACATTGGATATTCCAACAGGACTCTGCACCAGCTCATAGGGCACGAAGCACGCAAAACTAGTTGACCGCCCGTGGAATTGACTTTATCGGACATGAAGACTGGCCCTCTTCTAGTCCAGATTTAAACCCATTGGATTACAAGATATGGCAACATTTGGAGGAGAAAGTCTGCGCTAAACCTCCTCAGAATTTTGAATCTATCCGAGCATCTTTGGCTAAAGCAGCGGCAGAAATAGATATGAATGTGATGCGTGCTGCGATTGATGATTGGCCGCGTCGATTAAGGGCATGTATTCAAAATAGGGGAGGGCATTTTGAATAATGTAAATAAAATTGTATTCTAAATTAAATTACCTTTCATTTCATATCTAATTTCCATATAATTATGAAAAAGTGTATCATTAATTTTATAAAATGTTTTTGACAGAACTTATGACCTGACTAAGTATGACCGCCGGCCGGGCCGGTCGGCGCCCACGGTCAGCTGATTGCGTTGCGAGTGCCTATTAAACCATTCATCACTGTGCCTATTGCACCAGGGCGCCACTTTAAATGACTTTACATTTACTATTCATATACTTCTTTATTTTGCATAAAACCATTTGATGAACTATTTGATTCTTTTATCTATTTCTTTAAGAATTAATAGACATTCTTTAATAGACATTTAGGTAGTTTTTTTACGAATACTGTTTGCAAGCAACGCTGCCTGTATCCAAGAAGCAACGTCGCATCCAGCTGGTAGCAACGCCTCAACGTCACACATGCGGCGGCCCAAAGCCAAGCCAAAGTTATATTATGACGTCGACACAGGTGTCATCGTCATCAAAGGCGCCGCCTGCCCTTTTCGGTTTGCAGCCATCGATTTGGTGATCGATGTTTGCAGCACGTGCAAAGTAAATGAGTATTATTAACTATTTTTATAATTTAATATAAGTTGTATTTAAAAATGAATGCAGGTTAAAATAATTACAAATATTACAATAAAATATTTATAATGATTAAATACAAATTAACAGTAATTGAATAAAGATATTAAGGTATAATGATTCAATAAAAATATTAAAATACAAATTAAAAATTAGACTTACCTAGGTACTTGTCCGCGGATGGCGGTAAGTATCGCGCACATAGCGTTCAAAATAATCACCTCCACATTCTATGCATAGGTGACACCTAAAACTTAACTGTTCACCGAAACGAGATAATACTTGATGATTCATTTTGATTTGATCGAATGCTTTCGAATCTTTCTTTCAACATATCGCGGGTTTCGAATGCGCGACCAGTATACACTAATGTCTTTACATGCCGCCACAAATAAAAATCTATTGGTGTGATATCTGGCGATCTGGGAGGCCACGCACAAGGCCCGTCACGACCAACCCAGCGACCAGAGTATTCTCTGTTTAAATATTCCTTTACTTGGCGAGCATAGTGCGCCGGCGCCCCGTCATGTTGATAATACATATTGCGTAGAGATGCAAGTGGTATGTCCTCTAACAACTCTGGCAGCGTGTCGGTGAGAAAACTATGATAGCTTTCACCGTTTAATCTTTCTATGAAGACCGGGCCCAGTAACGTTGTATTAATAACGCCTGCCCACACATTGACACTAAACCGGTGTTGAAAGTTATGCGGTCTTGGTTCATGTGGGTTTTCATAGCACCACAAGTGTTCATTGTGCGAATTAAATAGTCCTATTCTGCCAAATGTTGCTTCATCAGTTCATAAAATGTTAGCTGGTTCAGCAGCTAGTAACCAGTTACAAAATGTAACTCGCGCTGGTTTGTCAGCTTCGCTGAGTTCATGAACTCGATGCAAGTGGAAAGGGTACTTCCTTTCATTGTGTATGACACTCCATGCGTAATATTCTGACATATTGAATTGTTGGGCTGCCTCATAAGTGCTCGCTGCTGGATTTTGTTCAAAAAACTGCAGTATGTCTTCCTCCTCACGTACTGTGCGCCGCGGTGGACGACCACGATCGATTGATACAGGCTGGAATTGCCCGTAATCTCGCAATCGCTGTGTAGTACCTAGCATCGTAGCGTAGCTCGGTGCACGTGAGTTGGGAAATCGCCTTGAATATTCACGACAGGCTTCACTAACGTTATCATTGCAAATTGCTAAAATTCGCACCATTTCGGTATACTCAACATTTGAGTATCGGTAAGCCATCGCGTAACGTTACGCGTTGACGTTCGCGATATTAATCTCACAACGAAAGGAGAAACGTCGCGGGCGTACCAAAGGCGACTGACGAGTGACGACACAGGTAATTAGGTCAAGTTCAAATGAGCAAGCGCCGCCTCCTACACCCCTCCACCCCTCCAACCCTACCCCGCCACGCGCTTTATTTTGCTATTTAGGACTATTGCCGTTTAGAAGGTCCAATTAAAATATTTTTATTTTTGTATGAAAATAAAATTTGAAGAAATATATATTTTTTTCTTACAGATGTTGTTGTTATGATGTAAATAATATATTTCCAAAAGGTTTTCAGTAAATTAAAAATTACCCTGTATATCACCAAAACTTATTTTAATCAGTGTAAATAATTGTATATTTTGTTAATTGTTAAAATAAATGAACCGGAGGATCCAGGTGGCACCCCGAAACGATTCAAAGTTGTTCGTAAAAAAGGTACGAAGGCATGTGGACCTGAAGTAGGCGCCGGTGAGGATGACTTTAATCCGTTTTTTAAGCCAGATTATCTGAGACTTTATCCTGAACATTGTACAAATACGGACTTCAAAGTTTTTTTAAAAAGTCAGGACAAACAGGTTAAACTTGGAAATAAAAGCCCGGTTTACTTAAATCATATTTTTACTTCAACTAAAGATGCGTCTTGAGTGTTATGTAGAGGCGAACAACATCATTCCACATGTTCAATATGGCTTCCGGAGAGGGCGGAGTTGTGCTGACAGCTTCATCTCTCTCTTGTCATATCTGAAATATGCCAATAATAATAATAAGTCCAGTGTTTGTGTTTTTCTGGGTGTTGAAGGTACGTTTGATAATGTAGATCCTGGCATTTTGGTTCAAGTTCTTTCTGACACTGGTATACCAGGCATACTTTGCCATCGGTTATTTAATTTTTTAACAGATAGAACTTTGTATATAAGGCATAATAATATTTTCCATGGTCCCAGAAGGGTCTCCAAAGGTACAATGCAGGAGGCTACATCATCTCCATTGTTGGACAATATATATACTAGTCAAATTCTTAATTTTGTAAATATAGAAGGTGTAAATATTTTACGGTTTGCAGTTGATCTTGTTATATATTATACAGACCATAATGTAGATAGAGCTGTAAATAGTATAAATAATGCTTTAGATCAATTGTACATATATTATAATGACAAGTTGGCTCTACAGATTAACCCCAACAAAAGCAAGGCCATGATTTTTAGTAAAGATTTTCCCACTAATGGCATACTCTACAATAATCATCCAATTTCAGTTGTATCTAACCATAAATTCCTAGGTGTTGTCATTGATAACAAACTTTGTTTTGATTTGCACATCAATCACATTATAGCTAACTCTCTTAAGGACTTAAATATTATAAGATGTTTAGCTGGTGTGACTTGGGGTGCAGACCCCAAAGTTTTAAGTATGCTATATAAATCTATAGTCAGAAGCCATTTCAACTACAGTTGTTTAGCCTACTCAAAATAGTAGTTGTGTAAAAAAACTAGACTAGACTAGATAATTCAAAACAAAGCTCTGCGAATTATTTCTGGGGCTATGTGTTCAACTCCCATACGAGCTATGGAAGTTGAAACCAAAATAATGCCACTGTGTCTTAGAAGACTTCTGCTAATAGAGAGATATTTACTAAAGCTGTTATCTGGTAATGATAATGTTCTCAAAAAATAGTACCTTTTCCTGTACAATGCTCGGCCCAGCAGACTTCGGGAGGTGAGCTTTTACGAGGTTATTTCCCAGTTCTGCGTCTCATTGTACAGCAAATGAATGAAGATTTTAAAAATGTAATTAAACAATCAAAGTGGACATGTTACACATACCCATATTCCTGTATTATATTTGAGACCAATATTGTTATCAATTTTTTTTTAATAATTGTGAATTATTAAGTTTTCTTTCCGACAATAACTACTATAATTTGTATACAAATGGTAGCAAACACGAGCTCTTTGTGCGCAGTGCTGTTTATGATCCCCAATCCAAGTTTGGTCAAAGTTTTCTTCTGGACCCTAAATGCAGTGTTTTCACTGCAGAGGTACATGCGGCCCCCGAGGCCCTGAAGAGGATTGCACATATAAATAGTTTTAATATTTTTTTAATTTTAACAGACAGTTTCAGTATGGTTCGAAGTTTTACCAATCTCAGATTTGACTTTAAAAAAACTATATTTTGTATAATATTAAAAAATTGTTATTTAGTTATGCACAAAAGGGTATACAGGTCTCTTTCATGTGGATTCCATCACATAGGGGCATAACAGGAAATGACATAGTAGATAAAATTGCACGTGATAGAACCAACATGTTGGATGTTAACTCCATAGTAAAAGTACCTTTGACCGACTGTTATCAATCTATTGACAACCAGGTCAATAGTTTATGGGTCGAATTTTGGAAACAAGATCAAGAACAGAAGGGTAAATGGTATGGAACTGTTCAAGAAAACCTACCTGTAGCACCATGGTATAACAAATTGAAAATGACCAGTCGGGACTTTATTATGACTATAAACAGATTATTATTATATTATTATCAAGTTTGCGCGTTTACCGCTAAAAAGAACCCCTTTGTTTCGTGGTCACTTGGAAGAGAAGGCCAAATTGGCCTCTAAAAAGCTTGGCGTGCTCAACAGAGCGGGACAGTATTTCATGCCGGCACACCGTCTGCAACTTTACAAGGCGCAGGTTCGGCGTCACATGGAATACTGTTCCCATGTCTGGGCAGGGGCTCCCCAGTGCCAGCTCCTTCCACTTGACCGCATCCAGCGCAGAGCGGCTCGAATCGTCGACGACCGAGCTCTTTCCGATCGGCTCGATTCATTGGCACTGCGAAGAGATGTTGCATCCTTTTGCATTTTCTTTCGCATCTACCATGGGGAGTGCTCTGAGGAATTGTTCGGATTAATCCCAGCCGCCAAATTTCACGAACGCACATCGCGGCAGAACTCCAGATACCATCCACACCATCTGAATGATTGGCGGTCCACCACTGTGCGATTTAGAAGATATTTTCTTCCTCGCAAGACTTCCTTGTGGAATCGATTACCATCAGCGATTTATTCCAACCGATACGACTTAGGGACCTTCAAGAAAAGAGCGTACTCCTTTTTAAAAGGCCGGCAACGCATCTGCAATTCCCTCCCTGGTGTTGCAGTTGTTCATGGGCGGCGGTAGTCACTTACTATCAGGTGAGCCGCATGCTCGTTTGCCCCCTCTCCTATAAAAAAAAAACCTTTTGGTCATTCCACCGTCCCGGCCCACCTGGCTCGGCTGGGCATAGTGGAGAGTAGCTACTGCACCTTCTACAATAATTCTGTTGGTGATATCGAACATTTCATATTTACATGCGAGTGCTTTTCATTTGACAGATTGATTCTTGCCAGTGAAATTAGTGACATAGTGCAAAATCAAGTGACAGTGCAAGATCCCTCCCGCCGCCTGAGTGATATGTTATAAAATAGATCCTATTACGTGCCTCTATATAAATTCATCAGAAATACAGTGGGGAAATTATAATAAACCGAATAAAAATACTCAAGACTTGGCTTAAAGGTCTAGATACCAGGCCATAAATTCCAAAAAAAAAGATGTTATCAATTTTATTTGACATTTGATTTTGAGTGTTTGATTTGACAATCAATCATGGATTCATGGATTGACAAATGTCATAAATAAACTTATTCTTGATTCTTGTCCTTTAGTCTGAATTTATAAATTAAAATGTTTCATAACAAAATATGCCACAACCTTATATTTCAAAACCTAAAAAAAATTCCTGCGTTATCCCAAATCGCAATCTCAAGGTCTTTAACTTCTGATTCTGTTAACTTCTCTGATGCAGTTGATTTGGCATATGCTTCTTACGAGAGCACATCAGATGAAAGCTGTTCTAGACCACCTCTGATTATCTTACATGGGCTTTTAGGATCAAAGAATAATTGGAATAGCGTTAGCAAAGCCATACATCGAACAACCGGGAGAAAAGTAATAAGTATTGATGCCAGAAACCATGGTGATAGTCGCCACTCTTTACAGCACACTTACATTCATATGGCACATGATGTGATGAAGTTACTAAAGAAATTAGAGCTGTCGAAAGTTTCATTATTAGGGCATAGTATGGGCGGGCGAACTGCCATGGTTCTGTCATTACTATGTGTAAGTTGTACGTAATTTGTTATTTATTATAATTAGTGTCATTAAGAGGAAATATATATTTACTTTAATCTCCAAAGGTACCTTATTAAATCTATTGTATACAATTTACGCATAAACTTGTAGATGTCTATTTACATTTTTACTCTCTGGGGCGTCTCAAAGACATGTATAATTAATTTTTAAGAAATAAAAAGTATTTATTATTATTATATTATTGTCAACAAATGATACTCTTATGGATGTAAATATTTTGTTTCGAGTTTTTATACTTTTTATAAATGATGTCATGTTATATCATTATTACATATAAAATTATTTGAGTTCATAAATATATTTATATTTATAAATATGTAACAGTCTATTTATATAATTTTAATATCTCAAAGAATTTCACTATATTATTTAATATTTTATAGATTTTCAACATCGGTAGAGCCACGCGGCAGCTTTTGCTGTCACATGGATGGGCCGGCTCGAACCGGGGTGGTACCACGAACTCACAATACCAGCATGAATTAGAGGTTTACCTCTGTGTTTCGCTTGGTGAGTGCAGGTGGCCGGAGGCCCTTTTTACTGGAAATGAGGCATTCCAGCCTAGTCCTCACAGGTGAAAACGTATCTGCATTTTGATTTGTAATAGAGGATAGATGTAGATGTCTATGGGCCACAGCAACCATTTACCATCAGGTGGACTGTGTACTCGCTTGTCCTATAAAAAAAATATATAGTCATTGATATTAAGCTCTTTCCCTGTGAAAAATTAAATTAATTTAAAATTTCAAGAATTTTAATTAACTTCAAAAAGTAGATAGTAGGTTATCAATTTAAGCGTATTTTCTTAATATACCATAAAATGATATCTCTAAAATTTGTAAACTGATTATTTATTAATTTAATATAGAATATATGTACTTTCACTGTTACCATTACAGTCTAGACCTCCCCATATTTGCCATAGATGCCACGCTTTGCAAGTGGGTTGGCAACTACAGTATTTTTTATTTTTAGTTATTATTAGGAAGAAGCTGCTGTGCATCTACGAATTTACCTCTCTGTCGCCTCTTACGACACCCATGGGATGTTAGGGATTGTGGATATGTTTACACCATCACTGCATGGTCCATGTACTTTCACAGTTGTCCCATATAAGTTTAAAATTGGTCTAGTTTGTTAGGCAGCATTGGTTGTATATTTTTTTAAATAATCAAATTGCATATCACTTGATATTCTTTTGACAGTCTGACCTAGTTGCAAGCCTGATTGTGGTTGACATTTCTCCAGTGAAAACTAGCCCACAAATATTCTCAATGATGAGTTTATTTGATGCTATGGCAGCTGTCTCAATCAGATCTGGCATCGCAATGTCCAAAGCCAGAAAATTAGCTGATGAACAATTGAAATCAATTATACCAGATATAAACTTAAGAAATTTTTTAATAACTAATTTGGTACAAACGAATACTGGATCGTATACATGGAGAGTGAATCTTCCAGCAATAAAGGAGAATTTTCAAACATATATATCTTCTTTCCCATCTAATTTAAAAGGACTGCAATATTGTGGCCCAACTCTATTCATTGGTGGATCACTTTCAGATTATATAGGGTAAGTTATATATTCTGCTCTATGCTAATTACAATAATCATAGGTGTTAAACAATATAAAGTTATATAAAAAAAGTGTTATATAAATTCCATCCAAGGAAAGATATGCATACATGAACATACATTTCAATTTTTAACATGGTAGAGCCATGCTGCAGCTATATTACAGTTGTAACACAAGAATCTCACAGTATACCTCATATAAAAAAATAATTCCTCCAGCATTTGTCGTACCTCCTCAGTTTCAAGGCACTCCCTTGTTGCCAGTATCGAAATCCACGGTGTAAACATATCAAGTTATGTGTAGTTTCGTGGTCATTTGTACGATCCCCGCCGGCACCAATGAAATTGTTAATTGCAATTTTAAGTGCTGATATACCACGTGCTCGGTGGTGAAGGAAAACATTGTGAGGAAACATACATGTTTGAGAAATAAGAATAAAACTATTTTGAAGACATGTGAAGTTCACCAACACGCATTGGGGCAGCGCGGCTGACACTTCCTTGCCCTAAAACCCTCTCAGAAATGAGAGGAGGCCTGTGCCCAGAAGTGGTTTCTTGAATATGATCAATATGACAAAGTTTATTTTACTGGTTGGGCTATAAATAGATACACATTAAAGCTCCAAAATATTCAAATATTTTCTATTTTATATTTTGTAATTATATTCATAATCAATAGTAAAAATTATCATTTGTATTTCAGCAAAAATGATCTCCAAGATATCCAAGAATACTTTCCCTTGGCAGAATTAACATTTATAGAAGGAGCTGGACATTGGGTTCATAGTCAAAAACCTGAGAAATTTCTTGAAGTTGTATGCAAGTTTCTAACTGAGAAGTAGTGTTTCAATAACTTTTTAGTACAATTATTGTGATTTACCAAATAATTATTTAGATATTCTATTTATACAAACCTTTATAGTTTAAAACAATTATACAAATTTATTTGAATGTGATAAATTGTGGTTAACTTAGTAGTTTACCAATTCATTCATCCTGTTTATGTGTTTCATTGCTCAAGAACTTAGTTAAAAGTCTCAGAACTTATTTGGAATAAAATCATTACCTTAATAAACCTTCAAATGTAAGTGGGAATCCTTTGGCAAATCATTTCAATAATAATAATGAAAATTAGTTTATTTGCATAAATGTGGTACAATTTATAAATACAATTTCATTATCATCCCATAAACCATAAACAAAATAAAAACTAAAAAAGGTTTACAACATTACGAGATTCGAACCCGCGCGCTCTGTTGTGGTTGACACACACTCATACCTTTATCTACCATGAAGTATAAAATCACCAATCATATTGCACGCGCAAGTGAAGTTTGGTTGCTAATGATTATAATTATTGATAACTAATTAAAATATAATAGATACTTCAACATATGCATTAGATATTCTAACCAACCCACCTGCCAAGCGTGGCAAATGTTGTAAAATCCCCCGAATACATGGGGAGGCCATGTTCAGCGGTGGTACTTTCATTGGTTTTAAGTGATGGATAGGTTTTGGCGGAAACTTGATCGGCGGCGGTATGCTGCTCCTGTATTATAGTTTAAATAATAGTTTGAAGTGGATTTTGATATGTAAAAGTGGTGCGATTTTATGTATTAACTGTCTACGCATGTGAACTATTAGTGGAAACGGTGAAACAAGTGCTCTGATGGTGATGGATTCTCAAGATAAGCTGTTTGTTGCATAGGCGCCTTTAGATATCATCGCCAACTGTCAGTTGCCTGCTGGCTCAAGTTGCCGTCAAAATCTCCCAAGGGCTGCACAATGTGACGCATCAACATATTGTGAAGCAGTGAACTATGAAGGATAATTATAAAGTAATGTTTTCGACTGAAGGTCCTCGCAACCATGGTCATGAATAAATTATTAAAAAAAAAAGTGATGGATAGAATTCCGTGCTGCCCTGAGCATTGTCTTTCCGCGTAAATTCTCTTGCCACAGACATATGCTACGCTGTAACTTTGTAAATTGTAAAGGCCGCTTTTAGCATTTTTCCAAATAAATTTCAAGTTGTTTTTATTTATTTACATTATTGTGAAAGATTTGATTTAATTTATTATGGAATGTTATTACTTTATTTCCTAAATATATTCATTTTCTTTTTTAAAAGGGCGAAGTTTATATAAAATATAATAATACATTAGCCACCGTATATTGGCGGCGTAAGATAATCTCCTACCCATATCATATGGATGTCATAAAAGACGACAAAGGCAAACTAAAACAAATGAGAAGCAGCAGCATTTTCATGATTATACCTGAAACTGATAAAAACTGAGGTAGTCAACCAGCCTGGCGAGCGTGGCAACTATGGCAAAATCCCTCTATATGGGGGAGGGCATAGAATTATTACGCATAGAAACGCAGTCCAGTACAAAACACGAGTGTTAAAATGATGCAAAGTCATTATGTTAGTGGGCGCGAGTCGAATGTGCCTACGCTCGTCACACGCACACATACACGCCATTCAGTGATACCAGTTTCTGGCGTTTGCAATCAATCAATTGTGCAAATCACTATTTTTTGATTAATTTTAAAAAATCGATATAATAAAGATTACGTATTGCGTACGAAGATTATTTAGTAGAAGTATTTTATGAGAACATAAAATGGAATAAAATAAAGACTATAATGATGTTACTAATATAACTTTATCATACATATATTAATGGTAAAATACGCAGACGTAATAAAATTTAAGAATATTATTAAACACAATTAATTTGCTCGAATACAATAAGCACATCGTGTAATGTTTAGTTTTAACCGACTTCAAAAAGGGAGGAGGTTATGAATTCGGTGTATTTTTTAATGTTTTTTACCTCAGAATTCTACAATTTCTAAACCGATTTAGATTTTTTTATTTGAAAGAATATACACACAGATTGATCCAATACACACACTGAAATTTTAATGGTTGTTTTCCCGAAGTAAAATGATTTTGCCTTAGTAGTACAATAGATTTATTAAAATAAAATTATTAGGATGTAAAAATGGCAGATTTACAATCGAGAAAAACAAAACTCGAATGCGATCTCAAACCAATAGCAATATCTCGCAAGTAGGTCGGGCGTACAGGCTAGCTTATACCGAATTACTCTAATAAAGTCTGAAAAGAAATTTGCTGGACGTAATGTAGTGTTACGTCTATCGCACGTGCTACCGCGCGCTTCCTACACAGTGAAGGGCCACTAATAAATGTTCATAACATGAACTCTCAAGCGTAGTGATACGACATAAACTAGTTTGGACGCCCGAACGTAATATTTTTTAATTTAATAAATTGACTCTACTATTGAGACAGTATAATTTGGCTGCGGGACAACAACCACTAAAATTTCAGCATGTATATACGAATTGATCAAGCTTAGAAATCAGTGTACATATATATTGATAACCTTTCTCTTTGGGAGTCGGTTAAAATAGGCTATGTTTGGGTCTAACGTAACATCTGGTTAATGTTTGGGTGTAAAGTGACATCTGGTTAGTAAAGGCGGTCTTATTAATAATCTCATAATGTTGTAAATAAAAAAGTTTTTATTCTATACTCTAAAACGTAACCTTAGTAAAAAAAAGCAATTAAAATAAAATAGTTGCGTTAAAATGGCGTCAACGAATCGCGATTAGCTGATCACTCTGTATTAGTTTTAAATAGGCACCCATTGTTAATATAATGTTAACACTTAGAGAAGTAGGTATCTATATATAAACATTTGAGTTTTACACAGAGCGTTGCGATTAAACGTTTTAAACACAAATAGAAAATAAATATTTTTAAAAGAAAATTGTGATATTTTCCCCACAACTAGCAACATTTGTATTATGAGAGCTTAGGTAAGTATTTTTTTTAGTTTTACGTACTTATAATGAATTAAATGTATAAACTTATATGTGAAATGTAATACCATCACTTCTTTTAAGTTTATCATCATCGTTGTGACAATATTTTACAACACAAACGGTAATATTTACAATTTTTCGCGAGCTCTTCTCCGTAAGACGTGACGTTGAGAACTGACGCGTCGCTGAGTCAACTTACGCGGTTTCGCGTTAATTTTATTTGCTTCACTTTCGGTGCGCGTACTAGTATTCTATGCGTAATAATTCTATGGGGGAGGGCTTTTTTAGCCTTTGTTCAGCTTAATAGCATGTAATAAATTATTGTTCTTTAATTTATGGCAATCGCACAGTGATAAAGTCACTGTAAACGCTAGCCACCCGAAAAAAGTGCGGGTAACAGCCTGTACAACTGCACAAAGGATCCACAGTGGCAGGGAATACTTACTTCATGTTCATGCCACAGAATAAAGAATAGTGCACTATCTATTGCACGTGTACATGTTATACATGCCAGGGGTGTGCCAGTAAGCTGTGCCGCGCTTCCACTCGCCTATGGATGACAGTCTGAGATCGAATAATTGATTTTAGGAGTAGATAATCGATCTTATGTATCGGACTTACATACAAATATTTACTAGTCTTTTTGGCATCAAAGTGCTTTCAACTAGAACGCACTTTGATGCCAAAAAGAAACAAATATCGGGAATTATGATTATTTTGTTTTAAAATATATAAATATAAAATAAATGATTCTCTACAAATTAAAAAATGTTAAAATCAAAATAGAATAGAATAATTTTATTCAATACTAGCGATTCGCTCTGGCTTCGCACGGATGACTTTTGGAACTCAACAACAGCGCCGCCTACCGGGTGAAAATGTTAATCTAAACCATTTATTCAACCCATTCGAACATACACGATTTCATCAAAACCTCGGTCAGGGCCGTTTTTGAGTTTTAGCGAGATTTTAATAGGTATATAGAGAATTTCATATAGAGAAAAAAATAATATAGGGAAGAGAGATATCGAGAATTATATATTATAGAGAAGAAAGATTATTTTACTTTTACAACAGCATCGTCGAACTAATTGTAAATATTTTTAAGATTGACTGCCTGGTTGGTTCTAAGTGCGGATGAAGATTTTAATTTTTTTATTAGGGCTTATTTTTATTTATTTTTATAAATGTAAATTGTAAATAAATTAACTTTTTGTTTAGAACCTGTGTATTTTTATTGACCAACTAGGCGCGTAGCTGTCGAAGAAGAAATAATTGTTTTACAATGTTTAATTAGGAATGATAACATTAATTGAAGTTGAATGATATTATAACTCAAATAAATATGCCGGTAGGATAGGTGTGCCAAAAGTTGAAAAAGTTTTACCACAGTCTGATGAACGGTGCCTTAGAGTATGGCAGCGCATAAAATACGAACAAACATCAAACATTATATATTAGAATATAAGTAGTTCTATGTTTATATACATGGGGGTCATTGTAGACGCGTGCTCGTCGCGACCCCTGCCAGCCCTTTTCAGGGCTGCAATTCTACTCAGCTGCGCACCCATGCCAACGAGGGTTAGGGCGTCCCCCCAAGGCGACGCACACCAGCTCGTTCCCGTTGGTGTGAAATGCAGCGCGCAAAGCGGCGATGGGGACCGCCACCCGTCACGCACAGCCCGACACGGCGGAAGGTGGAGGACAGAGTGCAGAGTTGGCACGTGGAATGTTAGAGGAGGCATGAGAGATAAGACGAATGAGTTGATCGAAATAATGAAAGAAAGAGAATTAGATGTCGTGTGTATGTCGGAGACCAAACGGAAGGGCAGTGGTACTGAAGAGCTCCCTGGCGGGGCGTTAGCTATATGGTCCGGAGTGCCGGAGAGCGAGAGCGCCCGCCAGGGAGTGGGAGTGCTGCTGTCGTCTCGGTTGGTCGATGTTATGACTGAATATAAGGTTGTGAACTCAAGACTTCTCTGGGTTCGCTTTAAATTGGGACTGACGAAGTTATTCCTTTTGGCTGTTTATGCGCCGGTAGCTTCGTCGTCCAGGGCTGAGCTGGAGGAGTTTTGGGAGAATGTAAGAGAAGTTCTAGATTTGGCTAGGGGAAACGAAAGAATTGTTGTGTGTGGTGATTTGAATGGATGGGTTGGTACCGCTCGACCAGGGTACGAGTCGGTGCTTGGAAAGTTTGGCGATAAAACGGTTAATGATGCTGGCAAGCTTATACTGGCGGTATGCAAGGAAAAGGGTCTTCTTGTGACAAACACTATGTTTAATCACAAGAAAATCCATATGTATACTAGAGAAAGAAAGAATGAGAGAAGTATGATCGATTTGTTCCTAGTGGATGACCGACTGCGAAAACAGGTGATGGATACGCGAGTGTTCAGGGGTGCTGACCTGGGAACGGATCACTATCTAGTGATTACTAGATTTAGGCGTCTGTTCGCGGGTTGGCGCTACCGGACGGCGGTAACAGAACCACAGTCGGTCTGTCGCATCCGAAGCTGGAAGCGGATACTAGGGACAAATATCATGCGAGGGTAGCCGAAAAGCTTGACACCATCTATGGTAGAAAAGAATGTGTGGAAAGAACATGGCAGAACCTTAGGGATGGAATGGTAAGTGCAGCGGAAGAAGTGTGTGGAACAATAAAAAGAGGCAGTAGTAAAAGAAGAGATGCATGGTGGAATGATGAAGTGAAAGAAGCTGTAAAGAAGAAGAAGAAAGCATGGTTAGACTACTTGGCCTCTAGTAATGATAAGGATATGAGAGAGAAGATGAAAGAAAGATATAAGCTGCAGAAAGTTCACACGAAAGCATTGATTGAGGAAATGCGTGAAAGGTGTAGAATAGAAGCGGACGAAAGGTTGTCGCACAACTTTAAGGAGAACTCCAAACTCTTCTGGAAAGAGGTTGGAAGGATCCGAAGTGGTGCGACGGCCTTAAGAATGAACAAAGTGCTTTCGAGAACTAATGACGTCCTCACAGAAAAATCGGACGTCATGCAGCGATGGAGCGAATTTTATAGAGAAATGTATGAGTGTGATGATCCTAGTGGGGGATCCGGGGATGACGCCGTGACTGGTACGCTAGACCCGGACCTCGATGACACTGAGATCATCAGTATGAAAGAGATTGAACGTGAGATTCGAAGTTTGAAATGTGGTAAGGCTGCGGGACTAGACAGAGTTACTGCGGAAATGGTCAAGTATGGTGGGCCTCGCGTCTGGGACAGCTTTTATCTGCTGTGCAATTTGTGCTGGCGGACGGGGGATGTCCCGGATGATTGGCGATCCGCGGTCATTGTGCCTTTATATAAAGGTAAAGGTTCACATTTTGACTGCGGGGGCTATCGGGCGATCAGCTTGACCAGTTTAGCAAGTAAAGTCTACTCGAAGGTTTTGACACGTAGGATGCAAGAGAAATCGGAAAGATTTCTATGGGAGGCACAATGCGGATTTAGACCTGGAAGAGGATGCACGGATCAAATGTTTTCTCTCCGCATGATCGCGGAGAAGCTTCTGGCTGCTAACCAGAAGATTTTCTGTGCTTTTGTGGATCTTGAGAAAGCATTTGATAAGGTTGTAAGGAAGAAAATGTGGGAACTGTTGCCGGGGTACGGTGTGGATGGTCGATTGCTAAGGGCTGTGCAGTCACTTTACTGTGACTGTAAAGCCTGTGTGCGGGTAGGGCATGACCTGTCACCCATGTTTAGCGTCCAAACGGGCGTAAAACAGGGTTGTGTCATGTCTTCCTGGCTGTTCATACTGTATCTCGACAGCTGTTTACAGAAGCTGAAAGATAGCTGTTTGGGTGTGAAATTGGGTGACATAAAAGTAAATTGTCTGCTGTATGCTGATGATGCAGTGCTTATTGCACCATCAGAGGCAGAACTGCAGGCATTAGTCACGTGTATGAAAGAGGAATGTGAAATTAAAGGTCTCCGTTTGAATGCTAATAAAACTAAGGTTCTGGTATTTGAAAGGGACGAAGAGAGAACGAAGTGTGAAATATGGGTAAATCAGGAATGTCTAGAACAGGTAAATGAAATTGTATACTTGGGGAGTGCTTTTAGCCGGGATGGAAGATGTGATTTAGATGTGGACAGGCGTGTCGCTGCCGGGAACAAAGTCAATGGTGCCCTGACTGCGTTAGTCAAAAGGCAAGGCGTAGTGAAGAGTGCACGCCTTGCAATACATAACGCAGTGTTGGTACCGACTTTGTTATATGGCAGCGAAACCTGGGTATGCCAGAAGAAGCATAAAAGCAAGTTGAATGCAGTGGAGATGCGATCTCTTCGTAAAATGTGCGGCGTTACCATGGCCGACCGAAAGCGAAACGAAGAGATTCGCAATATGGCAGGTTTGAAAGATGACCTTAGCACAAAAATTGATAAGGGCGTGCTTCGATGGTTTGGGCACGTTGAGCGAATGAGTGAAGACCGAATGGTGAAGAAAATATATAGCGCGAAAGTTAATATTAAAAGGTGTCGAGGTAGACCGAGACTAACTTTCGAAGACCATGTGAGCAAACTGCTCGAAGAAGGGAGGGTCAAGAGTACTCGGATACCTAGACGTGCATGTATGAAGAAGTTAATGAATCTGAAAGAAGCGAAAGAGGTATGTAAGGATCGTGACACTTGGCGATCTGTTCTCTCTGGCTACCCCGTCAGGGATTGTGCGTGACGATAAGTAAGTAAGTAAGTAAGTATGTTTATATACAGCTTGCAAAGATTATTAGAAGAATAAAACATAATGTTTTAATAACACATATCTCTCTTTGGATAATAAATATCCTCCAGACCGAATTTCAAATCACAAACAACATGAAACAGAAAATATTTACAACGAATTCTACAGTCCTTTCGGCAGCCATGTAAGAGTATAAAAAAAATCTGAACAGCTTGCCGACATAGCTGTTACCTCAAAGATGTTTTATAGGTCCAGGTACCGTGTTGCTAACACACCGCACCGTTCATAGAGATGTCAGTCCTTGATTCATGTGTGCGTGAGTACCACGAGACACGCATATCTTACGTACCATGGCTGGATTAATGTGCGTGACTTCGATAATAACAGCGCGAATGGATTACCCAAAAAATGTGGGAGATTTTATATTTCATTCATATTGACGTACCTATTGATTCGAGTATAAAATGTGTGTGGGAGGCGTGTGCGTGTGTGTATGGGGATATGGTTGGTTATGTATGTTTTATGTAGGTACAACATCGCACTAAAATATTGAAAATATGTAATAAAACTTATAATTAATGTAACAGTTAAAAATAAATTAAAAAGCACAGTAGATATTTATGTACGTAACATATATTTATAATCTATTAGTATTAAATATATACAGAGTACTATACTTTTGCACTGCAGAACAAAATATTCCGCTTTTTACGAGGACATTAATTATTTTTCAATTCTAAGTAAAATGACGAAAAAAGTAAGTTTGGTTAAGCGTAAATTTCGGCCAAGAGATGGCTAATGTTTAATTTTTTTAAATTGCTCCGTTCCGTTGCTGCGTGAAGGAAGGACAAAAACAAATAAACAATAAATCACACTTTCACATTTATAATATTATATTAGTATGGATTGTCAAGAATGATAGATAAACTTTTGAAACCGGTTTACAATCGGCTTTTTGAGGGTGGAACTATACACTCAATATCTTTCTCGCTCTAGCAAATAACAGTTCTGAGTGACCAAAAAGGATAGAAGCACAGGAAAGTGCGATTCCGTGCTTCCAGATGTAGTTCAACCCTAAGCCTTAAAATGGTTTATGAATTTTAAATTTAATGGTTACTTATGAAAAGTGATGTTCTTATCCTTATCTTTTTTCCAAGAGTAATTTTTACATGATTTCACAGCACAAACTGGCACAAACAGTCATTTTGCGAAATTAAAAACACCGGTGCGTGATGTATGTTCGCAGTGAACGTCGCTGGCGTAATGGCAGAATGATCGAACGAATACACCAGTATTGGCGCCTTTGAAATGGAAGCGTTTTAGGCGCGCGTACACGGTAAGTATCTGGACCTATAAAACGTCTTTGTGTTACCTACTATACTATTTTCAATTGTACAGCTAATTGAACGTCGCGTCGGTAATGTAGTCTCGTCTTGAATATTTTTATAATCATTCGTTAAAACGCTAAATGGCATTCAATTGTAAGGGATCATGCCGGAAGTAGGAAATTCCTTGCCCTTTCTCAGGTTTTCTACTCTATCCGGAATCACGCTCTTCATATGAAAATCCAAAATTTTGCTATAAAACAATGGAATAATCAAGATAAAACAATCCCAAGACAAAATATAGAAAATGCCACAGCATGGTTGACTACCTTTTTCCACGCAACAATACCTGTCTACTAGGTGTAAACAGTTTAACTAATGTAGTAATTTACCTTCGTTCTCAGGGTCTGATTTACCCACAGGCTAACCAGGCTGGAGCCTAGGGCGCAAGGTTCGAGGGGGCGCTGAGCTTGCCTTTGCAAGCACACTTATGTACACAATAAAAATTTGGGACATCTCAGTACCAACTTCTTCCACTTGACCCCATCCAGCGAAATGTGACTCGAATCGTCGACGACCGAATCCTTTCTGATCGGCTCGATTCACCGGCGCTGCGAAGAGATGTTGCATCCCATTACATTTTCTATCGCATTTTTCACGGGGAGTACTTAGACTAATTGATCGGATTAATTTCAGTCGCCAAATTCCACCAACTCTCTTCGGGACAAAACTCACCATCCTCATAATTTGGATCTTTAGCGGTACACCATGACTGTGCGATTTACTTCATCGCAAGAGTTCTTTGTGGAATCATCTACCACCGGCGATTTTTCCGGACCGATACGACTTAAGAGACCTTCAAGAATCGGGCTTACTCCTTGTTAAAAAGGCTCGTAACTTGCAATTTCCCTGGTGTTTCGTTTTTTCATTATTACTTACTATCAGGTAAATTTGATTTAATGTGGGATAAACCGTAGGGTGGAAGCTAGTAAAATATAAAAATCTCGTAAATATATTCGTGGGCTGGGCAGACACAGACAGAACAGGCTAGTGGGGGGCACATATTAATAGTTAGCCTAGGGCTGTCGCAACTCTCAGGCACTGCTCATTCTTATACCTGAAAAATGAAATGTGTAAATATAGATGTTTTTATTGTGAATGCAATGGCATATGGTGGACTTTTCAAATCGTGGCAAGACTAGTGATTGACACGATTTAAAGTTTCAATAATTTTATTTTAAAGTAGAGCGTGACAGAGAACACTATATTATTATGTGCGGTAGGGAAGGATGAACGATAGCAGCTGCGCGTGAGATGCTTGCCGGAAAAGAGAAAGGCGCGCGTTCAGTTCTCTGTGTACTAAAGAAAGATAAATATATTTTCCCACCGAAAATTATTCTCCAAATAAATATTCTAAAAATGTTGTCAAAACAAGAGTGAAAAATAGGGTTTTGTTGAGCTAAGTCAGTACGTTTTACTGACTCTGGCTGCCTTTCCACTTACCTTTAGGTGTTAGTAAATTACCAAAGAGATAACATGCGTGAGTGTCGTGGAACACTCGGTTGCAACGAATTTCCTTTACAAATAAATGAATTATCTGAATATATTAGCGTCTATTAAAATGAAGCGTCATTTAAAATAAAATTTTTCTTTCATGGCAAGATAAGGAAAAGTATGAAGGAGATGGATATTATTCCATCTCGCTCGCACTATGGAAATGGGGTCGTAACGGAAAAATCTTAAACATTTTCTCGCCTAGTCCCCCCCCCCCCCCCTACATCCGCCAAAACCCATCTACCAAATTCGTACCGTGCTACTATAAGGAACTTCGTTGCAAAAAGATTAGATTCGAGCATACTATTAAACGTAATGATTATATACTCTTTCCATAATATGCATGCAGTTTGACGAGAACTTGATCGGCGGCGGATTCCTGCTCCAGTATTACTGTTTAAATAGTGGTTTGAAGTGGATTTTGATATGTAAAAGGTGTGCCATTTTGTGTATGAAATGTCTGCTCATGTGAACTATGAGTGGAAACGGTGAAACAAGTAATCCCATGGTGACACAAATCTCAAGATATGGTTTCTGTCTGTTTAGGCGCCTTGAGATACTATCGCCAACTGTCTGCTGGCTCAAGTTGCCGTCAAAACTTCCCAAAAACTACAATGTGACGCACCAAGATGTTGTATCATAATACTGAAAATCTATTAAAACGAAGATCCCAAATGAAACGAAGACGTGGCTTAAAAGACAAGCATCCAAGCCAAAAAACTTAATTATAAAAGTTTGCTCTTTACATTTGTCATTGTCAGTTGTCACCTTCGAACAGAAAAATTTTCTATGCTCGTAGGTTGTCACTTTGTCACGTTGTTTACTTTAGGGATGGGCAAGGGAAATAATATCGATATATATATATATATATATATATATATATATATATATATATATATATATATATACAACATGTCCCAAAATTCAACGATAAGCCAACACCGGAGGATAGACCTGCCCCAGACCAGGCCCGTGACAGCTTAGTTCCATTCTATGCCATTTGGCGCTACCGTCGCTAGTTTATTCTCTGTCTACGGACGCCATTTTAAAAAAACGCCATATTGTATTGTCAAAGTAAATTGTCAAAATTATCGATATTGATATTGATTGCCGCCAGCCGCCATTATTTAATATTTATCTAATTGTCGTCCGAGTTATGAGTTTTATACGAGCGCAAGTGTATTGAAGTGTATTTCCTCGCATTTATGTTGCGTTGAGATCTTGGACGCAAAGTTTCCTCCGCTATTTGTGAGAATAACAATATTCTGTTTTTGTGCTGGTCTAGTGCATATTGTATGGAATACGAAAAGTGCTGTCTTGGTGCAGATTCCCTAAAAACGATAATTTAAGAAACTTGTGGATGTATTTCATAGTATCCATAAGTCCCCAGATCATTGAACTTTCCAAAGAACAGTTTCTTGATAAGACAGAAAACTTCGATAGGTCTTATCCATGCTTGCTTACTAACGATTAATAGCTCATAGTGTGCCTCTGACAGCAACAGGCGAGTAATTTTATTACTTATCATGGTACAATTTCGACTGCTGAAAGTTGTGATTTCTAAGTGGGTATCAAGTGGACTCCAGTAATGCAGTATTGAACCATACATTTTTATTAAAAACCATTGCATCACTTTGTGATTACTTCACCAGCCATTTTTAATTATCACTACATGGTATAAAGTGGCAGTCACTTAAAAAAATTGTCTCTGTAACTATTGAAAGACAAAAAATTGTATAGTTGATTGCTTAAATCGTTATAATAATATCACAAGAACAAACCTTGCAAAAAAAGCAACAATTTATTACAAATTTTCAAAGGTTCTGTTTTAACAAATAATGATGTGATTGACATCTTCTAAATCACAACACTTTTTACATTTATAAATTTTTCACAGTTATATTTTATTTCACTTTCCTTATTTTAAAAGGTTATTTAAATGTTCAAGATTTATTAAATCACTAATGTCCAAGATGATAGATCTGCTTTTCGGCTGGTACTGGAAGGCAGGAGCTCGTACTATCTGAGAATCTCATTAAAGCATTCATACAAGCATCTTCAACTTAAAGTTGTGACTTGTCATCATAGTGGAGGAATATAGGTAGTTGTAAGACTGAGCGAACGAGACTGTTTCAGAACCTTTTACTAGTAGGTATGAGTATTAAACAATTAAAATTATAGTTTAGAGGAAGTGGTAACGTGACGGGTATTAATTTTTTGTATAATTGGTATCTAAAACAAATGTTATTTGACTTCCCTCAATTTTATATATTGTTCTATTTTTACTTTATTGTTATAACTTATGGGGTATATCAATTAATTTGTTAACCCTGCTGATTTTAATAATTTTAACAATTCTTCAATATCTATAAGTAAATATCCTAATTTGCTAAAGATTACAGAAGTTTCGATTTCATTCCATCTAGTGTAGAGTGATTGGAAATTGTGTAAAAATAAATTGTAAATATTAATAAAATTACATATCATTAACTCTCAAATATATATATATAAAGTAGTAATATAATAGTAAAAAAAAAAAGTAAAAGTAAAAAAAAAGTAAAGTAGTAATATAGTAGTAAAGTAAGTAATATAATAATATATATATAAAGGTAAAGGTTCACATTTTGACTGCGGGTGCTATCGGGCGATCAGCTTGACCAGTTTAGCAAGTAAAGTCTACTCGAAGGTTTTGACACGTAGGATGCAAGAGAAATCGGAAAGATTTCTATGGGAGGCTCAATGCGGATTTAGACCTGGAAGAGGATGCACGGATCAAATGTTTTCTCTCCGCATGATCACGGAAAAGCTTCTGGCTGCTAACCAGAGGATTTTCTGTGCTTTTGTGGATCTTGAGAAAGCATTTGATAAGGTTGTAAGGAAGAAAATGTGGGAATTGTTGCCGGGGTACGGTGTGGATGGTCGATTGCTAAGGGCTGTGCAGTCACTTTACTGTGACTGTAAAGCCTGTGTGCGGGTAGGGCATGACCTGTCACCCATGTTTAGCGTCCAAACGGGCGTAAAACAGGGTTGTGTCATGTCTTCCTGGCTGTTCATACTGTATCTCGACAGCTGTTTACAGAAGTTGAAAGATAGCTGTTTGGGTGTGAAATTGGGTGACATAAAAGTAAATTGTCTGCTGTATGCTGATGATGCAGTGCTTATTGCACCATCAGAGGCAGAACTGCAGGCATTAGTCACGTGTATGAAAGAGGAATGTGAAATTAAAGGTCTCCGTTTGAATGCCAATAAAACTAAGGTTCTGGTATTTGAAAGGGACGAAGAGAGAACGAAGTGTGAAATATGGGTAAATCAGGAATGTCTAGAACAGGTAAATGAAATTGTATACTTGGGGAGTGCTTTTAGCCGGGATGGAAGATGTGATTTAGATGTGGACAGGCGTGTCGCTGCCGGGAACAAAGTCAATGGTGCCCTGACTGCGTTAGTCAAAAGGCAAGGCGTAGTGAAGAGTGCACGCCTTGCAATACATAACGCAGTGTTGGTACCGACTTTGTTATATGGCAGCGAAACCTGGGTATGCCAGAAGAAGCATAAAAGCAAGTTGAATGCAGTGGAGATGCGATCTCTTCGTAAAATGTGCGGCGTTACCATGGCCGACCGAAAGCGAAACGAAGAGATTCGCAATATGGCAGGTTTGAAAGATGACCTTATCACAAAAATTGATAAGGGCGTGCTTCGATGGTTTGGGCACGTTGAGCGAATGAGTGAAGACCGAATGGTGAAGAAAATATATAGCGCGAAAGTTAATATTAAAAGGTGTCGAGGTAGACCGAGACTAACTTTCGAAGACCATGTGAGCAAACTGCTCGAAGAGGGGAGGGTCAAGAGTACTCGGATACCTAGACGTGCATGTATGAAGAAGATTATGAATCTGAAAGAAGCGAAAGAGGTATGTAAGGATCGTGACACTTGGCGATCTGTTCTCTCTGGCTACCCCGTCAAGGATTGTGCGTGAAGATAAGTAAGTACTAAGTACTCAAATATATCAAGAATTAAAAAATTTAAATTACTGTCATTTCCAACACTGCATATTTATCAAGATGTAACATTTATAAAAACTAATTTGGAAATATTTAATGATTATTTAGTAATTGACAGTAAAATTATACAATTTCATCAGACAGCTTTATTTAGATAAAGCGTTTTTAGCACGCTGTTTAAAATCAACAATAAAGTTCCATCTATGTTTCACAAACGGAGAATATTCATAAATTTAAAACATATCTAACTAAGAAATGTTATTACTCAATTAATTAATATTTAAGCAATGCATCAATAGGCACATTACAATGACATGTATCTTTTTCAAAGATGTTACCTGTAGTATATTACTTGTATTCACAAATAAAAATAAATTTGAATTTGAATCAATCTTGATAAAATTATTTCTTGTAAATGGTACTTATTTTAACAAGAGATTCTATTTATTTCATTAAGGTAATCTTGTTCACTAGTGTGTATCGACGAGTTTTTAAATTACCAATCATATTTTCATACTTAATAGCATTTTTATAATCAAAGTTACCAGTTATAATCTTAATAATATATCTTAGGGAGTTTAGAATGCCTTGTTTGACTCTAAATGAAGGTGATAACTGTTCAAATTGTTCAATACTGGAATTTATTTCAAATTTAGTTTAAAACATTATATTAATTGAATGTTTAGAGTTTTTTTTGTCAATATAATTCTAACATGCTTATTTAAGTATTTAAGTTCATGTATCTATTAATATTAAATTCTAACTGCTCATGCGTAACATTTAAATCTGAAACCTTAATTATAATCTACTTTTCATCACTTACACTAACATGGCCATCTCTAAGTATCATACCAATATTAACCCTTTCGCTGTCCCGTGCACTACATATAGGGCACTGCTATTGTCTTACTATTGTGTCTGAAAAACGGACAGTGAAAGTTTTAATATTATAAGGCCATAGGAATTATTTTCTGCTCCATGTAATTCTCAATTTAATGTTGTGGTTAAATCTAATTAAAATTATTTGCAAAATGAATGGATATCTAAAACCTTCTGAATTATTATGCGTGGATTCTGAAGTTGGTTAACTATAATTTATTTAAATTTTTTTAATTAGCTATTGAAACCACTAAGAATATTTTCTAATTCAGTTGCAGTTTGATCTAGAATCACCAGAAAATTAAAAAGAGATGCATCTTTTCCTATAATGTAATTGTTACACAATAAAATATATAGTATATTGTTTGTATATGTAATTTTGTTTACGTCATAAAAAATCTTATAATATATTCACATTTCTTAATAAATAAACTTGAAATACATTGATCACCATCAAACACGATGATCAAGCTTGTTAGATCCTTAGGTCTAATTTGAAGAAAGTGACATAGTCTTCCTTGTTCCATTTTTATTAAAAAAAATCAATACATGTATATTTTTTTATAGGATAAGGGGACACAAGAGCACAGTTCACCTGATAGTAAATGGTTACTGTGGCCCGTAGACATCTACATTTATCCCCATTTGCGAATCAAAACGCAGATGCGTTGTCACCCGTGTGGACTAATATGGAATGCCTCTTTTCCAGTAAAAAGGGTCTCCGGTTCTCTACACTCACCATACGAAACACAGCAGTGTCAAGCTGCTATTTTACGCTGGTATTCTGTGAGAGCACAACTATACTACTAATATAGCTGCAGCATGGCTCTACCACGTTATACATACCACATATACAAAAATATTCTGTTAATTATTCTTTTTCTATAATTTTAGCACTTCTTAAGATTATATTTACTTACTATTATATATTTTGTTTTTATTTAATCCAATTTATTTTATTTATAATAACATTTACTTAATTAATAACTGTCAAGTTTTGTGCAGAAGTCAAATAACTTTCAACGAATTTAGTTCAAAAGTTACAACATAGAGCCATAAAGAAATAACCGCAGGAAATAACTAGAATGGGATAGGATAGTTAAAGCTTTACTTAAAGTCCGCTCACTGCCATGTCTACCCGTAGAGCTGCTCTTGTCTAGATAGGAAGGTTTCTTCAGCTCCTGATTTAATAAACTTATTTGGTTCGAGGATATCCGGAACTGTGGACAAGACCAATTTGAGTGTACTTGAACTCAGCTGTAAGCTGTGTGCTGGCTGCGCCATATAAGTTTCGGGAGTGGTGCTGAAGCTTTTTAAAAACTACAAATATGTCTCGATGACATTTAATAACTATTACATTACAATAATGTATTAAAACTAATTCAGTGCAATACTGACTTCCTTAACTACGTGATTACATTACTACGATGAGAACTATAATGAGTCTTATTCTAAATGCAAGGGCTTTTATAGGGTGGTCAAAACAAATCAAACACATCAAAAGTTCTAAATAATAAATTAATATTTCTATGTTTATCATTCAGTAACAAAATATGATACTTAATTATTTTATTTATTTCATTACAGGTTACATTAGTGAAGAAAATAGTATCAAAGAAGAGAAACTTGGTTAATATTTTGACAAAGATTGCAACTAACACTTTAGATGACTCAGTTTCACAAAGACTTGTTAAAGCCCAATCGCTGTCAAGAAATAAAAACTTATCGGAAATTTTGAAAAAAATTTGGTATAAATTACATTTTTTTTTTACTAATATCTTTACTAATACTAGGTAAACCAGGTATAGAAATACAATTAATTACTATATGAAATTAATATTTTGTACAGAGAAATCCTATACAGACGTAACTTAACTTTTCTAATTTAAATTGTACCTAGATCTGGGAGTTATTCAAAATGTAAAATGGTTTCCAAATTTTAGAAACAAAATTGTATTTCATTATGGAATATTCTAAGCCACTTAAAATATACTATAAAATAATCTTTGACCTTAAAAAAATGATATGTAATAAATCACATAATTTACTTTTCATTACACATTGAAATCAAAATAATCATGCTTAAATAATAAGGATATGAATATACAAGTAGCACCTGCTTTGTGTTAATAGTTTTCCGTCTATAAAATGAGTAATGGTAAAAGATTGAAGACTATAGTTATTATATTTTTAAGTTTATGAAATTGCAATTTTAAATGAGAATTTAAGATTACTCATCTGACATTTCAAAATATGTATAATACAAAATATAATTTGCGTTTTATATAGTAATTATTTAGTAGATACATCAAACATATATTTCACATTGTTTTCTATTGTTTTTTGGTTTCCTTGAAATTAACATTTTTCCTGTTTTCTTATACATAAAACACAAAAAATTCAGTCCTAAAACTGATCACTTGAATAAATTTTTCGATAATTTTTTAGGAACATAATTGATAATTATGTTCTTATTTGGTTTGCTCCACGGTTGGTTTGATAATGTTATTAAATTCCCTTCGTGAATACCACTGTGTACTTCAATTTATATTCTCTCAACCAATATTCTTTTTAACCTGAGGGAAAAAAAAGTAATCTCTGTCATCCATTTTTTAAGCGGTAGAGCTATGCTGCAGCTATATTAGTGGTTTAGTTGTAGCATGAATGGTTCGGCATGACCAGGGAAGGACCACGCTTTCACAGAATACCAGCGTAAAATAGCAGCTTAACGCTGTTGGGTTTCGTATGGTGAGTGTAGAGAACCGGAGACCCTTTTTACTGGAAATGAGGCATTCCATTTTAGTCCTCACAGGTGAGAACGCATCTGCATTTTGATTCGTAATTGAGGATAGATTAGATGTCTATTGGCCACAGCAACCACCTTCCATTAGGTGGACTGTGTGCTCATTTGTCACCCTTATCCTATTAAAAAAATCCTCTTTTCTCATCTCAAGTCTTCTTAGCTGTCTCTTTACGTTATAATTTTACATGTTTTGCTTTATTTTTTAAATATTTATTTAAAACTTTTTATGGCTCTATGCAATATTTTCCTCATTTTGGTAATGTGTGTATTTATTAAGTCTTATATTTATTATGAGTTTATTACTATCGGTGGCTAGCTCGCCTGGCAAGGTCGCCATGTAATGACGTTATTAAATGAGACAACCTATATCTGCCAAGTGCTGTTTAGTAACATTAAATTTATAATTGGTATTACATTAGTGGATACCGTGAGCCACACTACAATTGTATAAAGGTTAACAAAGTCTGTTGTTGTAAGCAAATAAGTGTCTTTTGGCGAAAGACTTGCAGGTGCAATAACTGTAAAAGTAATTCAATTAAAAAGTACTTTTTTTAGATGATTTTCACTATGCAAACTCTGGCGCAACAATGGCCTCAACAGCAGAAGTCGTTGACACACTGACAGCGTCAGTGGATAACCGGGTGGTGTGCAAAGAGCAAAGTTAAGACGAGTGATTAAACAAACTTCACAACTTCATACTTTTTGGATTGAAGCCATTAATAAAATAAAATAAAAATGGTTTAGTATACTCCGTTCTATATAATAGCAAACATGCTATACAAGAAAGAAAACCTCGACTTGAGCGCGTACCATCCCGACAAGGATGGATAACTTGAAAGTTTTATAAGGGTCTACAAATTATTATTTGAACAGTATAATGTAGAATATTATTATCCATTAAATATTAACCAAGACCCTTTTGAAATTTATTTTTGGATGTATAATAGCTATAAAATATAGAAATGTTGACCTAGATGCAAACATATATATATGCCTTTAAATATTTGATGTTATCTAACATGGTTAGTCCACATTCTCTAATTGTGAAGAGGATTATGGAGACACATTATTAAATGTTAGTGTAGTTTCCTATCCCCTTCATCATCAAGTGCAAAAGAAAAATTGCTGGTGGGTGATGTAGTCATGGAAAAAATTATAGACCACTGCTCAGCTTACACTACTGAATACATTTTGTCAGAAAATATCGAAAGGTATTCGTTGTAAGGATTGCATCAAAACATTAGCACTAATGAAAAATTACTTATCTTGTACAGGGATGGTACTCACTTTATTCATAAGTATTTGAATTATAGCTGTATTGGAAGTAATGTAAAATGTAGTTTGAAAAGTAAAATATTAAGCACTTTGAGGTTTTCCTGGCTTGCTTTGAAAAAGTTTTTATTAGGTTACACGGGCACAATTGGTGCAACAAATAATAAAATATTGAAAGGTGACATTCATGAAAAAATAAAAATATTAAAATTTTGGTGACTAAGCCTCACAAAGGCTTGCTTAATGTCCAATCTCTGTCGAAGTATAGAGAAGTTGAATGTTAAACAAATAACTTTATTATTAATATAATTAAAACAATTTAAAAAAACAAAATGACCAGGTTTACCCTAGATGAAAAATGAATAGGATTTCTAATAATGAAACAAAACTCCAAACACTACAAACTTAAGGAAAAAATTTTTGTCTTGTCTAACAAACAAATGTTATATAGACCAAATAATAATTTAGCATATCCTAGCGAAAAGTTCGTTATCTTATACAGGGAAGGTACTCACTTATTCATAACTATTTGAATTATAGCTGTTTTTAAAATTAATATAAAAAGTAACTTGTAAAGTAAAATATTGAGCACTATGATTAAATATGATTCCTGTGGCTTAATTTATTTAATTTGATACTTGCTTTATATAATGTACAATAAATATTGCTCTGTTTTTGTCAAATTGTACCTATAATTTAATCCTAAGATTATTTGTGTATGTATATGATGTTGGTGTGCTTGAATAAAAATTAAATGTTAATGTATTATAAGTGTTTCATTAAGTAATAGTATACCTGTATAATGCACTTCTGTCGATGTCGATAAAATAAGAACACCACTAAACATCGATATCGATGATTTGAAGGATGTGTGCTTGCAATCTCTAAGCTATATTTTTTTTATTTTTTTTATTACTCATCTGTCAAAATGGGCGACTGCAGCGCCAAAACGCGTAGTTGGGAAACTTGACTAAAAGTCACTGTCGTATCTGTAGCTTGCTACATATATATTTATCTATGCCCCAGACTAATCGGGGAAAAAAAGAAAAAAAAATATATCCCAATTATATTTTAAGTTAGATAAAAAAAATGAAATTCTTCAGAAATTGAGACCGTTTATGATATTTTTCACTACCATGACCACAATTTTTTAAATATTTTTTTCTTTTTTTTTATAGGCAACCTGAATACTGCTATCTACCACAATTCTTAAAAACTCCAGAATAACTCTTGTTTTATCACGAAAATTAATGAAACTTATTTTATTCCCTAAATTTTTTGAAGACTTTTACTTTTAACCAAATTTAACTTATCGTGGTGTAAAAAAAAAAGTATGAACACTAGTATGGCAAGTTTTTTTAAAAATTGACGCAACTAACCAACATTCCAAAATGGTATAATACTCTAGGAAAACAAGTTAAAAAAATATGGGCCTATTATTTCTTAACAGGGGCCAAATGACGGTCGGGTGTACTAAAAGTATTAGTTCTTGAAAAATGTTTAATATTTCAAAACAAATGGTACAAACAGTTTCACGTGTAATTTATTATGTTATTAACATTATAGCAAATGTTCGAACTGTTTGCCACCAGCATTAATACATGCACGACATCGCCTTAAAAATGATCGTTTTATTTGCCTTGCATATCTTCTGCTATTAATGTAATCAGCAGCCTGAGTGATATTTCGACGAAGCTCATCCAATGTCACAATGGGTTTTGAGTAGACCCTGTTTTTAAGACAACCCCAATAGAAGAAGTCCAGGGGGTTCAAATCGGGTGAACGGGGTGGCCATAAGATAGGACCAAGTCGCCCGATCCAACGCCCTGGATACTCTTGATTTAAATATTCTCGCACAGGACGGGCATAATGTGCTGGGCAATGGAACCACATGTTTTGAAGATCACTTAAGGGCACGTCGTTTAACAATTCTTGCAAGTCATTTTGTAAAAAGTTTAAATAACTATTGTCATCTAAGTTTCCTTGTAACTCAAAGGGCCCAATTACTTTTCCATTTAATATGCCGGTCCATAGGTTAACCTTGAATTGATATTGGGATTTGTCTTGTCTCATCAAGTGTGGATTTTCATTACTCCAACTATGTAGGTTGTGAAGATTTAAATACCCATCTTTCTTGCACGTTGTTTCATCCAACCATAGAATTTTGTCTAGGAAGTGGGGATCTTTACTGTGCCTTTGCAGCATTACACGGCAAAATGTGACCCGTAGCGGATAGTCCCGCGGTAATAACGTCTGCACACGCCTGTAGTGATATGGGTGAAGCTTGTGACGTTTTAATATTCGATGTGCAGAACTTTTCGGGATTCCTGTAGCTTCTTCTATGGCACGTACCGAAGTAGTCGAGTCATTTTCTATCTCATTGAGAACTTCTTCATCACGATCTAATCTAGGTCTTCCAGCACTTCTCCTATTGGATGGCATACGACCCTCCGAAAACGCTTGATGCACATTAATAAACACTCGATAATCAGGATATTTTTGAGCATTTGGGTATCTTTTTCGATACAGTCTGCTAGCAGCGTTAGCATTACATCGGCATTCTCCACAGATTAAATGAATATTAGCGTATTCCTGTGGTGTGTACGGTTGCGGCATGTTAAACGCCAAACAGTCCAAAATGCGCCAGAACTCTAAATCACAAAACACACAATCGTAGTCCAAGATAATGCCAGGTCAGTTCAGTTTGCAGATCACTTCCAGTCCAAATAATGCCAGGTCAGTTAAGTTTGCAGGTCGATTCCAGTCCAAAAAGCCAAGCCAAAAGTCACGTAAGTTGAATTGGGAACGGTGCGCAGTAAACAAAGGAGCAGAGCGTACTGAGCCGACTTGCTGAGAATAATAACAGCTTCTCTACCTGCCCTGTTGTTGTCTCTTTTTAACGTAAATATCTCTATCTATCTATCTCTCTCTAACATCTAAGGTATTAATGCCCCATTCGAATTCCTAGAAATTGTAACAGGAACCCATTTTGGGCATGTAGTAAAAGTGATTACTGACAATTACAATTTAAGGAATTTGGCCCCTGTTTAGAAATAATAGGCCCATATTTTTTTATAACTTCTTTTCCTAGAGTATTATACCATTTTGGAATGTTGGTTAGTTGCGTAAATTTTTAAAAAAACTGCAATACTAGTGTTCATACTTTTTTTTTACACCACGATAAGTTAAATTTGGTTAAAAGTAAAAGTCTTCAAAAAATTTAGGGAATAATATAAGTTTCATTAATTTTCGTGATAAAACAAGAGTTATTCTGGAGTTTTTAAGAATTGTGGTAGATAGCAGTACTATTCAGGTTGCCTATAAAAAAAAAGAAAAAATATTTAAAAAATTGTGGTCATGGTAGGGAAAAATATCATAAACGGTCTCAATTTCTAAAGAATTTCATTTTTTTTATATAACTTAAAATATAATTGGGATATATTTTTTTTCTTTTTTTCCCCGATTAGTCCGGGGCAGGTCTATCCTCCGGTGTTGGCTTATCGTTGAATTTTGGGACTCGTTGTATATCGGGTCGTTATTTTTCGATATGTGTCGCGTGATTAATATTGATATATTGTCATCATTTGCATGATGTAATGATAAGGCCCAAAATTTAATATTACTGAAGGTTGGACGACTAAAATAGAACGACAACCAACCAATAAATGTTTTTTTGTAGCTCCTTTTGTTGTTTCATGTTTTGTCCATTAATACATTTTAAAATATATTGGAATTGATATATATGAGTTCGATACTCTAAAATAAATATCGATATATCGCAATATTGGCGATATATATCGATATATTTTTCGCAAGCCTAGTTTACTTGTTTATTAGTGTTTCGCTGTCATCGCTTATCGTCCATGTCTATGTTAAAATTTATAATTCAATTGTAATGTATTGTTTTGATATACATGGAAAATTTAAATTTTGTCCTATCTAGCTTTATATAAGTGATATTAATTCTGATATAATTTAATTTAATAAGCCCATGTCAAATTCAATAAGATGGCCTGTGAAAATAATCTTTCAAAACCTGGTGCAGCAGCTTTACACAATATGGCTTTATTAAAGAAAGAAAGTTCTGTTTTCAAAGTTCCTAAAGTGCCCAAAATGAAATTAAAAAAGAAAACAGAAGTTCTAGACGAAGAAGACTATGTTGAGGTGAATTATCTTCTCAAATTGTAAATATTGAGCTGTTGTTATTACTAATTGTACTTATTGTGTTTATATTCCTCTGAACAATTGCCATGTGAGATCTCTTAAACCTAACATTATTTTATAATGTTAACTATTATTTAAAGTATACCATGTTGTTTTTCTTTCCAGGGCATTGCAAAGATAATTCAAAGAGACTTTTTTCCCGATTTGGAGAAATTGAAAGCTCAAAACGATTATTTGGAAGCTTCTGAAAACAAAGATTATGCAAGGCTTCAAGAAATCGCTAGAAAATATAGTGGTAATAGGCCACCAACAGAACCCTGTAAGTATGATCCTACTAAAACCAAATGTGAAAAGGAGACAAAGCTTACAAACAATGTTCTGGGTTGTACGCTTGGACAATAGCCTCAAATCATAGGATATATAGATATTTAAATTGTTTTTGGAACTCAATACCTTAGTTATCACCTGCCATGATTTAGCCTTATGCCACATTTTAAGTTTCTTAATAACCTAGAAGTGACCTAGGTTTTTGATGAGTGAGTCAGTGAGTGATATAAAGGGCACTTTTCAGATCTTAATATAACTCAAAAATTATAATAGGCTCATTCATGAAATATGGAAGCTTAGGTATTCAAGGGGTCTTTATTAGGTATGTAAGTTACAAGTTTGTAGGTCTTCAAGTTGAGTAATGGAGGATTCGAAAGTGGATTGAAATGGTTTGTGTAAATGCAAACACTTTGGGTGTATCACCCTATTCTTTTCCAAACGTGGCTAACACTTTGCCGTGTTTCTAGATTTTTAGTTAATATATATTAGATAGTTAGAGATAATAGATAGTTAGAGCTTATATGTAAGTAAATTTTTGCCAAATGAACAATATCCAGCTAAGAAAGATAAAGTAGTCTATAGCACCAATGCTGTGCCAATATATTTTTTTACTTATAGAATGAAAAAAATTGGCTTTATTATATTCCACCACAGTGTACAGACGTACCACCTCTCATTGTTGAGAAGGTTATGTAATAAAATGTAATTGGTGGATTTAACATGTTCTTGAAATATTTTTTCAAATGTGCAGGTTACGTAATGTTTTCATTCACCTTGACCATGTCATTACTAATAATTTCAGATAAGTAACATTGGAACTGCTGAAGAAATATAGATAAGTATTACATAGGATTGGCTGATATATGTAAATTGCACTAGCGAAAAAAAAGATTTAATAAGTGTATCTATATTATATTATGATTAAATTTTTAAAATAGTATACTATTTCACATATAAGATATTATTATATATTCGATCATTTGGTCAGTGCACGCAAATTAAGCAGTTGAGCAGGATTTAATCTTTCAACTTATACACTTAAATATAACATATCTGTTCTATTTGTCAACCAAATTTAATGAAACAACAAATTAGTAACGGCCATGTAGCTCGAAGAACCAACAACTGATGGGGAAGAGAGGTTCTCGAGGGGTAACTTTACACTGGTAATTGAAGTATTGGGCGTTCCCCAACTAAATATGCAGGAAGTGGATTCCATCAACTTCCTACATACAGTAAAACTCGCTTAATACGATCATGTTTAATACGATTTCCCGCATAATACGCTATTTCATACCAGTCCCTGCAACTTGAGGCATGTTTTCATACATTTTTAACATGCTTAATACGATTTGTCATCCCGTCTAATATGCCATCTGTGGAACACCCGAGCCGAGCATAGAAGCACGCATAATTCTCTCCATTGATAACTAAACACCCTAAAGATGTTGAGCTAAAGAACATCAAGCTTGTTTTCTTACCTCCGAATGTGACAAGCAAGTCACAACCGATGGATCAGATTGTAAAAGTCCTTAAAAAGGCTACAGAACATCAGATAGACCACTATCTTAAAGTAATGGAAGACACTAACAGCAAACAACCCTTGACTGTGCACGATACCAACCTAAACGTTGCAGTGGCATGGTAAGCAATTATGCCTGAAACCATACAAAATTGTTTCAAGAAAGCAGGATTCCAAAATAGCAAAGCTAACATGGTGTTGGAAAAAGAACCCCCGATACTGCAGGGTTTTCCTGAATAATCTTCCATTGATTACAATGTTGCACCCTATGAAACCCGTTCAATCGAAGATCTTATTGAAGATGTGGATTACACCCAAAAATAGGCTCTAAGTGATGACGATGAAGATGAAGGAGAGTGAATTCCGATTTTATCAAACGCAGAGGCATTATTAGCAGTAAACAATTTAATCTATGCTCAATGCTATTTAGGTGCTATGTATCTTCTTTCGGGGACAGTGAAGACGCACTGCAAAAGTTAAGTTATATTGAAATCCTTATCCATTAGTAATGCATCAAAATCTCTTGGTCAAACCAAAATAAATGATTACTTAAAGTTATGTCATTATGAATAATAACTACATTACTTTAAGTAATCAGTTACTATGATGTAACGTATTTAAATACATATACATATGTATAATATTTGTAATAAATCTACCTTTCTAACAAATTTATAAATATACCTATAATTCAATACCTACACTTACACTTTCCCGCTTAAGTCGCGATTTTGCCTGGGTCCCTTTAAAATCGTCTTAAGCGAGCTTTACTGTATTTATTACTACCCATAGTAAGACATACAGAAGGTGTTTGAATGCGAGTAGCTCAGGACCGTGCTTTGTGGCATTGTTTGGAAAAGGCCTTTATTCAGCAGTGGTGATGAAACACTAAATGTTAACCAATGTTTGTCTCAGTAGATCATTGAATATCCCCATTCAAATTGGATCAGCCATTGTGGATTTTGCATACACAATTGCAATATTTTATTGCAATTGCATACACAAACACAAACAAACAGTCTATTTAATTATATGTATTTTTTTGATAGAGACAATCTAATCCTATTTATTGGATTTTTCCATTTAATGTTTTTCCAACAGATAACTCTCCAGCTACATTTGATACTCCCGGTGTGGAAAGACCTTTCTCTCCATCAGCACCAATGACTCAACCCAGGCAACTTGATCCAGAGCCTGTAAAAGAGAAGACGAAAGATATTACAGATAATCACACATTAGGTATGCTTAAGTGATATACATTTATATTATTTATAGATAAACATAATTTTTTGGTTTAGTTTTTTATACATAACGTAACATAAGGGAAGACCTTCAAATAAAATGCCAGCATATTCTTGCAAGGACCTTTTTTTAGTAGTCCATTAAAAATACTATTGTTAATGATGATGATGGTGATGATGATTAAAAGAATCATAGAGTTCCGCAGTCTTAATTTTGACGAACTCACGTTTAGGAATGTTGTCCTACTAATATTATAAATGCGAAAGGTTGTGAGGATGTATGGATGTTTGTTACTCTTCTACGCAAAAACTACTGAATGTATCTTAATTAAACTACAGTATAATAGCTCATACATCAGAACAACACATACAACACATAGGCTATTACATAGACACTTATTGATTTCACAGTGTCTGTCCGTCTGTCCGTATGTCTGTCCCACGATTATCTCGAGAACGGTTTCGAATTTTCAAATTCTGTTTTCAGCAATCGATTACTGATCACCCAGTCATCTGAACCTCCTATTTTGAAACTGATTGCTCAACGGCAAAAAAAAAAAGAAAAAAAGCTGATTGCTTCGCCACTTTGCTATGCTGTTAGCTTGCTAGGTTTATTAAGTGGCGAAGCTTGCGAAGACACTTATTGATTTCACGATATCTGTCCGTCTGTCGCACGATTATCTCGAGAACGGTTTCGAATTTTCAAATTCTGTTTTCAGCTATCGATTACTGATCACCCAGGCATCTGAACCTCCTATTTTGAAACTGATTGCTCAACGGCAAAGAAAAAGATGATTCCTTCGCCACTTTGCTATGCTGTTAGCTTGCTAGGTTTTTTAATAAAGATATTGTGTAAATTGGTCAAATTATAATGATAAGTGTTAAGTAAGTCAGAAAAAATCTGTCATCTGTGAAATATTATGGCATGCAGTAAACTATGCAGTATAATTAGTTTAAAGTATTAATATTTACGCGAACGATATCGCGGGCAAAATTTAGTTGATAATAAATCGGTTGTTATAAAAAGTCAAGTCTTTTGCCAAAACCTCAGTAACATTTCAAACTATCTGTTCAGTATACAAATTAAGTACTTACTGTCATTACTCAGTAGTTAACTGCATAATAGTTTTAGGGTCTATTTATCAATCCTCAGTTTAAATTAATTCATAGTATAAAATACAAAATGAACAAATTAGAAATTTCACATGTATGAATAAAATAGTTCAATTGTTTTACTTTTATATTTAGTCAGTTTATAATTTATTCTATGGATAATTTTTACCAGACGATTGAAAATTCAACGGGCCATGTCGAGAGAATGAGGCCATGTCGAGAGAATGAATGAAGAACGTTTGACGAAAAAGGTGTATAAGGCGAGTGTGAATGAAAGTGGTGGAAGAGGTTGACCTAGGCGGACGTTTCTAGATCAAATCAAGGACGTCTTGAAAAAAGGCCAGGTCAAGAGTACCCTTAACCGAAGAACATGTATGAAGGGAATAATGAAAGTGGACGAAGCGAAACAAGAATGTAAGGATCGTAGCAAGTGGAAAGAAGTGGTCTCTGCCTACCCCTACGGGAAAGAGGCGTGATTATATGTATATATGTATGTATGTACGATTGAAAAACTGGCCCTAAATTAGTTGCACTAAAAGCGGTTGTTCTGTTCATAATAACTTAAGTTACGATTTGGTTGCCACTTTCAAAATATTAGTATAAACATTAAAATTTGTTACAACACCCATATGCTGGAATAAACTTAATCCCACATGGTATGTAATTTCATATAATTTTCATGTGCTTTTTGCCTAATTGAAGTATACGAAATAATTGATTGCTAATCATTGTGCTGCATGTGCATAATGACTCGGATGGGGCAATAAGTACTGTTCCCCAGACGAGCTACCGTATAAAGCAAAGCGGGAGAGATGCCATGGTTGCGTTCCAAACGGAGATCCCGAGATCCCTCATATACGCTGAGGGTGACCATCGTTTTAGCCAGTGGAAGTCCCACATAAACTTTCCACTGTCCCCACAAACTAAGGCATCCATGAGAATTTCCCCACTATAAAAAAAGTTGTTATGTAGACAGCTGCATGCAACCTTTCTCTGCCGTGTTAATGTTTTAAGGTTCATTAGGAATTAAATAAAAAGGGACATTTTGTTTAAAGATGTTGAATTAGTCTTTAATTAAAATAAACACCGTAACTTGATTTAACTCACTAATTTAACTAGTTTAATAAATTACAGAATAAATGAGTGAGAATTCATTCAAATTATGCTTAATTATTATTATTATTGCAATTATAGATTCATTCCTTGCAAAGCACACAAGTGAAGACAATGCCAGTTACGAACGTGTAATTGCACTTGAAGACAAGAAACGGTCTACAAAGCTAGCGTCTCAGTTTGAGGCTGAAATCACTGCCGCAGTTCGCGCTGATGCAGCACTAGCTTTGCCGTCCATAGAAGAACAGGCTGATCAGAGAGATAGGCCTCATGAGGTATGTCAGTTTCAAAACTGTTTCAAGACATAAAAATAATAAATGTGTACTAAAACTTATGAACGAAAAGAACAAAGATAAGCTACAATTGAAATGGTGCTGAGACATTAGCATTCCTTTCCTTTCCTTTGTTTTAAAAAAAAACGTTACTCTCACACTAGGATTTTCTCCTGTATCGTGGAGGCAGTTTACAAACATAAATTGCATGAGGACAAACATCCAGACCCGTAACAATTATTTGTAGGCCATACAAATACTTGTTCCGTGCGGAATTCGAACCCGCGGCCCCGAGCGCATCAACTCATTGCTAAGCCACTGCGCCACGGAGCCGTCAATTTTGACAACTAAACAAATTGATAACTAAATAAACTCAAAGCTATTCAGCGAGAAATGGTGAGTCATGCCACGAACAGTGGTAGAGCCACGCGGCAGCTTTTGCTGTCGCACGGATGGGCCGGCTCGAACCGGGGTGGTACCACGACCTCACAGAAAACCAGCGTGAAGTAGAGGTTCACCTCTGCGTTTCGCTTGGTGAGTGCAGGTGGCCGGAGGCCCTTTTTACTGGAAATGAGGCATTCCATCTTAGTCCTCACGGGTGACAACGCATCTACATTTTGAATTGTAATAGAGGATAGATGAAGATGTCTATGGGCCGCAGCAACCACTTACCATCAGGTGGACTGTGTGCTCGTTTGTCACCCATATTCCATAAAAAAAAGTTAGTTTTGTTGGGGTTTCTATGGGGGATACGATTTGTAAGAAATCCACCAGGAAACCAAAATGATATCTAGGCTAGATATATGTATTAGCCAGTGACGGCATAATAAACTTCCCACTACAGCGGTCCCGGAAACCCTGCGCATGTATTGCGGTTATTTTGCAACATATGCATAAATTTGCTAAGGTAAAACAATTATAAGGAATAAGGGATATAAGCGAATGGTGAATAAAAATTAATTAAAAAAATATCAAACATTCTGTCCTTTTCAACCTACTTCAAAAAGGAGGAGGATTACAATTCGTCGGAATCTTTTTTTTATGTATGTACACCGATTATTCAAAGATGCTTGAACCGATTTGGAAAATTATTATGTGAAGTACTTTTTATTAGTACTATGTATAAAATTATACAAAGGCTATACTTCCCAGGTGGTCCCATTTAAATTTTATCAAAATCGGTCGAGCGGCTTTTAAAAAATCAACAATAAATTACATTTATAGCTATTCAGTGGCGAAGCTAGGGCTCCAAACTAGGGCAAGCCCAAGATATGGTTTTGTTGTTTTAACGGTTTTATACAAAATCTTACCTGTTACCAATCTTGGTACGACTTTCCATTGACGTCCGTCGAGTTGGGGGTTGATATATTTTTTTTTTTTACAGAAAGATTACATTATTATAAGCACACACGCAAAGTTTCAACATGCGGAAATGCGTACTTTTTTGAAAAAAAAATTATTGAAAATCAATTATTTTTGCAATATTTATGCCAATCCCCATTGACATCCGTCGAGTTGGAGGTTGATGTTTTTTTTTTTACAGAAATGTTACATTATTATAAGCACACACGCAAAGTTTCAACAATCGGAGACACGTACTTTTTGAGAAAAAAAAAATATTGAAAATCGACTATTTTCGCCGCATTTAATGTCAATTCCTACCGTAAACGACAGATCAGAGAAGAATCGACACTGACAATAACAATACAAAATAGCGTCAGTTTTACGGTAGGAATTGACATAAATATTGCAAAAATAATTGATTTTCAATAATTTTTTTCTCGAAAAGTATGCGTTTCCGCATATTGAAACTTTGCAAAACGCTTTCTTTTTTAAAAGTAAAAAGCCCACGCGTGCGAGAGGGACGACTAATCGCACAACTCAACTCCTTTTTTATGATAGCAGTATCGCGCAGTAATGCAATCTGCCAAGTGTTGACGTTACATAATAAGGCTACGAAGTAATGACATGTGTAGAAGAGAGGAGCGTGCAAGAAATTTGAAATAATTTGAGACAGTTTTAACGAGTTAATATTATTAGTTGATATTATTGATTGAGCAGTTTGGAAGGGCAAGCTGGGCTTCTTGGCTTCTATGGGGCCTTCGCTACCGCTTATATTAAAGTCGGTTGTACAAAATGTTTAATTTCACCACTTGTTATCTTTTAAATTCAGAATGTGTGGCGATGCATTATTTTAACTGATTGTCATTCATAAATATCTAACGCCTACTATTTTCTTACGCACGCACACATTCGTAAGGGTCGCTCGGTTTGCGAAAACGTTGTGTGAATTTGATTGCATACAGAGGAGCGAGCGTACGCATAGTTGTTGCCCATTAATCACATTCAATTGGGGATAATATCAAATAAAAGTAGAAGCCTTATTTACTCGTATCTTCAAAAACTGTAATAACGGCTTATCATTACTTATGTATTTGAACTGAAATATAAAAGGAAAAACTTGTAAAAATAACCGTGTATAGAGATATTTTTTGTTTATAGTTAGACACATGGAAGTATAGAGCGAAGAACTACATAATGTACGTGCCTTCCGGGGCGGAGTCTCAAAAGCCGCCGCCGAAGCCTGAACTGCAACATCAAAATACAAGACTTCGCGCCCCACCTTTCGACCATGTGAAAAATAAGGAGACGATCAGTGCTATTGCTAAAACACAGGTAAAGTACCAAGAACAGCTTAAGTAAAATAAATCATAAATTGGTAAAAAAGGCTTTCGTTCGTGGTAGAGCCATGCTGCAGCTATATTAATAATATAGTTGTAGCATTTTTTTTATAGAATAGGGGGCAAACGAGCATGCGGCTCACCTGATGGTAAGTAACTACCGCCGCCCATGAACAACCGCAACACCAGGGGAATTGCAGATGCGTTGCCGACCTTTTAGAAAGGTGTAAGCATAGAATAAATAATAGTACAAGAACAGAAGGATCACTCTCTGATAGCAAACTTGCGAGTTTAAATCTAGTTACAACGTCGCTAATGTTCATAATACTTCGAACGCCTCGGATACGACCTTTGTTAAAATAGCCTACCGATTAAATCGTCGAAAAAAATTTATGCGGCGCGCGTATTAAATCAAAATGCATCTTACGTCCGCGTTTGAGAGTCTGTATCACTTAGCCCGTTATGCGCCTTTGTTAAGGCCACTTCTACTGTAGCTTTAGGTGTTGTGAGAAAACAAATTGAATTCTTTGATATTAGATATAAGATAATAAGAACATTGTTGTTCAATGTGAGGAAGGTTAATATGCAACATCGAGAAAAATTTAAATCATAACAACGTAAACTTCTTTAAAACTCACATAATTTACTTACTTACCATTTTAACCGACTTCAAAAAAGTAGGAAGAAGGAGGTACTCAATTCGAATGTATTTTTTATGCGTTACCTCAGAACTTTTTTTTAGATGAACCGATTTTGATGACTCTTTTTTATTTCAAAGCTGGTGCTTATAATTTATACAAGGTTTTTGTGACGCTTCCGAAAACGAAGACAGACGATAGTACTAACGATACCTTGATGATGGGTCAGAAAGAAAATTGATCCCGAGAAAAAAAACATCTTTCCACAATGTTTTATTAGCTTTATTCACGCTCCATCATGTTAGTACTGCTAAATGAAACGATAATAAAATACTTAAACACATAAAACTAGCAGTGTAATTTAAATCAACTGACTAGGGTCAATATTCGTGCGGACGCCGAATGCCTAATAGTTTACAACGCTTGTCTAAATGCCTAACTTATTTATTTATTCTATTTTGCCACTGCGCTTGTCTCCACCTAGGCACTTTAATTCGAATTCACAGATTAAATAAACCAAATACCTGGTTCGATTCCCCGCTAATGAAAAATTTCTTAGCTAGCTATAAAAAAAGGCTCAAAAACTAAAATTAATAGTCAGTCCCGCCAAAACAAAATGCTACCGCTAAGTGTGTGCGTCCTAACGTCCTTGCGGTAAGCACTTTGATCATTTCCACAGATCGTTAAACCGTTAAGACACTGCCAACTTTTATTTTATAAGTTTAGTTATCCCTATGACTAGTCTTAATATGGAATTTAGAAGTTATAGTCGTCATTTTTTAATACAATTAGACAATTAATTATACCCTGACGCAACAAGCAGTTCGTTATTACAAAATGATATTGAAATTAATAAACGTACCTAATTGGGTTCTCACTTACACAATTATAAACACTATTTTATCGTTATCTTTGATTTTGTACACGAAAATAGAAATGAAATGGCACTGAATAATTTAATAGTTAAAATTAATTGCAATTATGATCGACAGTTAATTAATCTATCAGAATTAATCAAAAAATAATTCTTTTACTTTATTTTAATTCACTTTTCGTTATTAATCCGTCCTATACTTTGAATTTAAAAAAGGTACGTCAAACTATTAAAAATTACTTGGAAGTTTTATTTGCTTGCCGCCTCTAATTCTTATATCGCCTAAACCAGGGGTCGGCAACCTTTTGAGTTGGAAGAGTAAAAAATTACAATTTACAAAATTTCAAAATATTTAAAGAGCCACAATTTTTTTCTTGCCAACCATAAATAGTACTTGCATAAATAAAGTTTTTTGATAAAAAAAACTTATCTATTTATTCATAAGAAATATATATATATATATATATATATATATATATATATATATATATATATATATATATATATATATATATATATATATATATATATATATATATATATATATACAACATGTAACATAATTAACGCACTTTGAGAAAGTAGTTTGTTCAGAATCGTTTACTGAATCGATTTCTATCATTTTTAATATAGGTAATTTTTTTATCCAAAAATAATTGAAACTACGTAATTTACAGTCACACTAAGCCTGTAAAGTTAATACACACGGAAATGGACCGTAACTCAAGGCAATAAGACTTAAAAGTGCAGTTTTTATTTGTATTAATACAAATTCCGTCATTTAATACAAAATAAAGAAAATTGAACCTTATTTCAAGTAATTTAAAGTCTTTACAAATGCAGAGTTTGGAGTACGTTATAAAGGTCGCGGCGGCCGGGCCATTGACCTCCCAGATCACCTGATTACGTACGTATTAAATATTAATACGTATTAAATCATTAGTTTATTTTAGTGAGACAAATTAATTATATGAGTGAACGATTTTAGAATAGTGAAAAATGACACTGAATTGCTTTCTAAATTATTTTCTTTCTTTTTCTTTTTTTAAAACGTAACCTCCACACTAGGAGTTTCTCTTGTATTGTGGGGGCAGTGTACAATCAAAAATTTCACAAGGACAAGCATCCAGACCCAGAACAATTATTTGTAGGCCATACAAATATTGTTCCGTGCGGGATTCGAACCCGCGGTCCTTAGCGCTGCAACTCAATTGCTAAGCCAACTGCGCCACGGAGCCGTGATGGACATTTTGAAAATGTATTAAAATACAACGTTGCATGAGAGTTTAGGCTATCAGTAAGTTAAATATTTGATTCTTAAAATTATTGTAATCTTGATTCACATCTTTTAAACACGAGCGACGAACGTGAACGCGAGCGAATAGGTGGTACCTACTGTGATAGAAAGAGCCTCAAAACCTATACCTACGTGAGCGACTGCGTGCGTTCGTGTATTTATACTGTGACCACAACATTGTTCCGGAATTAGTATAACTAATTTAATAAATAATCAATGCATAAACATGTTTAATTAAAAAGTCAGTGTATGTATAATCATTATAACATAATATACTAATTGGGGTGTCTGAGGGTGTGCGTTAATTACGTTACATATTGTATATATATATTCATATATAAATAGTCTTTTAGAACCTAAATTCTATTATTATCTATATATATAGCCCTCTCTATAACTCGCTGAGCGACCTTGAGCTTCCTCATACGGCCAGCAGTGAAGGACCACGTCTCAGATCCATAAGTCACACTGGCAACACGCACTGGTTGTACAATTTTGTTTTCAGGTTTTGAGGTATACTTGACGAGAAAATGTGTCGTAGTTTTCCGAACGCTGCCCAACCGAGTTGAATCCGTCGATTGACCTCTCGGTCGAAGTTGGACTTACCTAGTCGGACTATTTGTCCCAGGTAAACATACTCGTCAACAACTTCGAGCTTAGTGTCCCCAACAACTACCGGCATAGGTGTGACATGGACATTAAACATGATCTTTGTTTTGTCCATGTTCATTTTAGACCTATCCGTTGGGAAACACTATTGAGGCCATTGAGCATAGTGCTTAGGTCCTCCAGCGATTCTGCGATAAGGACTATATCGTCGGCAAATCCAAGGTGAGTGATGTACTCGCCATTGATGTCATGATCATTGATGTCGCATCCTTTCCAGTCCAGTAGCACGAAAACGTCTTCCAATGCAGTGGTGAAGAGTTTCGGGGATATAACGTCACCCTGTCTTACACCTCTCTGCAGTTGGATAAAGTTTCGTACTCTGAGTCTGTACTAGGATAGCCATCGTAACCATATTGTACAAATACTTCAGCACTTCAATATACCGTTAGTCAACTTGGCACCGCTGAAGGGACCGCAGCACCGCGCAAATTTCGACCGAATCAAAGGCTTTCTCATAGACCACATACGCCAGACATAGTGGCAAATTGTACTCCTCGGACTTCTGTACAATTTGCCGAAGGGTGTGTATGTGGTCTATGATACTAAAGCCGTTTCGGAAACCGTCTTGTTCAGGAGGCTGGAAGTCGTCAAGTCTGCGCGCGAGACGATTCGTAATGACTCGAAAACAGCACGTAGACGCGAATCAGAAGGGAAATCGTTCTGTAGTTCTTCAAAAGAGCGTCGTCGCCTTTCTTGAAGAACAAGACCACCGCACTTCTGCTTCACGCCTCCGGAGTAATGCCACCATGGAGAATGGAATTAAAAGAGCTTCTGAAGGACTTCAAGTACCGGTTTTCCATCCGCTTTTAAAAGCTCCGCTGTAATTCCATCCTCACCTGGGGCCTTGCCGATTTTAAGGTGCTTGAGTGCCACTCTAATCTCGCCCAGACTGACGTCCGGGATATCTTTGGGATAGTGGCGGATAAGATTCGCTCTTGGATCGTTACTCACACTTGCGTGTGGCTCCAACGATAACGTGTACAGCTGCCCATAGAACTTCTCAATCTCAGTAAAAATCTCAACTGTCCCGGAAACGATGCTGCCACACTCGGTCTTTAGCTTTGACAGTTGGCTCTTTCTGGTAGACAGATCTCTGGCAAAGACTTTGGAGCCTTGGTTCCACTCGATCGCTTCTGCAATACAAGCTGTATTGAAGTTGCGTAAGTCCCGCCGCATGCATTTGGAGATCTGTCTGTTCAGTTGCCTGTATGCTGTCAAATCTGTTGAAGACTGTAGCTTCATCTCCCGTCTAACAGCCATGTGATTAAGAGTGTGATCGGAGAGTTTTTGTGTTCTTCTGTGACGGGTCTTGCAGAACTTAGCTCCGACCGCATGGACAGATTCCACGAGCTTGTCATTCATATCGTCCACTACATTGCAGTCTTCTAGGCACTGAAATCGGTTTTGTAACTCGAGCTGAAAGATTTCGGGACTTCGGAATAGATCACGAGGGGGACGGAGCGTTGACTTCATTAGACGAGACCTCTCCAACTTAACGTTTAGGTTCAGTGTGCCTCTAACCGTTCGGTGATCGCTACCAGTTATCACCCTCGCGATAACGGAGACATCACTGAACATTTGTTGTCTGGTCGTCATATTGATGTCAATCTCATTTTTTGTCGAACCGTCGGGGCTCGACCAGATCCAATTCCTGTGGGGCCGCTTCTGGAAGAAAGAGTTCATCATAAAGAGTCCCTCTTTCTCCATGAAGTCGGCCAGCTGCTGGCCCCTTGGGTTCAGTTGCCCCATTCCAAATTTCCCTACTTTCAGCTCACCGTTCTCTATTGTGCCTAGTTTTGCATTGAAGTCTCACATTAACACCGTATAGTGGGTTTTGGAGGAATGTATGGCTCTAGAGACATCCTCATAATATATTTCCTCAACCTCCTGATCGGGGTGTGCCGCGGTTGGTGCGTAAACCTGTATGACCGTCAGCGAATAAGTGATTCTGAGTATAAGGTACGCAACCCTCGTCGACACACTCAATCTTTACAACGTTGTTAACGAGAGACTTGTGGACGATAAATCCGACACCTCCTTGGGACAAATGGTCGCCCTCCCGGTGATAGAGCAAGTTGCCGGATTCGGGGATTACCGTGTCCTCCGCCTCTCTTCGGACCTCGGATAATCCTATAATATGCCAGCGTAACTTGTCTATCTCTTCTTCCAGCTCCACGATCTTCTCGTCAGTCCTCAGGGTTCGTGCGTTGTATGTTGCCAGGTCGAGTCGTCTTTAGTGGCAACCGAACCTCCACCGGAGATTTTAAGCACCTCCTGCTCCGCCGTTACCATGGTCGCCACCGTAGCCAGAAATAGCGGGGCCACCGGGGACTGGGGGCCGCCTCTTTGTTACTTTCTTCATGGGGGGCTATTTGCCATAGTTGTCACGCTTGGCGAGCGAGTTGGCAACCGCAGTTTTTTTATTGTAATTTTGCTGTTATTAGGAAGATGCTACTGCCCATCTTCTGCCTGTTTCCCACTGTCGCCTCTTACGATACCCACGGGAAGTTATGGGGTTCATTTCTTTTAAAGCTGTTCATTTTCGTTGCGTTAAGTACATACATTTCTGGACCTCCAACTCTTTCAACTTGCTTTTCAACTCTGTAAATTTTCAACTCCACAAAGCTTTACTTTTTAAATCGATCAATTCCATTTCTAGAGATCCAGTATCAACTCCAAATGGCTGTGTGGATCGATTTTTAAATGTTTTTTTTTTATAAAATAAATAATATTTGCGTTAATAATACGTGCTTCAAATCCAAAGAGCCACATGTGGCTCGCGAGCCGCAGGTTGCCGACCCTTGGCCTAAACAAATCTTAGTAGGTAAATTTCGGTGCAATATAGCAGTGTTGCCAACACAAATTTGTCAAATTCTCCGAAAATCTATGGCAAATTCCCCAATTGAAGGACAAAACTTCAACAGATTCTCTACAAATTCCCCTCAATTTTATTTTAAGAAATGAAACAATTTTTAACTATTTATAAGATTTATTTTTTTAACTAACTTTTTTCTTTTTTTCCGATTTTTTTTCACACTTTCCATTTTGTGACTTGATTCCATGATGGAATCAAGTAACAAAATGGAAATGATTGATATTGAGTATTTTTAATTCCTTCCCTTGTTGCCATTAAAAAGTACCACAGTTTCTGCATTTGTATGCATGCGGCGGTTCTCTGCTTTAAAATTAAAAAATAAAGTAATGAAAAGCATTAAATGATACAAAAAAGTTGCCGAAATAAATCAGAAAATTAAATGTGGTGCAAAGAAGATAATTAACCCTTAGCACTCCGTTGTCGCTGCTGCGGCGACAATGTAAGGTAATCATATAACTCCGTTGTCGCCGCTGAGGCGACTTTGTATGTTAAGCTTCTACTCCGTTGACATTTAAAGTAACAATGTTTTTATTTTAAATTATAAATATATATTTAATTCAAATATTCTTTGGTTCTTCATCAAGTTCTATACTCTTTGTTTTTATAAATAATTGCGTTAAAATTATCATTTATTGTATATTTTCCCTCGAAATGGAAGAAAATAATTTCAATGCAATTCATGAATTCTTCGAAATTGAAGATGAATTCGAATTTAACTTATATAGCGACAATTTGGCTGAAATTAGTAATATAAATAAAGATGTAAATACTGATAGTGATAGCAGCGATATAATAGTTCATCGAAGACGAAAAGCACGGCCTATTGAACACCGATGATAATGCAAGTATCTCCTCCTCCGAAGATGATTGGGTCAGTATTACAGATAATGAATATATGCCACTAAGAGTAAATTTTTCAATAGGAACAAAAGTAACAGGCCGCCAAATTCCATCTAATATTTTTGAACCGATTCAATTTTTCAAACTATTTTTCTCAGAACAGCTTGTAGAGGAAATAATAAAAGAAACAAATAACTATGAAAAATCGGTGTTGAATTCAAAGAACATATCTAAAGACTCTATATGGCAAACATGGCGTGATGTAAATAAAGATGAATTTTGGGCTTTCATTGGACTTATCTTAAATATGGGCACAATGCCTGTTTCTAACATGCAAGAATATTGGTTGACTAGACATAACAGTAGAATCCCTTTTTTTTTCTGATGTATTTACAAGAGCTCGATTCAATCAAATATTTTGGATGCTCCATTTAAAAAACACCTGATTTGGGGAGCAAAAATCTTAAAACTCGTATACAACGAACCAGCATTTTATTAGACTATTTAGATTCAAAATTTTCTGAACACTTTATTCCTGTTAAAAATATTTGTGTAGACGAATCAATTGTAAAATTTAAAGGGAAAATTTCTTTTATTACTTACAACCCTATTTAGCCAACAAAATGGGGTATAAGTATCTATGCAATGGCGGATTCTGAAACAGGATATATCTATTCTATCTTACCTTATTATGGAAGTATTACATCTGAAAATCTTATTCGTTCAGATTTACCAGTCAGCACTAGAATTCCTCTGCATTTATATCAAAAGCTGCTAGATAAAATTCCAGAGGCACAGGGCTACCATATGTTTACTGATAGATATTATACGAGTATACCTTTAGCAGAAGAATTAATGAAATTGAAATGCCACTTGACTGGTACTATAAAAGCTAACAGGAAAGGTATATATATATTGTTTGTAAAAAAGGAAAAATCATGTTCATAGCCTGGAAAGACAAAAGGATTGTCTCACGTTTAATTACTTGGAATGATGCTGGGATGATAGATTCAAAAAAAATTCTTCGAGGGGGTACGGAAGTAAATATTAGAAAGCCTAATGTAGTTGTAAGTTACACAAATTTTATGGGTGGTGTAGATCGAGGTGATCATTATGCATCTACCTATTGTTTTTTGAGAAAGTCTCAAAAAACAATAGATTTTAAAAATGGTTATAAAAATGTTATAGGTTAAAAAAATGGTGGAGAAAAATTTTTTGGGGCCTGGAAGTGTCTGTAATTAATTCATATATTTTATATAAAATTAAAAAAACAAAACAAAACGAAAAACCATTGACAAATTTGAAATATGTTAAACTGTTAGTCGATCAACTGATTAATAATTTTCGACAAGAAAAATCTAGAGCTTCTACGTCATCATCAGACATCTACATCTCAGAGATCAGGTTAAACGGAAAACTTCATGAAATGTGCAAAGGTAAAAAAAGAGATTGCATTTTTTGATTGTTTGCTCAAATATACAGAAGAAAGGTGAAAGACGAGAAACGAGTGAATATTGTGATACTTGCCCTGATAATCCAAGAATGCACCTTGGGGACTGTTTTTCAAGATACCATAAAATGAAGATATTCAAAAAGAGATTTTTATAAAATTTATTGTATTTTTATATTTTTATTCTAATGTTGTATCAATAAAGCATATTTTTAAAGTGTATTTACGTTTTTTTTATGACAAAGCAATTCTCAATATTCCACAGCGGCGCGCTCGCGCGGTTGAAAATAGCCTGGAGTAGCTAATAGCCCATAGGAAAAATGAGTCGGATTTGCTGATAGGTCATATTAAAAATTATTCGGAGTGCAAAGGGTTAAAAAAGGGAGTCATTCGATATTCATAAGATGTTAAGATAAGTATTTAGATTTCATAAAAAAGGTTCTGATTTGACCCGGGCTATCGATTTTCAAAATCCCCGCGTTTTCCTTGTATAATACGAATCCCCACAAAATTTCCAACCAACTTTAAATTGCCCGCAATTTGGGGAATTCCCCACATGTTGGCAACGTTGAAATGTGTGCGCTGCCGTCGCCCGGCCGACTCGTGTGTGAAAGGGAAGGGTAAAGTGAGTAGTAATATACCTAATGCATTGTTTCGTCAGTTTCGTACCGAGCTAGATAAAAGAGTTCGGCGTCCGCGCTGATATTGACCGTAGTCAGCTGCTTTAAATTACACCACTGGTTTTATGTTTAAGTATTTTCATGATTTTTTTTAATGAAATTATCGTTCCATTTAGCTGTACTAACGAACTGAATAAAGCTAATAAAGTTGTCACCCGTGAGGACTAAGATGGAATGCCTTGTTTCCTGTAAAAAGGGTCTTCGGTTCTCTACACTCACCATACGAAACACAGCAGCGTTAAGCTGCTATTTTACGCTGGTATTCTGTGAGACCATGCCCTTCCCCGGTCGGGCCGACCCATTCGTGCTACAAACCATAATATAGCTGCAGCATCTACCCTCACCATACGAAACACAGCAGCGTTAAGCTGCTATTTTACGCTGGTATTCTGTGAGACCATGCCCTTCCCCGGTCGGGCCGACCCATTCGTGCTACAAACCATAATATAGCTGCAGCATCTACCCTCACCATACGAAACACAGCAGCGTTAAGCTGCTATTTTACGCTGGTATTCTGTGAGACCATGCCCTTCCCCGGTCGGGCCGACCCATTCGTGCTACAAACCATAATATAGCTGCAGCATGGCTCTACCACGTATAAAAATATAGTTGCGGCCGCTGTACAGATTTGTACCCGTTTCAAACTTTGTACACTTTCCTTTGATTTTAATTTTGATATAAAGCTGTACAAGTCATTGACTATTTGTCTACTTTGCCTTTTTAATGTTTTTCCTCGATATATATCAATATCGTATAATCATATGTCGTATAATTATGATTAACGTAAGAGGTGACAGAGGGAAACAAAGATTTCCTAATAACGACTAAAAATAAAAAAAAACTGCGGTTGCCAACTCGTTTGCCAAGCGTGGCAACTATGGCAAAAATCTAATTATGAGGCATTCTATGGGGGAGACCTATGTTTATGAGTAGGCTGTAACAGTATAATTATGATTGCAAAAACACACCAAAAAGAAATGATAAACTAAGATGCACTTGCCTGTGCTACCAATTCAAGCGAGATGTGCACAAGAATGGTAGAACAGGTAGCAACCGACGCGCAAGCGTAGCGCGTTACCAATGTATGTCTGAAGAGACCTATAAATGGTCAACCACGCAAGCAACGTGGTGCTTCAGGTTTCATCTTCCGCGGTAAATATTAGACGAGGATATCGATTTTGCACTTAACAATTCAATTGTCCAGCCTGGTGATCATAGGCAAGTAATCTTCATGTAATGCGTGAATGGTTCATCAGTGAGGCTGTTGATTATTATGAAGATAAACGATGATGATTAGTCATACAACAATTTTCCAACGATTGAAAGTCCTTTTACTGTCTCAGCCAGTATGTATTAAATGCTAGTAAATCGTTTAAAGTCCCATTTCTGAGAGGGTTTTAGAGCAAGGAAATGTCCACCGCGCTGCCCCAATGCGTGTTGGCGAACTTTACATGTTTTCGAAAAAAAAAATATTTTTTCTCTCAGCAGTTAAAATTGCAATTAACAATTTCATTAAGTGCCGGCGGGGATCGAACACGGGTTGCTCGTGTACTGTGAAATTTACAGCGAGCGCCGAGCTCCTGTAAATTTACGGCTCGTTAAATCTTTTATCAAAACTGAAACTCTAATTAAGATAATATTTTTGCTTGTGACATCCTTCTAAGCTGATACACAGTTCATAATTCATTCATTCATCAAAAGTCTACCGATGAACATAGGGTGCCTCATAGGGAGAATATTGGCCGTAGTTCAAATTATCCATCGCGTACAAAATCATAAATCCAATTACCCGTTAGTCGCTTTTTACGACACCCTAAGCAAGTAACAGTTGGAATATTATTATTTTTGAAATAAGTCCTGCATAAATATTAGACCTATAAGTCCCAGACGAACATGGGACATGTGTGCAAGATAGTCGTAGCCCCATGTTGGTCATAGACAGCAAAAAACAGAAAGGCATTTTTATGACTATTAAATGAATACTAAGAATTTTTCACACGTGTTCAAGACTATAGCGCCCACCGCAAATGTGATAGTGCATCCGTTAAACGTAGTGTATAAATACAAAACGCCTTAAGTTCACGGCTTGTACCCTAGGACGCGAGTGTAACGGGCAAGATCGGTGTGGACGGCGTCAGCATTTCGTCGGAGAAGCCGCCGTCGGAGTACTCGTACGTGGCGACGCCCTCGCCTCGGCCCGGCGCCGGGCCCGACCAGTCGCCGCTCATGACCTGGGGCGAGATAGAAGGCACGCCCTTTCGACTCGACGGCGGCGACACACCACTGCCCGCGTAACTTCTTTTCCTTTTAAAAACATTACCTCTACACTACGACTTCTTCCTGTATCGTGGGTGTACGAGTTTACATACATAAATTTCACAAGGACAAACATACAGTCCATACAAATACTTGTTCCGTGCGGGTTTCGGACCCGCGGCCCTTAGCACTGTAACTCAGTGTTAAGCCACTGCGCCACGGAGCCGTCAAAGTTGCTTTCTATTTTGATGGGCAATATTTATTGGCGAGCGTTGGCAGTAAAACCGACTCGTGTACTGTGACGGCAAACGGCATGACGCTCTCTTATGCCGTCATGCCCCCTGTAGTCACGGACCTGACTTTGTTTGTGCGTGCGCGTATATTATACTGTACACTTCATCGCTTCTCTGTGTGAGTTGTAAACTGTTCTGTTTAATTAATTACGATATTTTAATAAACGATTGATAGACGTAGGTTTATCTAAGTAGTGTAATACTCATTACACTCAACTGGGGATTGGTGAGCAAAATCTTTCACTTCCGCGTCACGCTTTTTCCTGTCACTAGTGTGAAGTGTGAAGATTTTGTTTCAGCATCTTTGAATGCTTATGCATATGCAAGAATTTAGGTCTCAGCAGCCAGTCTTAACATGACTAGCCATCTTTAAATCTGCGCAGGCCAGGATTATAGTGCAAAAGTGTACCCGCAAGCACAGGTTATTTCTTTATTCCCTGAGAGAACAATCTGATTCGACCGGAGAGAGATCAGGTACAGGAACTGTTGCAGGAATGGCCTTACGTTCTCTCTGCAATAGAGTTCGACTGACATAATGTATAAAGTGGATTACCACATATAATTTAATTTAGTTATATAATTTAATTTTTACATAAAATTAGCGGTTTTAGTGGCATAAGGTGTAAATTTATCAAGTCCGCATGGAGGCGTAAACACGACAACTTTTGAAAATATCACTTGTTCAAATCAATATTTTTTAAATTCTTCATCTATCATGTAGGAAGCCATGGAATGTAAATGGCAGTTTAATTTTGTTTTGTTTAGTTATAACTAGCTGTCCCCCGCGACTTCGCCCGCGTGTAAATTATTACGATTGGATGTCATGGGTTTTAATTCCTTGACGAATAGGACTACAATTTACATTTTTTTCATCATATGAGCATTATGAGTCGTACACTTTTGGATTTTCCAAACGTTTTTTTTAAATCGAATTTTGACATTAAATTATCGGAAAATTGGAAGTATAGTAATAAGGTTATTAGTGAAAACTTGTGTGTATTTAAACTACTTTAAAACATTTTGGTATAATCATGTTACACGTAATTTTTTTAATGCGCTTAAGGCATGCACAATTGGATTTACCAATAGTTTATTCTATCCTACAATTAAAATATAGTAAACACTAAACAAAAACTATTTCAACAAGTATTTACAAAATACTATTTACGTAAACAGCGTTAAAAAACTTTAACTTTCAATCGCCTAGAACGCGCTAGTCCCGACTGCGTATGTAGCCTGGGGCGCCTCGCGATTTTAGGTCATTATTTCAGGCAGGTAGCAAGACGGACTGAGGCCTGCTCCTAGGCGAAATATGATTCCTATCACGTAGTAAAGTTTATATGAATATATTGGTGGTTATTAAACCGTATTTGGTGTGTACAGTGTGGGCGCTGGTGCCGCTTATCGAATGCTGGAGGGCGGCGCTCGGGAACGGATTGCTTTGCAGCTTGCTGAACAAGTGGCGCGTCGCAGACGACCAACCACTCCCAGAGCTTCGCCTCAAACACCGAGGTACGGAACGTCGTTATTCATCATCATCATCATCATCATTAAAGCCTATCAATATCCACTGCTGAACATTGGCCTCCCCCATAGATTGCTTCATAGGGGGGAGGATATTTGCCATAGTTGCCACGCTTGGCAAGCGGTCTGGCAATTGCAGTTTTTTATTTCTTTTGAGCTTTCTAGCATCTCTTGGAGATGGGCAGCAGCATCTTCCTGATAAAATTTTGCACCGTCACCTCTGACACCCACGGGATGATATGGAATGGGTCTGGCGACCCAATTTTGTTAAGGGTATCAAAAATTCAACGGTATTCTTATTTTTTTTCTACCTTTAAAATGACTGAAATATTGATGAGTAAAGTAGTGTTTTACGGTAAGGGCGACCGCTTTGCTCCGCATCGCGATGTGACGTCACAAACCGACACGTAGAAGCCACCAGTAGTCTTTATTGTTATGTTTTTCTTATTCTCTCCATATTTATTACTCCATATTTTTCTTGTCATGTTATTTATTTATCAGTAACCTTTATTTTCTGTATTTTTTTAAATTTCTGTTATATCTCGCTCCTTGGCAATAAAAAATATCCTGTAGATAAAGTTATACCTTAATGCAAAATTTCATCAAAAGCGGTTTAGTATTACACGCATTGAATGTTTGCGACCATTGCATTTTCAAAACAGTATAGGTACCAACTACCAACGTAATACCGCAATCAGTTTATTCAAAAGTAAGTCAAAATAAAAAAGGACCATATGTTTGCAACCACTGACGAATTACGTAACCAGTGGTGTAGCTACGCAACCAAGGGCTCCGGGGCAAAAATGAAATTGAGGCCCTATTCAAACTAAACTAAATACTTTAAAGATGCAAAACTATTTCATCATCAGCACCTTGTCGCCCAATGCAGGGCATAATAAAGCAAAGCTTACTACTAAGTATTATGTGTAACGCATAAACAATAACGAAGTAGATTACAGTTAATAACATAGGCAGGCAAGACAGTGGAAGAGTCACACGGCAATTTTTGCTGTCGCACGGGTGGATTAGACTAGATAGAGTGACGACGTGGTAAGACATGAAATGAGGAACTGTAATGTATAAATTTAATGAATGGGTGGACCGGCTCGAACCGAGGAGACCCACGACCTTACAGATAACCAGAGTGAAGTAGAAGTTTACTTCGCCTGTTAAGTGCAGATGGTTGAAGACGTAAGCCCTCTCCCCCTTAACCTGGTAGTGTAATTAAATAAGTAACCATCCCAGAAGGGTACCAGCACCCCTGGTATTGGAGAATCCTTGGCTTAGCATCCACGCCCAAGCTACCTACCCTACTTTTCCTTAAAGCGGGTACTCAGGCTGCCTCGCGTATCTTGGGGAGGGGGGTGGGGCGTAATTCCGCTCAAGATTAATACTGCTCATGGCAAGTAGAGCCATCGCGCTATTCGTGAATTTCTGCAACATCAGGGGATTTCATTCGAACGTTAACGGAATCTACGAGGTACCATCTGAAGACGGCGAAGTCGATCTTGCTCTTTCTAACCGAGGCGCAGGTGTCCTCTCCGCTCGATACTTCTTTCCTATCCGGGGTACAAATTATAACACCTTTGTGCCTCAGGCTGGAGTTTGCGTATACGTCGAGAGGGCATCTGTTCTCGACGCCTTAGCAATCTTGAAGTTCAGCGATGACCATCGCGTCTGCGGTGCCTCTATAGGTAATACACACAGATTAACTCATCGACCATGTCCAAATCGCTGCAGACTCCGTACTGCAACAGTTACAGTCTGCAGAGAACGTGATCGTTGGTGATTTTAACGGTCACGACACTGAATTGCCCTAGTTGGCACCGGTCGTAACGTGTCTTCTAAAACTCTTTTTCCCTATGCGTAGTCCCGAACTCAAAGAAGACAGCTTTAGTGCACCAAATCCCTAAAAAATAACAAAAAATCGACCACTCAGACCAACTTGTTCAAAAATAATGAAAACCATTGTGAACTGCCAGCTCATGAGGTTGAGGAGGTCCAACTGAAAAGTGACAGCCAGTACGATTTCCGTCGGGATTGCTCAGCTGGTGATCTTTTGGATTACCTGACTCATAAATCGGCAGAGGCAGAGAGGGAAACCCTGGCCGTTAGTTTGGACATAGCGAAGGCCTTCGATCGGGTTTGGCACAAAGCGTTTTTTTCGAAGCTCCCTTCCTATGGGCTACACGAGAAGTTGTGCAACAAAATCGTAGAAGAAGGTGCATGCTCCATTTACAAGCATATTTACGCTGGTGTTCCACAAGGCTACGTGCTATCACGTACGGTGTTTTTTCTGCTTATCAATAATATGTTACAAACAGTAACATGCACCGGCTGTGCCTATATGTCTCGGGAAAACGTAGCAGAATACCGAAACAAACTTGTGTCTGAAGTCTAGTCTTTGCCGGATAAGGTCTCGGATTGGGGCGACTAAATCTAATTAAGTTCATTGCCCAGAAGACACAAAAACCGTTTATCACTAAAAAGAACCCCTTTTTTGTAACTCCTCAATTTTAGTGCACTCCCCTTGTTACCTCAGCCAGTATCGGCATCTTCGGCGTTGATATATCGAATAATGTGCAGTTTCGTGGTCACTTGCAAGGGAAGGCTAAATTGGCCTATAAAAAGTTCGGCGTGCTCAGCAGAGCGCTGTCCCGCTATTTTATGCCGGCACTCTGCTTGCAACTTTACAAGGGGCAGGTTCGGCCTAAGATGGAATACTGTTCTCATCCCTGGGCCGAGGCTCCCTAGTACCAGCTCCTTCCGATTGACCCCATCCAGCGTAAAGCGGCTCGAATCGTCGACGACCGACGAAGATGTAAGACGAGACGAAGAAATGTTGCATCCCTTTGCATTTTCTATCGCATTTACCACAGGTAGTGTACAGAGGAATTGTTCAGATTTTTTTTATAGGATAAGGGTGACAAACGAGCACACAGTCCACCTGATGGTAAGTGGTTGCTGCGGCCCATAGACATCTACATCTATGCTCGTTTGCGAATCAACATGAAGATGCGTTGTCACCCGTGAGGACTAAGATGGAATGCCTCATTTCTAGTAAAAAAGGCCTCCGGCCACCTGCACTCACCAAGCGAAACGCAGAGGTAAACCTCTACTTCACGCTGGTATTCTGTGAGGTCGTGGTACCACCCCGGTTCGAGCCGGCCCATCCGTGTGGACAGCAAAAGTTGCCGCGTGGCTCTACCACTCTTAAAAAGCTTCAGATTAATTCCAGCCACAAAATTTCATCAATGCATTTCACAAATCCACATCATCGGTCATCGGGATGTTTGGCGGTCCATTAATGTCGGACCGATACAACTTAGGGAGCTTCAAGAAACGAGCTTACTCCTTTTTAAAGAGCCGGCAACGCGCCTGCAATTCCTCTGGTGTTATATTTGTTAATAGGTGGTGGTCGAAACTTGCCATCATGTGAGCCGCATGCTCGTTTGTCCCTCTCTTCTATATAAGAAAGATAATAAGACGAAGTAGACAATTATCTTTAACAGTGTTCTACTAATGTTCTGGAAGTGGGAGTAATTTTTGTGATTTCAATTCGAGCCGTTCGCGGTCGGGGGCTAAAAAGTTAAAACTCGAAAATTCTTTATACAACTAGGTTAGTACATAATTTTTCGAATTTCGTTCTTGGAGGCCGAGGGGCCCCTTTAGCTTGGGGGCCCCGGGGCACTGCCCCGGCTAGCCCCTGGGTAGCTACGCCACTGTACGTAACCAACAAAATTTCTTCACGTTTCACTAGGTACTAAATAACAGTACGAGTTGATTAATACTCACTGCATTAGTAAGTTTAAGTAAGTTTTTTCATTTTATGTCGTTGTAAATTATGTGCAACTTCATGGTTCGGTCAGTTAATACATACCTATGTATTACTGCCTAATTACTAATCAATGGTAAAGCTGTATACTTTTGGTAATCTTTTATTAGTAACTTACCCTTAGAGCTTTATTCATATAATTTTCTGAAAAATACTGCGCAATCATAAAAATATTCACTTTTGGCAGATTAGCTGACTGTCTTTTTTCAAAGTCCGCTTCCATTTTCTTTTTTATACAGCACTACATACCGGGACTATACATATAAATATAATCATATAAAAGCTAAATGTTCAATACGCGATTCTTTTCTAGCTGCACATCAATGATCTACTTCTTTTAGGTATTCTTGGGTTCTTGGGATGGCAGCATAATCACAGAGAGATTCATGTTTTTTTTTATATAGGATTAGGGTGACAAACGAGCACACAGTCCACCTGATGCTAAGTGGTTGCTGTGGCCCATTGACATCTACATCTATCTTCGTTTGCGAATTAAAATGCAGATGCGTTGTCAGCCGTGAGGACTAAGATAGAATGCCTCTTTTCCAGTAAAATGGGTCTCCGGTTCTCCACACTCACCATACGAAACAGCAGCATTATGCTGCTATTTTACGCTGGTATTCTGTGAGAGCGTGGCCTTCCCCGGTCGAGCCGACCTATTCGTGCTACAACTATACTATTAATATAGCTGCAGCAATGCTCTACCACGTAAAATTACAAATATAAATAATATATAAATATATAAATGTCAAATATTATTAATAGTTCATTGATTACATTATTCATAATAATAGATTAGATTATTAGATTAAATTTTTCATCTTTAATAATATTGATTACATTGGATTGGATTATTCATGTTAGATTAGATTATTCATAAATTATTAGTTCAAAATTATTATATAGTCGTTGGGTTTATTATAAGTATTATATCATCTAATACAGTCAACCGGACATTAACTCTGACATTCGATATAATATGTAGGTAAACGACCGTATACTTTCGAGCGCGCGGTTAGTTCTGAACTTAGCAAGTACCTACTGCGCGTTCGCTCTGTCGGATTGTGACGTCACGTCACAGAGAACAAGCGGGTAAAAATTAAAAAAAATTGCAAAACTTTAAAACGTTATAACTTTTGTATTTCTGCACCAATTTGGTTGAAACAAAAACGATTGTTATTTTCATAAACATAGCTTTAAAGCTATATAGGTTTTATTGTCAAATTAGAACATGTTGGTGTGACCCATTGTGGATATTCTCACCGCCGCCGTACATGGTACAAAGTATTCGTTGGCCGGTGCGAGTAATGCGATGATATTGCAATGTTGCAGATTGTTTAAGGTCATTCATTAAATATCTGTTATTCGCGTAAAGAAGCCTTTCCATGCGTTTTTTATTTGTAAAAAATTTACAATGGAGATAAAAAGCACGGAAATACTCTTTTGTGATTTATATCTTATACATTATGACAAGCTTTATATGTAATGATTTCTTATATTTACTCGAATAATACACATTAAATGAAATTTAATGCGTTTCCTTTGTTACAGTTTCCGGACGAATACAGAGCGATTAGCAAGTATGTCTCCTGCAGCAAGAAAACTGGCCGCAAAACATCTTTTGTCACCGCGACTGAAGCTTACACCAAATGACATGGGTATTTTAGCACACGGCACTACCCCAAAACGAACTACAACACCGCGAAAGAGGCCTCTCGTGGCAACACCGAATATGAGTAAAAAGGCGGCAACACCAACGCAATCGTTGAATGTCGAAGCTGGTTCAAATGTTACCGAAGATAATACGCTCACAGATAATCTGCTACAGATTAATGTTACAAAACGGACGAGATTAAAAGCGCAAGATTTTTTTACCACCAGCTAGCGTTCCCTATACTTATAACTCATTAAATTATTCTAAGTTAAGACGGGTTTTTTTATTTAAAAACAAACTACTTATATTTTTTTCTTCTTTGATAATGGACTCGTACTGCTGTACTTTTGCCGGTGACAAGTAATTAATTATTTTTTAATAAAAAATAAATGTACTGAGAAATGGCCGTTGTAATCCTTTAATACTAAACAAAAATTATTTTACGTGCACTATCTCGCTTCCAGCATCGGTCGCCCCTTCATTCTCGACGTACCACGCATTCGAACCAAAGGGTTTGCTTCGTCGTTCGTAATGTGCAAAGCAAAGTAGTGAAATAATTTACTATCGTCTGTCTTTCCATCCAATTGTAATGTTTTTTGGAAATTGTGGGTATCGTCAAGGCTAGAGTGAATAGGCTTTTGTTAAGCTAAGCCAATGCGCTTTATCCTCTTCAGCTACATCCCCACTTACCATCAGGTGTGATAGCATCCAAGCACTTAATAGATAAAAAGTATTACAAGTATCATATACGAGGGCCAACATCTTTACCATTTATTTTATTCCTTTCCTTCCCACCGATCCGATTTACGTCACCCGTCCGAATTACAAGAGACACTACATTTGATCCCAGTGAAGGACGTACGAGCATGCTGTATTTTACTTCGCTCACGCATATATCAGCACCGTTCACGTACACAAACATATGCATACATATTATGAGTGTGGCTATCGTGTGCCGCCGCTAGGCCACGTGGTCGTTCTGTGATTTATAATTCACAGGATATAACGTGTTGTGTAGCAGCATCTTATTTATCACTATAGCATCGAAATTATTACGATTAGATTTCATGGGGTTTAATAATTTTTGCGCGGAACCCTAATTATTTTTCCAAAATAAAATTAGTCAAGGTAACTCCTTATAACAACATCAATTCCCGTCCCGTGAGTCCTTGCAAAGGTGCGGCGATACTTCACGCCGGCACAGCTGCTTAATTTATATAAAGCGCAAATCCGGCGTGCATGAAGTATTGCTGCCATATATGGGTTGGTGCTGCAAAATGCCACATAGCAGCTTTGGACTCAATGAAAAATCGTGCTAAGAGGCTTATTGGTGACCCAAATTTGGTTAAAACTAGTAATGCAACTAATACTACTTTTACGAATACGAATACGAATATCAAACCTACTATTCGGCGAATACGTATACGAATATCTCGCCATGGTAAGAAAAACTAATTTCATGATTTTCTATTGTTCTAATAATTAAAATTTACAATAGGCTTTTTATTTAAAAAACATAAAATTTGTAGATTTTCTGGTTTTAGGCGATTTCTTTTTTTAGTCTGGATGTTCCCAGCCGTTGAATAGTCTTTCCGAGGCGACTGTACATAGTTTCAGTGAAAAATATTTTTGGGAGTCCCCCGTCGTTTAGGCTAAGGGCTAAAACACACGTCGTAATTTTTACGCGCCGACGACGCGCGTTATTTAAGTCCGCCAGTAATTAGAGTTGCGTTCAAAAATATTCGCGATTCGCCGAATACGTATATTCGGTAAATGTCTACTATTCGGCGAATACGAATATTCGTATTCGTATTCGTTGCATCACTAGTTAAAACCAATCTTACCAGCCTCGAACACGGGTGCAAAGTAGCCAGCCGTTTGGTTTTCTACAGGATGCATTTCTTCTCTCCCTTCCACCATCAAACAACCAGACGTTTCGCCCAGTCTCCACCCTTTCGTTGTTGACTTACCACGCATTCGAACCAAACGGTAGGCTACATCGTTCGTGATGCGTAGGTACAGCAAAGTAATGGAGTAAGAATCTGTGATTCCATCCGATTACAATGTAAGAGAGAATAGGCTTTTGTTAAATCAGTGCGCTTAACTATCTTAGGCTACATCACCATTTACCATCAGATGGGATTGTTGTTAAGCGCTGGCTTAGTATAATATAAAAAATATTGTCGAAATCATAACTTTATAAGCTCGCATTATATAAGGCCCCCCGCGCACTAGGCAGCCTGGCTGCGGCAGCCAGTCGAACGTATGACGGTGTAAGGGAGCTCGCGCACCTAAGCAGCCAAGAACAGCCCGTTGGCTGCACGCAGCCAGAGCGAGCAGGGCAAATGTATGTGGCTGCTGTCAGTCACCGCGCACTTGTCGTAGCAGCCAGGCGTATTTTGTGTTCCGAAATCACAAAATGACTTTTGATACGGAGAAATTTGTTCGCGAAATTGAAAAGTGTTTTTTTTTTTTATAGGATAAGGGTGAAAAACGAGCACACAGTCCACCTGATGGTAAGTGGTTGCTGCGGCACATAGACATCTGCATTTATCCTCTGTTACAGATCAAAATGCAGATGCGTTTTCACCCGTGAGGACTAGGATGGAATGCCTCATTTCCAGTAAAAAGGGCCTCCGGCCACCTGCACTCACCAAGCGAAACGCAGAGGTAAACCTCTACTTCACGCTGGTATTCTGTGAGGTCGTGGTACCACCCCGGTTCGAGCCGGCCCATCCATGCCACAGCAAAAGCTGCCGCTTGGCTCTACCACTGTTGAAAGTAAAAAAGTTGAAGTGTAAAGCAATATGGGATGAATTTCTTATATTTTCCAAAAGGTTATCAAATGATTGCACTGACATTCTCGTGTAGTTAAAAAACCGGTATGGGTATTTACGAACATCTTTAAAATAGGTATGAAATAAGCCTTTTGAGTGCCGTTCTAGAAAAAAAAGGATGAATCGAATGTCTTTTAGCTTGGCGTTTTTTACGAAATACGCACAAAATTACTAGTTCTTCCACGTCCATATCCCTCGAAGAAACGGTCTCAACTCGCCGTCCATTGGCTGCTTAGAAGTGGCTGCTCAAATATTTCGGCCGCCGCAGCTTGGCTGCGCAGCCAGGCTGCCTAGTGCGCGGGGGGCCTAATAGATAACATTAGGGCCCCCGCGCACTAGGCAGCCAGTCGAACATTTGACGGTGTATGGGAGCCCGCGCACCTAAGCAGCCACGAACTCCCAGCTGCGCAGCCATAAAAGCGCGTCCGATTGCACGGCAGCCCGTTGGCTGCGCGCAGCCAGAGTAAGCAGGGCAAATGTATTTGGCTGCCGTCAGTCACCGCGCACTTGTCCTAGCAGCCAGGCGTATTTTGTGTTCAGAAACCACAAAATGGCTTTTGACACTGAGAAATTTATTCGAGAAATTGATAACCGTAAAGCAATGTGGGATATATCAATAGGAGTATCAGTGCCCTTGCTTGAATTTCTTATATTTTCCAAAAGGTTATCAAATGATTGCACTGACATTCTCGTGTAGTTAAAAAACCGGTATTGGTATTTACGAACATCTTTAAAATTGGTATGAAATAAGCCTTTTGAATGCCGTTCTAGAAAAAAAAGGATGAATCGAATGTCTTTCAGCTTGGCGTTTTTTTACGAAATACGCACAAAATTACAAGTTCTTCCAAGTCCATATCTCTCGAGGAAAGGGTCACAACTCGCCGTCCATTGGCTGCATAGAAGTGGCTGCATAGAAGTGGCTGCTCAAATATTTCGGCTGCCACAGCCTGGCTGCGCAGCCAGGCTGCCTAGTCCGGGGGGGGGGGGGGGGGGGGGGGGGTTAGGGGCTTGTTCTAAGTGAAGTACGAGGGCGACACTGAAAGTTTTTAGAACTGGCCACTTGTAAACGATATAATAAAAAAAAAGTTCAAATTTTTAAAATGGAGCTCTTTGCCAATATTATCGGTAGTGAAGCTCCCATACAAGCCGAGAAGTTCGGCTTTCCCTATATGTATTAGTAGAAGTCCGTCTTGCTCTATTAGTAATCTCAACTAATAAAATAACTCGTAAACTGTTTCAAAGCGCTCCTTTGTTCTAAACAGGTCGTGACCTCGTAGCCTTATTATGTGAAGTCAAGTCAAAAGTCACTTGGCTGATTGCTTTACTGCGCGATAATAAAATAAAAAAATAAAAAAGCCTTTTATTTCTTACAAACAAATAAAACAGTTACTAATAGTAAATTCACTTATTGCTACTACTACCATAACCTAATGTTCATTATATAACCTATGATTATATCTATTTTGTGTGTCTATCTATCTATGATAGTAGTAACTAATTATTATCTAGATAAGTTTGGTTTATAAGAACCCCTCCTCCCCTCCAAAGAATTCCAATGGTCTCTGTCTTTGGCTATTTGTAACCAGTTTGGGCCCACTATCTTTGTGATATAGTCTTGCCATCTCAGATGGGGTCTTCCTCTGTAGTGTTTCCCTGTTCGGCCATTCCATGAAGTAATGTTTTTGGTCCATCTCTCATCTTGCAATCGCGCTACATGCCCCGCCCATTTCCATTTTAGTCTTTGAGCATGAATTAGGGCGTCTGTAGCTTTAGAAATATTTCTCATTTTTGTGTCTAATTTTTTGTCGTTTTTGGATATTTAGCATACTGCGTTCCATCCCGCGTTGGCAGCTGATGATTTTGTTCTTTACTTTGCTAGAGTATCTCCAGGTCTGACAGGCATAGGTTAAGCATGGTAGGAGACAAGTGTTCATCACTCTAGTTTTTATCTTTACTGACATATCGCCTTTAAATATTTCCTTTAAGCTCCAGTATTTATTCCACGATCTATGTATTCTTTGTTCTGCTGGCTTCGTTCATTGAATGGATCGTGAGTTGTAGTTGTGTGCCTGTTTCTGACAATTTACTGCGCGATACTGCAGTCATAAAAAAGGAGTTGAGCGATTAGTCGTCTCTCTCGCACGCGTGTGCTTTTTACCGGGCTTTCGAGAAGACGATCGCTCTCTTTCTAATCTGTGGCAAAATGTTCTATAATGAAATATAACTACGATTGTTTATATTATATGTTTTAGAGTTGGTCTCTATAATGCTGGGTCAATAAGAAGTAAAATAGACGAGTTTCAGGTTGCCTTACAACGTGACTCTGCTGATATTATGGCAATTAACGAAACATGGCTGCAGACAGGTGAAAATGTAAGTGCCCCATTAGTTCCTGGATATAGCTTCCGTCATATTCCTCGATCGTGTAACATGTCAAGAACTAGGGGTGGAGGTGTAGGTTTCTACATTAGACGAGGGGTAAATGCTCGATCCTGTCCACATATTAATACATTTACTGAAGTGGAGCAACAATGGATATCGGTAACCATAAATAGGACTAGAATATTAATTGGTACAGCATATCGACCACCATGGGTCAATGTGGATAATTTTCTTGATTCTCTCACCGACACTTTAACTTCACAATCCAACTTTGATTATTTTATATTATTAGGCGATTTTAACATTAACATTTTGGATACTAATGACAGTAAAACTCTTCGTCTTAAACGATATTTGACCTATACTAATTCAAGTAACTGTATTTCAGAACCTACACATTTCACGCGAGACAGTGCAACGTTAATTGATTTAGTTATCACGGATGCACGCGTTACAAATACATTTGTTAAACATACACCAGAATTAGGAGGGCACGCTTTTGTTTTGGTTGACTTCCGTTTTAAAAAACCTAAGATAGCACCAATACAACAAATTATAAGACCTATGAAAAGTATCAATATGCTTGCTTTTCTATCAGATCTCGAAGCTATAAATTGGGATACTATCATAGGGTTTAGCTGTGTCGATCAAATGGTATCTGAGTTTTCCAAAAAAATTTTAGAATTATTTGATAAGCATGCTCCTGAGAAATTAGTAACGTTTAAAAAAGACAACTGCCATGGTTCACTAGTAATGTTCGTTCGGTACATGATGCAACTGCGTGACAGCGCTCATAATAAGTATCGACAAACAAAAGCTGAAAGTGATAAAACTCATTACAAATCTCTTAAAAGACTAGTTAATAGTTGTCTTAATACTGAGAAGAAAGCATATTTTGACTATCATATTAATCAGAACCTACATAAAGCAAAAATTTTGTGGAAAAACTTGAAATCGGTTGCATTACCTTCATTTAAAAATTCTAACAATTTACCAGACCATTTTAATGATCCTGATAAAATTAACCACCACTTTCTTAATATTCCGGACATGAGCAATACTGGTTCGTTTTATTCTAAATTCTTTAAAAGTTCTAAATATAACTCAAACACATTAAAGTTAATGCCAGTCCATGAAAACGTAGTTGCAAAAGTTATTATGGCTATCAAGTCGAACGCACAAGGGGTTGATCGAATTAGTATGGAAATGATACTTTTGACACTACCACAAACATTAAAGGTTATAACAGCAATAATTAATAGGTCTATCACAGAATCAATTTTTCCTTCTCAGTGGAAAACCGCACTAATTCGTTCCGTACCAAAAACAGACAACGCAGTTGATTTAAGCGACCTAAGGCCTATTAGCATTTTACCATATTTATCAAAAATATTGGAAAAACTTGTACCCTTTCAAGTAGTATACTTTTATGAACTAAATAAAATACTACCTAAGTTACAATCAGGGTTTAGGAAGAGTCATGGGACAGCTACAGCCCTTATAAATGTCGTAGATGACGTTCTGTCTTTTTCGGATTCTGGCAAAGGCACGATCCTCACTCTTTTAGATTTTTCAAAAGCATTCGACTCGATAAATACGGATTTGTTAATAGATAAACTATCATATTACGGTTTTGATAACGGGGCATTGGTTTGGTTTAAGAGTTATCTCAATAATCGTCTACAACAAGTTATAATTAACAGGAATGATGGCGAAAGCTATGTTTCCCAACTTCTTCCTGTCAATAAAGGTGTCCCTCAAGGATCAATTTTAGGCCCTTTGCTTTTTATCATTTATAGTTCCGATATAACAGCATGTCTTGAAAATTGCAAATACCATATTTATGCTGATGTCCTACAGGTGTATATTAGTGAAGATAGTAAAAATGTAAATACAGCGGTAGATAAGTTAAATGAGGATCTTCAACGCATTAGTTCTTGGTCACAAAATAACTCCATTCTCCTTAATCCTACAAAATCTAAGTTTATTACTATAGGTACTTAAAAGCAGGTACAGGTCATAACTTCTACTGATCCTAACATACGTATTGATGGGGAAAACATTGAACGAGTTTTTGAAGCACGAAATCTTGGGGTTCTTATGGACAGTTATTTAAAGTTTGAAAATCATGTAATTAATGTCGTAAAAAGTTGTTTTTTTCCGATTAAAAGTTTTATATTCAATTAGGCAGTTTATCACTGTAGACTTACGCGTTAAACTATGTGAAACCTTAGTTCTGTCTAAACTAAATTATTGTATAACTTTGTCCATACCTTGTCTATTTAAAAAATCAAAAAATTTAATTCAAAGGGTAGAAAATGCTTGCGCTCGTTACTGTTTTTACATCCCAAGACGAACACATGTTACACCTTACCTTAATGCCTCTAATATGCTTAAAATGCAGGAACGTCTCAAATTATTTTATGCCTCCCTGCTATTTGGAGTGATAAAAACAAAGAAACCAGAATACCTATATGAAAAGCTTCAGTGGAGACAAAATCAACATATGTACGGTATTCGAAAGTGTGCAAAAGTACTTTGCATACCTCATATATAGGACATACACATACATAGGACATCAGCATTTCGTGGTAGTTACAAATCTATGGCCACAAAATGTTGGAATGATCTTCCACCACCATTACGAGTCATAACAAATAAGAACAGTTTTAAAAGAAAATACAAAGAGTATTTATTAAGTACGCAGAAAATGTCATAAAAATAAAAAAAAAATAAAAAAAACGGCAGGGTCTGAGTATCCCATATTTAGTTATATTCAATTATGTAACTTACATTTACTACCAATATTCTTTTTAATAACCATTACGTTGTTCTAGCATAATTATTATAATTAGTTGAATAAATAAAACACTACTGTAGCTCTTACTTTTAATATTATTATTTTTTTTCATATGTTTTTGTTTATATTTCGTTTATATTTTGTTTATATTATGTTTATCTTTTGTACATGAATATTAATTATCAATTTATTAATAAAAATAACATGAAAACTTGTACTGGTTAATTAAATAGTTCTTGTACTGGCTGAATGAATAAATAAATAATTTAACACTAAAATCTATTTGTAATATAATCAGTGATGTACGCGTACTGTTATACTTTAGCTCACTAAGTAGGTATATCGGTGCTGACAGAATAACAGCGTTGTAGATTCTCTGCAACAAATGCTGAGTCAGAACCCTTTCATTGTCCTTCTAAAAATATCATTTTTGTATTACTTACTTATCTTCACGCACAATCCCTGACGGGGTAGCCAGAGAGAACAGATCGCCAAGTGTCACGATCCGTACATACCTCTTTCGCTTCTTTCAGTAAAAAAAAGTTAAATATTTTATTATTATTATTATTATAGCATTAGTATGGAGATCAGAAGCCAGGCTTTCAGTGTGAAGTTGTCGAGCGTAGGGGCGTGCGTTTGCAAAGTTCACTTCACAACTTCACATTCCAATGTTTACTCTGTGTGTTTACTTGAGCGAATGAAATTCGCAATATTGCGTTGGAAATTTATACTTTTTTATAGATTTTTAGTGAAAATGGAGGATAATAGTGTTTCTTGTGATGAATTGAAGTGTGTTAAAGTGCTAAACGGCGAGGAAAAGGTAAAATCGAAAAAGAGAAAAGGTAATTTTTTATAAAATTGCTAAAAACAACAAAAACATATCGTGGGCTTGCCCTAGTTTGGAGCTCCAGCTTCGCCACTGAAAATTATTGTGTATGTGTTTTATTAATTTGTCATTTGTTTACGAATTGGCGGCAAATTGAAAATTGTCTGTGTCACATCATCATGAACTTAACGCGAGATCGTACAATGATTTTTATGAATTTCGATGTCATTTAAGTCAACAAGAAAATTATGACGGACTTCGATTGGCCTTTCACGATGAAGCCCCATCTCGTGCCACTGTTTACAACTGGTGTAATGAGTTTAAACGTGGTCGCACTAACCTCTATGCGGCGTATGATAGAGACTGACAAAAGAGTGACTTACCAGCAGATTCAGACAAGCTTAGGCAAAGGTATGAGTCAAATGCACAAAATCCTCCATGAACATTTAGCGGTCAGGAAGCTTTGTGCCCGGTGAATACCTCATAATTTGACAGAGGTCCAAAAACTCCGTCGTGTTGATGGTGTCGTGAAATGGTTGAAACATTTGACGAAGGTGACTCAAATGCTGTGTTCGACATACTTACGGGTTACGAAATGCTGGATTTATTGTTATGATCCTAAAACTAAGAGACAGTCTGCTGTCTGGGTGTTTTCATCCGAGGAGTTACCAAGTAAAAAGAAGAGAGGTCGAAGTGTGGGAAAAAAGATGGTGGCCTCGTTATTCGGAAGGACAGTTCATTACGCAACAATTGTTTTAGAGAATCGAAAAACAGTTACTGCAGAGTGGTACACCAACAATTGTTTGCCACTTGTTTTGGAAAAAGTTTGGGAGAAACGACCTCGCAGTAGGATCCTCCTTCACCACGAAAACGCCTCGTCGCAAACCGCCAAGCAAACAATCGACTACTTGGCGACGTCAGACGTGGAATTACTGGGACACCCGCCCTATAGCCCCGACTTCGCACCTTGAGATTTTTATTTATTTCCGAAAATAAAAGAAAAAGTTCGAGGAAAACGTTTTATGGACGCCGAGGAAGCAGTGGCTGCGTTTCAAAATGCCGTCGAAGAGACCCCTAAGGACGAGTGGACAAAGTGCTTTTCTCAATGATTCCATCACAAGAGATATAATAAAACTAATAACTTGCTAGTTTGTTCAGTTTTTGATTTTCTAAGAACTTTCTGTGTTACCCACGTAGATACGGTTTTAGACTTAGGGGTAAAGTTTGACCGCAAATTGACATTTATTTCACTTTATGATCATAATATTGTCAAGAAAGCATCGAAAATGTTAGGATTTATTATAAGAAATTTCCACAGTATTCTCTTACAACACCCAAATGGGTAGGTAGACTTTCTAACGCCGTTAACATGCGTCATGTAGCATAACGTCCCATAAGGCATGGGCCCGCTCGACTGGGAAAGGTTTTTACTTTCACAAAACACGTATATGTACTCTTTTTACTGATAACGAGGAATTCTATTTCAGTACTTATGGGTGACAACGCATTTGTATTTTGACTAGAGCCCAATGACTTCGTCAATCTTACTTAGCGGTACCATGTAGCGACATCTATGGAAATGTATTAAATAAAGAACGATGTATTTAGCGCGTCAAATTTTCATATCGATATACATCGCAACCGCTTCCGTAGATAGATAATAGATGGCGCTAGAGTAGTCAAGTGAGCTCGGCCACGGTCCTTATTGCTTTGTAAGAGAGATTTTAATCGAGGCGGAGGTAGGGACTGTGCTCTTTCGGCACCTTTTTAAAATAGTCGATTGCGATTGCACGGATTTCACGACTTAACTACACATTAAAAGACATCTCAATTTGTTTGAAATTTATTTCAATAATTTGAAAAGTAATACATTTTACATAATAATGATTTCTTATATAAAATAAAAACATTTTATAATTTTCAAAAACCTAAAAATAATGCCGTGCATTCATTTATGCGGCAAAAATACCTTGTTTTTTCAATTAGCTTTCAGCTTACAAAATTTTGCTTACTTTGGTTAACAATTTTCTGTTAAACAGATACTTAAATATTTGAATATTGAAAACAAATATTTACGTTATAATTATGTATTTTTTTTCCCGAATAAAAATGTTCGAATTAAAAATGTATAGTAAAGTTACTGCTTATATCCTACTGGGCGCAGAGCTCGCATTCCGGACAAGATTTTAGGGCAAGTAAATGCACGTGCGTGTAGGTAAACATCACAAATCTTCGAATTATTTTTTAAAATTTCTTAGACAAGGACAAGTGTTTCCTTCACTGTCGAGCACGTGGTAAATCTGCACATAATATTGCTTACATTGATGCCGGCGGGATCAACGGCTCGACTTTTTATTCTATAATAATGTAAAGTTCCGTTCCGTTCAATGCAATAATCCGTTTCAATTCAGCAGTGACACCGCGTGCAGCAAAAAGACAATATTATCATATTCTCCCTTAACCCGGCGTCATGGGGGTGGAAAATTGTTACACGGACACCGGGGTGGGTCATCCTAACCCATATTTTTGATTTATAATATTTCGATAATTTTAAAGCAAAATATTTATTTCTTGAATAATGTAGGTTTTTTGTTAAAAGATTTAGCAAAAAAAAAACAAAAATATTAATTACAACTACTAAATTACTTTTATTAAACTTCTTTCCAAAATAACTAAAAAAAATCAACAGTTTAATCACATTTTACCTAAACTAACAAAAATAATAATTTTTTTATCAGTCTTGAATGTACTTTGCATTTTTAGGAACTAAGATTATGTGTCTTTTGAGAAACAATCAATAATTTTAATCAGACTCATCATTGTCGAAGCAGTCAGAGCATAAAGGTAGGACGTGTTCGGGGCAAATAAATTTGTTGCATTTTTTACATGTATGGATTGTTTTGCGGTCTTTCTTTGCTGGGCATACCTGACATCTCCTGCGAACATTGCTCTTTTTTGCTGGAGGTTCTGCTGAAGTTTCGCCAACGAATCGACCGATCTTTTTTCGCATTTCTCGAGACAATTGCACAACGTCTTTGCGTTTTTTCATATGATCTCCCACAAGAGCTAGGCCTAAGTTTTTCAAGAAGCGGCGGCGTTTTATATTTGAATTATTATTTACTCGGTGTATTATAAGCCCATTGATAGCTGCCATGTTCAGTACTGCATAAAAAATGGTCATGGTCCACCTCTTCGAATTACGACTCACGTCATACGTGGCACATAGTTCATCGACTACATCCACGCCACATTTGGTGCAGTTGTAATACGTGTTGATTTCTGGTTTTTTCTTTTCTCCAGTTGAAACATCAATAGCGTCATCGTGGTGCAAGCTTGATATCAGTAAAACGACCTTATTTTTTTTAGGAACATGGGAAACAATGGTACAGTCTTTTTGGAAACCAAATCGAGACGCATACACCTCCGTTCCACGTGTTTTAGTAAATTCCGGAGGGATTTGTCTCTTGTTCTTACGTAACGTGCCGACAGATGTTAGTTTGTGATGCTGGAGCAAATGCTGGATAGTTTCGTAGCTTGTAAACCAATTGTCAAAGGTTACATTACAATTGGTTTTAGATATGGGCTGTACAATGCGATCTACGACATCGAACGGTTTGTTGCTCTGAGAGTATGGGCCTTCAGGTTGTTTTCCTGGATATATTTCAAGGTTCTTGATATAAAACTTTTCGGAATCTACAAGAGCAATAATCTTTATGCCATATTTAGCTGGTTTCGAAGGTATGTATTGGCGAAATTTACATCGGCCTCGAAAAGCTATAAGCATTTCATCGATTGTTAGACATTCCCCTGGGACATAGTTTTTTTTACAATTCTCAACAAAAATGTCAAACAGGTCCCTTATAGGTGCTAAGTTATCTAGTGCTTTCCTTTCTTCACGAGTGGAAATGTCATCAAAAGTCAAGCAAGCTTGGATAAAATGAAAACGCTGTTTTGACATAACAAGACCAAATATTTCCACTCCCGTACCATCAGTAGCCCACAAATCATTCAAATTTTGCCTCCCAGAGCGGTTTAGTCCAGCAATATACAAAAGCCCTAAGAAAGCTTTTAATTCAGCCATACTGCATTCTTTTATGTGGGTATACTTAGATAAATTCTGACAAGATAAAATTTTAGGTCTAATACGTGCATTAGTATATCTGAAAACATTTTCTAGCATATCTTCAGTACAAAAAAGAGACCAGCAATCTATTTCAGTCATAGCAGATTGCGCCACAGAAGCTGCACCTGGGCGTTGCGTTAAAATATTTTCAGCTCTGATCCGAGTATTTTGACGGAACGGTGTCTTGTACCAAACCGTTCCATCTTTGCCAAGATAATGTGGAAGTTGTGACTCACGATTTGTTGTACGGGATTCCTGTTGCACATAAGGGTTTGCCTCAATATTATCAGAACGTGCTTGGTTTCGAAGCATGGACAACGGGATACTGTCATCATCGCTATCTGAGGCCTCTTGTTCCGTGTCACTCTCTTGACTACGTTCACTCACATGGTCTTCTTCAGCTGATTCTTGGTCACACATATCCACATCCGAATCTGATTCCTCAAGAACTGCCATTAGCCTATGACGTAGTCTTTCTTCTGGGTCCATTTTTGCGAACTACCTACAAAAAAGTAAAACTCAAACTAAATATTTATTCGACAAACATGCGTTTGAATTTCATCATAAAAAGTATAAAACACATTATATTTATCGAAAAAACAACTTAAAATTTTCATCATAAATATGGCGCGAAATTGTTACATTGACTACAGGGATGGGTCATATTTACCTTTTTCTACTTTGCACACGCGTACACACTAACGCAGACGCCGCCCGACTGATTGCTTGTCACGAACGGTTAGAACATATCAATAACTCCAGCTACTGAAAGGGACAGCACTATCCAATATATAGTAAAAGACTTATACGTAAATCAAAACTCGTCGGGTAATTTTGACCCAACCCCCATGACGCCGGGTTAAATACCTACTGTTGTTAGTAAATTTTGTTGAAATATCTTTCAGTGGAAATTATCATCATCTTTGTATATGGTTTGCATTGTAGTTGGGACGGACAATATCTTACGATAAATAGTATATTACAGCCTTAGAATTATATTCAAAGATTACAGTGCCTACTAGTATTAAAAATATCACTTAGTGATATGAGAAAAATATTTTAATATCCAGAAATAGCATAGAATATTAAAATAACAATTAAATATCCTAGCTACCACTATCATACAACAAAATTACACTACTGGTAATGTCAGCTTAAAAATATATATTATATAAAATGAGGTCTACTGTTTTATATCAATGTCGCAATTCCATTGTTTTTAGTAAGGAGATCTGGGTAGTATATTTAATGTATAATTTGGTTAATAATAAATGTAAGGACTTTATATAAATACAAATGCGCCTGCCATTAATAGGAAAATTAAACAAACAAAAAATGAGCATTAGTGATCATCGTATGTTGAAGAAATCTATTATTGAATTAACAAATATAAATTCATATTTTATTCAAAATCTAGTTTGACTAATAATCCCATCCCATCCAAAAAATAATACTTACATTTTTAACAAAGTAATAAACATGTGAATAACAAGAGTTATTATACACCTTATTTGAATTTATATAAACAGCCCACACCAATTTTAAAGCAATAATTACAATAATGATAAATAAACTTCCTAACAACATAAACATGACAACATTTTATAAGTGACAAAAATCACTTCAATCCTAATGGTGCTTTAAATAAATATAATTATGTAGTGTAGTACATAACTTTTTACATGATGTAAAAAATATGCAATTAAAACAATGATGTACTCGTATATTCAAAAGTATAAAACTTAGTTGTTGTCCACCAAAACTATTCTTGATAGGTTTGCCGCAAGGTTGAGGTAACCGATAGAATAATCTCGTTCTAAATCTATCCAGTTTCATATTTGTATGTTCTGTTCTCAAACCAAGAAAGAAAGACAGATAAAGTTCTGCGTACATTTCAAGTGCCGTAAAAACTAAGACAAAACCATGCTCAATTTAGTGTTCGAACATGCACTCGTATACGAGACGTTAGGTGCATATCTCGTATATCAAAATCATTTGCAACTTGCAACCAACAACATAGTTTTAGGTGCGTATGCGTGCGTCTAGCAATTTTTACGGATTGATAAAGAAAGAAAGAAAAAAGATGTGTATGTGAGTGTGTGTTCTTACAATAAGTTGAGCATGTTTCTGGCTTGATTCTTACGTCACAATGCGCAGTCTTTCTTCCTTTGTTGGTCTGAGTTTACATACAAATTTGAACTGGTTTATAGAATACAAGGATGTAACTAAAAGAAACTACGTATTTTAAAATTAGCTAACAAATAATTTAAATACTTAGGTTACATAAATACGTTACTAATTTTATTAGGCATTTCATGAATCTCGATTTAAAATTGTCTTTATAACTATTATAACCTGGCAACACTTGAAATAAAACGTCATATCATGGCCACGTCACCAGAAAAATACAGATAGCACAGCTTTGTACCACGGCGTTGGTTGTTCTGGTAGGTCATACGCCGAATTTGGTTTAGGTTCGGTGTCGTCGATAGGATCCTCAACAAATATATTGACTAGAGATGATTTGATACCGAACCTGAAGAAAGCTAAATAGGGGAAATATTTCATGAGCAATAAACTGAAAAGGTAATTTAAATTTAAGTACAGTTTGCCTATATATGTTGAATAAAACGCCATTAAAAAGTTGTTAGCGGCTAGTTTGTATTTTGCTGCAAATGACAGTTTTTTATATTCAGGGATGGACTCTATAGTGTCGTAGTCACGTAAATATAGAATACGCGGCGGCCGCGACGGTAGCCCTTCCAATGCTGATTTTAATGTTAGAGTTGATGAATCCACACCTGAAAAATAAATTGTAACTCGGTAACTTATATTGATTAAGCTTAGGAGTTAGCAGAATTAAGCCGCTGTATCATCAGCGGCTTAATTCTGCCTCCTATCATAGGAGGGCTGGTTCCTTTTCGCGCTTAAAGACTAAGTGTAGTCATTGGAAGAAACAGCCAGCGCTCTTATGGCTAGGACACGGGGAGTAGAACTGCATGATAATTTAAGTTATTGAAGTGAAACTTCTATATTATTGCTGTGATTTGAAAACGCGATTAAAAGAAAAAGTGACACTAAAAAGAGACATACATATACATGATTTAGCCTGCGAGAGAATGATATAGTATCTATACTAATAGGTATAATAAAGCAGATCATTTTACACGCTAAGCTCTGGAAATATCTGTCCGATTTAAATACAATATTCTACTACTAAATATAGATCTTTCCTTCATCTAAAAAAAGTCTGCGATACTATAGACCTATTTCTTACACATAAGCCACAGTAAGAAAAAATAATGCAAATTAAAAATTGATTTATGAGCGTTATTATTAGGCATGGCATATTAATCCTTACGAACGAAAGTAACTTCATCATCAAGACAATTTTATGAAGCTACACTTTGTTCTTATAGCATGTTATTTGGACGCATAGTCTAAGACATAATGAAAAATTACAACACAGCTCGGCACGCGATCTATGCCTAGCCACCCGGCGTCTTTATGCCTCTAAGCGAGGCGGCGCAGACGCGTAATATTTAAGCGGGTGGAATCGCGGAGAACACCTGTATATTATAGTATATTTATAAAGTGTTTCCTTTTATCTTGGTTTCCTCTGTGAGCGGTTCTTTAAAGATTGTTTATATTAACATTTAACTGTTAAAATAAAAAAAAATACAAATTTATAAAATAAATAAAATTAAATAAATTGTATAAAATTATCATATCCAAATCATTATTACCAATCCACGATTTCTTATGTTACCGATTTATGGACCACCTTGAGAGTCAATCAATTTTTGTTCGATAAAATGACTTTAAGTAGATGTCACATTAAAAAGCAATTTTAGTCAAAAGAAAATATTCTTTTAATTTAATACACTATAATTTAAGCTGTACATGTCTCGTAGTCTCGCTAAAACTCAAAAACCGCTTATATTCACAATTGAACCCGATAGGTGGCGTTGTTGTCGATATCGAGAAAGCAATAAAGCAGTTTGCTATACAAAATTAAAGTTTTTATCTTATATTTTATGCCGCACTTATGGTTTGAAATTATCAAACTAAATAAATAACTTGTCGTGAATTTTTTTTTGTTTTATATTTCATTTCATTTGAAGGTTTCACTACTACCGTGTGTGAACAGCACACATGCTTTTTTTGTTTTTATTATGATAATAAATATTGTACATATTATTTTGGGGTTACTAAGAAAAATGACGAGCTCCACCTTGAGCTTGCGATTCTTCTTCGTCAACTACAATGTCTAAATAGTATAGCATGTCTTAGTCTTAGATAGTTACATTAAAAACTTCATTATTTGTTTTTCTTCAAGTTTAACCCTTGAGGTATAAACTAATATAGGTATATAATAAAAAACATGTGTGCAGTACACACGCGGTAGAAGTGAAACCTTCAGAAAAGGAAACACATATACTGTATCTTATCTCATCCTCTCGCAGGCTAAATGCTATAGATTTATATGTTTGTCTCTCTTAAATGTCGCTTTTTCGTTTCATCGAGTTTCTGAAGTGACCACTAAAGAAGTGGTCACTTCAAAAAAAATATTTAAAAGCCCACTTCAAAGACGGCTCCGTGGCGCAGTATTTGTATGGCATACAAATAATTGATCCGGGTCTGGATGTTTGTCCTCGTGCAATTTCTGTTTGTAAACTGCCTCCACGATACAGGAGGAAATCCTAGGGGGGTAACGTTTAAAAAAAAGAACTATAAAGGATAAAATGATTTCACATGCTGAAGTCGGTGTGTATAGAACAATTAAAAGTCCCAACTTCGAAATGTAATTTTTTTTACTCTAGTTCTTTGAAATCAGCTTTTACCTTTTTATTTTGAAAATAACCCCTGAGAATAAAGTGATCGCCACCATGCTGGATCTATGAAAAATCATTTAAAATTGTATAAACGAAATTATTGTTAAGAGATGTTTGAAAAAAAACTCCCGTTGGGTTTCTCGCTGGTTCTTCCCAGGACAGAGATATTTTCCGAGCCAGTGGTAAATAAAAAAATGACTTTCAATAAGAATTATGTAATAATCAATATTGAATAAAAAATATTCTTTTCTATTCTATTGAAAATAACGTTCTTTTTACCATTTTTAGCCATCTAATATCACAATCCCAATGTCGTCTAAATAGTTACATTAAAAATTGCATTCCATATTTTGCCACTTTTAGGGGTAGAATTTTTCTTCCATTTCACTTATAAGGATCGTTTCTCAAGTAATTAATTAAAATTTATTTTAATAAAAAATATACTAAATACAAGAAAAACATAGAGTCGTATTGAGGATCCTCCTTTTTAAAGCCGGCTACTAACTAGTTCATAATATACATATATAATAACTAGCTGTGCCCCGCGGTTTCACCCGCGTTATCACGTGTCGGAGGTGCGCGACATGACTTAGTTCAAGCATTTTATAATTGCAATTAAATATATTATTTGATAGCAATGTATGGAAAAATTGGCATAATTAATGGAGTACTTTTATCTGTCGGCATATGTATGATGTAGAGCGAAGTTAAGTTTTATCCACTTTCCCTTCTCCTCCCGGTTGAGCGTCTCCCCCCCCCCCCCCCCCGTCTCAGAAAGTGTCCCGAAGAGCGTTTTTTCCAGTTTTAAAGAAAACCGTACACGATACATGAAAAGTGTGTACGCATGAAATGATTCGTGATAAATTTGCTATCAAACTTTTATACTTATTAATCAATTAAATTTTCAAAATACCATAGCAACGTGAAATGAAAAAGTTTAGAAATAAAGATGTAATTAATCATTGTCATAAAAGTACTAAATTAATTTTTAACTTATTTTAGCTATAATGATTGAACTAACCTCGCTCATAGAAACTTTCAATACTGGTTTCTCGCAGTTCTCACCGGGCGGCTAAGCGTCGTTCGCGCGCCCAGCCAAGTGTTGAATTATTTTAATTTTACATTATCTCTTAAATAACGTCCAAATAACATGGTGTAAAGAACAAAATTTATCTTCATATAATGGTCTTGATGATGAAGTAACTTTCGTTCGTAAGGTTAAATAGGCCATGCCTAATAATGATACTCATAAATTACTTTTTAATTTTCAATATTTTTTGTCTCAAAATACCTATAATGGCTCCAGTACACGTGGGCCGAGCGCGCTTGGCGAGCGCGCTCGGCAGATTTTCGTATTGCCGTTCACACGTTTGTAGCTAGATGATGATGGACGTTAGGGCAATTGCGGCCGCTGTCATATACTTATACAGCGCTTCACTCTTCTCAGAGTGAACGAAAAAAAAAACTACACATACAACAATATTCCCAGTTTGTCCTTTTTAGCGTTCCGACCTCAAAAGGAAAAAAGAAACCCTTATAGGATCTATTGGCTGACCCGTGCCCGCTTGGCTGGGCGTTTTTTCAAAATAAAAGATAGCCTAAAAGAAGCCCCTAAGCTACATTATCCCTGAGCAACATAAACTCAGAGATAATTTATAATAATATTCATCATCAGGTAGGTACTCTGAAATCGCAACTAAACATGTATTATTTAATACAGTTAGGCATGTTTGGGGTTCCATATAACTGATTCATTGTGATAAGAATCAATGAACCTAAATATTTCCTCATTAGTCCATGTCGCCATGTTCGTGAAACAATTTTATTAAGCCGTAACTTTCCCGCCGCGTAACTTTCAATTGAACACTCGGCCAACGTGTGAACACTGTTTGCGGCTTGCGCCAAATTTCTTTGATTTGTGCACGGAAAGCCGACACTATACGGCTTGTCGGCGAGTGTTGGCCGCAAACGCCAAATATATATATAACGGCCAACGTGTACTGGAGCCATAAGAAATAGACATATGGTATCGCGGACTTTTTTTTAGAAGGAGTAAAGATCTATATTTTTCTAAAATATTGTATTTACGTATCCCTAACGATAACATCAGCGTACGCGGATAAATCATTTCGGGAGTGCTTTTCCTTCTGACTTGCTTAACAAATATCCATATTTAAGGCTACCTGAGCGATATAGCTTAATGCTAGATAGTCTATACTATTCCACATGAATCTGGCTATAATATACAAAAAGAATTTTTCAAATCGGACCGGTAGTTCCAGAGATTAGTGCGTTTAAACAAACAAAAAACTCTTCCGCTTTATTATATTAGTATAGATAGTATTTACTGTGTGGTGGCGGGCGTTAGATAATCTGTCACTCCTTTTCCCGTAGGTGTCGCAAAAGTATAACCACCTCACTAGACGTAAAATATAATACCACACTACGGATATTCCTAAAAGTGGAAAAAATCGTTTTCGTCTTCGTCATCATCATGAGTCAAGGTCATCATCATCTACATCGTCATCGTGCCTTGTACTATTATTTTTATCATGACAATTATTATTATTATCTGGGGTATTATTACAGTCATTCATACTGCCGCTGAACTTACGCCTCCTTTGGAGGAGGAAATGCTTAAATTTTTTTTATATTTCTATGGCCTCAAAGCAGAGCCCTGAGCCACCTACATCCATCGACTTTCTGTAATATGTTTGCCAATAAATAACATATAACAGTGAGTAGTGACTTACCTATATCATCAGATTTTCCTTTCAACTGATCGCGCAGCTTCCTCTGAAACTCCACCCTTTCGGCTTCTGTGTAGATATAGCCCGGTACGTCAGCCAAGTATCTGGCCCAGTAGAGAAAGGCGGTGGTATTGATCGTTGGGTTCACTGACCACATGCCGTCCAACATCACTCGAGTCATGTGCTCGAAATATTCTGGGACGTTATCTAAACAAGGCGTGAATACGCGATCGAGTAGTATCTTGCAAACTTGACGCGTTTCGTCGACGCTCTTTCGACATATGTTATATCTGTGAAATTGTTTATGGTCACATTAATTTATCAATGATGTTGTTTGTCGTGTCGTGGTAGCGTTAGAGATTCCATCTCCCCAATACCCCCGAACACCGCCAACACGTCGGTGTTGTAGTAAGCGACTATACCTATATACTATATATTACCGCTTACGATTGCAAATTCTTTTTTTAAACCTTGGCTGTATAAACATCCTGGCCAAGAAGAATCTGTACGACAAAATTAGGTATGTAAAAAAGGAAAAAACGAACAACAAAAAACAAAAGACGAAACGCTATCGGTTGTGTGTATCGGGTGGGTGCATAATATTCTTTTTAATGCCGTTTTTAAATAACATGATATATTTTGGATGTCCTTAATAAAAGATAATCGGGATATTCGGTAGTTCGATAGATATATTGCAGATATTTATTTACAAATATGTCCCTATCATAAAATTAAATAAAGAGTAATCTAAAGTCTCTGGGTACAATTTTTCATTATTGTTTCCTTACTTCACAATCATACCATTTTTTTTTAATTTAAGTAGGAATAGGGATGTGGAATTCATTATAGCTAAATGAAAAACCTATCTCTGAATCTTGAAATTTTTGAATCTTGAATCTGAACGTATTACTGAAAAAGAATTAATATACTTTAAAAATCGCATAAAATATAGTTTCTAAAATAGTACTCGTACCTACCAAAACAACGTCCATTTTAAAGTACAGACGTGTATTTCATCCATTCAAATTAAAAAAAAAAACATCAAAATATTATCAAAAAAGTGAATTATTTGCTCTTACACTAAATGAAACCCAATCAAATAATTGCAGAAGAATAGTAAAAAAGCCAGGTTTAATATAATTTAACTGTAGTAGAGCCATGCTGCAGCTATATCAGCTATATTCATGGGTTTTAATTTTTTTGCGTGGTACTGTAATTCTTTTTTCTAAAATAAAAGCATCCTAAGTTACTTCTTATAACATCAGCTATCTGCTAGTGAAAGTCCTGTCAAAATCGGTCCAGCCGTTTCGGAGCTTAGCCGAAACAAAGAGGTCTGTCAGGCATTTGGTAAAAAGCTGTTATTTTAACATTACAAACAGACACTTCAATTTTACATATTTGTATAGATTAAGTTTCATGTCCTATAGGGCAACATTGGGACGGAAATCGTGATATCCTGTTTTAGTACCTGGACTGGAATCGATATGGCACCAATGTCATTTTTAAAGGACTTTGGGCCGCTAGAGGATAAAACATTCAATACAAATCATAAAGATTTGTAAAAAAATGTTGTATTTTTTGGATATTATATCATCATACCTATCCATATACCGGTGATGGGGATCATTTCACAGGAGGAAGGCGCGCCTTGCGTTTTGGTATGCTCGTGCAAAAATAAGGGTTGCCAATAGTCATATTTAAAAAAATATCGGTGTATATATTTAAAGTAAAGAACATTAGGTAACTTGTTAAACTTTTCGATTACCTGTCCTCTAACCCTATCATGTGACCGATGACTCTCCAGAAGTGATTGTACGCTTCCCAGTCGCCTTCTTGCATTTGCCTGACGCCGAATTTATCAGGCTTGAGTAGTGTGAAGCCGATGAAACCGAACTGTGTCAACGCCACGTCCCTTTGTGACACAATGCCAATGCCCTTCATTTTGGCAGCGAGGCCCGCGCGCACGTGACGAATACGAACCGCGTGTAAGGATCGCCACGATCTGTAGAAAATAATTGAATATAATTACGCTTAATTACATTTGTGTATGAGTAATCCACATATTAACAAAAATACGAGTATAAAGAGTATTTGCGAAGTACAAAGTCCACCTGGTAATAAGTAAATTTGATGTAGCTGACATCTTCTCGATTAAGAATCGAAAATCCAGATACCGCGTTTATTTTCTACGACCGAATTTCTTCAAAAGTTAATTTAATTGCGCACGATCCCTTTTGAAGATTAGTGAAATTACCTCTAGATTCAACCGAATTGGACTTTCGACTTCTTAATAATATTATGAAATGCAAGTGTGGCCATACTATAGTCGGTACTTTTATTAATTAATCTTAAAAAATAATCTTCGGTAAGTATTTTTTTTAAAGGATAAGGGTGAAAAACGAGCACACAGTCCACCTGATGGTAAGTGGTTGCTGCGGCCCATAGACATCTACATCTATCCTCTATTCCAAATCAAAATGTAGATGCGTTGTCACCCGTGAGGACTAAGATGGAATAACTCATTTCCAGTAAAAAGGGCCTCCGGCCACCTGCACTCACCAAACGAAACGCAGAGGTAAACCTGTACTTCACGCTGGTATTCTGTGAGGTCGTGGTACCACCCCGGTTCGAGCCGGCCCATCCGTGCGACAGCAAAAGCTGCCGCGTGGCTCTACCACTGTTAAAAGTAAATAGTAAATAGTAATAGTAAAAAGTATATAGCTTACAGCCTGAAGATGGGCATGTGCTACTGTATTTTTTTATTAATTCCACGTTAACAAAACGCGATTGCAGTTAGTCTTTTAAAATTCAAAGTTGTTTGATGGTCATTGTTCGCCTTGTACTTCTTCAGCCCGTTAAAGCCCACTGTTGTACATGTGTGTCCTATTTGAGGCACAATTTGCTTAGAAGGCAGATTGACATTACGTGGTAGAGCCGTACTGCTTCAATATTCTGGTTGCAGCACGAACGGGTCGGCTCGGACGGGGAAGGACCACGCTCTCACATAATCTAGCGTAAAGTAGCACCTTATTGCTGCTGTGTTTCGTATCACCATACCACCAGTGTAGAGAACCGGAGACCATTTTTACTGGAAACGAGGCATTCCATCTTAGTCTTCAGGAGTGACAACGCATTTGCATTTTATTGGCCACAACATCCACTTAACATCAGGTGGAAAGTGTGCTTGTTTGGCACCCTTATTCTGTAGTATAAGAAAAGGTAGATTGACAATCGCATTGTGACACACCTCGCACCTTTGAACTTTGACACTGCTTTCAGTCGTCGGTCGGGGTATTTTACGCCTTGCCTTGACGAGGTGGTATTATCGCCATTTATTGGAAGCCAAATCGGGGGATATTGCGTATACCACAGTCACGTTTTACGACAACCATAAGCCGAAATGGGATAATCGATTCTCTTAGGCCACCGTTCCACACATCAAGCACGCCTTATACAAAATTTACAAATGTTAAGTACGCCGTATCTGCCGCTAACAGTTGACACACAGAAAAGTTACCGTTACAGCCTATTTAAGTTTATTGCCGCACATAGGCTTCCCCTACAGATTGCCTTATAGGGGGGGGGGGGGGATATTAGTCATAGTTGCCACGCTTGGCCAACGGGTTATTAGGAAGACGCTGATGCCCATCGCCTGAGTTATATCCCTCTGTCGCCGCATACGACACCCACGGAGTAATATATGTAGAGTAGTGAATATTCTTACACTAACACAACACGGTTTGTCAGAAAAATTAGCTCTTCCAAATCTGACATAATATATGTAGAACGTTTGTAATCAAGGGCGTCACCTAGGGGGCAGGGAGGGGCAACAGTCCCCCCCGCCACTAGAGTCTTTTTTTTTATAAAATTAGGGTGACAAACGAGCACACAGTCCACCTGATGGTAAGTGACTGCTGTGGCCCATAGACATCTCCATCTATCTTCGTTTGCAAATTAAAATGCAGATGCGTTGTCAGCCGTGAGGACTAAGATAGAATGCCTCTTATCCAGTAAAAAAGGTCTCCGGTTCTCTACACTCACCATACGAAACACAGCAGCATTAAGCTACTATTTTACGCTGGTATTCTGTGAGAGCGTGGTCCTTCCCCGGTCGAGCCGACCCATTCGTGCTACAATTATACTATTAATATAGCTGCAGCATGGCTCTACCACCACGTCTTATTACATATACAGTCAATTCAATTGGCATTTGCACCATTCCTATTACAATCGCCGTAGAGGACAACTCGCAATAGCAGTGTAAAGCTTCATGTGCTCATGTTCGCGTACCTACGCTTTCCCATTTGCTATATATCAACTTGTCCCCTGGGCCATCGGCTGGAGACGTCCTTGTTTGTAATTGTAATGCCAAGTGTTCGGTGGTGAAGATATCATAACGAAATTCCAGACATGATATTTGAGCATCCGCTAATACGTACTGAAGTAGCATTAGCAAGGTCAGCAAGGTGATTAACAATGTAGCTACTGAGACGTATAAAAAGTGACTCTCATATGAATAATCAAGCTTGCGATGAAAATAAAATTCTATAAAAAATTTGCGAGTGTAATTGTGTGTGCACACATACGAATTAAAACTTATTTACGGCATATCATTCTTCTTTTATTTTATATTTTACATTCGTTACAGCCTATTAAAGTCCACTGGTGAATATATGCCTCTCCCACAGATTGCCTCATATGGGTGGGGGGGGGGAGTGGGGATATTTGCTATAATTGCCACACTTGGCAAGCTGGTTGGCAACGGCACTTTTTATTTTTAGTTGTTATTAGGACGACGCTGCCCATCTCCTGATTTATTTGCCTCCGTCGTCGCTTAGGACACCTACTGGATGATATGGAGTAGTGGATATCCTTACACCGCCGCTATACGTTTTGCCAAAAAAATTAAATATCTCTTCCCAATCTGTCATAATATATAGGTAGAACGTTTGTAATTATAGTGCCAAGTGTTCGGTGGTGAAGACACCATCGTAAAGACATTTCAGACATTTGAGCGTCCGCTAATAATATACACTGGAGCAGCAAGGCCAGCAAGGTGATTAACAACATAGTGGAAAGTTTACGTCTATAAAATGTAACATAAATGCTAAAAATCAATATTCAATTTAAACGTCTCATTTTTGTTTCGTAATCGATAATAATGGCAAATGCTTTCCTACTTGATAATATTAAAATCATTAAAATTTGGCGTCTGGGAACTGAACTCTAGTTGTGTAATATAAAATCTTGCTCACAAAAATTGAATCAATGTTTTTGTTGATTTATATTACCTTTACAGTGATATCAAATGAGCCCAAAAGGGGTAATATTTTGGCTGGTATGTTTGTGTAGTTCTTTTTTATGTCCGCTCAAAACTTCGGATCATGCCGTTCGGATTTTGGAATCCAAATGATATCTTAATCCATTTGCGAGAGTAGCAGGTAGACTATGACGTCAGCAGAAAATTAATATGACGGGTTTAGTGACTGGGCAGGTGCCGATGCTAATGCTGCAGCGAACGCAGTAACTGGACAATTTGGTGGACTTGGTGGTTGGTCTGGTGCTCATGCTAATGATGCAGCTAATGCCGCAACTGGAGGTTATGGAGGCTTTAGTGGATGGTCAGGCGGGGAATCGCATGCCTAATCACAAGCTCAAACTATAATTTAGGTGGTTACGGAGGTGATCTCAAGCAAGCCTATGCTCAAGCACACACTCAAAGTCAGTTTGGAGGATGGCCAGGTTATGGCAGATCTCAATCACAACCACAAGCAGTAGGTTATAAAAGCGGTGAAGAAAGTAGAAAGAAAAGAGATCTTGGGCCTTCTAGATATATTATGGCCTCAGAAGTTGGTCTTAAAACAACTCAACCAATATCAGCTAATAAATAATCCAGTTAGGTAACAATATTATGATTATTCATGCCTCATAAAATTTTAAGTAAGTTATTAAAATATGCATATTTGGTTGCAGACAACAACCTCGTCTACCTAATCTCTCAACAAGACAATGGCGAAATTTTTGGACTTGATACTCTATCACTGATACATGATTTATTTAGGTAAAACATATAATTCTGACAAATGTACACGCATCATATTTATTAAAATAAAATAAATTTAAAGGGATATAAAATATAGACATATTTATTTACAATTCCTACACTATATTGAAATAGACCATCAAAATATGCGTTTACTCTTTCTTTTTATCAATTCTAAACCAATGTTTGACACGTATCCAACCTGATTGTAGGCGGTAATGCAGCCAAAGATAAACAAGCAGACTTAGCTTAAAATAGGCTCCTGACTCTTGCCGTGAAGACACCCACTTATTTTTAATTTAATTCGAATGCGCGGTAAGTCAACAAGAACAAGGGGTTGAGACTAACCGAGCGTCTGATTGTCTTATAATGCAAGAGAGAGGGAGGAATAATTTTTTTTCAATAATTTAACTCATTAAAGGATATTATTGAAACCATATGGAACATGTTAGGAAAATGTTGGGACTAAATCCGAAAGACAGAGTGAGAAATTTTGTGATAAGAGAAAAACGTGTTTTGAAAAATGATGTTGTGACCAGGATTAACAAAGGAAAGAAAGAATGAACGAGGAAAGAGTGACAAAGAGAATTTATGTTGTAGAAGTAAACGGCAGAGTCGGCAAGGGAAGCCCTTGACGGATGTTCATCAACCAAATTGGCGATTTATTGAGAAAAAAAATTGAGAGTACCGTTAATCAGACCTTTGCAACCAAAAATAATAATAAGCGAAAGTATCGTGTATTGTTTATCACGAAAGGAATTAATGAAAACATTTCTGAGAACACTAACCGCAGTCGGATACTTTGTTCCTTAGATTATTGATAGGTCTTCGCGAACTCAGACCGCGACGACCTATTATTAAGTGGCGAAGCTTGCGAAGTCACTTATTGATTTCACGATGTCTGTCCGTCTGTCCGTCTGTCCGTCTGTCCATCCGTCTGTCCGTCTGTCCGTCTGTCCGTCTGTCCCACGATTATCTCGAGAACGGTTTCGAATTTTAAATTCTGTTTTCAGCAATCGATTACTGATCACCCAGGCATCTGAACCTCCTATTTTGAATTTTTTTTTCCGTTAGAAACCGCTACAAAGCTGACTGCTTCGTCTCTTTGCTATGCTGTTAGCTTGCTTGGTTTATTAATCTATGCTTTGTTCCTTAATAATAATTTATTTGCAGCCATACTGTGCTGTGTAGTGGCGGCGCGGCGTAAGAAAATCTATCTATAATGCAGTAGGTAGTAATATCATCCCGTGGACGTGGACGTAAATGTTTTTGGATATTATTTGGATGCATGAATATTAATTTATTTATTGCTGCATATATGCTTAGTAATTGCGCCGTAAGAAAGTCCACTACCCCAAATCACTCTTTGGGGTTAATATTATCTTAACTGTTGCTACACTAGGCTTTATTTTTATTTATTTATTATTTAAAAACTTAAATGTAACAACTTAAAGTATAGGGTAAATAGGGCGGAATTAATGCCATTTGGCATTCACTGCCAGTCAACCCTGGGTGCCAAAGACAATTGTTGGCAGGTTTTTCAAATATTTATTTATTAAGGTCTTAAGCATGTACACACATTATATATATACTAGCTCGCCAGGCAGACGTTGTTCTGCCCTTTCCAACGACCCTTTGTATAAAAATCCTTAAATTAGCAATAAAAAATTTTGAGGCTCATTTAGCGGGATAAAAACTATCCTATCTCTCAAGTTGGACCAAAATGCACACAGTGTGCAAAATTTCATTGAAATCAGTTCAGTAGTTTAGGAGTCCATCGCGGACAAACAACGTGACACGTAATTTTTAAATATAAAGATATAAATATGAAAAAAAATGTCAGTTAATAACGTCACACTTACAGTTTTATTATTTTATCAGCGAACCGACCACAGCTTCGCAGTTTTAGATTTTTTCGTGTATAATGCCAATAACCTTAAAAACATTCTGTGTAAGTAGACCTCCCAGTACCAGTGACTGCCTACTAATGCAAAATCAGCATATACTGGATGTGACAGATTTGGGTAATATACGCTTAGGTACGCGTAGGTTACGCTGGGTACATAAGCTTGGTTTTGAAAGGTAGGAAATTTTTAAGATGATAAAGAGAACGCAAGGTGGCAACAACTTTACGACTTACTTCAGAGATATATGTAATTTTCAGGACATTGTTTTATCCATGTATAAGCCAAGATTAAGTAGCGGTGGAAGAGAATAGAATACCCCATGCTATCATCCCGTGGGTAAAGTCAATTATTTGTTGTTTGCTACAATATGCCTAGTAGTGGCAGCGTAAAGGTGGCTACTGACCTGCCTGCCGCAGGGCCAATCTAGGGTGTAGGAGTGGGGATGACCCTTAATTGCCTCCTTAATTGTGATGTGTGTAGGCAAGCAGGGGCAATTTTTTAAGTCGGTCCTGCGACCTTCGATATTGTTCCGATCGTCGTGCTTCCTAGATTGCCCCTGTGGCAGGCAGGTCAGTAGCCGGCTTAAGAGAACCTACTAAAGTTATTCTATTTCAAGATGAAGTTTTGATTTTGGTGTTGTTAGCCGTGCACATAAACATTGTGTTAGTGTGCGTAGGCTGTTGGCGCTTGTTGGCGCTTGGCATGTTTGGCTTTTTCGGGTTGTGTCCGGCCAAATTTTTATGGGTCCGGCATGTCCGGCTTTTGTTAGGCTTTTTGTTAGTGTAACGCGTTGCATGCATCGCTTGCAGAATAAATAAATAAGTAACGTATATGGCGGCACGTGCACCATTGCACGTGCGGCGGCGTCGGTGTAGCTATATAGAATTCTTGTAAATAATACGTGCTCCGCACACCTGCACCATTGCACCTGCGGTGGCGCCCGTTTTGCTTGTATAAAACGGACGGAGCGGCTGAGGTTAAGACAGTCTTGGCTCTGACGTGAAACGGTGCGCTTGTCGTATTCCGTTACTAGTTTATCCTCGACTCGTTGGATAATGAATTTGTGTAAACGAATTAATTATTATTTCTAACCACAAAATTAGTCTCTGTAATATACTCTATTACACATCCTACATCAGAAGTGGGATAAAGCTTTCCATTTAAGTTCTCTATATTCTTCATTATATTCTACATAAAACGGACGCCACCGCAGGTGCAATGGTGTAGGTGTGCGGAGCACGTATTATTTACAAGAATTCTGTCTACCTACACCGACGCCGCCGCACGTGCAGTGGTGCACGTGTCGTCATATACTTAAAACTGTGCTGTGATTGATTAATAAACAATTAACGTATGTAACGGAGTATTTTAGTTTTTTTCTCGGGGGGTTGTAGTTGGTGAGTTTTTTGGCTTGCATGGCCTCAGAAAGGCATGTTTGGCTAAAAATTACTGTCCGGCTTTTAAGGTCAAAATTCCGGCTTTTTGGGGCGCCGAGTCCGGCTTTTTTATTTTAGGAGATGGCAACCCTACTCGGGACTAGCACTAACACAATGTGTATGTGCACGGCTAACAACAACCAAAGTCAAAACTTCATTGTGAAATAGAATAACTATACCACAAATCATTTATTGGGTATAATAATTTACTTGTCGCTGCACTATGCCGTGAAGTTGTACACACCATTCACTACCACATATCATCCTGATAGTGTCGTAAGAAGCAACACAGAGAAATAAAACAGAAGGTTGGCAGCAGCATTTTAACAGTGGTAGAGCCACGCGGCAGCTTTTGCTGTCGCACAGATGGGCCGGCTCGAACCGGGGTGGTACCACGACCTCACAGAAAACCAGCGTGAAGTAGAGGTTCACCTCTGCGTTTCGCTTGGTGAGTGCAGGTGGCCGGAGGCCCTTTTTACTGGAAATGAGGCATTCCATCTTAGTCCTCACGGGTGATAACGCATCTACATTTTGAATTGTAATAGAGGATAGATGTAGATGTTTATGGGCTGCAGCAACCACTTACCATCAGGTAGACTGTCTGCTCGTTTGTCACCCTTATCTTATAAAAAAAAGCATCTGCCATAAAATAACTCAGAAAAAAACTGCAGTTGCTAATCCGCATGCCAAGCGTAAAAGTTATGGGGCAGGTCTATGTTCAGCGGTGGACTTTTAATAGGCTGTAATGAATTACGTAATGAACACTATGCAATATTACGTTTTATCGTTGTGTCAATCGGGAAATATTAACTTTTTTATGTTGAACGGAGTTGGTGATAAGAAGTATTTGTATACCACTCACATACTGCCAGGCTTAAGTTCATTCTCGAACCAAGATATAGTGTGCAGTAGCGTTGATAGATATCTCTTGTAGGCTGTGTACACTGAGCTGGAACGCCTCGAACTCACAAGCACCCGCAGTATCGAAGGCACTGCGAACACCCCTATCAAGCCCAGCAACATTGAAGATGCCAGCCCAAAACTATTATCCCAGAAGAAGCGACGTGCTCTGTAAAAAGAACATACAAAGATATCTTTGTAAATACAAAAACATTACCTATATATAAAAAATGTACCTGTAGCTTTTTTCCCGCGCTTATGCTCGCGTGGACTGCATGTGGGTTTAGCAACAAAGATGTTAAATCGGAATACACGTGGAATTATCTCAATGTATGCCACATAATGCAGAATATATTTGAAAAAAAAAAACATTTTGTTTCCCTTACCACCAGTTCTAGAGTACAGAATGTGCATGAAAAACATTTAGTTGCTTAGTCTGCCACCAGTGGTCGTTAAATAGGTACCTAATAAAGAATATCCTGTCGTCAGCGGTGGCACAGGTTATTAGCTACAGAATAAATAATAAAGAATATTCTGCCGCTAGAGAAGAGTATGGATTATGCGCTCCAAGAGGTCAAACATTAGCGCGCGTTCCAGCCGCGCGAAATAGATACCGCCTTGGAACGCACGCCAAATTGTTCGTTGGAACGCTCAAACGTGGAGCGGGCCGTTCCATCTGGTGTCGGTTTTTTACCGCGTATCAAAGTAGTTAAGTTTAGCGCGCGCCAGTTGGGGCGATTATTTTTATCATTCGGGTGTTCGTTGCGTTCCCAGCTATGGATAACCAGAGTTGCCGTAAATTGATAAAATTATATGGTTCAAAATAACTGCTGCGGAATAGCAAAAGTAGTTTTTATCATAATAAAGCGCTCAGAGAAGATGCATGGAACTATGAAAGCGGCAGCTGTTTGTACATGACCGACATCCATGTTGAACGGTCAAACCCTGGAAAGGCTACTGCGCGCGCGCTTAGTTGCTACACTCACTGGTCGGTGCGGTCATTCGTGGCGCGCGCGTCAGAAGCACGTAATTGATTCCGCGGCTTATCGCTGGCACAAGTTATTAGCTACACTATTAGTAGGTTTTTATATATTTTTTTATTTTTATTTTTTTTGGATATTCTTTGTATATATACAAATAATATCCTGCCACTAGCGGTGCCGTAAGTTATTAGCTACACTATATATAATAAAGAATATCCTGCCGCTAGGGGTGGCAGAAGTTAGTAGCTCCACATTAAATGGAAAAGTTGTTAGCTTATTAGCTACACCAGCGCGCAGTCCGGATATTCCTTTTTAATTAACGACCACTGGTGGCAGACTTTTGTATAATAATATAAGAGTTAGCGGTTTTGGGTGGCCTCAAAGGATAGGTACCTCAGCCGCACCTTAACATACTGATAACTAGTTACTCCTAGTTTTAGCAGTTTAAAGATGTGAACTCTAAATAATTTACGCTCATATTAAGTTACAATGTATTCATAGACAGACAGACCGGAAGACAAAAAAACTTAAAACTTAACTTAAGACTCGTTATACTAGGAAATTTAAATAAAATTAATCTAAAAATCAAAGCATACAAATTAGGTGCAGTCTAAGCTCAAGTAAACTTGTTTAACCTTGTACGTTGTCATGGCCAATCATGATTTACTAAAAATAGTACGTCGATAAGCAGCATTGAACCTATTTATTATTCTTTGCACAACTACATAAATCTAGAAATAGACATATACATACAGGTTGTCCCAGAACTCAACATCAAGCCGAAACGGGGTGACAGGATTGATTGTAAACATTAGATATGAGAAAAATCAGAAAAAAAATCTATCCCATGCAGTTTGGAAATTATGGGCGTTTAAGAAAAACCTAGAAATTTGGTCAAACTGTAACTAACATTTTTCGGTTATCGTAGTTAATTTTTATTATTTTTGTTCATTTAAAATTTTGGAATCGTAACCCTAAATAACATTTCTAGAACCACTCTTTTTCGACTTGGATTTTTGTTAATTGGATTTGTTGGTTACATACCGGCAACTTTGGCTTCTCTCTTTTGGAACTGGACTTTTGTGTTGGCATCCTTGTTATCTATCATGCCTACGCGCTACACTTCACAAGAATATACGAACATGCACCTCATTTATGGGGAATGCAGATGCAACGCAAGTGCCGCCGCTAGACTTTATTGTGAAAGATATCCAAATTTAGAGCGCTATCCGCATCACCGCGTGTTTGTTAATGTGCACCGTACACTTTTAACAGTGGTAGAGCCACGCGGCAGCTTTTGCTGTCGCACGGATGGGCCGGCTCGAACCGGGGTGGTACCACGACCTCACAGAATACCAGCGTGAAGTAGAGGTTTACCTCTGCGTTTCGCTTGGTGAGTGCAGGTTACCGGAGGCCCTTTTTACTGGAAATGAGGCATTCCATCTTAGTCCTCACGGGTGACAACGCATCTACATTTTGATTTATAATAGGGGATGGATGTAGATGTCTATGGGCCGCAGTAACCACTTACCATCAGGTACACTGTGTGCTCGTTTGTCACCCTTATCCTATAAAAAAAAACTCACGGAGGGCGGCCATGTCCCGAATCAAATACGGGCTGGAGGTAGAGCTCGCTTTCCTTACGAGGAAAAAGTGTTGCAAGAGGTCGCAGATGACCCAAGTATTTCCGTTCGTGGAATTGAAGAAAGAACGGGAATACCCAAAAGCACATCACATCGTATTTTACAAAGAGTCGAAATACATCCGTTTCACGTACAACAGGTTCAAAGTCTTCTTCCTCGAGATTATTCTGAAAGGATTTCATTTTGTAGAACAATGCTACAGCGGCATAATGAAAATCCCCAATTCATCCAAAAAATTCTCTGGTCAGATGAACCTACATTTAAAAAAGATGGTTACATAAATGTTCCGTTTCAAAAGTTTAAATGAACAAAAATAATAAAAATTAACCACAATAACCGAAAAATGGTTACAGTTTGGCCAAATTTCTAGGTTTTTCTTAAATGCCCATAATTTCCAAACTGTTACAATCAATCCTGTCACTCCGTTTCGGCTTGACGTTGAGTTCTGGGACAACCTGTACATAAATGGATAAGTAGTTCGGATAAACGTGCATTGAAACGTATTTACAGCGAAACTGCAAGAAATATTTTTGTCTTTACTTAATAAGCAGTTTAATATTCGTATTTGTCGTTATTCTTTTATAACATGCTCTACGTAGGAGTCCGTCTGGTGAGGTACCACTTATTTAAGTGTTTTTGTCTGAACGGTATCGAGCCATTATAATCACAGGATGTGAAGAATTATTTCTTAGTCTTCAGAGGTGATAACTATCTGTACAGCCTTCTTTGTTTGAAGTCGGCTGCGGGCGTCCACGGACTGCATTAACCACGTACCAGCAGGTGGACTGTTAGTTCCTTTGTTACTTCAATTTTAATAAAACAGACTGATAAAAACAAGTAGTTTGAAGCTGGTATTTGGAATAAAGTTTCCTCAATAATATTAAACTTATTACCTCATCACGGACGCTAAAAGATGTCTAGACGAACAAGACACTGGATCAAAACTTGTTATTTATTAAAAAAAATAAGCACCACATAGACAGAAAATACTCGTGTATGCAAGAGGTACAATTGTTAAATGTTAAAATGTTTTTGCTAATTGTTTTTGACTTGTTACAATATTTTATCTGTTAGCTGGTTCATTTATTTTTTTAACTCAAATCAAAATTAATTTAAGAATTAACTACCTATATTTCATTCAGCTATCTATATTAATTATCATAAAGGGAAAGAATCCGTTTAACCGTATTTGCATTTATAATGTTACAGTTTTTGAATGTGAAGATTATTAAAATTAATATAGATATACCTGTATCAGCGGCGCTACTAAAGGGATTAACAAAATAAAATAAATAAAATTAATAATAATTATATATATATATATATATATATATATATATATATATATATATATATATATATATATATATATATATATATATATATATAATAACGAGGGATATCGTTATTATATGTATTAATAACGAATATATCCCTTTAATAGCCCAGTGAATCCGTTTATTCGTATTTGCATTTATAATGTTAGAAGATACAATTAAATTCCTTTGTTGGAACATAAGCAAAGATCTTTTAAGTTAACTATAACGTTGTAATACGTAGGTATCAATAAATATTATTTAATAGTGGTAGGCCCACGCGGCAGCTTTTGCTGTCGCACGGATGGGCCGGCTCGAACCGGGGTGGTACCACGACCTCACAGAAAACCAGCGTGAAGTAGAGGTTTACCTCTGCGTTTCGCTTGGTGAGTGCAGGTGGCCGGAGGCCCTTTTTACTGGAAATGAGGCATTCCATCTTAGTCCTCACGGGTGACAACGCATCTGCATTTTGATTTGTAATAGAGGATAGATGTAGATGTCTATGGGCCGCAGCAACCACTTACCATCAGGTGGACTGTGTGCTCGTTTGTCACCCTTATCCTATAAAAAAAAATTAGATTTCATAGGAAAGTGATCTAAATAGTGTTCTCAAATCTTTATAGATAATAAAACCTTAAGGGCCAAATGCGACTACGTTAATATTGCGATAACTGTGGAAATATTATATGAAACTGTATGAGAAACGTCATATCGCCAGCGTTGAACATCTAAGGCACATGAGTAAAGAAATCGTACCGTTTCTTTACTCATGTACCTAAGGTACTATTATTTATTCAGTGAAAGAAGGCCCATACGTCACACGCACTCTTTTGGTGTGCTTCGACCATTTCAAGTATACTATAACTTACTGATTGAATTTCTCCTCACTGTACCATTCAGGTAATTCCATATGTAGATCTTCAGGTTTCTTTGAATCTGAGGGCTGATCGCTTGCCTCTTCTGTTAGCAAGCCATCAATGAATTCGTCCACTGAAAAAAATGATGTTTTTTTTTTAAATTGTAATCAAACTACGTATTATATTTACGTGGTAAAGCCACGCCCAAGTAGCACACAAGGCTGCTTATCAGCCGAATAACGGATTCCCATCACGCTTAAAGCTGAATAAAAAATCTGCACAAGCGCTGTATAGGGCCTTATACAGCCCTTATTACTCTTAAATGGGCACAAATTATTTAGCCTTAAGTTCACATCGCTGCTTAGGAACTGTGTAGCAGCAATTTAACAGTGTTATAAAGGGTAACGACAGTACTATGCGCTGAATATCGTCTGATTATGAGATCACAAGTTACTCTTTATTCAGTAAATATGTCATATGTACGCTCTTAATACATGTTTTAAACCGGGAAAGGCTGCTTGCTGCCCTGTATTTAAAAGTGAACATATTTGAAGTAGCAAACATATAGAAGCAAATATAACCCTTAGCTGCCAATTGAACACTTGTTTCGTGGAGTGAATTATACGTGGATAATATTCATATTCCCTGGTAAGTACATTGTTTTACATATTAATATAAGAAAAATGATTGGGAATGTAATTTTACTGACATTATACATATATATTATCTAAGAAAATTTTAGTGCGCCACGAAAATATTCTGTTTTTAATTAGTTTTGTGATATAAATAAGCCGTGATTAAAAGGGAAATAAAAAATTTTTAGTGCTTTGAAAAGAATTATAACATAAAAAGTTATTATTATGATATCGGGAAGTAAAATGTAATGCAATACATTCCTAATTCATACACAATGCATTATAAAAGTTGAAAAATGAATCAGTATATTTATAGGTTGTACTATAAAATGGTGGATTTATGTTAAACAGCGACGTGAATAGTTAAAACTCTTATATTCTGCAAAAGGCAGTCTAATAGTTCACTATTGTACTGTTAATCAGCAAAAAATTTAATAAGATTACATATTTGAATTGTATGCAGCTATAAGTTGTTTTCTGTACTTTTAATGGTTCACAAGCTCCACCGTTAGCCATAATGTGTGCAATTAAACAGTTGTTATACATAGTCTTTAGGGATCCGTAGTATTATATCTAAAACCACCGCATGGATAACTAGTTCAAAATTGTCAAAGCGATATTATTTAGCACACCATTTCACGCGCGCGCGAACACTCCAAATCGGGTAGAAAGATATAAATATATATATTATTTTTTATTGTAAAATAGATTGTACAGCGACAAAACATAAACGCAATATTTCATCTTCAACATATTATAATTTCCTTGTTTTTACATTCTCTAAGTAGGCCATTACTTAAACGTGACGTCACGCTTAATTTTCGTTTAATAAAACAATCTGTACTTGCGTTTGATTGTAATTGAATTTAGGACGCTCATTTTTGACTTTTTATTGTATTTATGAAATTGGCCCTTAGAGACATTTGATTCTCATAATGTATCTGCTGCGCAGTTCGCGCGGCTTTCATTTATAAAACTGTGTTGTCAGTTGTCACCTAGCCTGTTGTGCCTAAATGCGGCCATCTTTATCTATCGTTAGCGCGCTAGATGCGTCTGTTTTATAATGCTCAGTCGTGTCATAAATTTCGGTTTATACAAAGGTACTCTGTAAGTGTGAGTCGGCTCTCGGTAGTCGGTACGCACGGTCGCCAGTTGCTCGTCGTCGTTGCATGCCAATGGTCGGAAGGAACGTTTCGTACTCTTTTAATGTACCTATACCTAGTTTTGTGTTTATAACTCAATTCGCAATAACGTTTCCGATTGCGGATTGACATAAACAAGCAGGTACCTACAAACTGTAAAACGCTTATGCAAATAATACTACCTACTTTGTACAAGTTATGTGTATTTATTACTTATAACTAAGTGATTGTTTCATTTCTTTATTACAGAATAATGCCTTTTAAGATCGTTAGTACTTCAGAACCAGACGGTGATCGATTGTGCATAGTACCGTCACTTTGGGAGTATAATGGAATATTAAGTTGGCCTCCAAATAATAAAAACATTTTGAAGCTGATCAAGGAAGAACGTTCGAAGCCGAGTCCTGATTGGAAGAAAATGAATTGTGATCTAAAAAGGCAAAATTTGTTTTCGTACGCACAGGCAGAAATTGAATTAGAAAGTATGGAGCGATATAGCGACACCGATGTCAATGAGCCGCAATGTCAAGAAACCGCTGATCCCACTCCACATAATATTCAAAGTCAAATAGTGGATCCAATAGATGCAATGGATTTCAACGCTTATGCAGATACTTTGGTAAGTCACTTAATTATCTCTAACTAAATAATAATTATCGTGTCTGTGAAATTATCAATGTTCGGAAATATGCAGATTGGTTAAAATCGTCGACCACGCACAGCGTGCTAAGTATGTGCATATAATACATATATAAATATACCTCCACAGAAAATTATAATATTAAAAGCCGCTACATCACGCCACAGCCAAATAGTATTCTACTACGTAATAAACTGCAACTACTGTCCAATCTTCAAGTTTCTATGTAATATATATATATATATATATATATATATATATATATATAGCAGTTTAAGCTGTGGGGTTTTTTGTTACCAACAATGACGACTTCAAAACCGTCTACATTACCAATGTAGAGTAGTTTAAAAAAAAACTAATAATGCCAATCTTTTTTATTTACTTGTGTTCGTATTCGTGCTAAGTTTCAAGTTTATAAATCCAAGAAATAAGATTTTACATTCAAAAGGTTTTCACACCTTTTCGCCCCTTTTTTGGGGTGGTAAAATCATTTTGCATTTACTCTTTCAAAGAACTTGCCCACTTCGTCGAGCTTTTTTTAACCTACAAGAGCCACGTGCCGTCTGCTAACAGTAGTGTGAGGATATATTTCATTAATGTTTTTTTTTTCAGACGAACACCAACTCCATACCCGGAAACATAACAAATACATCCATCAATCATACGCCTAATACTGGAGAAGTAATTTTACAAGTTTTTGAAGAGCAGAATATGCTTTCGCACAAAATCGATACAATGGTTAATTTGATTCATAATCAAAATAAAATTATTGAAAATATGGTGAACAAAATCTGCATTATGTCTGTTCAATTAGAAGACATATCAGAAAAACTGAACCAGCCAAGAAACGAACAACCTGTACAAGTGACTTTATTGAAAGATGTCCGTCAAGATGAAACCGAGAGCTTTTGCTTTAATATAATTGAAGACCAACGTCAGTTGGATGCCTTAGAAGTCAAATTAGCAGATAAATCCGAATACAAGAAACTTAAGAAACTTTTGTCATTTTTATGCTCACCTTCCACTGGAGATGGTAAAACATTTGGTTATCGATTACTTGACACATTGCTTTCTCGGGAATTTATCTGTTTGTGTTCGTGGTCTGGTGGAAGCCGAGGAGAAAAATCTAAAATTGCTTTAAAAAACTACAAATTATTAAGAAAGTTTTTTTTGACATGGTTCATTCGTGGGATGCTGCATTTACATTAGAAGCTTCGGAAACTTTTTTAAAGACTGTTTTAAAAAATTCAGGAAAGAGAAAATTGATGAGAGATCTAGGAGCGTCGGTGTCGAAACGTCAAAAAAATAAAAACCCTGCAAAAAAAAAAATTATGACTCTACTACAAAACAAGCCGAAAATAATACACAACGAGAACAAAACACATTAGAGACGGAGGACAAACAAGAAGTTAGAGATGGAGTCATAGAGAATATTATAAGTAATAACAGTTCACCAGAAAATGATCAGAACGATGTGCGCTCATTGTGCTAATTTTGGTAGTTTTGTAGACGAATAAATCAAGAAGATTGACAATCTGTTGCAGATTCGTTCTATATTATTATATTTTTGCGGGTGACTATTATTATGACAAAAGGCTAATATGATTCTAGCTAGACTATGTTAAGTAAGTGAAGTAGGTTTCTGTTTTCGTCGTTTTGTTATATCTTTATTAACGGTATCTAATGTTGTTTTATGTTCAGATTTCAAATACTTTATTAATAAGTGATTTACTATGATGCAGGTTTTATTAGTTGCATGAAAGTGTAGGTAAAATATGATACAAAAGAATTTTATTTATTTTGTAAATTTTGCTGTTGTTACATATTATGATTAAGTAAGCTCAAATTATGTTATTGCGAGTGACTATATTATAATTAAAAGCTATTGTGATTCTAGACTCTTATGATTATGTACGTTTCAGTTTTCGTCGTTTTGTTATATCTTTATTAACGGTACCTAATGTTGTTTTATGTTCAGATTTCAAATACTTTATTAATAAGTGATTTACTATGATGCAGGTTTTATTAGTTGCATGAAAGTGTAGGTAAAAATATGATGCCATAAGGATATCAATGTTTTTGTTGTTGCTGTTACCTTTTAATTTTCTGTGACAGATGATACCTACATTGATAGAGTACCAATTGATGTGAGTTAAATGAATCAATAAATATGTATAAGTTCAATGATTTATTTTGTTTTATTTACAAAGTATGTAATAATGGAATAAAATAATGGCATTCTTTATGTTTAATACGTACTAATTTGCATTTTATTTCCCGAAGATCTAAAATGACGGCAGCGTTAGCACATTCATCCGAACTTGTAGCTTTGTATATGCCAAAGCGTGATGACTTCACCGGGTACGTGAAGATGTCATTTTTATTTTGTATTTTAGTACCATGTACCAAAACATCCGATTCATCGATTATAAACTTAATTTCAATAATATCATTATTGGTGCTTAAAATATACCTGTCACATGTTTTTGAAGATAGCTTATATTCTTTTATATATAGAATTTTCCGACCGTTTTTACTTGTCTTTACAAATGGATACTTAGAGTTGTTTTGTGCAATATTCTTATTCACATCAATCAAATTCAGTTCGGCTAATCTTTTGGCCACCTGTGATAGTGGGTTTCGGCCAACTCTTAACATTTTTTTGATCATGTACAACTGGTTTTCGAAGGGATATGCATTGAAACTATGCAGTGGCCCATACATCGTTACTTCAGCAGTCACATGAATCAAATTATGCACGTTGCTTGTGACGTAATCGGCTCCATAAAAGTCTTTATAATGTCTTACAAAATGTTTCAAAAGCTTGTCTGCAAGTGGCAACATATTCTGGTAAGCTTCGCTTGAACAAATTACAATACCACAATAGAGCGTTAAGAAATGTGAATATGCATTTGATTTTAGCACTTCAGGCAAAATAATGACACTCAAATAATAAAAGAATGATCGGAATTCGGATGCCTTCCAGTAAGCCAGAGTATCCAGGGCTCGTACCGCTCTATGAATTTCTGATGGTAACTTACATCTTCTTCTTAAAAAAATTGATACCGTTTCAATGTCACTGGCACGCCATTTTGTGATATATTTACCAAAATTTCCGTCACGCCAACCGACTAATAAACGTTTCATTATACCAAAGTCCAGTAGGTGTAGTGAATCGCCAACAGGGAAATCTTTTACCATGTCTATAGGTAGACCAAGTAATGGGGAATCAATCTTGTGATGGGGTCCATAAAGCTTGTTCCGAAATCCTCAAAAAATTTGTTCTCTCTGCACAGTCAATATCAGAGAAAGTAACTGTGTGGGAATTGTGTGAACACTCTCCAATGGTAACACACTTCAAACAACCGTGTTTACCATTAAAGTTGCAAACACCTGAAAAATACAATATAAATAAATTAAAATCAACATCTTCCTTCATTCGGGTATTTAAATTGGCATTACAATAATTTAAACATGATTACCTTTTATGTAAGCTCTAGCTGGCGAGTCGCATATAAAGCATCGAATTCTTACTGTAATAGTCTTTTCGAAATTATGAATACCTTCATCCAAAATTTTTTTCATGTCTTTAATAAAATCTTCCAAGTAACTGTCCAAGTTTTTTGGTTTACCAACTCCAAAGTAAATACCAATAATAAATGGCTTTATGTCAGTATTCCCGTAGATGTTGCACAAAATTGGCCAAAATTCATGTTTAGAACTTTTAAATATTGGCAATCCATCAAAATTAATATTTAATGAAATTTCGTCTGGAGCTTCATGCCAACTATTCAATATTTTAATCAAAGAATTGGCTATTCCGTTGTGCCAGTATTCGCCACCTTCGATTTCTTTTATGTTGACATTTCGAGGAGTTGCTAAAATTGTTCTTGGATCAGTTGGTAATATTTGCGGAATCAAGTCGTTGATAATTGCCGCCAGATCTTTTAAAGCAACATGATGAATACTCTTTTCTACAGCCCATGTTCTAATTTTATCCCTAAACAGTAAGTGCTTTACATCATCGCTGTAGTTTCCGTCGTCATCATCTTCAGAACTCGATATTTTTTCTGAGTTATAATTTCCGGAGTTTAAAATTGAGCAATTAATTTTATCACCGAGGTAACTGGAAGAAGAACTTGGACACACACACAAATTTGTCGAATGTGCAACACTATTGCAGTTAATATTTTGTACGGAACCATCCTGTTTCAAACTTTTTGTCACGCTTTGCGTTACTTCCCGACTTGAAGGTTTTATTTCTTCTGTCTTCATAATTCTTTGGTACTCTTTCAATAATTTTCTTCTAATTCCCCCTGTTCTAACTTTCATTTTCCACGAAGTACTCGAATTCATATTTATAAAGCAATAAAATATATACGTCGGTAATATGGCCATCAACTAGTTACACTGACTGATTACAATACCACATATGATACTTTTATTCAGATAAAGTGTGATTAAAGGTACTTATGTGAACCACTATAAATTAGAAGCCGTTAATTCGATACGCGGGTGAGTCTATAAGCAGCTGCGAGGCATCTAGTGAATGTTTAAACAGCCGCTATGCAGACACTATCAATAGCAGTATAAAGGCTGATTAACGGTAGAAATATTCAGCATTAAGCTGTAATGTGGGCCACAAATCATTCATTATACATCTATTAACTTCATATAAATTCACACGTGCCCCTTTAATAACTCAGTGTAATAAGAGTTCACAAATTCCTTCTTAAACAGTATTTGGCGTAATTTCATGCACTAAACAGCCCTTACTACGGTTAAGGCATTAAAAAATGTTAAAAGCTGAATAAAGTCGTTGAAAATATACCATTATAGAACTCTTAGCGTATTAATGGTAGTTTTGTTGGTCTTAATCAACCTTAATGCAACTCTTAATCAGCCTAAGCTGTTTAAATATCACTGCCAGCTATTATGCAACTGCAGGATCACCAGTGTACTCTTAAAAGAGTCTTAATATGCGTAGAGTTTCAAATTGGTCTAAAAGTGAGTAGTTATACAGCTATCTGTGCTACTTGGGCGCTGCGGTTATATAACTGCAGTTTGAATAAGTCGGCCCGACCGGGGTAGGTCCATGCTCTCACAAAATGGCAGCGTGAAACAGTAGAGTAATCTGATGGGTTTCGTATGGTGAGTGCACAGAACCGGAGATAGTTTTTAATGGTAACGAAGCATTATATTTTAGTCGTCAGGGGTGACAACGCATCTGCATTTTAATTCTCAACCGATGATAGCTGTAAATATGGAAGTATATCATTGAGTTATATGTACTACGTACTATAAGGATTATAGGGAAGCTATTCCAAACAAAAATTGTGCGCTACTCTATGTCTTCGCGCATGCGCGGGAGTAATAGAGTCGCGTATGCGCAAAGACTTTAAGCTATAACATAAAAATGAATCGCTGAATGTGTTGCTAAGCGCCAATCTCGAGAGCAGCTGAACCGTTTTCGCTAATTGTTTTTTTATAATATTCCTTGAAGTACGAAGGTGGTTCTTACGGAGAGAAAAAATTAAAAAATTGCCTGAAAAAGTCTAAAAACAACAATTTTCTATATTATCATATGAAAGATTCGTAATAATATTTTAAAAGTAAACTTGAACTTTAATACCATACCATAAAGTTTAAGTGTTAGTGGAGGGGTTCCGTGAAGGCAAAACAATTGAGTGACGTTAGTATCGTATAAATATTAATGCCAATATTTATATGATGGTAACATAACTCAAAAACAAAATTAGGGTTACGCGGAAAAAAAATTGATATCCATGAAATCGTAGTAAATTCCACGCGGGCGAAGTCGCGGGGCACAGCTAGTTTAATATAAAGTAAGTTATTAATATAAAATACTCTTATTTTAATCTAAACGAACATACTTCTAAATAAAATGTAATAATAATATTCTTATGGAATTCACAAATCTTCAATTTACGCAATATTTAGTTTAGTGTACGGATTGCACTACAGTTCAGTATCTACAGTACAGTGCAGTTCAGTCAATGTTTGCAATGCGAAATCTAGCGCATAGTACATATATATCGATGAAGTATAGCAATAATTACTTTTATAATAATAAGCCGTTTACTGATAATCCGTATCAATAAACGTTCCTCAACGACTACTCAAGTGCGTAATCATTTGATACGAGTACGCTCTTATTACGATATCAGGCATCCTAAGATCGTTGCTAATTATAATTATCTACCACGTATATTAATTTTATACGTGATAGAGCCATGCTGCAGCTATATTAGTAGTATAGTTGTAGCACGAACGGGTCGGCTCAACCAGGGAAGGACCACGCTTTCACAGAATTCCAGCGTAAAATAGCAGCTTAACACTGCTTTGTTTCGTATGGTGAGTGTAGAGAACCGAAGACACTTTTTACTGGAAAAGAGGCATTCCATCTTAGTCCTCACGGGTGACAACGCATCTGCATTTTGATTCGCAAACGAGGATAAATGTCTATGGGCCACAGCAATCACTTACCATCAGGTGGACTGTGTGCTCGCTTGTCACCCTATCCTATAAATTAATAAACATAAAAACCATAGGTGCCTCAGTTACCAAGATCAGCTCCTCAAGACGCTGTACTTAGGATAGTGTTCTGTGACTTGAGGGCTTGATTTCGTGAACGATCTACGTAACATTGATCGAAGTTTAGATTATCATTCATCACATTTCACGTTATAAAGTATTTTTCTACCTAAGAAAGACTTTCATCGTTTAAACTGTTGTGTACGTATTTGTAAATACGACTTATATGTTTAATACTCAACTCAATATGTACAAATAACGTAACATCAGTGTCAAAAAAGAAACGACGAAAACGCAGAGATTTTAAGCGCTGCTTATTTACGTACAACATCAATAATCTTTTGTTATAATTTGATTCTCACTAAGATTGAGGCAAAATGCTTTCTCGATATTATAAAAAAATATAAAGCTATGGTGGAAAATAAGGAGGATACCAATGGCGTGTCACAAAAGGATGGTAACTGAAAAAGATTCGAGGCATTCCATATATAAATTTTTAGTAAACGATTTCGCGAGGTCCGTTAAATATCTTAATAGTACACAATTACATCGTAATAATTAATTCCACTCATAATATATTCAAACTTCATGATTCGCGCTACTACTGCACTCAGATTTTAGCATCTCAAGTACACGCACGTATTATGTACTTGAGAGTCGAGTTTCGTTTATTAAATAGTGATGTTGAGACTATTGAGACTTGAGGTATATGTTTATTATTAAAATCATAACCTCAAGATTGTTCTCAAGTGCACGTACATGAGCTGAGGAACGTTTATTAATATGGGCCTAAGATAATCTACTACATTATTTCGTACTGGAGGACTAGGTAGTATGCAGCAACAATGCTAAATGCCCTTAAGACCTCAAAAAGATAATACCGCCATATATCCTTTATCGTAGCAGAGCCATGTTGCAGCTATATAAGAAGTATAGTAGTAGCACGAAAGGGTCGACTCCACATGCAGCCTCGATTAATCCTCGATTACGAATCAAAATATGGGCTAAGATGAAATGCCTCATTTCCAGTAAAAGGGGTCTCCGGTTTTCTACACTCTCCATACGAATCACAGCAGCATTAAGCTCCTATTTAACGTTGGTATTCTGTGAGAGCGTGGTCTTTCCACTGCCGAAATTGGGGAATACAACTTTAGTAAATTTAGAATCACTTTTTCTCAGAATTGGTTAATCTTAGGAAAAAAGTGTAGTTTTATTATGTAGTTATAAAAAGTGTAAGGACAACTTTTGTAGATAATTGTATGATCTATAATTTTTGTCTGAACTATTTATCATAAAGCTAACCGTTTCGCTAAAAAATACAAAAAAAATAAATATTTTTCCGAACTTTGATCTTGCATACATTTTTTTGCATATATGGGATCGATGGGGACTTTTCACAATTTCATTATAATGGTATCCCTAACGTTCATGTAAATTATCAGCTACTTGGGAGTTTCTGCAAGGGAACCACTAATTTCGGGCTAACTTGACCGAACTATTACGAGTTTGTAAAGATTTCTTGTTGTCCGATTATTTTTATGCATTTTGTACAAATAAACGGAGCTTGTGAACAAGCTTAGCGTTATTCCACTGCGAGTTCATCTAGAAAGTCACAGTTCCTAAAAATTGGTTTTACTTATAACAATAAAAAAAAAACAAAAATAGATGTATTGTACTTTCTTAAAATTAAAAAAAAAAAACTGGAAACAAATTAAAAGATTTGTACAATGTGTGACTGTACCAATATTGAAATGTATGTAGCACTTTAGGCACATGCATAAAGAAACCGTACCGTATTTAGGTAAGGTTTTCCATAAGTTCTGATTGATAAATTTAGACTATTTTGTAAAAATAACAGTCACTAAATCTTGACACATATTTCACAGCGCAAGACATAAGCGTTCTGGAGATATTCTATGATATGTAATCTTCAAGGTAGAAATCCCTAATACATGAACACATAATAACTAATAGTTCTACGTAAAATTAATAATTCCGGTTCTGTCGGAGCAATATGTTTCAATTTTGGTAAATGAAAGTCACCAATTAGTCACTAAATCCTAAAATAGGAATCACATCGTAGACGCAGACAATAATGGTGTTTTGGAGGCGAGACTGCTAGCTAGGATTCAAGCTAGAATTCTCTCAAGAAAGGGTTATATTTTTAAGTCACTTATTTCTACCAATTCGTCACTAAATTTTGGCATAATAAAATGTAAGTTATCGTTATACATGGAAGTGTTTTCCAAATTTGTCTCTGATATATACAGTTTTTAAAATATTGAGTTCATAAGCCTCGACCAAGCTTTCAGCATGTTTATAAAAGGTTCTTAAAAACCTGTTACTCGCAGTGTTCCAATCTAGTTCGCTAAGTAGTAACTGCGCGAATAAGGTTAGCTCGTTTTTAAACATTTTTAAGTATTCAAAATATCTTTTCAAATCGATATAAACCGTAGATGATGAATAGCAGTGTATTAGTTAGCTTTAGGATCTGGATGTAATGAAACTATTCCTGTGTTTGTAACACTACATTAAAGCCTACTTTTAATTGTATCCCCACGCATTTTTTTATATCCGATACCGATTTTTATTATAGAATGTCTGATATAATGTATGGAATAAGCATGGGCGAAAGCCCATATGTGTTAACATGATATCTGTCACTAGACAAATCACGGGCTCTGATAAAAAAACATGTTAAGTTATAGGGCATGACTTTCCTCATGTCATTGACAGGTTGAATATTTTATTCACCTTAAATTTTTTCTAACACGAATAATTTCTATGATTTTGTGATTATTAAAAGAACAACGAGCATAATATGTAGTTTTAGTGGTTATAATTGTCTAAATATTATTTGGTGATTTTAAAACACGCGATGAAATCATTACTATCTTATTTTAAATATTAATTGCAATCGCTGATATCAACATTTACTACCGACGAGCATCATCATTATCATCATTACAGATCTTTACAAGTCCACCTCTGAACATACACCTCCCTCAAGAAATGACACAAAGATCCTGAGTCATTTGCGTCCATCGACGTCCTGCATGCCTCGTGAACCACTCGTGAACATTTCTTCCCCATCTGTTGTCGGTTCTTCGAGTCATATGGCCGGCGCTTTAATTGGAAGAACCGACCTTTTTATAGAATTAAGGTGACAAACGAGCACACAGTTCATCTGATGGTAAGTGGCTGTGGCCCATATACATCCACATTTATACTCGATTAAGATTCAAAATGCAGATGCGTTGATACCCCAGAGGACTAGGATGGAATACCTTGTTTCCAGTAAAAAGGGTCTCCGGTTCTCTGCACTCACCATATGAAACACAGCAGCCTTCAGCTGCTATTTTACACTGGTATCCTTTGAGGGTGTGGTTCTACCCCGATCAAGCCGACCCATTCGTGCTACAATCAAAATATAACTGCAGCGTGGCTCTATCACGTCACTTACTACCACTTTAGCTTACTAATCCGTTGAGCTATGTCGGTTACTCTAGTTCTACTGCGGATAACCTCATTTCTAAATTTATCACGCAGAGAAACCCCGAGCATAGCCTTCTCCTTAGCTCGGTGAGCGACCTTAAGCTTCTTCGTACAGCAGTGAAGGACGACGTCTCAGATCCATAAGTCACCACTGGCAATAAGCACTGATTGTACGATTTTATTTTTAAGTTTTGTGGTACACGCCTAATGAGAAGATGTGTCGTAATCTTCCGAACGCTGCCCAACCGATTTGAATCCATCGATTGACCTCTCAGTCGAAGTTGGACTTACCTAGTCGGAATATATATCCTAGGTAAACATACTCACTGTTGGTCAGCCAAACAAGATAGATAAATAATATATAAATATTGGTAAATCCAATAGGGCATGCCTTAAGCGCATTAAAAAAATTACGTATAACATATTTTTATTATATGATGATACGGAATTTTTTAAAGTAGTTTAAATATAATTCCACAGCACTATCGGCATCAACACCCTTGAAAACCATGAAAAAGACAACCATGACGAAAAAATTGGTACCTACTTCAGCCGCCATCTTGGATTTACATTTTGACAGCACTATCGGCTTCAATTCAACACCCTCGAAAACCATGAAAATGACACCCATGATGAAAAAAATGATACCTATTGCAGCCGCCACCTGGAATTTACATTTGGACAGCACTATCGGCTTCAACATCCGCGAAAACCATGAGAATGACACCAATAATGTGAAAATTGATACCTATTGCAGCCGTCACCTTGGATTTACATTTTGACAGCACTATCGGCTTCAACACCCTCGAAACCCATGAAAATGACACCCATGATGAAAAAATTGATACCTATTGCAACCGCCATCTTGGATTTATATTTCGACAGCACTATTGGCTTCAACACCCTCGAAAACCATGAAAATGACACCCAAGATGAAAAAAATGATACCTATTGCAGCCACCACCTTGGATTTACATTTCGACAGCACTATCGGCTTCAACACCCGCGAAAACCATGAGAATGACACCCATGATGAAAAAAAACCGGCCAAGTGCGAGTCGGACTCGCGCATCGAGGGTTCCGAACAAATCCGTAGGTATATAAGTTTAAAATTATTAAAAATATTTTTACTATATGATGTAACTAAAAATTTAAGCTCTTTGCAATCTTTTTCCTTTATCTGTGCTATAAAACGTTGCTTCGTACCAAATTTCAAGTTTCTGAGCTCACGGGAAGTACCCTGTCGGTTTTGATTCCCTAGCGAATGTCGAAAATTTGCGGCATAAACAGCTGTATCTTTTGATTGCGTTGGCTTAGAAGTTTGATTTTTTCACAGCTCTAAGGGACAGTAGACTTGAGTATTTGATATGAATTTCAGTTTGATACCTCCACGCGTTCCTGAGAAAAAGGGTCTTGACAGACAGACAGACAGACAGACAGACGGACAACAAAGTGATCCTATAAGGGTTCCGTTTTTTCCTTTTGAGGTACGCAACCCTAAAAATTGATATCTATTGCAGCCGCCATCTTGGATTTACATTTCGACAGCACTATCGGCTTCAACACCCTCGAAAACCATGAAAATGACACCCATGATGAAAAAAAATATACCTATTGCAGCCGCCACCTTGGATTTACATTTCGACAGCACTATTGGCTTCAACAGCCGCGAAAACCATGAGAATGACACCAATAAAGAAAAACTTGATACCTATTGCAGCCGCCACCTTGGATTTACATTTCGACAGCATTATCGGCTTCAGCACCCTCAAAAACCATGAAAATGACACCCATGACAAAAAAATTGATACTACTTACTTTTAGTGCGTACTACTATTATTTATTCTGTGCTTTTAAAATATTGTAATAAAAATCTCTTATTATTATAATCAAGTATTTAAGAAATTTGGTTATTCGAATATTGTGTATTTGTACAGCGATCTTTTTGAGCCTCTGAAAACAACCGAAACAATGTCCACTCACGACGGCGACTGAGGCCGAACTGAGTGAGTAAGTAAACTACTCTGTGGCTGTAGCTCCCCATTTACAGAAATAATTTACATACAAGGCTACCAAATCAACGAAAATTTCGCCATTTTGGAGTCGAAAAAAATTAATTATACCTAAACAAAACAAAATTACACTGCCATTACATTCATTTCCTTCCCACATGATAGATGAAGAGATTAAAAAATAGATTGAGTTAAACAATTGATATTTTCGAAAGTTATCGTGTTTACAAGCCTTGGGTCCATGATAAATCCACACCATAATCCACTAAAACCCCTTTTTTATTTAAAAATAGTAATTAATCGATTTAAAAAAATATTAATAAGTTAAACAATAATTTATCTTTCTAACAATGTGCTTTTTATATCATTTATATGTATAATATGATTGCTAGATACGATTTTATTCAATAAAACGTTGGAATCTTAATTTTTAGGCGATAGTAGAACATACCTTGCGCTTTCGCTTAAGGCATGCAATCGTCCACATACGTAAGACAAGTGGCAGATTGAACTCTTCGGTCTTCAATCAGCTACTTTGTCTTACTGACGATGTAAATGACTATATTTATAGATTAAAATTTTGTTATCTTTAGAATATGTTATATATTATTATAAAATTCTTACCGAGTAGGCATATTGTTAACTAATTTTCTCTATTAACTAATTAAATGTGCCTTAATTGCCACAAGCAACCAATTCTTACAACAATCCAATGATATGGTACCTATACGTAAGTCAAATGATGTGCGCTTGTAGTCTTTCTTATATTTCTGATTCCTCGAGAGCCCGCTCCACAAAAGAAGTCTTGCGGCGAAAATACGAACTAACAAGAAAATTTCATTTCTGTCAGCTACAGCTGCGTTTTGAAGTGTCTTTTATTACCTACCAGATACGACCTAAAACTGGCTGGGTGATATCTTTTCCAACAAATGCATTGAAATTTTGATACATTTTTTGTTTAACTTGTGTATGCACGTTACCTAACTTAAATTAATTAAAGATAACACTAATCAAATTTATTAAATGTTGTAATAATAAATGTTGAGATCCTCTTGTGCGCGCGGCCCTCGGGCCGGAGGCCCCTTCCGGCTGGAGCATTTTGCCCGGCCTGTCTCTATTGTTACACCACTGAATACATCTATAATATCGTCACATTTTGTCGTTATTGTATATTTTCCTTGTACGGTACAGTACAAATAAGACCCGATTAGCTATCTAATTACCCTAAACAGCAGTAATTGAAGAAGAACACATATTGCGTAATAATCACCTACTTGCACGTCAATAATAATTATTGTAGTCGCATTTGTGTGTTACAAGCGTATTTCGACTGTGGAGACTATCGACAATCTTTCTTACAATTAATACATATTATTAAATAAATAACTCTGTATTTTTATTGTAATGTGTATAGTAAACCACAACAAAGTTGTTGAACAAAGACCTTTATCATTGAAGAAAGGACTTGCTATCATTGTCACGTTTGGTTTGTACGAATGCGACATATTTTACATACTTATGTAATTTATGAAGCTGTTCATTTGTCGGGCTGGGGCTAAGCGCTTGCTATACCGTCGGTACCAATGAAATTGTTATTTTAAGTGCTGATTCTCCATGTGCTCCTCCTCCTCCTACCTCTGGGTAGGTACCACTCTCTTTCCTATATCTGACGCCAAGCAGAACTGTGTGCACTGTTATGTTCCAGTCGGAAGGATATAGAGGATTAGTATAATTACAAGTTGTGAGGCATTCCATCTCAGTCCTCTAAAGTGACGGCGCATTTTGTAGTATTCTTTGTCTGAAACTGGTTGCAGGTATCCACGGTCCATGGGCTGCCACTTGCCATCAGGTCGACTTTAAGTACGTTTGTCATCAATGAGGGCATCCAAAACTTTTTCTGCCACCAGGGCGGCGCCACTTTACTGTGGGGTAAAATATTTGACATATTTCATAGCGAGAACGATAATTTCTTAGGAAAATGTAATATTTAAGGTTTCTTTCCGTATTGTTAGTTATATTTTATATTATTTACATTAGAAATGAATAAACCAAACTATAAATATAACTTAAGTAGAAAAATTAAAAAAAAGAGTTATAAAGTGCAAAACATAGGTGCAAAAAATTTAAAATCAAACCACTGACACATTGTGTCCTCTTTTTACATCTTCGCGAAGATGTCAAAATAAGTAGATGTGTATATTTAACTCATTTTTGAATGACTTGTGGGTTTGGAACGTTTTTGTATAACTACGTCCAATTATTCTTGATTTGTATGTCACTATACGGTAGTGTAACAATAGGTTGTTGTTCATTAGGTTTAGATTGCTTTTCTACAAGTAAGAATTGTTTCATATAATTTATTAAACTAATTCATAACTTTTTTCCAATTGAATTTTTACGCTATTGTTTTATACCATAATATATAAAACCCGTGGTAGTTCGGGGAATAACCGCTTGCCTTAAAATTTCATAGTACGGAAACAAAGGAAGGGGTCAATTGACGGATTCAACTCGGCTGGGCACCGTTCGGGAATTTACGACACATGTTTTTTTTTATATAGAATTAGGGTAACAAAAGAGCACACAGTCCTGATGGTTAGTGGCTGTTGTGGCCCATAGACATCTACATCTATCCTATTTACGGATCAAAATGCAGATGGGTTTTCACCCGTGAGGACTACGATGGAAGGTCTCGGTTCCAGTAAAAAGGGGTCCCCGGTTCTCTACACTCACCATATGAAACACAGCACCGTTATGCTGCTATTTTAAGCTGGTATTCTGTGAGAGCGTGGTCCTTCTCCAAGAGCAGACCCATTCGTGCTACAACTATATCAGTAATATAGCTGCAGCATGGTTCTATCACGTAAGACAACATCTTCTCGTCAGGTATACGTTAAAACTTATAAACGAGATTGTACTACCAGTGCGTGTTGCCAGTGGTGACTTATGGATCTGAGACGTGGTCCTTTACTGCTGGCCGTATGAGGACGCTCAAGGTCGCACATCGAGCTACGGAGAGGGCTATGCGCGGGGTTTCATTGCGTGATTAACTTAGAAATGAGGATATCTGCAGTAGAACCAGAGTGACCGACATAGCCCAATGGATTAGTAAGCTGAAGTGGCAATGAGTCTGCCATGTAGCTGGAAGAACCGACAACCGACGGGGAAAAAAGATTCTCGAGTGGCTTCCTCGTACCAGTAGACGAAGTATAGGGCAACCCCTCACTAGATGGAGTGACGACTTAATAAGACATGCAGGAAGTCGATGGATGCAGGTGACTCAGTACCATGCCTCCATGACTCAGAAGGTAAATAAAATATTTTTGAGGACATAATATGAAGTACGCCAGCAAGAATTGTGGCAGCACAGAGGACTCTTCTTTGCCCTTAAAACCATCTTGCCACAAGTGGTAAAATTAAAAATGTTGTACAACCGACTTCAATATAAATAAAATGAGAACATCATCAATGTAGTCGAAGTCCATTAAATACGCACTATAAAGGATAACTCAGACACTACTGGTTAGATCTTGATCAAATTTATATGGGACCACATGAGATAAAAAATAAAATTCAAATAAAAATCATCAAAATCAGTTTACCTAGAAACAAGTTCTGAGGTAATACACGTAAAAAATAAAGTCGAATTGAGAACCTCCTCCTTTTTTAAAGTCTGTTGAAACTTAGAGTAGGCCTACTGTACCTAGCTATGGGATGATGAAGGGTGTTGTTACTTTGCTTTCCTTTCTTACAGCGTATTATACACATTTATATCATAAAAGTATGAGGAAAATGCATTTGTTAATCTTAAATAAACTGGCAATTATAAGAAACATGGCAAGAAATGTCAAACGTACACGCTACATGCTCTGAACTCTGATGGGAAAAGGGCATTACCATTTATAGAACCTGGGGATTGATGCAATTCGAAAGATAAGATAGGAAACACAACAAGTATTACAAATTTTTTTTGTTCTGTATGACACCGCTATTATATATCTATGATTACATATTTTTTTTATAGAATAGAACAGGGGCGTAGCTACCGCCATATCAGCCCCCGGGCTACAGGGGCCCCGAACGTATGTAAACAAAAATTCCAAGAACTCCTATTGGACAGAAAAGGCTATCACTATCGTCTATAGAAGCAAAGAAATTAGAAAAACTGAAATCGTCTTCAGCTATGAATGCCGCCGAATCGTCTTCAGCTATGTTCGCTGAACAAGAGGCAAGAAAAGTGTATATTTGATTTTCATTGTTTGGCTAGTTTAGTGCCTAGGAGTATTAATTGTAAGTAATAACGAATATCCCCGTGTAATAAGCCCCGTGTAGTGGCGGGTAAGAATACTCACTACCCCATAACTTCCCGTGGGTATCGTAAGAGGCGACAGAGGGAAACAGGCAGAAGATCAGCAGCATCTTCCTAATAACAGCAAAATTACAATAAAAAAACTGCGGTTCCCAACTCGCTCGCCAAGCGTGACAACTATGGCAAATAGCCCCCCATGAAGAAAGTAACAAAGAGGCGGCCCCCAGTCCCCGGCGGCACCACTATTCCTGGCTACGGTGGCGACCATGGTAACGGCGGGGCACGCGGTGCTAAGAATCTCCGGTGGAGGTTCGGTTGCCACCTACGACGATTCGACCTGGCAACTTATAACGCACGCACCCTGAGGACTGACGATAAGATCCTGGAGCTAGAAGAAGAGTTAGACAAGTTGCGCTGGAATATCCTAGGATTATCGGAGGTCCGAAGGGAGGGGGAGGACACGGTAATCCTTGAATCCGGCAACTTGTCCTATCACCGGGAGGGCGACTTTCTGTCCCAAGGAGGTGCCGGATTTATCGTCCACAAATCTCTCGTTAACAACGTTGTAAAGATTGGGAGTGTGTCGACGAGGGTTGTGTACTTTATACTCAAAATCACCAAACGGTATTTGCTGAAGGTCATACAGGTTTACGCACCAATTTCGGCACACCCCGATGAGGAGGTGGAGGAAATGTAAGAGGGTATCTCTAGAGCCATGCATTCCTCCAAAACCCACTATGCGTTGTTAATGGCAACGCAAATCTAGGTACAAGAGAAAACGGTGAGCTGAAAGTAGGGAAATTTGGAATAGGGCAACGGAACCCAAGGGGCCAGCAGCTGACCGACCTCATGAAGAAAGAGAGTATCTTTATGATGCACTCTTTCTTCCAGAAACGGCCCTACAGGAAGTGGACCTGGTCGAACCCCGACGGTTTGATGATGACCCATGAGAGACATACATACATACATACACTTGAAAAACAATACCCTCATTCTGAGGCAGTCGGGTAAAAAAATACGAAAGTTCCAAATTCAAACTTCCCTCCACATTTTTTTACGAGCTCGAACATCGTGTTTCATTGAAAAATGGATCTTCAATGAAACACGATGTTCGACGTTGGAAACATTTTCACGCAATGATATTTCAAGTATCGCCTAAAACCGGATGAATCGTTTGGTAAACTTCAAATGCTATTTAACGATAGAGCCTTCTATGGCAACTGTGTACTGCTGGTGTAATAAATTTCGGCACGATCAACTAAGTTTGGGCCTGTCAAACGAGGCTATAATGGTAAATCCGCTCCGGTTTGGATGTTTTTGATCCAAGATCCAGGGTATTCAAAAGAGCAGTAAAACAGCTTACACTTATGGCACACTCACTCCCAATATCACATAGATTTTAAATGTGTTATTTGTTAAATTTAATTTGTTGTATTATGTAGTTATGTATGTCATAAATTTTGCCAAGCGTAGAGTTGAACTCTCCTGTAGTAAATATAAAAATGACGGTGTCAACATATTATATAATAATTTGGAACACATATATACATATATATATATATATATATATATATTTTTTTTTTTTTTTTTTTTTTTGATTGTTATCAGTTTTGTTGTCCATAATATAAATAAATAAATCCTTTCTATATGGGTAATCTCTCTCTCTCTCTCTCTCTTGCTATTTGGTTTACTATAAAGAGCTAATAAGAAGATCCCAACGTAATAATATACGGTAGAGATTATAATAATAATGCTCTCCAGACCGAATTTCGGTCACAACCACCAGTCTCAACACATACTAGCCATTTGCGTAGGACAGGATTACAGTGCCAGAGTGTATGTGCAACCACTGGTGCACTCACTATTTCATTACTCATAGTCCGATGGGATGGCGATCCCACACGACCGGAGAGCGATCAGGCGCAGGACTAACGGCTTTACGTGCTTTCCTAGGCAAAAAGGTGAAATAACGCCAACTTCCTGACTCCGGACTGCTACTGATAATTTATTGACAGAAAAACTCAATAGCTGGTTTGTGACCCAACCCAGGATTCGACTTCTTGATCAGCAGCCGCGTTTACGATCACTAGATGTGAGGCAGTCAAGATACAGATATAAATAGATCAAATGTATGTCAAGTATTTGACGGCAATGTTTAGCATGTTACCGAAACCGGAGTGGACAGTATCACTCTCTCAATACTCGAAGTGAAAGTGTTATGAAGAGCCACTGTCACAAGTACGTTGCGTAAAATTTTATGTTTAAGCATTAGACTTTCATTATAATATCTCTTTCCTTTTTATATTTTTTTTTATTTAATTCTATAATAATTATTAATCAATATGACTTATAATATGGAATATATTATCCTTACTAAATATTTTAAGAAGGCAGCTGAAGTAAGTGGCGCAAATATGAGTCTTTGAGAGATGACTACATATTTGTGCCATTTGTTGTAGAGACTATTGGGTTCGCAGGGTCCACGTTTGAAGTTTCTAAAGGAACTCTATCCTCGACTGGGCGTCGCTGATGGTGATAAGAGGGCTGGTTCTACAGATTGCTGTAAAACTTTATCAACTTATTGCTTGCCCTTGCGGTAATTTTATAGGCATAGTACAATTAACTTACAGTAGGTGGCATGTATTATCATTCCTAATTAAACAATATTATAACTCTTCCAAATTTAGAACAATATTTCCGCGAACCGCGAATATAATATCTTCTGCGGCACCAACGCGCCGGGTTTATAAAATTGGAGTCGTTCATAAAAAAATTAAAACCATTCTATGATTTAAATATAACCTACTTCTATTTATTAATCTAAATATGACACTCCTTGAATAAAGTTAGTAGACGAATACAAAAAATTAGTTAATCAAATTATATATTAAAATAGTTTTATAAAGGAAAAATAATTTATTAGTCTTCCTCGTGATTCAAATCGTAAGATATTTGCTGTTAATATTTAATACACTTGATCGGTTTATTAAGTCGATTAGAGAATGTACAAAGATGGACTTTCGCTATGTTGATCACTCTTATTTTTATTGACCTAAATAAACACTGTAAGGCGTTCTCAGAAAGATTATCACCATTATTCAATTTAAAAATATAGGCCAAGTGCGTGTGCCCCACATGCATGCATGCGTCATTTTTACCCCGCGAATTATATTATCAATCAATCTATAACAAACTATCGAATTGCCCCGGCTTCAATGTTTCAGGTATACCAAAGATTATCCCGGGCAGAAGACAGACATTTTTTTAAATGGTTAATCATGTCTTATGGGATGCAAATAATTCCCTAAGCTCAATAAAAGGCAGTTAGTTATTTCGATATTACAATCATACACTTAAATTTTATTTATGTGTGTATAGAAAATAAAGATAGACCTACTATAAGCATTATTATGACAGACGGATCATCGCCTATGGATGACACAATAATAATTAATAACATCCGAATCATTGTCTCATTTGATTGATATCTGCCGGCATCAATGCAATTGTTAGTTGCAACATTGAGTACTGATTTATCACGTGCTCGTCGGTGAAAAAAATAACATCGTGAGAAAACTATCATGTCTGAGGAAAAATAATTCGAAGAAATGAACACACCCAACGTGTATTGGGGCAGCGCGACGACACTTCCTTGCCCTTAAAACATTTCAGAAATAAGAGGAAGTCTGACCAGTGGGACGTATATTATTGGCTGTAAATTTACTTTGTCTGATTACAAAATTAAACAATCCACAAAAGGCAATCTTTCACAACTAGTAGAATAATGATTGTGCAGAATTTTACCACTTTATGTTTTTAAACTATCGGCCCCATTACTGTTTAAGTCAGTTGAGAACTACAAACATTCTAAAACAATTGCTATAGACTTAAATGTATATAGAAGGCATTATATAATGCATATTACTATAGTATGTGCCAAATCGATTGAGAAAAACGGACAATGACCTTTCGGTCGTTTAACCAGGGGTTACAAACCTTCAATATATAGGCACATTTTATATGTAGTACTTTCTTTATTTATAATGATTTTTTTATAATGATTGATATAATATATATTTATTAACTATTATTAAAAAGTTATGTGAAAGATCGCTGTAGAAGAAAAATCATCTATTGTTATAAAGTACTTTATTCATTTAACAACAAAAAACATTAATTTATAACACATATAAAGATTCGAGTGATAACGACACCGAATAAGTACGTACTTATGCAAAAGATAAAACTTTATTTTTAATATTATATAAGAACTTTATTTTTATTCGGTGCAATCATCACTCGTATCTTCACTTGATGAACTATCTGTAACATTAATTATAAAGCGATCTGCAGTTTGGTCAATTCTATCATCCATGCCACGCATTTTTTGTTCAACCTTAAGGACATGCTGAACACAGTTTTTCCATTTATCTGGCGTGATTTGAGTTAAACCATCTTTAAGTAAATTTTTAACATCTTTTAACTTGAAAGTTGTATTTTTTCGTGCAACGTACCCTTTCACATCTGCCCACACAAGTTCAATGGGGTTAAGCTCACAGTGATAAGGAGGTAACCTTACCACTGTGATGCTTTTTTCTTTTGCCATCTCGTCGGTGACGTAACTTCGATAGTTATCTTTAACTGCCTTTATTTTTTCCATTAAGTGGGTCTTTGTGTCCGAGGGCACGTATGCGATCTGTTTAGATTCTAGCCATTCCTGCATATTTTGTTTCCGCCAAGACATTGTTGGGGTTTTTTCTAAACGTCTGGAGTGGTAACTAGCGTTATCCATAACTATGACATCGCCGCTTTGCAGTTTTTCTATTACTTTTCTAAACCAGTCCTCGAAATGGAGAGCGTCCATACTCTCATGGTAGTCACCAGTAGATGATGATTCAAATACCCAATCACATCCCTCCAAAAAGCCATTTTCATTGCCAACGTGTACAACTATTAATCGCTTTCCTTTACCCGAAGGGGCTTTCGCGCCAGTAGAGTAGCCTTCTAACCGTGATTGACGAGAAGATTCAATTGTGGTGTCTTCCTATACCTTTCCCATAGTATGACCTGCGTTAATCCATGTTTCGTCAAGGTAAAAAATGTTACGTCCCTCGTTTCTTAATATTTGTATTTCTCTCAAATATCTGGTACGCCACAGAACTATCTCTGGGCGATCTATTAGACCACTTTTTCTGTTTCTCTTTATATATTTGAATTTTAAATGGCGCAACACACGTCGCAGGGAAGTTTTGCTCAAGTTTGGCAACTGGTCATCTTGATTTATACTGAGCAAAATTTTGTCTAAAGTCGGTAATTCTCCTGCAAGAAAGAACTGATGCACTTTCGCTCTTATAGCCGATTTATCAAAATCGTCCAACTTGTCAATTACAGACTTTTTTCTTTTATTAATTATTCCCTTTTCTGGTATTTTATGGGAATCTCTATACACGCTTAATACGCGATATATAGTGCTCTTGCTGACTCCTGAGATCTCCGAAACCTTTTCTACCATATTAACGTTTGAAGGATACACGTCTTCGGGCCAGGTGTTTTTGACATATTTGTATACATTAATGATAATCTCTTGTTCCCCGACCGACAAAGTGGTAGGTTTTCTCTTTTTTACTGGTGACGTTAAAGGTGCTCCAGAAGATGGGCCTGTAAATAAATGACAAAAATATACTACCATAGTACTACATCACATAAATACATATTGTTTTAGAAAATAAATACCACATGGTCACATAAAAAGAGCGCTTTAAGAAATAGAAAGGCTACGTCGTCGCATTTGTACCTATTTGTACGTACCTGCTACGTTTATTATGGGTCGGCGACGTCTCTTTCCACTTGATGTTGAAGGACCGGGTCCTTCACCAAATTCTCCTGAACTCATGTCGATTTAGTAACGACCGTCACAGTAAAACTAATATAACAGATTCAAAAAACAAAAACTTAACGATATAACAAATTTAACAGTAAAAACTCAACTAAAACAATGCAATGAATGCTATGAATTACCCGAGACGTACACACGCAAGCGCTATCCGAACACGAATGAAAACAAAATGGCGGACCGGCCCAAAAAAGGTGACGCATCTCTGGCTGCCATTGTCACGTTTCTTTTAGAACGAACTGACGTAACGCGCGTTTTGTTTATTTTAAAGGGATGAATTTGCAAAAGCTCAATATGGTGATTATATTGCTTCAAATATTTTTTTAATATGAAACTGTTATTAAATGAATTGCTGCGTTACTTACCATAAATTGAAATATAAAATATAACACATTTTTCGCGATGTACCGTAAGATTTTACTATGTTTATAGGAACCACAGACAATATTATTTAAGAAACAAAAAAACAAAACATATGTGCTGACCTAGAAGTGGGAATAATATCAATATTTAAATATTGTTATCACATCTAAATTGAGATTTTGTAAGTTACGCCTTTTGACACTCGGCTCATATCTGAGGTCATTGTCCGTTTTTCTCAATCGATATGGCACATACTATATCACATACCATCCGAGTGCTAGTGCTTAGGCCAGTTGGGATAAAATTTAGTCCGAAAGTAAAGTTTATTTATTCTGTGGTAAAGTGTTGTCCGAGTGAATCACTCACTCAGGCAACCCCTAGAGAGAGAATAGAGTGCTAAGGTTTTAAAAAGATTCGATTATTACAAATAAAAAACGATGATGTAGGCTCCAAATAATTTCATTCGACTCGTAATTGTACATGATTAAGTTTTGTACGTGGTAAAGCCAAGCTACAGCTATATTTATAGTATAGCTGTAGCACGAACGAGAGCGTGGTCCTTCCCCGGTCGAGCTTTACCCAAGCTCGGCCGGGGAAGGACCACGCTCTCACAGAATACCAGCGTAAAATAGCAGCTTAATGCTGCTGATTTTCGTATGGTGAATTTAGAGAACCGGAGAAGAGATAAGAATTCTTACTGGAAAAGAGGCATTCGATCTTAGTCCTCACGACTGACAACGTATCTGCATTTTGATTCGCAAACGAGGATAGATGGTAGACGTATATGGAACTCAGCAACCAATTACCATAAGTTGGACTGTGTACTCGTTTGTCACCCTATTTCTATTAAAAAAAGTTCTTATTAGATTTGATTCCGTAAAGCAAGCAGTTGAGAGGATTTGCTTTAGTCGTCATTGGCGTGTAAGGTGCTAAGGTACCAACCGTCTCTACATTTAGAGGAATATATTTAATGAATGATGATTTGGACCAACTGATAGTCAAAATCCATCTATATTTAAAAACTCAAATGCCAAAAACTAGTGGCGGTTAGCCGCATTGCTAATATGGAGGAATTACAAACTACTGCCCAACGTGGTGAGAATGGACAAAACTTCGAAGCAAGATATGCCTACCAGTGCCGTCATGGAAAGGCATATATAAAGCTGTGGACTTAAAATAAAAAAACGAAGAAGTAAATACAATAATTTCTTTGTTTGAAAGAGAACAGAGTAAAGCTTGTACTATAAACAAAGTCGATTTCAACTGGCTGTTCATCATAAAATAAAAAAAGCATTGATTAAAGACAAGGATTTGAATCTACTGTCTGAGCATTGATTCAGTGGCTGGACATTTAAAAATGAGGCATGTTGTCTTCCGTAAGTACAAAGAGAGACGCATTTTTCAGTAAATCAGTAAACGCATAATTAGCATTAAAAGCCTTCACGTTAGTGATTTTAAAACCGGTTAATTGTTGAGAGCGTTTTGCGTTTCATCAAGAGTTCCTTTGTTCGAATAATAATTGCACATAATATATGGAATTATTATTACATATTACATTATAATTACACCTATTTTTCTTTTACAATAAGAACAAATACCAAGGATAAATCAGAATTGTATTTATATCAGCAAAAAAGTTACATTACAGCCAATAGATTAAACACAATGCACTTACGAGTAACACAAGAAAAACGATCGCCGCGCACGCTATTGCAGAAATGTCTGAGTTGTCCAGAAGGTTTTTGTTGATTGGAATACCAAATGTATTCCATATGTATGTTGGATATTTATTAACATTTAAAAGAAAGGTATCATACATTCATCATACATACATATTGAATAGAATTTTCCAATAGTTTGAAGTCTACCTAAGTCGAAACTAAACTTGTGTGGGGTAACTATGAAATGCAATTGTATGAAGTTGTATGAAGCATAATAATGGTAACTCTTATCCAGATACGAGGGTGGATTGAAAAGTACTCGGCCTAACACAGATCCATTCAATTCTAAAAATCAAATCTACCCACATTATTTAGTTCAGTTCAGACTAGTTCATTGTGTGAAGTTCGAAACGTGTGCGATAATTAGTTGTGATTTTATAAATTTATTAACAAAGTAATCGGACATAATTTCCGCGAATGGAGCAAATCGAGCAGCGTGCCGTCATTAAGTACCTCCATAAGAAGGGGCTATCATCAAAAGCCATCCATGATGACATGGTCAGTACATTAGGCAATTGTGCTCTGTCATATTCATCCGTCAAAAAATGGATAGCAGAATTTAAGCGTGGTAGAGAGAGTGTGAAAGATGAACCCCGCTCTGGAAGGCCTTCGACGTCAACTACTGACGAAAATATTAAAAAAGTACTTGATTTAATAATGGGAGACCGCAGATTAAAAATTAGAGAGATAGCCGAGATTATAGGCATCTCTTATGAACGAACTCAAAACATCATTGTCAACGAGTTGGGTTTCCACAAGGTGTCTGCGAGGTGGGTTCCGCGACTGCTTTCAGTTGAACAAAAAAGGACGCGATTGACTATTTCACGCGACTGTTTCGAGTTATTTGAAGCCGATGCAGATGATTTTTTGAATCGTTTTGTTACTATAGACGAAACATGGGTTCATTACTGTACACCGGAAACAAAACAACAATCAAAACAGTGGAGAAGACCTGGTTCACCACCCCCTAAAAAGGCTAAGTCGATTTTGTCGGCAAATAAGGTGATGGCTTCAGTATTCTGGGACTCGAAAGGTGTGATTATGATTGATTATCTTGAAAGGGGTCAGACTATAAACTCTGATTACTACTGCACCTTACTACGTCGTTTACGAGAGGAAATAAAAGATAAACGTCGAGGAATGCTCAGAGAAAAGTCCTGTTTCATCAAGATAACGCCCGTGTTCACACGTCAGTACAGTCAATGGCTGAAATTCACAACTGTGGCTTTGAACTGTTACCGCATCCGCCGTATTCACCTGATCTGGCACCATCAGACTTCTTTCTGTTCCCTAACCTAAAAAAGCACTTGGGAGGTCAAAGATTTTCGACAAACGACGAGGTCAAAGCAGCTGTAGACGCATATTTTGACTCTAAGGAAGAATCATTTTTTTTCAACGGTCTAAATGCTTGGAAGGGGAGGTGGCAAAAGTGTATTGAACTTGATGGTGATTATGTAGAAAAATAAAAATATAACTGATTTAGTATGTGTTTATATTCTTGGTTAGGCCGAGTACTTTTCAATCCACCCTCGTATATCAGAACACGAGTACTTATTTTAACATACCACTGTCATATGACGTGCGTCATATTCGTCTTTTTCGCGGAAAATTCACAAAAATATTAGTCGACGTAATTATGCGCACTACAGTGAAGAAGTGTGTCAAAGACACGGATTTGACTAGTACTAGAAAAAAAAAAGAATTCGATTTAGGAGGACGCTCGCCTGCGCCGCCCACTCGCCGACAAAGGGATGTCTCTTTTATTCAATAGTACTGCTTATTCGTTTTAATTTCAATGATGCGATCTATGATCCGTGACCCCGTCAAATGACCGCTGCGCGACAGTTCTCCAAGTACAGGTTGCGTTAAAATGCTATTTACTAAAATTTTAAATAAATAAAAATTAAAAATTATTTAAGTCTACTCCTGAAATTACCTTTAGATTGCCTCATAGACGGCCTCGTTTGGTTGCCACGATTGCCAGGGGGGTCGGCAACCGCAGGTTTATATTAGTTTGAGTTGTAATGCTGCCCATCTCCTGACTCAGTTTCCCTTTGTCGCCTCTTGCACCACCCAAAAAACGATATGGGTTGGTGGTTATTACATTTATTCGGAGAACCAACACGTATCGCTAGGCCTAGTTTATAGATAACATCCAGAACATACAGATGTTAAACTCAATATACAAAAAAGAAAGAAAGTTGTGTTTGCTCCAATAAATCAATTATAGAGGTTTAGAAGCAATATATTAGAAAAGATTCTATCACTTCAATATTACATTTTTACAAGTCGTTTAATGAGTGAGCGAGGGTGGGAAGGAACCCATAAAAGTAGAGTCCGGTTATATGTGCCTTAAAATGTAAGCCATGAGCTTTCATTTTAATAACCCTAGAGAGACAAAATATTTAAAAGACCAACAGCTCCAATATCTCCACAGCCAAGACTTTACATTTAGGAAACTAAATATTTATATTTATATATATGAAAAACGTCTTAGACGGAGTATTACTACTTAACAAATTGTATTAAATTTCAAATACAAAGATATTTATCATTTAACAATCAAAAGCTAAATTATAAACAGCAACTTCATCATCATCATCATCATTACAGCACTTCACAGGTCCACTGCTGAACATAAGCCCCAAGGAACGCCGCAAAGCACGGTCGCGAGCCTCTAACTACAGTAGCGAAGTACTTTCAATGCTAAATTTGACATATTATAATAGAAACATACCCTTAACATGGTAAGTATAGTTAAAGTAAGTATTTACATCGATTAAATATCGAAACATGCACATCACTAGTGTTTGCTCATTTTCATACAAAATCTGGAGGGGTAATTTCAACTGCCAAATAGTTGAAATTAGCCGACATCCCAATTTTAGTGCGGTTACTTAAACTATGTATTACCAGTACTATTAAAATACAAGCTACAAGAGTAGGGATGGGCAAGAAAAAAATACCGATATATATCGAATTGATATTGTTAAATAGTATCGATACATCGTCATCATTTGCATGATGTAAATATAACGTCCAAAATTTTATATTACTGACGGTTGGACGACGATAAAAAACGACAACCAACCACACATGAATACTTTTGTACCTCCTTTTGTTGTTACATGTTATGTCATTAATATAATATTTTAAAATATATTAAAATTGATACTAATTCGATACTCTAAAATAAACATTGATATATCGCAATTTAATATATCGACTACATATATATAACGATAAAAAATTTCGATATATCGATATTTTCCGCCCAAGCCTATACAACAGCATCAAGCTATTATATTGTAAAAGGCTAAAAATATACGACTCACCTTTATAAAACTTGGAGAACAACTCATTAAAAACCATTTTATTTATCGAAAATTTGAGCAGACTATTTGCAAGTGCATGCATAAAATCTTGTGAAAACAAAATGGCCGTGTTAGGCCTGCCTCATACATAAATCCAGTTTCTGGATTTCGTTTCGGAATTCCGATCCGAGATTCCGAATGCAGCAAGTTCATAAAAAAATCTATGACCCGTCACACACGTACGGTAATTTTCTGTTCGAAATTCTGCGGTTAAACGGAATACCGAAACGGAATTTCGTATGTATGTGCCGGCCTTAATCAACTGTATCAGGGCTATCAATGCCATCTATGACGTAATTATGAAAACGCTTCTCCGTTTTTCAGCCATAAATGGTAATTAAGTTGAAGTTGAAATTTCCCGCAGTAGTATTTATATGATTTATTGATAGTAGTTTTCAAGTAGAAAAATAATTAAGTATTTTATTTTTAAAATGTGTAAGTTCTTAGATATTAATTTTTTTATATTTTATATATAAAGTTATATTAATTTATTCAAAGTAAATTTTAAGTAGAAGTAAAACTATCTAATATATTCTTTTAATTTTATCTTTATTCTGCAGCTGTACATTTCCTACGATTTAAATGTAATTGCAGTGAAATTCTATAAATCTTTAATAATTTAAAGAACAAAAGTATCTCTACCTCTATCGTACACCAAACAGCAGCATTAGGCTGCTATATTACGTCAGTAATCAGTGGAATCCGGTCTTTAATCGGTCGAGCCACCCATTCATTAAATACACCTGCAGAGTGGTTCTACCACGTAATAATTATTTAGTTAAGTAAATAATAATCTCAAACAGAAAATTTGTCATATTCTCATATTATGCAGAACAGTTATATTTTTGCTTACTTTACATTTTTTTTATAGGATAAGGGTGACAAACGAGCACACAGTCCACCTGATGGTAAGTGGTTGCTGCGGCCCATAGACATCTACATCTATCCTCTATTACAAATCAAAATGCAGATGCGTTGTCACCCGTGAGGACTAAGATGGAATGCCTCATTTCCAGTAAAAAGGACTTCCGGCCACCTGCACTCACCAAGCGAAAACTTAAATTTAAATATTTTTTTTTCTTAATTTTTTTTTCACTACAGTCCATCAAAAGTTGAACTTGGGCTTCCCCTTTGATTTCCTTTAGGATATTTAACACAGTTACCACGGTTGGCAACCGCAGTTATTTTATTATAGGTATAATTTAGTTGTTAGGGAGATGCTGCTGACCATATCCTGTTTAAATTTCCCCCTATCATTATGACGTCCATGGGATAATATAGGGTAGTGGATTCACTTAAGATTATAAAACTTTCAACACTTTAAACATTGTACTCTATTATACATATGTAAGCATAATAACGTAGTTTGGACCATGTTAAAAGCAAGACAATTAAGTGGCACGAGATATGGAATATACACCATTATAATATTTACTACCGCATATGAAACAAATATAACTGGTAATATGTTATCATTATACTACATTTCGTTTCATTCTTAAACTCTACCTACATACACAACAATAATTCTGAAACAATAACGATGTTTTTGGGCGACTGTAGGCATGGCATCGCGTTTCTCACCAACTCGAGCGATCGCCAGGAAACTGCATACAACGGCGTATGTTTCTCGTGATGGCATGCCGTACGCCCCTCCTAACGCTTCACTCTGAGGCCGTAGGCTAAGAGTTAAAGTTAAAATTACAACCTATATATACGTTCCACCATTGGGCGCAGGCCTGCTCTCATTTCTCAGATTTTTAGGGCAATTAAATGTCAGCCGCGATGCTCCAATGCGTGTCGGCGAACTTCACATGTCTTCGAAATATTTTTTTCTTATTTCTCAGACATGCAGGTTTCCTCACGTTGTTTTTCTTCACCGCGGAGCACGTGGTAAATGTGCCTTAGCATAAGGCACATTTCTGGCACACACGGCACTTATCCTGACCTACCCGATTCCGTTGTATGGTTGTGGCCAGTTGTAGTTGATTTGTGTAAATAAGTCAATATATACTTGTAAAATATAAAAAAAAAAACTATAATAAAAAATATCGTGATATCGTGCCAAGAACGCTCGCTACGTTTTCTCGCTGAATGGCTATACTTAGCCTTTGAGCGAGAAAATAACCAGCGCTCCTATCACTAGCAGCGCAGCTCAGTCGCGGATAGAGTTCCTTTAAGAACTTCACGAGGATCCCACGAACCGATAGTCTCTATATATCTATCCCTGAGAGATGACTATATATACAAATATGTAGTCATCTCTCAGGGACTCATATTTGCGCCCCTTACCAAGTTCAGCTGCCTTTGATACCGGCCCAGCTCTAAACTAGGTACCCCTGAGATGAGAGGTCTATGCAAGCCAAAGTATCTACGCAAGTAGCATCCCACACTAGGGCTTTACATCTCCCAGTATTGATTATAAATTTATAAGCCAATTAGTAGAACTACTATCATAGTTAAAATAAAAAACAAAGCATTCGCAGAGTGATTTCCACCGGCAAACGATTTCCATTTGCCATCAGATTTACATACGTAATCGAACTGCATATCGGAAAACAAAAATTTATATTTTTTACAAAATATAATGGCTATCTATTATAAGGAATTTTAGAAATGTAGAGTTCGGGAATACGTAAAGTGTAGGGATTTAAGCGACATCAAATTATATGTTTACCTTTATATAATATACATATATGTATGAACTCTTATTACTTTACATTTTCATTTAATTTTCGATATCGATTTAATGATAGGTATGATTTTTTATATTTACATTTAACACTTTTAAATTAGGTACATCATAATTTAGGTACAATATAGGTAATAACTTACATGTATCATTTGTGGCTTAGAGAGATAATAAAAGAAAATTTAAAAGTGATTTAGATAAAATATTCAACTATCATACAAATAATTTCAGGTGATGACAATTTGATTAATTATAAATGAGTTGTTTATTACAAAAGCCTATATAGGTACGTCGTTATGAAATAACTACGTCTTTATGGAAATACATCGTTATGAAAAGATTACGCACGTTATAAATTTATAACAACTGGTTGCATATTTCATAATTAATATTAGATTCCAATTATAATGATAAAATAATTTTAGTTAGAATTTCATTAATTCGATATAACTACTACTATTATACTGATACTGCGAAACAGTTTTATATTTTCTACGATAGTAGTTAATTTTCACATTCTAACGTCATTACTAATGTTCTCGTAAGTAACTCCGTGAAACTTTATCAAACTAGGTATTACTTGCAGTTCTTGCATTCATAATATATGTTTTGACTGCTTGCAAAGCTCTACTAAACGTAGTGATTATATTCTCTTTGAGCTCTACCACTATAATTAGCAACATAAAGCTGTCTCTTTTATTTGTAAACACAAAAATGTTTTAACCTCAATATTTTTGACGAAAGAGGTTAACATAAAAAAGCTTACCCGTTAAATCCATATTTATAATTTGAAACAGCTGTTTGCTTTTTAAATAAACTAACGATCTTGTCAAAATGTCACAACATTGAATAAATAATACAAAACGGGCGACAGAACCACTCTTGCCGGCGCGCGAATACGCACTACCACACTACCAGCTACCACTACCACTACATACTACACTAATATTCTATTCTACAGTTCCACACAAACATGACTGTTCGTTTGTATCACTTTCTCGTTTCCAGTTAGCCTACTTCGTTAACAGGTAAAAAATAACAAAGACTATGTACAGACTACAGATAAAGAAATTCACGGTACAGATTATCAATATAATTTTTATACAATTAAATAGATACGTGCGTTTCATTAGTTTTTGTAATACGGTGACGTTGAGACAGGAATGTCTTATGTCTTAGCTCTTAGCAGGCTGTAATTTACAATATTCTTAAAGTGGTAGAGTTTCTACTTGAGAGATAAAAAAAATTACGTCAACATTGTATGGGTCTTACTTTGGTTATAAATGAATAATTTATTAATCTTTTGGAGGTAAAATATAGGATCTTTATCTTAGTTCTGTTTTATTAGTAATTAAATATTATGTTTATATGACAATATTGTCTAATATATTGTACTCATATATATATATATATATATATTTATTTAGTTATATATATATATATATATATATATATATATATATATATAACTGCTACAGTTATATTGAATTAATAGGAAGTTATAACAAAAAATATTTTATTTAGAATTTCATTAATCATCATGAAATATGCAACCAGCTGTTATAATTTAATAAACTACGTAAGCTTTTCATAACAATGTATTTTCATGAAGACATAGTTATTTCATAACGACGTACCTATATAGGCTTTTATAACAAACAACTCTTTTATAATTAATCAAATTGTCATTACCTGTAATTATTTGTATGATAGTTGAATATTTTATCTAAATCGTTATTAAATTATATTTTATTATCTATTTAAAAAACAAATGATACATGTAATCACTGACCTCTATATGCGTACTTGTATATATAGAGGTCAGTGCATTTAATTTATTATATTGTACTTATTTATGATGTACCTAATTTAACACTTTCACTGTCCGGTTTGCAGACACAATAGTAAGACAATAGCAATGACCTATATGTAGTGCACGGGACAGCGAAAGGGTTAAAAGTGTTAAATGTAAATATAAAAAAATCATAGCTATCATTGAAATCGACATCGAAAATTAAATAACTATAAAAGTAATACGATTATATCAGATATATTATATGAAGGTAAAGATATAATCTGATATCGCTTAAATCCTTAAACTTTACGTACACCGAACTCTACATTTCTAAAATTCCTTATAATAGATAGCCATTATATTTGTAAAAAATATAAATTTTTGTTTTCCGAGCTGCAGTTCGATTACGTATCGATTACGATTCCCATTTGCCATCACATTTACGTAATTATAAAACACACACACACACACACACATATATATATATATATATATATATATATATATATATATATATATATATATATATATATATTGTTTTTATATACATATATAATTATTCTGTTCGGGTGTATGTGGCTGTAATGATGATTCGACAATGCAATGCTCGCTGTGGCCCAGGCTCAAAAATCACACGTGCATTGTCGGGGTGGATATATGTGTAAAAGTAATTGAATATTTTAATTTCTGTACATTTGTGATTGTTCCTATATTGCTGACTACTACTAGTACTAGCTATATTTTTTAAAATTATTTACTACTATTTTGAAATCATAATTAAATGGGCCATTTTTAAAACAACTTGCCTATGGTAGTATGGTACATTTTTTTTTAAAACACAAGGCGTCAAATTACGTGTTATAACGTTCTTAACCATGACTTAATTAAGCTTTATATTTTTGTATTAAACTCACAATATTAATTATCATTTAAGATTTGTGAATGCAATCAATATCATAGTGATTTAAGATTACATTAAAAAAACACTGAAAAATTTAGAAATTCGTGATCATAGTACCTAAATACATATATAGAAATAATAATAATGTTTGTTTGCAAGAATATGGTTGTACAATGTGGTGTTCAAGCATAATTACCTCTACATATTCTACCTTAGTGGTGTGCAAATATTAATGGCCAAGTAACTATAACAATATTTATCGAACTTTTAACAACACATCAATTAAAATTTTGTTAGTTATAGTTACAGCATATATACGTCCTACTGCTGGGCACAGGCCTCCTCTCATTTCTGAGAGAGTTTTAGGACAAGGATATGTCCACCGCGGTGCTCCAATGCGTGTTGGCGAACTTCACATGTCTTCGAAATATTTCTTTTTTATTCCTCAGACATGCAGGTTTCCTCACGATGTTTTTCTTCACCGCCGAGCACGTGGTAAATGTGCCTTAGGCTGACACGGCACTTATCCTTTTTTTTACATGGCGAAATACTTACGCATAAATGAATGAATGAATGAAATATACTTTATTGTATACCAAAAAATACATATGAGAAAAAAACATAATTTATTTAAAGGTACAATTGGCGGTCTTATCGCTTGGGAGGAACCACCAACCACATTGCGGAGGATAAAATGACCTGTTAGAAAGGGTAAGGGTGTACGTAGGTTGTTAGAAAATACACACGACATATATAATATAATTCATAAATACATACATACTATAATAAATAAATACATTTTAAATACAAAAATATATACATACATATACGAGAGCAGAAAGGATTAAACAAGTGAAGTCAAAGCCTAAACGTAAGGAAAAATGAGTAGGTAGTAATTTTTTAGAGGAATGACTATTTAAGGAGGAAAGAAGTGAGGTTTTTATCAGAGCGAAGAGAGCGACAGTGAGTGTCACCAAGAAACTCAAACCGCTCTTTAAGGTAAGTAGGGGAAGTGGGATTGAATAGTATACAGTATAAAAGAGAAAGAATGTGAGTATTCCTGCGGAGACGGATCGGAAGCCACTTGAGTTTTTCGCGATATTCGGAGACATGGTCATATTTTCGAAGTCTAAATATGAACCGTATGCATAGATTCTGAATGCGCTCAAGTTTATTAAGCATCTCCTCATTTAAATTGAGATAACACGTGTCAGCATAATTGAGAATCGGTAAAAGAAGTGATTGTGCAAGCGCAATTTTGGTAGGTATGGGTAAAAAAATTACTTAATCGACGGAGAGATCCGACCGACGCAAACACCCTCCTACTTACCTCGCTTACCCGTGGAGCCCAAGATAAAAATTTATCAAAAGTAATACCTATATATTTAACGGTGTCACTATATGGCACAGGTGTCCCATCAAAAATAATACCAGGTAGGGAAGAAAAATCTATAAGATTAACCAATTTTTGACTGCCTATAATTATTTCTTTTGTTTTTGATGGATTTACTTTAAGACCGTATGACTTACACCAATCCACAATTAAGTCAAGATCTTTGTTTAATAAACCTATAGTATTGGGTAAATCCATCAATTTGGCATGCTCATATACTTGGAGATCATCTGCATACAGGTGGTAGCGAGAAGATAATTGGAGCGTGATCGAACTAATGAAGATTGAAAAGAGGAGAGGAGACAACACGCCACCTTGCGGTACACCTGCATTAATCGTACACCAGTTAGAGAACGAATCATTTACACGTGTCCGATGCCGGCGACCAAACAAGTAACTATGAAACCAGTCAATCACTTCAGGAGATATGTTAAGAGAAGCTAAGATAGCTAACAGTAGATCAAAATCCACATTGTTAAATGCGTTACTAAAGTCAACTAAGGTCAACACTGTTACGTGCTGTTTATCCATACTTAGACGAATATACTCTGTAATCTTGACTAAGGCAGTAGTCGTACTATGACCAACATAGAAACCGGATTGGAAAGAATTGAAAAGACTCCACCTAGATAAGTAGATGCTCAATTGTCGATGAACTATACGCTCAAAAACTTTTGAAAGGAAAGGAATTATGGATATGGGGTGGTAGTCAGAGAAACTGGAGGGATTTGCTTTTTTGGGTATAGGAGTAATCTGGGCTTCTTTCCAGGAAGAGGGAAAATTTCCGGACGAAATGGAATAATTAAAGATGGATTTTATAACAGGAGTCAAGATATCGACAATAGTCGTAAAAATCATTTTACGACTAATGCAGTCTGTACTAATTGCATCAGAATTGATCTCAACAATGCTTTTCTTAACATCACTATCAGTGATTTGACTAAAAATAAACGCAGAATTGTCAGATTTGGGTAAAGCTTGACGGATCCGTGGCGTAGTGGCTTAGCAATGAGTTGCAACGCTTGGGGTCGCGGGTTCGAATCCCGCACGGAACAAGTATTTGTACGGCCTACAAATAATTGTTCCGGGTCTGGATGTTTGTCCTTGTGCAATATATGTTTGTAAACTGCCTCCACGATACAGGAGAAAATCCTAGTGTGGTGTAACGTTTAAAAAAAAGCTGAAATATGAGTTTTAGTTTGTATTTTTGTGACCTCATCTATGGCGCAAGAAGAAGAGAAATACTGATTTAGCTTGTTTAAGTCAATATTTTTGGGGCGACTATTTCGACTCGCTTTTCCAACTTCAAGAGACTTAAGAAATTTCCATACTCTACCGCAATCATCTTAATCGAGTATAGATTTATGAATATAGCGTCGTTGTTTATCTCTACACAACCTGTTGCTGTGATTCCGAATTTTTTTATATTTATCTCTATTGGTATCACACTTATCAAATTTATACCTGGCTTTTGCAATATTTATCTTACGCTGCAAATTTTTGATCTCCTGAGTAAGCCAGGGAGCAGGCAAATTCTTAATCCGGACCAGCCGAATTGGAGCATGAACGTCGTTGAGTTGTATTAAAAGAGAATTAAAGCTAAATCCTTCCGTCAATGTTAGCTCCAGTAAGAACAACATTCCAGTCGATCTTCGCAGCCTCATCTCTCAGACGATCTAAATCCATACCATCAAAATTACGCAGCAGAAGGATTCTCGATTTAGGTTTAGGTGGTCGTAATTTTTATGATAAGTAAATCAAGTCGTGATATGAAAATGCGTCAGCAGGACACTGACCATGTTTATCAACATGATCAATGGAAGAAACAAGAATAAGGTCCAGAAGAGATGGGGAACAATTTGGAAAAAAGTGAGTAGCAGAAAGAGGGAGAATATGTAAGTTAGTTGTTTGAGCTATAGATTTCAATCGAAAGGAGCGCGAGTCTTTTTTTAGAAGGCACGTGTTAAAATCACCCATAATGATAGAGTGTTGATACAGTGGAATATATTTGTCTAAGAGGCTTTCAAACGTAGAAAAGTAGTCAACTGTAAGGCCAGGATTATAAAACACGCCAAGTAGTAGCTTGAAACCAGAAAAATAAAATTTCAATAATTAAATGTTCAGCTCCTGTAGTGCCCTGGTCAGTTGACATACTTATAATTGTAAATGGTAAGTGTGACCGAAGGTAGATAGCAACACCTCCACCAACCCGAGTAATCCGATCATTCCTTATTAGTTGAAAGCCTGGAAGAGCATATGATGTAGAGGACAAACAAGGCAGCCAAGATTCAGATATCAAAATAGCATGTATGTTTTTATTATCAAATGAGGAGAGCATGTCTGGATAATGTGCTGGAATACTCTGGGCATTAATATGAATAATGTTGAAATTTTTCAGTAGATCTGAGAAGTGCGAATCTAATGTTTGATTAAGAGAAGGGAGGCTGTAGAAACTATTACTACTATTCAATCCATCAGAGGATGAAGGTGAAAAAAAGGAGTCGTCTAGGCTTATATCTTGAAAAGACATATTGAATATTAAATATTAATACTAAATATAAATTACTTAAATAAATAAAATGGGATATAAATAATTATAAAAAGACAGGTCATAAAACCTACCAGCAACAGACCGTCGTCACCACTCGTATCAAAATAACAGAAAAAAGTAAAAAAAAAAATAAAAAAAAATGTTGTAACATGAGTCCACATAAGAAAAGAAAGATGACATGTTAAATGCTTTGCACAGGCAAAGACGGGTTATGTCGGACTCGCTCTGACTAAAACCCCATGGCATTCCACCTTCGCCGCATATTGGCAGGGCCACGGAAGCGCTTTTGCACATATCCGCGGCCCCACCAGCGCTGGCCGTCCCATGGCGGCCCCTCCTCGGGAGAGGAATACTCCTCCCCGTCTACTTCTCAGGTAAGGCATACCTGAACACCAAATTCACATGCGCAACGGACGCCCTCGTGTCCAATGCACGAAGGCCATGGGGCCAGGAAAAACTAGCACTCAGAAGCACCAGCCTTCCTGAGCCCAGCGGCGGATCTAGTCTATGGCTCCGCCGCCAACCAAGATTTCGCTGTGGATGGTAGGGAGAGCGGTGCTTCGCAATACCAACACTCCAGCCCCACCACCACTGCATCAATTAATGGTGCGGGCCCCGTCAGAGTCGCGGAGGATAGGGCGAGTGGCGCATCGCCTTACCAACACTTCTCATCCTCTGTGACTCCACCTGGGCTGCAGCGGTAGGGGGAGAGGACACCCCTCTCACCACAGCCCACCGACACACATCTGAAGTAGGCTCACCAAGCCCACTCGGAGTGGCCACCTCGGGCCGACCCTACGCCAAGGGGTTTCTCTTTGTTCACCGCGGGTGACCGAGCCACGGCTACTAAGCCACTTCACTTAGACACACCCTATTACACAAATCGCTTCAGGTGATGATAATTTGATTAATTATTATAAAAGACTTGTTTATTATAAAAGTACCTATACAACGTGTCCCAAAATTCAACGATAAGCCAACACCGGAGGATAGACCTGCCCCGGACTAATCGGGGAAAAAAAGGAACAAAAATATATCCCAATTATAAAGGATGTCTCGGCGCTGATTTTAAACTTTAAACACGAATTTCTCGGTAACCGGCGGGGTTAGCGGGAGGGGAGAGGTAGCGTTCGGTAGGTGATTAGTGCGGGTTTTTTAGTCGCTATGTCCCAGTGGTCTGGCGCGCACCGCGCGTACGCAGTAGAGGCGTATTTTTGCAACGAGTTTTCGCTGAGGGAAGCACAGCGCAAGTTTTGTAATCGATATGAAATCCGCCGTTTAAGTGATGCCCCGAGTATTCAGTTAATTAAGTCGTGGGTAAAAAAGTTCAGAGCGACAGGATGTTTAATGAAACATTCAATTGGCCCTCGAATTAGACCTGTTCGATCGATTGAAAACATCGACCGCGTCGCCGCTGCAGTCGCGGAGCATCCACGACGATCAGTTAGAAAACATGCTGCCTCTTTGAATGTTCATCGTTCAAGTATTCAACGAATTTTGGCCTGAGACTTAAAATTACATCCCTATAAAATCCAAATAGTTCAAAAATCAAACCAGAAGACTACAAGAAGCGAAAAATTTTCTGTCAGAAGATGTTAGAGATTTTTTCAGAGGAAAATGGGATGTCCAATGTTTATTTTAGCGATGAGTCACATTTTCACCTCGAAGGGTACGTCAATCGCCAAAATTGCCGTTACTGGTCATCCAGCAATCCAAAAAAAAAACATCAGAAGGCATTACACAGCCCCAAACTTACTGTATGGTGCGCAATATCGGCGAAGAAAATCATCGGGCCATTTTTCTTCGAGAATGATCGAGGTGCAACGGTTACAGTGACGAGCGAGCGGTATATTGACATGATTAATAACTTTTTTGTACCGCAGCTGCAAGAAGAGGATGTTGATGAGTCTGGTGTATGGTTTCAGCAAGATGGGGCCAAAGCCCACACAGCTAGGGTTTCCATGGACACACTAAAAGCGTTGTTTCCGGGAAAAATCATAAGCCGCTTTGGAGACATATTGTGGCCACCCAGATCTCCCGACTTAACCCCAGCTGACCTTTTTTATGGGGTTATCTTAAAGAAAAAGTTTTTGATACCCCTCTTACGATTTAGAGCAGTTGAAGGCTAAAATAACGACAGAAATGAGGGCCATATCAATTGACGTTCTGCAGCGTGTTTCTGCAAATTCGTTAGTCCGCTTTGAAGAGTGCATTCGTCGTGATGGAAGAGATCTTGACGGTGTAATATTCCGTACATAAAATTCGCACTAATGTACTATAATTTATTACAAATAAAATATTATAAACACCATTGTTTTTTTTTATATAAATATTCAAAGTTTAAAATCGGCGCTGAGACACCCTTTATTTTAAGTTATATAAAAAAATGAAATTCTTCAGAAATTGAGACCGTTTATGATATTTTTCACTACCATGACCACAACTTTTTAAATATTTTTTTGTTTTTTTTATAGGCAACCTGAATAATACTGCTATCTACCACAATTCTTAAAAACTCCAGAATAACTCTTGTTTTATCACGAAAATTAATTTAACTTATTTTATTCCCTAAATTTTTGAAGACTTTTACTTTTAACCAAATTTAACTTATCGTGGTGTAAAAAAAAAAGTATGAACACTAGTATGGCAAGTTTTTTTAAAAATTGACGCAACTAACTAACATTCCAAAATGGTATAATGCTCTAGGAAAACAAGTTATAAAAAATATGGGCCTATTATTTCTAAACAGGGGCTAAATTCCTTAAATTGTAATTGTCAGTAATCACTTTTACTACATGCCCAAAATGGGTTCCTGTTACAATTTCTAGGAATTCGAATGGGGCATTAATACCTTAGATGTTAGAGAGAGATAGATAGATAGAGATATTTACGTTAAAAAGAGACAACAACAGGGGAGGTAGAGAAGCTGTTATTATTCTCAGCAAGTCGGTTCAGTACGCTCTGCTCCTTTGTTTACTGCGCACTGTTCCCAATTCAACTTACGTGGCCCTCGTACATACTATCGACTTTTGGCTTGGCTTTATGGACTGGAATCGACTTGCAAACTTAACTGACCTGGCATTATTTGGACTGGAAGTGATCTGCAAACTGAACTGACCTGGCATTATCTTGGACTACGATTGTGTGTTTTGTGATTTAGAGTTCTGGCGCATTTTGGACTGTTTGGCGTTTAACATGCCGCAACCGTACACACCACAGGAATACGCTAATATGCATTTAATCTATGGAGAATGCCGATGTAATGCTAACGCTGCTAGCAGACTGTATCGAGAAAGATACCCAAATGCTCAAAAATACCCTGATTATCGAGTGTTTATTAATGTGCATCAAGCGTTTTCGGAGGGTCGTATGCCATCCAATAGGAGAAGCGCTGGAAGACCTAGATTGGATCGAAATGAAGAAGTTCTCAATGAGATAGAAAATGACTCGACTACTTCGGTACGTGCCATAGAAGGAGCTACAGGAATCCCGAAAAGTTCTGCACATCGAATATTAAAATGTCACAAGCTTCACCCATATCACTACAGGCGTGTGCAGACGTTATTACCGCGGGACTATCCGCTACGGGTCACATTTTGCCGTGTAATGCTGCAAAGGCACAGTGAAGATCCCCACTTCCTAGACAAAATTCTATGGTCGGATGAAACAAAGTGCAAGAAAACTGAGTATTTAAATCTTCACAACCTACATAGTTGGAGTAATGAAAATCCACACTTGATGAGACAAGACAAATCCCAATATCAATTCAAGGTTAACCTATGGACCGGCATATTAAATGGAAAAGTAATTGGGCCCTTTGAGTTACAAGGAAACTTAGATGGCAATAGTTATTTAAACTTTTTACAAAATGACTTGCAAGAATTGTTAAACGACGTGCCCTTAAGTGATCTTCAAAACATGTGGTTACAAAATAATGGTTGCCCAGCACATTATGCCCGTCCTGTGCGAGAATATTTAAATCAAGAGTATCCAGGGCGTTGGATCGGGCGACTTGGTCCTATCTTATGGCCACCCCGTTCACCCGATTTGAACCCCCTGGACTTCTTCTATTGGGGTTGTCTTAATAAACAGGGTCTACTCAAAACCCATTGTGACATTGGACGAGCTTCGTCGAAATATCACTCAGGCTGCTGATTACATTAATAGCAGAAGATACGAGTATGCAAGACAAATAAAACCATCATTTTTAAGGCGATGTCGTGCATGTATTAATGCTGGTGGCAAACAGTTCGAACATTTGCTATTATGTTAATAACTTAATAAATTACACGTGAAACTGTTTGTACCATTTGTTTTGAAACATTAAACATTTTTCAAGAACTAATACTTTTATTACACCCGACCGTCATTTGGCCCCTGTTAAGAAATAATAGGCCCATATTTGTTGCTTAAATAACTAAATAACTTGTTTTCCTAGAGTATTATACCATTTTGGAATGTTGGTTAGTTGCGTCAATTTTTAAAAAACTTGCCATACTAGTGTTCATACTTTTTTTTTACACCGCGATAAGTTAAATTTGGTTAAAAGTAAAAGTCTTAAAAAAATTTAGGGAATAAAATAAGTTTCATTAATTTTCGTGATAAAACAAGAGTTATTCTGGAGTTTTTAAGAATTGTGGTAGATAGCAGTACTATTCAGGTTGCCTATAAAAAAAAAGAAAAAAATATTTAAAAAATTGTGGTCATGGTAGTGAAAAATATCATAAATGGTCTCAATTTCTGAAGAATTTCATTTTTTTTATATAACTTAAAATATAATTGGGATATATTTTTTTTCCTTTTTCTCCCCGATTAGTCCGGGGCAGGTCTATCCTCCGGTGTTGGCTTATCGTTGAATTTTGGGACACGTTGTATATACGTCGTTATGAAATTACTACGTCTTTATTAAATTCCTAGCTGTCCCTCGCGACTTCGCTCGCGCGGAATTTACTACGATTTCGTGGGTTTTAATTTTATTGCGTAGAGCCCTAATTACTTTATAACAACTGGTTGCATATTTTATAATTAATATTAGATTCCCATTATAATGACAAAATAATTTTAGTTAGAATTTCATTAATTCGATATAAGTAGTACTATTTTTACTGCGAAACAGTTTTATATTTTCTATGATCGAAGATAATGTTCGCATTCTGACGTCATTACTAATGTTCTTTTATGTAACTCGGTGAAAGTTTATCAAACTATTACTGCAGCTTGCATTACTAATAATATATGTTTTGACTGCTCTGCTGCAAAGCTCTACCACTATAATTAGCAACATAAAGCTGTCCCTTTTCTTTGCAAACACAAAACTGTTTTAATTTCAATATTTTTGACGAAAGAGGTTAATATAAAAATCTTACCCGTTAAATCCATATTTATAATTTGAAACGCCTGATTGTTTTTCGAATAAACTAACGATTATGTCGAAATGTCACAACATTGAATAAATAATACAAAACGAGCGACACAGAACCACTCTTGCCGGCGCGCGAATACGCTCTACCTAGTACCTACTACCTCTACCTAGTATATATTATATACAATATACATACATTATACAGTAATCTATGCGCACTATCAGGGTCTCTCGGACTCTCGGTAGAGAGTAATGAGGGCTAATAGTTTTACAGTCACCAGATGTCGCTAGTTGTGATTGAGGTAAAGTTTTCTGTTACACAATGTCAATTAATTGAGAAATTACTTTTAAATAATATTTTTAAGCTTATAGTGATACATCAATACAGAACACAAAGCGTCAGTGACTTGAACTTTAAGTTTTTTACTTTACGAGTATACCTCTTTTTTAATTATTTTTAATCTAATTAATATAAAATAAAACAAATAATAAGAGGCGTTGTCGAAGACACATACCCACGGGTGTAATATATATGCACTCTATCCACTTCTATCTATCATCCACTTCTGATGTTAGAAATCATTCTCAAAATTATTTAAATAAAATAATGTTACTCGTATTAGAATTTACTCTGAAGGTTAATTGTTAAAAATAATAAAAGTGTGAGAGCGGATGTTCAACTTGCTCTCTGGCATAAGACAGCGTACAGCACTACACATTCAGTATAGAGCAAATACAGTTCGATCAACCGTAATATGTACCAGACACAATCACACATTTGTGTAACGTGAAGGACATGATTACATGATAACACCAAAGTATGCAAAGCAACAGCTACACCACTCCTTTCGATGTAACACAGGGCAGCCTCTCAGCAACACGATCTTCCTTGCTTATACTAGAAGAACTAGTACACGAATAGAACCACATCACTAGTCTTATTTGGGCATCTCAGTGTAGAAGTAATGTTTTAGCCCAACGGGCATAATAACGATATGAGACTCGTAGAATTACAAACTGGTCCTCTTAGTCGGCTGCGTGATACTTTATACTGCTAACATAAGTGGGAGATTACCATTCTACCTTAATATATATATATATATATATATATATATATATATATATATATATATATATATAAATATTACGGCCAACGGCTGCTCCTACAAAGGTTCAATCTTCGGGTCCCATCAGCGAAGATTTAACGAACAGACGCAGGTCGGGCCTCGATATGGCCGCGTGAAATTTCCTATCACAATAACATATATGGGAGCAAACTAGAAAGCAAAAGTACTTACCTGTATCTGGAGCCAACATCGCTCCAAGGCTTGGGCGGGCCGTGTGTGTGTGTAATGGTAGATAGCAAGTCATGTACAGTGATGTGTGAATGTGTGGGGCCTTGGTAAGCATAGGTGACCAGCAGCGGCCGAGTTCCAGGCTGCTCCAAAATGCTGCATCGCTCCGGACTGCTTCATCGCCGGACCACTTCTTTCTTCACTGTCACTGATTCAGTCTCTTAGCTTCATTGTACATTTAACTAACTTCAATTCACCTAATTCCACACTCATCGCAGAATCGAACACGTGATACCCAACACGGCAACGGACAGTAGTTCAAAGTTCATATTCAATGTCCCGGAATCACTTATCACAAATTATAAATTCGACACAGAATAACACGTCGCAGAAGATTCAAAATACGCCTCGTTGACACGCAAATTAATTTAACTAGGCAACCAAACACAAAAAGGCACTAACGCGACGACCCAATTATAACGCTATCCTATCTACGTGACGAAGAAGCATGTTCTTCATCTAGCTATCTAGCACAATTACTTTCAAGGAAGTTACTTAAACCGTAAAACCCCATAAACGCCTCTTGTACAGGAACTTAAATCCTAGAACACCAAATCCGAGGCGGTTTTCACTAAACCCAATTACGTAGCGAAGCCACGCGCTCAAATTCAGATTCTAGACCCTAATCAAACAAAAACCGGTCTCGCGCGAACTTCTGCAGCGCTAGTCGAAACACTCGGCTTAACCCGGTCGCTGCTAGCAAGCCACTCTCCTCGGCCACGAGAGTCACATGCTGGGAAGCTGCCTACCGCTGCCCTTCCCCGCGACGCGCGTGACACCTCGTGCCATCGGGCGACTCACGAAATCGAACGTGATTGGATGACGTTTAATCATGACCAAATGTAGGCGTAAACAAACCCCCGTCCCGGACATAAGGACTTATGTCCGCGAGTAAACCGACAAGCGGGACAGGATCGCGACGGCACGTTGCAAGACCGAATCTACACCAAACTAGGCCACCTTAGGCACCCCATCAGATCTTGCAACCCTAGCCACCGCCTCAAAAGATAGCCCCAATGTGGCAAACCGGAGGGTCAACCTCCGCTGGATGTCCCTGATGAGCATCGCAGCAACTTGACATGTTCTGTACTGGACAGAAGTCCGACGATCTCATTCAAACACCTATCTGTGCCCCTATGCTTCGTTCTGCAATCCGACCGGATCAGGTCTGCAAACAGCGACGCGACACGAAGCGGCCCAGTGTGGCCTCTTAAGCTTCAGTGCTGAGAGCACCCACAAATTTCACATGAACGTCGTCTGTGGAGAGCCAAACGAACGCACAGATAGTCCTTAGTATGGATTTTCAAACAAGTAGGCATAACCAAGCCATCCACCATATAATCATTTACTCAAATAATGCGGCAGCTGATTTCAATCTGATAATCTCCAAACTAGCTCGCCTTTTAAACAAGTAGTCCTATGCTCAGATTTCAAGTAATTTTCAAAAGCATCAATGTTCAACTACATAATTAATTCAAACAAATTAATCACCGATGCACATAGGTCAACTGATAAGTTAAACAAAGCAATAAACGTAAGAGACAGCCCTTTTCTCATTTCAAATAAATATCTTAGACAGTGCCAACAAATGTGAAAATCAAAAGAGGAATGACTCTTTATTCCTTTCGGCACAAATATAGTTATCCAATTTTAGCCTTCTCTTCAATAAAACACAGTGATAAAATATATCCACAAAAACATATGTACAAATATCCAAATAGCGCGTCATTCAATTTCAAATGAATTCAAATTATCCTTTCAGCAAAACAGACGCAGTAATCAAATACAAATACAAAACATATGCACAAGCATTCAAAAGGGCACATAATTCAATTTCAATTTTCCGTGCAACAAACAAACACAGTGATCAAATACATTACAAAACATATGCACAAGCATTTAAAGGACCCACAATTCAATTTCAATTTTCCGTGCAACAAAACAAACACAGTGATCAAATACATTTACAGAACAAATGCACACGTATTCAAGGAGTATATTAAATACAACCCCTTTTATCACAACCGCCATAATATGAAACATTTCGCGGAAGGCACAAACCATTTTTAATTTTAATTCAAAGCATCGTTAATTAAGTGCTCGACCAAAACCAAATCTAACAATCCCTAACAGTGCAATTCAACACTCCCATGGAGCCCTAGTCTTCCCAACAACTAAGCAGAGGCTAACTAGGGTGTGAATCCGGAACAAATAAAGCGCGTACCGTTAAACAATCGAAGCTCGGGTGGCCTCACTGAGGCCGTCGACAAGAGAACCGATTGACATTTGAGCTGTTGACGGCTCACAGATTTAGTGGAGGCGGTCGTGGTGGGAGCTAGGGCGGCAGCTACCTAGCTGGGCTGCCTACATCAAAGGGGGAACGGTAGTACCTCGAGCCGCGGCCACTCAGCTGACGAGGGCGAGAAGGGACTAGCTGACCGCTGAGTGGCAGTGAAGTCCCTCTCAACATACTGAGGGCGGGTGTGACGACCCCCCGCCCCTGGGGGAACAACTCCCCGACAGGGGGCGCGGCCGAGCGCCCCCGCCCGTGGGAGTTGAGGGCCCGGAGAGCCCGGAGAGGAAACGCCATTCGCACCCAGACACAAAACGGCATGGCGATAGCCCTAGCCGCGCGATGGCATTACTTCTAAACACAAATTACTACGCGGCTCAAATTCAAATTACAAATTAACAAATACAAAAAGAATTAACGAGCAACAAAATACCGTTCCTATCAAATCAAGTCAAATACAATTACACACATACAAATTACCATTTATTAGATTCATATTATTTCCATTTATTAGATTAAATACGAACCACAATACAATAAAGATATCCCGTTCGATCTACAAAAAATGCCTCGCTCAGACGCTCTGCTACTACTTTGTTACGGCCAACGGCTGCTCCTACAAAGGTTCAATCTTCGGGGCCCATCAGCGAAGACTCAACGAACAGACGCAGGTCGGGCCTCGATATGGCCGCGTGGAATTTCCTATCACAATAACCTATATGGGAGCAAACTAGAAAGCAAAAGTACTTACCTGTATCAGGAGCCAACTTCGCTCCAAGGTTTGGGCAGGCCGTGAGTGTGTGTAATGGTACTGGTAGATAGCGAGTCGTGTACAGTGATGTGTGAATGTGTGGGGCCTTGGCAAGCATAGGCGACCAGCAGCGGCCGAGTTCCAGGCTGTTCCAAAATTCTGCATCGCTCCGGACTGCTTCATCGCCGGACCACTTCTTTCTTCACTGTCACTGATTCAGTCTCTTAGCTTCATTGTACATTGAACTAACTTCGATTCGCCTAATTCCACACTCATCGCAGAATCGAACACGTGATATCCGACACGGCAACGGACAGTAGTTCAAAGTTCATATTCAATGTCCCGCCACTCTCCTCGCCCACGAGCGTCACACGCTGGGAAGCTGCCTACCGCTCCCCCTCCCCGCGACGCGCGTGACACATCGTGCCATCGGGCGACTCATGAAGTCTAAAGTGATTGGATGACGTTCAATCATGACTAAATTTAGGCGTAAACAATATATATATATATATATATATTCCACTTCTATCTATCATCCACTTCTGATGTTAGAAATCATTCTCAAAATTATTTAAAATGTCGGAGAATTCAACAGAAGATCCCGATTTTGATCTCGGAAATACATCAGGATAGCATTAATTGTTAAAACAATAAAAGTGTGAGAGCAGATGTTCAACTTACTCTCTTGCTTACGCAATCAATCATTATCAGTAATAAGACAACGTAACACACTATACATTCAGCATAGTGAAATTACAGTTCGACCACACCGTAACACGTCTCCGCCACAATCACACACCAGTGTAACGTGAGGTACGTAATTACATGATAACACCAAAATATGTAAACCAACAGCAACAGTACTTATCTCAATGTAACACAGGGCAGCCTCTCAGCAACACCAATCCTCCTTGCCTGCACTAGAAGATTTATAATAACCAGCAGTACCACGACACTATCTTAGCACTAGTCGAATGACCAAACTCGTTGAATGACTTAACCGGAATCTCTCCCGCACAGCACCTACAGTGAACTTTATACTGCACAAATAAGTGAGGGTTTCTCGATATACCCTCATTTCCACCTCAATCCGACGCTCAACACACACACACATATATATATATATATATATATATATATATATACATATGAGGTGGTCGGTTGACCGACTTCTACTAGTACTGTTGCACAATGACTAGTCGTATATTAGGAACTTATGATAGTAAGGTCTAAGCATTAATATAGAAGGTATCTACTCGTATGATGCACAAGCATTATGACAGCAAAGTTATGACTTGAAGTCCCATATGTATAAGATATATAATAGTATGGTCTATGAAATAATTTAAAATTAAAAATTTTGTATAACCGACTTCAATATAAAAAATTATTAAAAATAACTCAAAACTATTGCGGACCTTGTCACTTGTCATGAAACTTCCCAGACCTTGATCAAATTTATATGGCACCACATGGGATGCACCAAGTTTCAAATAAAAAAGAATCATCGAAATTGGTTCACCCAGTAAGAAAGTTATGAGGTAACATACATATAAAAAAATATACAGTCGAATTGAGTACCGGCTCCTTTTTGAAGTCGGTAGATAAAGCAAATATGTTGAAGGTCTCAAATATGTAAAAGCATTATATTGGAAGAAATGGACCTTGAAAAGGATAATTATAGTGGCGTGTAGATTGCTTCACAGCGTCCGAGACAGGAGACGAGTGCAGGTGGCCGGAAGCCCTTTTTACTGGAAATGAGGCATTCCATCTTAGTCCTCACGGGTGACAACGCATCTGCATTTTGATTTGTAATAGAGGATAGATGTAGATGTCTATGGGCCGCAGCAACCACTTACCATCAGGTGGACTGTGTGCTCGTTTGTCACCCTTATGCTATAAAAAAAAACTTTATTTATTATATGACTAAAGGATGCTCCAGGCATGCAATAATTACTAACCAGATGTCCTTTTAAATACTCAAATTTTTGCCTATGTCATCACAATATACTATAACGGTATAACAACTTTATTTTTTTAATATTTAAATTAATTTTTAAGTTAATATTCTTTGTCACGGCACTGTCATACAGTTTAGGTGAAAATAACGAGTCCTTATTGTTATCATTATTATTTACACGTATTGTCCCCGATAAACCTGGTACGGAGCGCTGATACTAACTCTGATGTTTTATTAAGGAGCGCTCTTCATATTATACTTACATGACTTTACCAGATCATTCATGGCCAATATGTGTTCTTTTATCTCATCCTGAGCCGATACATATTTATTTGATATGATTTGTAGGGAGTTTTTAAGTGATAAAATTGTTGAATTTAGCACTCTATATCAGTCTCATAACAGTTATTCATATTGTCCACCGCAATTGAACATAATTTAAGATTATTAATTAATTCTTGCTTTTCTGTACATACATTTATATAATTTTTGACATTACTTTTAGTTCTAATTAACTTTTCATTTAATTACAATCCGATTACAACAAAAGTTTAAATAACTTTTGTTTTTTTTTTGTAATCCGTGTAGCTAAAACATAATCCACGAATGGAAACCAAGATCCCGCCAAGGTCACCTCTGTTAGGATGCTAGATTATATTCGTCTGGTACATGCTTTAGATGGATGGTAACAAGCAAGTTCACATCTGTTGGGACGCTGGATTACATACGTCTGGAATATGCTTACACAGAACATGAATACCTAATTATTTTTTGAAAATAAGTTTCGTTCATAAAACGATTTAAAACGTCTTCATCTACAAACCTGCATTTAGAAGATATGTGGATTAGACGAAAATGAGACAAAACTAGCGGTCGTTTACTTCTTTGTCGAATTACGGGCATATTGTCATTATCTGGTCGCTGTTTAAACTGCAGTAATTAGCAAAGCGCCAACCAGTGTTATTTATTGGATACAGCGCATCAAGTAAGTAGTGAGAGTAATAGTAAGAGTGATCTACGTCTTATTGAACCGTTATATTTTCCATATTGTATATATTTGTTTGGCGGCGCCCCACTAGCTGCAGTGACGACCTGGCAAAATATGCAGGAAGTCAATAGATGCAGTGGGTTCAGGACCATGTTGTTTTTCATTCCTTGGGGGATTCCTATGTATGTCCATCAGATGATTTGTAAAAGGGTGTAGTGGATGGAAAGATGGTGGATGCTAATTGTTGGAACTCATTTATCATTTTATCATTAAATAATTAGAAAAAATTGACTTTAATAAGTTATGTAGAAATAAGTCTTTGCTTAATTATAAACAGCATAGTTTTGTAATAAATCGTTAAAAGCTACCTATGTGTCGTATAAATTCTTCACTTTTTCCAGTCGGTTAGCTACTCACTACGCCTATCTAACTTACATAGCATTTAGTTACTACGGAGAAACAGAAAAAAATGGATATATTTGAAGTTTGTAACCATAGCTTTTTACAAAAGAAAAAAGAACGAGCGTTAATTCAAAGGCAGTTTTATACAAGATAAGTAAAGTAAAGACGTCAAACGAACGATTACACTGTTTACGAGTACGTGATGGTAACCGGATGCTTTGACACATATATTATAGAGCCTCCATCTATCCTCGATCACAGAATAAATACGTACGTAATAATAGTACTACGTACCTCGATTAAGAAATCAAAAGGTTTAAATTATTTATTAAGCAAAAATTGTCTAGTAAGGGTTATTATACTACTAAAGAGTACATTACTGATAATAACCCCTGGGAATGTGGTCGTGAATCGCTACCATGCTGTTTCCAAATGCTTTCTTAACAATTGTTAAAAAAAATTATATTGTAAATTGTGCTTTTTTTTAAAAAACAGGGCCGCTGGTTTTCTTACTGGTTTTTCCCAGGACAGATGTTTTTTTTCGAACCAGTGGCAAGAGTAAAAAATTACTCAATAAGTATTATATTATACCGTAATCTATATTTAATAAATATTATTCCATTCTATTATAATGGTAAGTGGTGATACAACCGAAAATGGTGAAGCGCTCTGACGTAACAAAACCCTATTCACTCTTGTAATTTAAACTTATTAAATATATTATAAATAAGTATAAAACGTTTATGGAAGTTCATTATGTCCATTCATTCTTATCTTTTAAATAGCCGTCTAATGTATATTATTCTTTCTTTATATGAATAAAGTATTCTTCTATATATGCTTTGAATTTATGCAAAGGCAATTGAGTAATATTACAGGGAATCTTTTTATGAATAGTTATACATTTACCCAAAAATAAGTCGCTAGTTTCATAGAGTCTATACTACGGAACAACAAGTTTAGATTTATCGTGAGTTTAAAATTTAGCAATAAATAATAAAATGCCCATCAACACTCATTTTGTCAAAGGTATTAAAATAGTTCCGTACATAAATAATATTGTCCAAAATGAATTGTGATGAATCAGTTAAGATGTTTATTTCTTTAAAAAGGTGTCCGAGTGAGTACCTTCCCTTAATAGGTATTGTAAATAGCACGTACAGCTCCTTTCTGTGGTATAAATAGATTTATCTTCTTGACCATGCGGTCACAGGGGTACTAAGTCTTCTTGACAAGACCTCGATATGAGATCCCTATTATAAACGAGAGTCAATTGTGATACCAAGAAAAACTGTGGAATCTACTTACTTGCATTTGTTAAAAAAATATAATGCATTTCGTTTTATTGGCATTCAAAAGCAAGTTGTTGTAAACCAGTATAATATTTGAGATTCAGATCATTTACATCGTCAAATAAGTTTCTACCTGTATTAATTTTTAAAACAAAAGAGATGTATCATCACAGAAAAAATACAGTTTCGCATAATTTTTTACTGTAGAAAAGAAAGAGCATTAAAAAGAGCAATGGTACTAATATTGCTCGTTTAGGCAGGCCCATAATTAAGGGGGCTCAAGAAGACTCAGAACTATTAATAACAACTTTTTTCAATCCGTCAAACACCGGTTTTTTGCGACACCATAATGTCATTATTTGCTTAACAGTGTATCATGATTTATGCAATATTAGAGAGGTCACATAAAACACTCATACCATCCTGTTTATTCTCCCAAGCTTCAAATATATCTTTGAGAAGTGCAATGCCTGCGTCAGTATTACTTTTCTACCGACTTTAAAAGAAGACGGTATGTTGTTGGTTTCTTTTTTTATGTATGTTCCCTCCTAACTTTTTTCTGGGTGAACCAATTTCAATGATTTTTTTTTCTATCTATTAGCATCTAGTAAAATGCTGGTATTTTGAAATTACAAACAGACACTTCAATTTTATTTATTTGTATAGATGTATAGATATGACTTAATTGCGGTGCAATGGCATGAATTATTAATGATTTAATAACAGTAGTTGAGATTCTCCATAGACCCACCCTTCGTCACTCAATAGCTGGGTACAGGCCTTCTCTAATTTTCAGCTGACTTCATAAAAGAGAAGGTTGTTAATTCGACTATATTTTTTATGTGTGTTACCTCATAACTTTTTTCTAGGTGAACCGATTTCGATAATTCTTTTTTATTTGAAAGCTGGTACTTCTCATGTGGTCCCATATAAATTTAATCAATGTCTGACCAGTAGTTTTTAAATTGTCCTTAATAATTTATATTGAAGTCGGTTGTATACAATTTTACCTTATAATTTTACCACTTGTATAACATTAACACTGCCTCGTTGGTCTAGTGGTTGTAGTAGTGCGACTGCTGATCATGAGGTCCCGGGTTCGAATCCCGGGTTGGGCCAAAAAATCAGTTATTAAGTTTTTCCATCAAAAAGTTCTCAGTAGCTGCCCGGAGTCGGGAAGTTGGCGGTGTTTCACCCCCGTGCATCGGAAAGCACGTAAGCCGTTGGTCCTGCGCCTGATATCTCTCCGGTCGTGTCGGTTTACCGTCCCATCGGGCTACGAGAGTGAGGGAATAGAGAGTGCACCTGTGATTGCGCATACACTTGTGCACTATAATCCTGTCCTGCGCCGATGGCTAGTCTTCGTTGAGACTGGCCGCCGTGGCCGAAATTCGGTCTGGAGGACATTATTATTATTATTATTATACATCTATATTTTCCCTATTATAGACGCCCATTACACGCCTAGGCAAGCGTCAATCAGTTCGATCAATCATAATTGACGTTTGAATGATAGAATTATTTCGACATTACACGATCGTGCTGACTGCTGACTGATGTCAGTCAAACCCAATTTTTCGGAAAGAAAAGACCTACCTGTAAACTAAGTTCATTTTCGATTCACCATTTAACTGTAATTTAATATCTTGAAAAGAAAAAGAACGAATAGGAAAAATTGTAATATTTAATATCATTTTACCCATTTTAATTTAACGTGCACCAATGTCCGACCTCTTGGAGCGAATAATCGATTCGCGGCTTTATTTGAACGGCATTTATGGACGAAAAATAAGCTTACGTTTTATATTTATTCGTATAGGGTGGATGCCCCTATTACCAGCCTTATAGTGCCAATTTCAATTTCCTTTTGTGTACCTAATGCTAGCATAACATAGGGCTATGCCTTTTGAGTTTGTGGTAGGTACCTATTGTAGGTAAGTTTTAGGGGCACTGAAATAAATTCATAACAATTTATAATTTTAAATTATGCATGTCACAAGCATGGAATATGTATTAAGATAGACAACAACAATTATTTTATTTTAATGTTTTACTTCTTACCTTACTGTGGTTTAGTTTTAAGCAATTCCATTTTTCTTTTAACACTAAACAATTAATTAAAACAAAATTATAATAAAATTATGTATTATATAGTACATCGATTTCTTATAATTTAATCATCCATGTTTTTGAATCTTCATCATCATTTCAGCCCTTTACAAGTCCACTACAGAACATCATCCTCCATAGACTGCCGCAAAGCATGGTCCTGAACCACTTTCCTTGTTATGACTTTTTCATTTATGTTCTTAAGTTATAGTAAAATTAGTATTACTAAGTTGTAGTTAATTACATTTATATTTTGTATTTGTCTTTCCCAAAAAATAGTTAAATATCGTATGGTGTTCTTAACATATACCAAATGTCTGAAAAGCAAGTACGTATCATTTGCTAAATTTTTAAATCAAAAACGGACTTTAAAATATAGACGAATTGATCATAACCTCCTTGACTATAAAATAAGTTATGTTCTAATTAATGGTATTTATTACAGTTTATGACAGCCCTGATTACGTGTCTGAAATTAGGTTCTTCTTATTATGTACGTCAAACCAAATAACAGTCGGGCGGCTGACATTAAGCACTCCATATATTTCGTATATCTAATTACAACCCCATTAGTTTCCACTAAAATAAAATAAAAAACTTATAGATTTAAACAAAAATAGCTGCATTACTATGTCTATAGTCACATTCATACAAATTAAAAACCCTAAAGATGGGTTAATGTAAAATATGCTTAATTGTATCGGGAACATAACTTGTCAAAAAATTAGGAAAATGAGCGTATTTCGTTGTGTACTTGTTTTGATTTTTAATTTAACATTGTTAGGTTTAAAACTGTGAGGTAATATTTGAAATACACTTTCCTCTAGTTACGAAGAATTTTTTAGCCGACAATATTTGTAGTTAAGACTACTAGAAATCTTATTTACGAAGTAAAAAGTCGGAAATGCTTGAATTAGGGGCGTAGCTGGTATTAGGGGCATCCACCCTACCCGGGGTTTTTCGTCTCCCAAAACTCAGGGAGAGCCTCAAAATTTAAAATAAAATCTTTTTCTGGCTGAAGCACGTTTGGCGGGAGTGGCAACGGGCTGCGCGAGCGCTTGGAAGCCACCTCTTCAATATATTCTGCGTCCGCCTCCATTACTGTCTGAGCGTTGACTGACGCGTGATTGACGAAATGCCATTACACGTTCAATCAGAATTCGTGACTGATAGTTGATTGACGTAAAAATAAAAATATCCAGATATTTGTCAATCAATTTCATGCAACCGTCAATCACCGCATTACACGGTAGGTTATTCGTCAATCACAACCGTGATTGTCGTAAAACTGACAGCTAAACCTACCGTGTAATGGGCGTCATAGAGGTAATTTAAAACCTGACCACACGAGCCGAAGCCAAGCGTGAGCAGGTGCTAGGTGATGGTGTAAGCGGAGGTGACGGATGAAGTGATAAGGAATTTGCGTGTGAGTCGGCAGGTGTTGAGAATGACAGCTTTCTGCAGGGTGTAAAGTGTGTGTTGGGGTACTTGCAAAATATCTAAACTGCTTTGTAGGCTTTTAGGTATGACTCCGGTAGATGAGATAACTATTGGGACTATATGGATGGCTTCTGCTTTCCATTGACGCTTCAGTTCTATTGCTAAATCTTGATATTTTGTAAGTTTTTCAGCAATGATGGATTGAATGTTATGGGTGTTTGGTATGGCAATGTCAATAAGGTAAGTTGTTTTGTTATTTTTGTCACACATTGTGATATCAGGCCTATTGAAGTGGATAGTTTTATCCGTGATAATGGTCCTGTCCCAGTAAATTCTATGATTATTATTTTCTAATATAATGTCCGGTTTATATTTGTAATATGGTGTCATTTTTTGTATAAATTTGAATTTAAGCGCAAGATGTTGGTGTATTATGGAAGCTACCTGGTCATGCCGGTGTTTATAGTCGGTTTGTGCAAGGGCTCTACAGGCGGATGTAATGTGTTGTATGTTTTCGGGACTAGAGTGACAATGTCTGCAAGTATCTGTGGGAAGGTTAGGTGCGCGTATTATGTGTCTCTGGAAGTTTCGAGTATCAATGACCTGGTCCTGGATCGCTAACATGAAGGCCTCCGTCTCTGGGAAGAGTTCACCGCGCCTCAGCCATGCGATCGACGCTTTTTTGTCGACATGTGGCTGCTGCAGGTCGTGATAGTGCCTTCCGTTTAGGGACTTCTGTTGTCATGAGGCGATCTACTCTTTTACGTCAGTGATCCGTTCGTTGCGTGGTGTGAAGCGATTGTCGGCTAAGGTTACTATTTCGTGGAGAGGTGAGTGTCCTGATCGGTGGTACAAATATTGTCGAAGGCATTTGATTTGTTTGTTATGCAAGTTGAGGACATCTATTATACCTCGTCCTCCATCGGATCTTGAAAGAGTCATCCTTTGTACGCAGGATCTAGGGTGGTGCTTGCGGTGAGCCATTAGAGTGGTATTTATAATACGTTGTAGATTGATAAGGTCACCTTGAGCCCAGTTTATTACACCAAACGAATATGTCAGTATGGGGATTGCGTAACTGTTTTTTAGCTTTTGACATGTTGCGGGAGTTGAGCTGAGACCAGAATATACTATTGAGCCGATGTTTAAATGTCTTTTTGAGACCTTCTTTCGTTTCCTTTTGATGAATCTGTCGCGCTTGTTGGAAACCTAAGTATTTATATGAGGCCAAGGGTTCTAGGGGTTCAATCGTGTCTCCTGATATTAGGCTATAGCAATTACGGTTAAATTTTCCGTTTTTAACCGAGAACGTTTTGCACTTGCCGATCCCAAACTCCATATGAATATCGTTTGAGAAAGATTGGGTGATGTCTGCAAGGCGATGCAGTGACTGTGTAGTGTTACTGTATAGTTTTATGTCATCCATGTACATGAGGTGTGTAAGAGTGGTGTGTTTGTGTGGAGTGATGATAGAGTAACTATGATTGGTTTTGTTCAGCATTTGCGAGAGAGGGTTTAATGCGAGGCAGAACCATAAAGGGCTGAGCGCATCACCTTGGAATATTCCTCGACATATTGGAATTTCTGGTGTTTCTATACAAGAAGTTCCTATGGTTTTTAAAGTAGTTTTCTAGTGCTGCATTGAGTTTTTAAGAAAATGTATAATTTGTGGGTGAATTTTATAGTGTTGTAGTATATATAGGAGCCAGCTGTGCGGTACGGAGTCAAATGCTTTTCGGTAGTCTATATACATTGTGTTGATGTTTTTCCTATAAGAAATAGGTTGTTTCATTGCTACGGAGTCTATTATGAGTTGCTCTTTGCACCCCTGACTATTTTTTCGACATCCTTTTTGTTCTTCAGCAAGAATGTTGTTTTTGGCTATATGTTGATGTAAGAGTTCGGCTAAACATGCTGTAAGTAGTGTATAAATGGTTTGGAGACATGTGATAGGTCTGTATTTGGCAGGATGTTGATGATCTGCGTCTTTCAGAATCATGTAGGTGAGGCCTTGTGTAATGTATAGGGGCATTATGTCTGGTTTTTGTATAAAGTTATTGATATTATGGTTATGAAGTAGAGGGTGAATCGCTGTAAGTTTCTTATACCAGTAGTTATGTATGCGGTCGCTTCCAGGTGCTTTCCAGCTATGGGATTTTTTTAATATATGCACAAATACTTCCAAAGGTATTTATTCAAATGCCATCGGTGTGATAGTATCAGTTACTTTGAAATCTGTGTTCAGCCATTCCGCCTTTGTGTTGTGGTGAACCGGCACAGACCATATACAAGACCAGAAGCTATGTAATTCATTGGCAGGTGGTAATGGTGCATCTTGCCTATTTCTATGTGTGTCATGTTGCGTATCTGAAGTCAGGCTCCTGTAAAATTGTTTTTCGTTGTTGATAAACTGGCTATTTTGTAAATTCCTAAGTGTACAGTTAAGGTATCTTTTTAGTCTGCTAGATGCAGCATTCAGTTTTTGTTTAAGTGTGTCAAGGAATTGTTCATCGCTCAAATTGGGTTCTTCGTGCTGTGAATGTATTCGGTATTTATTTTTATTGCTTCTACTAAAAGGATGAGTCTATTGCTTCTGTTGCCTTTGATATATTCTGTTAGTCTTCCAATGTCTTTTCCGAAATCCTGTACCTTTTTTGTCAACCTTGTCTGCCAGGTGGGTTCTTTATTTCGAATTTGGGTGGGTGTGTTTGTGTCTCTGATTTTGGTTCCGTTACTTATAGCTGCAGTAAATTATGGTCTGAGTGGTCTCCAACTCCTGCTCGCTCGATATGTAATTTGGTAATATTTCAGTGTTTATAAAATCTACAATTTGGGCTAGCCTTTTAGAAGTTTTTTGTTTTGGTATATAAGGTCGTTTAGTTGGGTTGGTGTTCCGAAATTTGTCTATTGCCATTCTAAACAGTTCCTGGATATTTTCCGCGTCGTTATTTTTTATTGCTTTGTTTTGTTGAGGTTCAAAGTCTTGAGTAGGTACCACTGATTCGTCAGTTTGAGATTGTAAGGTTAAACTAGGCGAATGCACGGGAGTGTTACTTTCTATAAAGTATGGATGATGAATGGCAGCTTCTTGTGAGTTTTCTGTTTCGGCTGTAAGGTTTGTGTGTTGTAATGTGATATGTGAATAATTACTTTCTAAATTGTCTCGTTGGGAATTCAGCTTGCTTGATATATTGTCACGTATCTCTTGAAGTCTTTGGTCATTAATCATTTTGTTGTTCAATATTACTCTGAGCTGATCTGATATTCTCTGTTCACTTACACCTGTTAACTCAGGATGTTCATCAAGTCTTCTTGATAATACCATATTATTCTCTATTTGGGTTTTGGGTTTGGGATCGTTAGTTGGGGAAGGTTGGCCAAGATGTTGGTGGCTAATAATATTTTCGTCCTGTATCGGTAAGTACAGGGTTTGGTCAAGTTCGTAGTGACCGTTGATATGTTCATGCCTCCCCTTAAGCCCCCCCCCCACCACGTCAAGGTGGTCCCCCGGGGGGTTTATTATTATTTTTTATCTATAAAGTTTTCTCATCTGGTTGGGCAATATAAATATATAATTGTAAATAAACATGGTAAACGTACATAAATATCAATAAAATAAAATAAATACATGAAAACTACATAAATATATAAAAAACCAACCAGATGGAAGCCCTCGGCAGAGGAGACCAGACGGCCGAGGGTTAGGGGGAAAGAGAAAGAAACCGGCGGACCATGCGGGCGGTATCGAGGAGCACCGCCTTCTGCATTTGAGCTTGGAGCGGTCCGTCACGGAGTCCCAGTCGCCTCAGATGACCCGAGAGGCTGACTGGAATTAACCCATTCGCAGAGACGACTACAGGTATAATTTCGGCTGGCAATCCACCCCACATGTCGGTCACCTTGTGAGCCAGGTCCAGATATTTAGTCAGTTTATCTGTTTCGGCTTTCACGAGGTTCTCGTCATAAGGAATGGTAATGTCGACCAAAAATATCCTTGACTGTGCCCGGTCCATCAGCACAATATCAGGCTTATTCGCAAGAATAGTCCTGTCTGTGATGATGGCCCGGTCCCAGTAGAGCCTGGCGCGGTCATTTTCGAGCACGGCTTTCGGCAAGTACTTATAATACGGCAGTTTCCGATCCACGAGACCGTATTTCAGAGCGAGCTCCTGGTGTAGAATCATTATTATTATTATTATAACATAACACATTACAAATTATTATTATTATTATTATAACATTAACAGTATGTAGAGTAACAACACATCTGTAGCGTTCTTTGTTGGTTGCCGCTATTCATAGGCGGCTTCGTCGTTTTACTACCGACATCCAAAAAGGAGACGGTTCTCAATTCGACTGTATGTTTTTTTATGTCCTCATAACTCTTTACTGGGTGAACCGATTTCGATGATTCTTTTTTTATTTGAAATCTGGTACTTCTCGTATGGTCCCATATGAATTGATCAAGGTCAGACTAATAGTTTATGAGTTATTCTTAATAACTTATATTGAAGTCGGCTGTACAAAATTTTTTATTTTAAATTATCATCGCTTGACATCAGTAAATAAATATATATTTGACCTTTAACAAAATAAACATGAATTATATTAATAAACATGAATTACAACAGTGGTAGAGCCACGCGGCAGCTTTTGCTGTCGCACGGATGGGCCGGCGCGAACCGGGGTGGTACCACGACCTCACAGAATACCAGCGTGAAGTAGAAGTTTACTTCTGCGTTTCGCTTGGTGAGTGCAGGTGGCCGGAGGCCCTTTTTACTGGAAATGAGACATGATGGCTGAATGACAACGCATCTACATTTTGATTTGTAATAGAGGATAGATGTAGATGTCTATGGGCCGCAGCAACCACTTACCATCAGGTGGACTGTGTGCTCGTTTGTCACCCTTATCCTATAAAAAAAAAAGAATTATTTTATGGGAGCCGTGGCTGCTCATGATACGTCTTAAATAGCATTTAAATTTGCAATTGTTAATTGCAAATGTTTATGATAGTTTACGTAGAGGTAATATATTTCATATTTAAAACATCTTTATAAGCCTACAACAGTCCACAGTTGGACATGGAACTCCCCTATAGTAGGGAGGATTAGACATTGGCAAAATGGAGATAAAAATTCCAGAAATCCTGCACATTCGACGTTACTTCTCCTAGTCAATTGTGTATCATATTTTTAATAATTTAAAATTAAAAAAATTGTACAGCCGACTTCAATATAAGTTATTAAGAATAACTCAAAAACTATTGGTCTGACCTTGATTAAATTCATATTGGTCCACACGAGAAGTACTAGCTTTCAAATTAAAAAAAGAATCATCGAAATCGGTTCGCCCAGTAAAAAGTTATGAGGTAACACACATAAAAAAAAACATACAGTGGAATTGAGTACCGTCTCCTTTTTGGAAGTCGGCAGAAAATATGATATAATTTTTCTCTTCTTTAACAAACCGTATCGTCCACTGCTTGACATGGGCCCCGATCATACTCGGATGGTTGCTAATATCTTTTAACTTTTTTCCCCGTTTTCATGGTATATCTCAAAGCCGCCTCATAGCCCTGAACAGTGCTGAGCTTAGCACAGCTTATGCCATTATCTTTTAACACTGTCCACCGTCTTCATGGTATTTTTCATAAACGCCTTTCATCACACCCTTGTGGCGATACGAAGAGATTACCTTACGCCACCGCTGATGATGATAAGGATTAAACTGTACGTTATTTCAATCTTAGCACTGAAATAAGCTTAGGAACGTTCTTTCAAACTTCTAAATAAAGAACTTTTTTGAAATATTTTTAAAATCTTACTTCGACGATCATAGTGGTGAATATGTATATGTTATGGACCAAGTGATTAATCAGGGCACTATCTATAATGCAGGGGCAATATAAATAATGATAAGTTAAATCAGGGCATGTAATTAATACCTATTTAAACTTCATTATTTATCACATTGTCTGGTCATTATGAATATTGCTACGTAGCTGTTGGGCACTTTGATATAACCTTGTTTCTACATGGGGAAATACCTACGCATACCCACCTCGCGGGAGCAAGGACCACAAATACACCATGGTGTTCCACCTTCGTCGCATATTGGTAGAGCCACGGGAACACTTTCGAACATGTCTGCCGCCCCACCTGCGCTAACCGCCCCATAGTGGCCCCTCCTCAGGAGAGGACTACTCCTGTCACATCTCCCTCTCAGGTAAGGCGCATCAGAATACATGGTGCACCCTCCTCCGTGGCCTCCAACTTTAACTGCGCAGCGGACGCCTCCGCGTCCGATCCGTATGGAGAGCTGCGCCTCGCAATACTGTCAGTATTCCTCTTATACTCCTCTCCCCATGCAGTCTCACCACCACCGCATCAACGGTGCGGCCCCGTCAGGGTCAGGATACGGCGAGTGGTGCATCGCCATACCAACACTCCTCTTCCTCGGCGACTCCACCTCCACTGGAACGGTAGGGGGAAAGGACACCCCTCTCGCCGCAGCCCACTGATACACATCCGAAATTGGCTCGCCAAGCTCACTCGGAGTGTCCATCTCGGGCCGGCCCTACAGCACGGGCCAGCCTAATGGGGTCTTCCGGGAACCCGTTCGGGGGGGAACATCAGAAAAACCTAACCTAACTTTACCTACTCTTTTATTACTCTGTCCAATAAGTAACGGACTTTATTCATAAAGCTCAGGCAATATGAATAATGCCCTATTCTGTCCTGATACGGCAGAGGGCGGCTAAGCCACAAAAGTATGTTTCGAGAAAAATTAAAAAAAAAGCGCGACATTGGTTTTCTTGATGAATATCACCGAGAAAAAAGTTTAAACTATTGGAATGCATGTAAAAAAAAACTACGAATCTTTCAAAAATATTTTTGACTGATTTTATTGACATATACATATATATATATAAAAATTACGTGTCACATTGTTTGTCCGCGATGAACTCTAAAAGTACTGAACTGATTTCAATGAAATGTTTCACAATGTGTGCAGTTCGGTCCAACTTGAGAGATAGGATAGTTTTTATCCCGATAAGTGACCCTCAATGTTTTTTATTGTGAATTTAAGGATTTTTTTTTAGGACACATGGTCGTCGGAAAGGGCAGAACAACGTCTGCCTGGTCAGCTAGTATATATATATATATATATATACATATATATATATATATACCTCTGCTCTTTTATATGTGGTAGAGAATACCAGCGTAAAATAGCAGCTTAATACTGCTGTGTTTCGTATGGTGAGTGTAGAGAACCGAAGACCCTTTTTACTGGAAGAGAAGTATTACAACTTAGTCCTCACGGGTGACAACGCATCTGCATTTAGATTTTTTATTGAGGATGGATGTAGATGTCTATGGATCACAGCAACCACTTACCATCAGGTGAAATGTGTGTTCGTTTGTCACCCTTATCATATAAAAAAACCAAATTCTTTTCAATTATAATTCTTCATCTTCTGCCAAATCTGATCTGATGAATCGGTTTCATTTATTGATTTATGATATAGACTGATTGTAATCTTCTTAGAAATCAGAACTACTAACTCTACTAATTGATACTAGAAGACGTACTGTAGATGACAAGGAGTAACTAATTTTACTGACTTTTACGGACAGACTGTAGACTTCTTCGAATGTATTCAGCGGCATGTTTACCTACTGGTGGCACATAATTTTTACCTTTCCTAGAATTACCGGAGTTAAAATCTTTACCGACTAATTCAATGTTATGGTGCTCTTTGACATATTCTGGAAGAGGTACAGTGGGTAGTAAGGAGTAATTAATAAATTAATTGTTGTCTTTTTCAGATTTGAAGTTACTCTGGATCATGTTCATCGGTGACAAACAGTTTTATCTATAGCGATTAATTCATTACAATCATATACATCGCTTACAGATAATACCATTTCTTCATAACAAAAAATATTCAACGAGTTTTATTCGTTTTTATTTACGTCAATTCATTGTGTATCTTTATTTATATATATATATTTTTTTATCTTATTATTATTTTCGTGTTGCACATTATCAAGTTTGAATATCTCACGCAACTTTTGGAGTCGTCAAAATTTTATAAATTAATTCAGAATTACTTAATAGAGTATGGTCAAAACAAAAGTGAATCAATTATTAAAAAGCAAAGAGCCAGTCGTGACCAATATGCCCACTAATTATGTTTAATTTTTTTTATAGGATAAGGGTGACAAACGAGCACACAGTCCACCTGATGGTAAGTGGTTGCTGTGGCCCATAGACATCTAAATCTATCTTCGATTACGAATCTAAATGCAAATGCGTTGTCACCCGTGAGGACTGAGATGGATGCCTCTTTTCCAGTAAAAAGGGTCTCCGGTTCTCTACACTCACCATACAAAACACAGGAGCGTTAAACTGCTATTTTACGCTGGTATTCTGTGAGAGCGTGGTCCTTCCCCGGTCGAGCCGACCCATTCGTTCTACAACCATAATATAGCTGCAGCATGGCTCTACCACGTATAAAAATGGTTTATGGTCTTCTTTTGCCTCTTTTATTGCCATGTTCACTAACTTCTTGCTTTTGTTACCAAGAAATTATTCAATGTGTAAAATAAAAATAAACATGTCTGTAGTTCACATGCGGTAGAAGAGAAACCTTAAAATGAAATGAAATGTAAAACAAAAACATTTTACAGCGAATTATTTATTTGAAACATATTTTACAATTCTTATTTTTAGACATATAGAGCCTAAATTTTAGTGTATTAATTAAATCAAAAGAATATTTTCTTCTGACTAAAATTGCTTCGTAAGAGCCACGTCTATTTTATTCTATAGGTAAAGACATTTTATCGAACAAAAATTGATTGACACTCAGGTTGGGCCATAAATCGGTAAGATATAAAAACGTAGATTGATAAGAATATGTAGTTTGGATATGATAATTTTATTCAATATAATTAATTTTATTTATTTGATAAGTTTGTAATTTTTTTAGTTCTTTTTTTATATTTACAGTTAAAATGTATAGTAAGCATCTTTAAAGTACCCCACACAGAGGAGAGACACTTTCTACTGTACTAGCTACGCGCCGCGGTTTCTCGCAGTTTGACAAAGGACCTCGCTTATTTTTAGATTATCATCGGGTGGCTAGGCATCGTTCGCGCACAGAGGCTAGTGTTGAATTATTGTAATTTTTCATTATCTCCTAAACTATGCGTACAAATAACATGCAATAAGGAGCAAAATTTATCTTCATGAAATTGTCTTGATTATGAAGTAGTTTTCGTTCGTAAATATTAATATTGACATATTAATATTTATGAACGAAAGTTACTAATTATTAAATTAATTTATATATTTTTATATATTAATTAAATTAAATTAATTATTAATTAACGCTTAAAACTCACTTTTTGATTTTCAATATTTTTTGTCACAAAATACATTTATTGCGGTTTCTAAGAGAAAAAGGAAAGATCTATATTTTTGTTTGTTAAACATTGTACCACTAAACATTACGCCAGATAAATCAGTTATTGAGTGCTTTTTCTTCCAACTTGTTTAACAAAATTCAATATTTAAGGCTAGTTGAGAGGTGTAGCCTAATGCTGGATAGCTTATACTATTTCTCATGAATTTGGCGATCATAGATATAGAAAAATAATTTATCAAATCGGACTGGTAGTTGCAGAGATTAGCAACAAAAAACCTCTTCCGCTTTATTATATTATATAAATTCTATCCTATTCTTTCGCAGGCTAAATCATGTAGTTATCTCTTTTTAGCGTCGTGTTTTCGTTTCATAGCGTTTCAAAGCACAACGATACTAAAGAAGTTTCACCTCAAAAATATATAAATACTCAAGTAATGTAAGAGAAGGAGGTCAGCTCCCTCACGTTCGGAAACTATTTAATATCAAATTAGGAAAAATATTAGTTTATGAAATTGGTGTACCACAGGTCATCCACACTTATGCAAAAGGAAGACTTTTAGCTTGAGATTAAAGAAAATTACAAAGTTTATTACAGCACCCGAACAGCAGTAGCAGCAGCCTTGCCTACCTCAAAATTGAATTGAATACAGCGTATATTAATATTATTTTGTTATGAATATAACGATCATTTTTTATATATTAGAGATGTAGTGAATAAAATATGCCATTATTGACTATAAATTTTTAAGTACTTACTAAATCAGGGTTTTAAGATATAAAAGTAGCAAATTTTTTAAATATTTATTTGGGTCAAGTACTAATCTGTATGTGGTATGTGGCAATCTCAATGGAGGTGCTAGTTTAGAAAAATATGAACTTAAGTTTGGTTTTGGCGGGAACTTGACCAGCGTCGGTTTGCTGCTCCTGTATTATTGTTTAAACAATGATTTGAAGTGGAATTTGATATATAAAAGTGGTGCGATTTTGTGTATTAAGTATCCGCGCATGTGAACTATTAGTGGAAACTGTGAAACAAGTGCTCTGATGGTGATGTGATTCTCAAAATAAGGTGTCTGTCTGCTTAGGCGCCTTGAGGTACCATCGCCAACCGTCAGCTGTCTGCTGGCTCAAGTTGCCGTCAAAATCTCCCAAGGGCTGCACAATGTGACGCATCAACATAGCAGTATACTATTAAGGATAATTATTATAAAATATTGTCACTTCAGGCTCAGAAGGGCTAGATCCTAGAGCCGTAAAGCCAGTTATTAAGAAGAAGTGAACTTAAGTTTAAATTAAGTGGAAAATGTCATTGTAAAAATAAGTATAACTATTTTATTTACTTTAAATTCTCTTAAATTTCTTCTCAATTTAGATTTGATCTGCAAGCGGCAAAACGTTGGAGGAAAATTGTGTTTTAAGTACCTTTTAACTGGAAAAGACATTTTTTCGGACTGTAAAATAGTTTTCAAAATCAAAGTACAAACGAAGGAATATACCTCTAACACACTGACAAGAGCTCTGATCGTACTTGCCGATCGAACTCTTCACGCATACATCGCTTGCTAAACTTAGTATTAAACGCTTTGAAGCGTAGCACATTCAGTTTGCCGCTGTTTAAATATTATTGCAAATATAATTTCATTTCATTCATACACTAAAAAGCCGTGACTGCTTTTTTGGGAAGTATGTGATTTTAATATATTTTTTTAATTCTACGCCTGAAAACAGTTAAGTGTTGCTAGCCGTGTTTTAGCTTCTACTACTAGTGTTTACCGCTTTTTCAGATATTATTAAGGTATAGTCTAGCAAAACTGCTGCTAAGGACTAAAGCAATTACCTACGTTTAACTGTCTCTTAGCATAGGAAATGTGTTTAACGGTTCTTAGTTTTACAAAATCAAATATTATACTTGAACTCAGAAAATAAATCGTTAAAACCACTTAATGGTTTTATAGCGTAACGATGTATTGTAAATGATTTCTAGCGTATGAAAGCAAAGAAAATTTTGAATTTAACCGCCAAAATGCTTAATCTATCTCCGAAACTATCAAACGTAAAAATATAATTCCAAATTGGCCGATAGAGAATGGTTTGCTTAGTAATTTGAAAGCTCAAAATCGGCAAAATGCACTTAGCCGCCTTCTTCCGTATCAGGGCAGTATTAATTAATTAATTATTTTTTTACGGGCCTTTGTTGTCTGTCAATAAATGATTATTATTATTATTATTATTATTAATCACTTGGTTCATAGCATATACAATTCGTTCGCTCAAGTGATTTCACCTTGACTTGCCTTACATAACACGAATATACAACGTGTCCCAAAATTCAACGATAAGCCAACACCGGAGGATAGACCTGCCCCGGACTAATCGGGAAAAAAAAGAAAAAAATATATATCCCAATTATATTTTAAGTTATATAAAAAAAATGAAATTCTTCAGTAATTGAGACCGTTTATGATATTTTCACGGATAAAATTTCCAATATGGACCATCGATTTAAATGCCCATATTTTTTTTGTAGATAGTACTCACTAAAAGAAAGCGTTTTGCAAAGTTTCAATGTGCGGAAACGCGTACTTTTTAAGAAAAAAATTATTGTAAATCAATTATTTTTGCAATATTTATGTCAATTACTACGGTAAAACTGACACTATTTTGTATTGTCTTTGTCATCGTCGGTAGGGATGTCGATTCTTTCCGAAAAAGATCGATTCGAATCGTAACCTGATGTATCGATTCACAAAAAAATCTATTTCTAAAATATCAATATTTTTTCATGTTTGCATTTATAATGTAAATATAAATACATTTTATGAAAAACCAGAAAAATACCATAGTAAATAATCTCTTATTGAAATTTTTTTATTTTAATTTATTTATTTTTACTAGGGCAGATAACAAATAAAATAGGTTAGGTTCACCTTATGTCAAAGAATCGAATTGGTTGACCCCGACTCCACCTGGTACAAGTCTGTCCTACCCCTAGAGTGGTTATAAAGAGCCGGAGGCGCGTAGGGGGAGCAGCCTCCGCCTGCTGTAACAAATCGTAGGCATTGGACGAGCCGGAGCGGCTGAGGCTGGTCGCCGAAGGCGACCAACAAGCCGAAGCTGCGGAGGCGAGGAGGGATGCCTGCGATTTGTTACGCTAAGGCGTAGAGGCTGCTCTTCCCGCAGCGCCGGAGACGTAGCAGTCTCAAAATAGATACAGAAATCCTTCTGAATCAGTCCCCCTATATTTTATGATGAAGGGCATTTTTTTCTCATAAAATGGATATATATTTACATTATAAATGCAAACATGAAAAAAATATAAATATTTTAGAAATCGATTTTTTGAGAATCGATACATCAGCTTACAATTCGAATCTATTTAAAAAATCGATCTTTTTCGGAAAGAACCGACATCCCTACTGACAATAACAATAAAAATGGCGTTAATTTTATTGTAGGATTAGACATAAACAATGCAAGAATAATTGATTTTCAATAACTTTTTTCTCAAAAATTACGCGCTTCCGCATGTTGTAACTTTGTGTGTGTGCTTATAATAGTGTAACTTTTCTGTAAAAGTACGTATGAACCGCCAACTCGACGGAATTGCAGCAATTGAAAGTCGTACCATTGACATAAATTTGCAAAAATAACTGATTTTCAATAATTTTTTTCTCAAAAATTACGCATTTCCGCACATTGAAACTTTGCAAAACGCTTTCTTTTAGTGAGTACTATCTACAAAAAAAATATGGGCATTTAAATCGATGGTCCATATTGGAAATTTTAACCATTTTCACTACCGTGACCACAATTTTTTAAATATTTTTTCTTTTTTTATAGGCAACCTGAATAGTACTGCTATCTACCACAATTCTTAAAAACTCCAGAATAACTCTTGTTTTATCACGAAAATTAATGAAACTTATTTTATTCCCTAAATTTTTTGAAGACTTTTACTTTTAACCAAAAGTGGTGTAAAAAAAAAGTATGAACACTAGTATGGCAAGTTTTTTAAAAAATTGACGCAACTAACCAACTTTCCAAAATGGTATAATACTCTAGGAAAACAAGTTATAAAAAAATATGGGCCTATTATTTCTAAACAGGGGCCAAATTCCCAAATGCCCAAAATGAGTTCCTGTTACAATTTCTAGGAATTCAAATGGGGCATTAATACCTTAGATGTTAGAGAGAGATAGATAGATAGAGATATTTACGTTAAAAAGAGACAACAACAGGGCAGGTAGAGAAGCTGTTATTATTCTCAGCAAGTCGGTTCAGTACGATCTGCTCCTTTGTTTACTGCGCACCGTTCCCAATTCAACTTACGTGGCCCTCGTACATACTATCGACTTTTGGCTTGGCTTTTTGGACTGGAATCGACCTGCAAACTTAACTGACCTGGCATTATTTGGACTGGAAGTGATCTGCAAACTGAACTGACCTGGCATTATCTTGGACTACGATTGTGTGTTTTGTGATTTAGAGTTCTGGCGCATTTTGGACTGTTTGACGTTTAACATGCCGCAACCGTACACACCACAGGAATACGCTAATATGCATTTAATCTATGGAGAATGCCGATGTAATGCTAACGCTGCTAGCAGACTGTATCGAGAAAGATACCCAAATGCTCAAAAATATCCTGATTATCGAGTGTTTATTAATGTGCATCAAGCGTTTTCGGAGGGTCGTATGCCATCCAATAGGAGAAGCGCTGGAAGACCTAGATTGGATCGTGATGAAGAAGTTCTCAATGAGATAGAAAATGACTCGACTACTTCGGTACGTGCCATAGAAGAAGCTACAGGAATCCCGAAAAGTTCTGCACATCGAATATTAAAACGTCACAAGCTTCACCCATATCACTACAGGTGTGTGCAGACGTTATTACCGCGGGACTATCCGCTACGGGTCACATTTTGCCGTGTAATGCTGCAAAGGCACAGTGAAGATCCCCACTTCCTAGACAAAATTCTATGGTCGGATGAAACAACGTGCAAGAAAGATGGGTATTTAAATCTTCACAACCTACATAGTTGGAGTAATGAAAATCCACACTTGATGAGACAAGACAAATCCCAAAATCAATTCAAGGTTAACCTATGGACCGGCATATTAAATGGAAAAGTAATTGGGCCCTTTGAGTTACAAGGAATCTTAGATGGCAATAGTTATTTAAACTTTTTACAAAATGACTTGCAAGAATTGTTAAACGACGTGCCCTTAAGTGATCTTCAAAACATGTGGTTCCAAAGTGATGGTTGCCCAGCACATTATGCCCGTCCTGTGCGAGAATATTTAAATCACGAGTATCCAGGGCGTTGGATCAGGCGACTTGGTCCTATCTTATGGCCACACCGTTCACCCGATTTGAACCCCCTGGACTTCTTCTATTGGGGTTGTCTTAAAAACAGGGTCTACTCAAAACCCATTGTGACATTGGACGAGCTTCGTCGAAATATCACTCAGGCTGCTGATTGCATTAGTAGCAGAAGATATGCAAGACAAATAAAACGATCATTTTTAAGGCGATGTCGTGCATGTATTAATGCTGGCGGCAAACAGTTCGAACATTTGCTATAATGTTAATAACTTAATAAATTACACGTGAAACTGATTGTACCATTTGTTTTGAAATATTAAACATTTTTCAAGAACTAATACTTTTATTTCACCCGACCGTCATTTGGCCCCTGTTAAGAAATAATAGGCCCATATTTTTTTATAACTTGTTTTCCTAGAGTATTATACCATTTTGGAATGTTGGTTAGTTGCGTCAATTTTTAAAAAAACTTGCCATACTATTGTTCATACTTTTTTTTTACACCACGATAAGTTAAATTTGGTTAAAAGTAAAAGTCTTCAAAAAAGGACATTGCTCCGCGCCCATACATTATTCGCCCTGGAACCAAGAGCATCGGAAAATTATGTATTTTATTGTTGATCATTAGTAAATTCCTATTTGATTTTATTTTTATAGCGGACTAGCTGCATAAAAGATATATTTAAAAAAAAGTATCAGATTTTGAGGTTATATTTGAACCACGAATATTACGGTTTTTCATAGATCTGAGTGACTTTTAACAACTGAAAAACGATGTCCTAAAACATTTAACTATTTTTAGTACCATTTTACATAATGAGGTAGGTATGCATTTTTTGTTCTAAAGCCTAAGTGTATGTAAGTGCAACGTAAAAATACATAGAATCTAGTTAACAAACCTGCTTTCTGAGCATTGGTTTTAAAATGAGAGATAATATTTGTGCATATTAATGTAAAAATTAAAATGTATGTTTATAATGGCTGTTAGCATTTAGATGTTGTCATTAGCATATACGGTACGGTAAGATACCTAGTACCTAAATGTATAAGGATTTAGACTGTCAGTCACGCCATTAGACATGCCGTCGAATAGCTAGCGTATCAACCACCGTTCCAACCAAGTTTCAACAGCGCGCGCGTGAACAGCGTGAATATTATCGACTACTATCTAGTGCATTTTTGCAAGCGTGTACGTCTGGACGACGCTGTTCAAACGCATGACTATGAAACCAGCCTTACCGACTCAGTACTTAATTGGTAGTATAAGTTGTTTTTATACCTACATTAACTTATTATGTTTGAATTAGAAATAAAACACAGATTAATTTCATGTTTATTGTACATCTTCTACATTGGTAATTATAATATTGTCTAAAAACTGTGCAGGGATGTCGATATTATTTTGATGTCTCGTAAAGCTCAAATACCAAATAATGGTCATAACATGGGCGCAGCAACCGATGGTTCTGCGTACAACGATGCAATTACAGCAATATTCCACGATTGCTTCTCTGTTTATCTTTCAATAATATTGTACCACCAGCAGAGCCACAATTTACACAAAATACACTTTCCATTGCGTATGCGTAAGACCGTTTATGAATGCTAGGTTATCGTTTGAGCGGTACACAGTTCCAAAAATCACAGCAAGGTAAGTCGTTCTTGAAAGCATTCAGAGTCCGTTAAAATAGCCAAGTTGTAATGTTCAATATATAGTCCCGAAAGTCACCACAACACCGATACAATTATATAGACAATTACAATTGCATACGACGCCAACCAATGTAATTTTGACAGAATGAGAGATGACAGTTTGACAGTACAAAGTAGGTATGTACATTTGAAATCGTTTAATCGTTTGTTTATAGTAAAATAATCGATTTTCCTGATCGATATAGATCTGAAGAATTCTTGTCCGATGTCGATACAAAAACCTCTAGAATCGGACTTATTCAAGAACTAGCTATATTTCAAATGATTCAAGAAATACTTTTGCATAGTTGGAACATCTTTTCCTTGTGACAGACAGAAAAACTATTCTGTTCTGGGTTCGATCCCAGGGTCAGGCAAATTATTATTGGGTTTTAATAACTTGAAGTTCCCAGTAGTAGCACGGAGTCCGGATTTGTGTCCGGTGTTTCGCAATACGCGCGGCCCCTATCACATGGGACGTATAACATAACAGTAATTCATACCTCTACCTACTCCTTCTGGAAATACAAGCGTGATGTTATGTTTCTTAATTTAATGATGTTTCTATACAGTTACTTGTATTTACGGTATATTATCGTCAAAAATGGTCTGTGTCTATATTTCGCATGTTTGAAAATGTCGCGATTGATCAAAAATAGATCTGTTAATGTTGGATTTAATCGAGAATCTATTCTAGAATGTTCGAATTGAATCGATTTGGAGATACGTATTTTTTCATGAGAGACTGACAAGTGACAAGTGACCATTTAGTGACATCAAAAATAGGAACGCCAAATACGGTACGATTTATGAATATTTCCTAAGATTTATTATAGCCATACGTTACAAACAGTATTAAATACATCATCTTTTGTCATACGATAATATTAATACCATAACAAGTATGACAATATCCTACTTTACTTATAATAACACGTGCGTCTCTACTTCTTCTATACTTGTAACAATATTAATAATAACATCTGTATCTAGTCTAAAATATTTCTCTTTTTAAAGAACACATTTATAATTAATACATACATACATACATACATAAACACTCACGCCTGTCACCCAGAGGGGTAGGAAGAGACTATGGACTTCCATTTGGCACGATCCTGACAGACCTCTCTCGCTTCCTCCACATCCATATACCTACGCATACACGCTCGTCGGTTAAAGGTACTCTTGATTTGGCCCATTTTCAATATATCGCCAATTTGGTCGATAAACTTTCGCCTAGGGCGACCCTTCCCGATTCTGCCGTTCACCTCTGCAACATAAATTTGCTTTGTCACTCTTTCTTCATTCATTCTTTCTACATGACCAAACCACCGAAGCATTCCTTTCTTAATCCTGGTCACAACATCATCTTGCAAACCACACTCTTCTCTTATTAAACAATTTCTCACTCTGTCATTCAGATTCATCCCTAACATACTCCTTAATGACCGCATTTCTACAGCATTTATTCTACTCTCGTGCTTCTTCTGCCACACCCAACTTTCACTACCATACATTAAAGTAGGCACTAACACAGCATTGTGAATTGCCATACGTGCCTTTTTGGACACATTCTGACTTTTCACAATAGAGTGTAGAGCCCCATTCACTCTATTTCCTGCATTCACTCGTCGTTCTATATCCTTATCATATCTACCATCCTTGCTAAACACACATCCCAAATACACAAACTCATCTACTTGTTCTACCAACTCCCCTTCTATTCTTATTTCACATATCGTTTTACTTTCTTCTCTTTCAAAAACCATAACTTTCGTCTTACTTGCGTTCACTTTCATTCCCTTTTATTTTAATGTCCTGTTCATTAATGTAACCATCATTTGCAACTCGGCCGCCGAAGACGCAAGTATGACTTGATCATTGGCGTACAAAAGGCATTTGACGGTTAACTCACCCATTCTTAACCCGCATTCTTCTACTTTCAAATTTTCCAAACAACTGTCCATAAATAGGTTGAACAGCCACGGGGAAGCCACACAGCCCTGTCTGACACCTTTATGGATGCCAAACCAGTCCGAGTAAGCCCCGTTGATCCTGACACAGGCACTAGAGTCCCTATATAGAGACTTCAATGCCTGTATCAGACCAGCACTCAACCCAAATGAGGTCAGTGTTTGCCATAACACGTTCCTGTCCACTCTGTCACAAGCCTTTTCCAAGTCCATGAACGCACAAAAAACTTTCTGGTTTTTGGCCAAAAATTTCTCCGCAATCATGCGCATGGAAAAGACTTGATCCGTACACCCCATCCCCTTTCTAAATCCAGCTTGCACATCCCAAATTTTTCCATCAGTTTCTTCCATAACTCTTTCAATTAACACCTTAGCATACAGTTTACCCACAATGCTAAGCAAGCTGATACCACGGTAGTTTTTACAGTCCTGCTGCGACCCCTTTCCCTTATATATTGGGACTATAACGGCTTTGCACCAGTCTTCCGGTACCCGCTTCAGTTCCCAACATAAATTAAACAAGGTGTACAGCAGGCCTGCAACTACACCCTCTCCAGCCCTTAGCATTTCGAGTGATACTCTATCATATCCGGCTGCCTTACCTGCTTTCATGCTTTTCATTGCTTTCACTATTTCATCTACACTTATTTCTCTACCTCTCTCCACTTCTTCCGGAATTTCTATTTCACTTACTTCAGACGACTCTTCACTCTTAAACACGCTTTCAAAGTATTCCTTCCATCTCTTTAAATTCGAAACTTCATCATTCAGCATGCAGCCATTCTCCTCTCGTATAGCATTCATTCTAGGCTGTTTTGAATTGCCCCTGGCAGTTCTTACGAGCTTCCAGAACATTTTAATATTTGCCTGGAAGTTATCAGATATTCTTCTATCATTCTTATCTGTCCTTTCTTGCTTTTTCCTTTCAACAACTTCTTTTACTCTCTTATTTATACGTCTAAAGTCTGCCTTTTTTCTTTCAATCTCATCATTCATACCGCCAGAATTACCAGCTTTGGTTGCTAGTAAATCTAGCCATGCTTTCTTCTTTGCTTCAACTTCCATCCGTACCTCATCATCCCACCACAACGTATTACTTTTTCTTTCATTCTTTCTCTTACTTACACCACATACTTCGGTGGCTGTATCCACCAAAACATTTTTAACATTATTCCATACATTCTTCAAGTCTAAATCATTCATACTAAATTCATTCAACACACTTATATTTTCCCTCAGTCTGCATTTATACTTCTCTTTCACACCGTCATCTTGTAGCCTCTCTATTCTTATACGCTGTAACGCAGTGGTAGACACCGATGTCCGATGCCGCCAACGCTTGAATAGACCATTAATTTGGCATAAGACCAAGTAATGATCCGTCCCTACGTTGGACCCCCGGTAAACCCTTGTATCTACCACTGCGCTCCTCATTCTTCCATCCACAATTATGAAATCTATCATGCTTCTATCATCCCCTCTTTCCCATGTATACATGTGAATCCTCTTATGGCGAAAGAAAGTATTCGCCACAAAAAGATTCTTTTCCACACATATGGTGAGGAGGTCTTCACCATTCTCATTTATTCTTTCATCGCCAAACGCTCCTAATATCCTTTCATAACCAGACCTCTTCACTCCAACCCTTCCATTAAAATCTCCTAACATAATAATACTTTCATTTTCCTTGCATTTCGTCAACACCAGCCTTACCATGTCCCAAAACTGCTCTCGGATATAAGTGGGCTTAGACATATCTGGGGCGTACACCCCAAGCACAAACAACTTCTTTAAGCCCACTTTCATTCGTATCCACAGCAGCCTTGGGCTTACACATTCATACTCTTTCACACATTAACACATTTCACACATTATAATTAATACAGTAACGAAAAGTGTTTTTTTTACATTCTTTGTCGTAAACTCCTAAGTTATCGTTTAGTAAGACGTAAAATACACTCATTTCTAAACGATCATTAGATAATCCTGAATAATTATCTTTACGAATATTTTTCTTCAGCATTATTCTAACTACCTATTCAAAATCGAATATGACCTCATTCAATAGTTATAGTAGGTTTTTTAAATTAAACTTTTAGGGAATAATATAAAAGAATATAAAGAAATGGTAATTTAATATTTTTATTGTAGCTTCTTTTTGCAGCTTTCTTCGAAATAAATTCAAAATGTAATTCAGATTAAAAAACATACAACAGTTCATTAAAAATTCAAAAATCGATTACAATTGTTGATTACATTTTTCGACACCACATGATGTTTGGCGAAGATGGCGGCGATTAATGTTATTAGTCGAGTATTATACTTTTTAATGTTCATTTTTGCACGCAGCTAGTCCGTGTTATAAAAATATTTGCAACTAATATAATAAAATAGAAAATTAATTATCGTGTATGTCCGATGCTTTTATTATACAGGCCGATTTTGGATATTGTCCTTTAGGGAATAAAATAAATTTCATTAATTTTCGTGATAAAACAAGAGTTATTCCGGAGTTTTTTAAGAATTGTGGTAGATAGCAGTACTATTCAGGTTGCCTATAAAAAAAGAAAAAAATATTTAAAAAATTGTGGTCATGGTAGTGAAAATATCATAAACGGTCTCAATTTCTGAAGAAACAATTTTTTTTTGTATAACTTAAAATATAATTGGGATATATATTTTTTCCTTTTTTTCCCCGATTAATCCGGGGCAGGTCTATCCTCTGGTGTTGGCTTATCGTTGAATTTTGGGACACGTTGTATATATAAAGATCAAGGCATGGTATTGGCAACGTACAGGTAATACATACAATTAAATTATTTTTAGATAAACTACATTATTGTTCACTGACACGAAACAAGACATTATGTTTAAAAAAAGACCATTGAATATGCAGCTTCATGAATATTCAATAAACAAATAACAAAAAAGTGAAGATTACATCTAACAGGTCAAGGAATAAGTTTCTTCGTATTTTGTTTGTATAAAGTTGAAGAAAAATCTCTTTGGTTGTACTGTTTGTATCTGGCGGGTTTTAATATCAATATATATGGACCACAGACTTAGAATATACTGGCGTATAGACCAACATAGTGTGCAAGGGAGAAGAAAATTCCTTATGGCAAAAATGCAAGATAGAAAAGGATACCAAATGTCATGACTCTGTAAGTCTGTAACCGATTTTGAATGACAGATCGGCGCAATTCGGCCCGCAAGAAATAGCTCCTAGATATTTTGTAATTTTTAAAGTATAATAGTGGTTACTTTTAGTAAGTAACGTTTTTCCAAAATGCTTACTTGTTCAGTGAGTGATTGTGGAGTTAATAATAGAAATAATCCTGATAATTGCACATTTCACAGGTAAATTCTCAAGACGTCGTTAATGTTATGAAGCCGTTATTTTTGGTTAAAATTTATGTTATATACATAATGTTCAAAATATAGAACGTTTTCAATTATTTTGTTTATTTTGATATTTTACAAAGAAAAAAGTCACGTTGTTGATAATCTTCATGTCAATGAAGTAAAATACTTATAATAAGACTTCAAAATTTAACTTTCAAAACTTTAAATAAATATAGATAAAGGTTGAAATTTAGAATCGTTTGGCAGGAGGGGGCAGGGGAGGAGGGGAAGGGTGAGCGTCCCCTTACTCCCGACACCACTCCCATTAAAAGGTAATACACTGTTCTTGAGAAAAATCAAAAAGAAAATCCCATAGACCCAACCTCAAAATGATAACATTTATCGTCTCCGGAACGAGGGGGGAAGAGGGAAGCAGGAGTATGCCCTATCAGTGAAAGACCCTCTACCCTTTCCTCCTTGTGGAAAAGTATAGTTTATGAGTAATGTTTTTTTTTTAAATCATAACCTCACTTTTTTACTCAGGAATATTGACCCAAAGTTACTTTTACAACAGCTTCGGTGCAGCAGGGAGTACAGCCCCTTCACCCTTGCGTAGCGTAACCTTGCGTTCCGTGCCTACGGCTTTACAAAAACACTCAAGGAGTAGGGCAGACAAGACTACGTGGAGTCGGGGCGTGCTAATTCAATTTTAGTACAGATTCGATCAGATCAGATATCTATAAAGCCAGGTTGCCTTCGCCCCCGCCACATATTTCTAACCTATTACAACTGAAAGTATATCTGGGTGTTCAAGTATTTCTGGGCAGTTTTAAGCAATTCTGAAATAAAACAATATAATATTATAATTATTTCTTATTTGACCCTTGACAGACTTACACAAACTTCTGCGTGCTATCCAGCTTTCACAGTAATATTGCATACGTTTTGCCATGTTTTACGCGTTTTCGGTTATAATAGTTTTTATTTATTTATTCGATAACGGTGCATTATCTTTTAATGTTAGTGGTATTATTATAATCGGGGACCAAACCTCTATCAAATAAAACACACTACTCCCCCGAATTCCTGCCAAATGATTCTAAATCCAACCCTAGATAAATATAGAGACATATTTTCATACATTTTAAAACTGTAGTACATTAAAGACAAAAAAAAATCTTGAGATTATCCTCTTTAAGCCATTATGAACCCACCTAAGTATCTATTTATCACATAAAATAAATGTATAACCTTACTTAACCAACCGCATAGCCTCACGGTCATACTAGTATAATATTCATAGCATCAAGCTATTTTCCCCGAGGGTTTGAGCGGAGCTGCGGAACTTCGGATTAAATTCCTGTTGCGCGCCACTATTAATGTCTTGTACATGGCAACACTAGTTACCACTAGCGCCCTCTAGTATCGAGTAGCAGAACTAGAAGAGTCAAGATTACTCGAATATTCTAGATGTTTCTACAGTAGAAGGTTCTGGAAACTATCTGAGGCCCAATATAAGGCCAGTATAGACCACGACCGAGTCAGTATTGAATTGGCGATACAATCGTATACTTCTAAGCGATACAACTGCGAACTAAAGTGATCTGTAGTACAATTGTGTTTTATTATTAGTGTGGTTTTAAGTTGTAATTAGTGTTCTGTAATTAAAGTATCAATTTTGGTGATTCACTCAGCAGTTTTTAATTGTCTCAAACCCGAAGCTCGTAACATTTCCAGGTCACAATGATAAAACATTTAGCGTAGTTAAGTATACATATTTAGTAATGATAGTATGATCGTATAAATTCCATAGTATTTGATACTCACAACGGTCGATGCCCAATTCATGCTTGATGGCCGACGACATTGTGCCGAGGGCTAAAATAGCTTGTTTCATCGCCTATAGCGTTATTCGTAGAGAAGAGGAACTCGTGGTTAAGTAACAGCTGCGCAGATCAATAGATTTGCGAGATTAAGTTGCACTTGCCGCGGTCAGTCCATGAATGAGCGACCACTTTCTTAGCATACCAAGATTGAGAGAATAGACAGTGCATCTGTATCCTCAGACAATTAGTTCAATTTACTGTGTTAATATCATTATGTTTTTAAAATCCATGCAGCTAAAACGATAATAAGTTTATTATTACGTTATACTTTGCGGATACAGATGAAAGAATATAAACATGAAGTATGATGAAGCCTCATAAACATTTTGACCTTTAAACAGAGCAATCTTATTTAATTGATTCCTACAAGTTTCCTTACTTGAATTATTAAGTCTACATTCATATTTAAGACGAATGTTAAAATAAAGTTCTATAATGTATTTAATTATTAATTATTAAATGTTTATAATTATCACAAATAATACTTATATGAAAAATAAAGCAGCCGTTATGTACTCTGTGTCCCCGTTTTTATTTCCCCATCAAAACATTTTATAAAATATATTAAATATAAATAAGTATATATGTACTTATTTAAGTATCTACCTATTTATATTAACAATATGTTAAAAAAGAAATTCCGGGGAAACTGTCCACGGCAGTAAATATTTTTCCCCAAAGATCATAGCTCGAAAAAACAACTTTCCGATCTGATTATTGGGGAATTTTTTTAAGTTTATCGGTAAATTTACCTGGGATTTTATACATTTTAATTGAAATTCAACAAAAGGCAGGTAGGTTCAGCTTATTCCCAGGAACATGTTATATGAATACTTTTTAATTATTTTAGAACTATTATGGTAAAATTCAGTTAATATTTGAAGTTATTCAACTTCATTGTGACAGCGACAGTGGGACAGCGCGCGCGCATCGCTGTGTTAACATCATAAAACGTTAGCTCCGGTTTAAAAAATAATTATTGTTGTTAAAGTGTATATTTAAACTAAAATTTTATGCACGTGAAATTGTAAAAGTGAAACTGTGGACATTATATTGAAATAAAGTTATTTTATACTATATATGTTATGTTACTATGTTATCACTAGCGCGTTGTGAATGAAACGTATGCTTTTACTTTATACCCACTTGTGTGACTTGCATAAAGTTAGTTTGTTTATTTGTTTAGATTTCTTGATAAGAGCTAAATATGAAATGCTTAGCATGTCTGAATTCTATTGAGCGGGGAGAATTATTAGGATGTGTTACGTGTAAAGGAACTTATCATTACAGATGTTTGAATATTACAACGGCAAAATTTATGGGCAATTTTCAACAACTCAAGCGAACATGGAAGTGCCCTACTTGTACAAATGTCACTAAAAGACGACACAGAAATGATGACACACCATTAAAAATAAATCGTGAAGAATCTTCTCCCCCAGATTTAGTTGACATGTCCGATGGTGATAATATCTCGCAGACAGAGGATAGTAACGAACAGTTGTCCCCGCATATGGAGCTTCCTGGAGTTCCAAAGGTGAATAAATTTTCATATTCCTTAGAAAAAATTGGTAAATTGCTGGATCTTAAACTAGATTCGAAACTCAAAAGCGCACATGTTTGTCTAGCTACAGAAATCAAGCAAGAGTTTCGTGACGTTTTAAAGAATTTAGAAAGTGATTTCAAACAAATTACTGAATCCATAACACAAGAAGTATGTAGCTTAAAGCATGAGGTCAGTACCCTTAGTGAAAAAGTCCAGGCACTCGAGAATGAAAACATATGTATTCACAAAGAAATTGAATCATTTCGTCAAACTGCTCAATCAAATACACACTTGGAGAGTATTGTTACAGAGTTACAGCAGCAAATAACCTACAAAGACCAGGAAGCCCTGCTAAATGATGTCGAAATGGTCGGAATACCAGAATTTTCAGGTGAAACACCAATGCATATTGTGTTGACCGCTGCCTCTAAACTAGGAGTATCTCTAACGGAACAAGACATAGTTTACGCTGAACGCGTCGGTCGCCGTTTGAATTGGCCGGCTAAAGATACGCGAACAGGTAATCAAAACAGCACATCAGTTTCTATTAGTGCGCGCCCCTTGGTTGTAAGATTAACGCGTCGTGCATTACGCGACCACTTATTAAAGAATGCTCGAGTGCGCCGTACGCTTACTACTGTAGACCTAGGACTGCCACCTCACGAATCAACTATGTTTTATGTTAATGAACGATTAACCAAAACAAACCGTATTTTATTTGCTAAAACACGTGAAATGGCTCGAAATTTAAATTGGAAATTTGTATGGACAAAGGGGGGTCGTGTTTATGTTAAGCGTGAAGACTCTCCTAATATTTATGCGCGCATAGTAAACTCTGAAATGGATATTGAACGTGTTTTTGGTGTACCCTGTTCAAAAACTTCTAAATAATGTTAGATATATTTTGGGGCTCCGTACTTTTTTATTTTTGTTCATTTTGTTAGATAATATTATACTTTTGATTATACCTTACATTTTCATATTTACATGTTATTCCATACTTTTTACTTGCTATGTTTTATACCACGTTTTATTATATCTTTATTTTCTAGTAGTTTACAGGAGCAGTAGTGTATTTGTAGTAGTACATAATTTAACTTTAAGTGCTAATAAAGGTTCTGTCCTGCAGTATCTATATTATTGCGTAAACATTTTTATGATTTTGGTAATTTCTATGGAATTATTTACCGTAATTTTAGCTTACTTAATTAGTTCTACTTATTTTGTTTTGTTAGCTGGTATAAGTATAGTAATTTGTTGTTTTTATTTTTATTTTGAATATTTTTTAAATAATTATTTTAACCTTTTTTTATTACTATTTTTGTGTGAATATTTTGTATACTCCTTTGCTTTTTTTGTTGATATTTTGAAAATGATTTTATTTTTAATATGTATACCGATGCTAGCCTGTTCAAGTTATAATATAATATGTTCCTGTAAATATTCCTTAATTATTTGTGTTCAACGTATGGACGATTATACATATGAAATGATTATACTTATAAAAATATTATTACAACATGGCTAGTACTAAAAGTAAAAGTTTAAGAGTTGGCCTTTATAATGCTGGGTCAATCAGAAGCAAAAGCGATGAGTTTCAGGCAGCTCTGCTACGTGAATCTGCTGATATTATGGCGATAAACGAAACGTGGCTACGAGCTGGTGAAGATGCGAGTGCTCCGTTAGTTCCCGGCTATCGCTTCAGTCATATTCCCCGTTCTTGTAACCTATCCAGGACACGTGGTGGTGGTGTTGGTTTTTACGTCAAACGAGGGATTAATGTTCGTTCTTATTCCCATAACATTATCTTTGATGAGGTGGAGCAGCAGTGGCTGTCGCTATCCATTAACAAAGTTAAGCTTTTAATTGGAACGGCATATCGACCACAATGGGTAAATGTCGAAAAGTTCTTTGATTCTCTTACAGACACTTTAACTTCATATTCAAATTTTGATAATATAATTTTGTTAGGAGATTTCAATATAAATATTTTGGATGAAAGTGACAACAAAACACAACAGCTTAATCAATTTTTGCAGTATATTAGGTTGAAAAACTGTATTTTTCAACCTACCCATTTTACTCAAGAGAGTGCTACACTAATTGATTTAGTAATGACGGACGCCGGTGTGACAAATACTCGTGTAAAATATACTCCTGAACTTGGTGGTCATGCTATCATTTTAGTCGATTTTAAAATTAAAAAGCCTAAGGTAGCTCTGAGGCAGCAAATTATAAGACCTATAAAAAATATCAATCTGTCAGATTTTGAGTCGGAAGTTGAATCCATAAACTGGGATAGCATTACGAGGTACAATTGTGTGAATGACATGGTTTCTGTTTTTTCCAAACGCATTATAGAGCTCTTTGATAAACATGCACCAGAAAAACTAATAACTATCCGTAGGAAACAACTGCCATGGTTCACGAGTAATGTTAAGTACATTATGCAGCTTCGAGATGATGCTCACAATAAATATCGTCGCACAAAAACTGAAAACGATAAAGTTCAATACAAAACCCTAAAAAGTCTGGTAAACAGCAGTCTCTATGCTGAGAAGAAGGCATATTTTGATTACCACATTAATCAACATCTACATAATACAAATGTTCTATGGAAAAATTTGAAGTCATTTGCGTTACCGTCATTTAAAAATTCGAATGACTTACCAGAACACTTTAGTGATCCTGATGAAATTAATCGTCACTTTTTGAGTATACCGGGAACAAATATCATCAAGTCATCTAATGTAAGGAATCTAGAAAGCTGAAACCGTATTTCTGATACTTTTAGGTTAATGCCAGTTCATGAAAATGTGGTTGCAAAAATCATAATGGGTATTAAGTCAAACGCTCAAGGTGTTGACCGCATTAATATGGATATGATAATTCTAACGCTTCCGAGAACTTTAAATGTTATTACTGCAATTATTAATAAATCCATAACAGAATCTGTTTTTCCTTCTTCTTGGAAAACTGCGCTTATTCGTCCAATACCTAAAAAAAGTAACCCAACAAATGTAGGTGACCTAAGACCCATTAGTATACTGCCTTACTTATCAAAAATACTTGAGAAAGTTGTTTACTCACAAGTGATAAATTTCTGTGAAAAAAATCAATTAATACCCAAGCTACAATCAGGTTTCAGAAAAAATTACAGAACAGCAACTGCTCTTATTAATGTCGTGGATGATATATTATCTTTTTCGGATTCTGGAGAAGGTACCATTCTCACTTTATTAGATTTTTCAAGGGCCTTTGACTCAATTAACACAAACTTACTGATTTCTAAGCTTTCATATTATGGTTTTGATAATGAAACACTCAAGTGGTTTAAAAGTTATTTAACTGACCGACATCAACAAGTAATTTTAGACAGGCATAATGGTAAAAACTTTATTTCTAAGCTTCTTCCTGTTGATAGAGGTGTTCCTCAAGGATCTGTGTTAGGGCCTTTGCTTTTTATTATTTACAGCGCTGATATAATAAACTGTCTCAAAAACTGTAAATACCATCTATACGCTGATGATTTACAGGTATATATTCCCATAGATCGAAAAAATATTAATACATTCAACGTGTTTGTGATTGGTCACAAAATAACTCCATGGTTCTCAATCCTTCAAAGTCAAAATTCCTTATAATTGGCACTAAAAAGCAGGTACATGATATAGCTATAACTGAACCTGATATACGTGTTAATGGAGAGACAATAGCACAAGTTCATGAAGCACGAAATTTAGGCATTCTTTTTGACAGCAATTTGAGGTTTGAAAATCATGTGATTAATTTGGTACAAAACTGTTTTTACAGGTTAAAAGTTCTATATAGATTTAGACCATTTATCACAGTTAATTTACGTGTAAAGCTTTGTGAAACCCTAGTATTAGCTAAATTAAATTATTGTATAACTGTATATGGACCTTGTTTGCTTAAAAAATCACAAAAATTAATCCAGAGGGTACAGAATGCTTGTGCACGCTATTGTTTTTACATACCGAGACGAACTCATGTTACATCATATCTTAATGCCTCGAATATGTTAAAAATGCAGGGGCGTCTCAAACTTTTTTATGCTTCTTTGCTATTCGGCGTAATAAATACAAAGAATCCAGAATATTTATACAAGAAACTTATCTGGAGAAATGACCAACATTTATATAAAACCCGAATATGCTCTAAAGTTTTTTGCGTCCCTAAACACAAAACATCGGCTTTCCTAGGCAGTTTTAAGTTTATGGCAACTAAGTGTTGGAATGATCTCCCACCACCACTACGCACTATGACAAGTAAATCGAGTTTTAAAAAGAATTATAGACATCACTTACTAACAGAACAAATAATGTCATAATCGGCTAATTTTTACCTTATTGCAGGACTGCCCTGTACCTATATACTTAAAATTAATAAACATTGCTATATAGTAGGTGGGGAAACAACTTATAAATTAAAGAAGTTAGTTAATTGTTAATATGAATATTATTTTATAATTTATATTTATATTTGTTGCTTATTATTAATTATATTGTTGTAATAATTATTCTTTATTTAAAAAAATTAAAAAAAAATGGTGGTAAAAATATATATATGTATGTGTATGTATATATATATATGTGTGTGTGTATATATGTATATATATATATTTGATAACTAATTTGAACTGGCTAATACTCGGGGATCTACGGTATGTACCCTAATGTGAACAATTATGATTAAAGGCAATATGAGCAGGGATGCGCGCGTACTGTACTGTTCGTATGTTGGGCGCTGGCAGAATAACAGCGTTGTAGGCAACTGCAACATTTATGCTGAGCTAGAGCCCATTCATTGCTACATTATGTAATTCTTGTAATTTGTGTATGTACTCATTTTAACTTTATTGGTGGTAATGAATAAATGCTTTTATTATTATTATTATTATTATGCACTAAATACTTTGTTTAAATCCTTTTACCGCTTCCTTAACAGTCATTTTCGATAGTCCTTGTAAGTAAAATATACATCACTAGCTAACGCACACAATAACAAATCAAAATTGGTTACGCATTTTCGAGCTGTCAGGTGGTCTATACGCCAGTAAGTAAGTCTATGTATAGGACTTAAAAAAAAGAAATATGAAAAGTAAAAAACACTTTCTCGCCATTTTTCAATTCTTTTCCTGTCGCTCAAAATGAGTGACTCTAACGAAGAAATTCGTCGTTTCGTCTTTCTTACATTCTGAAGTTTTATTTAAAAAAAGATAAAAATGCGACTCAAGCCGCGAAAACAAATTGTGACGTTCATGGACCTATTGCAGTGCAGTTTCAGTGTGTAGCACAAAGTTGGTTCAAGGTTTTCAGTCCGGGAATTTTGATGTCAAAGATGCAGCGCGCTCTGGTCGCCCTCATACGGATAAAGTCGATGCCGTTTTTGAAAAATTGGAGTAAGATCGGCATATTAGTAATTACGACATAGCCGAGGAATTGAGGATTGACCACAAAACATTTTTGACCCATTTGAAAAAGTTTGGTTGTACAAAAAAGCTCGATATTTCATTATTACCACACGAGCATACTAAAAGAAACCTTATGAATCGTGTACTCATTTGCGATTCTTTAAGCCGAACCATTTTTGAAAAGATTGATCACTATTGATCACTGATGATGAAAAGTGGATCAGTTACGATAAGAACGTGCTAAAAAGATCATGGTCAAAAGGTACCAAGCTTTACAGACTAGTGGAACCCGGATGGTAATGGAGGGTGATGCTGTGTGTATGGTGGGATTAGAAGGGCATCGCTTATTATGAGCGTTTACAACTGGGCATACTCATCGATTCTGATCTCTACTGCCAACAATTAATGAGACTCAAGCAAGAAATTTAGAAAAACCGTAAACTGCCGCAACATTTTTTTTACGTGGTAGAGCCATGCTGCAGCTATATTAGTAGTATAGTTGTAGCACGAATGGGTCGGCTTGACCGGGGAAGGACTACACTCTCACAAAATACCAGCGTAAAATAGCAGCTTAACGCTGCTGTGTTTCGTTTGGCGAGTGTAGAGAATTGGAGACCCTTTTTACTGGAAAAGAGGCATTCCATCTTAGTCCTCACGGGTGACAACGCATTTGCATTTAGATTCGTAATCGAGGATAGATGTAGATGTCCATGAGCCACAGCAACCACTTACCGTCAGGTGGACTGTGTGCTCGTTTGTCACCCTTATCGTATAAAAAAAAGCATTGCCTTCCATGCTTGACTTTGCCTAAAATGAAAATATCCCCAAACTTTGTTATTTTTTACATCTGCAAAACGCAAACATAGTAATTTGAAAGATTACGAAACTATCAACCCAAAACTCAAGCCACCATTTTTTAAAACCTCATACAGCTCACGTCATTAGCGATCGAACAGCATATTTTAATGGCGCTACAAACTTTATATAAGTGGAACATTAATACTTATATCTGATTGAATTTAATTTGAATTGAATAAACGCTCTATTTTCCGCAACTCCACGTCTAAGCGCGTATTTTGCGTGTGGGCAGGAATAATGTGATTATTTGAGCCATGAGATCTCCCCGAAGAAGCTCAACAGTCCTCTGATGTTGCAAGCAACTGCTAGGAGTGATTCCGGAGTGCTGAGATATTTAGGCCTGTATGTTGCGATTTTCAGACATGTCAGCAACACGTGGGCCGCCCTTTCTTACTCCCCCATACATGCGATGCACAGGGGGCGGTTCGTAACACCTATGGTAAATAAACTGTACGTTACTCCTAAGATGCTGCTGCTAATAATATAAATAAAATATGCTGCTTGAGGTAAAATAGAAAATATATTTAAAAACTGCTAATAGCTAATGATGACTACACAAACGCGCTGTGTGGCGATGCTATGTGAACTGATTCGATGAACAATAAAATAAGTATGAGGCAAAAATGCTGATCGGGCGATTTGTGCGGTTGCACCGTACATAAATGTTTGTTAAAGTTTCCATGTCCTGTGATAGCACTTGTTACTATCCTGATCTGTGGCTTATTCAGTCCCTGTAGTTGTATGTATTTATTTTTTTATTATTGTATTTATTTATTATTATTATAGGAATCAAAATGCAGAATGTCTTGTTACCCCTGAGGACTTGAATGAATACCTCATTTCCAGTAAAAAGTGTATCCGGATCTCTACACTCACCTGTAACCTGCAGCATTATTCTGCTGTTTAGTATTTTCTTCTTTTTTAGTATTTTATGGTCGAGCCGACCCATTCGGGCTACAACCGTATTATAGTGCAGCATTTGTCCTTCATGCCATAACGTATAAATACGTGGTATTTACATTGAGTTATATGTACTACGTACTAGAGAAGCCATTCCAAACAAAAATTGTGTCCTACTCTATGTCTTCGCGCATGCGCGGGAGTAGTAGTAGACTTTAATTTGATATAAAATAAGATATTAATATAAAATAAATATAAGAATTTAATATAAAATATCTTAATTTAATCTAAACAAACATATTTCTAAATAAAATGTAATAATTATTATTTTATGGAATTCACAAATCTTCAATTTACGCAATAATTAGTTTGTATGGATTGCAGTACAGTTCAGTTGAACATAGTCAATGTTCGGAATGACTTCTCTAGTACGTAGTACATATAACTCAATGGGTATTTACTTGAATAGACTGTAACCAAAGTTTAAAGAGAGTCTAACTGTAACTTAAACTAACAGCATACTCAATGGTCTGAATAATAATGTGTCTTAACGGATATAGTATGTGCCATATCGATTGAGAAAAACGGACAATGACCTCAGATATGAGCCGAGTGTCAAAAGGCGTAACTTACAAAATCTCAATTTAGATGTGATAACAATATTTAAATATTGATATTATTCCCACTTCTAGGTCAGCACATATGTTTTGTTTTTTTGTTTCTTAAATAATATTGTCTGTGGTTCCTATAAACATAGTAAAATCTTACGGTACATCGCGAAAAATGTGTTATATTTTATATTTCAATTTATGGTAAGTAACGCAGCAATTCATTTAATAACAGTTTCATATTAAAAAAATATTTGAAGCAATATAATCACCATATTGAGCTTTTGCAAATTCATCCCTTTAAAATAAACAAAACGCGCGTTACGTCAGTTCGTTCTAAAAGAAACGTGACAATGGCAGCCAGAGATGCGTCACCTTTTTTGGGCCGGTCCGCCATTTTGTTTTCATTCGTGTTCGGATAGCGCTTGCGTGTGTACGTCTCGGGTAATTCATAGCATTCATTGCATTGTTTTAGTTGAGTTTTTACTGTTAAATTTGTTATATCGTTAAGTTTTTGTTTTTTGAATCTGTTATATTAGTTTTACTGTGACGGTCGTTACTAAATCGACATGAGTTCAGGAGAATTTGGTGAAGGACCCGGTCCTTCAACATCAAGTGGAAAGAGACGTCGCCGACCCATAATAAACGTAGCAGGTACGTACAAATAGGTACAAATGCGACGACGTAGCCTTTCTATTTCTTAAAGCGCTCTTTTTATGTGACCATGTGGTATTTATTTTCTAAAACAATATGTATTTATGTGATGTAGTACTATGGTAGTATATTTTTGTCATTTATTTACAGGCCCATCTTCTGGAGCACCTTTAACGTCACCAGTAAAAAAGAGAAAACCTACCACTTTGTCGGTCGGGGAACAAGAGATTATCATTAATGTATACAAATATGTCAAAAACACCTGGCCCGAAGACGTGTATCCTTCAAACGTTAATATGGTAGAAAAGGTTTCGGAGATCTCAGGAGTCAGCAAGAGCACTATATATCGCGTATTAAGCGTGTATAGAGATTCCCATAAAATACCAGAAAAGGGAATAATTAATAAAAGAAAAAAGTCTGTAATTGACAAGTTGGACGATTTTGATAAATCGGCTATAAGAGCGAAAGTGCATCAGTTCTTTCTTGCAGGAGAATTACCGACTTTAGACAAAATTTTGCTCAGTATAAATCAAGATGACCAGTTGCCAAACTTGAGCAAAACTTCCCTGCGACGTGTGTTGCGCCATTTAAAATTCAAATATATAAAGAGAAACAGAAAAAGTGGTCTAATAGATCGCCCAGAGATAGTTCTGTGGCGTACCAGATATTTGAGAGAAATACAAATATTAAGAAACGAGGGACGTAACATTTTTTACCTTGACGAAACATGGATTAACGCAGGTCATACTATGGGAAAGGTATGGGAAGACACCACAATTGAATCTTCTCGTCAATCACGGTTAGAAGGCTACTCTACTGGCGCGAAAGCCCCTTCGGGTAAAGGAAAGCGATTAATAGTTGTACACGTTGGCAATGAAAATGGCTTTTTGGAGGGATGTGATTGGGTATTTGAATCATCATCTACTGGTGACTACCATGAGAGTATGGACGCTCTCCATTTCGAGGACTGGTTTAGAAAAGTAATAGAAAAACTGCAAAGCGGCGATGTCATAGTTATGGATAACGCTAGTTACCACTCCAGACGTTTAGAAAAAACCCCAACAATGTCTTGGCGGAAACAAAATATGCAGGAATGGCTAGAATCTAAACAGATCGCATACGTGCCCTCGGACACAAAGACCCACTTAATGGAAAAAATAAAGGCAGTTAAAGATAACTATCGAAGTTACGTCACCGACGAGATGGCAAAAGAAAAAAGCATCACAGTGGTAAGGTTACCTCCTTATCACTGTGAGCTTAACCCCATTGAACTTGTGTGGGCAGATGTGAAAGGGTACGTTGCACGAAAAAATACAACTTTCAAGTTAAAAGATGTTAAAAATTTACTTAAAGATGGTTTAACTCAAATCACGCCAGATAAATGGAAAAACTGTGTTCAGCATGTCCTTAAGGTTGAACAAAAAATGCGTGGCATGGATGATAGAATTGACCAAACTGCAGATCGCTTTATAATTAATGTTACAGATAGTTCATCAAGTGAAGATACGAGTGATGATTGCACCGAATAAAAATAAAGTTCTTATATAATATTAAAAATAAAGTTTTATCTTTTGCATAAGTACGTACTTATTCGGTGTCGTTATCACTCGAATCTTTATATGTGTTATAAATTAATGTTTTTTGTTGTTAAATGAATAAAGTACTTTATAACAATAGATGATTTTTCTTCTACAGCGATCTTTCACATAACTTTTTAATAATAGTTAATAAATATATATTATATCAATCATTATAAAAAAATCATTATAAATAAAGAAAGTACTACATATAAAATGTGCCTATATATTGAAGGTTTGTAACCCCTGGTTAAACGACCGAAAGGTCATTGTCCGTTTTTCTCAATCGATTTGGCACATACTATAGCTCTTAAAATTAACATGAACAAAACAAAGATCATGTGTAACGTCCATGTCACACTTACGCCGGTACTTGTTGGGAGCACTACGCTCGAAGTTGTCGATTAACATGTTTACCTTGGTGTTAACCTTGGACTAGGTAAGTCCAACTTCGATCGAGAGGTCCATCAACGGATACACGTTGGCTGGGTAGCATTCGTGAGATTACGACGTATCTTGTCATGTACTTATACCTTAAAACTTCAAAACTAGATTGTACAAACAATGCGAGTGCGTATTACCATGATTACCAGTGATCATATGGATCTTAGACCTTACCTACCTGGGTGTCTTGCGTTCACTCGTTTATACTACATGTACGTTTGTTGTACGTATGTTTATAATACATCGTATGAATACTTATGGTAAAGTTATAGTAGTTTTTAAAAATTATTTTTGATGTTCATAATACTCGTGTGTATTTTCACTACAATTTTGTATTAATAGAAATCTATTAAAATTTAAGGTGTACTGCCACCATTTTAGATGGGTTCTGGTAGACATAATTATTATTATTATGAATCTTAGGCGTGGTTCCTCACTGCTGGTCGTATGAGGAACCTCAAGTTTTCTCAGCGAGCTACGGTGAGAACTATGTTTAGTTTGTCTGTGAGAGAGACTTCGAGATGAATATCCGCAATGGAACCAGAGTAACCGACATAACCCAACGGATCAATAAGCTGATGTAGTATTGAGCCGGCCATATATTGGAAAAAGCACCGACCATCGATGCAGGAGAAAGGTTATGGAGTAAGGTAAGTGTAGGAGCGGGTCCTTAACTAAATGTAGTGACGACCTGATAAGAGATGCAGGAAGTCGAGGGATGCAGGTGATTTATAACAGTGTTTTGAACAGTGGACTTGTCATGGGCTGTAATAATATGTTGATTTGTTATATGTTGATTTTGTTTTGACGTAAAAGCATGAATTTTATTAGTAAAGTAGCTGCGGGTAATAAAACCTAGCTAGGGAAAATCGAAAATAAAATCAGAAATATCTAATTTGGTCTAAAGATTAAAAAAAAAATCATTAGTTTGGTACAGTTTCTATAAAGTATGAAGGAATAATTGTAACATTTGCCATAAAGAAAAACAAAATTAAACATTTCTAAAAACCTTACTAGTAGGCCTTATTTTACTATGGTAGGCTAATAAGGCCTACTGCTTTAACGCACTCAAATAATCAATTTAAACGTAATATATTTAATATTTGTGATCAGTGATCATATGAATGCAGCAATTAAAGTGATATAAAATACATAATAAATTAAAAAACAACACAAGAAAAAGGAGTATAATAAGGCCTATGGTGAAATTTAGGCCTTCATAACTGCCGACCAAGTATAAATTAAAAAAATTGACCACGATACATGACTCAAATCTTCAAGATCAACGAAGCATTTATTCATAAAGATAAAGATTACGATTTTAGAGAGCTAAGTGTAATTTAAGAAAACATACCTACGATTTATTTCGAGTGACTTTTATTATTGGTGTACTGCGGTCGTATCTTATGATAGATAATGCAACTCTAGTGGCAGGACGCGGGGTAGCGCGTATCTGGAAACTTGTAGAGACATTATCGTGCAGTAGGAGTCTGTTATTATCTCTTTAAGCGAGTGCGGTTATTATAAATACGATTTGTAATTTAGGCCTTATTAGCCGACAGGCCTTCTTACCCGCAGGCACCTTACTGCGATCATGAAGACAGTAATATATACGTATAAGTAGTGTATAATCAGCGTGTTGTGGCCACCGAGTAGTGGCGGTAGAATATCATCCCTTGGGTGTCGTAAGATTTCGATACAACTGTATATAAGTAATCAAACTAAAAGATGGCCAGTTGCGTCTTCTTGATAAAAATACGTAGACAAACCGTCAGCCATACGTGGCAAATGGGGTAGTCACATGTTCAGCAGCAGACTTTGATAGTTTATTTATAAATGTTAAGAACTTTTTAATTTCAAATCAAAACAAATAACAAAAGGCACGGAATCGGATGTGGTGGGTGCGATTCCAGATTCCAACACAATAAATTTAAAGTGGCTTTGGACTAGAATGGTCAATCATAGAAATGGCCTATTCTCAAAACGGCAATATGTAAATTTATAAAGAAAATCATTTTTATTCCCATAGGCATTTTTTTCTTGAGAATCAAGAGTAAAGTAAACCATTATGAACTAATTTTACTATAGCGCTAGCCCTAAAATAAAAAAAAAAACAGCTGTTTCATATTTTTTTCCCGAGTAAATAAAACTGTTTTATAAAGCCTGGTTTGACTATGTACGGCGCCTTAAATGTGCAATAACTTCTAAATTCTGTACCTAAATTAATTAGACAGTTTATAAAATAAAGAATTAGGTTTAAGACCTGTATTATCTAGTGGATAATTAAACATGTTGGCCAGGGACACTTTAACATTGAATAGGAAGAAAGCTATTCTTGGATAGTGTTTCATCACATTTAAGCTAAATAGAAACATCGCGTTAAGAAATTTTCTACCAAATTTTGTAGTGTATAACGATGTGAAAAACGAATTTAATGCTAATTTACATTTGGAAATTAAAGGAAGTTGTTTGTATTCAGGTACTGTTTTAAATGAGTCGTAGTCACGAACGAAGAGAAGGCGCTTGTGCCCAGGTAAATCTCCGACAGCTGACTTTGATATTAGATGTGTTGAATCCACGCCTGTAGTAACAAAAATATGTCAAAATTACAAAAAATCAAATTATTTTCTGGTTAATTCAATACATATAAAATTTAAAAAGGTTGCGAGTACGTTTTTCCAGTTATACGTAACTTTAAATTATACTACATAAAGTATTTAGACGTGGTAGATCCATGCTGCAGCTATATTAGCAGTATAGTTGTGGCACGAATGGGTCGGCTCGACCGGGGAAGGACCACGCTCTCACAGAATAGTTGAGTGTAGAGAACCGGAGATCCTTTTTACTGGAAAAGAGGCATTCCATCTTAGCCCTCACGGGTGACGACGCATCTGCATTTTGATTTTTTTTTTTTATAGGATAAGGGTGACAAACGAGCACACAGTCCACCTGATGGTAAGTGGTTGCTGCGGCCCATAGACATCTACATTTATTAGATAGTAGTAGATGTCTATGGGCCGCAGCAACCACTTACCATCAGGTGGACTGTGTGCTCGTTTGTCACCCTATCCTATAAAAAAAAAACTTTTATTTTTTATTTTTTTTATTTCTATAAGGACAGCCAGAAGTAATTACAATATTACATGTTCACAGAAAATAATATAAGCTTAAGTTTTAAATGTAAAATCTATTAAAGGCAGCCACAACATGCTTCACAAGCAGAGTAAACACTTTATAACATAAATTACAAAATATTAGAAACATAACCTAAAAATAAATCAAAAATCGAGAAAAATCAAAAATATTTAAAAAAATATTAAAAAAAATATACATTCAGCACAGTCTCAAATCTAAATTATGGACTATGGAGTAAAGTAACTAGTTCTTATTACATGGCACCTGCTAAAGGAATACCCCATCTTTATTTCTACTGCCGAACACGATTTCATTAATCACCAAATAACGTGCTTGGAATACCGCTCTTATTAGACGGGATATGAAGCTGCAGTCTTCAGTAGATTTGGCAGCATACAGGCAACTGAACAGACAGATCTCCAAATGCATGCGGCGGGACTTACGCAACTTTAATACTGCTCGTATTGAAGAAGCGATCGAGTGGAACCAGGGCTCCAAAGTCTTTGCTAAAGATCTGTCTGCCAGAAAGAGCCAACTGTCGAAGCTGAAAACCGAGTGTGGCAGCGTCGTTTCTGGGACACCTGAGATTTTTGAGATTGAGGGCAGCTGTACACATCATCGTTGGAGCCACACGTAAGTGTGAGTAACGATCCAAGAGCGAGTCTTATTCTACACTATTCCGATGATATTCCGGACGTCAGTCTGAGTGAGATTAGAATGGCTCTCCAGCACCTTAAACGGCAAGGCCCCAGGCGAGGATGAAATAACAAAAAAATTAAAGCTCTTTAGTTCCGCCTTCCATGGTGGCCGGAGGCATGGAGCAAAGGTGCGGTGGTCTTGTTCTTCAAGAAAGGCGACAACGCTCTCTTGAAGAACTACAGACCGATTCCCCTTCTGAGCCGCGTCTACGTGCTGTTTTCGAGAGTCATTACGAATCGTCTCGCGCGCAGTCTTGACAACTTCCAGCCTCCCGAACAAGCCGGTTTCCGAAAAGGCTTTAGCACCATAGACCACATACATACCCTTCGGGAAATTGTACAAAAGTCCGAGAAGTTCAGTTTGCCACTATGTCTGGCGTATGTCGACTATGAGAAAGCCTTTGATTCCGTCGAAATTTGGGCGGTGCTGCAGTCCCTTCAGCGGTGCCAAGTTGACTGTCGGTATATCGAAGTGCTGAAGTGTTTGTACAGTAGGGCTACGATGGCTATCCGAGTACAGAACAAGAGTACGAAACCTATCCAATTGCAGAGAGGTGTAAGACAGGGTGACATTATATCCCCGAAACTCTTCACCGCTGCATTGGAAGACGTTTTCAAGCTTGTGGACTGAAAATGATACGGTATTAACATTAATGGCGAGTACATCACTCACCTTCGATTTGCCGACGATATAGTCCTTATGGCAGAATCGCTGGAGGACCTAAGCACTATGCTCAATGACCTCAATAGTGTTTCCCAACGGATAGGTCTTAAGATGAATTTAAGCAAATTCATCTTAAGACCTATCCGTTTTTCAAAAATCCGTAAATTAAGCAAAAACTTATTAAAATCCTCTATGAAAAGGACATTGTTTACAGAGCTATGACTGACACATTACATATTGTTGCACACTTTTTATTAATCGCTTTTTATGTTTGATTTATTTGATTTGTTTATTGCTTTTGTTGTTTATTTTTTATTTATTTTTTTATTTTTTTTTAGTTTTATAATTTCTAAATGTTATGAAATTGTAGTAGGTAACTTTGATATAACTAACTTTTATTTTCTTTTGTTTTTTGTAATTAATTGTATTTGTATAGGTGATGGTGCATAATAATATATAGTTTTAAGAGCGTGTACTCGCCGACAAACTGATTGCAGTTTGGCGAGAGAATAGTAAAAATAATGTACTTACCTTTGTATGAATAATTAAATTTAAAAAAATGAACATGGACAAAACAAATATCATGTTTAAAATGTCCATGTCACACCTATGCCGGTGCTTGTTGGGAGCACTAAGCTCGAAGTTGTTGACGAGTATGTTTACCTGGGACAAATAGTCAGACTAGGTAAGTCCAAATTCCCCCCCGAACGGGTTCCCGCCTTGTCGTGCCGGGGGGGGGGGGGGCTTAGTAGCCGTGGCTTGGTCAACCGTGGTGAACAAAAAGGAACCCCTTGGCTGGCCCGAGGTGTAGGGCCGGCCCGAGTTGGCCACTCCGAGTGGGCTTAACGAGCCCACTTCGGAACTTCGGATGTGTGTTGGTGGGCTGCGGTGAGAGGGGTGTCCGCTCCCTCTACCGCTGCAGCCGAGGTGGAGTCGCGGAGGAAGAGGAGTGCTGGTATGGCGATGCGCCACTCGCCCTATCCTCCGCGACTCAGACGGGGCCGCACCGTTGATGCGGTGGCGGTGGGGCCGCGGGGGGAGAGGAGTGTCGGTATTGCGAGGCGCCGCTCTCCCTACCCTCCGCGGCCGAAACTTGGTAGGCAGCGGAACCCGAGACCAGATCCGCCGCTGGGGTCGGCAAAGCGGGCGCTACTAAGCATTCGATATTCCTGGCCCCATGGCCTTCGCGTATCGGACTCGGGGGGGTCCGATACGCAGATGGAGTTGGAGGCTATGGATGGGGGTAGCTGAACACCTCGCTACCCCGTGCAGGAGACGAGGCTCGAACAGACCGGGCCAGCACTAGTGTGGGGCTGCGGAAGAATTTGGATTCCCGCGGCCCCACGCGCACGTGCGAGGAGGCACCGTGGGGTTTTAGCCGGTAAGAGTCCGGCATAACTTTCCGGTCGCCCCCGCAGCCGGAGGCATCCATGAGGATTTCCCCACGTAAAAAAAAAGTAAGTCCAACTTCGACCGAGAGGTTAATCGACGGATTCAACTCGGTTGGGCAGTATTTGGGAAATTACGGCACATCTTTTCGTCAGGTATACCTAAAAACTTAAAAACGAGACTGTACAACCAGTGCGTGTTGCCAGTGATGACCTATGGAACTGAGACGTGGTCCTTCACTGCTGGCCGGATGAGAAAGCTCAAGGTTACTCAGCGAGCTATGGAGAGGGCTGTGCTCGGAGTTTCTCTGCGTTATAAACTTAGAAATGAGAATATCAGCAGTAAAACCAGAGTGACTGACATAGCCCAACGGATTAGTAAGCTGAAGTGGCAATAGGCCGGCCATACAGCTCGAAGAACCGGCAACCGATGGGGGAAAAAGGTTCTCGAGTGGCGGCTTCATACCGGCGGACGAAGTGTAAGATATGCAGGAAGTCGATGGATGCAGGTGGCTCAGGACCGTGCTTTGTGGCATTCCTTGGGGGAGGCCTATGTTCAGCAGTGGACTTGTGAATGGCTGTAATGATGATGATATGATAGATACTGAGATCCCCAATCCAACTTATCGTTGGTATGGCATATCCGACATGTATACCATGTAAATGTATTATGTAGTGTGATATTCTCCAATATATTAACAATGTTCTAATGCTAACCTATTTCATCAGAGGAGCCTTTTAAATTTTTCCTCAATAAGCTCTGAAATTCTTTCCTCTCATCTTCTGTATATACGTAGCCGGGTACATCAGTTAAATACTTAGTCCAATACAGCAATGAGGGAGTGTCAACGGTGGGATTGCTTGATGACACTCCTTCCAGCATTATGCGCGCCATATACTCGAAGTACTCTGGTGGATCGTTTAGACAAGGCGTGTATACACGTTGGACAATTAACCGACACACTTGACGCGTCTCTTCGATTGTTCTTTGACAAATGTTATACCTGAAGTTAGATTAGATACGTTAAATTAAGATTAAGAATAATATAATACTTATATAGTTTACACACATTTTTATTTACAATAGCGTAGTGGTTAAGGTTACGGATTGTGAACCTCTACTAACACAGGTATAAACATTTATGCTTATTTGCTTTAACATGAGTGTTAGTACTGTTAATAGCGTTACTAGTATAGTATATACGTAGTAAAGCCACGCTGCAGCTATATTGTATTTGCAGCACAAATGGGTTGGCTCAAACCTCACAGAATACTAGCTTAAAATAGCAGTTTAATGCTGCTGTGTTTAGTATGGCGAGTGTAGAGAAGCGGAGACCCTTTATTAATGGAAACGAGGCATTTCATCTCAGTCCTCAGGGGTGACAAGCCATCTGCATTTTGATTTTAAATTGAGGATAAATGTAGATTTCTATGGACCACAGCATCCATTTACTATCAGGTGGAATGTGTAATTGTTTGTCACCCTTGTATTCTATAAAAAATAGTATTCTTTTGAAAAAAAAAGCCATCTAATCCGGAATAATCATTTGTAGGCCTTATAAGTACTTGCTTAAAATGTTACTGTCTTGATCATGAGCGCCGGCCCGTCTTGTGAACCGGACCCTATGGCACGAATTATGCCAAAATCATAGGAATCTGCTACATATGGTCAAACTATATAACATTAGTATTAGTTAAAGCAACATACTGCGAAATTTTTGAATGTTGTGGGTTCAGAATTGAAATTAACTAATTTATTTTTTATTTTTTTGTATACACATACTGGCCCAGAAGAAACTGCACTTTTAAGCAAAAATATAGAAAAGAAAAACTAAAGACAGTATTGGCTGCTTAATCATTGTAAAATACCACAAACTCAAACGTAAACTTTTCTTAATAGTTTACGTTTGAAAGTGTTTGGAAATTTTTAACACCAACCCAACGATTTTGAAGTTTAGATAAAGTCCTAACACATTTATTTGCTTCATAGTTATATATATATATATATATATATATATATATATATATATATATATATATATATATATATATATATATACTAGCTCGCCAGGCAGACGTTGCTCTGCCCTTTCCGACGAACCTGCCTATAAATTCCTTAAATTCGCAAAAAAAATGTTGAGTGTCATTTATCGGGATAAAAACTATCCTATCTCTCAAGTTGGACCAAAATGCACACAGTGTGCAAAATTTCATTGAAATCAGTTCAGTAGTTTAGGAGTCCATCGCGGACAAACAACGTGACACGTAATTTTTATATATAAAGACTAGCTGACCAGGCAGACGTTGTTCTGCCCTTTTCGACGACCCTTCATATAATAAATCCTTAAATTCGTAATAAAAAAAAATTGAGCGTCACTTATCAGGATAAAAACCATCCTATCTCTCAAGTTGAACGAAACTGCACAGAGTGTGCAAAGTTTCATTTTATTATTATATTAGGTATTTCTTCCTCTAGAAATTTGGCGCAAGAAAGTTTCCTTTCGATGTTTAGTAATAAGTCACGCAAAAATATAAGTGATAATGTATTTTCAAAATTATTGCCATATTACGTTACGTACCTTTCCTTAATTCCAATCATAAATCCTATGACTCGCCAAAATTGATTATATGCTTCCCAATCGCCGTCTTCCAATGTTTGTATACCAAATTTATCAGGTTTTAGAACAATTAGGCCGACGAAACCAAACTGTGTGAGAACAAGATCCCTTTGGGAAATAAGACCCTGACCTTTTACTTTAGCTGCGAGGGTCATGCGTATATGTCGACGTCGTACTTTCAACAGGGACTCCCAGGACCTGAGAATCGTTAAAAGGAATATGAATTATCAACCTAAGTCAAAAAAAAAACAAGCACAACTGATTAATTGCCTAGTCAAAGGTTATTTTTGATTTCGAACTCCAGACCAAGTCAACATTTTTTTTTGTAGGATAAGGGTGACAAACGAGCACACAGTCCACCTGATGGTAAGTGGTTGCTGCAGCCCATAGACATTTACATCTATCCTCTATTACAATTCAAAATGTAGATGCGTTGTCACGATGGAATGCCTCATTTCCAGTAAAAAGGGCCTCCGGCCACCTGCACTCACCAAGCGAAACGCAGAGGTAAACCTCTACTTCACGCTGGTTTTCTGTGAGGTCGTTGTACCACCCCGGTTCGAGCCGGCCCATCCGTGCGACAGCAAAAGCTGCCGCGTGGCTCTACCGTATTATAGCCATTTAAGCCATACATTTAAGCCAGAACACAAAATATCGATTCTAAAGTATGCTTATATTGTACTATCCTCTAGTCTTTGATACAGTAACATATATTCAATTGAATGAACGTTACTCGAGGCACAAAAGGTTGGGACAAGTGCCTGCACGTGAAATTATGACAGTATGATATCTCGTGAGCCCATTATAGCTTCTGATTCAGAAAGCTGTCGACAGTAAATCATCAAATTAGCACCAACAACTAAAATGAAAGAGTTTGAGAATTGGAGCACTTATGAACTCCATTTACCCGACTGGGACGTGGGATAACGTACCAAATGAAGATGCATAACCATTGAGAATTCACAATTTCACCAACGTTACTTTCTTTTTATTCTAATCGTTTAAATTCTATTTTGTCTAACAAATTCTGTTCTTTTATATTATATTATATTCCATTCTATTCTACTCTACTCCACTTTAATCTACACTTCTCTATTCTACTCTAATTTATTCTACTATGTTCTACGGTACTCTACTCTACTCTATTTTTATTTTGGTCTGTTCTATTCTATTCAATTCTTACCAGCTGCCGGGCTTAAGGTCTGATTCAAACCAAGAGACTGCATGCAGAAATGTGGACACATATCGTTTAAATGCAGGATATATGTCATCGGAGCGACGAGCTCCTACAAGGATCTTCAGTATTGAAGGCACTGCAAGAACATTCACCATACCCAATAACATTGCTGAAGTCAGCCCGTAACAGTTGTGCCAGTAAAATCTCCGAGCTCTGAAAAGACGAACAATAATTAGTTAATTAATGTATTGTTGTGCTTTTTGGATTCTTTTTTTTTATATTTTTATTGCTAAACCATTGAGTTATATGTACTAAGTAGTACATATATATCGACGTTTTCAACAAAGAACATGGCTATGGCATAACTATATTTGTCCGCATTTTCTTTTAAGAAGACATGGAGTAACTATGTACATAAGACAAAAATACAATATGTATTAGAAAACGGAATCCGTTGCCATTACAGCCTATTTAGGTCCACTACAATCACCTAAATGTTCGCGCCACTTTGCAACTACCGCCTAATTCTTATGTGATTCGTTAACAATTATCCAATAAGAGAAAGTACTGCAAATAGTCCATTTCCTGGTTTGCTATCTACCACCTTTATTCCTTTGCATGTGCACTCTTACGGGTTTCGTATGATTTCAGAAGATACGAAACCAACCGCATCGCTCCTATCTCGCGTCATCACTTCCACTTTTATGTAATGTAGATATTAAATATTACAAAAATATCGTAAAGTGTATAGACATTTACTACAATAACGCTATATTTCGCGATTATCTGTGAAATTTATATCTGTGAAGACAGCTGGCGACGAATTATCGTGACCGTAGCCCCTGCAACGTGAGGCAGATCTGCATAAGTCCAGGTGAGTGCACATGCATTTCCTTCACATCTTTCCTGTAACAAATTTAGGGTATTTGCAGTATTGACAAATAGTAAATTCGTACCGCACCATATAGTCTATTAATTTACGTATAATCATCTTTTTAATAATTTTGTCAACAGTGGTAGAGCCACGCGGCAGCTTTTGCTGTCGCACGGATGGGCCGGCTCGAACCGGAGTGGTACCACCACCTCACAGAAAACCAGCGTGAAGTAGAGTTTTACCTCTGCGTTTCGCTTGGTGAGTGCAGGTGGCCGGAGGCCCTTTTTACTGGAAATGAGGCGTTCCATCTTAGTCTCACGGGTGACAACGCATCTACATTTTGATTTGTAATAGAGGATAGATGTAGATGTCTATGGGCCGCAGCAACCACTTACCATCAGGTGGACTGTGTGCTCGTTTGTCACCCTTATCCTATAAAAAAAAATTTTGAACCAGCAGTTGGTCATTTAACCTAACACACCATTTTTTGGCCCTTTTCGCTGAATTATAATTAATTAATTAACCATTTTTTGGTCACTCCGACCGGAATAATTTTAACCGATAAAAAATAAATTTAACCTTTCGGCCTGAAGAAGTAATCTTTTATATCTATTTCTTTATACATTACAAAAAATTATACATACTTATATATTATTAAATTATATTACTTATAGTTATAATTATATTAATTATAATTTATATTACTCCCGCACCGCGTTTTACACATAGGTATATAATTTCCTTTGTAGCACGTACCACACCACAACATTATTACTTTAATGATATTTTTCTTGTTTTATTACCGCCCCTACGCGAGATACCTTCGTTTAGCAGTACAGCTAATTCCACCGTCACTTATCACAATAATATTTAGTTCCCATTTGTTTGTTGAAAATGACGACAAGAAGCAAATAATGTAAACTGCCCGGAATCAGGAAGTTGACGGTGTCTCACTCCCGTGCCTCGAAAAGTACGTATGTAAAGTCTCTGGTCGTGTTGGTTTACCGTCCCATAGGACTTGGTGAGGGAATAGTGAGTGCACCTGTGCTTGCGCTTACTTGGACACTATAATTCTGTCCTGCGCCGATGGCTATGCTCCGTTGAGGCTGACCGCCGCGCCGTGACCGAAAATCGGTCTGGAGGACTATTATTATTATTATACGTAATATTTATGTCCGTATTTAGGCTCGTACCTTCTAGATGAATCGTCGGGTCTTAAACATAATATCTTAGTTAATTCACCGTTACCGTTACAGCCTATCAAGGTCTACTGCAAACTTTCTTATCTCGCTCAATTCGCTAGTATCAAATTGAATGCCGTGCATTCGTTCGGGAACGCTGATAAATATTTTAATAAATATACTCCACCAATTCTAAGAAATACCTTTTGACATTAACACCAGAATAAATTAGCACGTATTGTCTGTCTATGTCTGCGGTGCCGCACAATGTGGTTGACGTTTAGCCATGTTTCATAAATGAATATAACGTTGTCCCAATTGATTATATTTTGAATTTCTCGTAAAAATGTTATTCTTTGGATTCATGTCTCTAAATTATTATTTTACATTTGTCAATATATTTGTATCGGAAGTCAATCAAATGGTTATCGGAAACTCTATACTATCATGGTACAAGCCGGCATTTTCTAAACTTACAATTTGCCACAGTGAGAGAGACAGAAATAATAAAAAATTGACTTGTTTAATTCATAATTAATTCATTATATATGCAAGTATAAAAAGAAAATTTAAATAATACATTAAAAATGTAAAGCTTTGATTATTTGTGTATTATTCACATTAGCATCAATTTGAATAATTCAAGCACTACATTAGGGTGCATAACGACATAATTGAAACAATGTCCAGCATAAAAGTTGCTTCTAGTAATTTTTTTTAAATATTTTGCTTTGTTTGAAAGATTCCAATTTAATAAGTGGTAAAGAACTACACATGTAATGAAATATAAATCTTCATAATTCTTTGGATTTACGTAAAATGTTATCTACCGACTTCAAAAAGGAGGAGGTACTCAATTTGACCGTATATTCTTTTTTTATGTGTATTACCTCATAACTTTTTTCTAGGTGAACCGATATCAATGATTCTTTTTTTATTTGAAAGCTGGTACTTTTCATCTGGTCCCATATATATTTGATCAAGGTCTGACCAATAGTTTTTGAGTTATCCTTAATAATTTATAATGAATTCGGTTATACAAAATTTTTAATTTTTAATTATTTTAAATTGAGTGAGTACTCTTGCACAAAGTTATTGCAGAATCATTAATATGAAACGTCAAAAGATATTTCTTACATTTGGTTGAGTATAATGACTCCATGGCGACCTTGGTTAGAGCATTATATTTCTCCAACTCCTTAATACAAATAGTAAAAATATATACCATCGCCGACCGAAAGCGAAACGAAGAGATTCGCAATATGGCAGGTTTGAAAGATGACCTTATCACAAAAATTGAAAAGGGCGTGCTTCGATGGTTTGGGCACGTTGAGCGAATGAGTGAAGACCGAATGGTGAAGAAAATAGCGCGAAAGTTAATATTAAAAGGTGTCGAGGTAGATCGAGACTAACTTTCGAAGACCATGTGAGCAAACTGCTCGAAGAGGGGAGGGTCAAGAGCACTCGGATACCTAGACGTGCATGTATGAAGAAGATAATGAATCTGAAAGAAGCGAAAGAGGTATGTAAGGATCGTGACACTTGGCGATCTGTTCTCTCTGGCTACCCCGTCAGGGATTGTGCGTGAAGATAAGTTAAAGTAAGTTAAGTTAAGTTAAGTTAAAAAGAAACTAACTTTGACAGTTTTATTTAATTATAAGTAATAATATAAGAAAAATATACGTTAAAATATAATCAACCTAATGCCTTTCTCATATTTTGTCGGTATTGTGCATATTATTAGTAAATATGATATGTTGTTGTTGTGAAATCGGCGTGCAGTGGCAACGCAAGGAAATCCACTACCTCATAATATCACGTGGATGTTGTAAGATATGACTGACGGAAATTAAATAAGATATGGGCAGTAGCATTTTTCTGACAACAGCTTAAAAATTATAAAAAAAAATAATTTTATGTTTTTTTAAATAAAAATGTTCCTATTGTAAATTTTAATTATTTGAACAATAGAAAATCATCAAATAAATTAGTTTTTTTATTACCTTGGCGAGATATTCATATTCGTATTCGTATTCGCCGAACAGTAGGTTTGATATTCGTATTCGTATTCGTATTCGTAAAATTAGTATTCGTTGCATCTCTATTGCCAACCCGCCTGTGAATCGTGGCATTTTTGAAAAATATCCCCACTATGAGGTAATCTATGTGGGAGGCCTATGATTGGCAGAGGACTTTTGATAGGCTGTAGTGATGAAGTGATGATGATAATATATGTGTGTTATTGCACTTGTCAAAAAATTTTACGGCACGGGTTGACTGGATACCTTTAGGCATTAAGTTTAACCATTGTTTCAATAATTATAAAGGAAAAAAATATAAAGCATAAATAAATAAATATTCAAGTGATTCTTGCCAGTTGGCCGATTACTAGAATTTCCATTTGTCAAAATTTCGTGGCTGCCCTGTTAGAGAGTGCAGCACTCACTATTGTAATATAATAAACTAGAGCCCAATGACTTCGTCAATCTTACTTAGCGGTACCATGTAGCGACATCTATGGAAATGTATTAAATAAAGAACGATGTATTTAGCGCGTCAAATTTCCAAATCGATATACATCGCAACCGCTTCCGTAGATAGATAATAGATGGCGCTAGAGTAGTCAAGTGAGCTCGGCCACGGTCCTTATTGCTTTGTAAGAGAGATTATATTGAATGGCGGGCGCTCAAGATGGCACTCCCGCCGCAACACCACTCGTTATGCGGAATATTCTCCTAGCCGTAACTTGAATCCATCAGTGAATTCAAACAGGCTGTTAATATGACGCAAGTAGTGTTGAAGGAAGTAGCATTTACTTGCATGTTGAAAATGAAAACTATTTTAGAAGAAAATGAAAACTCAAAATATGCAATCATTTAAATAAAACATCACTCACTGACTGAATTTGTCCTCGTCGAACCATTCTGGAAGTTCCGGTGTCAGTTCATCAATTTTCTTTGTATCCGATGGTGTTTCATTAGCTTCTTCGCTTAGCAACTGGTTCACAAACTCTTCCGCTAAAACGATTGCATTACTTCATATACATACACATTTTAAAAACTTTTCTAATATTTAATTTTTTTTTATTATTTAAAAATATCATTTTAAGGACAGTTTAAGGAAATTACCCATATGTTCGATCTCTTTTCTAATTTAGTTTATTATGTATTGAATAACTAACTCAGTTGATAGTACACAAACTACGTTACAGAATCGACAACGAACATGTCATAGATACTGGTTTGTGGCTAATATCTGAACGCTGCTATATTATACTTGTTTTATTGGGTTTCTAACTTGTAGTTTTATGATAATTTACTTGCAAATATCTTATCATTTGTGATTATTATTTAATACACACATAGCAACCTATATCTGAATACTTAATATAAATATTTAAAATAGTCGTTTCTCCCACGGCTTCGCTTGTATGGTCTTCAGTTAAGTAACATCTTTAGTTTTCCGTGCCAAATTTTCAAAATATCAAAATTTCAGATAAATGTTGATATGGTATAACCACAACCACAACTTAATATAATAAATTTGAATTTTCTTCTTAAGGGATTAGTTTTAAGGAGAATAAATATGAAGCAAGTTTTTTTAAGATAGTTGTCGAATCAAATAAAATGTCATTATTTCAAACATAAGTACATCATCATTTAATTTTATTTGAAACTAGCTGTTCCCCGCGACTTCACCCGTGTGTTATTTGGAGTTTTAATTTTTTTTCACGGAACCCTAATTCTTTTTCTAAAATAAAGGTATCTTAAGTTACTCCTTGTATCATCAGCTACCTGCCAGTGAAAATCCCGTCAAAATCGGTCCAGTCGTTTCGGAGATTAGCCGGAACAAACAGACAGACAGACGGACAGACAGACAGACAAAAAATCTTTAAAAATTGTATTGTTGTTATTTGTACCGTATATGCTTTCATCTTCATTTAGTAAAAAGCTGTAATTTTGGCATTACAAACAGACACTTCAATTTTATTTATTTGTATAGATTTTCCGAATCAGAATGATTAAAAATTTGCAAACAAAAATTGCGATAAAAAAAGAATGGACATAAAGAATATTTTAAGAATTTAATTAAAAGTAATTTTACTGTTTTAATTTATTGATATAAGCCGTGTGGTGGCGGCTTGAGTGTCTATTCCCATTTCATCCCATGAACATCCCAGGAACATTGGAAAAATTACAAATTTCGCTTCATTATTGTTAACGGCGTCTGGCGTCTTCTACATTTGTTTTACCAGACAATATTAAAATTGCAGACACAAATTTTCTACTTTGTTATAATGATATGTAATCTATTCAAGATTAGGATTACTTTGTATCAATCAATAATATTAGAGATTAGAGGTCAGTCAGTTCTCGAGTGGCAGCCTCGTACCGTAGTATAATGCGTTTTTTTTATAGGATAAGGGTAAAAAACGAGCACACAGTCCACCTGATGGTAAGTGGTTGCTGCGGTCCATAGACATCTACATCTATCCTCTGTTACAGATCAAAATGCAGATGCGTTTTCACCCGTGAGGACTAGGATGGAATGCCTCATTTCCAGTAAAAAGGCACCTGCACTCAACAAGCGCAACGCAGAGGTAAACCTCTACTTCACGCTGGTATTCTGTGAGGTCGTGGTACCACCCCGGTTCGAGCCGGCCCATCCATGCAACAGCAAAAGCTGCCGCCTGGCTCTACCATATAGTGCGATACCACACCAGAGTGACTAGATGCCTCTGGTCAGGTGGCTCTGGACGTGATTGGTGGCGTTCCTTAGTCTATTGTGTTATGTTCCTATATTCAGCAGTGGACTTGATATGGGCTTTACTGATGACGATTAGAGGTTAAAATATGAAATTTCCGACCAATATTAAAAATATACAGTTTTTTTAGAAAAAATATATTTACATATTTTCAAAGTATTTACCTTCACTATAATCAATACGCTTCTGCCATCTCGAGGGAATATATAGGCTGTAACGGTAACGGTATTAAAATCTAGTCATTCGTTGGTTCTTTATTTTTGTATCGCTTTGACTCCTTAATAAAACATCAGAGTGAGTCAGCGCTCGATACCAGGTTCGTCGGGCACAATATGTGTAAATAACAAAGTAAATAGTAAGGACTCATTATTTTCACCTACACTCTATGAAAGTGCCATGACAAAGGATATAAACTTAAAAAGCAATGTAAACATTAAAAAAAAATAAAGTTATTATGTATTGTGATGACATAGGCAAAAATTTCGGGATGATAATAAATAACTGTTTAAAAGGACATAGATCAGTAATTATTGCATGCCAGGAGCATCCTTTAGTCATATAATGAATAAAGTTTTAGCTAGTAAGTTTTGCCCTAATAGCACATTAATAGTTCTTGTTGGGAGAAGAGGCAATGTAAACAAAAATCAATTATTAAAATATATTGATAATCTAAATACTTTAAATGTACATAAAATTATCTTGTTTACATTGCCTTACATACAGGGTTGGCCGCAGGAAAATAAAATAAGATATGATTTATGAATAACTTTTCATGTAATAATAATTTAAACTTGACATTTAATTGTTATAATTATAATAATAAATTTAATTTAATAGACATAAATAATTTAATTAAGAAATTTTTGACTAGAAATAGGTGTTACCTATCTAAATATATTTTAAGACAGATAGCAAATGTGCTATCTTATTGTTTATATATTAACTCAGCCAAGGACTTGGCTACACAGACATCTGCTCCTTTTGAGCAGTATAATGACTTAATATGTGATTTGGAATCAGTTCCAAGTAATTTAAATTAGAAAATGAGACAATAGAGGCAATCTCTAGCAGTTGTAATAATTTAAATAATTTAGAATGTAGCTTACAAATCTTTAATTGTATGTCTCCACAGAGTGATAATGAAAATTGTTTACACCTGGTGCATCAAAATATACAAGGCATGATAGGCAAAGAGCTAGAAATTGAGTTGTTCTTAAATAGCAACAATATTCATATATTATGTATTACTGAACATTGGTTAAAAGATTATAACTTAATGTTTAACTTCAGAAATCACCAGGTGGTCAGTTCTTTCAATAGAGAAACGGTTTTAAGAGGTGGCTCCTTAATATTAGCTAGTAAATTATTGTCATGTAAAGAACGTAAATATATTGTGAGCCTTTCTGTTGAGCGAACTGTAGAAATGGCATGTGTTGAGTTTGAGCACCTCATTGTTGTGAGCGTCTACAGACCCCCATGTTCTATATACGATACTTTTGAAAAAATTATGGAGGAAGTTTTTGCTAAGCTTAATAAACAGAATAAATCTGTTGTAATATGTGGAGACTTTAATATCAATCTCCTAGAAGCTTCCTCAATCAATATTAAATTTAGATCATTGTTTAAATCATATGGTCTTTTTAATTTATTTTTAGAGCCAACGTGTATTGCTCAATCTAGTGCAACATGTATAGATAACATTTTTACAAATGTGAAGCCATTGCATAAATGTATAATTCAAAAATTAAGTTCTGATCACTGTGGACAAGTAGTTTCGTTACCATATGTTCACAAAAAGCAAGTAGATGAGAAAGTTGTGTTTGTTCCAGTAAATGCATGTCGCTTGGAGAAATTTAGAAGTAACATAGTGAAAAAACTTCCATCACTTTCATACCAAAATGATCCAAATTTTTTGTATGGAACATTATTTAAGCTTATTTGCAATGAATTTAATAATACTTTTACTTCTAAAACATTCTCCTTGAACAGTCGGAAGTCATTTAATGAATGGGCGACAGCAGGAGTCCATAAGAGCAGACACAGGTTATATGATCTTTACCATGAAAGGTCATATAACCATAGCGCCGAATTTAGAGAATATGTAAAAAAATATTCAAAAATATTTAAAAGAGTGTGCTCCACAGCCAAGTCTTTGCATTTGAGCAACAAAATTAAGACGGCTTCTAATAAAATTAAAATGACATGGAGTATAATTAATAGCGAAACTGGTAAGATCAACTCTCGCAATTCAAACTACCAGTTAAGTGTTAATAACAAATTAACCGAATCAGATCAGGACGTTGCAGTGGTTTTTGAGAAATATTTTACTGATATTCCGATATTAACCACTAGGTCACTGAATTCTTCTCCTGCGGTCGCCGAATCATTACTTAAACAAAATGTAAATGCGTGTACAAAGAATTTTACATTTCATAAAGTATCATCAAAAGATATTGTAAAATATTTTAAAACTATTGATGTTAAGAAAACTGCGGATCTGTGGGGGATTTCCGTTAAAGTTATTGCGTCTATAATAGATACAATCGCGCCTCATTTAGCTGTTATTTTTAATACTAGTATCGAAACTGTTGTGTTTCCTGAATTAATGAAGTATAGTAATCTAATACCTTTATTTAAATCTGGTAGTACATTAGACCCCGCCAATTTTAGAACTATTTCTGTACTACCAACACTTAGTAAGATTTTTGAAAAAAATATTCTTGATGAAATGGTAAATTTCTTTAATATAAATAATTTACTTCATAAAAATCAATTTTGTTTCACAAGGGGTCGCTCGACAACTGATGCCGGTGTTGAGCTGATTAAATATATATTTAATGCATGGGAGAATTCACAGGATGCTTTGGGTATATTTTGTGACCTATCCAAAGCCTTCGATTGTGTTCACCATGAAACATTAATCAGGAAACTTCAACACTACGGTGTAAGAAGTGATGGTCTTAAATTAATTATTTCATATTTAAATAAGAGAACGCAAAAAGTTGTCATTAACAGTATGAGTTCTTCCGGGTCGATGGTACAGATGGGCGTGCCTCAAGGCGCTCAATTCTCGGCCCCTTTCTGTTTCTTGTATATATTAATGACTTACCTTACATAGTAGGAGATAACCATGATATAGTATTATTTGCAGATGACACTTCTTTAATTTTCAAATTAAGTCGACATTTGCTAAAATATGACGAAGTAAATAATGCTATATCTAAATTAGTAAATTGGTTCAATGTCAATAATTTGCATTTAAATGGCACTAAAACGAAATGTATGAAATTTATGACTCCAAATGTCAAACAATTAAATACTAATGTAATTTTAAATGGGGAGAAACTGAGTCTTGTAGATACCACCATTTTTCTTGGAATCACACTAGACGCGAAGCTTCAATGGTGCCCCCATATATCAAAGCTAGCAAGCAGACTTAGTTCAGCAGCATATGCTGTAAAAAAGATTAGATGTCTAACTAGTGTTGAAACAGCTAGACTAGTTTACTTTAGCTATTTCCATAGCATAATGTTGTATGGTATTTTGCTATGGGGACACGCAGCTGACACTGAAATTATATTTGTTTTGCAGAAGAGGGCCATAAGAGCAATTTATGATTTAAAGCCTAAAGAGTCGCTGCGACAAAAATTTAAGGAAATTAATATATTAACTTTGGCCTCTCAACACATTTATGAAAATGTAATGTACGTACACAAAAATAAAAGTATTTTACAAAAATAAGTGATATTCATTCTGTAAATACTAGGAACAGACACAAGCTAGTAGTACCAGTTACTCGACTCCATCGAGTTAGTAATTCATTCTTGGGGCGATGTATACGCTTTTACAACAAAATTCCAGAAAATATACAAAATTTGACCTGCTCAAAGTTCAAAAACTTTATTAAACTAAGTTTGTATAAAAAGGGTTATTATAATATTAAAGAATTTATAGATGATAATAACCCCTGGAAGTGAGGTGATCGCTCCGAAGCTATTTCTAATTTGTTGTGTTGTTAATTTGTGTAACATACATGATTGTAAGCTGTTATTTAAAAAAAAAGTCCCGCTGGGTTTCTTGCTGGTTCTTCCCAGGACAGAGGTTTTTTTCGAACCAGTGGTAATTATACAAAAGAGTGACTTTCAATAAATATTATTTATAATCTATATTGAATAAAAAAGTTTCTGTTTCTGTTTCTGTTACAACTAGCTGTTCCCCGCGACTTTGCTCGCGTGTAATTTATGGTTTTAATTTTTTTGCGTGGAATCCTTATTCTTTTCTTAAAATAAAAGTAGCCTGAATTACTCCTTATAACACCAGCTATCTACCAGCATGAACGTATAAATAAGGTGGACTGTATCTCGCTATACAACTCAGCGAGGCACCTATAATAAGTCAGCTCGCGTGTACGTACAAGGGGTCACCCACACATTCACACTAATAATAAGTCTAGCGCCCGCCATTACGCAACAAACGTCGTCCGAGAGAAGTAGTTGGCGTAAGTAAAAACAAAAATCATTATGCCGTCTTGCGTCGTTAAATTTTGTAAAAATCATAGTGGTTTTATCAAAAAACATCAAGGAATCACCTTTCATAGGTGACTCAGTAATTATAATCACTTATTTGAGAATTTTATGTCTTAAATTAAAATGCTATTTTTGGAACACAAAACATGAGCCACGTGATCAGTGTTGTTAATTATATTTATAGGCAAAATTACCCGAAATTTGGGAAATTGCTATTTTTACCCACGTCGGCACGGATACGGTATATACGTGCGCCCAAAAACTTCTTAAGGTTGTTTTATGTGTACTTTTTTGTTATAATTTTTCTGAAAAATTACCCGATCGATTATAATGCAGTTATATGCATTTTGTAGTAAGTTAATAATAGGATATCTGCCGGGTAGCATTGGTCATTATGCAACAAAAGAAAAACTAAATGCTAAAACCGCACCGCATATCTTTCATAAATTAATAAATTTGAAAACTTTAGGAGGTTTACGTTTTCCATCTAACGATTTATTTAATATTTGTTGTACTTGCGAAATGGTTGTACGAAAGATTATTAAGGAAAACATTACTATGTACAATGGAAGACAACAAAAGTATATACTTACAAAAATATTAGAAAAGTTTATTGCCAATAGACGGCTCCGTGGCGTAGTGGCTTAGCAATGAGTTGCAACGCTTGGGGCGTTTAAACTCATTGGTTAATATTTTAAAAATAATTGCCACTACGCCACGTGTTCGAATCCCGCACGGAACAAGTATTTGTATGGCCTACAAATAATTGTTCCGGGTCTGGATGCTTGTCCTTGTGCAACATATGTTTGTAAACTGCCTCCACGATACAGGAGAAAACCCTAGTGTGGAGGTAACGTCTAAAAAAAATAAAAAAAATAACAGGCTGTTTGTAAGCTTGGAATTTGAGCACATATTTGCAGGGATAGAGCACAAGATAAGAGTTATTAAATATATAGCAGAAAAATATTTGGCGATTTGATTTCACCATATTTCTAAGGGGGAGGACACGGTAATCCGTGACACCGGGAGGGCGACCATCTGTCCCAAGGAGGTGTCGGATTTATCGTCCACAAGTCTCTCGTTAACAACGTTGTAAAGATCGGGAGTGTGTCGACGAGGGTTGCGTACCTTATACTCAGAATCACCAAACGGTATTCGCTGAAGGTCATACAGGTTTACGCACCAACCTCGGCACACCCCGATGAGGAGGTGGAAGAAATGTATGAGGATATCTCTAGAGCCATGAATTCCTCCAAAACCCAATATACGGTGTTAATGGGAGACTTCAATGCAAAACTAGGCACAAGAGAGAACGGTGAGCTGAAAGTAGGAAAATTTGGAATAGGGCAACGGAACCCAAGGGGCCAGCAGCTGGCCGACTTCATGGAGAAAGAGGGACTCTTTATGATGAACTCTTTCTTCCAGAAGCGGCCCCACAGGAAGTGGACCTGGTCGAGCCCCGACGGTTCGACAAAAAATGAGATTGACTTCATTATGACGACCAGACGACAACTGTTCAGTGATGTCTCAGTGATCGCGAGGGTGAAAACCGGCAGCGATCACCGAATGGTTAGAGGCACACTGAACCTAAATGTTAAGTTGGAGAGGTCTCGTCTGATGAACTCAACGCTCCGTCCCCCTCGTGCTCTAATCCAAAGTCCCGAAACCTTTCAACTCGAGTTACGAAACCGTTTTCAGTGCCTAGAAGACTGCAATGAAGTGGACGATATGAATGACAAGCTCGTGGAAACTGTCCATGCGGTCGGAGCTAAGTTTTGCAAGACCCGCCGCAGAAGAACACAGAAACTCTCCGATCACACTCTTAACCTCATGGCAGTTAGACGGGAGATGAGGCTACATTCTTCAACAGATTTGACAGCATACAGGCAACTGAACAGACAGATCTCCAAATGCATGCGGCGGGACTTACGCAACTTCAATACAGTTCGTATTGAAGAAGCGATCGAGCGGAACCAAGGCTCCAAAGTCTTTGCCAGAGACCTGTCTGCCAGAAAGAGCCAACTGTCAAAGCTGAAGACCGAGTGCGGCAGCATCGTTTCCGGGACACCTGAGATTTTGAGTGAGATTGAGAGGTTCTATGGGCAGCTGTACACGTCATCGTGGGAGCCACACGCAAGTGTGAGTAACGATCCAAGAGCGAGTCTTATCCGACACTATTCCGAAGATATCCCGGACGTCAGTCTGAGCGAGATTAGAATGGCTCTCCAGCACCTTAAAAACGGCAAGGTCCCAGGCGAGGATGGAATTACAGCGGAGCTTCTGAAAGCGGGTGGAAGACCGGTACTTGAAGTCCTTCAGAAGATCTTTAATTCCGTCCTCCATGGTGGCATTACACCGGAGGCGTGGAGCAGAAGTGCGGTGGTCCTGTTCTTCAAGAAAGGTGACAACGCTCTCTTGAAGAACTACAGACCGATTTCCCTTCTGAGCCGCGTCTATATGCTGTTTTCGAGAGTCATTACGAATCGTCTCGCGCGCAGACTTGACGACTTCCAGCCTTCCGAACAAGCCGGTTTCCGAAAGGGCTTTAGCACCATAGACCACATACATACCCTACGGCAAATTGTACAGAAGTCCGAAGAGTACAATTTGCCACTATGTCTGGCGTATGTGGACTAAAAAGCCTTTAAAGCCTTTGATTCCGTCGAAATTTGGGCGGTGCTGCAGTCCCTTCAGTGGTGCCAAGTTGACTGTCGGTATATCGAAGTGCTGAAGTGTTTGTACAGTAGGTCTACGATGGCTACCCGAGTACAGAACCAGAGTACGAAACCCATCCAATTGCAGAGACGTGTAAGACAGGGTGATGTTATATCCCCGAAACTTTTCACCGCTGCATTGGAAGACGTTTTCAAGCTTCTGGACTGGAAAGGATGCGGTATTAACATCAATGGCGAGTACATCGCTCACCTTCGATTTGCCGACGATATAGTCCTTATGGCAGAATCGCTGGAGGACCTAAGCACTATGCTCAATGACCTCAATAGTGTCTCCCAACGGATAGGTCTTAAGATGAACATGGACAAAACAAAGATCATGTTGAATGTCCATGTCACACCTATGCCGGTAGTTGTTGGGAGCACTAAGCTCGAAGTTGTTGACGAGTATGTTTACCTGGGACAAATAGTCCGACTAGGTAAGTCCAACTTCGACAGAGAGGTCAATCGACGGATTCAACTCGGCTGGGCAGCGTTCGGGAAGCTACGACACATCTTCTCGTCAGACATACCTCAAAACCTTAAAACGAAATTGTACAACCAGTGCGTGTTGCCAGTGATGACTTACGGAACTGAGACGTGGTCCTTCATTGCAGGCCGTATGAGGAAGCTCAAGGTCGCTCAGCGAGCTATGGAGAGGGCTATGCTCGGAGTTTCTCTGCGTGATAAACTTAGGAATAAGGATATCCGCAGTAGAACCAGAGTAACCGACATAGCCCAACGGATTAGTAAGCTGAAGTGGCAGTGGGCCGGCCATATAGCTCGAAGAACCGACAACCGATGGGGAAGAAAGGTTCTCGAGTGGCAGCCTCGTACCGGTAGGCGAAGTGTAGAGCGTCCCCCACGAGATGGAGTGACGACCTGGTAAGACATGCAGGAAGTCGATGGATGCAGGTGGCTCAGGACCGTGCTTTGTGGCATTCTTTGGGGGAGGCCTATGTTCAGCAGTGGACTTGTGAAGGGCTGTAATGATGATGATGATGATGATATTTCTAAATTAGATGGGATTTGAAGAACCTTCAAAATTAAAAGACATTTTTTTAGAAAAATTATTCAACCAAAAGGTTTTTAACGTTGTTGTTTGTCATGAATATGATAAATTATGGTAATTATTTATGACTTATTGTCATAAATAATAACAAAGTTGGTAAAAAATTACCTCGCGTAGATTCGCTCGATAAAATAAAATGATGTGTCTTACCTAGTTTGAAGAGCACCTTCCGCCCTCTCTCAATTACGTGCACTATCCCGTCACCACTAATCCCAGCACCACTACACCCAACACCACTAAATTAGAAAAGGCACACCACTAACGATCCTATCTTGACAACCGAGTCATTGAATACTTCTCCAACTGTCGCCGAGTCATTACTCAAACAGAATGTTAACACCTGTTTAAAAGAATTTAGATTTGAAAAAGTATTATCGCAAGATGTTGTAAAATACTTAAAAACTATTGATGTAAAGAAGACCGCAGGTTTGTGGAGGATTTCCGTTACAGTTTTGCGTCCATAATAGATTTAATTGCACCTCATCTTGTTATTATTTTTAATACTTGTATCGATTCTGGTGTGGTTCCTGATTTAATGAAGTATAGTAAAGTAATAACTTTATTTAAATCTGGTAGTACATTGGACCCCGCTAATTTTAGACCTATTTCTGTACTACCAACACTCAGTAAAATTTTTGAAAAAATAATTTTGGATCAATTGTTAACTTTTTTTAATACAAATAAATTACTTCATAAAAACCAATTTGGTTTTACAAGGGGTCGCTCGACGTCTGACGCCGGTTTTGAGCTTATGAAATATATTTTTAATGCCTGGGAGAATTCACAAGATGCCTTAGGTATTTTCTGTGATCTTTCCAAGGCTTTCGATTGTGTTCATCATGAGACATTAATCAGGAAACTACAACATTACGGTGTAAAAAATTTAACGCTTAGACTTATTACTTCATATTTAAGTAACAGAATTCAAAAAGTAGTGATTAATGGTAAAGGTTCCTCCGGATCGATAGTATCAATGGGCGTTCCTCAGGGCTCGATTCTTGGCCCACTCCTGTTTTTAATCTATATTAATGACTTACCTTATCTTGTAGGGGACAATCACGATATAGAGTTATTTGCTGACGATACCTCTTTAATTTTCAAACTCAAACGTCAGTTAATTAATCATGACGATGTAAATAATGCTCTATCGAAATTGGTACATTGGTTTAACGCCAACAATATGCTCTTAAACGGCAATAAGACAAAGTGTATTAAATGTACAATACCTAATATAAAACATTCGAATACCACTGTGCTGTTAAATGGGGAGGAGTTGAGTCTTGTGGATACCACTGTTTTTCTTGGTATTACTATTGACGCGAAACTTCAGTGGGGCCCCCATATATCTAAATTAGCAAGCAGACTCAGTTCTGCAGCAAATGCTGTAAGAAAGATTAGAAGTCTCACAGATGTTGAGACAGCTAGATTAGTGTATTTTAGTTACTTTCATAGCGTAATGTCTTATAGAATTTAGCTATAGGGTAATGCGGCTAATATTGAAGCTATATTTATTTTGCAAAAGATAGCCGTACGGGCTATTTATAACTTAAATTGTAAAGAGTCCCTCAGAGAAAAATTTAAAGAAATAAACATATTAACTTTGGCATCGCAATATATTTAAGAGAATGTAATGTATGTGCTTAAAAACATAAATAGCTTTAATAAGAATAAGGATGTGCGTACTGTAAATACTAGGAACAAACATAAGCTTGTAATGCCAGTTACTAGACTCCACAAAATCAGTAATTCATTTATGGGACAATGTATACGCTTTTACAACAAAATCCCAGAACATATTCAAAGTTTGTCAATAAACAAGTTTAAAAGTTTTATTAAAGAAAAACTGTACAAAAAGGGTTATTATAATATCAAGGAATACATGAATGAAAATAACCCCTGGGAATAGGGTGATGGCCACCATGCTGGTTCTATGAAAATATCATTTAAAAATTGTATAAACAAAATTATTGTTAAGTGAAATTATGTTTAAAAAAAGTCCCACTGGGTTTCTTGCTGGTTCTTCCCAGGACTGAGGTATTTTCCGAACCAGTGGTAAATAAAAAATGAATTTCAATAAGTATTATGTAAGAATCAATATTGAATAAAAAAATATTCTATTCTATTCTATTCTAGGTGATTTCTGATATTATATTAAAAATTAATCGATGAAAACATTATATGCCAAATAAGATTATTTTTACGATAATTTAAAGAGTCCTTTTCTGCCCTCTTACTATCAATCACCCTATTACCTATTTCTGGCAACAAATACCTAGCATTGCTTGCACTACTCAGACCCAGATGGACTTCTAGGCTGAAAAGCAGTCCTAACTAGCTTGATCGAGTGAATAGGATAACTATGTTCGTGTGCATTCATGTGTGAACCACCATAGATTTAGTATAAACTGATGAACCTCAAAATATTATTTCCTGCACCTTTAATTAACTATATCTGGAAATTATCGCAGTAAACGAAAATGGGCCGGGACAAACGTCATTACTATTGTTTTTAGGATTTTTTTGGGGTAGTGTGAACTCAATTCCAGATAATATCTATAGAAGAAGGGTGACAAACGTACACACTACCCACCTGATGGCAAGTGTATCCCCATAGACACCTACATCTTTTTTGATAAAGATTCAAAATGTAGATGCATTGTCACCCCTAAGGACTTAGAATGCTTCGTCACAAAAGGAAAAATACTCACCACGCCACGCAAATCATCTTGTATTACCAAATATGGAAACGCACAAACTTTGGAAGAAATGCCGTAACATTTGCAGGAGCACAGATATATAACTAACTCTCTTCAATTATAAAAGATGCAAGTTCGCTCAATATTTTCAAAATAAAATTTTTAGACAACATTAAAAACCGAGACATTTTATAACTTGGACCACCGCCTTATATAGTCAGTACTTGAAACATTGCTCCTACGCAGCTAACTTCCTACTTATATTTAATTTTAATCTGCCCTATTTTATGTTCACTTTTTTTGTTATTATTTTGTTCTGTGTGACTTATATTTAAAATTGTATTTCAAGTTTTGAGGTATGCCTGACGAGAAGATGTGCTGTAATTTCCCGAACGCTGCCCAACCGAGTTGAATCCCTCGGTGATACCTCTCGGTCGAAGTTGGACTTACCTAGTCGAACTATTTGTCCCAGGTAAACATACTCGTCAACAACTTCGAGCTTAGTGCTCCCAACAACTACCGGCATAGGTGTGACATGGACATTAAACATGATCTTTGTTTTGTCCATATTCATCTTAAGACCTATCCGTTGGGAAAAACTATTGAGGTCATTGAGCATTGTGCTTAGGTCCTCCAGCGATTCTGCCATAAGGACTATATCGTCGGCAAATCGAAGGTGAGTCATGTACTCGTCATTGATGTTAATACCGCATCCTTTTCAGTCCAGAAGCTTGAAAACGTCTTCTGATTCAGCGGTGAAGAGTTTCGGGGATATTACGTCACCCTGCCTTACACTTCTCTGCAATTTGGATAGGTTTCGTACTCTGGTTCTGTACTCGGATAGCCATCGTAGCCCTACTGTACAAACACTTCAGCACTTCGATATACCGACAGTTTCTTCGTTTCTTTCGTTTCTTTTTTAAAAAAAATGTTACCCTCACACTAGGATTTTCTCCTGTATCGTGGAGGTAGTTTACAAACACAAATTGCACAAGGACAAACATCCAGACCTGGAACAATTATTTGTAGGCCATATAAATACTTGTTCCGTGCGGGATTCGAACCCGCACCCCCCAGCGCAGCAACTCATTGCTAAGCCACTGCGCCACGGAGCCGTCACACACAGTCAACTTGGCACCGCTAAAGGGACTGCAGCACCGCCCAAATTTCGACGGAATCAAAGGCTTTCTCGTAGTCCACATACGCCAGACGTAGTGGCAAATTGTACTCCTCGGACTTCTGTACAATTTGCCGAAGGGTATGTATATGGTCTATGGTGCTAAAGCCTTTTCGGAAACCGGCTTGTTCGGGAGAGAGATTTGTCTGCCAGAAAAAGCCAACTGTCGAAGCTGAAGACCGAGTGTGGCAGCGTCGTTTCCGGGACACCTGAGATTGAGAGGTTCTATGGGCAGCAGTACACATCATCGTTAGAGCCACACGCAAGTGTTAGTAACGATCCAAGAGCGAGTCTTATCCGACACTATTCCGATGATATCCCGGACGTTAGTCTGAGCGAGATTAGAATGGCTTTCCAGCACCTTAAAAACGACAAGGCCCCAGGCGAGGATGGAATTACAGCGGAGCTTCTGAAAGCGGGTGGAAAACCGGTACTTGAAGTCCTTCAGAAGCTCTTTAATTCTGTTCTCCATGGTGGCATTACATCGGAGGCGTGGAGCAGAAGTGCGGTGGTCTTGTTCTTCAAGAAAGTTGACAACGCCCTCTTGAAAAACTACAGACCGATTTCCCTTCTGAGTCACGTGTACGTGCTGTTTTCGAGAGTCATTACGAATCGTCTCGCGCGCAGATTTGACGACTTCCAGCCTCCCGAACATTATGTTCATCAAATGAAAATAAATAAAAACACTTTTTGATTTAATTTTAGTATACTTTATTGTATTATAATATCGGTTATTTCAGAAGCTTGAAAATACAAATAACAAAACGTAGCCCACAAAATGGTTGCTTGCACAAACGTTGCCGCAATAGTGTGAAAATAATCGATGGATTTACATAAATAAATCGTCATCATCAATAATAAAAACGAGCGAGCATTACTGCATTGGCATATATTGTGTAACATCTGACATCTCACCAATAAGCAACATTAACATTATATCCTTAAAAAAAGCTATTTTTTTAACCAAAACTAAAGCTGACAATTGAGCAGCGACAGAAATTAACTTCGAAATTTAAATAACTTAATTACTGAAGTATTTATTCGAACAATTATTCACTTGCATATTTTATCAATGATCTGCACGTTTTTCAGATACTTTTTATCAACAGTAAATGCATTTATTAATATCATTTACACATATAAATTAGTTTACATAACAGCACAGTTTACTACCACCGCGCGCGCTCATTAGTCAAATCAAATAGCTCGTACTCGTACTTTCCCGGCTTTCTGTTACACACTTCCGTCCCTTTTCACGAAATCACTCCCACATATTGAGGGAAAGCGAGAGGAAAGATGTTGCTCTTAAAAAAATGTGTTGTTAGTATATATGTTTTGGACGTATTGATTAATTGGGCATTATTCATAATGCCCGGATAGTATGAATAAAACCCAATATGAGTAGACAATGTGATAAAAACTATTGAAATAATAATTATAACTTTCAACAAAAAGTAAAAACCGACTTCAAATTGCTAAAAAAGAAGTTATCTATTTGCTACCCCTAGGGATGATTTTTTTTTTCAAATTTATATGGGATCAACCCTTGAAGCGTACTTAACCTATTTAATAACTAAAAAGAAGCATCAAAATTACATACAAAAAATATACCCTCGAATTGAGAACCCCCTCCTTTTTGAAGTCTGTTAATTAAATTGAGCGGGCTTTATTTTGCCCTTTACTTATTGAGCGGAGTAATAAAACTATGAAAGTCTACATTCATACGATAATCAATAGATTTTTTTTATTTATGCGATTATCGTATGATATTTATATATATTTTTATTCGTACAAAATAAAATAAGATCAGACATTTGAATTTCGGAGTATCTGAAACTCTGAAATATAATATTGAAAGAATGGAACGTTTTAATTTCAAAAATTATTATCGAATTACGAGGGTGGATTGAAAAGTACTCGGCCTAACCAAGAAAATAAACACATACTAAATCAGTTATATTTTTATTTTTCTACATAATCACCATCAAGTTCAATACACTTTTGCCACCTCCCCTTCCAAGCATTTAGACCGTTGAAAAAAAATGATTCTTCCTTAGAGTCAAAATATGCGTCTACAGCTGCTTTGACCTCGTCGTTTGTCCAAAATCTTTGACCTCCCAAGTGCTTTTTTAGGTTAGGGAACAGAAAGAAGTCTGATGGTGCCAGATCAGGTGAATACGGCGGATGCGGTAACAGTTCAAAGCCACAGTTGTGAATTTCAGCCATTGAGTGTACTGACGTGTGAACACGGGCGTTATCTTGATGAAACAGGACTTTTCTTCTGAGCATTCCTCGACGTTTTTCTTTTATTTCCTCTCGTAAACGACGTAGTAAGGTGCAGTAGTAATCAGAGTTTATAGTCTGATCCCTTTCAAGATAATCAATCATAATCACACCTTTCGAGTCCCAGAATACTGAAGCCATCACCTTATTTGCCGACAAAATCGACTTAGCCTTTTTAGGGGGTGGTGAACCAGGTCTTCTCCACTATTTTGATTGTTGTTTTGTTTCCGGTGTACAGTAATGAACCCATGTTTCGTCTATAGTAACAAAACGATTCAAAAAATCATCTGCATCGGCTTCAAATAACTCCAAACAGTCGCGTGAAATAGTCAATCGCGTCCTTTTTTGTTCAACTGAAAGCAGTCGCGGAACCCACCTCGCAGACACCTTGTGAAAACCCAACTCGTTGACAATGATGTTTTGAGTTCGTTCATAAGAGATGCCTATAATCTCGGCTATCTCTCTAATTTTTAATCTGCGGTCTCCCATTATTAAATCAAGTACTTTTTTAATATTTTCGTCAGTAGTTGACGTCGAAGGCCTTCCAGAGCGGGGTTCATCTTTCACACTCTCTCTACCACGCTTAAATTCTACTATCCATTTTTTGACGGATGAATATGACAGAGCAGAATCGCCTAATGTACTGACCATGTCATCATGGATGGCTTTTGATGATAGCCCCTTCTTATGGAGGTACTTAATGACGGCACGCTGCTCGATTTGCTCCATTCGCGGAAATTATGTCCGATTACTTTGTTAATAAATTTATAAAATCACAACTAATTATCGCACACGTTTCGAACTTCACACAATAAACTAGTCTGAACTGAACTAAATAATGTGGGTAGATTTGATTTTTAGAATTGAATGGATCTGTGTTAGGCCGAGTAGGTACTTTTCAATCCACCCTCGTAATAAGTATCTTTTATTTATACAACTCTCATATGAATAATATTTTTTTACGATTACCGTATGATTAGTTGATTAGCAAAAGTGTAAAAAAGATAGGTTAGGTTTTTTTTTGATATCTTATTTTTAACACTAACACAAAGGGAATAGAGTTAATCATCAAGGGTATTTGTTCTTTGTAACGCAAAGAAAGGAATACCCACCCCATTGCTGCTACTTCATACTGCAGAGAGGTATCCCTTCCTTCACATTTTTACAATTGTTAATTTCAGATTTTCACAAACACATTATATAAGATCCGCATATCTTATTTTTTTTCTAATCTATTAACTTATTTTCATAAAAGTGATTAACGTGAATAGGTTTGGTTAGGGTAGGTTATATCAAATATCCCAACAGTTATTCGTAATGACCAGACAATATGATAAATAATTAAGTTTAAATCAGTATTAATCACTAATTGTTCGACCCTGATTTGACTTGCTATTCATATTACCCGGGCGTTATAAATACTGCCCTGAATAATCACTTGGTCCATAACATATATAATATGTTTATATGCATAAACATTTATCTTTTTTATATAGAAGAATTGTGACCAACGAAAATACAGTCCACCTGATGGTAAATGAATTTATCTTCGAAGATCTAAGTGCAGATGCGTTGTCACCCCCGAGTACTAAGATGGAATACCTCGTTTCGAGTAAAAAGGGTTTCCGCTCTTTTTCTTTTTTTTTTTTCTCTAGGCTCACCATACGAAATAAAGCAGCATTAAGAGGCTATTTTATGCTGGTATTCTGTCTGTATAAATCTTTCATCAAATGTCCATAAATATGTTTATTAGTCCGATTTCTCTGGTATTCTGGTTTGGACAATTTTTGTATTAGAGAATAGATACCGACAAAAGACAATTAAATTTACAATAACTTTATTTTCGATGAATTTTTCTCATAAAATTAAAACAGTTGACCTGAAACAAGAGTACACCCTAAAAGTTTTATTGAATAAAATAACGTTTTTAAACAATATCTTGAAAAAAATATAACAGAAAAGGCTGTGGTTAGGTTTAAATTGTTGCGAATTTAATACTTTAGAAAATGTAATTAATATAATAAAATAATAAATCTTTAAACAAAATGCGTCGTTTATCGTAATCGTCGTCAACGCAAACGGCTTGAGAAAACTCGCATGGTTGAGGAACAAAACATTTCGAAGCCAACTCGATCTAGAGCAGCGTAGCGGACTTTTTAAGAAGTAAGCGATGATATCTGAGCCCAGCAGTAATTTCTATTAATTTAATTTAATTTAATTTTTTCAAGCTGTAATTTTTCTTATTTACTTCCATATAAATTTGCATATATTAGGACATGTAGCCGTGAACGAAACTGAATAATAAAATTATTATATACTTTGTTTGACATAATTTTTTTTATCTTTTAACCGACTTCAAAAAGGAGGAGATACTCAATTCGACTATTTTTTAATTTATTTTTTATGTGTGTTACCTTATAACTTTTTAGGCGAACCGATTTTGATAACACTTTTTTTATTTGAAAGCTGCTGCTTCTCATGTGGTTCTATATAAATTTGATGAAGGTCTAACCAGTAGTTTTTGAGTTATTCTTAATAATTTATATTGAAGTCGTTTGTACAAAATGTTTAATTTTACCGTTTGTTTAAAATAAAATACTGGTAATACTATTAACATTAATAAAATTCCCGTTAACCATGGTGAGCCTAAAATAACAAATGATCAATAATACTACTAAAAAGACGGGCATGTTTTATATTACTTTCCTATTTACAATTTATTGATAAAAAAATTATAAAAATCCAAAAGTGCACACCTCGAACGGCCTGGTTTACAATAGTGAAGTTCAAAAGACTCCCTAAGGATTGCAATCTAAACCTAATTAAAAAAATCAAAGTGATAAGGTCAGTTTTTCGAAAGTTATCTTGTTCACATCCATGCCGATCAACTGATGTCGAATTGAAATTATTTTCAATTAACTTTTTTTTTAATAATAAACGAAATAAATAATCTTATAACTACGTTAAAAGTATTAATTGAAATCTCCTCTTGCTATTGTTGTACTTTTTTATTTATTATTTATTTATTTAACAATTTATGTACACACAAAATAATGTTACAATGAAGAAAAAAAAAGATATTTATTTTTATTTATTTATATTTTTTTTATTATATAAATGTAAATGTAAATGCGGCGGTAGTCACTTACCATCAGGTGAGCCGCATGCTCGTTTGCCCCCTATTCTATAAAAAAAAATTATATAACACTGGTGGAAGTGATTTGAGTGGATCGCGATTTTTTGATTTGGTGTCAATAGAATTTAATAAAAGCATCAAGTTTATTCATTAGTATTTTATCACTACCAATATGCTTTTCTTCAGGAGTTAGTAAAAAAATAATTAACCAGATTTAAAGTGAGCAGCAAAAAGTGACTGACAAGTCAACAATAAAGCCTACGCGTTTGAGGGTCCAATATACTGGGTAGCGATTAGGTCATCACATTAAATAATTAAATAACACAGCGGTATATACAAGTTCATATATGTCGATTAAAATAATAAAATAAACAATTCTACCAGAAATAAAAAAATGCATCTTTCAAACAAAATTAATAGCGTAAAAATTGACACGAAATAAATCACCTTGATAATTTTTTTTTGGAGTTAATGGCCTGGTATCTAGACCTTTAGGCCAAGTCTTGAGTATTTTTATTCGGTTTATTATAATTTCTTCATAGTTCACTGCTTCACAATATGTTGATGCGTCACATTGTGCAGCCCTTGGGAGATTTTGACGGCAACTTGAGTCAGCAGGCAGCTGACAGTTGGCGATGGTATCTAAAGGCGCCTATGCAAACAAACAGCTTATCTTGAGAATCCATCACCATCAGAGCACTTGTTTCACAGTTTCCACTAATAGTTCACATGCGCAGACACTTAATACACAAAATCGCACCACTTTTATATATCAAAGTCCACTTCAAACCATTATTTAAACAATAATACAGGAGCAACAAACCGCCCCAGGTCAAGTTCCCGCCAAAACCCAATCACCTTGATAATATTAGTGTACTGACCAGAAGTGACCTGTAAATACGGCAACGGTGCGGTAGGTGAACAGTGCTCACGCGGCATCGACATAGGTAACCTACACTTTCACGTTCATAAGTAATTATGCAGTAAACGAAAAAAAAAGGAATATTGCGACGAGAATGTTAATTGTTATATATATATATATATATATATATATATATATATATATATATATATTTAGTTGTGTATGTTCAAAGAACGGTATATAGGATAAGTCTTTTCATTTAATGTGATAACTTTATCGCCACCCCGTATAAAAGAATCCGTTATCTCTTATGTTTTTCTTATCCTTATTTAAAATATATTATACTTAGTAGTATGTATACAACTACATTATTGTTTATGTATAACACGCTGTTATTTTTAATTAGTAAACAACCTGTCAGTAAAACGGAATTGTTTTAATCCACGCTTTTAAACTTTTCATATTTATTTTTAAAGTGTAATTTTAATACTAGTTTGTTTCTTCAACACTAGAATGTACTTTTACCATTACTAATATGTAGGCACTACAAAAGATGATTTACACAAATCTAAAAGTATAATTTACATTTTTTATCTTTTCAATGACTATCAAAAAGGCCAATAAACACTTTTTCACCAGAAAGATAGAAGGGCTTTGTACCAGGGCTCTCGCGGCTGAGGCTTGTAATACTCAGAGTTAGGTTTGGGTGGCGTATCGTCTACAGGATCCTCGGTGAAAATATTCGTGTAGGAATCCTTTATCCCGTATATGAAAAATGCTACGTATGGGAAATACTGAATCATGTATAAGATCACGATGTAATAGAAATTTAACAACCAACGACCTATAGATGTAGTGTAAAAGGCTATCATCAGGGAGGTCAGGGACAGTTTGTATTTAGAAGCTAGGGATAGCTTCTTGTACTCCGGTGCTGATTCTATTGTGTCGTAGTCTTTGACGAACAGCAGCCGTGGAGGACGCTCCGGCAGACCTTGCACGCTTGATTTCAATATCAGTGAAGTCGACTCCACGCCTGAAAAACAAAACACTTGTTTAATTGGCGTTTTATGAAAGAGCTCGTAAACAAAGATTTAGTATCTAATGATTTATTATATTAACGCGAACTATACAGTGAATAAAACTACTTTAACGTGTTATTGTGTTTATTTTAACTCTCTACTAGAGATGGGCTGACTAGTCGGGAAAGTCGACTATTCGGCATCTTACAGTCGGTGACAAAATATGCCGATTATAATCGGTGGTCAGCAAATAAATTAAACCAACATTTATTCCTCCGTAATTGTTTTTTATTATACTTTTACATTAATCTTTTTAACAGTGGTAGAGCCACGCGACAGCTTTTGCTGTCGCACGGATGGGCCGGCTCGAACCGGGGTGGTACCACGACTCTGCGTTTCGCTTGGTGAGTGCAGGTGGTCGGAGGCCCTTTTTACTGGAAATGAGGCATTCCATCTTAGTCCTCACAGGTGACAACGCATTTGCATTTTGATTTGTAATAGAGGATAGATGCCCCCGCCAATTTTAGACCTATTTCTGTACTACCAACACTTAGTAAGATTTTTGAAAAAATTATTCTTGATCAAATGTTAAATTTCTTTAATATAAATAATTTACTTCATAAAAATCAATTTGGTTTTACAAGGGGTCGCTCGACAACTGATGCCGGTGTTGAGCTGATTAAATATATATTTAATGCATGGGAGAATTCACAGGATGCTTTGGGTATATTTTGTGACCTATCCAAAGCCTTCGATTGTGTTCACCATGAAACATTAATCAGGAAACTTCAACACTACGGTGTAAGAAGTGATGCTCTAAAATTAATTATTTCATATTTAAGTAAGAGAACGCAAAAAGTTGTCATCAACAGTATGAGTTCTTCCGGGTCGATGGTACAGATGGGCGTGCCTCAAGGCTCAATTCTCGGCCCCTTTCTGTTTCTTGTATATATTAATGACTTACCTTACATAGTAGGAGATAACCATGATATAGTATTATTTGCAGATGACACTTCTTTAATTTTCAAATTAAGTCGACATTTGCTAAAATATGACGAAGTAAATAATGCTATATCTAAATTAGTGAATTGGTTCAATGTCAATAATTTGCATTTAAATGGCACTAAAACGAAATGTATGAAATTTATGACTCCAAATGTCAAACAATTAAATACTAATGTAATTTTAAATGGGGAGAAACTGAGTCTTGTAGATACCACCATTTTTCTTGGAATCACACTAGACGCGAAGCTTCAATGGAGCCCCCATATATCAAAGCTAGCAAGCAGACTTAGTTCTGCAGCATATGCTGTAAAAAAGATTAGAAGTCTAACTAGTGTTGAAACAGCTAGACTAGTTTACTTTAGCTATTTCCATAGCATAATATCGTATGGTATTTTGCTATGGGGACACGCAGCTGACACTGAAATTATATTTGTTTTGCAGAAGACGGCCATAAGAGCAATTTATGATTTAAAGCCTAAAGAGTCGCTGCGACAAAAATTTAAGGAAATTAATATATTAACTTTGGCCTCTCAATACATTTATGAAAATGTAATGTACGTACACAAAAATAAAAGTAGTTTTACAAAAATAAGTGATATTCATTCTGTAAATACTAGGAACAGACACAAGCTAGTAGTACCAGTTACTCGACTCCATCGAGTCAGTAATTCATTCTTGGGGCGATGTATACGCTTTTACAACAAAATTCCAGAAAATATACAAAATTTGACCTGCTCAAAGTTCAAAAACTTTATTAAACTAAGTTTGTATAAAAAGGGTTATTATAATATTAAAGAATTTATAGATGATAATAACCCCTGGAAGTTTGGTGATCGCTCCCAAGCTATTTCTAATTTGTTGTGTTGTTAATTTGTGTAACATACATGATTGTAAGCTGTTATTTAAAAAAAAAAGTCCCGCTGGGTTTCTTGCTGGTTTTTCCCAGGACAGAGGTTTTTTTCGAACCAGTGGTAATTATACAAAAGAGTGACTTTCAATAAGTATTATTTATAATCTATATTGAATAAAAAAGTTTCTGTTTCTGTTTCTGTTTATGTAGATGTCTATGGGCCGCAGCAACCACTCACCATCAGGTGGACTGTGTGCTCGTATGTCACCCTTATCCTATAAAAAAAAAATCTGCTGTGATAACTGTTTTTATGATAATTACCTAGCTGCGCTTCATTATATTAAATATTAATCTGTTATCATTATTATAAGAAATTTAAGAATCAGTCAGTAATTAAGTATCATCAATCAATGACACATACATAACAAATAAATAATATAGGTACCTTAATAACATTTTCAATGCATCATAGAGCCATAGTATTACTTTAAATTTACTTAGTCTTTTTTCAAGAATAATAAAATATAAAAAATAGTGTGATGTAATCATTATACAATATTAAAATAAATTGTCAACAAGATGTTTAGTGCTAATGAACGCATAAAAAAGTACTTAAATATCTTTCTTTTTAATTAATGGCAAGTTATGATGCAAAAATGTCAATGTTTCGGCGCGATCTAGAAGCACATGAGTAAAGAATATTTACTCTGTGCTAGAAGTAAGCGGTTCCTTTTTGTCTCACGTACATGGCTAGCTTCCGAAAAGAGACGCCCGCTATAAACCGTGCTGGTAGGACAACACAGCTATACTTTGGCTATACGAGCCATTTCAGGATATCTAGAGCTGTTCTCATGCCACCACATAAATGGATCTTCAGTTCGCTTTAAAACTGGCAATGTGCAGGAAAAATGAAGTTCGTGAGCTGAACTAGATGTTTCGTCGTAAATATTGTGCACTTTTCGCGTAAAAATTTCTTGGTAAACTCCCCACAAGTTGCGATGACCTGTCATTTCGGAGTCAGGATTTTGGGTATTGGTCTCGTCGTAATTTGGGTCGCTGTCATCATCGTTACTCATACTGTTTAAGGCTTACAGCAAAAACTGTGATCTTACTGATACTATATTTTCATTATCAACTGTAGTTTATACCTTGGATCATAATGATACGCCTCGATTTTTGAAGACAAGAAGACAGAAGTTCAACAAACGGTTTATGAATGAAAATAATTTTGGGAAGGTGGCCATCGCCGCCAAGCTGTTTTTATAATAATTTACATTAATGTTATAAATTTCATTTAAAAGATCCGATGGGTCTCTTTAGATGGTTTTATTTTTTCCAGCCTGATAAAAAATATTCTACTATATTATATTACTATAGAGTCGTAAGATTGACAACTTATTACACCCACGATAGTATGTAATTGCTTAAAAATTGTACAGTGATAACCAAAAAGATGAAATTACCAATGTTGTCATGTTTTCCATTAAGCTGCTTCCTCAAACGCGCTTGAAGCGCCACTCTCTCAGATTCCGTCCAAACGTAACCAGGAACATTAGCTAAATTCTTAGTAGAATATAACAGGCTGCCTGTCTCCATAGCCGGGTTCACGGCCCACATACCGTCAATCATCACCCGTGACATGTGCTCGAAGTACTCGGGCACGTTTTCGAGACATGGTGTGAAGACGTGGTCCAAGATCAATTGGCATACTTTTCGGGTTTCGTCCATGTTCCTTCGACATAAGTTGTACCTTAACAGCAATATCAATAAAAACAATTAATACATCAAGCACAATAGCAAAGTAAGAACAGTAATAAATCAAGCGTGACGATATTTAAAAAGTGTAATGTCTTGCTAGTGCATGATAAAGTCACATACTACAGTGGAAAAATTTGACTCATGATAATTTTATATAAAAAAAGAGTATAACAGTAAATTAAGAACAAATATTAAAAGTAAATATATAGAACCTACTGCGTGTAATTTTTAGCACACAAAAACAAGCAAATACATAGGTACCGAGGATATATTAAAAAAAGTGTGACAATATTTAAATATTTTAAATAAATAGAAACTGTTCTGATAAAGTCGAATCACGCTAATGTAACATTTGTCAATATGGGTAAATACTGTTCTTTTAAATGTATTGAAATATGTAGTAATAGTTAATATTGTACGGTATTGTATTAGCTAATTTTAATATAAAGTGAGTGCCTAATTAAACAAAGTGAGTAAGTTTTGCCCACAGATATTGTTGTATACACACACTGTTGTACGTGGTAGAGCCATGCTGCACTATATTAGTAGTATAGTTGTAGCACGAATGGGTCGGCTCGACCGGGGAAGGAGCACGTTCTCACAGAATACCAGCCTAAAATAGCAACTTAACGCTGCTGTGTTTCGTATGGTGAGTGTAGAGAAGCGGAGACTCTTTCTACTGGAAAAGAGGCATTCCATCTTAGTCCTCGCGGGTACACATCTGTATTTTAATTCCCAAAGGTTTGTCACCCTACCCTATAAAAAAAAGCTTAATATACAGTTTGACGAGATACTGAGACTGAAATATGAGAAAATAACAATTTTATATAAATGTTAACCCCACAGTACATCTATTGATGGTAACTGACAGCATTACCGTGGGTATTCCTTTTGAGATTTGCCATAAATATCTTATGATTTTCAATAGACAGCGGTATAATCACCTCGTTTTCGTCAGACGGGCGAGAGGCAACAGAGTCATAGCTACAATACATCTGGCATTTCGAATGTAGATCAGTTGTATGTATCAGTAGACATGTGCGGCCGATAAAAAAAATATTACCTGTCCTCTAAGCCAATCATGTAGCCAATAACCCTCCAGAAATAGTTATATGCGTCCCAGTCACCATATTCAAGTTGTCTCACACCAAAATTATCTGGCTTAAGCACAACGAAGCCGATAAAGCCGAACTACGTCAGAGCGAGGTCACGTTGAGATATAGTCCCCTGCTTCTTCAGACGAGCCGCGCGTCCAGCTGTCAGGTGACGAGAACGTACAGTGTAGAGGGACTTCCATGATCTATAAAATGTTTTAAGCATATTAAATATTAGCTACCGCAAATCGGCTAAGCATTTAGCAGCGACGTTACGAGTCTGCGGGTTCAAATCTCAAACGGAACAGATGTTTACGTTGCCTACAAATAATTGTTCCGTGTCTGTATGCAATATGTGTGCGTCATCGTCTCCGCGATACAGGAGAAAATTTTTGACGTGACAACGTCTTATAAATCGATGACGCTGGCTGCCGGCACGAAAAAACATGACTCATGCGCCGTTACCTAGGCGTTCCATTTAAAGTGCAAGCGAGAGCGCGGAACGAGCGACTGTGCGAGCGAATATGGTGTCAATTGTTTATAGCGACGATAATTGTGGAGATAAAGGTAATGATTCTTTCGATATTAAATATATCTTATGACGTTGTCACGTTCAACTATCGTCAGTAAACCGACTTTACAGAAAACCGATTTTTTTCTTATGTTAGGGGTTACGTTTTATTGAAAACAAGATATCAAATTAATATATCAATTTAGAACATAAAAATAATATTTAAGTTAGTTTTCCGCTATAACGTGGATACCACATGTCACAGTTATGTAAATCTGTAATCTTGTACGCTACCTTATTTTTTTGCTACTTTATTGTGATAGGTAACAACCTATCATATTATGTATTTAGATGGGGCGCTATAAATAAATATAAACGAGTAAGTTAGAGAAATAAAAAAGTAAGAATTAGAGAAATTTGCTCAAATATTTCATAAATTTTAAAGAAAAACAATACAACCATTAAGTATTTTATTAAAATAAGAAAATTACCTACTTCAGCCAAGAACTAACCCATTTTGTAAAATAATGATGGTCTGTTTACAAACATTAATGGTGTTTCGAATATGGACCTTGCAAACACAAAATATGTGCCAAATCAAATGCCTTATTTTTTAATATTTTCTACCAATTCTAAGAGAAACTACAATTTTAAAAATATTTTAAAAAGCGACAGTCTAGAATGCCAATGCAAAACCTGGCACTTTCAACTTTTTTGAGTGTAGGTACCTAGTAAATTATCTTTAAAAGATGAAATGTATAAGTTTAACTTGTTGATTTTATCTCGTAAAACATGTGATACCGAAATAAATCGGGTTGTGGCTATGTGTCGACACGGCCGTGTGTTTTACGTGAATACGTGTACTTACGTAATGAAACTACCCCAAAATGGCGGCGCTACCCCCTACGCCACGCGCGATGCGTCAGTCCTCAAAGTAACCATACTTTGATCTTTTAGCTATCTGGTGGTATAATTAAATTTTGGATTTAGATGTTGGATATGCAGCTGCAACACCAAACTGTATCCCCCAATTTTGTTATCATCAATTTTCTGAGTTTCCTCCCACTATTGAATCAACATTTAACGACGTATTCACGTCAAAAGTATTATTAATAATTTAAAATTTTGTACAACCGACTTCAATATAAATTATTAAGAATAACTTAAAAACTATTGGCTAGATCCTGATCAATTTTATATGGGACCCTATGACAAGCACCAGCTTTCAAATAAAAAAGAATCATCGAAATTGGTTCACCCAATTGGTTTTTAACAGTGGTAGGGCCACGCAGCAGTTTTTGCTGTCACACAGATGGGCCGGCTCGAACCGGGGTGGTACTACGACCTCACAGAAAACCAGCGTGAAGTAGAGGTTTACCTCTGCGTTTCGCTTGGTGAGTGCAGGTCGGCCGGAGGCCCTTTTTACTGGAAATGAGGCATTCCATCTTAGTCCTCACGGGTGACAACGCCGCAGCAACCACTTACCATCAGGTGGACTGTGTGCTCGTTTGTCACCTTTATCCTATAAAAAAAACCCAGTTAAGTTTTAACTCATTTTTATGTTTCCTAGATTGAATGCTTTTTCAGCACACTCGAATTACTTACTCGAAGTACTTTTCGTCCCTAATGAAAAAATAAAAAACATCTTACAAAGTGCCAGGCTTAAGTTCGTATCTAAACCACGACGAATGATGCAAGGATGTGGACATGTAGCGCTTGAATGCAGTGTACTTGGAACTGGACCTCCTTGAACCGACCAGAACTTCAAGTATAGTGGGTACAGCAAACACCGCAATGATACCTGGCGACAATACTCCTGCTAAGCCAAAGCAGAATTGCCAGTAAAATTTTCGACCTCTGAAAGAAGATATTTGAAAAACTATCAATACGAAACCTCAGAGTACGTTCACACATAATCACAATATTGTCAGCTGTATCATTAATATTTTGTGCATACTAAAATCGACCCTATTAAGGAACAGAAGAAGAGGAGAAGAGAAGGAGAGGAGGATGTCATCGAGTCGTTAAAGGTGGTAGGATTTCTTTTGTCCCTAAAGAAATAGAGACAGACGGATTCCCTAGGAATCCTGGGAATGGATAAGTTCCACCATCTATCTGTTTCTGTCGTCTGCTTGTTCCGGCTGAAGAGTATAGAGTCAGTATAATCATAGGCTGTGAGGCATTCCATCTTAGTCTTTTAAAAAAAAAGATCACAACGCATTTGTAGCCTTTTATGTTTGAAATGGGCTGCAGGTAACCATAGACTGCAGTAATCACTTAGCATCAGGTAGCCTGTAAGTTCGTTTGTTACTTCAGTTTTATAAAAAAAAAACATTGTATTATCTTGGTGGATGAGCAGGGTACCTAGTGATACAGGTCACCAACCTAGCACAAGGCTCTTGCAACTAGTATATTATAATGTATCCTTTGTAAATCCATTAATTACTTTTAATTTTCATAATGATTTGAAAATGGCGGCATGTCCTGACGATATCATGTATGTCAGTAAACCCAATCTTATTCTTCCATATATTTTTTAATTTATTTATAATATTATATCCTGCGTTTATAATATTCAAAAGTACCATATTATGTTGTCAAAGTAAAGTAAGTAAGTATTTTTTTTCTCACCTATTGAATAGTTTCTCATCAAACCATTCCGGCAATTTCATCTCCAAGTCCTCCGGCTTAACTGAGTCTGACGGTTGGTCATAGGCCTCTTTGCTGAGCAAACCATCAACATACTCCTCCGCTGAAAGAAGTCGATTACCTTATTAGCAACTTCCTATTTTCTAAAACCCAATGCATGATATTTGTTCGGCGTATTATTGCCTATTAGCTATTAGACCTCATTTATAAATTGTATACAGTGGATTCCTGGTAATCCGGCCAATTGTTTTAGCTAGAATATGACTATGGTAGCGGCCTAGCAGGTGTTCATTATTTACTGTATTCATTGTGCATCACATGACTTTTTATTTTTTGTTTGATTACAAGGAACTCTTTTTAAAAAAACTTCCGGACTCTATAGTACGACAAATTTGATAATCCGACACCGCCTTGCAAAACGTTTGTCGGATTACCGCGGGTCAACTGTAATTCAAATTAATTTTTAAACAAAGCCACAAAATGTGTGGAAGGTATAGAAATATATCGACAATTAAGGATCAAGATACATATGTGTTGCCACCCTTAAAAACGAAAATGAAATGCCTCGTTACTAGTAAACGAACAACGTAACGTAGCCAATATACGGGAGTTTTGGCGGGAACTTGATCGGCGGCGGTTTGCTGCTCCTGTTTTATAATTTAAATAATAGTTTGAAGTGGATTTTGATATGTAAAAGTGGTGCGATTTTATGTATCAACTGTCAACGCATGTGAACTATTAGTGGAAACGGTGAAACAAGTGCTCTGATGGTGATGGATTCTCAAGATAAGCCGTTTGTTTGCATAGGAGCCTTTAGATACCATCACCAACTGTCAGCTGTCTGCTGGCTCAAGTTGCCGTAAAAATCTCCCAAGGGCTACACAATGTGACGCATCAACATATTGTGAAGTAGTGAATTATGAAGGATAATTATACATTTGGAGAAATTATAATAAACCAAATAAAAATACTCAAGACTTGGCCTAAAGGTCTAAATACCAGGCCATCAACTCCAAAAAAAAAGTAGCCAATATACGAGTAGGTACGTCTAAATCTGTCAAAAAGGATTTCGGGTTCTTACATGAATTCGTGCTACAGTCGTAATACCACGAGGAAAAACCACACTCTCGCGGTGTACCAATGTAAAGTCGTGGTGTTACGTATTTTGAGTGACTTTCAAGAGACTTGTAGTACAGTGCACGTCTTAAACCTCTCTACTGTTGAATAGATTTCATACTCTGGTTCTATTCTCGGATAGGCATCGTAGCCTTACTGCACAAACACTTCTGCACTTCGATGTATCGAAAGTCGACCTAGCACTGGTGAAGGGTGTTATTCTATTAAGCACAGGAAGATAGTATTATTTTTATTAAGCATAGGGATTTGTACTCTTCGGTCTTTTGTACAATTTTTCAAAGGTACTAAAGCCTTTTCGGAGGCCGGCTTGTTTGGGAGACTAGAAATCGTCAATTTTGTGCGCGAGACGAAAAAAACAGCTTTTTTGTTTTTCTGAGTTTTGATGATTGTCTTATTTATCCTAGAAAACCAATGATTTCATTCGCTAGTAATATAGTCAATGACCAAAACTATTCAGTTAATTCGATCTCGAAAGGTTCAGAAAATTTTAAACGAATCTCAGTCCTAAACAATTTGGTCACCCCTGCTATATACGATGGGTTTATGCAAAAATTAATTATTATAGGTGAATATTATGCCAGGTTAACGACTTATCGTTTTTCCGTAAATAGGTCGTCCCTATTCTCATAACTTACTCAGAAAAATATAGTCGCGATAAGCTAATTTTTATGAAAGCTCTTTTCGGTGTTATCATTATCTATACAAATAAATAAAGTTGAAGTGTCTGTTTATAATGTCAAAATAACATCTTTTTACTAAATACATATAAAAGTATATACGGTACCTATAACAAAAACACAATTTTTAAAATTTTTGTCTGTCTGTTTGTTTGTTCCGGCTAATCTCCGAAACGGCTGGACCGATTTTGACGGGGCTTTCACTGGTAGATAGCTGCTGTTATAAGGAGTAACTTAGGCTACTTATATTTTATAAAAACAATTAGGGTTCCGCGCAACATAATTAAAACCCTAAATTACAAGCGGGTGAAATCGCGAGGAACAGCTAGTCCAACATAATAACAATCTATCAAAAGTCCACTGCTGAACATAGATTGTCCTAGAAAAAATATCTCCCATTTGCCATCGCTGCCATGCTTGGCAGGAGAATTGTTAATCGTAGTTTTCTTTATTATTATTTACTAGCTGTACCCCGCGACTTCGCCCGCGTGTAATTTATTACGATTGGATTTCATGGGTTTTAATTTTTTGCGCGGAACCCTAATTCTTTTTCTAAAATAAAAGCATCCTAAGTTACTTTTTATAACATCACCTATCTGCCAGTGAAAGTCCGGTCAAAATCGGTCCAACCGTTTCGGAGATTAGCTGGAACAAACAGAGAGACAGACAGACAAAAAGTTTAAAAATCGTGTTTTTGTTATAAATACCGTATACACTTTCATATGCATATAGTAAAAAGCTGTTATTTCGACATTACAAACAGACTCTTCAATTTTATTTATTTGTATAGATGTATAGATTTGTTATCAGAAAGATGCTCATAACTTGTTTCAGTTTCCATCTGTCGCCTCTTACCAACACCCACAGGACTAAATTCACTATTCTCTCCCCTTTAAAGCCAAGTTGGTCGTTTGATTAGTGGCTTACAAAAATATACATTTTCTTAAATGGCAGTCTCGTGCTACAGGCGTAATGTTGGGCGCCCCTACTAGACAGAACGATGACACTTTGGTGACGTCGGAGATGACGTCGCCAAGTCTATGTCACTGTACTCTCCTTGATGATGGTGCTCCCCTACCAGAAATGTGGCCTCTGAGGGTATGAGCGCTCGGGGCGGGGGCCCCGAACGTCTAGCAATATAACCCCCGAGGAGTACGGTGACTCGGAAGTGTTCCCGAGCACGTGATAGCACTGCGAGGGTGCTGGGGACAGTAAGGACTGCCTCCGGGACGTACTACAATAAAGCGAACAAGAGAGGGGTTCTCTCTCCTTCGCTTTATTAAATCCCCGGTTGCGTTCCGAACGGCGATACCGGGACTCCTCATATACGCTGATGGTGACCACCGTGAGGTTTTAGCCGGTAGAAGTCCGGCGTATTTTTTTGTTGCCCCCGCAGCCGAAGGTATTCATGGGGATTTCCCCACGCTAAAAAAGATAGAATGATAACCTGATAAAACATGCAGGAAATCGATGGATGCATGTGACTTAAGACCGTAGTTTGTCGAAATATTTTTTTTGCTAATATTCAAGCAAAGGATATTCAGCAGTGGACTTGTGATGGGTGTTGTGGTAATGATGATGTGTGCCATACATGTTTTTAGAACGAAGTTCCTTAACGGACGGTACGGGTTTGGCGGATGGGAGCTAGGCGACAAAAAGTGTAAGAGTTTTTCGTCACTATCCCTTGTTTCATAGTGTATTTTAATTTAAATGACGCTTCATTTTAATAGACGCTAGTAATACATTTATTTGTATTTGTTAATAAATAATATAATACGTTTATCAATAATAAGGAACCCTCTCTAAGAACTCCTTATAACGAGGTTATAAGGAACGAGGTTCCTTATAACCTCGTTCCAACCGAGTTTTCCACGACACTCACGCATGTTTTTTTATATATTACTTTACTATTCCAACTTAAAAAATCACCTACATAATCAATTCTAAAGACAACCTTAAATTTTATCTTCAGTTGTTATTCTTTCATTCGTCAATCGATCAGAAAGTAGAAACAATGGAGTTGAACACTAAAAATAGGTTTATACGTGGCGCAGAATTGTTAAACATTTGAGAAAAACGACAACACATTTGCAGTGCAAGAAAAGAGCTCTACAAATCTGTTGTTGGAATACGCAAAAATAAAAAGGAGCTATGAATATTATTTTGTTCGCTTGTATTTTCCATGTTTGCTACTGTGACTGGGTAAGAATATTTTTAACAATTTTAGTATTATTTTTATATGATATCAATGTGTCAAACGGGCTAGCAATCCAGGTAGTAAATGACTAATGCAGCTTATGGACCTGTAGCTTAGCTATTTTTCAGTTATTTTTTATGGATTTGAACTGCCATTATAATTAAAATTTGCCTTAAAATCTAACTACCATCCGGAGATATTGCTCCATGCACCCTTGTCACTATTGTAACCCACTTCAAAAAAGAAGAGACTAATTATTTTTGCAGTTTTGGTTTATCTACCATATTAAATTGTAATAAAAATAATTTGAAATATTTTAGTATTTATCTGTTATTAATTTTTCTCACCAGCCAGCATTAGCCTATAAACGTTTTTTATTTGATACTAGCTGTTCCTCGAGACTTCGTCCGATTCGAAATTATTACGATTGGATTTCATGTTTTTTTTCCGGAACCAAAGCTTTTCCAAAGTATAAGTAGCCTCAATTACTCCTTATAACATCAGCTATCTGCCAGTGAAAGCCAAAATCGGTCGAGCCATTTCGAAAATTAGCAGGAAAAAACAGACAGACAGACAAAAATTTTAAAAATTGTTTTTCTGTTATAAATAACGTATATACTTTCATATGCGTTTATTAAAAATCTGTTATTTTGACATTACAAACAGACATTTCAACTTTATTTATTTGTGTGATTATAGATAGCCAATATATTAGTAGTATAGTTGTAGCACGAATGGGTTGGCTCGACCGGGGAAGGACCACGCTTTCACAGAATACCAGCGTAAAATGGCAGCTTGACACTGCTGTGTTTTGTATGGTGACTGTAGAGAACCGGAGACACATTTTACTGGAAAAGAGGCATTCCATCATAGTCCTCACGGTTGACGACGCATCTGCATTTGATTCTTTATTGAGGATAAATGTAGATGTCTATGTGTCACAGCAACCACTTACCATCAGGTGGACTGTGTGCTCGTTTGTCACTCTAACCTATACAACGCACCACTGTTTCCTTTTTCTCTTGAACTTTCTTTTCCTACGTACATACAGCAGTGTTGCTATCTCTTCGATGTCCATTTTGATACTGTGTCAGTGTGGTGTGGCGACACTGGTGTCTGTATGGAATCTAGTTTGGTAGCTTACGGTTACCATGGTGGTGGGACTGGTTGCGCCGCCATGGTGTCCCGGTGAAATATAGCCCTAAGACGCGTATGCGAGAAATCCTAGAAATGCTCCTTGCTTCCGATAGATGGCGCTGTAACCATTTCGTTTACGCCAGACGTAAAATAATCAGACCGGCGATACTCTATCGCTGCGTCTATCGTGCTCTCTAGCAGCGTCGAAGTTACGAGACGTCTGGTACTGCGTTCGTCAGTCCGCCTGCTAACGTGACACAGGCAAATTAGTTGTACATAAGTTTATCGAGTTTAGAATTAAGTAACACAACTGTATCATTAATTCATTAATAAATAAATTTAAAAAAATTATACTACGGGAAAGGTCCACGTCCAACAATGGACTTTTATGGCCTGATTAGAAGAAGAAGATTAATTTTTCAGTTCTCAGCTTTCAGAATGGCTGGCTCCGATACGTGATCAATAGTAAGTTTATTATTTATTCATATTAATTTTTTTAATATTGTGTGTAAGTAATAGAATATAATCAAACTTTTTAAACGTGTGTAGTTACGTGTAGCCACCACGACAGTAGATACATATTATGTATAAGAGTTAAGTTTATAATAAAGTGTAGTCTAAATTAGACATGGGATGAGTACTCGGTTTGGGTTCGGTACTCGGCGGATTCGGCCTTTTTTTAGGGTTCGGCCGAGCACCGAGTATTAACGGCCGAGTACCGAGTACTCGGCTTTAATTATATACCAGAGAAAAATAAAGACAAAAAGCCAGTTTTTATCATCATTATTATTATATTAGACACATTAAAACGTCAGGAACATGAGAAGCAACAGAAATATTTAGAACGTACATATGAATCTATAATAGAAATTATTATTACGAGTACTAATATTTAAAATTTAAGAGAGGAAGATCAATAATTTTTCTAGATGTTTTCCGATAAAACGATTTCTATAAGCAGTCATTTTCGCGCCAGATAACGAAAACTATCTCTCGAACATGAAATCATGTTGTCTCATTTGACAGGTAATCACTCATAAACAGTATCCGTGGGTGTGTGACTGATCGAGTACCGATACAAGTACTTTTCTTCGATACTACTTGGTACTAAGTTTAAAGTATCGATACCCAAAGTACTTGGTATAGAAAGAAAAGTATCGAGTAACTACTTGTATGTACTCGTATCGTTCCATCTCTAACTCTGTGTTAGAGAGATAACCACACGCCGTTCACTACCGCGTTTTTTTTAAGCCGAGTATTCGGCCGAGTACTCGGCCCAATCTAGGCCGAGTACCCGGTGGCCGATTACTCGGCGAATCACTACTCGTTCCATGTCTAGTCTAAATAAAGTCATAACAAAATTAACACGCCTCTCTTCTCATTGACGACGCCTTTCCAACATTACACGTGGTTGGGCCACGCTGCAGCTATACAGCGTTATTTTTCAAACAGTAGTCAAATTTTAAACTTAAGTTCAAATATATAAATGAATGATAATATATCATTGAGTTATATGTACTACGTACTAGAGAAGCTATTCCTAACAAAAATTGTGCGCTACTCTATGTCTTCGCCTATGCGCGGGAGGTAGTAGAGTCGCGCATGCGCGAAGACTAATTATAAAATAAGATATTAATACAAAATAAATAAAAGAATTTAATATAAAATACTCTATTTCTAAAAAAAATTAATAATAATTATCTTATGGCATTCACAAATCTTCTATTTACGCAATATTTAGTTTTAGAATACGGATTGCAGTACAGTTCAGTTGAACATAGACCATGTTCGGAATGCGAAATCTAGTGCGTAGTAAATATATATCGATGATGATATATACCGAAATTGCAGTTTTTGAAAATACGAGTAAATAAGGCTTCTACTTCTATTTGAAATAATCAGAAATTGAATGTGATTTATGGGCAACAACGTTTTAGTCTACCGATTGACCCTTACGAATGTGTGCGTGGGCAGTAAAATCAGTTAAAATAATGCATTACCACGTATTTTGTTTGAGATTTTTTTAATTAATATTTCTTCACCATTTGCCTCTATTACTTAATCTGAATCTTCTCTGCAAAATTGGCCGGTTATTTCGAAATAACCCTGTACAATGGTTGTAGCACGAATGGGTCAGCTGGACCGGGGAAGGACCACGCTCTCACAGAATACTGCTACTGTCGTGTTCCGTATGGTGCTAATACTGCTGTGTTTCGTATGGTGAGTACAGTGAACCGGGGATCCCTCTTACTGGAAACGAGGCATACCATCTTAGTCCTCAGGGGTGACGACGAGAACATTTTGATTCTAAATCTAGAACAGATGTAGATGTCTATGGGCCACAGTATCCACTTACCATCAAATGGTCTGTGTGTTCGTTTGTCAGCCTTATTCTATAAAAAAAAAAAACCTATAATCGCCCTCTCCATGACATAGAATAACTTTAATTTATATAAAATCATTATATACACCGGATATTTATTTTCTAAATTTTACCATCACGCTAGGAATTTCCCAATACCGTTTTCATATATAAATTGCATATAGACAAAACATTTAATGTAGTACTAGCTGTTCCCCGCGACTTTATACGTGTGGAATTGATTACGAATGGATTTGATGGGCTTTAATTTTTTTTAACCCTACCCTGGGACTACCATCCTCAGCACCACCACACTAGGCAGGACACACCACTCTCGAAAATACGACACGTGTTTCGCCTCTACACGAGGCATCCTCAGGTGAAGTAGACTCTGCGGAGGCTGGCCTATTATTACTATTATATATATTATTGACGGGTATAGTGCGCGTGATTGAATGAGGGTGGGAGGTCCCCCTTAAAGCTGGGCAGGACACATCATTTTCTTTCTTTACGCGGAATTAAGCAAATTAATTTATAACAACCCCAGTGAAAGTCCTGTCAAAATCGGCCCAGCCTTTTCGGAGATTAGCCTGAACAAACAGACAGACAGACAAAAACTTAAAAATTGTTGTTTTGTTTTATAATATATAATACTTATATATAATACTTAGGTATTATATATACTTTCAAATGCATTTAGTAAAAAGCTGTTATTTTGACATTACAAACAGACACTTCAATTCTATTTATTTGGATAGATTTGTATAGATAGCTGTTCCCCGCGACTTTGTCCCCGAGGAATTAATTACGAATTGATTGTTACGATTAGATTTTCCGCGCAAAAACATTCAAACCCATGAAGGGTTTAAATGTTTTGCGGGCAACCATGATTATTTTTCTAATATAAAAGTATCCTAAGTTACTCTTTATAACACCAGCCGTCTGACAGTGAATGTACCGTCAAAATCCGACCTGCCATTTCGGAGATTAGCCGGAACAAACAGACACACAGACCAACAGACAGACAAAAAAATTAAAAAGTGTTTTTGTTATAAGTACCGTTTAAACTTGCATATATGCATTTATTAAAAAGCTGTTATTTTGACATTACCAACAGACACTAACCTCCTTGGGTAAAACGTACGATACTTTAAGGGTAAAATTATACAGATTACGTAATAAATTTTATTTTAATTATCTAATGGGACTACAGATAAAATCAAAAGGATGACGAGGAAAAGGACTGAAGTATTCCAAATAAATAGTTGTTTAGTATATTAGTTTAGTATAATATATTAATTTAGATACACAACTTTTCTGATGTAGGTATTAGACTATTATTATTTATTTCATATATTATATATAATATAGTACATCCGGGTAATAGGGTCATCCGGTTAATGTGGTCACTTTCTTAAAACTCTAAAGCTACAGCCTTGTTTGTATAGGTGGCTCTGTGATACCATAGCAAATAATAAAGGGTCAAAAGGGCGCTGCTTTATCGACGCCATTTTGACAGTTGAGAATATAGTACACAGAACACAATACATACAACTTTATAATTTGTGGAACACAATTACTCTTTATCAAGAGATATAGTATGTACCTAACAACATAGAATTATTACATACCCAGTATTATTGCATACCTTAAGCGAAAGCGCAAGGTAATGTTCTACTATCGCCTAAAAATTAAAATTCCAACATTTTATCGAATAAAATCGTATCTAGCAATCATATTATACATATAAATGATATAAAAAGCACATTGTTAGAAAGATAAATGATTGTTGAACTTATTAATAATTTTTTTAAATCGATTAATTGCTATTTTTAAATAAAAAAAAGGGTTTTAGTGGCTTATGGTGTGGATTTATCATGTCCCTGTGGCTTGTAAACACTATAACTTTTGAAAATATCAATTGTTTAACTCAATCTATTTTTTAATCTCTTCATCTATTATGTGGGAAGCCACTGAATGTAAATGGCAGTGTAATTTTGTTTTGTTTAGCTATAATTAATTTTTTTCAGCTCAAAAATGGCGAAATTTTCGTTGATTTCGTTGCCTCGTATATAAATTGTTTCTGTAAATGGGGATCTACAGCCACAGAGTAGTTTAGTTCACAGAGTACCTTTATATTAAGTTTAGTTCGGCTCATAGATAAGCTATTCAGTCGCCGTCGTGAGTGGACATTGTTTCGGTTGTTTTCAGCGGCTCAAAAAGATCGCTGTACAAATACACAATATTCGAATAACCAAATTTCTTAAATACTTGATTATAATAATAATAAGAGATTTTTTTATTACAATATTTAAAAGCACAGAATAAATAATAGTAGTATGTACTAAAAGTAAGTAGTATATTTTTTTTGTCATGGGTGACATTTTCATGCTTTTCGAGGGTGTCGAAACCGATAGGGTTGTCGAAATGTAAATCCAAGATGGGGGCCGCAATAGGTATCAATTTTTTCATCATGGGTGTCATTTTCATGGTTTTCGAGGGTGCTGAAGCCGATAGTGCTGTCGAAATGTAAATCCAAGGTGTAGGCTGCAATAGGTATAAAATTTTTCATCATAGGTGTCATTTTCATGGTTTTCGAGGGTGTTGAAGCTGATAGTGCTGTCGAAATGTAAATCCAAGATGGCGGCTGAATTAGGTACCAATTTATTCATCATAGGTGTCATTTTCATGGTTTTCGAGGGTGTTGAAGCCGATAGTGCTGTCAAAATGTAAATCCAAGATGGCGGCTGCAAAATATATTAATTTTTTCATCTTGGGTGTCATTTTCATGGTTTTCGAGGGTGTTGAAACCGATAGTGCTGTCGAAATGTAAATCCAAGATGGCGGCTGCAATAGGTATCAATTTGTTCATCATGGGTGTCATTTTCATGGTTTTCGAGAGAGGTGAAGCCAATAGGGTTGTCGAAATGTAAATCCAAGGTGGCGGCTGCAATGGGTATCAATTTTTTCATCATGGGTGTCATTTTCATGGGTTACGAGGGTGTTGAAGCCGATAGTGCTGTCGAAATGTAAATCCAAGATGGCGGCTGAAGTAGGTACCAATTTTTTCATCATGGGTGTCATTTTTATGGTTTTCGAGGGTGTTGAAGCCGATAGTGCTGTCGAAATGTAAATCCAAGATGGCGGCTGAATTAGGTACCAATTTTTTCATCATGGGTGTCATTTTCATGGTTTTCGGGGGTGCTGATGCCGATAGTGCTGTCGAAATGTAAATCCAAGGTGGCAGCTGCAATAAATATCAAGTTTTTCATCTCGGGTGTCATTTTCATGGTTTTCAAGAGTGTTGAAGCCGATAGTGCTGTCAAAATGTAAATCCAAGATTGCGGCTGTAATAGGTATCAATTTTTTCATCATGGGTGTCATTTTCATCGTTTTCGAGGGTGTTGAAGCCGATAGTGCTGTCGAAATGTATTTAAACTACTTTAATAATTCCGTATAATCATGTTATACGTAATTTTTTTAATGCGCTTAAGGTATGCCCAATTGGATTTACCAATATATATTTATTATATTACGTAATAATTCTATGAGTAACAATTTTAGTCGATTTTAGTATTGTATAGTGTAGTTAGGTTTTTATAAGTTGATTTTTCGAAGTGTTCCTAATTATTGGCAAAGCTTGTTTGCTATTTTTTTCTTATTATATTATTTATTGTATAAAGACTTTGTGTTTTTGTCTCTGTCCTCCTCTTAGTTTTGGTTTTATTGGGCGGCAAAGCTTAAGGTGAGCATATTACCCTCATGTACCTTATAATAAAATATCTTATTGCGGAACTTTCAATTTTAAATAATAAAACTTTTCCAGTAAAGATACTTCTGCAAGAAGGATGCACAACATGGACTGGAAAATGTTTAATAATGAAAAACTAAAAATAATCCCACCTGTTCCTGGAACATCTGAACCTTCGGAACCTAGTAGCACAGTATACGTGCCGAAGAATAGTTTATTATTACGTTTTACGCCCAATGAAACACTAACAAGCGGTGTAATGCCGACTTCAAGCCTAAAGAGTAAACTAGAAACGACTCTACAGAACGCGAAAGAATTAGCAGCTATCTTAAAGTCGCATATAATCACAGTTCAAGAACGAGAAAAAACTCTTAAAGAAGCCATAGTTAATGGGAAGTAAGTCTAATCATTTATTCCAATAATATTTGATTCATATAGTAACGTTCTAGTATCAGGCAAAAACAAAGGTAATGCTCTTCTCTTTTTTCTACTTTTTTTCGCATTATTGGTACCTTTACATGACAACAACAACCGATGAGGAACACAAGTTTTTACCATTGAAGTAACATAATAACTCAATGCATTGAGTTATATGTACTACGTACTAGAGAAGCCGTTTCAAACAAAAACTGTGTCCTACTCTATGTTTTCGCGCATGCGCGGGAGTAGTAGTCGCGCATGCGCGAAGACTTTAATTTGATATAAAATAAGATATTAATATAAAATAAATATAAGAATTTAATATAAAATATCTTAATTTCATCTAAACAAACATGTTATATTTCTAAATAAAATGTAATAATAATTATTTTATGGAATTCACAAATCTTCAATTTACGCAATATTTAGTTTGTACGGATTGCACTACAGTTCAGTTGAACATAGTCAATGTTCGGAATGGCTTCTCTAGTACGTAGTACATATAACTCAATGACTAAATGGTTTTTACCGACTTCAAAATGGAGTTGTTTCTCAATTCAAGTGTATGTTTTTTTTGTATGTATGTTGCGCGATATCTTCGCAGATTGTGAACCAATTTTGATGATTATTTTTTTATTAAATAGGTCATACTTCAAGGGTTAAAAAATTCCACAGCTAAGGGCAGCTAATAAATAACTTCTTCTTTATCAATTCCAAAGCGGTTCTTACTTTTTTGTTAAAAGTTATAATAATTACCGAGTAGTAGCCTTGTACCGGTAAACGTATTGTTGGTTACCCCCTTAGATGGCGTGACGATCTGGTAAGAGATGCAAGATGTCGATGGATGCAGGTGACTCTCTAGCGTGATTTGTGGCATTCCTTAGGGAGGCCTATGTTTGAGAGTATAAATGGTGTAGAAACGTATAGAAAACGAACAAACAAAGAAAGTTTGTTTTGTCAGAAACCTTTAATACAAGATATTTTCTTTCCAAGAGACTTTCCGTCAGTGAGTTTCCTAACAAAATTAATACTTTATAGAATTTATAATGATACATATATGATATGTGAACATAAATAAATAAAAAAATACGTGCTAGGGCTGCCACCTCATATCCCGGTACAGCTATTTTTTCTTTTATTTAACTTAGTTATAACTTTTTTTTGTAATTACTTTTATGGAGTTTCTTTAAATATTTAGCATCAACCAAGAGTAAACTATGTAAATAGCCTAGAAATCTTTCATTGTTGCCGAAAAAGAGGTAGGCAACCCTACTTTGGTTTTTTATTTACATCTTACCTCATGTGATCGTACTTTTGTTTGATGCTATTTTTTGCATACATAACAGTAAACATAATCTGTAGGAAAAAAATTCTGCCGACTTCCAAATAAGAGACGGTACTCAATTCGACTGTATGTTTTTTATGTATAGTACCTCATAACTTTTTACTGGGTGAACCGATTTCGATGATTCTTTTTTATTTGAAAGCTTCTACTTCTCGTGTAGTTCCATATTTTATTTTATTATAATTTTTTTGTAATTACTTTTATGAAGTTTCTTTAAATATTTAGCATCAATCAAGAGTAAACTATGTAAATAGCCTAGAAATCTTTCAATGTTGCCGAAAAAGAGGTAGGCAACCCTACTTTGATTTTTATATACATCTTACCTCATGTGATCGTACTTTTGTTTGATGATAATTTTTGCATACATAACAGTAAACATTACAAAAAATAGGAAAAAAATTCTGCCGACTTCCAAAAAGGAGACGGTACTCAATTCGACTGTATATTTTTTTATGTGTGTTACCTCATAACTTTTTACTGGGTGAACCGATTTCGATGATTCTTTTTTTATTTGAAAGCTTGTACTTCTCGTGTAGTCCCATATGAATTTAATCAAGGTCAGACCAATAGTTTTTGAGTTATTCTTAATAACTTATATGAAAGTCGGCAGTACAAAAATTTTAATTTTAAATTAAATTAATTTATTAATTAAAATAGCTATGTCAGGATATGAGGTGGCCACTCTAGCACATTTAGATACATTATATTGTGTAAAATATTTAAATTATTAGGAAACTCGATGAGAGAAGTTCGGTTTAAGTCAAGATGTTAGAGTAGCTCCTATGTTAGTCCTTAGAGATGGCAAAGCACCTGAAGCCTTCTTTGTTTATAAAATTGGTTGCAGATGTCCATAGACTGTAAGTTCGCTTGTCACTTCAGTTTTATAAAAAAAAATATAAATAGATACATTCAGAATTAATAACCGAATTTCGTTATATACTATAGTAATTAATAAATAACAGGTTAGGAGTGACGATATTGACGGTGTCCACACTTAAAGGACAACCCCGGAAGTATATCATACGTGATGGATTTTGGACTCTCTGTAATGGAATGATACAGACCCCCACAACAGTGCCAGATATGACCGCTACAATTTTTAGTAACGTATACTCTACGCCTAGGTGCATTGGCCAAGAAGTAAGTATTTGTTTAAAGTTTCAACCGACTTCCATAAAACGAGGATTTTAATTTATTTCACGTTTAAACAAATTAATGTATGTGGCAACTGATGAAACTAATTCCTTATCTTTAAATGAGGATGACCCACAGTTTTTTACCGCACATGTAGTGCGAACTATTTTAATTTATTTGCGTGACAGGACAACCTTAGCGGACAGTTCGGGAGTGCGTGCTCCACCGTGTCGCGCCCCTCACCGCACCGCACGATTGCCCCGTCTAGAGTCTAGACAGCTTCGATGACCGACTGATATTAGATTTATTACACTTAATATGGTAGTAGTTAGACTGTGACACTACACTTTGACTTTTTACGAAATACAACTTATTGATGATGAGAATGATGAGATGTTACACATCTTATGCGAACACTGTAAAGCTCGCTCGTTTTATGTATGTTCACTGATTTGAAAAATGGCGAAACAGCTAGCTAACGTGTCGTAACCCTGGAATCGGGCTGACATAGCAGTTACACCGAACAATGGGCAAATGAGGAATGCTTGCGCTGCGGAAAGGATCGCCGTGGAGACAATGGAACTGTCTCACAGTCTGACACCATACACGCTTAACTTAACTTCTTTGTAACTTTACATTTTTATTTCATTTATTACTTTTGTAACTTCTGTGAAATTAAATTAATTTTATTCTTTTTAAAAAGTCTTTTGATCGTCGCCATATCGTAACTAGCTTCAAGTGATTCTTTTGGTATTGAATAGGTTATACTTCGTAGGTTTTTTAAGTAGGCTCAGTATGATGTTCAAAGGCGGTCTCATAAAATTAAAAAAAAACTTTCATCCATAAAGAAGGGTAAAATAGAGTATTAGAATTTTAATGGTCCAATTTAAAAAAAAAACTATGTAGTTACTATCTTGGATGTGTGATATTCCTGAAACACCTCAAAAGTGTAAAATTAAGAAACTTGACTGAATAAAAGTGTTAGTTTTTTTAAGAGCTTTTTTATTTACTTACTGTCAGCCACTTTACACTCCTCAGCTGTGGACGAATGAGGGCTAATAATCTTCCACTCACCAGATGTCGCTACTAGCGACTGAGGTAAAGTTTTTTGTTACACAGTGTCATTTAATTGAGAAATTAGTTTTAAATAATAGTTTATCATTGTCTAGAGTATTATATTAATATATAACACAATGCGTCAGTGGTTTGATTTTTAATTTTTTGCACATTATAACTAATATAACTAAAAGACGACTTTTAAAAAAAAATTTTAAAAGTCGTCTTTTAGTTATATTTATAGTTTGGTTTATTCATTTTTAATGTAATTAATATAAAATATAACTAATAATACAGAAAGAAACCTTAAATATTACATTTTCCTAAGAAATTATCGTCCCCGCTATGAAATCTGTCAAATATTTTACCTCACTCGAAAGTGGCGCCGCCCTGGTGGCAGAAAAAGTCGTGGATGCCCTCATTACACTAAATAGGAATATCGCAGACTGAAGGTGCAGTATAATGATTCGTTCCGCGTGTTGTTCCGTCAGCCACGATACTGTAGCGCGTCCCAGATGTTCGCTGAGGCCCGTGTCGTTGGTTTGGATGCGTTGATCCGTCACCGTATCGCGCGATTTAGAAGTTTTGTTTTTGGGTCGCAGAATAATGTCATCAAAATTATTTGTAATATTTATGCATGTAGTGAAATTTTTAGTAGGTGGTCAAATTTATTAAAATCTTAATAATAGAATGTAATAATATCATTGATTAACCAATAATTATAATTAAAATTTAAGGTAGTGTAATAAAAATAAATAAAAAAAAATAATTTTAATTTTATAATGGATCTGTGTTGTCTGTATCAAATAAATTATTATTTTGGGTTATCTTTAAAGTTTTCTCATCTGGTTGGGCAGTATAAATATATAATTGTAAATGAAAATTGTAAACATACATAAATATCAATAAAATAAAATAAATACATAAAAAATACATAAATATATAAAAACCCAACCAGATGGAAGCCCTCGGCAGGGGAGACCAGACGGCCGAGGGTTAGGGGGAAAGGGAAAGAAACCGGCGGACGATGCGGGCGGTATCGAGGAGCACCGCCTTCTGCATTTGAGTCTGGAGCGGTCCGTCACGGAGTCCCAGTCGCCTCAGATGACCCGAGAGGCTGACTGGGATTAGCCCGTTCGCAGAAACGACCACAGGAATAATTTCAGTCGGCAGACCACCCCACATGTCGGTCACCTCGTGAGCCAGGTCCAGATATTTAGTCAGCTTATCTGTTTCGGCTTTCACGAGGTTCTCGTCATAAGGAATGGTAATGTCGACCAAAAATATCCTTGACTGTGCCCGGTCCATCAGCACAATATCAGGCTTATTCGCAAGAATAGTCCTGTCTGTGATGATGGACCGGTCCCAGTAGAGCCTGGCACGGTCATTTTCGAGCACGGCTTCCGGCAAGTACTTATAATACGGCAGTTTCCGATCCACGAGACCGTATTTCAGAGCGAGCTCCTGGTGTAGAATCCTGGCTACTAGATTGTGTCTGTGCAGATACTCAGAGTTAGAAAGCGCCGAACAACCGGAGATGACATGCCTAAGTGACTCACCGGGATGGCGACAAGCTCGACAGATGTCGACGGCGCCATCCTTTAGGATGTATCTCCGATAATTGTTGGTCTTAATAACCTGATCCTGTATCGCACAGACAAAACCCTCGGTTTCCCCAAAGAGGTCACCGAAACGTAGCCAGTGGAGGGAGGCGACTGTGTCTACGGAAGGCTCATGTAGAGCCTTGTAGAACCTCCCGTGGAGCTCCTTCTCCTTCCATACGGTCTCCCGGTCGGAAATGCACTGTACTGCCGGGTCTTGCCATTGCTCGTTGGCTAAGGATAGAGGAGTGAGCCCTTTATCACACGAAATGACGTCCCTATAGAATGGATCACCCGATCTCACCAGAAAGTAATAACGGAGGCTGCACACTTCACGATTATGCATAGTGAGAACACTCAAAAAACCGCGCCCACCATGTTTCCGCGGCAAGTATAGCCTCATTACTGACGATCTCGGGTGATGCATCCTGTGAGACGTCATAACAGTGCGGACTTTTCTATCCAGAGCGTTCAGTTCGGTCTGAGACCACCTGAGTATGCCGAAGGTATATATGAGGACAGGCATGACCCAACTGTTATATGCGTGGGTCCTATTCACACCCGATAAAAGACTGTTGAGCACTTTAGTCAAGCGTGCATAAAACACATCGCTAACTGACTGTTTCATGTCCGCCTCATCGATACCTATGTTCTGTGACATACCCAGGTATCGGTATGTTTCAGCCTCGGATAGGGTCTTTATGTTGATGGGCATAGATAAGTCTATGCCCTCAGAGTTAGCAACCCTACCCCTTTCGACATGGAGGACCCCACACTTATCTGTCCCCACTCCATTCTAATGGAATTGCTAAAATCACAAGTGATGTTCAGCAATTCCATAAGATGGGAAAATAAATTATTATTATTATTATTATTTATATTTATTTTTTTACTAAACAGGTTACTTCGAGACTAGATCCATGCGTATTTAATTCAATAATCAAATATGAAACGATCCCAACAGAAAGGAAAACAGAATATACTGAAGACGAATATTTATGCCTTAAACCAACATTCAATAATACCTTGGAACAGTACCTCAGCGTCACCAAAAAACTTGTTAACGCAACATGTGAAAACGGTACGTTTATTTTTGTACATTAAATAAATATTTATGATTTAAGGGTCAGTTTTTCAGTTATCAGATGAAAGCTATCTGCCAAATTAAATGTAATCTGACCTAATCTGACTTAATATAAAAGTAAAACAATTAAAAAAAATATTCCTACATTGTTTATGTTATATTTTAAATTATTGTGTACTGTATTTTATTAATTGTTTATGTTACATTTTATTTTATGAATAACTTTTATCATATGATTGAAAAATTAGAATTTAGAGCAAGGCAGAATTAAAGAGTAGTGATTTACTCTTAACTTAATATCTAAAAATAAGAAATTATTTTTTATAGGCTAGAGTGACAAACAAGCACACAGTCCACCTGATGGTAAGTGGTTGCTGTGACCCATAGACATCCACATCTATCCTCAATAAAGAATCAAAATGCAGATGCGTTGTCACCCGTGAGAACTAAGATGGCATGCCTCGTTTCCAGTAAAAAGGGTCTCCGGTTCTCTACACTCACCATACGATATTCGAATAGGAAACTCATCAGCGTTAAGCTGCTATTTTACATTGGTATTCTGTGAGAGCGTGGTCCTTCCCCGGTCGAGTCGACCCATTCGTGCTACAACTATACTACTAATATAGCTGCAGCATGGCTCTACCACGTCTAAATAAAAAGCTTTAGAAGTCAGTGCTACGACATAGTATACTGAATAATTACACTCCTGAAGAATATCCTATTTATTAAAAAGGGAATCATCAAAATCAGTACACATTTTACGAAGATTTCGCGTAACGAATATAAAAAAGAACATACAGTTGAATTGAAAATTTCCTTCTTTTTTGAAGTCGGCTAAAAATTAACATGGCAAAGGAACTAACAGTTCACCTGATAATAAGTGGCTACTCTAATCCCTGCAACCATATTTAGAGGGTTACAGATGCGTTGGCACCTCCGAGACCAAGGTGACCAAGGGGGAAAACTTCACTGGCTCTACTCTTCAGCACGGAATATAGAAGCGGACGTACTGCTAACTGCACTGATGCACACATGTACTTACTGTGTTGTGATTCAAATAAAAGTTTTGAATCTTTGCCATCTAATAATATCTGGTAAAGAAAATAAATCCATTCCCATACATACATTTAATCCTTACCTTATAACGCAATACTGGCTATATACGAGTAGGTACTGTTCGATTTTTGAAAAAATAAATATTTTTAGGGAAAATAAGGAGTTTCACAGATAATCTCTTCGAATGTGGTCTAAGGGTGATGTCGGACTATACCTACTACCCACAAAGAGAATTAGTGGCTTCAGAACTACCGCTAGAGTACTGTGACGGAGTACTCGGTTCTTGCAAATTGATCGTCGCCTGGCACCTCTCGAATTCAAGCGTGGAAAATTTCGAGTTCATCAAAGATGACCAAAATTTTAAAAACTATTTTATGAAATCAGGATCGTATGTTAACAATGCTATGTATTGATTTAGCTTTACTAAGTATATAAATTATTTTATTGGAATGTGTTTTATTATTATATTCTTTAGCTGATAAGTCACGGTTTAAGATATTTTATTCCTCAAAAAGAATATAATTCACTTATCATGAGAAATAATAAGTTAATCCTAAGATTACAATTTGATTTAAAACTTGAAGGGGAAGTGTGTCTAGATACACTTCTCCTTTAAACTGGAATACAACAATTGGTGCACTGTTGTTTAGTGGCAGGGAATAGATAAGAGAATGATACATACTCGGAAGTCAGAAACCCTTTCCGGGGAAGTCACTGAAAAAATCTAACAATAATAATGTCGTCCAGACCGAATTTTGGTTAAGGCGGCTAGTCTAAACGAAGATTAGCCGGACTAGCAGGACAGGATTATAGTGTCCGAGTGTATACGCAAGCACAGATGCACTCTCTATTACCTCACTCTCATAGTCCGTAGATGGAACAGCTTTACGTACTATTCGGGGCACAAGGGTGAACACAACTCCAACTCCCTGACTCCACTGGGCTGCTACTGAGCATTTCTTTACAGAAAAACCCATTACCCATTTTTCAAGATTATGTCACTCATGCAATCAGGTTATTCTATTCATTTCATACATCTATCTGTTTTCTCTTATTAAAGTTAGTTAGTTTTTATGTACCGTTTTCATTAACTGTATCAAAACTCTATGAGTGTAAGTTGCTAAATAAATTCATGTCTACTGTCTATGTCTTGTCTATTAACTGATTTTGGCCAAGATATAAGATACAACCCAAGATAAGAACCCTGGGTCTCATGATTAACGACCCACTAGACCAAGAAGGTAGTCAAATGAAGCATTAGCGAAATTAAAATTAGACTAGGTCAGACTTTGTGTCACATAGCCTAAACCACTACCCAAGGCGTAAGGCATTCCACCTCAAAAATGAATTTGCAGAAGTCAAAGAATGAGATCGCGAGATAAGCTACACCCTTGCAAGACCTGGACTACAACTGCGCTGCACAGAGACATGGTAGTTAGATAGAATTGCCTTTCTTTTTCTCTACATTGGAACATATCAGGCTTATAATAAAGTCCAAAGTTGTTTGAATTAAATAATGTGCTAAATAACAAAGCTACGATACGGATATGTTATCGATAGAAATAATAATCACCCAGCAAAATTTTAGTAGGTAGCACACAAGGATTATCATTTCTTATTTTGTAATTCTTTTCACAACAAAATCGCGATAAACGTTGATTACGCTATAATATTAAATACTATTATTCACCAAATGTTATTCACCTTTGTATACCAATTCTGTTAAACCAATTCAATGTTGTTTTTTTATAGAATAAGGTATCACATACCATACATGCGTAGCTGCAATAGCTATGTTATGGTTGTAGCACGAACAGGTTGACTCAACCGGGGAAGGACCACACTCACAGAATACGAGCGTAAAATAACGGCTTAATGTTGATGTGTTTCACGAGGTGAGTGTAGAAGAACCGGAGACTATTTTTACTGCATACGAGGAATTTCATCTTAGTCCTCAGGAGTGACAACGCATCTGTATTTTGATTCTTAATCGAGGACAGACGTAGATGTTGTCTATGGGCCATCCACTTACCATCAGGTGGACTGTGCAGCACACAGCATAGTTTATCACTCTTAATTTTTATATAATAAGGATTACAAGCAAGCACGCAAATATCAAAATGCAGATGCATTGTTACGCTTGAGAACTAAGATGAAAATCCTCAATGAATATTAGTTATTGGATTTATCTGTCAAGAAATCAGCAGCAGCCTGGACTCTGGAAATTGGTGGTGTTTCACCGCCGTGCCTCAGAAAGCACGTAAGGCCGTTGGTTCTGCGGCTGATCTCTCTCCGGCCATGTCGGAATACCGTCCCATCGGATTATGAGAGTGAGAGTATAGAGAGTGCATCTGTGCTTGCGCATATAGTTGGGCACTATAATCCTGACCTGCGCAGATGGCTAATCTCCGTTGAGACTGACCGCCGTGACCGAAATTCGGTCTGGAGGACATTATTATGCTGCATTACTGTCCTACTCCCACCAACCAGTCAATAAAACAGAATGTTTACCCAGCCATTTTGTTTTAATCACAGGATTGCAGGAACCATCACCTTTCGTGGCATAGGTGTCGTTGAAGTCTAAGCCTAAAGGAAATAATAATAATAATTAATATTATTATTTACTCAGGTGGACTCAGACCGAACTGAACGCTCTGGACAGAAAAGTCCGCACTATTATGACGTCCCACAGGATGCATCATCCGAGATCGTCAGTAATGAGGCTGTACTTGCCGCGGAAGCATGGTGGGCGTGGCTTTTTAAGCGCGCTTACCATGCATAATCGCGAAGTGTGCAGCCTCCGTAATTACTTTCTGACGAGAGCGGATGATCCATTCTATAGGGAAGTTATTTCTTGTGATAAAGGGCTAACCTTATATAATCTAATCATTAGCCAACGAGCAATGGCAAGACAGTACAGAGCATTTCCGACCGGGAGACCGTATGGAAGGAGAAAGAGCTCCACGGGAGGTTCTACAGGGCTCTACATGAGCCTTTCGTAAACATAGTCGCCTCCCTCCACTGGCTACGTTTCGGTGATCTCTTTGGGGAAACCGAGGGTTTTGCCTGTGCAATACAGGATCAGGTTATTAAGACCAACAATTATCGGAAATACATTCTAAAGGATGGCGCCGTCGACATCTGTCGAGCTTGTCGCCATCCTGTTGAGTCACTTAGGCATGTCATCTCCGGTTGTTCGGCGCTTTCTAACTCTGAGTATTTGCACAGACACAACCTAGTAGCCGCGATTCTACACCAGGAGCTCGCTCTGAAATACGGTCTGATCGGAAACTGCCATATTATAAGTACTTGCCGAAAGCCGAAAGAAGAAATTATTCTTGTGGCGGTTTCTGCGAACGTATTAATCCCAGTCACCCTCTCGGATCATCTGAGGCGGCTGGGACTCCGTAACGGACCGCTCTAAGTTCAAATGCAGAAGGCGGTGCTCCTCGATACCACCCGCATCGTCCGCCGGTCTCTTCCCCTTTCCCCCTAACCCTCGGCCGTTTGGTCTCCCCTGCCGAGGGCTTTCATCTGTCTGGTTGGGTTTTTATATATTTATGTATTTTTTATGTATTTATTTTATTTTGTTGATATTTATGTATGTTTATCATTTTCATTTACAATTATATATTTATACAGCCCAACCAGATGAGTAACTAAACTAAACTAAACTATATAGATGCCCCAAATAATAATTTATTGACACAAAGTAAAGTTTACATTATTTATCGTTAAGACGTTTGAATAAATGATATGAGTTATAACTTATCTGTACAAATTTATGCACTAGCGTCTAAACTAGGTCGAGCCTGTATCTTAGACTCTAGTCTCTTCCAATGACACCATTATTTGCAGTTATAAAAGTATACGACATGTATGCCAGGAAAATTATGGAACCTCATTTACAACAGAAGTATTAGCCCTGGTTTACCTTGTTTATCGAGCAAGCCGATGGCGACCGATAATTGGCCCATTTTTTATCGAATCGTCGTGCTCGACGACTCTGAGGATTGAGATGGAATGACTCGTTTTCAATATAAATTAACCCCCATCAGAAAACATCGAGCCTAAATCCCTTAACCTGATGATAGAAAGTGCCTTCACTAGGTTATCGGTTTTGTACTCACTTATCAACCTGTCTAGCGTTTCTTGCGTTTTTGTTTTTATAGAATAAAGGTGACAAACAACCATACAAGTCCACCAGATGGTAACTGGACACTGTGGCACATAGATATCTATATCTATCGTCTAAGAACTAAAATGGTATTACTCGTTTTTTTGTCTGATGGTAGAGCCACGCTGGAGCTATATCATGGTTGCAGCATGAATCGGTCGGCTCGACCGGGGTAGAACCAAGCTCTCACAGAATACCAGCGAAAATAGCAGCTTAATGCTGCTGTATTTTATACGGTGAGTGTAGAGAACCGGAGACTCTTTTTACTGGAAACGAGGCATTTCATCTTAGTCTGCACGCGTGATATTCTGCATTTTGATTCTTAATCGAGGATAAATATACTTAGATGTCTATAGAAATACACTTACCATCAGGTTGACTGTGTGCTCGCTTATCATCCTTATTCTATAGACAAGACAATGACATGTAAAATATAAAGTTCAATTAATATACTTATATATTTAGTATAATTAAAAAATAAATGACATTACTACCTATGAGAACATAAATAATCTTACCCGTTAAATCCATGATAAGGTTCGATTTTCGTCGTTGTCTGATACAATTTATAAATTTTACAAAATCTTGCCTTGAAACTAATAGTAAAAGCTTCCTTAGTATCTCAAACTAACAGAATACCACTGAACTCTATGTATACAAGTACGCTGGACTGGCTATGCCATATAAAATGCTAATGCCGATTTGAAGCGCCATCATTGTCCGTACCGGGAACTAAAATTGACTTAATATGCCAAAGTCTGTTGTATTATCAGTATTATTTAAATCATATCTCTGTATTTTGAATTTTGAAACTAAAAGATGAAAGTATTTTATGTGGTTTGATTATATTTGATGTTAGTTACATAATAAAAAATATTTTTAGTAATAATGAGAGTGTGCGTAATATGTAAAACTCGTTACTAAAAGGAAAGTGGGATAACATTCCACAGGTAAGTGAATTTGTAGCTTATATGAAGCAAATTAATACTATTTGATAATATAGGTACTCACAATTTGTTTTTAGTTATTACTGAACTTATTGATGAACAGTAAAATTCAATAGGGTTGTTGAGTTCCTTGTCTATAATACTTATCGATGTTCAGAAAAGAACCTGTTCTGTTCTACCCATATCTGTTTACAACCAACCTACCTAGAACTAGAACCTAGACTAAAATTATAGCTAAAAAGAACAAAAATTGTGAATTGGCGTCCGAAACAAAATGATTATCTATGTTCTAAACACTTCACAGACGACTGTTTTATTAGACATGAGAAACGCACCACTTTGAAAAAGTGCAGTATACCGACAATATTTTCCGGTAGTACCAGTAGCAGTAAGTATAAACGTATTAGATTTTTATTTCGAATGTTTTTGATTTCTTCTCTCCTGATTTTCCCCCAGATTCAAGGGCCAAGTGTAGAAAGGTCACCTGATGATGACTTTGTGTTTACAAGACGTAAGTTTGTTAAATCGAATAGAAAAGGGAATAAATTTATATTGGAACTGCAAAATTATTAATATCCTTGGTGAGTTTGCGTGAGTTTAGGTGAGAATTAACTCCTCCTGAATGGATTCCCGCCTTGTCGAGGGGGGGGGGGGCGAGGGGGGATATTAGTAGCCGTGGCTTGGTAACCCATGGTAAGCGTAGGGCGGCTCACATGGCTGGCCCGAAGTGAAAGGCTGGCCCAAGGTGGCTACTCTGAGTGGGCTTGTCGAGCCCTTGGATGTGTGTTAGTGAGCTGCAGCTAGAGAAGAGTCCTCTCTCTATATCGCTGCAGCCGAGGTGGTGTCGCAAGGGAAAAAGATTGTTGGTATGGTAATGCGCCACTCGACTATCATCCGTGACTTTGGCGTGTCTGTACCACTTGGTGCTTCGGAGTGCTTGTTTTTTCTTGGCTCCATGAACTCCACATATCGAGCGCAGGAAGTCGGGGAGGGAAGTCTTCAACTAAAGAGGGATCCTCACTGGTGGGGCCGCGGATGTACTTGAAACCGTTTCCGTGACTCTGTCAGTTGTAGTGAAGGTGGAACATCATGGTTTTAGTAGGTGCAAGTCCGACAATAATTCGTTCTTGCCCCCGCAAAGTATAAGGTACGCAGATATGCGTAGGAATTTTCTAATTTGAAACCCGGAACAAAATCTGTTCTGTAGTTACGAATAAAAACGTTGATAGATCAACGCAGCGTCGATTTTTGTTTTATATGAAGTGTAAAGCTTGCGTCTAAGACCTAGATATTAATTGATACATTTATTTATTGTATGGCATTATATTTATATGATACATAAATAGAATGGATGTTACGGGTAGGCCCAAGTATAGAATTCTTATCGATATATTTATTCATACTGTCTTATCTCTATTATTAGTTCTGTGGACGTTCACTTCTGCTGTCAGCACCAAAATGGCGAATATATATATATATATTGGTCAGTGCAGAACACAATTACTGTCTACCAAAAGAAGACCGCTATCTTCAAACTAAAAAAAATGTAATACGCGTCTATGAGTGTCACTGAATAGACAGCAGTGAGTGTATACGACTAGCGCCACAGTGGGCGCCCATATGAAACTTATTTCGCAGGAATTTGAAACCTTTCTTTTCTGTAACGTTTAAACTTTTTGTTTATTTAAGGCAAATTCGAGTAATTTTGGCCAAAGCCTAACAAACCTATTGGATGAATTCCTATACATTTGAGAGGTTGTACCAAAATTACCCGAATATACTTTAAAGGAACATGTGGGATAAAATAAAACTAAAAGTAGGTATGGTTATGTAATTTTATTTTTGGAAAACAAATTGTTTTACACACTATACACCCATACCGCTGCAGCCAAGGTGGAGTCCCGCAGGAAGCGGAGTGTTTGCATAGCGATACGCCACTCGCCCTACCCTCCGTGACTTTGACGAGGCCACACCGTAGATGCGGTTGTGGGGGGGCTGCGGAGGAAGGAAGTGTCGGTATTGCGAGGCGCCGCTCTTCCTACCGTCCGCAGTTGAATATTGGTTAGCGGTGGAGCCACAGACCAAATCCGCCGCTGGGTTTTTTTTTAATGCCACTTAGTTCATCTGCTGTTTTTTATTTTACAGCACCCTTTATTCTTTTTTGTGGTAAATCTTATAGTATTTCTCTCTTTGTTTTTTTTATATTTTTTTTTTGTATTTTTTTTTATGTGCCTTACATGCATAACTATGTATTTAACTAAATTAATCTAATTCTCTGCATGGCTTTATTCCGCTTTTTAACCTTTCTAATCTTATATACATATGTATTATATCATTCTACATGAAAGTTTAGACTTCTGTATTATTTATATAACTTTAAAGCATTTCCTGCCTTACACATATCTGTTAATCTATACTTATTTTATTTCTCATCTATAATATCATTAAGGCTTATGCTGTTTTATCTACTGTGAGCTATGCTAATTACTGTAACTATAATTCTCAATAAAAACTATACTTATAAAACTGGAATTATGACGCTAAACATGATGCTCTTTTTTATATTTAATGACCTTAATTAAAATAAAATAAACATTTATACGCACACATATATACATATATGTATATATATATACGCACATACATACACGCACATACACATATATACCTATATGTACATTTTTTTTCCTATGATTGTATTGAAGCTTTTGCTGTACTACTTACTTTAACGTTTACATTTTTCTGCTTACAGTAATCTATACTCCTTAATATTGGCTATACGTATTAAGCTGAATTTTATGTGATTAAATATTCTGTTGTTTATTAATACCCTAATAAATTTTTGATCCATTCTCCTTAAGCGTCTTTCGAACACAATCTTCCGCTAACTTTAGGAAATGGATTCGACCGTCATTGTCGTTGATAGCTCTACTTAAGGTCTCTTCCTTCAGCGCAAAGCCCATACGATGTTCGCAGTTCATTCTAATTATTGAGTACTTGGGACACTCTAAGAGTATATGTTCGATAGACTGTTGTGTTTCTTGATCGCAGTCACAGTAGGGGCTCTGCGCTAACTTATACCTATGCAGGTAAGCTTTAAAGCCACCGTGGCCGGTAAATATTTGAGATCTTATATTGTTCATTTTAATTTTCTGAAGTGTCTTGTACGCTTCTTCGACGTGAGGGAAGAGTGTCCTTGTTACTCTTCCTGTGTCTGCACCGGTGTACCTTTCCTGCCATTTGAGTAAAGTTTGCCCTCTGATGAGAAGCTTTGCAAATGATAGAGGGAAGCAGTCGTAGACAGGTGCCTGTTTGGAGGTTTCTGCTGCAGATTTTGCCAGTTCATCTGCTCTCTCGTTACCAGCGATACCACAGTGTGCCTTAACCCAGAAAATTTTACTTCTCCATTGTTCTTTCTTATTTCTGCCATGCGATCCAATATCTCAGCTGCAATGGGGTGGAGGGTGTTTGGGTTCGATAAACAATCCAGCGCCGACTGTGAATCGCTAATTATGTTTGCGTTCTTTAGCGATTTTTGCTTGAGCATAGTATCCAGAGCTGTCAATATGGCTGCCAGCTCCGCTTGATAAACGCTGCAATAGTTCCCGAATTTTAAACGCGTTTTGTATTTCCACTTATCCAGCAGGTAATTGCAGCGCCCACTTTGCCAGAAATTTTACTTCCATCGGTATAAATGCATGGCCAATTGTTTCCAATGTTGTCTATGTCGCTTTCCGCTGTGATTGAGCCGTATGTGATTTTAATTCGCTCCGCTGGATGAGGCAAGGTGTACGGGCTTACTGGTTTCGCAAATTCTCTTCCCGGAAGGTATGATATTGGTTTACCTTTCTTTGTTTGGTAAAGTTCCATTTGTTCCTGAGCTCTTAGATCCAGTGGAAGAATTCTAGCAAGTGTTGCACAGGAGATAAAGGACGCTGTTCGATGTGCTTTGCTAATTGCTATACTGAAGGTTCTGGTAATTCTGTCCAACTTTACTTTAATCTGTTTTTTATGGGCTGAGGCTCCCCAAATACACGCCGCATACAGAACTGTGGGTTCTACAACTGCTATATATATGGTCCTCAGAATCTCAGAATTGAGACCCCAGTTTGCCCTAGCTGTTCTAGACACCTTCTTATATAATTTTATGGCTTTTTCTGCAACCCCGTCTATATGCTTAACATAGTTTAAGTTTGAATCAATTGTAAGTCCTAATATTGTCAGACTGTCTGTGTATTTTATTTCAGCGTCTCCCAGTACTATTTTCGGAATATCATACTTCGTCTTTTTGGTTGTAATAATAGCTTGTGTTTTATGGGCTGCTAATTTCATTTTTCTATTTTTGCTCCAGTTCAAAATGCAGTTTAGTGCTGGGTTTAGCTGTGTCTCTATGTCCTTTGCCGTTTTCCCTTTTGCTGTTAATATGATGTCGTCAGCATATGCTTGTATATGGATTCTGAGATCTTCGATTTTCTGAAGTAGGGAGTCGAGCTGAAGATTCCAAAGCAATGGGCCGCAAATTGAGCCCTGAATACACCCTTTGTTTGTCTCCTTGATAATCTCAGTGCCTGCGTATCTGAGTTTTATATGCCTCTCAGACAGATAACTGCTTATTAGTCTCTGAATGGTATTATCTAAATTTTTATTGTTGAGTTCCTTTATGATGGCAGGCCACCAAGCGTTATCAAAGGCCCCTTCGATGTCTATAGATACTATGACAACTATTTCTTTGTCCTTTATACCTTTTTTTATTATTTCCATGGCATCATACAAGGCATCCTCAGTACCCCTCTGTGCTACAAATCCATACTGTCTGCTGCTCATTTTGTTTTCTCGTCCTAATTGCCATGACATTCTGTTGACAAACATCTTTTCCAGGACTTTCCCGAAGACTGGTAAAAGTCCGATAGGACGATAAGATTTAGGAAGAGTATAATTTTCTTTGTTCGCTTTTGGGATAATTTTGATTACCGCGCCTTTCCAGGTCTGGGGGAAGTATCCAAGAGATAGGCATTTATTGTAGATAGCTATAAGTACTTTTGGTGCCGCTATATATGATTTTTCACATATGTCTGCCGTTAACCCATCCTCACCTGGTGACTTCTTTGGACTCATGCTGTTAAATACAATTTCTATTTCTGTTGTAGTGAACGGTATTAAATTGTCTTGATGCAGTTTATCACACAGGTCTTTTCTTATAGTTACGGAAATGTTTCTCATTTCAACGTGGTCGTGTTCATCTGTTATGATCTCGTCGGTTGGGTAGAAGGTGTCAGCTAGCAGTTGCGCTGATTCCCTTGGAGTTAAGATACAGATTTGCGGTGTTGTTCTCAGTAGGGTGTCTTCTGGTGCTTTGCCTGATTTTCGTATGACCCTGTAGATGCCCTGCCAGACACTTTCTTTATCTTGCCTTGCACAAAAGTTCTTCCAGCTAGTTGTCATAGTTTCCGTTAGGAGGTCTTTATATTCCGCTTTGGCTAAGATGTATTCTTGTATTAGTATCTGTTTCCTTCTCTGGTTTGCATATCTAATTTTTCTTCTCTTCTGAATTACCCCTCTTTTCTTTCTGCTGAGTTCCTCATTCCACCACGGTGTCTTTCTGAATACTTTCCTAGACAGCTTAGGGATCGTCTTTTCGCAAGATTCTTGCACGCATGTGGTATATAATCTTACAAGATTCTCTAATGGATCTGAGTCTATAATAATATTTACAGTTTCCTCGGTGATATTAAACGTGGTTAATTTTTGTTTAAGGGCGTGTATAAAATTGCTCCAGTCGGCTTTACCTGTGTTGTAAATACGTGTGGATTGTCGTTCTGTATTTACTCTCACTGTGCTTAAATTATTTAGGTCAAATGTTAAGGCCCTATGGTCAGACAGTGTGACAAATTCTGGGTTTACTTTCCAGTTGGAGATTTTTCGTAGGAGACCACTCGAGCATGCAGTGACATCAACAATGCTGGTGTAGTTTCTCTCTCCTCTGTAGACAGAAAAAGTTGGTATATTCCCTGTATTTAATATATGTAGGCCCAGTTCGCTTAGAGTTTCTGCTACGGCTACTCCCCTCCTATCCTCCACGCTGCAACCCCACCAGGGGCTCTTCGCATTAATGTCTCCTCCTAATATGATGTGATCTTCGTTTAGGATGCTTGCGTAGTTTGAAATTTTACACAAATCATCTTCAATCTGTTGCCCGCCTTTTAAGTAAACGTTAATTATTACAATATTGAGGCCCTTAATCTTAAATTTACAAGCTACAATGTTGTTAGTAATTGTTATAGGGTTAATAAAGAATTGTACAGTTGGATCTACGACAATGACGGCCGCTTTAACTGGTCTTTGAACGTCACTAGACATTTTCTGTATTATCCTATGTTGGCAGGTAACATGACCTTTTGCACCAACGTAAGGCTCCTGTACCAAAAGAATAGAAATTCCCTGTGTGGCTGCTGATTGCAGACATTCCTGAAATGCAGCTCTTCCTCTTCCGAGGTTTATCTGCGCTATTTTTATTCCTACTTCCTTCGTGCTTGTTGAATCTTGCGAGGAATTGTCGGTGTCTTTAGCAATATGATACAGTTGCTCTTGCAATCCTGTCCCATTTCCTCCATTCTAAGCACTCAGGACTGTAGGCAGGATGGTCGCAACCTTGGTCATTTACATTTTTGTGTTTGCAATTTATACATTTCGGTGCCTTGTTCCTATTATTACACTCTCTTGTGTCGTGTTCTTCAGCACAGTAACCGCAGTTCATTTTTTGTGCTTGACATTCTCGAGCTAGATCAGAATAGCCTAAGCATCGGTAGCACTGGATTACCGGTGAATGATCAGTGGCTGGAACTATTTGAAATCCTATTCTTACTCTCTGATTTTGCAGTCTTGTCCAGATTTGCGGGCTTACTTCCAAGATGATATTAGACGTGGAGCTTGTGCGACCCTTCGTTCTTCTGATAACTTTCGCCTGTTTTTGTTCTGCCGTTATGTCATTTAGAAGTGTGGTATTCTGTTTTATTATAGCTTCTTCGACCTTTCCATTCGTCAAGTCAAAGGCAACTCCTGTTAGACGAAGGAGCGGGTTTTTTGTGACTGGTCTGTACACTGTTAAGTTGTCAGTTGTGTGTTTGAGTCTGTCTTGGAGGATGTTTCTATCTCCTTCAGACTCGCAACCGATTAGGACCTTCTGGTTCTTGGCTTTCTTGATGTGGTTGATGCCAATACCTAATTCAATCACGTCAATCCCGCCTTTAACTTGTTTCATGATGTCATCGCTTGTACTTCTTGGGTCGATCGATTCCACTATAATTGGATAGTTTGGCCTTGCTACCACCTCCGAGAACGTGCGTGGAAACTTTTTATGTTGCGGCATTGGTGAGTGCTGAGTAGGATCTATTTCATTTTCCTCTAGCAATTTATATTGTGTATTTCTTGGTTCTGTCTTTTCAACATGTGATTTATCTCTAAGCTCACTTCTGAGGCTCTCTATTGCTAGTCTGATGGGTGTTGTCGACTCCACTGCAGTGTCTTTCAACTCCTTCATTTCCCTCCTCAGTTCTGCCAAGCTGGCCTGTACAGAGGGGAGTGAGGAGCCAAAGGCGGTCGAGGATAGGCTTTGAATATCTATGGCTATTCTGTTTACTTCTTTTTTCAACTCAGATATGTCTGAGATTAACAGAAGTTTGGAGTCAGTTATCTCCTGTTGCAGTTTCTCGGCAGCATCGTTGAATTTTTGAGTGTTAACAATAACATCACCTGTATTTGCTGAGATATTAGCAGGTAATTCGAATCGTTCTCTATTTCTGTCTATCTCCTGTATGATGCATCGGAGCTCTTTGAGTTCCTCTGTGATAGAATTCCATTGATCTTGGACCGTAATCGGTGATTTACTGAGAGTGTTTATGTTATCTCGAAGTAACTTTATCTCTTCCGAGATAACATTCATCTGACTTGCCAAGTTTGGGCTTGAGTTTGGCTCGCTTCGAATATTTGTTATTTCGCGCTTTGTGGATGAAACTGCCTCACAGAGACTGCCGCCGCTGGGTTAGGAAGACTAGTGCTTCTGAGTGCTCATTTTTCCTGGCCCATAGCCTTCACGCATTGAACACGGGAGCATCCGTTGCACAAGTGTAGTTGGAGGCTGTGGAGGAAGGCGCGTCATGTGTTCTGGTGCGCCATACCTGAGAAGGAGATGAGGGAGGACTTCTCTTCCGAGAAGGAGCCGCAATGGGGCTGGATTAACACCTATTCTGCTCTCCTATCCGGCGAGCAGTTTGGCGAACGGCTCTAGGGGAGAACACATGTCATGTTGATCTCCAGGGCAAGTCTGAGGAGTTCTTCCTTCACTTGGTTATACGAAAACACAATGTATCTCACAAGTAATTCATATTATATTAAATTAGATTGTTTAGTGCGATTGCCAAGTCAATCTATGTATTTAAAACAAAAGATTTTTGATATTGATATGGTCACTATAAGCAGGCCTCTGTCGCTCTTGCTACCTGCGTAAAATAATTACCTACAATCGCGAGCTGGCCCAGGGGTAGATCGCAGTCGGGGCTAGCGCGCTCTATTCGATTGATTGAATGTTAAAGTTTTTTTTAACGCTGTTTACTTAAATATTTTTTGTAAATACTTGTTCATATACACGTCGAAATAGTTTTTGTTTAGTGTTTAGTATATTTAATTGAAGTATAAGATGGTTGAAAAAGTTTTAATGTAATTTAAGAATAATATATATGTATTTTACCTATCTATTTGATAGAAACAGAAACAGAAACAGAACTTTTTTATTCAATATAGATTATAAATAATACTTATTGAAAGTCACTCTTTTGTTTAATTACCACTGGTTCGGAAAAAACCTCTGTCCTGGGAAGAACCAGCAAGAAACCCAGCGGGACTTTTTTTGAAATAACAGCTTACAATCATGTATGTTACACACATTAACAACATAACAAATTAGAAATAGCTTGGTTAGAAATAGTTAATCACCTCATTTCCAGGGGTTATTATCATCCATAAATTTCTTAATATTTTAATAACCCCTTTTATACAAACTTAGTTTAATAAAGTTTTTGAACTTTGAGCCGGTCAAATTTTGTATATTTTCTGGAATTTTGTTGTAAAAGCGTATACATCGCCCCAAGAATAAATTACTGACTTGATGGAGTCGAGTAACTGGTACTACTAGCTTGTGTCTGTTGCTAGTATTTACAGAATGAATATCACTTATTTTTGTTAAACTACTTTTATTTTGGTGTACGTACATTACATTTTCATAAATGTATTGAGAGGCCAAAGTTAATATATTAATTTCCTTAATTTTTTGTCGCAGCGACTCTTTAGGCTTTAAATCATAAATTGCTCTTATCGCCCACTTCTGTAAAACAAATATAATTTCAGTGTCAGCTGCGTGTCCCCATAGCAAAATACTACACGACATTATGCTATGGAAATAGCTAAAGTAAAGTCTAGCTGTTTCAACACTGGTTAGACTTTTAATCTGGGGGCACGGCAGTGCCCCCGCCAGGTCGAGCAAAAAATCGGCACGGCCGTAACATCCTTTTCTCGAAGCAGTTCAGGTCATTTTCGAAACCCTATAACTTCGTTGTTCATAAAGCTAGAAGCCTGAATTTTCAGTAACCAATTTTTCAAATTTTATTAAATTTGAATCAGTAGTTTAAGAATTATAACTAGTCAAAGTTTCTTAATTTTGGCACTCACTGACTGACCGATCATCAAAACTCTAAGGCACTTCTAGCAGACATAGAAGCTTCAAATATGGAATACAACTATTGTTTAGTAAATAAATCAAGGAAAAATATTTTGCAATTTCGGTCCAGTTTTCGAGATACACTAACTGCATAAATAACTTTGTAATCCCATATAAATATATAGGTTTACAAAGTTACATTTGCAGTGAATGATACAGTGTTCCTATATAATGGAATAATAGGTGTAGATAGGTACCTAGATACTTAGAATAATAACACCTAGAAGCCGAGTCCGCGTCCGTAATGTGAGGCAACTCAAACTAAGCCAGCATGGCTTAGTTCAATACTCGGCCCGTTAGTGCTCAAAGTCGTGTCGTGTTGACAACAGCTCCCGAAATTTTAATTAAAAATGACGTTTTATACAGTGAACGAATGTAAGTACATCAGAGAAACACAAGAAAAATAGTAACATTACATTTCACGAGTAACTAATGCTTTTAAACTTATATTTTTACGTAAAACATTCATCAAAAATAAATATGAATTTTTAAAAACTGACATGGAATTATATGGAAATGTTGCCAAAGTGAAAAAAAAATTCTCCCACCTTTTTTTTAATTAAAACTATAACACGACAATAGGAATGAGGGCATCCACGACTTTTTCTGCTACCAGGGCGGCGCCACTTTACAGTGAGGTAAAATATTTGACGGATTTTATAGCGGGGATAATAATTTCTTAAGAAAATGTAATATTCAAGGTTTCTTTCTGTATTACTAGTTATATTTTATATTAATTACATTAGAAATGAATAAACCAAACTATAAAATATAACTAAAAGCCGATTTTTTTAAAAAGAGTTATAAAGTGCAAAGAATTAAAAAATCAAACCTCTGACGTGGTCATTGTGTTGTGTAATAATATAATATTTTAGATAATGATAAACTATTATTTAAAACTAATTTCTCAATTAACTGACACTTTGGTACAAAAAACTTTACCTCAGTCACAACTAGCAACATCTGGTGAGTGGAAGATTATTAGCCCTCATTAAATAGAGTGCGTAACGCAACTTGACAACTTATTACTACGAGGGCTGCCAACATGAAAAAATGCAACGCATTGTTTTTATTTATCGACAGTTCCGTGGCGCAGTGGCTTAGCAATGAGTTGTTGCGCTGGTGGCCGCAGGTTCGAATCCCGCACAATTATTTCGGGTCTGGATGTTTGTCCTCCTGCAATTTATGTTTGTAAGCTGCCTCCAGGACACAGGAGAAAATCCTAGTGGTGGGGGTAATGTTTTTAAAAAAATATATTTTCGTTTTATGTTTCTTTCTGATCCGATCATTGCGGCTTGTGAGACAGAAAACATCAGACACAATCGAAATGAAAGCAGTTGCAAGCCCACTAAAATACAAAAATTTGTTCTTTACATTTTTTATAGGATACGGTGACATACGAACACACGGTCCACTTGATGGTAAGTGGATGCTGTGACCCATATACATCTACAACTATCCTCAATAAAGAGATGCGTTGTCATCCGTGAAGACTGTGTAAAACCTACCAAAATTAAAATTTTCTTGTGTTTTTCGTATTGTAGCTTACATTATGCATGCAGTGAGGTGCGGTACACCATTACTCGACGATTATTTAAAAAAATTGTTAAAAACAAACTGAATAATACATACTGAATACGGTCAATCGTTCGTCGAACAGTCGTGTATCAGGGCGGGTGTATATCGAACTTGCATTAGTCAAATAATTATAACGTCTCTATACAGTTACAAAGAAAAATATGATGCAATCACATTTATATGGTTCATAAAAGTATCTCACTTGGCTAGATAGGCAAATATCCTATTCAAAAATATTTTGAATTTAGCGGGCTACACTTCGATAATAGAATTCAAACTTATTTTCACATTTGTGTCAGTCATACGGTACATTCTAACTATTAGTCCAATATAGTTTCAACTTCCCTACTTTTCGGGAAAATTTAATGTATTGGCCACATTATTTCTTCACTTGCGTGTGTTTCGTCTAGCGTAAACACAAGTTGATAACGCACACATAGATTTTATTCTTGCCCCACTTTTGAACGTCCGCTTTGTATGGAACTATCGTTCTAGGTATTATTATTCTAAGCCTAGATATAACTATCTACAAAAAGAAATGAGATGCCATCAAAAACATAACTTGTAAAAAACCAAGTCTCGCAACTCAGTTCTTCTACCGTAAAAAGTTGTGAGATCCATGTAATACCAAGTCGGTTAATTTATTTAATCCCTACTTAAAGGTCCATCTGTCTTAAGTTATTACGTAATTAGCTAACCTAACAACATCTTACAGTGACCATATCAATATAAAAAATCTTTTATGTTTTAAATAAATAAATTGACTTAGCAATCGCACTAAACAATCTAATTTAATGTAATATGTATTACTTGAGAGATACATAGCATTTTCATGCCATTCAATCCTAAGTAAAATAACGAAAAAAGTAAGTTTGGTTAAGCGTAAAGTTCGGCCAAGAGGTAGCAAATGTTTAATTTTTTTAAATTGGTCCGTTCCGTTACTGCGTGAAGGAAGGACAAAAACAAATAAACAAAATATCACACTTTCACATTTATAATATTATATTAGTATAATCCATACTAATCAAGAATGATAGATAAACTTTTGAAACCGGTTTACAATCAGCTTTTTGAGGGTGGAAGTGGAACTATACACTTGCGCTCTCTTTCTCGCTCTAGTAAATAACGGTTCTGAGTGACCAAAAAGGATAGAAGCACAGGAAAGTGCGATTCCGTGCTGCCATCTGGCTTAGGGTTGAACTAGGTACATCTGTACCTAGTTCAACCCTAAGACTCAAAACAGTTTAACTCTATAGGTTGCGTAAAATCTGTAAAATTAGACCGTTTAAAACCCTTATACAGATAACCTTTCCGGTTGATCATGATATTAAAAAATGGTAAAAACATTTCATAGACTAGGCAACACTCGAATATTATTGCGCAGTATTATTACTTGTATTGACATTTAGCTTTCGTATTCTTTTACAAAGAAATACACTATAAAATTGTATAGTTACTTATGAAAAGTGATGTTTTTATCCTTATCTTTTTTCCAAGAGTAATTTTTACATGATTTCACAGCACAAACAGTCATTTTACGAAATTTAAAACACCGATGCGTGACGTACGTTCGCAGTGGACGTCACTGGCGCCAGGGGTATGAAAGTCCTCAGTAGCTTGCTTTTACGTTGATACTAGCGCCATCTCATAGTCAGCTGAAGTACTATTTTCCCCAATATTTTTACACATTTTCTTATAAGATGGCGCTACTGACGGTATTCATTATTTATACCGAAGCCTAAAACATGCTATCGAAGTTTTAATATACAGCGGTATATATATATATATATATATATATTTATATATATATATATATATATATATATATATATATATATATATATATATATATATATATATATATATATATAAAGTACGTATCACGTTGTTTGTCCGCGATGGACTCCTAAACTACTGAACTGATTTCAATGAAATTTTTGGTCAATGTGTAGTTTGGTCCAACTTAAAACATAGGATAGCTTATATCTCAATTTATAGTCGCAATACAATATTATTTTATTGGAAATTATTTGTCTATTATTTGACAGTCACAATTATCTGTTAGCTCCAAACGATTCTGTCAGATGACGATATCTGTTGACTGGATTGAGTAAATATTTAATAGATGGCGCTATGTTAAAAATGCAAACGTTTAATATAAGCTACAATTTCGTAGTATAACCACCACGTGTTGCTGTAAGTATTAAACAAATAGAACCGATTTCAAAAAAAATTTGCAGACTGTGTGCAGTTTAGTCCAACTTGAGAGATAAGATAGTTTTTATCCCGATGAGTGACCCTCAATTTTTTATTGCTAATTTCAGGTTTTTTTGGGAAAACAAATGGTCGTTCGGAAAGGGCAGAACAACGTCTGCCTGGTCAGCTAGTATATATATATATATATAATAGTCTCTCTTACATAGGACAAACAAAAAGATCCATTAAAACCCGCGTGAAAGAACATATAGCTGACGTGAAGCACCGACGCTCTGGGAAGTCTGCAGTCTGTGAACATGTTCAAGATCGTCTCCGCCATTACATCAGATTTGCTAGACCACAAATCCTTGCAAAAGAACATCGATTCCTACCAAGGATGATACGCGAGGCTATTGAAATTAAAAAACATCCTAATTTCAATAGAGAAGATGGATGGGTGCTGCCATCTGCTTGGGATCCTATAATTAACAAAATTAAATCCAAACCCAAGCATAACACTGCAAGACTTCAGGAAACTGTAAGTTCATTCTGCGTAAATCGAACCAAAAATTAATATTAAAAAACTGAAGGTAGCCGGGCTAACTGTGACATCGGGACGTCAAACATCTCAGTCCCCCGTGACCATGGGTTGCTGAAAAGCACTCGAAACGTCGGGAATAAAAATAATAAAGTAAACGCGATAAAATCCGTAAAAAACAGTTTTATTCAATGTGTAGTGTTCGCGTAAATATAAGAAATCATTATTAATATTTTGTCGAGTAAAATAATACATACTTAATAAAATAATCATTCGATTTCATTGAATGTAAAACATTCTAAATAGACACTCAAATACTTAGATATGTAAAGCAAAGTTATTAAAACCGTTCCCTCTAAGAAAACTGCGAAAATAAAATATACTAACGCGCCATGCTTATCAATTTCTACATAAGACAAAGTTACTTATCTACATATATGCTGGTATTTACGGCCGGCAAAAAATATTTCCGTATATACACTCTTATCTATGATACTAAAGTTATATCAATGACTCAAACTCAATTATTTTGAGTTGCTGATCAAAATTGAAATGTCTGTTGTCAGTAAAGAATAATACTAAACTGATTACGACTAAAAATTAATCATAATTTGTATTACGTAAGTATTTGTCAAAACATGAAAATTATGATAAATACCATATTTTTGCAGTTAAGCACTGCAAAAATATGGTATTTATCATATTAAAAGCGCCAAAAAAGTGCTCAGATCGTCACGAATTACAGACCAATCGACGCAGAAAAAAAATCTAATCCAACGATATATATATAACTCATTTTGGCCAAAATGGCGCTTAAATAGTATTGGCTTTCCAGTGACGATATAATTAGAAAGGTAACTTGTAAAATGGTCAACTGAATGAAAATCAAGAATGGGACATGTCTTATGAAGTTATACCAAAATTCCGCAAAGTATTAAGTTGACTAAATAGCCCGAAAATCCGTAGTTGGTATTCAAGAAGTAGATGGTTCCGAAAAGGAAAAAAAGTAGGACCATCTACAAAAAGAAATGAGATGCCATCAAAAACATAACTTGTAAAAAAAACCAAGCAACTCAGTTTTTCTACGGTAAAAAGTTGTGAGATCAATGTAATAGCAAGTGGGTTAATTTATTATTATTATTATATATATATATATACTAGCTGACCAGGCAGACGTTGTTCTGCCCTTTCCGAACGACCATTTGTTTTCCCAAAAAAACCTGAAATTAGCAATAAAAAATTGAGGGTCACTCATCGGGATAAAAACTATCTTATCTCTCAAGTTGGACTAAACTGCACACAGTCTGCAAATTTTTTTTGAAATCGGTTCTATTTGTTTAATACTTACAGCAACACGTGGTGGTTATACTACGAAATTGTAGCTTATATTAAACGTTTGCATTTTTAACATAGCGCCATCTATTAAATATTTACTCAATCCAGTCAACAGATATCGTCATCTGACAGAATCGTTTGGAGCTAACAGATAATTGTGACTGTCAAATAATAGACAAATAATTTCCAATAAAATAATATTGTATTGCGACTATAAATTGAGATATAAGCTATCCTATGTTTTAAGTTGGACCAAACTACACATTGACCAAAAATTTCATTGAAATCAGTTCAGTAGTTTAGGAGTCCATCGCGGACAAACAACGTGATACGTACTTTATATATATATATATATATATATATATATATATATATATATATATATATAACTTGTAAAATGGTCAACTGAATGAAAATCAAGAATGGGACATGTCTTATGAAGTTATACCAAAATTCCGCAAAGTATTAAGTTGACTAAATAGCCCGAAAATCCGTAGTTGTACTTTATATATATATATATATATATATATATATATATATATATATATATATATATAAAGTACGTATCACGTTGTTTGTCCGCGATGGACTCCTAAACTACTGAACTGATTTCAATGAAATTTTTGGTCAATGTGTAGTTTGGTCCAACTTAAAACATAGGATAGCTTATATCTCAATTTATAGTCGCAATACAATATTATTTTATTGGAAATTATTTGTCTATTATTTGACAGTCACAATTATCTGTTAGCTCCAAACGATTCTGTCAGATGACGATATCTGTTGACTGGATTGAGTAAATATTTAATAGATGGCGCTATGTTAAAAATGCAAACGTTTAATATAAGCTACAATTTCGTAGTATAACCACCACGTGTTGCTGTAAGTATTAAACAAATAGAACCGATTTCAAAAAAAATTTGCAGACTGTGTGCAGTTTAGTCCAACTTGAGAGATAAGATAGTTTTTATCCCGATGAGTGACCCTCAATTTTTTATTGCTAATTTCAGGTTTTTTTGGGAAAACAAATGGTCGTTCGGAAAGGGCAGAACAACGTCTGCCTGGTCAGCTAGTATATATATATATATATATAATAATAATAATAAATTAACCCACTTGCTATTACATTGATCTCACAACTTTTTACCGTAGAAAAACTGAGTTGCTTGGTTTTTTTTACAAGTTATGTTTTTGATGGCATCTCATTTCTTTTTGTAGATGGTCCTACTTTTTTTCCTTTTCGGAACCATCTACTTCTTGAATACCAACTACGGATTTTCGGGCTATTTAGTCAACTTAATACTTTGCGGAATTTTGGTATAACTTCATAAGACATGTCCCATTCTTGATTTTCATTCAGTTGACCATTTTACAAGTTACCTTTCTAATTATATCGTCACTGGAAAGCCAATACTATTTAAGCGCCATTTTGGCCAAAATGAGTTATATATATATCGTTGGATTAGATTTTTTTTCTGCGTCGATTGGTCTGTAATTCGTGACGATCTGAGCACTTTTTTGGCGCTTTTAATATGATAAATACCATATTTTTGCAGTGCTTAACTGCAAAAATATGGTATTTATCATAATTTTCATGTTTTGACAAATACTTACGTAATACAAATTATGATTAATTTTTAGTCGTAATCAGTTTAGTATTATTCTTTACTGACAACAGACATTTCAATTTTGATCAGCAACTCAAAATAATTGAGTTTGAGTCATTGATATAACTTTAGTATCATAGATAAGAGTGTATATACGGAAATATTTTTTGCCGGCCGTAAATACCAGCATATATGTAGATAAGTAACTTTGTCTTATGTAGAAATTGATAAGCATGGCGCGTTAGTATATTTTATTTTCGCAGTTTTCTTAGAGGGAACGGTTTTAATAACTTTGCTTTACATATCTAAGTATTTGAGTGTCTATTTAGAATGTTTTACATTCAATGAAATCGAATGATTATTTTATTAAGTATGTATTATTTTACTCGACAAAATATTAATAATGATTTCTTATATTTACGCGAACACTACACATTGAATAAAACTGTTTTTTACGGATTTTATCGCGTTTACTTTATTATTTTTATTCCCGACGTTTCGAGTGCTTTTCAGCAACCCATGGTCACGGGGGACTGAGATGTTTGACGTCCCGATGTCACAGTTAGCCCGGCTACCTTCAGTTTTTTAATATTAATTTTTGGTTCGATTTACGCAGAATGAACTTACAGTTTCCTGAAGTCTTGCAGTGTTATGCTTGGGTTTGGATTTAATTTTGTTAATTATAGGATCCCAAGCAGATGGCAGCACCCATCCATCTTCTCTATTGAAATTAGGATGTTTTTTAATTTCAATAGCCTCGCGTATCATCCTTGGTAGGAATCGATGTTCTTTTGCAAGGATTTGTGGTCTAGCAAATCTGATGTAATGGCGGAGACGATCTTGAACATGTTCACAGACTGCAGACTTCCCAGAGCGTCGGTGCTTCACGTCAGCTATATGTTCTTTCACGCGGGTTTTAATGGATCTTTTTGTTTGTCCTATGTAAGAGAGACCACATTCGCAATCAAGCTTGTACACTCCTGCATCTTGTAGAGGGATATTACACTGGACGGATGGTAAAAATTGACTAATCTTCTTCGGCGGCTTGAAGTATGTTTTAATAGAAGCTCGCTTCAAGATGTAGCCAACCTTGTCTGTGACTCCTCTGACATAGGGTAGTACAGCAGGCACACGCTCGTCTGTGGTCGGCTTCACTCGGTCACTGTGACGTAGGCGCGGGATCCGAAGCTTGTTGCCTTGCAATACTTGCTCGACGTACTGAAGCTCGGCGGCCAGATGTTTTCTGTCACAGATCCCTCGTGCTCTCTGAAACAAAGATTTTCCCACGGTAGCTAACTGTGATGGATGATGGTGCGATTCACCATTTAAATATCGGTTAGTATGGGTCTTTTTTCTATACACAGTATGACCAATAGTGTTATCAGGATTTCGGATGACTAAAACATCTAGGAAAGCTAAAGAATTGTTTGCCTCTAACTCCATTGTGAATTGTATTTTAGAGTTTATGGAATTAAGGTGGTCTAAAAATGCAGTTACTTTGTCAGATGGTAAAATTGTGAAAGTGTCGTCTACATACCGCTTGTAGAATCTTGGATTTACAGGAGCAGTAAGAAGGGCTTTCTCCTCAAAGTCCTCCATGAATATGTCGGCGACTATGGGAGATACAGGTGAGCCCATCGCCACTCCATCTACTTGCTTGTAAAACTCCTCCTTCCACAATAGATAGCCAGATGTAAGGCAGTGTTTGAGTAATACTGCATATTCTGTAGGCATGTTGTATTCTTCTAGCTTCCTGGTTACAATTGAGATGCAGTCTTCAATAGGTAAGCATGTAAATAGTGACTGAACATCAAAACTGACCATAGTTTCATTGTCAGCAAGATGTAGGTCTTTTATCTCACTAACAAAATGGTACGAATCCTTTGTGTGTGCTCTAGTTTGTCCTCTCAGTGGTGACAGAATTTTTGCCAGGTGTTGAGCCAACTTATAAGTTGGTGAATCGATTTGGCTCACTATGGGACGTAGTGGAGCGTTTGGTTTGTGTATTTTCGGTAACCCATATAACCTCGGTGCTTTAGTACACGGTGGTATTATCGAGTTTACATCGAGATTTAAAGAATTACTCCGAAAAATTAGCATTTAAATGTGTGAAAAACGTCCAAAACAATATTCAGTTAAGTCTTTTGAAATTAAATTTTGTTTTGATTATGATTCGTTAAGTATGTACAATTTATATTTTGATTTACAAAAAGTTTTAAAAACGCCATATGGCCAAAGTATGTTATTATACTACAGTCACGAATTAGCTGTATATAATCTTACTTTTTATGAGTCCAGAACTAGAGAAGTCTAATGTAATTCTTGGACCGAGACAGAAGGCAAACGTGGAGCTAACGAAGTGTACACCATCTTAGAAAAATATATCAAGATGGTAGACGATCGTAGGTCAGTTAGACACCTTATGTTTTATAGCAATGCGTATCCCGGACTAAATAAAAACAGAATTGTTCTTGCATGCATTCATACTCGTCTGCAAAATTACAAGAACATTGCCAGCATTCAAATGAATCATCTCTATTTGTGGAAACTTTGCACATCAAAGAAAATTCCTGAAATGTATCACTATGAATATGAAAATTTTCCTTGTGCCGTTAATGTTCAGGACACCCTTCGAGATACGGATGTCGAAGAGATTATTGAATTATAAAATTTAAAAATTATTGATTTCTTATATTTACGCGAACACTACACATTTAAATAAAACTAATTTTACGGGTTTTGTCGCGTATATTAACTTATTTTATATTCCCGACTTGTCGACCCATGGTAACGAGGGGTACTGAGGTGTATGACGTCCCAATATCATAGTTAACCACGGCTACCTCCAGATTAAAAATTATTAAATTTCTTCCGATGTAAGCAGTATGAACTTACAGTATCTTGAAGTCTTGTAGTTGTATGCTTGGGTTGGGATTTAATATTATTAATCATGGGATCCCAAGCAGATGGTAGCATCCAGCCATCTTCTGTACTGAAATTAGGATGTTTTTTTGATTTCAATAGCCTTGCGAAACATCCTCGGAAGAAATCGGTGTTCTCTAGCGAGGATTTGTGATCTAGCAAATCTAATGTAATGAATCCGGAACGTATAAATAACACACTTAAAACAACTAGTGACTTCATATAGAAAGACTCCGAACAATTAAATCTATACCTAAAATCAATAATACCTACGTGTGCCAAACCACCGAAGTTGTATGGGTTACCAAAAATACACAAGCCCAATGCTCCGCTACGTCTCATAGTGAACCAAATCGATCCACCAACTTACAGATTGGCACAGCACTTAGCGAAAATACTCTCACCGCTCAAGGGACATACAAAAGCACACACAAAGGATTCCTAACATTTTGTCAGCGAGATTAAAGACCTATATCTGGCAGATAATAAAACTATGGTCAGTTTTAATGTGCAGTCTTTGTTCACATGCTTACCTGTTGAAGACTGCATCTCGATTGTTACTAGAAGGCTGGAGGAAAACAACATACCCGTAGAATATGCAGTATTACTCAGACACTGCCTTACATCTGGCTACCTATTGTGGAAGGAAGAGTTCTTCAAGTAAGTAGATGGCGTGGTGATGGGCTCATCTGTATCTCCTGTTGTCGCCGATATATTCATGAAAGACTTTGAGGAGAAAGCCCTGCTTACTTCTCCCGTAAACTCAAGATTCTACAAGTGGTACGTAGACGACATTTTCACAATTCTACGTTTAGATAAAATAACTGCATTTTTAGACCATCTTAACTCCATAAATTCTAAAATTCAGTTCACAATAGAGTTAGAGGCAAACAGTTCTTTAACTTTTCTAGATGTAGAATCCTGATAACACCTTGAACCGCACTGTGTACAGAAAAAAGACCCATACAGATAGATATTTAAACGGTGATTCTCATCACCATCTTTCACAGTTAGAGGATAGATATAGATGTCTATGGGCCGCAGCAACCACTTACCATCAGGTGGACTGTGTACTAGTTTGTCACCCTTATCCTAAAAAAAAAAGTTAGCTACCGTGGGTTACTCACACCTGCCCGGCGAGCTCCAACACGTCAAGCAAGTTTTGCACGACAATATGCTTCGGGTCCCGCGCCTACGTCACAGTGAACGAGTGAAGCCGGCCACAGTCGAGCGAGTGCCTGCTGTACTGCCATATGTCAGAGGTGTCACTGACAAGATTGGCTACATCTTAAAGCGTGCTTACATTAAAACATACTTCAAGCCGCCGAAGAAGATTAGTCAGTTTTTACCATCAGTCCAGTGTAATGTCCCTCTGCAAGATGCAGGAGTGTACAAGCTTGATTGTGAATGTGGTCTCTCTTATATAGGAGCTACCAAAAGATCCATAAAACCCGCGTTAAAGAACACCTCGCTGATGTGAAGAATCGACGCTCCGGAAAGTCTGCAGTCTGTGAACACGTACAGGATAGCCTCCGTCACTACATTAGATTTGATAGACCACAAATCCTCGCTAAAGAACACCGATTCCTTCCAAGGATGATTCGCGAGACTATTGAAATCAAAAAACTTCCTAAATTCAATAGAGAAGATGGCTGGGTGCTACCATATGCTTGGGATCCCATAATTAATAAAATGAAATCCCAACCCCTTACCCCTTACCATGTACCCTTCAAGATACTGTAAGTTCATACTGCGTAGATCGGAACAAAAATTAATAATTTTTAATCTGGAGGTAGCGGTGGTTAACTATGACATTGGGACGTCATACACCTCAGGTCACTGACCTGTGACTATGGGTTTTTTTATAGGATAGGGTGACAAAAGAGCACACAGTACACTTGATGGTAAGTGCTGTGGCCCATAGACATCTACATCTATCCTCGTTTGCGAATCAAAATGCAGATGCGTTATCACCCGTGAGGAATAAGGTGGCATGCCTTTTCCAGTAAAAAGGGTCTCCGGTTCTCTACACTTACCATACGAAACACAGCAGTGTTAAACTGCTATTTTACGCTGGTATTATGTGAGAACGTGGTCCTTCCCCGGTCGAGCTGACCCATTCGTGCTACAACTATACTACTAATATAACTGCAGCATGGCTCTACCACGTTAAAACGTGCTGTAAAGTGCTCGAAATGTCGGGAATATAAAATAAGTTAATATACGCCATAAAATCCGTAAAATTAATTTTATTTAAAAATTATTAAAAAGTATTATAAATATAAAGTTTTTTTAATACCATTTAAGTATTATCTTCCAACCTGCATGATTAGCTACAACTTTTTTTCACAAGGTATTCAAAATCTATTATGCATATCAATTTAATCTCTTCGAAAATTGTGGCAAATAATAGGTTACTTAATACATAATTATTCATCATTGCAGCCCTTCACATGTCCACTGCTGAACATAGGCCTCCCCCAAGGAATGCCACAAAGCACGGTCCTGAGCCACCTGCATCCATCGACTTCCTGCATATCTTACCAGGTCGTCACTCCACCTAGTGGGGCGATGCCCTACACTTCGCCTGCCGGTACCAGGCTGCCACTCGAGAACCTTTTCTCCCCATCGGTTGTCGGTTCTTCGAGCCGGCCCATTGCCACTTCAGCTTACTAATCCGTAAGGCTATGTCGGTCACTCTGGTTCTACTGCCGATATCCTCATTTCTAAGTTTATCACGCAGAGAAACTCCGAGCATAGCCATCTCCATAGCTCGCTGAGCGACCTTGAGCTTCTTCATCCGGCCAGCAGTGAAGGACCACGTCTCAGTTCCATATGTCATCACTGGAAACACGCACTGGTTGTACAGTCTTGTTTTAAAGTTTTGAGGTATACCTGACGAGAAGATGTGCCGTATTTTACCGAACGCTGCCCAACCGACTTGAATCCGTCGATTGACCTCTCGGTCGAAGTTGGACTTACCTAGTCGGACTATTTGTCCCAGGTAAACATACTCGTCAACAACTTCGAGCTTAGTGCTCCCAGCAATTACTGGCATAGGTATGACATGGACAATAAGCATGATCTTTGTTTTATCCATGTTCATCTTAAGACCTATCCGTTGGGAAACACTATTGAGGTCATTGAGCATAGTGCTTAGGTCCTCCAGCGATTCTGCCATAAGGACTATATCGTCGGCAAATCGAAGTTGAGTGATGTACTCACCATTGATGTTAATACCGTATCCTTTCCAGTCCAGAAGCTTGAAAACGTCTTCCAATGCAGCAGTGAAGAGTTTCGGGGATATGACGTCACCCTGTCTTACACCTCTCTGTAATTAGATAGGTTTCGTACTCTGGTTCTGTACTCGGATAGCCATTGTAGCCCTACTGTACAAGCACTTCAACACTTCGATATACCGTCAGTCAACTTGGCACCTCTGAAGGAACCTCAGCACCGCCCAAATTTCGACGGAATCAAAGGCTTCCTCATAGTCCACATACGCCAGACATAGTTGCAAATTGCACTCCTCGGACTTCTGTACAATTTGCCGAAGAGTATGTATGTGGTCTATGGTGCTAAAGCCTTTTCGGAAACCGGCTTGTTCGGAAGGCTGGAAGTCGTCAAGACTACGCGCCATACGATTCGTAATGACTCTCAAATACAGCACGTAGACGCGGCTCAGAAGGGAAATCGGTCTGTAGTTCTTCAAGAGAGCGTTGTAGCCTTTCTTGAAGCCTTTCATGAAGAACAAGACCACCGCACTTTTGCTCCACGCCTCCGGTGTAATGTCGCCATAGAGGATGGAATTAAAGATATTTAACATAATTATTATTGTAGATTAATAATAAAATTGTTTTGCGTGACTTTTGACACGTGTTTGCTGCAAGTAACCAAGTTTTAAAACTGTCAAAAAACTATCCTGTCATTTTTTTTTGTTATTATTTTTCATTAAAAGTGATTATTATGCAAGTTAATATTTTGTTTTTTCTTTCTTCAACCAATACAGTAAAATGATTCAATCTAACTCGAATTAGGAATTATAGTATTATTATTTGTTTTGTTTGCTGCTAGTATACAGTCAGGTCATAAGTATTGTCACACAGTAAAAACTTTTCTTTTAGAATGCTGGCCACAAAAAAGTTTATTTAATTCGAATTTCGAATTGTTCATGAAAATAAAACTGTATACTTTTTAGAATTTTACTCATTTTTAAATATTGAGTGGACGCTTAAAGAAGACCGTGTTGCAGTTATTGCGTTGCATCATTGCGGTTATGCGCCAATTCAAATTTTTGACATACTGAAAAATTTGAATATAACCAAAAGATTCGTTTATCGTACCATCAAACGATACAATGAAGACTCTACTGTAGATGACAGGTCAAGAAGTGGTCGCCCTCGGTCTGTTAGGACTCCAGCAGTGATAAAAGCTGTGAAGGCGCGAATTCAAAGAAATCCCAAACGTAAGCAGAAACTGTTGGCCCTTCAGATGGGGTTAAGCAGAACCACGGTGAAAAGGGTGTTAAATGAAGACTTAGGGCTTCGGGCATATCGAAGAAAAACAGGACATCGTTTGAATGCTCGTCTAATGAACCTGAGACTGAAGAGATGCCGCGCTTTGTTGAAGCGGTATTCGGGAAAAAAATTTCGGGAAATTTATTTTCGGATGAAAAAATTTTTACCGCAGAAGAGAGCTACAACACACAAAATGATAAGGTCTACGCACACAGTAGTAAAGAAGCGAGCAACCGTATTCCGCGTGTCCAACGAGATCATTTTCCATCCTCGCTCATGGTATGGTTGGGAGTTTTTTATTGGGGCTTAACAGAGGTACATTTTTGTGAGAAAGGTGTAAAAACGAATGCAGTTGTGTATCAAAATACAGTCCTGACGAACCTTGTGGAACCTGTTTCTTATACCATGTTTAATAACAAGCACTGGGTATTCCAAAAGATTCGGCGCCAGCTCATAGAGCGAAGAGCACACAAGACTGGCTGGCGGCGCGTGAAATCGACTTCATCCGGCACGAAGACTGACCCTTCTCCAGTCCAGATTTGAATCCGTTAGATTACAAGATATGGCAACACTTAGAGGAAAAGGCGTGCTCAAAGCCTCATCCCAATCTGGAGTCACTCAAGACATCCTTGATTAAGGCAGCCGCCGATATTGACATGGACCTCGTTCGTGCTGCGATAGACGACTGGCCGCGCAGATTGAAGGCCATTGAAGGAAAATCACGGAGGTCATTTTGAATAAACTTTAGTGTCATAAGAATCTATGTTTTGTTAAGTTCATTTTGGTATATAAATGGTTACATAATGAATAAACTTGTTTCAATTATTTTATATTAAACATGTGACAGAATTTATGACCTGACTAGGTACAATTATTGTTAGCACAAGTACTGTCTATGCCCGTTAAGAAAAAAACATTTAAATTTAAATCATATGTTTTTTACATAAGTCTTTGTGGGCTAACAATGGTGCCCACTTTTAATACTATTCATCGCTTTTCCGTACGGTCTTGTGACATGTTATAATGTTTAAGTACTTTTTTTTATAGAATAGGGGGGAAACGAGCATGCGGCTCACCTGATGGTAAGTGACTACCGCCGCCCATGAACAACCACAACACCAGGGGAATTGCAGATGCGTTGCCGGCCTTTTAGAAAGGTGTAAGCTCTTTTCTTGAAGGTTCCTAAGTCGTATCGGTCAGGAAAATTCGCTGGTGGTAATTGATTCCACAAGGAAGTCGTGCGAGGGAGAAAACTTCTTCTACATCGCACAATGGTGGACCGCCAATCATCCAGATGGTATGGATGGTAACGCGAGTTTTGTCGCGATGTGCGATGGTGAGTTTGAGCGGCTGGAATTAGTCCGAACAATTCCTCAGAGCACTCCCCGTGATAGATGTGATAAAATACGCAAAGAGATGCAACATCTCTACGCAGTGCCAGTGTATCGAGCCGATCAGAAAGAACTCGTTCGTCGACGATTTGAACCGCTCTGCGCTGGATGCGGTCAAGTGGAAGGAACTGGCACTGGGGTGCCCCGGCCCAGAGATGAGAACAGTATTCCATGTGGGGCCGAACTTGCGCTTTGTAAAGTTGCAAGCGATGTGCCGGCATGAAATACTGTCTCGCTCTGCTGAGCACGCCAAGCTTTTTAGAGGCCAATTTGGCCTTCCCTTCCAAGTGACCACGAAACTGCACACTATACGATATGTCGACGCCAAGGATTCCGATACTGGCTGAGGCAACAAGGGGAGTGCCTTGAAACTGAGGAGATACGACAAAGGGGTTCTTTTTAGCGGTAAACGCGCAAACTTGTGTCTTCTGGGGATTGAACTGGACTAGATTTAGTCGGCCCCAAACCGAGACTTTGTTCCGCAAAGACTCGACTTCAGACACAAGTTTGTCCCCGTACTCGGCGACGTTTTCCAGAGAAATATTGGCACGGCCGGTATATAAGGCATCACCAGTGCTGTCGTCTGCATAGCAATGAATGCTACCAGTTAGCAACATATCATTAATATGCAGGAGAAACAAGGGTGGTGATAACACGCAGCCTTGTGGAACACCAGCGTTGATAGGCTTGAGATCAGAGCATGCACCGTCTACTACGACCTTGATGCTCCGATCAGCAAGGAAACTGGTGATCCATTTGCACAATTTCTCGGGAAGCCTATAGGAGGGAAGCTTTGAAAGAAGCGCTTTGTGCCAGAGCCGATCAAAGGCCCTCGCTACGTCCAAACTAACGGCTAATGCCTCCCCCTTGGACTCTACTGCCTCCGCCCATCTATGAGTTAAGTAGACTAGAAGATCACCAGCTGATCGACCCCGACGAAAACCGTACTGGCGGTCACTAATCAGCTGGTGATCCTCAAGGTACCTCATGAGCTGGCAGTTTATAATGGCTTCCATTATTTTGGAGAACAAGGAGGTGATGGCGATAGGCCTGTAGTTGGACGGGTCTGAGCGGTCGCCTTTTTTAGGGATCGGGTGCACCACAGCTGTCTTCCATGAGTTCGGGACTATGCCTTGGGATTAGGAGTACCGGAAAAGACGCGTTAAAACCGGTGCCAACTCGGGAGCACACGTCTTCAGCACAATGGGAGGGACTCCATCGGTGCCACTCGACTTGCTGACGTCCAGGGAGAAGAGTGCTTTGCGGACCGAGCGCTGTGTAATTCGCACATCCGACATGGAGCACTCACATCGCGGGATGGTCGGCGGTGTGTTCCCCCCGTCATCTAGAGTCGAGTTGGACGCAAAAAGAGAGCTCAACAGATCGGCTTTCTGCTTTGCGGCATGGGCCAGTGAGTCGTCCTCTCTGTGCAGAGATGGAAGAGATGGCTGAAAGAAGTTCCCTTGGACAGCCTTGGCGAGAGACCAGAATGCACGGGTTCCCGAAGGAAGGCGAACTAGCTTCTCGCCAATTCTGCCGATGTGCTCAGACCTTGCCTTGGCAATGACGCTTTTGAAGGACCTGGAGACGGAATTATACTTCTTTTTAAGTGCGCTGGTGATTACATCCCGAGACGTTAATGCGTCAGCCCAGGCCCGGTAGCACTCCTGCTTATAGCGTGATGCTATTTTACAGGAGCGACCAAACCATGGCTGGGATCTGCCTCCGATGGGCACCACAGAGGATGGAATAAAAAGTTCCATACCATAAAGTACCACATCAGCAACAGAATCGGCAAAAACGCTGGGATCTCCCGGCGAGAAGCAAACCCGCCTCCAAGGGTAGGATGCAAAAAAAGACCGCATCCCGTCCCAATCAGCTGACCTATAGTGCCAAACACGGCGGCAAGCTGTAGATCGCAACTGCGATTGGAGCGTGAGTGGCACCGTATTCCGGATCAGACAATGGTCCGAAGAGCCCATAGGGTCATCGACGGAGACCTGATATCCGTCCGGATGAGAGGTCAGCAGAAGGTCCAACAGGGAAGGTACATGGTCTTCCACATCTGGGATACGCGTAGGCGAAGTAACCAGTTGTGTTAGACCATATGCCAAAGCAAAGTCATAGACAGATCTACCCGCATGATCGGTTAAACTAGCTGCGCTTAACGCCTCTCTCTTGGTCGGTGGCCTCTGCAGGGTCCTCCCTTCGTTCGGTACCCTGTTCATGGATGTGTTGAACGTTAAGGCATCTTCATCGGCCATCCATAATAGCCCTAGGATTCAGCCTGGGCTGTCTTGTCTCAAGCCTACCTCCTTAGGCTTGCTCGCTAGTAATTCCTCCGGCTTGTCTTCTAGTAGGGCTGCGTGGTTTGAATTCCAGCCTGCTAAGGTGAAGCCGGCCTGCTGGTGTACTTCCATAACCTGCCTCGCAGTGTTTACCGCTTCCTCTACCGTAGCATAACTGTCTAGGTAGTCATCCATGTAGTGACTACGTACGATAGCGTTAAGTGCCAGCGGATGTGTCTCTGCGTGTGCGCGCGCGTTATGATCCCTAACGCTATGTGCGAGAAACGGCGAGCTCCTCGCACCGAAAATCATTGAAGTCATAACGTATTCCCGCGGTGGGCTGGATCGCTCGTTACCTCGCCACAGAAACAATTGCGCGGGTTGGTCGCGACGGTCTATCTTCACGCGTAAAAACATTTCCCTAATATCCGCGGACACAGCTATTTCGTTCTCCCTAAATCTAAACAGTATGCCCGGTAGGTTCCGTAACAAGTCGGGGCCGTCAAGTAAATAATCGTTCAAACATTTACCGGATGCACGCGCTGCCGCGTCAAAAACCACTCTTGTCTTCCCAGGCTTGTTCGGATTCCGTACTGCGAAGTGGGGCAGGTACCAGCTCTTGGAGTCCTCTCTCTCTCTGTCCCCTCGGCTTCCCTTGCGTATCCTTTTGCCAGGAGGTTGTCTATTTGTGCTGTATAGGCGTCTCGAAACTCCGGCGATTTGTCCATCTTCTTCTCGATCGTCCGCAGTCTTCGAGCAGCCATCTCGTAGCTGGGAGGCATCCGCACGTCGTCGTCCTTCCATGGCAGTCCCACCTGGTATTGCTCGCCGACCTTCTTGACGGTGCGCTGGAATATCTCGACAGCGCGCTCCTCTTCCCGTCGCGGCCTACTCTTTAGCGAGATACCGATGGAATCGATCTCGTACTGCTGTTTAAGGAGTTCCGTTAACTCCTCGTCTTGACTGGCGAACGTTCGAATGTCCCTATCTAACCGTCCGCTACTGCTTACGACGTGTAATACGGTTTCACCGTCCTCCCTACACGTGAATCGCGGCACGGTTCCCTGTATCACCCATCCTAATAACGTACGTGCAGCTATAGGCTGCCTTCGACGTCCTATCCTTAAATTACGGGTGATTATTAAATGCCTGTTGTCGGCGCCTAATAATAATCTCGGTTTTGCGTCGTCATAACAAACCGAACTCGGTAGGTCGCGTAAGTGTTTAAAACGTAAACACTCTTTATTTACCGACTGCGAACCTATCTGTAAATTTGTTACTGTACGCGCATTTATTCTATACATCTCGCTGCGCGTCTTGCCACGTATGCCTATGTTAACTAGCCTGCTATCGGCCTCGCGCTGACTATTGTTTACTCCTCTAATATTCAGCGGCTTTACCGGTCCTTCCGCTCCTAACTCGCGCGCTAAGTCGTCGTCGATCAACGAAATAGTCGAGCCTTCGTCAAGCAACGCATACGTATCTATTTCCCTACCGCGTGGTCCACGTAACGTAATGGGACACACTTTCAATAATACGGACGCATTACTACCAACGTTAGACGCGACGAGCACGGTCTCATCCGGTTTTGCCGATGTCTTAGGTGCGCGGGTCTTGCGGGTGTGAAGGAGGGCATGGTGGGGGACGTTGCAGCCGTCGACGCCGCATTTCTTCGCTTTACATTTAAATCATCGGTGTTTACTATTCAAACAGAGAAAACACACCCCCTCTTCCTTTACCCAATTCCACCGGTCGTCCACACCCATTTGCGCTAACTTTCTACACTTAGCGATCACGTGTTCACCCCCGCAACACATACAAGAGGCACTACCGGTGTCCTCCTGGGCGGTGAATGTCTTTACGTCGCGGGCCCTATTCTCTACGCGGCGTGTTAATACAACTCGTTTCGACGGCGGCGCCTCTCGTCCTACGGGCGATTCCTTAGTCGGCGCTACGGACGTATAGGCATGACTCAACGCACGGTCAGCCTCTCTCATCATGAACCTAGACAGTGTAACGATGTCCGGTTCGTCTGCACTTCAGTAGTGCTCCGCATAATCGCACCAACGCGACCGTAAGTGAGGGCTTAGTTTACTAGTTACTTCCCTAGTCAGCATTGGATTTTGTAAATACCCTTTGCCGTCGACGTTCTGTAAAATACATACTATATTTTGTAAATTAATCGCGAACGAATTCAATTCCTGCGCGGTTTGACCCGGGCGCGGAAGGCGTTTCAGTTCCTCTAACGCTCGATCGATAATTACTTCCGGGCGGCCGAAACACTGCTCTAATGTTCGCATAATATCTGCTGGATCCTTCGCGGTAAACAGCAGTGCCGATACTACCTCCCTAGCTTCACCGCGTAGACAGTTTCTTAACCTTGCCATATTTTCCGTATTTGTGAATCCATATAAACGCGTGGATTCCTTCATCGCGGCTTTGAAGGCTAACCATTCCGCGGCCAAACCGTTAAAATTAGGCAAGTCCTGCGTCTGCTTCGCGGCAGCGGGCCTGACTCTAATCATATTCTCTAGAGCTTCCGCTAGTCGCTCTATACCCCTCTCTTTCCCTCGCGGAGTAAGCGACCTATCTCTATCCCTATCTCCCTCTAGCCTACGCTGTGGCGCTGGCGTCCTATGTACACCTACATTCCTATGACACGGCGACGATAATCTACGATCCGCTTGGCGATGGCGATCTATGTATACCTACATCCCTATACGGCGACGGTGATCTACGATCCGCGTGGCGATGTGGCGATGGCGATCTATGTATACCTACATCCCTATACGGCGACGGTGATCTACGATCCGCGTGGCGATGTGGCGATCTATGTGTAGGCGATAGAGTGCGGCGTTGGACGCGCGACGGCGACGTAACCCGTACACGACGATCCACCTGGTTCATTTCTACGGCGACTCCACTATCCCTCTGTATCGTTTCTACGCGACGTGGTTGAACCTCATTCGCTACCGTCCTCCCCTGGGCATCTTCACTGTGGTCGTAACCGGCTACCCTGTTCGGTAGGGTCTGTTCTAACTCGATGCGGGGCGCGGGCTGAGACGGGCGGCAAGGCGACTCCCCCCGCACAGTCTCTACGTTCTCTAACCACCTATCAACGCGTACCCTATCTTCAACTAACTCGTCTTCGTTAATACTTTCCCTATCTGTTTCTTCTTGCAGTTGCGCGACGTCCCTAGCGTACTTCTTCTTAATAAGATCTTCTTCAAGTTGCAATTGCTTCCTCCTAATTGCAGCTAGTTCCTCCGCGGCGTTATATTCAATTTGTTTTAACCTAGCTATCGCGCTAGCTGTCGACCGGGCTGAACGAACGGAGCGGACCAACGGAGTTCGAGGTGCGGGCCTATGTACGACGTCTGTTACAGGCGCGACGGTACGTACTATCGAACTAATCTCTGTAGACGGAAGATCTTCAATAATCGCGGCGAGTGTCTCTGTACGCGGCGCGGAAATGCTAACCTCTCCCAAACGATCGGTCGTGGACACGGACATAGCGGGGCGCGGCGGCGGGGGCGCGGGCGCGGGCGTAGATGCGGGCGCGAGCGGGGCCTGGGGTGCGGGCGCGGCGGAGGGCGCTTGTGCCATCGCGAGATAATCGGACAGGGACGCGGGTGCTTCTTCGAATATACGCATTCCTACCGGCGTGTCGTCCTCGTTCCGTGCCTTCTGGCTTCGTGTCTTCCTCATTGTCCCACGTTGCGACCTCCGGTCGTCTTCAAAAAGACGTACGTATCGTCTTCAAAAAGACGCACGTATTGGATGTCGTTCCTGCCACAAGGGCGTTACCAGATGGTTACAGTTTGACACCGTTAGGGAGCAACCACCTGGCCGCGTAAACGCGGTTAAAGAAACAAGAAATTGTCTGGAAACAGACAATAGACGTATATGACGTAGTCGTAACAAGAAACAGGGAAGAAATTAGTACCGACGATCTTCTCTCTTCGTCGACGAACTTCTTTCTTCCTTGAAGATCTTCTATAATGATCTTCTCTCTTCTATAATTATGTTCTTTCTTCTATAATTATGTTCTTTCTTCTATAATTGGCTTCTTTCTTGTTTCTTCTTACTTCTTGATTCTTTCTTCTGGCTTGAATCCGGCGGCGATGGACCAAGAATATAATGGATGAAAAGTGGACTGTATATTTATTTATGACTGATTACTTATTGACTGATCTGAGGTTAGCTATACTAGGGGACTGCTTGAAGAAAAGATGGTACTTTTTACTATACTGTATTACACTATTTACAATATTCGGCACTATTAAAATAAACTATCTAATATGTACAGAGAGAGGTCTTCAGTTGTGGAGTTTTGATCTGTTGTCTTGAGTCTTCTTTGGAGTCTTCTCGAGTGCCGCTTCCGAAGTGAAATGAACAGCTTACAGACCGAGACGCCATTCTTATATCTCGCAAGAAGGTGTCTCAGTCTGTGAGTAGCGCCGTGCGACGATAAATGAAGCCACACGCGCGCTGATTGGTCGCCGACATCACTGGATCGGCGCCGTTGTGCGGGGTGCGCGGGGGGTAGCGGGGTACGAAGGGGCGACGGGGCGGCGGGTCTCTAGCTGTCCTCAACAAAGGTAATATTAATATAATAAAATTGTTTTATCTATTCTTTGTTACAAAGTTACAATCTGTATTTCTATGCAATAAAGTACATTGAATTGAATGTGCGTACAGAATATTAATCAGACTCCGATTCGCTTGAGGATTCTTCTTCGATTCGATTGCCCAGTCATCTCTTGTGACTTCCCCGCAGGCTTCTTTTAATAGGGTCATCTTTTTCGTGCTGAATGGCGGGGAAGTATTGTGGCGAGCGGCGTAACCTTTTATTTGAGCCCAGATTAGCTCAATCGCGTTATATTGGCAATGATACGGTGGAATTCTTAGAACGCGATGACCGTACTCCAGAGCCAGTTCATCGATTTCATATCGCATATTTGCCGCTTTACTTTCTTTAACTAATTTGATTAGCTCTCGTTTTAGCATCTGCATATTTGCGTCAATGCCTTTTGCTTGTAACCAAGCCACCATTTCTTCTTTTTTATTAGCTTGGGTATGTGGTTTCTGTATTTGAACCGAGTGATAGGAGGCATTATCCATGAATATTACAGAAGGCTCTGGTAGGCTGGGCAAAAGCACGTTCTGGAACCACTCTTTAAATGTAGTGGCATTCATTTCCTCGTGGTAGTCATTTGTGGTTTTTGATTGAAATGCCAGTAACGCGTTCTCCACAAAGCCGTATTTTGCAGAACCTGCGTGGCATATTATCAAACGGGCCCCCTTACCCATTGGTACTTTCGACGTCGACGCTTGTGTATCATCCGTCCAAGAACGGGAAACCGTGTGATTGGCGTTTAGCCATGTCTCGTCAATGAACACATTATCCCAGTTATCAATATTTTTTGCTTCTCTCAAAAAACTTATCCGTTTTAAAATTATGTCGTATCGTTCTAATAAAATTTTTCTTTTGTCTGTTTTTTTATACGAAAAACCAATATCTTTTAAGATTTTGGTTAAAGCAGTTTTACCCCCGCTTAACAGTCCAGCTTCTCTTAACGATGCCAAAAGCTTCTTCCTGTTGAGATATTCCTTTCTGGAATAGTAACCATATATATGATTTCTGATTGCATCGGCGTCAAAGGTGTCAATATCTGTCACGGGTTTAGTTCTACGTTTCTTCTTCAGAGTACGTAAAATATTATCTTCCGTGCCAGTAGAACCGAACTTTTCTTTATTAATATTTGTTATCGTTCGTTTGCTAACTCCAAGCGCCTGAGAGACGCGTTCTTGTACTTGTTCGACCGGTAACAGGGGTCCGCCATTTTGCCGCTCCCGCTCAAAGTAATATTGCAGCTTGATGATTAACTCACGGGCTCCACTTTTCAATGTTTGTCCACGTTTAGGCATTATTATGCACCAAAAGTAAAAAGAACGCAATGCAAAACACAATCGAAGTCCGATTTAGCGCCGATGTCAGTTTGAAAAGCAGAAACAGTCCATTAAACGAAAGCCGAGTAATCAAATAAAAACAGATCGAAAACACTTGAAGAACGTGGTCTATGCGCACGAAACGACAACAGACGACTGTTTTAGCGTCACAAAATGGCGGCCCATAACGCCATTTGGGGTCACCATTTTCAACCTAAATATCAAAATGCTAATTTCTTTCGCCCGTTCGATTTGGTCGTAGTTTATTTTTATATTTAATAAAAGTTATCTTATAGTCCATTATTTTCAAATTCTTAAAAAGAAAAACAAAACGTATTATTTTATAAAGTATAACTGTATAAGAACAGATTACGATACTGTTATTGCCTGTTATTGTTAGCATAGCACTACAAATATAAAGCGCTGACATAAGCTTGTAATAGTATAGATTTAGAAAAATATTGTTTACCAAGTTATTTGACACTCAGTTTGGCACAAAATTATAACATTGATTGATTATTGATATAATAATATTGTTTTAATGCTCATCAATTGTTAAAACGGTAAACAACCAGCAAAAATATTTTTATCGTAACTGCAACGCCATTACAAAGTTACATCGTTAGTTCAATCGCGACGTGTCAGGAACGCATTCTCTGAACGGCCGAACTTTAGCCTTCTTCTGTTTTGTTGAGAACTGTTGTGCTTTATGTCCAAATTTGTTAGGTAGCATTAGTTATCAAAAAAATAATTTAGAATGGCGTTTGCCTTTAAATACGAAAGAAATTAAATCACTCAGTGAAGAAACAGAAGAATTTTGGAGAAGCGTGAGAAGCAAAAATATATAATCATAAAAATTTAGTTTAAATTATAAAGACATTATTTTGATCGCAAATAAAAATTAAACGAAAAAGAACTACATCTAAAAGAACGTTTTATGATACATTTCTAAACCCATGGATGTAAATAAAAATCTCCCGATTTCTCCAGATTTTTATAATAGCTGGCAAATCTACCGATTTTTTATTTTTCACTTTTGCAACACTGCAGGAGCGCAAGACCTTCCTTGCTCCCTAGATCGGCCCTGCCGCTGTTGCGTGTGTAGCGCAATTGGGCCAATTTCGTTCAGTTCATAGAGTAGAGTAATATATACTGGAAGTTCAGTTCGTTGCGACTTTCGCGAGGAGCACACGTATGAGTACAAGTCAGAACCGCAGAAAGAACGTTATTTGAACGTTGTAACTTACAAGTAACATTACTGGGATTTGTAACCTAACTTATCATAAGGGCTAGTATGGGAAAGAAAATATTCCAATAGTATTAAAATTGCTGGAATATGAATAAAATATCATTAACTAAATAATTAAACAAAAATACAAATCTTATAAATTAAATTCATTAAAACTCATCATTAGAAAACTATCCTGGCTATTTGTAACACTAGTTAAATTATAGTTACTAAGCACTAGTTAGTTAAGTTATATCACAGAATAAATTGGTAAATTCGGCGGTAGTCACTTACCATCAAGTGAGCCGCATGCTCGTTTGCCCCCTATTCCATAAAAAAAAATTGGTTATATTCAATTATGACGAGTGAAGTTAGTTATATTTAATTATCTTTGATAGCCTAAAATAGCGTGGCAGAGCTATGCTGCAGCTTATAAGCACTATATTATGGTTGTAATTATTAATTAATTAGTTGTTTTATTGATAAATGTCGGTGTCTATGGGCCACAGTGTCCACTTACCATCAGATGGATTGTGCTTATTTGTCACCCTTATTCTATATAAAAAAGTGCCAAGGATATATATACCGATTCATTCATATTTCGATAGAACTAGCGCCATTCTCAACGCGTGCGTCCAGCGAGACGTACACTCTCATACTGAACGGCAGGCGTGTGTGTAGAGACAGCTCCGATATTGCTCCGATCGCTGTGCTCCCTAGATTGCCCTTGTGGCAGGCAGGTCAGTAGCCACCTTTAAAAAATTGCCCCTGCTTGCCTACACACATCACAATTAAGGAGGCAATTAAGGGTCATCCCCACTCCTACACCCTAGATTGCCCCTGCGGCAGGCACGTCAGTAGGCGCCTTTAAGCATCAGCTCTAACGAGAACGACTATTTTTCAAAACACAATTCAAAGCGTTCCATATGGGTTTAGTCGAGCTCTCTTCTAGAAAGCTGTTAAGTGATCGTCATCATGGAGTGTTTCTTGTGCAATTCTTTACGTAAGGGCGAACGTTTTCGTCCGAAAAGAGCACTTATAAAAAAATTTACGAAAGAAATTTATGCTTCGTGCAAAAGTTTTTTGAATGCTAGAATTCATTTTAAGCATAAATTTAGTAATGTGATTTTGCCAGAGTCCTGGGACGATGAGGTTATAGGATATCACTCCACGTGCTACAAAGATTTCAGAGTTGCTCCAAAATATTTACAATATTTATGGTAAGTTTATTTAATATTATTTAGTATTAATTATTTTTTGAATATTTTTATTTTATTGACTTTTTAAAATTTATATATTTAATGGTAGGAAGTTGTTTAAAAGCATGTATAAATTAATATACAATTCAATTGTATTATGGAGAGATCATAATTTTTTAATATTCATGTATTAATTTTGTTTATGTGCATATTAAATAATTAACTGTCAGTAATACATCGTTATAAAACAAACAGTTATTCAATTTTTTTGTATATTTGAAAAAGTTCGGTACTAAGATATTGCCTTTTGTCTTACGTCGCCTTCCGTAATTTTCGAAACAGAATCTAGTTTGAACTGCTTAAAGGAAGGTAAATAAGTATTTTTGGTTGTTTTCGACTGAGTATGTAACTGTATAAAGCTGTTTACTTTACAAATAATATTGAATTTCATTTTATCATTTTCATTTATATTTATATAGTTTTAAAGTTATCTAATTAAATTAAATATTAAATTAATACTTAATATTTTTATGTTCATTGCGTACATTTTATCGTTTTTCTTTTTGTAGTTTCTATTAATTATTTTATATTCGCAGAAATGAGCCAACCTCGACGCAAGCTTCTACACAAAGCGACCTCTCCACTCCTAGTACATCCACCACTACTGTGCCAATGGAACTTCAAGCAGATGATTTCAATACAGCATCTTGTTCAAATCCGCAAGTTGCTACATCTGATTCAAGGTACAGAAAAAATTCTTAAGGTGATTCTCTTAGCACTCTCTAATCATACGAGAGGCATCATATTAATTTTTATAAGTATGTAAAAGTATAATTTATTAATATCTCTGAAATAAAGTATTGAATTTTAGAAATCATATTAAATAGATTTGGTAATTGTATAAACAAAAACTATTCATACCGTCGTTTCAATACTCATATTGACTGACTGTTGTGTTGTTATATTCGCTTACTGGAAATATGACAACGTCGTACACGTACTCACGTCTTTAGTTTCTGCTGGGAAAGTGAGATCACAAACTATATAGAAAAGTGAGATACAGTACGTTGAGGCAGATCCCCCCCCCCCCCGAACGGGTTCCCGCCTTGTCGTGGCGGGGGGGCTTAGTAGCCGTGGCTTGGTCAACCGCGGTGAACAAAGAGGAACCCCTTGGCTGGCCCGAGGTGTAGAGCCGACCCGAGGTGGCCACTCCGAGTGGGCTTGACGAGCCAACAAAAATAAATAAGCCAGAAACAAATAATTGGGCTTTGAAAAGAGAATGCCATAAGTATGCAAAAGATTCATTACTAGCTCATGTTCAAAGCGAAGTAATTAATAATAAAAGAGTATTGGCATTGTCATTACTAAGGATTTGTTATACATAATTTATGAAAGAAAAACTAGAAGATGCTCATCTACATGCCAATGTTTTTAGCACTGGTGCTTTAAAAGATTTTATTCCGAAAGAATTTAAAAACAAAATTAACATTGTATATTTCTCTAAAAAACCGTTTGTTATGTCTTCCGAAATCGACATAGAAACAATAAACGACGAGGACGTACAAAATTTCATTTTTCAACAAGAAGTGCAGGATTTTGCTTTAAAATACCGTAAGCACATCATGAAGATACAAAAAAATACATTGCCTGATATAATCGATGGTGAAGCCTTAAGCAAAGGAGAGTGCAACGTCCCGGATTGGCTGCATTTATTTTGGAAAACTGCATTAAGTGACGTTACTAAAAAACCATTGAAGCGAGTTGAGCGTCTATCATCGTCCTACGCACAAGATTCAATATATGGAATAACCAAAGGTCGTATAAAACCAAAAAACACATAATAGTAGGAATAGCAATGAAAAGTTTGACAGGCAGTCAAAAAGTAATTGATATTTTAAATAAACAAGGTAATTGTTTAAGCTACTCTCAAATATTAGAATTAGAAACATCAGCTGCATACTCTTTCACTTCTAATTATACACTGTGCCCTGCTGGTCTTTATCAAACTTCGATATTATCTTCTGGCGTTTCTTGGGACAATTTCGATAGATATGTTGAAACAAACAAACAAATCACGTTTGATTTGACTGCACTCAACCGGCACTTTTCTGAACCTCCGATTTCTATTGATGACTCTATTAAGTCTGCGGCACTTAATCTTCTCTCCAATATTCCTAAGCCGCTGTGTTCTTCTTTTAATTTCAGTAAAGTTACTGATGGTGAAATAAAAAAATGCCTTTTATCTATTTCCACTAAAGCTATTGGCTATATGACAATCTTTGTATGCAAATGATTAAACCTATCACTAATGAACTTGTCCCTATTATCACTCACATTATCTCTTCTTCGCTTGAGACGAGCTCCTTTCCAATTTGCTGGAAAAAGGCATTCGTCATTCCCCTTTCAAAAACTTCTAATCCTACATCTTTATCCCAATTCCGCCCTATTTCTATTCTTCCGATCTTATCTAAAGTACTAGAAAATATAGTTCAGAGGCAACTATCTCATTTCCTAACTGTTCACAACCTGCTGAGTCCTTTTCAATCTGGTTTTCGTCCAGGCCATAGCACAGTCAGCACTCTGATTAAAGTGTCTGATGACATTCGCTGGGCCATGGACAAAAAACTTCTCACTGTTCTAACATTATTGGACTTCAGCAGTGCATTTAATTCCGTTGATTATGACATACTTCTTGGTATTCTTTCGTCCTTAAACATTTCACCATCAGTAATCTCTTGGTTTAATTCTTACCTTAGGGGTCGCTCGCAGTGTGTCCGCCATGAGGAGGATTTCTCCGAGTGGTGTGATCTTACGGCGGGTGTTCCTCAGGGTGTTGTTCTTTCCCCACTTCTCTTCTCTATTTTTATCAATGTTCTCACTACTGTTCTCTCCTCTCATTATCATCTCTATACTGACGACTTGCAATTATACCGTCATTTCAAAGTTCAAGATATAGATGAGGCTATTAATAAGCTGAATGCTGACTTAAGTAGCATAAGCAGTTGGGCGAAATCGTTTGGTCTTCTTTTTAATCCTGCTAAATCCCAAGTAATGATTATCGACAGTTCATATATGCTTAATTTATTAGATCGTTCGAAGATCCCTGCAGTAACGTATGATAATACTCAAATTCCATATACAGAGACTGCTAAGAACTTAGGTGTTATTTTTGATAATAATTTGTCTTGGGTTGCTCACATTAATATGATTAGCAGAAAAGTGAACTTTTCAATCTTTCAAGCGCCTCCAGATGTTTTTACCGTTAAAAACTAAGATAACCTTAGCTCAAGCACTTCTTCTTCCTCTCATTGACTACGCTGATGTTAGTTTTTTGGATGCTTCAGAGGAGCTGTTGAACAAACTGGAACGTGTTCAAAATTTGTGTATACGTTTTATTTTTGGTCTTCGTAAGTTTGATCATGTTTCAGAGTACAGGGCCCAATTAAAATGGCTTCCTATCCATAAGACGTCGAGACTTACATGTGTTATCATTTCTTTACTTTCTACTCTTTAATCCTCTTGCACCTCCATATCTCCGCGAGCGTTTTGAGTATCTTGTACCTCGTGAAACTCAGTGCCGGACCACTAAACAGCTGCTTCTCAGAACTCCTGCTCATTTCACAAGCCGATGTGGTGGATCCTTTACTGTAAGGGCGGTCAAGCTATGGAACTCACTTCCACATGACACACGTGCTAGCTCTTCTCTTGATACATTTCGGAGCAGAGTAAGCAAATATTATCTATCAACTTAAAATTACAAATATTTACATACGTTATGTATTTATATGTATAATTGTATATATATGTATATATATATATGTATATATATATATATATATATATATATATATATATACATATGTGTATATATGTATATGTTTATTATCTTTATTAGTATATATGTATGTAAATATAGAAATAAGAAATAAATTATGCTTATATTTTATACACTTATATGTTAATTGTTAACTGTAACTTTAGCCAATTTCTATTAAGTAGTGTTAAGTTAAATATTAAGTACGCACGCTGCTACCTACTTGCTTTATAAGTAAAACTATTTCTCTTTCCCAATAGGCTTGCTGGAGGAGAACTCTTAGTAGGGTTAAGCTCACCTGTGTACATTTTATTTGAATATTTAATAATTGTTACCAACTTAGAGTGTGTACAATTAAGAATAAAGAAAGAAACAAACAAACAAACTCTGGAAAAAATACATTACATGACACCGTTGGAATCATGTATCAGAGCATACCGACACAGAAACAGTTACGTGAAATACACATACGAGAGAATTTTCGTATCGAAACAGAAAGTCCTTCAGGAAACGTCAGAGATATTTCTGGTCGTAGAAAGAGACCTTTTGAACCTAACGAGATCGATAATTACAGTTTTGCCAAACAAAGTCGGCCTCAATTTTATGATGCGACCGTACAGCTAATAGAAAGAGATAATCCCGATAATTTAAATAATTATTATGTTATGATTTTTTCGTGGTTAATGTCTAAATAGTTTAGTATAATTAACACACCTATGTGAGTTGGATATAACGCAAAAATTATAAATGATAACTCAAGTACTGATATCGTGGAATATTTAACTCAAATAAATAGTTCGCCGACGGATCCAGCTGTGGTTAGAGAAACTATGATTCGTAGTTTAAAAATAGCTTAAGAATGCGGTAAAAATTATTTTGCCGTTACTTACGATTTAGCAATGGCCAAAATTGCGTTACGCATACAGAGTGTTGACAGTCAATTCAACAAGCTATTCATTCAATTTGGATCGTTTCATATAATATTGTCATTTTTCAAAGCAATCGGAAAATTCATTGCAGGTTCTGGATTGACAAACATTCTTATTGACAGTGATATACTAGCAAATGGCTCATAACTGGAAAGCATTTTAATCGGTGCAAAAAAATACATCCAAAACTTTCGCTCGCTCTAAAAATTTTGCATTTTCAAAGATTTTTACAAACAAATGAACACGATTTAGATAATGTAAAAGATTATTTGGAATCATTTAATGAACAAAACGAGAATTGTCAAATAGGAAATGAAAATATTGTGGAAATATTTAATAAATATCAGAGTTATGCAAAAGAAACACTAGAAGGGAGCCACGGAAAAACGCCACAAATATACTTAATGTCCACGAGATTGGTGGATTATTATATGATGTTAGATTTTTCTATTCGCTCATCCGATTTATAACTGTTCATTTACGTTCTAAAAAATATAACAAATATTTTTTTTTTACTTTTAATCATCAAAATTATGCAAGATATCATCATCATCATCATCATTACAGCCCTTCACAAGTCCACTGCTGAACATAGGCCTCCCCCAAAGAATGCCACAAAGCACGGTCCTGAGCCACCTGCATCCATCGACTTCCTGCATGTCTTACCAGGTCGTCACTCCATCTTGTGGGGGGACGCCCTACACTTCGCCTACCGGTACGAGGCTGCCACTCGAGAACCTTTCTTCCCCATCGGTTGTCGGTTCTTCGAGCTATATGGCCAGTCCACTGCCACTTCAGCTTACTAATCCGTTGGGCTATGTCGGTTACTCTGGTTCTACTGCGGATATCCTCATTCGTAAGTTTATCACGCAGTGAAACTCCGAGCATAGCCCTCTCCATAGCTCGCTGAGCGACCTTGAGCTTCCTCATACGGCCAGCAGTGAAGGACCACGTCTCAGTTCCGTAAGTCATCACTGGTAACACGCACTGGTTGTACAATTATGCAAGATATATGGCTATTTATTGTGATAAATTAAGTAATGTAGAAAATACACATCCCTGATTATTGAATGATTGTAAAGCAATATTTTTAGGCGTCCGTAGAACTAACAAATCTTTTTCAAGAATTCCAACAGATTTAACTTTGGAACAAACAATAAATGCTGATGCCGCCTCTAGAGCCTCTGGAATAATAAATTTAAAAATTCTTATTCTGCGAGACAAAAATGGTCAATAACTCACTCATTGAGGACAAAAATCATTTCACAATTGGACGTAGTTATGCAAAAAGGATCCAACCCACGATAAGTTAATTTGAGTTTATTATCGGAATGGTTTATATCTGTTTGTAATTTTTCTTCTTATTTGTGTTACGTTTGCTAAAATTGTTACATCACATAATAGTATAGACCACAAACATTATTCTTCAAGTCAACATTTTTGACACAAACTCAGGTTGGATCCTTTTTGCATAACCACGTCCAATTGTTAAAATTTTGTGATATCAAAGCTAAAGATGATATAACAAAAGATTTAGAACAAACATCGATTAATATATTCAAAAATCAATTAGATGGTTTAATCAAATATATAAATCAATCTACGAATCCATTTTCGCAAGATTTGTCTAAAAATCATTTTGTGAAAGGTCAATCAGTAGGTGAACAAGTTTACCAATTTTTACACTGCATAGAAGTTAAAGTTGAGAGTCAACAGTCTGTGTTTATAAATGAAACTAAATCAAAATCCGAAAGATTCGACCAAGCGATTACAAGAAATAAAATATTTAAATAAAACTAATTTTACGGATTCTATCGCGTATATTAACTTATTTTTATCTTCCCGACGTTTCGGGTGCTTTCCAGCACCCGTGGTCACGGGGGACTGAGGTGTTTGACGTCCTGCTGTCATAGTTAGCCCGGCTACCTTCAGCTTCCTAATATTAATTTTTGGTTCGATTTACGCAGAATGAGCTTACAGTATCTTGAGGTCTAGCAGTGGTATACTTGGGTTTGGATTTGATTTTATTAATTATGGGATCCCAAGCAGATGGCAGCACCCATCCATCTTCTCTATTGAAATTAGGATGTTTTTTAATTTCAATAGCCTCGCGAATCATCCTTGGGAGGAATCGGTGTTCTTTTGCGAGGATTTGTGGTCTATCAAATCTAATGTAATGGCGGGGACGATCTTGAACATGTTCACAAACTGCAGACTTCCCGATACGTCGGTGCTTCACGTCAGCTATATGTTCTTTAACGCGGGTTTTTATAGATCTTTTTGTTTGTCCTATGTACGAGAGACCACATTCACAATCCAGCTTGTACACTCCTGCATCTTGTAGAGGGATATGACACTTGACGGATGGTAAAAATTGACCAATCTTCTTCAGCGGCTTGAAGTATGTTTTAATGGAAGCTCGCTTCAAGATGTAGCCAACCTTGTCTGTGACTCCTCTGACATAGGGTAGTACAGCAGGCACACGCTCGACTGTGGCTGGCTTCACTCGGTCACTGTGACGTAGGCGCGGGACCCGAAGCTTGTTGTCTTGCAGTACTTGCTTGACGTGCTGAAGCTCGGCGGCCAGATGTTTTCTGTCACAGAAACTAGACAACAGACAACTAGACTGCATCTCAATTGTTACTAGAAAGCTAGAAGATAACAACATGCCCACAGAATATGCAGTATTACTCAAACACTGCCTTACATCTGGCTATTTATTGTGGAAAAAAGAGTTCTACATGCAAGTAGACGGAGTGGCAATGGGCTCACCTGTATCTCCCGTAGTCGCCGACATATTCATGGAGGACTTTGAGGAGAAAGCCCTTCTTAATGCTCCTGTAAATCCAAGATTCTACAAGCGGTACGTAGACGATACTTTCACAATTTTACCATCTGACAAAGTAACTGCATTTTTAAACCACCTTAATTCCATAAACCCTAAAATACAATTCACAATGGAGTTAGAGGCAAACAATACTTTAGCTTTCCTAGATGTTTTAGTCATCCGAAATCCTGATAACACTATTGGTCATACTGTGTACAGAAAAAATACCCATACAAACCGATATTTAAATGGTGATTCGCACCATCATCCTTCACAGTTAGCTACCGTGGGAAAATCTTTGTTTCAGAGAGCACGAGGGATCTGTGACAGAAAACATCTGGCCGCCGAGCTTCAGCACGTCAAGCAAGTACTGCAAGACAACAAGCTTCGGGTCCCGCGCCTACGTCACAGTGACCGAGTGAAGCCAGCCACAGTCGAGCGTGTGCCTGCTGTACTACCCTATGTCAGAGGAGTCACAGACAAGGTTGGCTACATCTTGAAGCGAGCTTCCATTAAAACATACTTCAAGCCGCTGAAGAAGATTGGTCAATTTTTACCATCCGTCAAGTGTCATATCCCTCTACAAGATGCAGGAGTGTACAAGCTGGATTGTGAATGTGGTCTCTCGTACATAGGACAAACAAAAAGATCTATAAAAACCCGCGTTAAAGAACATATAGCTGACGTGAAGCACCGACGTATCGGGAAGTCTGCAGTTTGTGAACATGTTCAAGATCGTCCCCGCCATTACATTAGATTTGATAGACCACAAATCCTCGCAAAAGAACGCCGATTCCTCCCAAGGATGATTCGCGAGGCTATTGAAATTAAAAAACATCCTAATTTCAATAGAGAAGATGGATGGGTGCTGCCATCTGCTTGGGATCCCATAATTAATAAAATCAAATCCAAACCCAAGTATACCACTGCTAGACCTCAAGATACTGTAAGCTCATTCTGCGTAAATCGAACCAAAAATTAATATTAGGAAGCTGAAGGTAGCCGGGCTAACTATGACAGCAGGACGTCAAACACCTCAGTCCCCCGTGACCACGGGTGCTGGAAAGCACCCGAAACGTCGGGAAGATAAAAATAAGTTAATATACGCGATAGAATCCGTAAAATTAGTTTTATTTAAATGTGTAGTGTTCGCGTAAATATAAGAAATCATTAAGAAATAAAATAATTAATTTTGAGAAAAAAAATTTAGAAAAAGTTAAAATCAATGGCAAAATTGAAATAAAACTACAAAGAGATGTATTTGGTCGTTTACTTTATGCATCTTTAAATCAGAAAATTGATATTGAAAAAGCTTTAAATTATCCTTTATCACCGATATCATTTTCTTTTTGTCACACTGACGGTACGATATGTAAAATGGCAAAAAGTTTAATAATTAGAGAATTAATTTCTTATCAAAGTGAAATTGAAAACCCTCCAGATGCCGATATCCACATAATTGATGGGTTTTATTTATTACACACATTAAAAAATATACCTGATAAGTACGGAAAAATATCGAGCCACATTTTGAAATTAATAACTTTTGACAGAAAAGAAGTGCAAATTATTTTTGATAAGTATAAGAGTCCAAGTTTGAAAGATTTCGAGCATGAAAGAAGAAGAGAAGAGGATACTCGTTATGATGTACGCAAAGATTTAAAGTGTCCTGCCGATTTCTGCAAGTTCTTGCAATTTCTTTAAGTTCTAATTTTAAAAAGAAATTTGTACAATTTTTAATCGAAGACTGGCAAAGCGACGAGTATTCTACAATATTGAACAATACACTATTGAAAGTCAACTATAGTTATTGCTACACCTACGAAGTCACAAGTGATATGAAAATAAAAATAAACAGTTGATCACAATCTTTCGTGTTTCCACGACGAAGCAGACACAAAAATAATGTTTCACATTTGTCAACTTAATGTTATTTATCGTGTTCAAGTACACTGTTCGGATTCCGATATATTAGTTATAATATTAGCTAATTTTAAGTATCTGAAAGATGACGTTGACGTTATAGTAAATCTGAGCACAAGCAAGAAAAAAATGTATGCACACATTAACGAAATATACAAAAATATTGGCGAGCGGTTGGCTGTATCTCTTGCAGTTTGCCACATTTTTACAGGCAATGATTACAACCCTGCATTTTATCGTAAAGGAAAAAAGACCTTTTAATATTTAAAAAAAACGGCCATTTTCAAGATGTATTTATTGAGTTACTACGTTCGCACACCGATTTATCATGTTCGAACGATATCTTTAAAAGGATCGAAGAATATACGTGCAGAATGTATGCTTTAAAAACGAAAAATGATGTTAATAAAGGTCGAGCCGAGGTGTTTGATAAAAATTATCGTTTCAAGAACGAAAATGAAGAACTATTAAAAAAATAATTGGCTACGATCCCTCAAACTTACCACCAACAAAACAAGAACTGTTACAACAAGTAAGGCGTACACAGTATATTAGCAGCATATGGTGCAATGCACATATGAGGAATCCAACTGACAAAAAGCCAGAGGATTATGGATGGATATTAATTGATAATAATTATCATTATTATTGGTTTGACGGACCACAAAGTCCATCGCTCGATCAACTGTCTTCAACAGAAGGTATTGTATCTATAATTTTTAAAATTCCTATTTCTAATGTAACGATTCTTATTTATATAATGTTACTTCTTTTATTACAGAATCTGAACAGCATGATACCGATAATTCTGAAGATGACGATAACATCACACATAGTGAAGAGTCATCGAGTGACGAATCTGATGAGGATTGATTATTTTTTTTTAATATTTATAATTAAATTATTTATAAGTTCAATTTTTTTCATGCACGAAAATGAAAAATTATTAAAAAAAAATAATTGGCTACGATCCCTCAAACTTACCACCAACAAAACAAGAATTGTTACAACAAGTAAGGCGTACACAGTAGATTGGCAGCATATGGTGCAATGCACATATGAGGAATCCAACTGACAAAAAGCCAGAGGATTATGGATGGATATTAATTGATTATAATTATCATTATTATTGGTTTGACGGACCACAAAGTCCATCGCTCGATCAACTGTCTTCAAGAGAAGGTATTGTATCTATAATTTTTAAAATTCTTATTTCTAATGTAACGATTCTTATTTATATAATGTTACTTCTTTTATTACAGAATCTGAACAGTATGATACCGATAATTCTGAAGATGACGATAACATCACACATAGTGAAGAGTCATCGAGTGACGAATCTGATGAGGATTGATTGATTTTTTTAAATATTTATCGTTAAATTATTTATAAGTTCAATTATTTTCATGCACTGTTACATTGAATTATTATTAAAGTTCTGATAATACACTCAAAATACAAGCTTTTATTTTTATAACATTAGTTTAATACAAATGTAACCAGTGGTTACAAGACATAGGTACGGAGCACATATTAAATTACATATTCGATTTTTTGTTTTTGTAGGTTAACGAAAAAAATACCATTTTTTTTTTGTAGGTCACTATTATATTTAGATTTAGAATTAAGTAAATAATCATAATTTTTTCGTAGCATACGGTTATTAATCAAAAAAAGATTAACATAATCTTGACAACTTTCGAGTGTAGGTCTCAAAAAAATTACCAATGCATTTTTTATAACAGCGAACGCTTTGACCCAGATCTACTAATACGACACAAATAAATACGATTTAACATATATAATAAAAAACTCTTACGTACTTGAAACTTGAACACTTGATAGCTCGTTACGCCTACCGGACAAAGCTACAGCACAATGTAATTGAAAATGCGTAACCGCGAAATAATACTCAGTGATGCGCAAGCATAACAGGCAGTATGTCACTTATATAATTGTCATCTCTGCAGTCTATTAATCTTTGCACTTTTATAAGTAATACAGAACGACGGTGTTGAATTCGGCTAAAATCTCTGCGATAGCCGTTTCGTCAAGGTCATTCAGGCTAGTTAAAGCCTTAAGTAGCGACTGAATAAATTAACCGACTTGGTATTACATGGATCTCACAACTTTTTGCGGTAGAATAACTGAGTTGCGAGACTTGGTTTTTTTTACAAGTTATGTTTTAATGGCATCTCATTTCTTTTTGTAGATAGTTATATCTAGGTACGTATTTTAGGTACACTGATTCATTCACTGCAAATGTAACTTTGTAATCCTATATATTTATATGGGATTACAAAGTTATTTAGGCAGTTGGTGTATCTCGAAAACTGGACCGAAATTGCAAAATATTTTAATTTTTTTTTTATTTATATACTAAACAATAGTTGTATTCCAAATTTGAAACTTCTATGTCTGCTAGAAGTGCCTTAGAGTTTTGATGATCGGTCAGTCAGTGAGTGACAAAATTAAGAAATTGTTCTAATTCTTAAACTACTGGTTCAAATTTAATGAAATTTGAAATATACCGAGTTTATACAATGCCTACTTGGTTACTGAAAATTCAGGCTTCTAGTTTTATCCACAACGAAGTTATAGGGTTTCGAAAATGGCCTGAACTGCTTCGAGAAAAGGATGGTACGGGTTTATTATCAGATCATCTGCATAACCTCCTGTGTAGAAGAAATTGGCATTTAATTTGCTGATGAGTTTATTAATGACCATATTCCACAGGAGAGGTGAAAAAATCCCACCCTGCGGGCAGCCTTTCTTGGTCTGGATTGTTAGAAATTCACCAGCAATCTTTATTGTTCGTGTACTGAGCATGTTTACTATGCAGTCAATCAGTGCCGGACTTTATATCTACTTAGTGCACCTTTTATGCTGGAGAAGTTTCTTTTATCTATATTCTATATCTATGAAGGAACCTAGACATATTAAATAGAGGAAACTGTGAATGTTCCAATGGATTTTATCCACCGTTATCTCTGTGCTAAATTCCAATCTTCTACTGTTGGTGTCATCTGAGTTATTCATGGTCCTATTTAGGGCTTTTCTTACCTTCTTACGTTTTCTACCTAGTGCATCAGTCCACAATGGTTGCTTTATCTCAGCACGCCTTGGTAGAGTGATTTTTGGATATGATTCATGTTAGCTATCCATGGTGTATTTAGTGACTGTTAGGACTATTTAGGAGTGTTTGAGTGTGGAGACTGATCTGCTATATTATTTGTCACCTCAAAACCCGCAAGCAAAGACATCAGCCTATTAAGGTAGTTTGTTTTATCCGTCTTGTGAGGATTGATTGAGGATTTGTGAAGTCGATTATTGAGCGACAGCGTTTGTTTATGAAAGTTGGTTCGGAACCTGTGTTTAAAATGGTTAGGTTAGTGATAAATAAATATTCAACTAACACCTTACCTCGTTCGTTGGGTGTTTTCATTACTCAGAGGAGATGATGCGCGTCCATCCCGACCACAACCACTAGTTCGGACTCTCGCAGAAATTCACCAGCCTAACGAGATCATGAGGGGGAGGAGTGTCTTCCTCCGGCATGTAGATCGAGGCAACAACTAAGCTTCCCTCCTATGTATTTTTTATAGCTACAGCATACATATCTTTGGAACAGAAATCTGTTAATGGTTATGCACAGATATGGTAGTGTAAAAATACACACTCTAGGCGTGTCGTGCTCAGAGTTGTAGAATAACTTACGTTTTAGGTTGTTTAAGGCTTTGATTTTACCAGCTCCAATCCATGGATTGGATTGGATTAAGGCTATGGCCGTCCTTTGCGAATCCAACCACTTGCGTAATTGAGCCGACGCAGTTTCGCTGTGGTGAAGGTTGGCCTGCATTATGATAGTTCTGGACGAAGGGCACGCCATCACTGATTGATCCTCCCCGTCGCCGCCCAAAAATAAGCCTGCCAGCAAATCTCTGGTCTCATCTTCAGTCACCGAGTAGAGTCAGACCGAAAAATTGTAGTTTTCACAAATAAATACCATATTTAAAAATAAATCTTAATACTTTTTCAGTAAAAAGGGTCTACGGTTTTTTACACTATACCATACGAAACAATTAAGGCCTTAACAGTGGTTGAAATGCCTAAATCTTGGATATTTAAGTAAAAATATCTCAATAACTGTTGATTTAATCCATAAACAAAAAATACATGGTAACAGAAGAGGATTTGGTCAATGTTTTTAATTGAACAAAATTGTATTTTTATCAACCCCTTATTATAAAAAAAAAATCCCCAAAGAGTACCTTTCTTTGTCATATTTTGCAAAATTTCTCCAAAACGGCACAAGCTTTTTAAATAGTTCTTACACTAAAAAAAAGGTCTTAAAAATATTAATATTTTTAATTGAGAGTTTTATTTTTATTCCCCGTTTTGTAAGAGAATATATAATTTTTCCCTGAAATTGAACATATTTACGTGAGCGCGCATGCTCCGTCGCCCTGTCAGCCTGTCACAGTCCGTTTTCGGACATCGTTGAGGGTGAACCGCACATCGGTGTTGGACCGACTTTGTTCAAATATATATTAGTTTTTTAAAAGTTTATACTCAATTATAAATATTTTTATGACTAGAAATACTTAATTTAGTTAATATCTGTACACTGGTAACTGTAAATATTATTTTCTAAATAAATTAATTTTTAAAGTGCCCAAAGAAGAAGAAATTTTCGCGGCGACGTTGATTAGTGAAATTGAAAAATGCATTTTTATATAATTTAGATGTGGAACGACCAACATGCTCTCGTTACTTAGATTTCGATAGTTTTTTATACCTATGTAATTTTATTGTTGTATATTTTTATTAATTAGTTGATACTCAATTTTATAATTATGTATAACAATAAAACGCTGTTTTTATGAGTATGACTTTATAAAATATTATTGGGGAGGGAAATATAGATACAGATACTTACATTTAGGTACACTGTTATCAAACTAAATCAAACAATTTAAATAAATTTAAAAAATGGAGCTTCCCTAAGTATAAATAACTATATAAAGATATTCTTGGGTTTTGTTTTTTTTTTATGTTAGAAAAACTATCATCTAAAAAATGTAAAAAATTTAAATTGGAGAGGGGTTTCTCTACGTGATAAAGTTATATATGAAGATATTCACAATAGAACCAGAGTAACTGACATAGCCCAACGGAATATTACAGTGAAATGGCAATGGGCTGGCTATATAACTTGGAAAACAGATAAAAAATAGGAAGAAAGGTTCTCGAGTGGCAACCTCGTACAGTTAAGCGAAGTAGTACTCAACCTTTATTCTTCTTCACGTATTCTCATACGCTTTTTTTCACACACACACACACACACACATACACACACACACACACACACACACACACACACACATATAGGTCGCAAATAATACTTAGGTACCTATTACTATTAGGCAAGAGTGAATAGGTTTTCGTTAAGTCAGTGAAATTCACCATCTTAGGCTACATAACCACTTGCCGATGGGATTGTAGTTGCTTTACTACTTACTGGGTAAAAATAGTAAAAAAAAATTTGCCTTGTGAAAGTTTGCATTTAGATATAGTTTTTCTAACCAACCATAAAAATATAATTAGAATATGTATATAAGTATAAAGGTTCCCTCACACGGGACAGTATGACGGTGCAAAGTTACTTCTGAAAATACTTAAATTTTCAACGTCAATTTTTCTTACATTGTAGAGCCATGCTGCAGCTATATTAGTAGTAGGTATAGTTGTAGCACGAATGGGTCGGCTCAACAGGGAAAGGGCCACGCTCTCACGGAATACCATGTAAAATAGCAGTTGAACCCTGCTGTGTTTCGTATGGTATGTGTAGAGAACCGGAGAACCTTTTTACTGGAAATGAGGCATTACATCTTAGTCCTCACGGGTGACAACGCATCTACATTTTGATACGTAATCGAGAATAGATGTAGATGTCTATGGAACGTAGCAACCACTTACCATCAGGTGAACTGTGTGCTCGTTTGTCACCCTTATTCTATTTAAAAAAAACTTTCTGAGATTTCAGTAAAATAATTTTAAGTATTGTAAGCACTCGTACAATTATATATCTCATGTTAATAAAGCTATTGGGCTATTTTGATTTTAAATAAAGTGATTTTACTTTATAGGTTAAATAATTTATTTACCCTTCTATATCAAGAACCGTTTTTCAGTCACTCCTATTGAATTTGACAGTGATTGCTGAAATTTAGCATCTTTAGATGGATCAGAATCGCGCGCTGATCCGGCTGTTAGACATTGCAAAAATAATGAAAAATATTTATTTTTACTTTCATGCCGAAGACTACCTTGTTTTATTTTATTACGGTCAAATAATATTTATTAGGTTATAAAGCAAGTATTTACAAATATTTTCAGTTTTCAGTTTTGTTATTCTATTGTTTACAGTTATTATCACGTCTTAGCTTTACACCAAGAATTACATTACAAATTCTTGATGGGATGCGATGAACGCGCATACTTTATTTTCATCAAGAACTTTAATATATATATATATATATATATATATATATATATATATATTTGGTTTTTTTTTACCAGTAGAGTTTCAACAACAACTTAAAAAAGTTCAATGAATTAAAAAAATGCCGATAATTATATAATTTCAAGCCAGTGTTTTACATTTAAAGATCAGTTATAAAGAGCCAAAATTCTTATTTTCATTTTGATTAATTTAATTCGAGACTACAATAAATGTGAAAGGGCTTTTATCTGCAATAATAATTTTCATCAAAAATAACATAGACTTATAAAAGTCATATACACGGTCAATCATACTGAAGATTATCAATTGTACTACAAAATATTTAAAAGACTATTTCCAGTATAATGACCCGAATATCATCATTAATGTTTGACTGGCACACTTAAAAGTTTTATCACATGGCTAAATGATTAACTATTATATTATGATAAGGTCATTCTTTTCTATAAAAAGTTGCAAGAACTTTTAAATCACGGACCTAAAACAAACCAGTTTTACTTTTCACTTAATTAGTGAAAAACAAGATGGACTGATCTAAAAGTTTACTTTCTTGTGTAAAAAGTGCTATTTAGAATTTTATGCAAATGATAATTAAAATTTCTATGTAAATAAGTGTAACATAGCGGGTATTATATTCAGTGGTAGCGGCCATCTATATTTGCAAAGCCAGTATCATTTTCTGTACAGAAACCAGTAAAGTGTTGCTCAAGGCACTATAAACAAAGCAGCTGATAAAATGTTGCACTCATAACTGTTAACCAAAACTGTTTCTGCAAATGGTCTTATAGATAATAATAACTGTTCCGCCGTGTTAGGTGCAGGAGCTAATATTAGAAGGAAAAGAGGTAAAATTTTGTTTTAGAAATGCGCAATCAATATTGTTTTGTCTGCAATTGAGCATAAAATAAAAAATAACTTCAGCCAAAGAGCATAACTGGCATTATACTCAGGCCCATCAATTGGGACGGAAAAAATAATTTTACCAGGTTTAAAAAAATCAATCAAAGTTCAAAAAAAACATAAATATTAAAATCAAAAAATTCATATATGTATGTCTATATATACATATAATGATTTATGGCCGCTTAGTAACTGACGATGACTCAGTATAACATCCTACAGTGACGCCGAAACTAAGAGGAGAGAATCACTGTAGAAAAGGTAATAATTTATTGCGGAAATTTTGTGATAAAATTAAAAAAATTACAAACTTATCCAAGTTAATCTAACTTAGTCTAACTTATCCTTATGCGTTACAAAAAAAAACAAATAATAAAATAGTCAGATGGCGTCAGTTTTTAGGAAGATATAACAAAAATAAACAAAAAAGAATTTTAAAAAAAGTTCAGTATTTAATTGATTATATACCGCTGACACTTAATCACGCTTTTCGAAACCACGCCAGTTGTAAACAATACTTGTGTGAAAAGACAAAATCTTCTTTTTAAATTTCCGCCGAGTTGTAAGTAGAAAGCCAAATAGCTCATGTGTCAATTTTAATTAAATATATTTTACATGAAGTGATCTTGACTACGATTCATCAATTAACCATTGGTAAACATTAAATCCGGAATTTTACAATTGTGTTTACAAGAAAGATTATTAGTTGTACCTTGCAGCTTGTTCATTATTTTTATTATAAATACCTATAAATTTATATATTATTAATAAATAGTTCCCATAATATTTTGGATTATTTTTTATTTTGCCCTATCTGCAATGTTCTACGCTCTATAGAAAATGTGGCGTATGACATGATTGACAATCTTTCGAACGTTTTATCTAGGTACAAAGATGTTTTACGTTTTCGTCGCCTCCACGTGATATTTTTGTCAGCATAAGGTACCCTTCTGTATCTAATATAATATAAATATAATATAATATAATATAAATAATATAAATATTGCTACAAATTAATGTAAAAGGCTATACAAATCTCTCTACTGGGCACAGAACTCTTTTTTTATTTCTGAGAGGGTTTTAGAGCAAGGAAATGCCCGGCGAACTGCCCCAATGCGTGTTGACGAAAATTGCAATTACAAATTGCATTCGTTCTGTCGAGGATCAAACCCGGCAAAAATTTACAGCGAACCCTTTGACCCAGATCTTCTAATACGATACAAATAAATACGATTTAACATATATAATAAAAAACTCTTGATCTTGAAACTTGAACACTTGATAGCTCGTGACGCCTACCGGACAAAGCTACAGCACAATGTAATTGAAGATGCGTAACTACAACATAATTCTCAGTGATGCGCAAGCATAACGGGCAGTATGTCACTTTTATAATTGTCATCTCTGCAGTCTATTAATCTTTGCACTTTTATTAGTAATACAGAACGTAGTTGCTAGACGGTGTAGACGTTGGTTAAAATCTCTGCGATAGCCGTTTCGTCAAGGTCATTCAGAGTAGTTAAAACCTTAAGCATTAAGCTTCTATTTTGCGCTAGTATTCTGTGAGAGCGTGGTCGAGCCGACCTTTTCGTGCTATAACCATAATAAAGCAGCAGCATGACTTTACCATATAAAAAATACTTGGGGCACACCGAAATGATCGGGAATAAGAAAAACCACATGCACGGTTTACAAAATGTGTTAGTTCTTGGCTGAAGTAGATAAATTTCTTATTTTAATAAAATATTGAAAAGTTGTTTTGTTTTTCTTTAAAATATGTGCCGGACGGGCGTAACTCTCCGGAGTAAATGTTGTCGAAGATACTCCGCGAGTCACTCACGTCCTACACCTAAAGGTTCCGGAGGATACTTCTACTGCCGTCTTTGTGGGTGCTGCTGGAATACTGTGGATTGAGGTTCAAAATTAAAATGCACGATTTATAAATACAAATAGCAAGGGAGTGGCCAGCGGTTCGACTGATTAATTAGTCGCGACATTTTATAACTATTATTTATTGACCACGGTTGTTGAATACGGTTGTTCAACTACGGTTGTTCACTATCGGTTGGTCACTATATATTTCAAAAGATTTCTTTAAATTGTTCGGCAGTATCGAAATATCTATTGGTAGTAGCTGGTTTTCTAACACTACTGACTAGCAGCTATTAATCAACTAAAACTAGCTGATTTTATCACTTGTACAACTGCGAGTGACAGTTGCCACTTTCTGCGATTAACTATAACTTTCACTATATGTAATTGCGAATATCAGTTACCACTTTTTTCAGCTAGCTAACACTTTTTCACTATATGTAGCTGCGAATTTCAGTTACTACTTTTTTCGGCTAGCTAACACTTTTCACTATATGTAACTGCGAATTTTCAGTTACCACTTTTTTCGGCTAGCTAGCACTTTTTCACTATAATATGTAACTGCGAGTTTCAGTTACGACGTTTTTCGACTGTGTGTGTAACTGCGAATTTCAGTTACGACCTTTTTCGGCTAGCTTACACTTTCACTTTCACTGCTCACTATATTCTGCTACTAGTCACTTCAGCTACTACCGGATACTATAGTATGTGCCAAATCGATTGAGAAAAACGGACAATGACCTTTCGGTCGTTTAACCAGGGGTTACAAACCTTCAATATATAGGCACATTTTATATGTAGTACTTTCTTTATTTATAATGATTTTTTTATAATGATTGATATAATATATATTTATTAACTATTATTAAAAAGTTATGTGAAAGATCGCTGTAGAAGAAAAATCATCTATTGTTATAAAGTACTTTATTCATTTAACAACAAAAAACATTAATTTATAACACATATAAAGATTCGAGTGATAACGACACCGAATAAGTACGTACTTATGCAAAAGATAAAACTTTATTTTTAATATTATATAAGAACTTTATTTTTATTCGGTGCAATCATCACTCGTATCTTCACTTGATGAACTATCTGTAACATTAATTATAAAGCGATCTGCAGTTTGGTCAATTCTATCATCCATGCCACGCATTTTTTGTTCAACCTTAAGGACATGCTGAACACAGTTTTTCCATTTATCTGGCGTGATTTGAGTTAAACCATCTTTAAGTAAATTTTTAACATCTTTTAACTTGAAAGTTGTATTTTTTCGTGCAACGTACCCTTTCACATCTGCCCACACAAGTTCAATGGGGTTAAGCTCACAGTGATAAGGAGGTAACCTTACCACTGTGATGCTTTTTTCTTTTGCCATCTCGTCGGTGACGTAACTTCGATAGTTATCTTTAACTGCCTTTATTTTTTCCATTAAGTGGGTCTTTGTGTCCGAGGGCACGTATGCGATCTGTTTAGATTCTAGCCATTCCTGCATATTTTGTTTCCGCCAAGACATTGTTGGGGTTTTTTCTAAACGTCTGGAGTGGTAACTAGCGTTATCCATAACTATGACATCGCCGCTTTGCAGTTTTTCTATTACTTTTCTAAACCAGTCCTCGAAATGGAGAGCGTCCATACTCTCATGGTAGTCACCAGTAGATGATGATTCAAATACCCAATCACATCCCTCCAAAAAGCCATTTTCATTGCCAACGTGTACAACTATTAATCGCTTTCCTTTACCCGAAGGGGCTTTCGCGCCAGTAGAGTAGCCTTCTAACCGTGATTGACGAGAAGATTCAATTGTGGTGTCTTCCCATACCTTTCCCATAGTATGACCTGCGTTAATCCATGTTTCGTCAAGGTAAAAAATGTTACGTCCCTCGTTTCTTAATATTTGTATTTCTCTCAAATATCTGGTACGCCACAGAACTATCTCTGGGCGATCTATTAGACCACTTTTTCTGTTTCTCTTTATATATTTGAATTTTAAATGGCGCAACACACGTCGCAGGGAAGTTTTGCTCAAGTTTGGCAACTGGTCATCTTGATTTATACTGAGCAAAATTTTGTCTAAAGTCGGTAATTCTCCTGCAAGAAAGAACTGATGCACTTTCGCTCTTATAGCCGATTTATCAAAATCGTCCAACTTGTCAATTACAGACTTTTTTCTTTTATTAATTATTCCCTTTTCTGGTATTTTATGGGAATCTCTATACACGCTTAATACGCGATATATAGTGCTCTTGCTGACTCCTGAGATCTCCAAAACCTTTTCTACCATATTAACGTTTGAAGGATACACGTCTTCGGGCCAGGTGTTTTTGACATATTTGTATACATTAATGATAATCTCTTGTTCCCCGACCGACAAAGTGGTAGGTTTTCTCTTTTTTACTGGTGACGTTAAAGGTGCTCCAGAAGATGGGCCTGTAAATAAATGACAAAAATATACTACCATAGTACTACATCACATAAATACATATTGTTTTAGAAAATAAATACCACATGGTCACATAAAAAGAGCGCTTTAAGAAATAGAAAGGCTACGTCGTCGCATTTGTACCTATTTGTACGTACCTGCTACGTTTATTATGGGTCGGCGACGTCTCTTTCCACTTGATGTTGAAGGACCGGGTCCTTCACCAAATTCTCCTGAACTCATGTCGATTTAGTAACGACCGTCACAGTAAAACTAATATAACAGATTCAAAAAACAAAAACTTAACGATATAACAAATTTAACAGTAAAAACTCAACTAAAACAATGCAATGAATGCTATGAATTACCCGAGACGTACACACGCAAGCGCTATCCGAACACGAATGAAAACAAAATGGCGGACCGGCCCAAAAAAGGTGACGCATCTCTGGCTGCCATTGTCACGTTTCTTTTAGAACGAACTGACGTAACGCGCGTTTTGTTTATTTTAAAGGGATGAATTTGCAAAAGCTCAATATGGTGATTATATTGCTTCAAATATTTTTTTAATATGAAACTGTTATTAAATGAATTGCTGCGTTACTTACCATAAATTGAAATATAAAATATAACACATTTTTCGCGATGTACCGTAAGATTTTACTATGTTTATAGGAACCACAGACAATATTATTTAAGAAACAAAAAAACAAAACATATGTGCTGACCTAGAAGTGGGAATAATATCAATATTTAAATATTGTTATCACATCTAAATTGAGATTTTGTAAGTTACGCCTTTTGACACTCGGCTCATATCTGAGGTCATTGTCCGTTTTTCTCAATCGATATGGCACATACTATACTGCTTGTCACTGATAGTTCTTCACACTACAACGTTACTACGTAATCGTCTGCGTGTATGCCTATGCACACAGCAGGTCTCGGGCCTCGGGGCATGTCCCCCTTTGCCCGGAATCTCCTCGCGGTGCATCACTATGCACCGGTCGTGGGAGCCGTTATGGCATTGTAGGTTTGGAACAGCGACGCGGGTTTGATTTCCCGGTCGCTGTAGTCAAGTAAGTTTTTCATGAATTTTTCTTCATGTGGTCGTATATGGGTAATATAGCCTCCGTTTGTAAGAACGTGGCATGATGGTAGTCAAATGTGGCCGGTTGTTAGTCCGGCCAGGCGTCTAGGTTGGCCTGTCTGCGGCATTGAGGGTTTGACTCGATTCTCTAATCGCTATAGAGAGGAGTTCTCTTGGCAGAGGTCACCCGTCCGGTGGTCGAGCATGTAGAGGCGCAAAATTCCGTAGGTGTTCATGTGGCCCGTTATCAGCGCGGTTAAACATACCGCGCGCTAATCGGGCCACGAATTTCTCGACTGTCTCCATCTTAAGGTTGGCCGCGATGACGTCATTCCGGACGTAGCGACCTGCACCGACGATGGTCCGTAATGTCAAATTTTGCTGGACCTGCAATCGCCGCTTCTGATGATCGCTCAGGAGCGCGTACCAGGCCGGCGCAGCGTGAGTAAATCTCGATCTTATGTAGGTCTTATATATTTTTATTTTTGTTTTCAGTGGTAGGTTTGCAGTTAGGACCGGACGGAGCGCCGCCCGCGCACATCTGGCGTTGCGGACGGCGTTATCGACGTGCGCGGTCATGCGCAACATCCGGTCAATCCTACATCCCAGGTACGTCACTGTCTTCTCATAGGTGATCTCTTGGCCCCTGAGCGTCAGTGGTGGTGGAAGATTCCTGTAGCGGCGAGTGAGCAGAGCGGTCGTCTTGCCAACATTGACGGACATCCTCCACTCGTCTAGCCATGGTGGCAGCAGGTCCAGCAGGCGCTGCATCCTGGCAGTGGCTATGTGGGCTCTTCTAGACGATGTGAAGTAGGCACTATCATCCGCATATAGTGCCAATTCAACATCGTCTTCCCATTCGCGCAGGTGGTCTGCCAGGGTGGGGATGTCATTGGTGTAAGCCGCGTACAGGATCGGCGATAGACAGCTGCCCTGCGGTACGCCGGCTCTAATTGGTCTTGCTGCGGACTCGGCGTCCTCTACACAGACGTAGAACTTCCTATCTCTTAGGAATGACGCCACTAGCCGCAACATAGCAGGAGGGGTACTTGTTTGTGCTTCTAATTTGTAAAGTAATCCGGAGTGCCACACTCTGTCGAACGCCTTCTCTATGTCGAGAAAGACGCCCAACGATGTGCGGCCGCGGTTGTACTCGGCCGCCAGATAGTGCAGCACCCTGGTCAGCTGTGTTGCTGTAGAGTGGCCCCTCCTGAATCCGTGCTGTTCCGCCCGAAGATGTACGCACGGGCGGAAGCTTCTTAGCAGCAATCTTTCGCACAGTTTAGCTAAGTGCGGTAGCAGCGTGATCGGCCTATAACTGGCTGCTCTACGCCTGTCCTTCCCGGGTTTCGGCAGGACGATCACTTTGCCGATTTTCCAATCCTCCGGGAAGTGGGATGTCCGCAGTATACCATTGTAGAGTCGACCTAGCTCTACAAGTGTTCTATTTGGCAGCTGTCGGAGTGCTGCGTTGGTTATCCCGTCGTGCCCCGGCGCCTTCCTCGGTTGCAGGCGGGCTACCGTCCTCCGCAATAGGGCGGGGGATATAAACCACTCTCCTGCAAGCGGTGGCGCGGGCTTCGACAGGAACTCCTGTACGCGGCTCTCCTTCCGGGTATGAAGTTCCATGAACTCCGCACTTGCTGGGTTTGGCATAAATTGCTCCTCGAAGTGCTCTGCTAGGATATCCGCTCTATCTTTGGCCTCGTAACAACGTTCGCCCGCGTTGTTGGTCAGCGGGCAAACGGGGGGTCTGGTTTTTGTTAACTGTCGGTTCAGTTTGTAGAGCGACGCATCTTCCTCCCCTGCTTTCGATATGCGCCGCTCCCAGGCCTCTCCACGGTGGGCCCGGACTGCAACCGACAGTTCATCCGTTAAGGTGTTTAATTGTGTCTTCAGTCTAGGGCAGCGAGTACGCGCCCAGAGTTTTCTCAAAGCTCTTTTGCGTTTGAGCTGCACGCATATCTCTCGCGGCAGCTCTTCCCGTCTTCCTGTGGTTGGGACGATCGTAGAAGCCGCATGTAGAGCTTCTTTGATCGTCCTTGTAATTCTGGTTGCAGCGGCCTCTACGTCGTCCGCTGTGTTTATGGCAGTGTATGTTGGAGGTCTCTCCATTAGGTGTCTCTGGTAGAGCCTCCAATTTATTTTCCTTTTAAGAGCTCCGGGCAGCGTAGTCACTGCCTTGAGGCCAATGGTGATAAGAATCGGGAGGTGCTGAGACATCAGGTCATACAGCACCTCTACCACTACCGGGTAGTTGACGTTCCTAGAGAGCACGATGTCCAATACATCCGGACATATTCGGTGATCCGAAGGGACGTGTGTTGGTTCTTCGGGACCTAAAACGTCGTAGCCGTTTCTCTCGGCGTCGTCATAAAGCTCACGACCCGGCGGGGTGATCACTCTGGACCCCCACGCCGGGTGTTTCGCGTTTAGGTCCCCTGCAACGATAGTTGGTATCTCGCCTTCCATTACTGTCCGGATGTCTGAGGAGCAGAATGGAGTCCCTGGCGGGCGGTATGCTGCGTAGATCCTTAGTTCCTCGCCCGCCTCCTCCATTTTTATGCCAATAGAGCGCATCGTTTCGTAAGTTGGTAAATCCAGTTCTTGATGGACGATGTCTCTCCTCACCAGTACCGCCGTGCCTCTGTAGGCGGTCCCTTGAGGATTGACCTCGTCCCTTCTATAAATGTGATAATTTGGCAGCTTAAGATGCGTTCTTGGGTTCAGTTTCGTCTCTCCCAGCAGTATCACCTGTATGTCCTGCTGCTGGGTGACAGTGCGGAGTTCATGGATCTTCTGTTGTATCCCGTCTGGATTCCAGTATAGTAGGCGCAGGTTACTCGCCTCTGTAATGCCGGGCAAGTAGTTGCGCCAACGCTCTCATTATTGCGGTTATTGGATCTGTCCCGGCTCCTATATCGGCCAGGACTTGCGTGCCGACCTCTATGGCTATGCCAACCAATCTGTGGATGGCATCTGTGTAGCCGGGGCCGGCAGTAGGTGTTCTGTGTGAGGTTGGCTCTTGTCTCGGCTGGGCTTGGGTCTGTCTATGTTTGGTAGAGCGTGCTCTACTTGTAGAGCGGGCTCTATATTCCGGTAGAGCCCTTTCTGGTGCTCTACCTACGGTGGTCCTTGTGTCCCTGACGGTAACCTGCGCCTGGGAGGCTATCGTAACCGCTGGGGTGGGGGTAGAGGTAACGGCTTGAGGAGGCTGTTGTGCTTGGCTCTTCTTCCTTCTCCCCCGCTTTTTCTTTTTAGGAGCTAGGCGCTCTGTAGCGTCATTAGCGGGGGGCTGGAGAGTCGCTCCTGTGGTTGCTCCTTGTTGCGGTGGCTCTACAACGTCCATTGGTTGATGTTGCTGTAGTTGCGGGGGGGTGGTGGGGGGGCTGTTTGCCTCCCTCCTTTCCCTCTTATGGTCGTCCACCCCTCCTCGTTGATTTGGACTGTCCTCTGGCGACTCTCCGGAATCTGCTTCGGCGCTTCCGGAAGCAAGCCCGGAAGTGTAATCCCTTGCTTCCGTGCAATCCTCCTCAGTACCGGGCATCGTCGGTCGTTGGCCGTGTGATCTTTGGCGCAATTTGCGCATGTTGGTGGTTCATCTCTACCCCTCGGGCAATCCCTTGCAGCGTGCTCTCCCGCGCAACGGACGCATTTGATGGGTCGGAAGCAATTATAAGAGGCGTGTCCGAACGCCTGGCAGCGGTGGCATTGCGCTGGGCCCACTCGTCCCTGCCAGGCTTCAATTACTACTCCTCTCATAAAAAGTAATTGATTAATTTTATATAAGTCGCTCAGCCTCTCTTGGCTTAGGTGGTCCAGTTGCGCGAAGTACAGGCATCCTGGCCTGCCTCTGCGCGAAGGGATTGCCTTCACATAGCGTATCGGGAATCCTAACGCTTGGATAGCCTCCCCTATAGCTTTTGTGTCCGTGTCCGCTGGCAGCCCCCTAATGCCCACTTTTGTGGGCTTCTCCTCTTCGGGGGTGTAGCAGTACCAGGACATTGCTGGCACTTCCTTGGATAGGTCAATCAGGTATTTTTGGATGGCCCGGAATTCTTCCGGGCTCTGGGGGGAAAAACGCACCCCCTTCCCGAATGGACGAGCGTTCGGAGGGTGACCCAACTTCTTGTTGAGCACCTCAAAATGCTTCGTCCAATTCGGGAGGCATTCCGCAACAATCGGAGGATATCTTCCCTTCCCGGGTTCCTCCTCTGGTTTTGGGGCTTCAGCCTCCTGCCTTGGTACTGCTGGGGCTGCTGCCAGTTGTGCGTAGCTGGTTGACGGACGTTGTCCGTCGTCCGTTGGTAATCCAGACGGGTTTGTTGGGTGTCCGTCCGTTGGGGCTAGGGTAGCATACGTAGTGCTATCCCAGCCATACAGTTCTTCCCCCCCCCCCCCTGCTCGTACCCTGCCGCGTTGCTACGTCGGTCAGGGGAGATAGGTGGGGTTAGTTTTCGCGGAGATGGTGATTTGGGCGGTGAGTTGTGCTTCCTTACGTCAACCGCTGGTAAATGGTATTCTTCTTCATCGTCGTCCGATGATTGGGGTGCAGACGAGGTCGGAGACACAACGCACTGCCTCTTCTCGAACAGGGACGCCTCTGTTTCAGGTGGTGTATGCCTCCTGGCCGACTTCTTCGCCCGCTGCGGTAGGGGCGACGGTTCGCGTTCCATCGTGCTCTCAGGCGCGGAGAACACGAGCGCGGCGCTCGGTGCGGGCTCCTTAGGCGGCGAGGTAGGCTTCCTGGTTGTCTTCGGGATCTGGCTAAAGGAGCTTACGATCCTGGAGCGTTCCGGGTTCGCGAGGTCCCTAACCATGAGAGGCCGATCTAATATCCCCGGACGATCCGGGGGTTTCCTAACGCGAGGGGGTGGGGGGGGTCACCCTTTCCCCTGCCGGTCATTGTTTACCTATGTACAGTTGTCTCTTGCGTGTCCTATCTAATTTTCCCTACCTAGCAGGCTGACAGACAGATGACTGGAGCGCGCCGCGAGATACGGGAGACGGTGGTGAGTGAGTTGGCTGCAACCCTTGGGGCACTGCCTACCCCTTTCGTTACGAAAGGGTTGGGGGAAGTGCAATAGGTGGCACTTAAAATCGCGACTGGACACTTATAAGCCGAGAACGCTTTTAAGTGCCAAGAATCTACCTAAGGGCCGGTGACCTCGACACCTCACGGAGTATGCGGACTCGACGATCGGTGGAGTATGTCGTACCGGCGGTTGCTTGGGACCACTGCTAATCCACAAACAACACACACTTAGGAGATCCTACAACGTTACTCTACGTTGTCGTCTGCTGCGGTGTGTGTACTACACCCAGCAGGTCTCGGGCCTCGGGGCATCTCCCCCATTACCCGGGTAATCCTCACGGCCCATTTCTATGGGCCGGTCATTGGGAGCCGGTAATCCGGCATTGTTGGATATCTCTTAATGTGCTTAATTTAGCTAGGTCGGGTAAGTCGTCGTATAGGCGACTGCTTCGACCTAGGTGTCAGAGTTGGCCTATCAGCGGCATTGAGGGCTTTACTCGACTCTCTAATCTCTTATAGAGAGGAGTTCTCTTGGTAGAGGTCGCCCGTCCGGGGGGCGAGTGTGTAGCGGCGCAAAGTTGTTCAGGTGTAAGTGTGGCCCGTTGTCAGCGCGGTGGAACATGCCGCGCGTCAACCGGACCACAAACTCTTCGATTGTCTCCATTTTCAGGTTGGCCGCTATGACATCATTCCGGACGTAGCGACCTGCACCGACAATGGTCCTTAGTGCTAAGTTCTGCTGGACCTGCAACCGCTGCCTTTGTCTGCTGCTCAAGAGCGCGTACCAGGCCGGAGCGGCGTAAGTTAGTATCGGGCGTATGTACATTTTGTAGAGCTTGGTCTTCGTTCTCAACGGCAACTTGGATGCCAGGACTGGACGGAGCGCCGCCCGCGCACATCTGGCATTGCGGACGACGATGTCGACGTGCGCAGTCATGCGCAGCATCCTGTCAATCCGGCATCCAAGGTAGGTTACGGCCTTCTGATACGCGATCTCTTGGCCTCTTAGCTTTAATGGTGGTGGTAGGTTCCTATAACGCCGGGTGAGTAGAGCGGCCGTCTTCCCCACGTTGACAGCCATCCTCCACTCATCCAGCCATGGTGGCAGCAGGTCCAGCAGGCGCTGCATCTTGGCAACCGCGATGTGGGTTCTTCTGGACGACGTGAAGTAGGCACTATCGTCCGCATATAGCGCCAGCTCTACGTCGTCCTCCCACTCCTGCAGTTGTCCAGCAAGCGTCGGTATATCGTTGGTGTACGCCGCGTACAGGATCGGCGAGAGACAGCTGCCCTGTGGTACGCCGGCTCTAATTGGCTTGACTGCGGACTCGGCATCCTCTACACAGACGTAGAAGCTTCTGTTAGCTAGAAATGACGCCACTAGCCGCAGCATAGCAGGAGGGACACTCGTTTGTTGTTCCATCTTGAAGAGTAGTCCAGAGTGCCACACCCTGTCGAACGCCTTCTCTATGTCCAAGAAGACGCCCACAGACGTTCTCTCGAAGTTATATTCCGTCGATAGTAGGTGCAGCACTCTGGTCAGCTGTGTAGCTGTAGAGTGTCCGCTCCGAAATCCGTGTTGTTCCGCCCGCAGTTGTATGCACGGGCAGACTCTTCTCAGCACGATGCGCTCAAACAGTTTGGCTATGTGCGGTAGCAGCGTAATCGGCCTGTAACTAGCTGCTCTACGCCTGTCCTTCCCGGGTTTTGGCAAGACGATAATTTTGCCGATTTTCCAGCTCTCCGGGAAGTGGAAAGTCCGCAGAATGCCATTGTAGAGTCTTCCAATCTCTACAATTGTTTTATTCGGCAGCTGTCGGAGTGCTGCGTTTGTGATCCGGTCGTGCCCCGGCGCCTTCCTCACCTGCAGGCGGGAAATTGTCCTCCGCAGTTCAGCGGGGGAAATAAACCACTCTCCTGCAAGCGGTGGCGCGGGCGACGACAGGAACTCCTGTACGCGGCTCTCCTTTTGGTTATGAAGCTCCATGAACTCCGCACTTGCTGGGTTCGGCATAAACTGCTCCTCGAAGTGCTCAGCTAGGATTTCCGCTCTTCCCTTGGCCTCATAGCACTTCTCTCCTGTGCTACTTATAAGTGCGCAGACTGGTGTTTTTGTTCTTGTTAGCTGCCGGTTCAATTTGTAGAGCGACGCATCTTCGTCCTCTGCTTTCCAAATGCGCCGCTCCCAGGCCTCTCCTCTGTGGGCCTGGATTGCAACCGACAGCTCTTCTGATAGGGTGTTGAGTTGCGACTTGATTCTTGGACAGCGCGTACGCGCCCAAAGCCTCCTTAGTGCTCTCTTTCTCCTCAGCTGAATTTGTAACTTGTGTGGCAGCTCTTCTTTCTTTTTGGTAAGTGGGACGATCGTTGAGGCCGCGTTGAGAGCTTCTGTGATCGTCTTAGTAATTCTGGTTGCAGCGGCCTCTACGTCGTCCGCTGTGTTGATCTGAGTTGTTACTGGAGGTCTCTCCAGTAGATGTTGTTGGTAGAGCCTCCAGTTGATCTTAGTTTTGAAGGCTCTGGGAGGCGACGTCACTGCCCTGAGGCCTAAGGTGATTAGTAGCGGGAGGTGCTGTGTGTTCGTGTCGTACAGCACCTCTACCACTATCGGGCAGTTGATGTTCCTAGTGAGCACGATGTCCAACACATCCGGACTCTTCCGGTGATCGGTTGGAATATGCGTCGGCTCTTCGGGACCTAATACGTCATAGTTGTTTAACTCCGCGTCATCGTAAAGTGCACGACCCGGCGAGGTGATCGTTTTAGATCCCCATGCCGGGTGTTTCGCGTTTAGGTCCCCTGCTATAATGGTAGGTGTGTTTCCTTCCATTATTGTCCGGATGTCTGAGGAGCAAAATGGAGTCCCTGGCGGGCGGTATGCTGCGTAGATCCTTAGTTCCTCGCCCGCCGCCTCCATTTTTATGCCGATTGAGCGCATTGATTGATATTGGGGTGGTTCCAGCTCTAGGTGGACGATGTCTCTTCTCACCAGGGCCGCCGTTCCTCTGTAGGCGGTCCCTTGAGCGTTGACCTCGTCCCTCCTGTATATGAAATAATTTGGCAGCTTTATGCGCGTCGCAGGTCTTAATTTTGTTTCACCCAACAGTATTATATGTATGTCCTGCTGTTGGGCGATAGTGCGGAGTTCATGTAGCTTCTGCTGGATTCCGTCCGGGTTCCAGTATAGGAGGCGCAGGTTATCCGGATTACACGACACCACTGTAGTGCCGAGCCAGTAACTGCGCCAAAGCCTTCATAATGGCTGTTATTGGGTCAGTCCCGGCTCTGATGTCCGCCAGGACTTGGCTGCCCACTTCTATTGCAATGCCAACCAATCTTTGGATGGCATCTGTCGTGTCTGGGGCAGCTGTTGGTGGGTTTACTGTTGTTGGTGTTGTCCTCGGGTGTGGTGTCGGTACTTCTGCTCTCCTTTGGGTAGAGCGTGCTCTTTCTCTATATGTAGAGCGGGCTCTATTTTCTGATAGAGCCCTTCCTGGCGCTCTACCCGTGCTGGTCTTCTGCTTGGTAACCTGCGCCTGGGCCATCGTTACCACTGGGGTAGGGGTAGAGGTTGCTGCTGCCTCCTCCTGAGGAGGTTGCTCTTTCTTCCTCTTACTGCGCACCCGCTTCGTACTTTTCTTACTGCGTACAACGTTACTGGGTCCCGAGCCTATAAGGTAGATTTCAGCGTTACTTTACAGTGAGCCGCTTGCCATTGTCCGTTTTGCCTCTTTATTGCATGAAATTTTCACTATACAATTAGCATAAATTGCAATATTTTTTATATAAATTTAAACCCTACACTAATATGCTATTCATCATAAATTCAGCATTTTTGTCCTTTATCAGTATATGATAAAGGTTGCTCAATATATTAACAAATTAAGAAGTTATTAAGCGAAATGTTCCAAATTTTCATAATATTTGGACACATTAATTCTTTAATTTTTCTATAACTATTAAATGCGTTTAATTATACAAATTATTTCTTCAATTTCTTAATCTATACACCATATGCTAACTAAATGTCACATTTACAACTCTTTTAGAACACAAAATTATTCTCATTGTTTTTAGTATAAACTATTGCGCAGTTAATTAAACTTCTAGAAAGTTCTATGATATGACGCGCTGTGATTGGTCGATTTTTTCTTATACAATTAAAGTTGTTTATATTAACTATTATCAAAACGACATTCTATACAAATATATTAAGAGTTGTAAACACACTGTAAAACTACATATATTAATACATTATTCACTGGATTTGGTCGGTGATTTCACTTTTAATATTGTCTTTAGTCACTTCGATTTTAAACGATGTCGGGCCGTCGCGATCATCTCTCCCGCCGTGCAGCGTCACGACGATCTTCTCACAGCAGCGCTGTATCCATTTCGGTGAGCGAAGTTGCTTCTACTTCGGCAGCGGCACGAGTTTCCTGGTTGGCCTTTTGATTAGGCTGTTTGCGGTGCGTACCTCCACAGTGCGGATCTGTCCGTCCGCACCGGGGTAAACAGCTTCCACCCTCCATCGTGGCCAGGTGTTACGAGGTAACTGGCCATCAGCTATGAGGACTGGATCGCCCACCTGGAGGAGATTGGGGCCTCGTCCATGGGCCTCCCGCCGGTTTTGAAGTTTCCAACAGGTATTATCGGCAAACGCACCAGGCCCAAAGTAGTTCAGACCACTGAAGGCGAACGGTTTCTGGTGATGAGCGAGACGTGTGCTTTCACGGGTGGTTGGCGCTGACGGTTGCGCTTTTCTGATGCGGCACTGTACGCATTGGCTCACTATCCTTTTCCTGGTGGGTCGAAGACGGATTACCCAGTAGTGCTGTCGAACCTCGTTGATGGTGTAGGCTACGATGCGTCCAGTCGATGTACAGTTGAGTGATGTTTCTAACAGTGGTAGAGCCAGGCGGCAGCTTTTGCTGTCGCATGGATGGGCCGGTTCGAACCGGGGTGGTACCACGACCTCACAGAATACCAGCGTGAAGTAGAGGTTTACCTCTGCGTTGCGCTTGGTGAGTGCAGGTGGCCGGAGGCCCTTTTTACTGGAAATGAGGCATTCCATCTTGGTCTTCACGGGTGAAAACGCATCTGCATTTTGATCTGTAACAGGGGATGGATGTAGATGTCTATGGGCCGCAACAACCACTTACCATCAGGTGGACTGTGTGCTCGTTTTTCACCCTTATCCTATAAAAAAAAATGTAATGATCATCATCCAATATAGCTGGTCCTTTCATGTCTTCCGAGACTCCCTTTACGGTGGCTATGCGACTTCGTAGAGCGATGATCCCGTCTTTCAATTCTATTAGGAGCGGTCGTAAGCGGCTATCATGGGCGACCTTTTTATTGTTACGGAGATCGGCTACTTTTTTGAAGGAGTCTTCTTGGATGACACGTATTAGGAGCTTTTCGGCCTCTGTGATGAATTCGGCCTCGAGTGTGATGTACCTTTTGACATCTCTATTTTTCACTTGACTGGGAGGCTGCGCGAGGTGTCGCGGATTATTTTTCGATTTCCTCCAGTCGGGATCTTCATCTTTACTTCTTTTGGTCCTTTTATAAAAGGTTCTATCTGTGGTTACGCGGCAGAGTGTTATAAACTGTAGCACTCTAGCCGTAGCTCGCAATAAGCGTTCCCATTTCGAAAACTTTGCTGGATTGGGAACGGTTTCTCGGAATAGCGGAGCTCTATGCGATTCTGTAATGGTGAGGGATCTTTCCTCACCGGTAGGTTCGGATGACGTGGGTTTTCGGTCGGCCATGCTGACGGTTCTTTATAAAGAAACGATGGACCGTTGTACCACTCTTGATTTGAGTCGAAGTTCAGTGGTACGTCCCTCGTAGCGGTGCCAGCTATGTTTAATTTGGTAGGTACCCAGCGCCAGTCATCCACTTTACAATGGTCCTCGATTGCTGCTATTCTGTGTGCAACGAAAGGTTTATAACATCTGGACCCCTTTTTTTATCCATGTGAGTACAGTTTTGCTGTCAGTCCAATATGTGACAGCTTCGGGCTTTACGCGATGCTCCTGGATGAAGGCGGCAGCTACACGGCTTCCCATCACGGCGGCTTGTAACTCGAGGCGAGGTATAGAGGTTACTTTGAGCGAAGCTACCATAGCCTTGCCCATGACGAGGCTCACGTGTACTTGCCCATCTGGTGTTGTTGACCTCCAGTAGACTGCCGTTGCGTAGGCGCTCTCACTGGCATCGGTAAACACGTGGACTTGGAGTGAACATGCGTCACTGAATCCCGGGTAGCATCTTGGGATGCTTACTGGTTTGAGTCGTTCCAGGTGTTGGATCCATGTGGACCACTGGTTAGTTAGGTCTTCCTCCAACTCCTGGTCCCAGTCTGTTCCTCGTCTCCATGCTTTCTGCAGTATTTGCTTTGCTCGTATCGTAACTGGGGAGGCGAGGCCGAGCGAGTCATACAGCGACATTACATTTTGAGTGCTTCCCTCTTGGTCGGTATCTTATGCAGCAAATCGATTGGAAGTCGAGCGAGCTTTAGGTTGAAGCTCAGCTGATCGGTACTCGCTTTCCAGATTAATCCAACTATCTTCTCTTCGGTTCCTTTGTTGCCCAGGTCGACAGACTCAGTTGCTTCGTGGTCAGGTTGTAATTCTTTTACAATTTCTGCTGCGTTGGAAACCCATGTTCTTAATGTGAAATGCACGTTTTTGTATATGTCGCGTACTTCCTTTGATATTCGCATTGCCTCTTCTACTGACTGGAAACTGTCGAGATTGTCATCCATATAGTGGTTTTGGATGATAGCTTCTACGGCTTCTGGATACTTGTCTATGTAATTTTTAGCGTTCCAGTTCTTTGCGAATATGGCTGTGCAGGGTGAACTAGCTGCACCGAAGATGATCGAAGTCATTCTATATTCTTGTGGAGCTTCATCACGTCGATCCCCTCTCCAGAGATATCGTAAAGCATCTCTGTCTTCAGGTCTGACTTTAATTTGCATGAACATTTCGGCTATGTCCGCGGAAACAGCGATACTATGGCGGCGAAAACGCATCATGACCCCTGGTAGTAATTGCAGTAGGTCTGGATCTGTGAGCAGGAAGTCGTTCAATGCCACCCCTTTGTTTTGGCTGCAGTATCGTGTACTATTCGGAACTTCTCTGGCTTCATTGGGTTATGGACATCGAAGTGGGGAAGGTACCATGTCCTTCCTGGTGTGCTATTTTTGGTGCTATTTCGGCGTATCCCTTTTGTATTAGGGAATTCATGTATTCACTATACTTCTGTTTTAGATCTTCGTCTCGATCTAATTTCTTCTCGATAGAAACGAGCCTTTTTACCGCCGTTTCATAATTACCAGGCATTTCGACATCTTTCTTTTTCCAGAGAAGCGCTGTTTCTATGTGTCCGTCTTCTAACTGACGGGTGCTGCTATTTAGTATGTCTTCAGCTTTCTTCTTTGGATCGGAGTCTGCTCTTCTCAGATTGATTATGAGAGATTCCAGAGCGAAGTATTCGCGGAGTTGATCATTTATAGTCTCCTCGCTCGTGTGCAGCTCATTGGCCGCGTGGACGCGCTGAGCTTTAGTGTGTGCCCCGTGTAGCACCCATCCTAGTTCTGTGCGCGAGGCGATTGGCTGGTGCGACGGATTTGAGTGGCTATCAGAAGTCTCCAATTGTCCTGTCCTATTAGGATCCTTGGGTTGCCGGAGTCATATGTTAGTTGCTCCTTTAGGTCTTTTAAATGGTTGCACTTTGCTATATCTGCTGCACACACAGTCTGTGGCCCCAAGTTTAGGCTGGCGACCGTGCGTGCTCTGAATGGCACCCTTTTTCTGTGGACTCTTCAGCGAAACTTTGACTCTTCGGGAGTCTGGTGAATCGAGGGTAGTGTTTCCGATAGCGGTTATCTTAAATGGGTCCAACCGCCCTGTAGCTCCGATTTGTTTGGCAATCTCTTCATCCATTAATGAGACTGTTGACCCATCATCCAGCAGGGCGTGTGTGTTTACAGCTCCCGCCGGTCCAATTACTCGAACTGGAATTGTTTTTAGGTAGGCTTGATGCTTTGACACAGTGAATGAATTTTCTACGGTTTCTTGAGGTTCTTTTTGTATGACCTCTGTCTTCTCCTTTTTGTTATAGTGGAGAAGTCGATTATGTGTCGCGGTGCATCCTTTTATTCCACACTTAGTGATTTTGCATTTGTGTGTTTGATTTCTGTAGCGTAAACAGCGGAAGAGCCACGCGGCAGCTTTTGCCGCTTTGGCCGGCTCGAACCGGGGTGGTACCACGACCTCACAGAATACCAGCGTGAAGTAGAGGTTTACCTCTGCGTTTCGCTTGGTGAGTGCAGGTGACCGGAGGCCCTTTTTACTGGAAATGAGGCATTCCATCTTAGTCCTCACGGGTGGCAACGCATCTACATTTTGATTCGCAAACGAGGATAGATGTAGATGTCTATGGGCCGCAGCAACCACTTACCATCAGGTGGACTGTGTGCTCGTTTGTCACCCTTATCCTATAAAAAAAAAAAAAAAAAAACAGAAATTACTTTGTTTCGCAAGTTCCCATTTTTTATCGACATCTGCTTTTTTAAATTTGTTACATTCGGATCCGTAATGACCTTCCTTTTCGGACACTCTGCATTTCGGAGATGGCTTAGTAGTAGCCGCGTGTGTCCTATGTACTGGAAGATTGCTTTGCGCTCCGTTTATAATTTCAGGAGGTGCAAATGTACTGCAGAAGCGAGCTTGTTCGGTGATAAACTCCCTGAAGGAACCGAGGTCTGGTCTAGAGTCGTATTTTTCGGTGTAGATTCTATACAACTGTGCACGTATGGAGTTTGGCAACTTGTCGGTGAGGTGTCGTAGCAGCTTTGCGTTGACGAGGTAATGATCTCGTTTGAGGGCTCGAAGAGTGACGACGCTTCCCCTCACTTTGCTCGCGAATGTGCAGATGTCTCTAGGTGCTTCTGTACAGCGTGCCAATCCTCGTAACTTCTCGGTTTCGGCTTACGCGATTGAATCTGGACACCCAAATTGCAGCTCCAGTTCTCGCATAATCTCATCTGGCTTAGCATGCCCGATGAGTTCTGAGCTGACTGTTTCCAAGGCTCTTCCTTGTAGACTTCTTCTTAGTCTCGCAGTATTTCGATATCATTGAAGTAGCCTCGGATTGTTTCGTAAATGGCACGGAACGAAAGCCACTCTGTATGTGCTCCACTAAAGCTTGGCAGTGTCATTATAGCTTTCGACGCTGCGAAAGTATGCGACGATAGTGATGCACTCTCTGATTTTGGTTTGTCAGCGAGTGCGGCTATAGCGGATGTGAGCTCCGATATAAATGGTCGGAGCCCCCTGTCTTCATTAATGACAGGTTCCTGGTTAGGCTTCTTTAGCATGGGATTCTTGGGTACATCTTCTGGATAAGGATCCTGGTAGGTGAGCTCTGTCTTCGTTCACTATGGAGTCCTGGCTAAGTTTCTGTGGCATGGGCTCCTTTTGTACATCTTTTGGATAGGAATCCTGGCCGCAGAAGAAACTCACAAAGTTTCTTCTGCGGCTCACTGAGGTCGACAACCTCCAAGGGTGGCTTTGGTATAGTCTTATTTTGTGGGACCTCCCCTTAGGTGGTTACGCCTTGATTTGGCTTTTGTTTGGCTACAGAATTTTCGAGCCAAGATCGGACGTACTCACTTTTGGAGTGACCATCTTCATCATAGTCGTCCGATTCATCTTCATCTTCAGCCATCTGTAAGGAGATCTGTGCGAGTTCCAATTTGATTCTCAACACTTCTTCACGAGCCTTCAAAATTTTTCTATTGAGCCGAATAGTCTTTTTTGACTTTGTTCTTCTATCAGGTATCTTCCCGGGCTGTTGGCGGTGATGCATGTCGAATGTCGTCGTTGCTATCTATTTGTTCCCTCTGCTTCAGTGTCCCGGATGCAGTGGCCGGAACGGGCAGGAGTACCCCCCCCCCCCTTCGCGGGGGCAAGATGGCGCCTCAGCGCCCTCTACCGTCGACGGTGAGCGTGGAGGCATCTGGTGGCAGACGGCGGCGACATTGTCCGACGAACCGCCTTCCAGACCGACGGTCCACGCATTGGCTTCCCTTCCTTGCGAACGAGTGATTGGCATCTTGATTCTGAAAATTCAGCGGCTTTAATACGGCAGTGACTATGTATCCGGTTCCGAAATACAAACGGATGATGAATTCGGCTCGAAGGACCAGCGAATGTGCCGGACGGGCGTAACTCTCCGGAGTAAATGTTGTCAAGATACTCCGCGAGTCGCTCACATCCTACACCTATAGGTTCCGGAGGATACTTCTACTGCCATCTTTGTGGGTGCTGCTGGAATACTGTGGACTGAGGTTCAAAATTAAAATGCACGATTTATAAATACAAATAGCAAGGGAGTGGCCAGCGGTTCGACTGATTAATTAGTCGCGAAATTTTATAACTATTATTTATTGACCACGGTTGTTGAATACGGTTGTTCAACTACGGTTGTTCACTATCGGTTGGTCACTATATATTTCAAAAGATTTCTTTAAATTGTTCGGCAGTATCGAAATATCTATTGGTAGTAGCTGGTTTTCTAACACTACTGACTAGCAGCTATTAATCAACTAAAACTAGCTGATTTTATCACTTGTACAACTGCGAGTGACAGTTGCCACTTTCTGCGATAAACTATAACTTTCACTATATGTAACTGCGAATATCAGTTACCACTTTTTTCGGCTAGTTAACACTTTTTCCTATATGTAACTGCGAATTTCAATTACCACTTTTTTCGGCTAGCTAACACTTTTTCACTATATGTAACTGCGAATTTTCAGTTACCACTTTTTTCGGCTAGCTAACACTTTTTCACTATATGTAACTGCGAGTTTCAGTTACGACGTTTTTCGACTGTGTGTGTAACTGCGAATTTCAGTTACGACCTTTTTCGGCTAGCTTACACTTTCACTTTCACTGCTCACTATATTCTGCTACTAGTCACTTCAGCTACTACCGGATACTACTGCTTGTCACTGATAGTTCTTCACACTACAACGTTACTGGGTCCCGAGCCTATAAGGTAGACTTCAGCGTTACTTTATAGTGAGCCGCTTGCCATTGTCCGTTTTGCCTCTTTATTGCATGAAATTTTCACTATACAATTAACATAAATTGCAATATTTTCTATATAAAGTTATAGAAAATATTGCAATTTATGCTAATTTTCACTACACAATTAGCATAAATTGCAATAATTTCTATATAAAGTTAAATCCTACACTAATATGCTATTCATCATAAATTCGGCATTTTTGTCCTTTATCAGTATATGATAAAGGTTACTCAATTTATTAACAAATTAAGAACTTATTAAGCGAAATGTCCCAAATTTTCATAATATTTGGGCACATTAATTCTTTAATTTTTCTATAACTATTAAATGCGTTTAATTACATAAATACATACATAAACACTCACGCCTGTCACCCAGAGGGGTAGGCAGAGACTATGGAATTCCATTTGGCACGATCCTGACACACCTATGCGTTTAATTATACAAATTATTTCTTCAATTTCGTAATCTATACACCATATGCTAACTAAATGTCACATTTACAACTCTTTTAGAACACAAAATTATTCTCATTATTTTTAGTATAAACTATTTAAACTTCTAGAAAGTTCTATGATACGACGCGCTGTGATTGGTCGATTTTTTTCTTATACAATTAAAGTTGTTTATATTAACTATTATCAAAACGACATTCTATACAAATATAATAAGAGTTGTAAACACACTGTAAAACTATATTAATACATTATTCACTCGATTTGGTCGGTGATTTCACTTTTAATATTGTCTTTAATCACTTCGATTTTAGGACAGCTTTTACTAAGAATATAAAGAATATAAATAATATAAAGAATATAAAGAAATCGTTTGGGCTCAGGTCAGGACTGTACGTAGGATGGCTCATCAGCTCAACGTTTTTCTGCTTCAAAAAATCATTTGTCTTCCGAGCCGTATGGGAGTTCGCATTATCGTGATGTAAGATGATGCGACGTTTCGGGTTATTTTTTCGGAGTTGGGCTATCATTTCTGGCAAACAAACCATAATATACCACTCAACGGTAACCGTTCTGCATTCCTATAAAGGAATTGTAGCAACATGCCCCTTTTTCGAGACAAACGTAGCGACCATTTTCTTTGACACGCTGCGGGAGCGAACCACTTTCGTTGGTTTGATCTCGTCTTCGAAGACCCAAACTGCTGACTGATGTTTTCTTTCAGGTTCGTATGAATAAATCCATAATTCGTCACCTGAGACGATATTATAAACGGCATTTGACTTCCCTCTGTTGAAGCGTTGCAGAGTATTCCGGCACCAATCTACACGAGCGGCCTTTTGCTCTTCGGACAAATTGTGGGGAACCCAGCGGGAATCTAGCTTTCTTACAGACAGCTCATTATGTAATATCGATTGAATTGCAGTCATTCCGATACTGATAACAGCCCGAATCTGCTCGTATGTCACATGACGGTCATCTAATATAATAGTTCGCACAGCTGCGATGTTTTCAGGCGTGACAGCTGTTCTTGGTCGACCTGCAGAAGAAACAGTGCTGAGCGACACACAACCACGTTGGAACTCGGCATACCAGCGGTATATTGTCATGTGCACTCTGATGTAATATGGGGTTCTCACAAGCTCGCAAGACTTGCAAACAACCGCATCGCCTATATCTCGCGTGATCACTTCCTTCCGCCTTTGTGTGGTTTAGATATTGAACTATACAAAGTACACATAACAAAGTGTATAAACATTTGCAATAACGCTATATTTCGCGATAATCTGTGAAAGTTATATGTATAAAGACAGCCGGCATTCAATCGACGTGTAACGCAGCCCCTGAAGATATGTTGTAGATTAGCATTAGTCCAGGTTTTTCCTATAGCCCAGTATTCTGCGCCGTACGGCGCACCATACGTCGCAGTAATGTGGAGGTAGGGTGTATTTTCGTCTGTAGAGGTTGTCCCATGTAAAAGTGTGAGGCTTGCGACGATTAAATTGAGTGTATAAGATCGATGTTCACTAGTGTTTTCTGTGTATATGCCGGTAGATAGTATGGATAATAATTTGAGTGAGTTTACGGAGGTTTTAGGTGAAATTAATGCCGTGATTGAAAGTAGTCAAATAGAATAGGTTTTCATTCTCGGTGATTTTAATTCTCATCCATAAGAACAGTTTTGCACGGAACTAATGAACTTTTGTGAAGTGCAAAGTTGGCTCTGTGCAGACGTGGTCAAGTTGGAATTAACTTTTAATACTCACACTTATATCAGTTAAGCGCATGAATGTACGCGATGGCTTGATCATTGTCTTACTACTGAGGCAGCTTGGCAATGTGTAAATGAAGTAAAGGTTAATTATGACGTATACTGGTCGGATCATCTTCCATTAGAAGTATATTGTGAGCTAGCTAGGTTGCCTACTAAAATGAAATGTAATAAAAATGCTTGTAATATGATAAGATGGGGGGAGAGGAACAGCGAACAAATAAATCATTATCACGATATTTGTAATAGTAAATTAAAAACTATCGATCTCTCAGATGTATTTATATGCGCTGATCAAATATGTAGTAATGTGGAGCATAAAGTACATATTGATATTTTATATAGCTCTATTGTTAACATATTCAGGGAAGTTGCAGTAGATAGTTATAAAGTACGTCGTTGTAATAAAAGAAAAATATACCTGGGTGGAACAGGCATGTAAGGGAAATACATAATGAAGCTCAAATTTGTTACCAGATGTGGATTCTATATGGCAAATCTACATCTGGCGTTTTGATGAAAATATCTGTGAGACCAGAAAGCGTTTAAAGTCGACTTAAGTGGTGTCAAGATAATGAAATACAAATCAAACAGGACAGACTTCAGGGCATTCAGGAAACACACAAAAATGTTTAATACTGAGTTATATGTCCCAGCTAGCGTCCAGGGTCAACATGAGCCAGGTAAGATAGCTGAATTATTAAAAAATATTTTTAAGATTAAGTCCTCAATTGTTTTGACGCAGCAAGTGCTCAATGCTGAACAATCATTAAGTAAAAATATCATAGAATTAAAACTGAGGATATAGCTAGTGTAATAAATGGGATGACTAGGAGGGGTAAGTCTCCTGGTCACGATGACCGCAGCATTGAGCACTTGCAGCATGCGGGTGTGCATTTACCGAGGGTGTTAACTCTGTTGTTTAACCTATGTCTAGGACATACGTACTTACCTGGAGAGCTTATAAAACCATAGTTGTACCAATATTAAAAAATAAGATAAGACTAGTGATGTCTCCGTTGGGTCCAATTATCGCCCAATATCTTTGACTACTGTAATTGCAAAGGTGCTGGACGGTTTGCTTGATCAGCAACTCAGCCAACACATTCACCTACATGAGGCTCAGTTTCGTTTCAGGGCGGGGCTTTCAACTGAAACTGCCATACTGCGACTCAAGCATACTGTCCAGTATTACACTACACGAAAAACGCCAGGTTATGCGTGTTTTTTGGACTCGTTTGACCAGGTTTCGTACAACGTTTTATGGGATGAACTTAACCAGTAAACTAGCACACCCAAGGAAGTGAACCTTTTCAAATATTGATATCACAACCAAACCAACTGTGTGAAGTGGGCTGGCTCATAGTCGTCAGAGTACAGGGTGGAGTTCGGGGTGAGGTAAGGCAGCCTTAGCTCCCCTCAACTCTTCAACCTGTACGTCAACGGTCTGATCGTTGAGCTCAATGATGCCGAAGTCGGCTGCTTGATCGACGGTAATTTTGTTAATAATATAAGCTATGCCGACGACATAGTTTAGCTGAGCCCATCGATCAGAGCGCTCAATACGCTAGTGGACATCTGTGAAAGGTACGTGGCGGCTCATGGTCTCAGATATAATTCTAATAAAAAGAGCGAACTACTCGTTTTTAAGGGTGGAAATAAAAAAACCTTAGTCTGTTCCTCGTGTTAGACTTCGAGGAGTTATACTGAGTAGAGTCACCAAATTCAGATATCTGGGACACTGGGTCGCCGAGGATCTCTCTGACGAGTATGATGTTGAACGAGAACGTAGAGCGTTGGCAGTGAGGTGTAATATGCTTGCCCGCAGGTTTGCTAGTTGTACGAATGAAGTTAAGATAACATTATTCAAAGCTTACTGTCAGACATTCTACACCTGCAATCTGTGGATAAAATGTACTCGCCGAACTATGTTGTTTTTTTTTTATAGGATGAGGGTGACAAACGAGCACACAGTCCACCTGATGGTAAGTGGTTGCTGCGGCCCATAGACATCTACATCTATCCTCGTTTGCGAATCAAAATGCAGATGCGTTGTCACCCGTGAGGACTAAGATGGAATGCCTCATTTCCAGTAAAAAAGGGCCTCCGGCCACCTGCACTCACCAAACGAAACGCAGAGGTAAACCTCTACTTCACGCTGGTATTCTGTGAGGTCGTGGTACCACCCCGGTTCGAGCCGGCCCATCCGTGCGACAGCAAAAGCTGCCGCGTGGCTTTTGCAGCGCATCAAGCATTTTTGCCAAGGCACGCGTGGACAGTTTTGCAGCAATATTACGCAAAAGAATAGCCTCCTTGATGCGTCACGAGCGAGACAACACCAATAGCTTCCATATATGGAAGGTAAGATTTCCCTTCGAACTTATGAACGCAAATGCATTACGAGCGTATTTTAGGGCAAAACGGGAAGAAACTGGAATGTTAGCGTATCGGGCTCGGATGCATCTTTCGCAGAGCTGGAGCCATATGTTCATGTAACGGAGCAAAACCTAGTAGACCGAGTTCGGTACATCCTGCGCTCTAACATATTTGGTGACGCCGAACTCGAACGACTACGACGTGAGGCTGTTCCCTCATCGGATAAAAATGCTACAGCTGGTAATGCGAAGCCACTAATTGCAGAGCAACCTGCACACGTGGAAGCCCAGATGGACATTTCAGTTGATTCAGACGGTGATGCAATAGTCTCTCACAAACTAGAGCAAATGAGGAGCATACTGGAAGAGGCTATTTTGGAAACGCGCAGTACGCCTCTCGAAAATCGACCGCGACTTCCCCGCATGTCCTTAAGCAAGCGGAATCGGGCTGTCGTGAGGGCTCTCGACCCAATGCTGGTGACCTATTTGGAAGCCAGCCTGGAACTTTGCGAGACGGACTCAATTCTTTTTGGCGCCGCACTGGCAGTTTTGCCGTATTATTGGTGCCAAAATTCCCACGGCTGAACGCGCTACTAGGCAAAGTAGCGCTATCCCAGCCTGGAGAAGAAGGATTGAGGACCGCATCGCAAAGGCAAGGGCCCTCATCGGCAGATTGATAAGCTTCAAGTCGGGCAATAATAGGTCGAGAATTGTGCGCACCGTCAAGATGGCGTTTGCTGGGACAAATATCAGTTTGTCCCAGCCGGATATAACGCAAAAACTAACGGAGCGCATAGACGACCTGAAGCAGAGAATCGCTGCTTGGGGGAAGCGGATTCGGTGATATACCGAGAGGTCGACACGGTTCAACCAGAATCGTCTCTTTCACAGTGATCAGAAGAGGCTCTATGAATCATTGGAGCGGCGAATGATACGTGGAACAGGCCCAGCACCGAATCAGGCCAACACTGTCGCATTCTGGCGCGGCCTGTGGTCAGAGCCCGTAAATCATAGCGAGGGCCCTTGGACGGAAGTTGTGGCGAGTCAGTGCAAATGTTACGTCCATGGACCCCGTCATCATAACGCCGGATGACGTAGCTGAGGCGGTCCGTAGGACCCCGAATTGGAAAAGTCCGGGACTCGACGGACTGCATCACTACTGGCTGAAGGGGTTCGTGGTATGTCACACTGTGCTCGCTCGACAGTTTCAAGAGGCTTTCGACCAAAAGTCACTCCCAAGACTCTTCACTACTGTAATCACTCATTTGGTTCTTAAAGACCGGGATTCCACAGACCCGAGCAAATACCGCCCCATAACGTTTTTACCTACCATATCCAAGACACTAACATCCATTTTTGAGCGGGAGATTCACTCGTCGCCTGAACTCAAATCAGGTAATGTCGCGCGCTCAAAATGGATGTCGGGGCGGTGGTCGTGGAATCAAGGAACAACTCCTCATTGACGCGGTCATTGGCAAGGTGGTTAAACACAAACGTCGGAACCTCTCCGCTGCCTGGATAGGCTAGAAAAAGGCATTCGACTTGGTGCCTCATACATGGCTTAAGAGGATCCTCGAGCTGTACAAGGTTGACTGTACAGTTCGAGACTTTCTCGGGCAGTGTATCGGGCAGCGGAGTTCGATCCTTTGTCATCTAGACGAGCGGATGACAGCTGCGGAGAACCACTTAAGGATAAGAAGGGATATCTTCTAGGGCGATTGTTTGAGTCCAATCTGGTCCTGCCTCTCTCTGAACCCTCTCAGTACCTTACTGGAGGGTGCCGGGAGGGGATTCCACCTTCGGGAAGGAGGTACAAAAGTGATCCACCTTATCTATATGGATGATCTCAAGTTATTCGCCTCCAGTCGCTGTCATCTTATGGAATCGCTAAACATCACTTGTGATTTTAGCAATTCTATTAGAATGGAGCTGGGGACAGATAAGTGTTCGGTCCTCCGTGTCGAAAGGGGTAGGGTTACTAACTCTGAGGGCATAGACTTATCTATGCCCATCAACATAAAGACCCTATCCGAGGCTGAAATGAGGCATACTGATACCTGGGTATGTCACAGAACATAGGTATCGATAAGGTGGACATGAAACAGTCAGTTTGCGATGTGTTTTATGCACGCTTGACAAAAGTGCTTAACAATCTTTTGTCGGGCGTTAATAAGACACACGCATATAACGGTTGGATCATGCCTGTTCTCATGTATACCTTTAGCATACTCAGGTGGACTCAGACCGAACTGAACGCTCTGAACAGAAAAGTCCGCAATATTATGACGTCCCACAGGATACATCATCTGAGAGCATCAGTAATGAGGCTGTACTTGCCGCGGAAGCATGGTGGACGCGGTTTCTTAAGCGCGCTTACTCCGTAATTACTTTCTGACGAGAGCGGATGATCCATTCTATAGCGACGTTATTTCTTGTGATAAAGGACTTACCCCTCTATCCTTAGCCAACGAGCAATGGCAAGACCCGGCAGTACAGAGCATTTCCGACTGGGAGACCGTATGGAAGGAGAAGGAGCTCCACGGGAGGTTCTACAAGGCTCTACATGAGCCTTTCGTAGACACAGTTGCCTCCCTCCACTGACTACGTTTTGGTGACCTCTTAGGGCAGGGGTCGGCAACCTGCGGCTCGCGAACCACATGCGGCTCTTTGGATGTGAAGCTGCGGCTCTTTAGTTTCATACGCAAATATTATTTATTTTATATTAAAAAAAAAACATTTAAAAATCGATCCACACTAAGCCATTTGGAGTTGATACTAGATCTCTAGAAATGCAATTGATCAATTTAAAAAATAAAGCTTTGTGGTGTTAAAAATTTACAGAATTGAAAATCAATTTGAAAGAGTTGGAGGTCCAGAAATGAATGTACGTAACGCAACAAAAATGAACAGCTTTAAAAGAAATGGCTCGAGTTGAAGCACTTATATTCAACGCATGGAATGGTCTTCCGGATTTGCTACAGTAAGGTGAAGAAGTTGGCTTTGCTGACTATCTTCGGATCGACAAATCCGTGCGAGCAAGCGTTCTCTTGTATGAATATAATTAAAAGTAAAGTAAGAAGCTAACTAACAAATGAAAATTCAGAGTCGTGTTTGAAACTTAAAACAACAAGCTATGAGCCAAATTAATCAATATTTTATAAATAAATTTTACTAAATAAAATTTATTTTATATTTATTTTAATATTCGTATATACATATATATATATATATATATATATATATATATATATATATATATATATATATATGAATGACAAGCTCGTGGAAACTGTCCATGTGGTCGGAGCTAAGTTCTGCAAGAACACAAAAACTCTCCGATCACACTCTTAAGCTCATGGCTGTTAGACGGGAGATGAAGCTACATTCTTCAACAGATTTGACAGTATGCAGGCAACTGAACAGACAGATCTCCAAATGCATGCGACGGGACTTACGCAACTTCAATACAGCTTGTATTGAAGAAGCAATCGAGCGGAACCAAGGCTACAAAGTCTTTGCCTGAGATCTTTCTGCCAGAGAGAGACAACTGTCAAAGCTGAAGACCGAGTGTGGCAACATCGTTTTCGGGACACCTGAGAATTTGAGTGAGATTGAGAGGTTCTATGGGCAGCTGTACACGTCATCGTTGGAGTCACACGCAAGTGTGAGTAACGATCCAAGAGCGAGTCTTATCCGACACTATTCCGAAGATATCCTGGACGTCAGTCTGAGCGAGATTAGAATGGCTCTCCAGCCCCTTAGAAATGGCAGAGCCCCAGGTGAGGATGGAATTACAGCTGAGCTTTTGAAAACGGGTGGAAAACCAGTACTTGAAGTCCTTCAGAAGCTCTTTAATTCCGTCCTCCATGGTGGCACTACTGCGGAGGCGTGGAGCAGAAGTACGGTGGTCTTGTTCTTCAAAAAAGGCGACTATGCTCTCTTGAAAAACTATAGATCGACTTACCTTCTGAGCCGTGTCTACGTGCTGTTTTTGAGAGTCATTACGAATCGTCTCGCACGCAGACTTGACGACTTCCAGCCTACCGAACAAGCCGGATTCTGAAAAAGCTTTAGTACCATAGACCACATCCATACCCTTCGGCAAATTGTACAGAAGACAGAGGAGTATAATCTGCCACTTTGCCTTGCGTATGTGGACTATGAGAAAGCCTTTGATTCCGTCTAAATTTGGGCGGTGCTACAGTCCCTTCAGTGGTGCCAAGTTGACTGTCGGTATATCGAAGTGCTGAAGTGTTTGTACAGTACAGCTATGATGGCTATCCGAGTACAGAATCAGAGTACGAAACCTATCCAACTGCAGAGAGGAGTAAGACAGAGTGACGTTATATCCCCAAAACTCTTTAGCGCTGCATTGGAAGACGTTTTAAAGCTACTGGAATGGGATGGATGCGGTATTAACATCAATGGCGAGTACATCACTCACCTTCGATTTGCCGACGATATAGTCCTTATGGCAGAATCGCTGGAGGACCTAAGCACTATGCTCAATGACCTCAATAGTGTCTCCCAACGGATAGGTCTTAAGATGAACATGGAAAAAACAAAAATCATGTTTAACGTCCATGTCACACCTATGCCGGTGGTTGTTGGGAGCACTAAGTTCGAAGTTGTTGACGAGTATGTTCACCTGGTACAAATAGTCCGATTAGGTAAGTCCAACTTCGACCGAGAGGTCAATCGACGGATTCAACTCGGCTGGGCAGCGTTCGGGAAACTACGACTCATCTTCTCGTTAGACATACCACAAAACCTGAAAACGAAATTGTACAACCAGTGCGTGTTGCCAGTGATGACTTACAGATCTGAGACGTGGTCCTTCACTGCTGGCCGTATGAAGAAGTTCAAGGTCGCACAGCGAGCTATGGAGAGGGCTATGCTCGGGGTTTATCTGCGTGATAAACTTGGAATTGAAAATATCCGCAGTAGAATCAGAGTAACCAACATAGCCCAATGGATTAGTAAGCTGAAGTGGCAGTGGGTCGGCCATATAGCTCGAAGAACCGACAACCGATGGGGAAGAAAGGTTCTCGAGTGGCAGCCTCGTACCGGTAGGCGAAGTGTAGGGCGACCCCCAACTAGATGGAGTGACGACCTGGTAAGACATGCAGGAAGTCGATGGATGCAGGTGGCTAAGGACCGTGCTTTGTGGCATTCCTTGGAGGAGGCCTATGTTCAGCAGTAGACTTGTGAAAGGCTGTTAGTTTTTTTTATCAAGAAACTTTATTTATGGAAGTACTATTTATGGTCGGCAAGAAAAAAAATCTGGTTCTTTAAAAACTTTGAAATTATGTAAATTGTAATTTTTGGCTCTTCCGACTCAAAAGGTTGCCGACCCCTGTCTTAGAGGAAACCGAGGGTTTTGTCTGTGCAATATAGGATCAGATTATTAATACCAACGACTATCGGAGATACATCCTAAGGGATGACACCGTCGACATTTGTAGAGCTTGTCGCCATCCCGGTGAATCACTTAGGCATGTCATCTCCGGTTATTCGGCGCTTTCTAACTCTGAGTACTGGCATAGGCACAACCTAGTAGCCAGGATTCTACACCAGGAGCTCGCTCTGAAATACGGTCACGTGGATCGGAAACTGCCTTATTATAAGTACATGCCCGAAGCTGTGCTCGAAAATGACCGCGCCAGGCTCTACTGGGACCGGGTCATCAACACAGACAGGACCATTCTTGCGAATAAGCCTGATATTGTGCTGATGGAACGGGCACAGTCAAGGATATTTTTGGTCGACATTACCATTCCGTATAACGAGAATCTCGTGAAAGCCGAAACAAATAAGCGAACAAAATATTTGGACCTGGCTCACGAGATGTTCGACTTGCGGGGTGGACTGCCGACCGAAATTATACCTGTAGTCGTTTCTGCGAACGGGTTTTTCCCAGTCAGACTCTCGGGTCCCCTGAGGCGACTGGGACTCCGTGACGGATCGCTCCAAGCTCAAATGCGGAAGACGGTGCTCCTCGATACCGCCCGCTTTCCCCCTAACCCTCGGCCGTTTGGTCTCCCCTGCCAAGGGCTTCCATCTAGTTGGGTTTTTATTTATTTATGTATTATTTTATGTATTTATTTTATTTTATTGATAATTATCTATTTTTATCATTATCATTTACAATTATATATTTATAAAGCCCAACCAGATGAGAAAATTATACATATACCCCACATAACAATAATAATATGTAAAAGTCTAACGGTCTCCTATAACGACGCGCTCCTGATAAAGCTGAACGCAAATTTGTGCGCGCCGTACGCGCCGAATTTTGCTGATGGCCTCGCACATTTGCACGTACGCACCGTCCGTACGCAAATCTTTTGGGTTGCCAACAACTCTGGCAATTTTTTCCAACCACTGGTATGAAACGGTACATTAGATAGATTAGATTGAAGGCATTTATCGCTCGGAATCGCTATGGAAAAATATTGTAATAGCCTGCTTGTTGTTGGCAGAGGAAGAAGAAAACAAAATTCGAAGAAAAAGAAGATTCTGGATTTATAGTATTAATTTAAAAAGGCAATTGTATTGAGAAAATTATACTTTGTTTAAAGACTTGTTATATGATGATGAACGATTTTTTAGCTATTGGCATTTAAATTGTTACATATAATAAAACCATATCTAAAATCATATCATATCATAAACTCAAGAATTAGAAGGCCAATTAAACCAGGGGAAAGACTTGTTGTATGTTTGAGGTAAGTATTTTTATTGATAATTAAGTTGGCAGGTATAATTGGGCTTTTGAATTAAAATTCACTATCAATTTTTTTAATGTATTTACATAATTTATCACTAAATATTCATTTGACAACGTTTATTGGAATTCAATTTCGTTGCAGCATTTTTCTGCCAACCTCTAACCGCAGTGTACACTTAACACTTTAAAAATTTAATTCGAAACAAAAGTCGAAACCACCAGTTTTGGTGTGGAAAATCCACTAAGTTGACAACATTAGACAACACTGAGTATCAACGCGCCAAACGCGCCGCGTTATAAGACGTCATCAGCATTCGTCCTTCGATATCGTATACCTACCGCATTTGATAAAGTTCGGCACGTACGGTGCGGGTGTAATGTGCGAGTTTTCATATGATTTCATACAACGAATTCTAAAATTCGGCGCGTGCGGCTCGGACAAATGTGCGTTCAGCTTAATAGTGACGCATCAATATATTGTGAAGCAGTGTACTATTTAGAATTGTTATCACTTGATACTGAGATAAATGAAGCCGTGGCTTAAAAGAGGAGTATCCAAGCTAATAATCTTTAAAAAAATTAATTTGAGTACCAACCTTACCCAAAGAAAAAAATCAAATGTCAATGTCAAATTTTCAAACTAAAACTAAGCCGGGAAAGCCAAGCTCAGTTAGCTCAGCTGTAAAGTATTTTATTCCAAAAAGTACTAAAAGAAAGTAAATATATATAAGTAATATAATAGATACGAATTTCAACAATATGAAATGTCATGTGCCTGGTCCTAATGTCAAAGGTGAATCTAATTATGAAACTTATTAATTCCTTTACAAGTAATCCTTAACACCGGAATAATGTTCAGTTTTAGGAAGAACTATACACGCTTTAGCCAGATTTGGAGATGAGTTGTATTTGGAATCTCTCGCCGATTGTGTTCTTCTACGAACTCTTAACGCCTCAGAATCTGCGTACGCCATGCTTAAGTTCAATAGAAATTTTTTTTCATATTTTAATTATAACTACTACTCAACTGAAGATAATGAAGGATTAAAATGCAAAATATCTATGAAATCCGCTTTAAACTGTTTTAAGTCTCCTGCACATATGGACAAACAAGTGGAAAATTTAGAAATAAAACTGGACCCTGAGCAATGTAAACTTATTTTCCAATTCAAATGTAAACATGGAATTGTAAAAACACATTTTATATCCATCTTAGACAGTAAAGCAATGGAAGCTGTGTATACAAAAGATTTAGTACCTAACAGGTAAGTAAATATTACAATGTGAAGATTATGCATGGGTTATGAAAATAAAATAAAACCTTTCATTTCAGAATAACATCATCACAGCGAATTCTATCAGAGGCTATTGGCAATTTTCAAAATTCTGATGACCAGGTCACATTAGAAGCTCTGGCACAATCAGTATTACTTCGTAATTATATTGATGCAAATGCTGACTTATCCAAAATTATAAGGACACAAATTAATATTAGATCAGTAGAGTTTGACAGTTATATAATAGGCTTTGAAACAATAATTACATTTACAATGAAAGAATTTAAAGCATTATTGGCATTTGCAGAAGCTCTAAGCTTACCTATACAATTACAGTTTGAATCAACGGGTAAGCCTGTAGTATTTATAATCCACAATGGTTCAACAATTGAAGCACATTTTGTTCTAGCTACTTCTAAACCTGATAATGCAACCCAAGGAACATCAACACAGAATAGTTCAAGAGTTGAAAAGAGTAAGAGAAAAGAAACAAATTTTGAACAGGAATCTGCAACTAAAAAACTGCATTTAGATATGGAGATCTCTAAATGTCTTGATGAAGATTCACACCTTTTTAACTTTGTAGATATTCCTTGTGATATAGTTGATAAAAGTAACTGTGATAATATTGTTATTTCTGAAAAAACATGTGTAAATAATTCTGTGATGAGTGCTATGGACTGTGACAATATACCAGCTTCTCCCACATCAAGAACAATGATAAAATCAGTGTTCAAAAGATGTTTTGAAAGTACTTTTGACCCCAGAAGTATCCAAAGGGTAGTGTTAGCAGAGAACTCTGATAGTGAATAAGTTTTTATATTAAGAATTGATTTTGTATTTATAATTATTCAACATCATCATTGCAGCCTCAAAAATTCACTGCTGACTGAGGGTTACCATGTAGTTTGCTTAATAGGAAGGAATTTGCCATATTTACCATGCTTCTAAGAAGAATTGGGGGTTATTCTGTTCATCTACCCTAGGGGGTTCAACAATGAAAAAACAAAACAAATGCATGTTCAACTTTCCTCCCCCAGATTGGGTAGATAATCCGAATTCGTATATAATTTCTTCTTCAGATTTTCTCCTCGGCTATCTATAATTGTTTATAAAAACATGATAAAAACTTGCTCAAGATACTTAGTAGATCAGCATACCTATAAAATATGTATATACATACTTCCTGATTGAAAAGACAATGCTGAAATAAAAAGAATGCCTCATAGGATTATAGATTCATTGGAATCTTGGCATAAAACAATTTAAAATGAAGTTAAAGACAAACATGAAAAGTAAAGTTTTTAGAATGCTTGCAAAAAACATACATCTGTTGTAGCAAAGAAATTTAGAAAACTATTGCAAATGTACAATGCAATATGTAATGCAAAGACTTTAATAAGCTGTAAGTAATGGCAATATGTATTATGATGTTGGTTTATGTTTGTAGTTATTAAAAATTTATTACTAATTAAAGTATATGAGTTGAACTGTACTTAGGTGAAAAGTCGGAAGAAGGAATAAAAGTGGATTCTGATTATCAACCCCGTCTGGGGGTGGATAGATGAACATGCGCGTCAGAGATAATTTAGAATGAATAAATAGAATAACCCAGAATCGGCAACTACAGTTTTTTATTATTTGGAGTTATTATCAGAAAAATCCTACTAGCTCCTGTGTCATTACTGTCTGGCGCCTCTTATAACACCACTCATACCACCACTACATGGCCATTTATTATTACAAATAATACAAATTAACAGCAAAAATACATTTTAATTCATGGCATTAATGCTTTAAAATATCTGTTAAATGTGTATATGTACATTTGAAATGTGTAACCAGCAAATTGTGCACCCTACTGATTACTGGCAGATAACCTATTACAGTTTTATTACATTCCATCCATCCATCCATCCATCTAAAACAGCCTATAAAAGTCCACTTCTGAACATAGACCTCTCCCATAGATTGCCACATCAGGATTTATAGTTTAGGATTCATAGTTGCCACACTTGGCAGGTGGGTTGGCATCCTCAGTTTTTTATTTTGAGTTTGTTATAATCAGAAAGATGCTTTTGCCTATCTACTGTTTTAACCGATTCATTGCGGATTTTTTTCTCTGGCATATGACACGCAAGTCGTGTTATTTTAAAAATCGTTATAACTCGCTCTAATTGCGTTTTCTGAAGATTTATCCAGAACAAAATATTCATTATTTTGCAAGTAATTCATGACTACAGCCTTCGTTTATAGATATTTTGTGAATTTGAAATTTGTGGGGGTTGACAACCTTTTTTAACTTGTGGATGGCACTCTTTTACGGTGTGGGTTTTTTAAAAGGAGGCCCTTTTTACTGGAAATGAGGCATTCCATCTTAGTCCTCACGGGTGACAACGCATCTGCATTTTGATTCGCAAACGAGGATAGATGTAGATGTCTATTAGCCGCAGCAACCACTTACCATCAGGTGGACTGTGTGCTCGTTTATCACCCTTATCCTATAAAAAAAAATCATGTAGAAAAATACTCTCTAAAGTAACAAATAATAGCATTCATCGAGATCGCCCACGAACTCAAGTTGTATACATGTTTCTGGAACGTACCTGTTAAAAAAACCATAATGCGTTAGTCTTATGGTTTAATTTTGCTTGAAATGGTTTTTTTTTTATAGGAGAGGGGGCATACGAGCATGCGGCTCCCCTGATGGTAAGTGACTACCGCCGCCCATGAACAACTGCAACACCAGGGGAATCGCAGATGCGTTGCCGGCCTTTTAAAAAGGAGTAGGCTTTTTTCTTGAAGGTCCCTAAGTTAAACCGCCGCATAATAACTAATAATAATAACACGGCGGTTAAACCGCAGTCTTATTATTATTAGTTATTATGTGGCCGAATGGGCCTAAGATGTATCATATGCTCTTGTGGTAGGGTATAAGGTTTATTTTGCTTGAAACAGATCAAACGCGTACATGCATAAAAAAGTTCGCAAAAAAATGGAGTCTATTGTTCGTCCGCTGGCCGGCCGGCACATCTAGCTAATGTTTTTTTTTCTTTTTGCTATCCTTACCAATCAGACGTCCTGACATTAAGTTTGGCTATCATCAATCTGCCTCAGGAATATACTTGCGGTTTCAATTTAATTCTAAAAAAAATTAAAAATCATTGCTATGTTACACACAATAATATTATAATTTTTTTCATAGAATAAGGGTGACAAACGAGCACACAGTCCACCTGATGGTAAGTGGTTACTGTGGCCCATAGACATCTACATCTATCTTCGTTTGCGAATTAAAATGCAGATGCCTTGTCAGCCGTGAGGACTAAGATAGAATGCCTCTTTTCCAGTAAAATGTGTCTCCGGTTCTCTATACTCGCCATACGAACGAAACACAGCAGCGTTAAGCTGCTATTTTACGCTGGTATTCTGTGAGAGCGTGGTCCTTCCCCGGTCGAGCCGACCCATTCATGCTACAACTATACTATTAATATAGCCGCAGCACAGCTAAACCATATTGAGAAGTCTCTGCGGTAACTTCGGTATTGTAGAATAGTCACATTTTCGCCAAATAATAACATTTTTTTTAAAACGTTACCCCCACACTAGGATTTTCTCCTGTATCGTGGAGGCAGTTTACAAACACAAATTGCACAAGGACAAATATGCAGACCCGGAACAATTATTTGTAGGCCATACAAATACTTGTTCCGTGCGTGATTCGAACCCTTGGCGCCCAGTGCAACATCTCATTGCTAAGCCACTGCGCCATGGAGCCGTCTTAATATCAATGAATCATAAACATTATTTTTTCATATTAAGTTTCTCGATATTTACACGTTATAATTAAATAAAAATGGAATTGAATAAAAACTCAAGGTTTTTAGGGTGATTTAGCTATACCTACTTGTTTAAATGAAAAAATATATATATTAAAACAAAAAATAGTGCAAAAGGTTTGTAACATCTGCATAAAGAAGTCGATTTCAAGGAAAACATGTAGTTAGCCACATAAAATAAGTATCCTACCGTTTGCAACTGATTGGCACTGATAGGCAAATTCTTGACACGACAGGCGTATCACAAAATGTTTGTTCGCCACAGCTAGACGTTTTCGAAAATTTGTGTCGCAAAGAATCGGTTAATTTCCCTGTCGCCTCTTAACTCTTAAGACACCCGCAGGACGAATTGTGATGGTGGATATTCTTACACTGCCACTACACCATGTGTATTCAACTTAAATTCCAGATCATTCAGAAGCAGCAATATCATTTTCCAACACCAACCTTGTTATTTTATAAGATAAGATTATTAATTATTACGTAAACACAGAGTTATCCTCATCATTACAGCCACATCACAAATCTTGCTAATCATCAGACTTTCCCCGTGTTGTTAAGTATACCCCAAAACATCTGTATTTCACAAGACACATTCTTTGGAAATCACTCTTAGTTTATATCTTTTAACTTGTGTTGATAAAAAAAAGCCTTGTCCCATATTGTTCACGATTTGAGACCATCCTAAATCCAATTCTTGTATCTTGGTTCATTCATTCATACTGACACTGGACAATGAAATTACTTATGTAAATGGAACATGTTTTCCACCTGATAATAAATTATTAAAAAGTTGTGAATTTATTTACACAAAAAATTCATTTTATTTTTGGGTCTAAATGAAAAATCATTAGCACTGCATCATGATTTTATAGTAAAAATATACATACACAAACAAAATTATACAAATGTCACATTATATGTACTTGAAGGCAATATATTTCTGTTAGGAATCACATGTCAGAGAAATAATTCAATTTTATTCATACTTTTGTATAGGGGTTATAATTATAATATATTAAAATTTTGCCCCAAGTACTATATACTACTTAAAATCACATTACAGTTTATGAAAGCCATTCCATAACAATAATTTATATTATATACCTGTAAATCATTTTAACTTCCTCCTATACAAAATTTATCAAAAGTATGATTTATGATACATTATTTTATTAACTTAAAAGCGATTCCTCGCGTGATTTCACAAATTAATAGGTATATATAAGTCCTACTTGATTGTGGTATTCTTTGCTTTTATTTAATCAAGTGCTATGGGGCAAGGTATCAATATACAAAGATAATTTTACAAAATATGCATTTATTCAGATATAAGTTTTATTATTATTATCGCTAATAAAAATGTAATATGGTATAATTGGCTCAAGTTGATCATAATACACAGAATATGTTTCGGTAACTAATAATTTATACAAATACAATTATTACACAATTGCATTTCACAATTTTTTACATAAATAATATTGCTAATTATTAAGCAATTTAATAATTAACAGTTCAGATATAATAAATAATAGCTAAATTATTTCAGATTTGGTTACTATTTTAAAGAGATCAAACTTTACATATTTATGAAAAGGTAAAAGAACAAATGCAGATTTGTTTTTCTATAAAAATTATCATACACTTTTATTATCATAACAATAGCTAGCTAACATGTCTTAAAAAAGATGAAAAAGACCTTGGATTCTACTTTTTAATTTATTATTTATAAAATACGGCAGCAATACCATTTAATTACAATAAGTATTTATTTTAAATCAATTTCAATATTGTCTCTAGCCCAGATAGAAAGGGGCATGCACTTTAGTTCACAGTATGGCCAGCTTGCAATGTCTTAATTGCATCACTAAACATTCACTGTCCAAATAAATCAATGAAAAAGGGCACTGTTTAGGAACAATCCTCTTGGCTCTTTCTAACACACTGTGCTACTTTTCTTTTAAACTCCGAATATGATTCTCTCCACTCTTTCTGCAAAAAGAAACAGAATGAGCACACAGCCACAACTGTTTAACCGCAGGTTGGTGTTTGTGAACCGTATGCATATTGTGTGCACCCTAAAGCGAAAATATTTATCTCAATGTATGTTTTGCTGTTGTGTAGTAGCCCTTTTTCAAAAGCAAAATTCTGTGTTATTTGTTATCCCATTTCTCCTAAAAGCAATCTTCTTGACTTTTCCTAACACATCTGGCAACTTTCTTTTTGAAATCCGAATATCGCTCTCTCCATTCTTTCTGTGAATACAAATAATAATTAAAAATGAGGAGTTATAAATAATTAAAAACATTATTAAGTAAATTTAATTAGTAAATAAATGTTATTTACCAGAACAAAGCAGGTCTGCCTTCACATTTAAAGGTATAAAAATATTGCTAAAACCTTAAAATTTAGCAAGTTAAATATTTTATTTACTTAAATATAATTTCATATTAAAGAATTTTACCACCATAGTAATTTATTAAATGATAATGTGAATTGCAATACTTCATAGAATCCAACGATAAAGTTAACAAATAGAGTTAGATGGTTAAGATGATCAAGTTATTTGAGATTCACATAACATGCAAATTTACTTTAGAACTACCTTTTGATCAGATTACATTTTATGCAATATGAAGGATCTCATTCCTTGAAATTAATGTTGCATTACTTATTCAAACTACTTTGATATCATTATATTATAATGATTTTATAAGATATATAAATTCTACTATTGTTTACTGGTAATTAATTTTGAAAATAATAATAAACATGACTTACTGCAGCATCAACATTAGCAGGACTCTCATCATTAGGATCAGCTAACATAGAAATCACACTAATAAGTATTGTTTCTACAGTGTGAACTGGCAGCCATCTCTCAGATGCTTTTTCGTAACCCCATTTGTCATCTCCTGGCTCATGCAATATTGATATACATACATCACCATTCTTTTCAACTGAAATGTTTGATTATTATTGTACTAATTGTAGTTAAAGTACATTAGTTTATGTCACAATGTATGCCTTTACTGTGTTCGAAATATTATATCTCTATATATAAAAATCAATTGCTGTCTGTTAGTCTCACTCAAACTCAACAACAACAACCGATTTTGATCAAATTTTTTGTATGCGTTTGAATAGGCCCATAGAAGTTTTGGATTCACAATTGGACCCGATAGGTGGTGAAGCCGCTTATATAACTGACTAGTGATAGCTCATGCGAAGCCAGGGCTGATCACTAGTCAGTTATAAAAAATAAGAAGTGACCCTAAAAGTCTTTCATTGTTAAACAGAAAAATAGTTATCTTAATGGTTTTAAGACCTAAATATCTAGACTGTTATCACAAGAGCAGAGTCTAAGCTTCAAGCATTATCTAGATTTAAAATGCTGGAAACATAGGGCCAATGAGGAAACTAATATATCAGAAAGAAACATTAATTTTTACACTTTTCTATTTCCCTTCCCTGAATTTTACTTCACTGCCAATAAATCTGTCAAATATTTCACCTTGTTCCAAAGTGGTGCACTCTGGTGGCAGAAAAAGTTATGGAAGCTCACATCCTTGCAGTTAAAATTAGAATCTGCGCTTCGACTCCAAATTTTAAAATACTTGATTTGTACTGCCAGCTAAGCTTATGTCACATATATGCAATATTTTTCACACAAGGAGCAGTGGGTTGAGTACTCGCTGTAAATTTACAGTATGTGGGCAACCTGGTTTTGAACCCCACCAACACCAATAAAATTATTATTGCACATTTAAGTACTGATTTACCACAATCTGAGATAAAGGATAACATCTTGAGTAAACATGCATGCCTGAAAGATCATATGATGTGTGCCAACACAATGGAGCTGCACTGCTACACTAATTATCCCCAATAATAACTCTCTTAGAAATAACAGACCACCTTGCCCAACAGTTGAATGTATTAAGCCTTTAACAAACTTTTTTTCATACTTTTGTCATATCACAGCTCTTCTTTGCCATATCTTATCTTCTGTTGCTATTATGAATCACTTCACTCCCACATCACATGTAAATCTAAGACTGCTGCTATTTATAAACAAAAAGGTTTTATGTAAAAACCAAATATTTTAGCTCACAGCTGCTTAGCTTAATCCAAGAACAAATTTAGTTGGATTCACAATGCACCTGCACTCTATTTAAATATTCATCTAGAATAAACTATACATAAATATTTATCAAAAATCACTTGCTTAACGATCTTGATATTAAAAAAAACTTGCAGAGAATAGACATTTAATATGTAGTAACCGAATATTATTAAGATATCATTACTCACTGTTTGGATGCCAAATTTCTGTAACAAATTTCATTCGTGGTGGCCTCAAAGGATACTCTTTTGGAAAATGTAAGTGTGCTTTGAAAAATCCACCCTCACTGCAAATGATAATATTGATTTTATACATACATCTTAAAATAATGTAACAAGGATGTAAAGTAAAAGAAAATTAAATAACCTATATTATAACAAAGAAAAAAAAAACATTCTTTTTTATAGACTAATTTCTATCACAATAAACGTTGAGGTTATGAACTGTAACTGGTAAAATATAGTTTTACTTTCATGTGATTAAACTTAAGTTACAAATGTCAGATGGATGTTGGATGAATAAGAGGCTCCTATTCATCCACCATCCATCTGATGTAATGCTCAACAATTTGACGAGCCTTTTATGATTTGTGTCAATTATAGTAAAATTTATAATATAATCTGATAATTGTAAAGGTTTGTCTTTTAGGTCTGGCATCAATCTACTTACTATAATGTGTCTGGAGGTCCAATAATGAGAACTTCCCATCTGTAAATATCATTGTCGTCTATTAATCCAGCAGAAAAGCCTTCCACTGGATTTTTATTTAATTCTGAAAATGACAAAATAACTAGGTTATTAAAAATACATCTCATTTTTAAATATTTCACTGCGACAATCTAAATGAAATGTGAATCTTTGCCAAGTTAGCGTATTCAGTTCGAAACACCTAGTCATTTCTTTATTTGACTTTGGCAACGAATGTCATTGCGACGAATATTGATTTTATTCACGCTATAACAATTAATGCGAAATTTATTGATTTCACTTACACACACAATGTAATCACATTTTTTAAATCATCTTTTAACCATAATGATCACCTAATTTTAAACCACTAAGGTCAATGAATGCAAGGATACTTGATCGCTCGACGCTCACACATTGGTTAACACGAATAATTTATTACAACATAATACATTTACCTGCTAGTTGCTTTTTTAATAAAAGCGAAGACTGTGGCTCTGACATTAATTACAATTATGAAATTTAACCTGACGACACGAATTAAAATTAATTTCCCACAAAAGATGGCTGGCTGAGTTTTGCAGTTTGTGAAACATATGAGTTGTTGCTTGTTTCCGGCCGTTTGGTGTTGCTATTATTGAATTTTCTCGTTACAGAGTATAGCAGGTATATTTTAAAATTAACCTATCACGCTGTATCCGTATGGCGGTATTATGGAGTGTAGAGTAGAAGGAGAACCATCTTATAAGATGCGAAAGTTGAAAAGTACTGAAAATAGAGGTTCCAAAACCTACCACAATAGCGCTGACGTCTGAAAAACTACGATATGAATATAGCTGTTGTAGACGGAGTGAAATCAGCTGAATTCAAATATTTAAAAAATTTCATGACTAGAGTGATTAGTGAAATGTCAGTATACAAAACCTCAACAACTATTTACGTAGTACTAAACTATGGAGTGTAGAGACACTCCATATACTAAACCAAGCGGATTGGTCGGTCCTTGTTTATTTCTCCATCTTATTATAATTAATTTTGGCGCTTTTTTTATTTATCCTATGCTACTGCAGTGCCACCCTTATTGGACGCGTTTTTAGGGACACTTTTCATATACAGAGATGGTCCTCCTTCTACTCCACACTCCATATGGCGTTATGGCGATAGCGAACTATAATATATAAATAATAAAGAACTGTAATATATAAATAATAAAGAACTATCATATATAATATACAGGGTATTTTTGGAACGCTCCCGAAAACTAAGACAGGCGACAGCACCAAGTATACCTTTGATCATGGGTCACAAATAAATTTGATCCTGATGAAAAAAAAATCATATTTTACAACGTTTTATTAGCTTTATTCACGCGCCATCATGTTAGTACAGCTAAATGAAACGATAATTTCATTAAAAAAAATCATGAAAATACTGAAACATAAAACCAGCAGTGAAAACTGAATTGATATCACCTGACTAATGGAGGTTAATGTACGCGCGAACGGAGAAAAAAGAACGCTGGCCTTGAACTTGGGCACTGAGCGATTTATCACATATTGGTATGAAGGGGGCGCCACGGGGGAACAATCCGCCAGTATTACTGTGCCTGCATGCTATTGGTTCCCGCGCTTTGTTCGCTCCAAAAATACAGTCGCATACACAGCTTACTTTGCGACTCGCGACGATGTTTTAAAAAGGAAGGAAAGAAAAATTATTTATATCTATTGTTTTATGACTAAACTAGTGAACGAAAAGGTAAATATGATAGGAGAAGGTGAATGGGGAAAATTGTGCAGTAAATTTAAAAGTGTTGAGGAAGAATACCGAAAAAATTACCATGTGATAGACCTGATGACGGAAGCTCAAGCGAAGATGAAAGTGATGATGAAGTAGCATCCAGTAACACCAACACACCTTCAACATCTGGCTTCCATGTGACCCAAGACGACATAATGGACGGCGTGCCACCCTTACCTTAAGTTTTCTTGTTACAAACTACTTTATATTTTACGATAGAAATAACAAATAATGCTCAAGTAAACATTATCCATTTTTAATTCCAAGTAAGGCACCTATTATGATTCTACAATAAAAGAATTAATTACTTACTATAATATTATAAAACAATATCCCAATACCATGTAGTACTTTAGAACGCGACTGTAACCTCCCTCCACTCGACCTGTATCTAGCTCGGTGCGAAACAATGTAACCCGCCCGGCTCGTGTCGCATCACGCTGTGACGCAGTAGGTTTCAGTTTTGTCGATTTGTTTATTAAATTGTAATTACGTGTTGGAATTATTGTTTTAATAATGCTTAACGCGTACGTTTATAGTGATTGTGAATACGACAACATTTTCTGTATCCGAACCTAGGTACACGAAGTATCGCTAAATAAATTGTTAAGACGTCGGGATGGAACAAGTGTGTCATACTGTGCAGTGCACAAAGTGTTGAAGCGTAACCGAATGCGCCCATACAAATTGCACAAAGTGCAAGCTTTAGTTCCCGGCGATCACGACCGCCGACGAGTTTTCTGCCGTTGGTTATTATACCAGCAACAACGTGTGGCTGGTTCCATTGAGCACATTATCTGGACGGATGAGTCGACATTTACCAGAAACGGCCTGTGGAACCGAAGAAATACACACGTGTATTCAGAGTTTAACCCGCACGCTGTTCGACAAACCGGGCACCAAACCCGATGGTCGGTTAACGTATGAGCAGGTTTATTTAAGGATCGCATACTGGGACCAGTGTTTCTGCCACAGCGACTGAACGGACAGCGATACCTAAACTTTATAAATGAACAGCTGACAGACATTTTAGACGACCTATCGTTGGCTGAATATCGCCGCACATGGTTCCAGTACCCCTCCACATGTCGTAAGGTTCGTCCGTCCGTGAGCGCCTCAATGAGCTATTTGATAATCGCTGGATTTGGCGGACTAGGACCACGCGCTTGGCCACCTCGCGCACCAGATCTGACCCCGTTAGACTTCTTTCTGTGGGGTATGTGAAAGAAAGGGTTTTTAATCGTGAGTGTGATAGTGCTGACAAAACTACAAAAGGATCGTGGATGTTTTCGACAAACTACGTACGGACTGTGTCGAAGACCACACGATGATGCCCCGCCTCCATGAGGAGACGCAACACCGAGCCCAAATCTGCCTTGAAATGAATGGAGCACAATTTGAGCCGCATCTCATAAGACCACGGAGGATTTAGAGCGGTAAGCTGTTTCATAACTATTTTTTTTAAATAACTTAGTACTGAACTAATCTGAATACATACATAACTGAATACATGAGAATAATAAACATACCTACACGATGAATAAAAACGCATGACTCTAACCTTGGTTACATTTCATTTAAGTATTTTTTCATTAGCGGGAAATCGAACCAGTTATTTGGGTTATTTAACCTGTAAATTCGGATTAAAATGGCTACGTGGAGACAAGTACAGTGGCAAAATAGTAGGTTAAGTAGATAAGTTAGGTATTTAGACAAGTGTTGTAAATTATTAGGTATTGTGGTATGGCCCGCTAGTTGCGGACCGCGCGAATTTGCGTTCGCGCGTACATTGACCTTTAATCAGCTGATATGAATTCAGTTATTCCACTGCTGGTTTTAGGTTTCAGTATTTTTATGATTTTTTTTTATGAAATTATCGTTTCATTTAGCTGTACTAACATGATGGCGCGTGAATAAATCTAATAAAACGTTGTAAAAAGATGATTTTTTTTCATCAGGTTCGAATTTATTTGTTACCCATGATCAAAGGTATACTTGGTGCTGTCGCCTGTCTTAATTTTCGGGAGCGTTCCAAAAATACCCTGTATATTATAGGTACTTGTCAAAGTTATAGACCTAGCCAAAGAGTATGTAATATTTATAAGGGACCTCATAGAACCATAGACTTGGAATATACTGTTGTATAGACGACCTGACAGCCCAAAACGCGTGACTAATTTTGATTTGTCATTGCGTACCGTAGATAAAGGATTGACTAGATAAAGCCTTCGCGTATGCTTTTGAGATAGAAGTAGGCGGGAGATACTTTCCCTGGGTTACCAGATATTGATCCATTTCCCCCGTTATGGATTTGTTTATATTCACAGCACTTAATTGATACAAAAAACTTATATTTACCATAAAAAAATGTCCTTTTATAATTCAGATTATTAATTAATTTCTCTTGAAAATACAATCTGTGACTAAAAACTACGGACGGAAACGGCGTAAAAACAGAATCATCAGTTCGTATTCAACGACACATCTGCGATTTTACTGGATATTCAATAAACAATTTGGAAATAAAAAATTTGGATTTGTACGGCACTAAGTGAAGACGCTACTAACACAAAGTGTGATATCGCTAATAAGTAGCAATATATTAAGTATGTACTAATATTTAATATTAATTAAGAATAAAAATATTAATTATTAATCAAAAATTTCCTCATGTCTAGTTTTATGTTGTTTTTACAAAAAAAAACAATAATATTTTAACATACCAGTCCATCACAAGTTCGGTGCTGAACACAGACTTCCGAAAGGAAAAGGTTTACACTTAGGTTTTGTAGTACAAAACATGGTTCTGAGCTCCCGCGATTTCCTGCATGTCTTATTAAGTTAGTGGCATGTGTGCGGCAAGTTGTGGCGTACAAGAGAATTTGTCTATACACGGGATGATACTACCCCGCGTCGTAAGCAATAATACAAGATGGGGATGGGGCATCAGCACTGCAAACTGCGGTGGCCAACCAATATAACGCATATTTTATACGTGGTAGAGCCATGCTCCAGCTATATTAGTAGTATAGTTGTAGCACGAATGGGTCGGCTCGACCGGGAAAGGACCACGCTCTCACAGAATACCAACGTCAAATAGCAGCTTAACACTGCTGTGTTTCGTATAGTGAGTGTAGATTACTGGAGACCCCTTTTATTGGAAAAGAGGTATTCCATCTTAGTCTTCACGGGTGACAACGCACCTGTATTTTGATTCGCAAACGAGGATAAATGTAGATGTCTATGGGCCACAGCAAACACTTACCTTATCAGGTGGACTGTGTGCTCGTTTGTCACCCTATCCTATAAAAAAGGCGTGGCAACTATGGCAACAGTTATCCTATGAGGATATCTAGGGAAGGCCTTTTTAGGTCACTTACTTATGGTTAGGTGACTTACTCATGTTACCTAATGGTTAAGGTGGTTAAATGTTTTAGTTAATATACGTTGTAAAGCATCAACAATTGGTTTGGTTTTTGTAATATGTTGGTATAAAATAAAAGAGAATGTTTTATAATATTCTGTTTTAATTTACCATTTAGTGTAAGATTATCTGCTACCGCATATCATTCCATGGGTGGCGTATGAGGCGACATAGGGAAACAACAAAGAAGATAAACAGCCGCATTTTTCTGATAACAGCTAAATAAAACAAAAACAGTGGTTGCCAACCCGCTTGCCAAGCGTTACAACTAATTGTCAAATAATAGGTTCATGTTTATGTTCAACTGTGGACTTTTGATAGACTGTAAAGATATATATTTTATTTAAATGAAAATATATTGAAATTTAAAAAGGAAAAAGAACTGAATTTTATATATATATATATATATTGGGGGATGAGTCGCTCGCGTCCGTAGGCTTCGACCACCTAACCCTAGGCTCACCCTACACGTGTCCCCCGTGTGGTGCTAAACGAGCGACAAAGCCGAAACGACAGACTCGGCTCCTCGCCGTGTGGTAGCGGCGTAAAATCCACCACCCCTTATGTCGCACCATGAGCCAAAAATTTAAAGAAATGGCCCCGAGTTCCCGGCGCCCCTTTAGTGGGGCAGGGGTGCGAAAAATCTCCGGGAGGAAAACCGGCGATGAGGTTCGCCACCCGTCACGTCCTGTCTCCTGGAGGGGCGAAAAGTGGATTGCGGAGGCCCGTCTGGCTACGCTGAATGTATGTGGAGCAATGAATGATAAGATGGATGAAATATGCGAAATGATGAATGATAGAAGAATAGATGTGTTATGTGTGAATGAGACGAAACGAAAGGGAAGAGATGTCACTGCACATGGCATGTATACCGCTTACTGGTCTGGTGTAGACGAGACCGAGCGGGCATGCCACGGAGTCGGTGTCATCCTTTCAGAAAGAATGGGTCAATGTGTGAAAGAGTATGAATGTGTAAGCCCAAGGCTGCTGTGGATACGAATGAAAGTGGGCTTAAAGAAGTTGTTTGTGCTTGGGGTGTACGCCCCAGATATGTCTAAGCCCACTTATATCCGAGAGCAGTTTTGGGACATGGTAAGGCTGGTGTTGACGAAATGCAAGGAAAATGAAAGTATTATTATGTTAGGAGATTTTAATGGAAGGGTTGGAGTGAAGAGGTCTGGTTATGAAAGGATATTAGGAGCGTTTGGCGATGAAAGAATAAATGAGAATGGTGAAGACCTCCTCACCATATGTGTGGAAAAGAATCTTTTTGTGGCGAACACTTTCTTTCGCCATAAGAGGATTCACATGTATACATGGGAAAGAGGGGATGATAGAAGCATGATAGATTTCATAATTGTGGATGGAAGAATGAGGAGCGCAGTGGTAGATACAAGGGTTTACCGGGGGTCCAACGTAGGGACGGACCATTACTTGGTCTTATGCCAAATTAATGGTCTATTCAAGCGTTGGCGGCATCGGACATCTGTGTCTACCACTGCGTTACAGCGTATAATAATAGAGAGGTTACAAGATGAAGGTGTGAAAGAGAAGTATAAATGCAGACTGAGGGAAAATATAAGTGTGTTGAATGAATTTTGTATGAATGATTTAGACTTGAAGAATGTATGAAATAATGTTAAGAAAGTTTTGGTGGATACAGCCACCGAAGTATGTGGTGTAAGTAAGAGAACGAATGAAAGGAAAAGTAATACGTTGTGGTGGGATGATGAGGTACGGATGGAAGTTGAAGCAAAGAAAAGGGCATGGCTAGATTTACTAGCAACCAAACCTGGTAATTCTGGCGGTATGAATGATGAGATAGAAAGAAAAAAGGCAGACTTTAGACATATAAATAAGAGAGTAAAAGAAGTTGTTGAAAGGAAAAAGCAAGAAAGGATAGATAAGAATGATAGAAGAATATCTGATAACTTCCAGGCAAATATTAAAATGTTCTGGAAGCTCGTAAGGACTGCCAGGGGAAATTCAAAACAGCCTAGAATGAATGCTATACGAGACGAGAATGGCTGCATGCTGAATGATGAAGTTTCGAATTTAAAGAGATGGAAGGAATACTTTGAAAGCGTGTTTAAGAGTGAAGAGTCGTCTGAAGTAAGTGAAATAGAAATACCAGAAGAAGTGGAGAGAGGTAGGGAGATAAGTGTAGATGAAATAATGAAAGCAATGAAAAGCATGAAAGCAGGTAAGGCAGCCGGATATGATAGAGTATCACTCGAAATGCTAAGGGCTGGAGAGGGTGTGGTTGCAGGCCTGCTGTACACCTTGTTTAATTTATGTTGGGAACTGAAGCGGGTACCGGAAGACTGGTGCAAAGCCGTTATAGTCCCAATATATAAGGGAAGGGGGTCGCAGCAGGACTGTAAAAACTACCGTGGTATCAGCTTGTTTAGCATTGTGGGTAAACTGTATGCTAAGGTGCTAATTGAAAGAGTTATGAAAGAAACTGATGGAAAAATTTGGGATGTGCAAGCGGGATTTAGAAAAGGAATGGGATGTACGGATCAGGTCTTTTCCATGCACATGATCGCGGAGAAGTTTTTGGCCAAAAACCAAAGAGTTTTTTGTGCGTTCATAGACTTGGAGAAGGCTTATGACAGAGTGGACAGAACCGTGTTATGGCAAACACTGACCACATTTGGGTTGAGCGCTGGTCTGATACAGGCATTGAAGTCTCTATATAGGGATTCTAGTGCCTGTGTCAGGGTCAACGGGGCCTACTCGGACTGGTTTGGCATCCATAAAGGTGTCAGACAGGGCTGTGTGGCTTCCCCGTGGCTGTTCAACCTATTTATGGACAGTTGTTTGGAAAATTTGAAAGTAGAAGAATCCGCGTTAAGAATGGGTGAGTTAACCGTCAAATGCCTTTTGTACGCCGATGATCAAGTCATACTTGCGTCTTCGGCAGCCGAGTTGCAAATGATGGTTACATTAATGAACAGGACATTAAAAGAAAAGGGAATGAAAGTGAACGCAAGTAAGACGAAAGTTATGGTTTTTGAAAGAGAAGAAAGCCAAACGATATGTGAAATAAGAATAGAAGGGGAGTTGGTAGAGCAAGTTGATGAGTTTGTGTATTTGGGATGTGTGTTTAGCAAGGATGGTAGATATGATAAGGATATAGAACGACGAGTGAATGCAGGAAATAGAGTGAATGGGGCTCTACACTCTATTGTGAAAAGTCAGAATGTGTCCAAAAAGGTACGTATGGCAATTCACAATGCTGTGTTAGTACCTACTTTAATGTATGGTAGTGAAAGTTGGGTGTGGCAGAAGAAGCACGAGAGTAGAATAAATGCTGTAGAAATGCGGTCATTAAGGAGTATGTTAGGGATGAATCTGAAGGACAGTGTGAGAAATTGTTTAATAAGAGAAGAGTGTGGTTTGCAAGATGATGTTGTGACCAGGATTAAGAAAGGAATGCTTCGGTGGTTTGGTCATGTAGAAAGAATGAATGAGGAAAGAGTGACAAAGCAAATTTATGTTGCAGAGGTGAACGGCAGAGTCGGGAAGGGTCGCCCTAGGCGAAAGTTTATCGACCAAATTGGCGATATATTGAAAATGGGCCAAATCAAGAGTACCTTTAACCGACGAGCGTGTATGCGTAGGATGTGGAGGAAGCAAGAGAGGTCTGTCAGGATCGTGCCAAATGGAAGTCCATAGTCTCTGCCTACCCCTCTGGGTGACAGGCGTGAGTGTTTATGTTATGTTATGTATATATATATATTATACATAAAAGATATAAATATATAATATAATAAAAAAAATATAATATAAATATATAATATTATATAATACATAATATATTTTAGTGGTATAAATAATAAGGTACAACTTCTAAACTATACTAAGATAGGTAATACCTATCTCTAGTCAAAAACATCTTTATTACATTATTTATGTCAATTAAATGGAAATTATCATAATTACATATTACATTTATTTCTTAATTTATTTACACATTATTGTTTATAACAACTTTATAAATGGGATTAAGGGTGGACTAAATGTCTCATTGGTAGCATTCCCAGTTTTACAATTATTATTGCATAATAAATTATTCATTTGTATATTTAGGTCAGGACTTAAAATTATTTATTTTATTTTAATCTTTACTTGCATAACACATGGTAGTACAGATACAGTTCCTACATTTGTAAATGAGGACTCATGTTTAATCAATCTATCTATAAGTAAATATTATGTCATTGTCATTCAATCAATTTACACAAATAATATCAAATGAATATAAATTACAATAAAATTATTACAAGTCGTAATAAAACAGAATGTCAGCATTTGAAAATAAAATGTCAAGAACCATAAATAAATTAAGCAATGCTATTCAATTTTTAATACAACATAACAATGTCAAAAATTATAACTACGAACAAGGTCAAACTTATATCACGTATGGAGAAACAACAAGACACAACAAGAAATTATAACATTTTAAAATTTTTATCTTAATTATATTATAAATTACATAAATTAAGCATATTTAGTCCGCCTAAAACAGTAAGGCTCAAAATTTTTTGAGCATACACTGCTACGTTTTGTTGGTTACAGGGGCGTAGCTACCGCCATATCAGCCGTATCAATGATACGGGGCCTCCGGGCTACAGGGGCTCCGAACGTGTGTAACCAAAATTCCAAGGACTTCTACGGGACAGGAAAGGCTATCACTATTATCTATAGAAGCAAAGAATTAAAAAAAACTGCTATGCTATGCTATGAATGCCGCCGAATCGTCTTCAGCTATGTTAGTATTGTTTGGCTAGGTTAATTCCTAGAAGTATTAATCTATATATATCTATACATATAATAAATCAATAGAAAAGTCGTGTCTGTAATTCTAATATATTCTTGAAAAAGTCCAGGGGACTAAATAAAGGGTTCTGAAGCCAAATTAGTGGTTTTTAGAATTTTTGTCTGTCTGTCTGTCTGTCTTTCTGTCTGTCTGTCTGTCTGTCTGTGTATTACGGATTCACGAAAAAACTACTGAACCGATTTACATGAAATTTTGTATGTAGGTAGTCAGTAACCCGGGAAAACTTATAGGCTACTTTTTATCCGATTAAGGAACTTTAAAAAAGGAAGGTTAAGAATTTTATTTCCTTTAGATGTTAATTTTCTGTTATATCTTAGTTATAGGCGGGATAACGGATGTTTTTCAAATAAATACCATATTTGTAAATAAAGTTTAAAATTTAGTTATAATCTTGATAAAATAATTTGAAACTACGCCGATTTCGTATTCAAAACAGCGCCATCTATCATCAAATAGAAAAAGTAATATATTTTGCCTTCAGTTACTAATAATGAAATAACATAAATAACTTACATTTATATGATTAAATAAATATTGGTAAATCCAATTGGGCATACCTTAAGCGCAATAAAAAAATTAGGTATAATATGATTATACGGAATTATTAAAGTAGTTTAAATACATTTCGACATCACTATCGGCTTCAACACCCTCGAAAACCATGAAAATGACACCCATGATGAAAAAATTGATACCTATTGCAGCCGCCATCTTGGATTTACATTTCGACAGCACTATCGGCTTCAACACTCTTGAAAACCAGAAAATGACACCCGAGATGAAAAAATTGGTACCAACTTCAGCCGCCATCTTGGATTTACATTTCGACATCACTATCGGATTCAACACCCTCGAAAACCATGAAAATGACACCCAAGATGAAAAAATTGATATCTATTGCAGCCGCTACCTTGGATTTACATTTCGGCAGCACTATCGGCATCAGCACCCCCGAAAACCATGAAAATGACACCAATAATGAAAAAATTTATATCTATTGCAGCCGCCATCTTGGATTTACATTTCGATAGCACTATCGGCTTCAACACCCTCGAAAACCATGAAAATGACACCCATGATGAAAAAATTAGTACCTACTTCAGCCGCCATCTTGGATTTACATTTCGACAGCACTATCGGCTTCAACACCCTCGAAACCCATGAAAATGACACCCATGATGAAAAAATTGATACCCATTGCAGCCGCCACCTTGGATTTACATTTCGACAACCCTATCGGCTTCAACTCTCTCGAAAACCATGAGAATGACACCCATAATGAAAAAATTGATACATATTGCAGCCGCCATCTTGGATTTACATTTCGACAGCACTATCGGTTTCAACACCCTCGAAAACCATGAAAATGACACCCAAGGTGAAAAAATTTATATATTTTGCAGCCGCCATCTTGGATTTACATTTTGACAGCACTATCGGCTTCAACACCCTCGAAAACCATGAAAATGACACCGATGATGAATAAATTGGTACCTAATTCAGCCGCCATCTTGGATTTACATTTCGACAGCACTATCAGCTTCAGCACCCTCGTAAACCATGAAAATGACACCTATGATGAAAAATTTTATACCTATTGCAGCCTCCACCTTGGATTTACATTTCGACAGCACTATCGGCTTCAGCACCCTCGAAAATCATGAAAATGGCACCCATGATGAAAAAATTGATACCTATTGCGGCCGCCATCTTGGATTTACATTTCGACAACCCTATCGGTTTCGACACCCTCGAAAAGCATGAAAATGTCACCCATGACAAAAAAAATATACTACTTACTTTTAGTACGTACTACTATTATTTATTCTGTGTTTTTAAATATTGTAATAAAAAATCTCTTATTATTATTATAATCAAGTATTTAAGAAATTTGGTTATTCGAATATTTTGTATTTGTACAGCGATGTTTTTGAGCCGCTGAAAACAACCGAAACAATGTCCACTCACGACGGCGACTGAAGCCGAACTAAACTTAATACAAAGGTACTCTGTGAACTAAACTACTCTGTGGCTGTAGATCCCCATTTACAGAAACAATTTATATACGAGGCAAACAAATCAACGAAAATTTCGCCATTTTGGAGCCGAAAAAAATTAATTATAGCTAAACAAAACAAAATTACACTACCATTTACATTCAGTGGCTTCCCACATGATAGATGAAGAGATTAAAAAATAGATTGAGTTAAACAATTGATATTTTCAAAAGTTATAGTGTTTACAAGCCACAGGGACATGATAAATCCACACCATAAGCCACTAAAACCCTTTTTTTTATTAAAAAATAGCAATTAATCGATTTAGAAAAAATATTAATAAGTTCAACAATCATTTATCTTTCTAACAATGTGCTTTTTATATCATTTATATGTATAATATGATTGCTAGATACGATTTTATTCGATAAAATGTTGGAATTTTAATTTTTAGGCTATAGTAGAACATTACCTTGCGCTTTCGCTTAAGGTATGCAATATTAGTATATATATATTTAAAACTATTAAAAAATCCTAACGTTCAGTTTTGTAGTACTTTTGTTATTTTATTTTAAAAGTGTAATAATTTCAATAGATTATTGTGAAGTCTATCAAAAATATGAAAATTGGTAAGATATTTATTTCAGTCTATAATATAAAAATGAATCGCTGAATGTGTTGCTAAGCGCAAATCTCGAGAGCAGCTGAACCGATTTCGCTAATTCTTTTTTTTATAATATTCTTTGAAGTACGAAGATGGTTCTTACGAAGAGAAAAATTTAAAAAATTGCCCGAAAAAGTCTAAAAACAAAACTTTTCTATATTCCCATACAAAAGCTTCGTAATAGTACTTAAAAGTCAATTTGAACTTTAGTACCTTACTATAAAGTTTAAGTGTTAGTGGAGGGGTTCCGGGAATGCAAAATAATTGAGTGGCATTAGTATTGTATAAATATTAATATCAATATTTGTGTAGGTATTATAATAAGAAATCAGAAATTGTAATTTTCATTGTGATTTTTAGTGGCTATTAAAAGAATTTTAAATGTTTTATAATTTTTATTTTTTGACAAAATGTGATTGTTAACTTATCAACTTTCTTTTTTCTTTTTTTATCTTACTAGCTGACCCGATGTCCCGAATAGCAGAATAAGTATTAAAAAAAACCAAAAAAATAATTAAAAAAATCAACTGTTAGGCGGTACGAAGTTCGCCGGGTCATTTAATCAATATATAATAATTTTAATTCAATTCAAGTGTTTTTGTTCCTTTATGAAATCTTTACTCTTCATTTATTTATTTATTCGTATGGCATTCTTACAATCGCTCACAATAAATTAAAATAAAATCAAAATAATAAAGTTATTCTATCTTTTTAATTGCTGAAACCATGGGATAGCGTCGTATTCGAGAGAGAATAGGTCTGTTGTGCAGCCGTGGTACCTTGTGAGTGGGCAGTCTCTAGCTATATGCTCAACATCCTGGACAGCAGCTCCACACTCACATCCCGGTGATTCCCTCCACCCGCACATGGACATGAAGGCATTGCTTCGCCCGCATCTGGTTCGTACCCTATTCAGTTGGCACCATTCCCTTCTTGGGAGCGCAAAACCAGCAGGTTTAAGTGTAGGGTTGATGGTAACTTCCATGCTATCAGGGAGTTTTGCGTTCCATTCCTGCAACTACTCAGCAGATGTGTTAAATCCGCCAGACACGAGTTCACATGCGGTCTAGTATGGTGGGTTACGTGACTTCAGACGGTGGGGTAGCGGATCAGTAAACTCCGCGTGAGCTGACAGGTTAGGATTTCCGTAGATCTTCTGGGAGTCTCGTAGTAGTATTTGTCGTCTTCTCAAATGGGGTGGGCTTATATGGCTTAGCACGGGGAGCCATTGGGGGGAGGGGGTATATTTTAAGGTTCCAGATATGCATCTTATGGTCAGGTTCAGCTGGGTGTCCACATGCATCACATGTGCACTATTTGACCATACTGGAGCACAGTACTTTGCTGTTGAGTACACCAAACTGAGACCGGTTGTACGCAGCACATCGACGCTGGCCCCCCAAGTGGTGCCCGCTAGCCTGTGTAAGATGTTGTTTCTGGTCCGGAGCTTTTTGGATAATTTGTCCATGTGCGGAGCGTACGTGAGACTCCGATCGAGAGTCACGCCCAGGTATCTCGGAGTGGGGTTGTAGTGCAACATGGCTCCAGCAAACTCAACAGTGGGCTCGTATTTTGCCATTTGGTTAGCCAAGTGAAACGCAGTTACTTCGGTTTTGGCAGTGTTTGGTACTAAAGTATTTGTTTCCTAAAGTATTTGTCTAGTATGCTTAAGTCCTCGTTAAGTACCTCCTCGTTAAGTAAAGTACCTTCGGATGGTTTGAAGATTTCTTGTTGGGAAGCTAGTGCTGTGTCATCAGCATACATAAATTTAGGACTCTGCGTTTCAGGTATATCATGTAAGTAAAGATTGAAGAGCAGCGGTACCGCTTTCATGAGCTTATAGACCAATCCTTGCCGCCAAACTGTGTCGTATGCCGCTGACAGGTCTATTAAAACAGCAATCGTCTTTAGTTTCTTTTGAAACCCTGCTTCAATGTGTGTTGTGAAGGACATGACTACACCTGTCGGTGCAGTTGCGGCCACAACGGAAGCCAGCTTGTTCCACTGGAACCACCTTATCAATGAGAGGCATAATGCGGTTGTAGATTAGTCTCTCCAGAATTTTGTAGACACAGCTCAGAAGGGCGATAGGATGGTAGCTCTAAGGATCATTTGCAGGTTTTTGGGGTTTCAGCATAGCAATAATTTTCGATATATTGAAGTCACGAGGCAATTTGTTACGTAACAGGATATCTGAGAACTCTTTCAGCAATTTCCTGCATTTCGGGCCCAGGTGCTTTAGAAACTCATTGTAGACTCCATCGAAACCAGCAGCTTTATTAGGGGGCAATAGTTTCAAGGCGCAATCGGTTTCATCTTGGGGGAATACTCGTGACAGCTGGTAGTCAATTGGTAACGACGCCTTGAGCTGTTTAGCGCACTGTCGTGTCGCCCGGGTATTATCTTTCCTGCCTTTAACTCGGGATACTTCAACTATTCTGTTTGCAATCGCGTTTGCTAGTAGAGCAAATCCGCCACCGGAGTTTGTTCCAGTCTTGCCTGCCAACCCATTGAGCACCCTCCAAGCTTTCCTGCTGGAAGTCTTAAAATCTTTTGACTCTACGGTATCGAGCCACCTATTTCGACGCTCTTCGTCGAGAGATCATCATCAGAAGGTCATCACCTATTTCATAGTTACCCGTGCGCGTGTACTCATCAAATAGTTTCAGCAAGGGATATACGCCTTGCGGTAGCCTCGGAGAATGCTCTTTTATGCTGTTGCTATGATAAGTTTAGTGAATCTCTTGTAGGTTTCGGCACAGTGAGGTATCCATCTGATAGCAGCATCCATGTCAGCGCTGAATTTGGACCAGTCTGCTTTGTGGAAGTTGCATCGAGGCAAAGGCACGGAGTTTGATAAGAGGATCTTAATACCAACCTCCACAAGCATCCGTCGGTGCCGGTTGTTCGGAAGTCTGACAGAATTCTTTGTGTGGTTTGTAATGGGTTTCGATTAATGTCACAGGTAGTAAACGTTAAGTCTGGATAACAATCCCGTTTCCATCTTGCTAACCTGAACGATCCTCTATCCTTGGCATTAAATACCAGGTGTAGGTTGTTGTTCTCCGCCCATTGCACGAGGTGTTCACCATTTGCATAATTTTTGTTATATCGCAAAATCGGGTGATGACTATTGAAGTCGCCGGCATATAGGCATGGGTGTGAGAAAGCGGGGAGGTTGGTAGTCCATGAATAGTTCGGAGGTTTATATACGTTTACAATGGTAAGGTTATTGATCTTTATTGCAGAGGCAAATACATCCGGACCCCAAGGCAAGTCTCCGCAGCGACATGTTTAATATCGTCTTTAACATAAGTGGCCATGCCATATTGCGAGTGGTTAATTGAATGAGCAAGGTAGTATCCCGGGATGGCACCTCGTTTATATAGATCCTGTTCATCTCTAGCGTGAGTTTCTTGTAAAAGGAGTACGTCTATGTCATTTTCTAATAGAATCTTACTTACTACTTCGCATTTAGCTTGACCAATACTTTCCATATTAAGTTTGTAGATTCGGGTAATAGGTCGAATATCTCTAGTTCGGTGGCTTTCCGAGGAGAGCTGATCACATTGAGGCATTTCAAGTGGGTAATTAAATGCTATAATAATTCTTTGAACGACTGTGATAGTGTGTGAGGTTGCAGGATTATAGCGCAACAGTACAGCAGCCAGCAGTTTGTTGTTCGTTTAGCGCCACCCAGGGGACACGTGTAGGGTGCGAGCGGCAATTCCTGCGGACGTGAACAACTTCATCCTCCTACTCTTCATTGGGGACCCCCAACAAATTTTGATACAGGGCCCATCTAAGGCACGCTACGCCACTGGTTGGTTACCTATAATCACGACCAGTAGCGATTATCCAACAATTACGGATAGCTGATTCCTTAGGAAAGTAAATATACTTTGCCCAATATTTATGTACTTGAACTCAAACATGTTTTCAGGTTGATAATTACATATTATTTGTGACATCTATGTATAGAAAATGATTGAAGAGTTGTAGGGCAATAAGAAGAGTTTCCTTTAAAGCTGAACATAAAAGTATGCATATGTATAACATTATGTGATTCATATTTATGGACAGAACTACTAACCACAATAATAATTATTATTGAACAATGGGAAAACATTATTGTACTCGCTGTTATCCTTAAATTTTCCATAATCCTACCAAATCAAAAAGTACTCAAAAAGTATATTGAGCAATCTTATCCTTCACCTCCCTTATCTCTTTCTTTCCCGAAGGTAGCGTGAAGGTCCTTCATGAGAAGTATCTTCTCTTCCTTATTGCGTTTGAGCTGCCCTTCCAACCGACGGCCCTGTTCCTCCTGTTGGCGGGCCGGACAACATCTTACACAGGCTAGCGGGCACCACTTAGGGCGCCAGCGTTGATGTGCTGCGTACAACCTGTCTCAGTTTGGTGTACTCAACAGCAAAGTACTGTGCACCAGTATGGTCAAATAGTGCACATGTGCTGCATGTGGACACCCAGCTGAACCTGACCATAAGATGCATATCTGGAACCTTAAAATATATGCCCCCCCCGTGGCTCCCCGTGCTAAGCCATATAAGCGACGGGCCTGTTCCTCCTGTCGGCGAGCCTGTTCCTGCAGCATCATCATCATAGCCCCTAAGTCAGGTGCTGTAGATGCAGGAGCTGATGACGGACCGGCCTCCGTGATCTGCTGAGCTGGCTCTCCGATATTTGCGGTGTTGTGGCACCAAATCCTCTCTGGTCCGTCTCCTGTTGGCGTTGACTTCGGGCACGGATACCCTCCGTATCGTCTTTAGGTAAAGTCGGCATATTTGATCCCACTTCTGACACCAATTGTTACGAGATTGGGGTTCGAGACAATTAAAAACTGCCGATTGAATTACCAAAATTGAGACTTTAATTACACAACACTAATTACAACTTAAAATCACACTAATAATAAAACACAGTTGTACCACTGATCACTTTAGTTCGCAGTTATTTCGCTTCGAATTATTCTCTTGTATCGCCAATTCAATACTGCCTCGGTCGTGGTCTATACCGGCCTTATATAGGGCCTCAGATAGTTTCCAGAACCTTCTACTGTAGCAACATCTAGGATGTTCGAATACCTACATATTGGTCCTGAAATTTCTGGAAGGATCTTGACTCTCCTAGTTCTGCTACTCGACACTAGAGGGCGCTAGTGTAACTAGTGTTGCCATGTACAAGACATTAATAGTGGCGCGTAACAATAATATTACCTTTCATCGGTAAGTTTGTTTTGTGTTTACATTTGCTACTTGTACTGATTAATATCTATTGTTTTGAATATAAAGTGTAACATTTCATTTTTTTAATGAACTTTGTGATGTATTTTGTCAAATATTTCGACTCCCAAATTGCAAAATTCGTCATGATAATGCTCCTTAATTTGAACGGTCATTCCAAAGCTTAAAGTCTTAACAAACGTGTACTTTTTGATTTGGTAGGATTATGGAAACTTTAAGGATATCAGCGAGTACAATAATGTTTTCCCATTGTTCAATAATAATTATTATTGTGGTTAGTAGTTCTGTCCATAAATATGAATCACATAATGTTATACATATGCATACTTTTACGTTCAGCTTTAAAGGAAACTCTCCTTATTGCCCTACAACTCATCAATCATTTTCTATACATAGATGTCACAAATAATATGTAATTATCAACCTGAAAACATGTTTGAGTACAAGTACATAAATATTGGGCAAAGTATATTTAATTTCACAACAAATGTATTGCCTGAAATCAGATGCACAAAATTTCATTGTATTCCATTAATTTTATCATACATTAGTAACAATTACTTTAAAAGATTTATTAAAAAAAATAACTAAATATGTCATACTTATATTAATATAAATAAAACAATAAATAAATAACTAAGTCTTAATCTTAATGTACACATTAACACAACAACATAAGATAATATTCTCAATTAATGATGTAGAAAAAATTTGGTGATAATATACTTACCGTTACCAAAGTCATTATCAAAAGTCAAAAGTTATAGGTTTTGTGATAGTTGCCTAGCTTGGCAGGAGTGGCAACTGCAGTTACTTTGCAGAAAAACTATGTGGGAGGTCTATGTCCAGCTGTGGAGGGCATTTGTTAGGCTGTAAATGTATTAATTAACATATCTAAAGCTTATTATGTACATAACTTTTTTAAATGTTTGGTATGAATAATTTTATGATTCCATTTACATATACCTGCTATTTAATTAAATCAATTGATATTCTATTAATTGTTATAGCTATTGTATTTACGCAAAGATACTAATACTTGATTTTTTTTGTAAAATACCTTGATATAAAAGTGTACTATATATTTAATATATTAATTTCTTTTAAATATATTATTTTACAGCTTTCCTAAGGAATCAGCTATCCGTAATTGTTGGATAATCGCTACTGGTCGTGATTATAGGTAACCAACCAGTGGCGTAGCGTGCCTTAGATGGGCCCTGTATCAAAATTTGTTGGGGGGCCCCAATGAAGAGTAGGAGGCTGAAGTTGTTCACGTCCGCAGGAATTGCCGTTCGCGCCCTGCACGTGTCCCCTAAGTGGCGCTAAACGAACAACAAACTACTGGCTGCTGTACTGTTGCGCTAGAATCCTGCAACCTCACAGCACTATCACAGTCGTTCAAAGAATTATTATAGCATTTAATTAATTACCCACTTGAAATGCCTCAATGTGATCAGCTCTCCTCGGAGAGTCATCAGACTAGAGATATTGGACCTATTACCCGAATCTGCCAACTTAATATGGAAAGTATTGGTCAAGCTAAATGCGAAGTAGTAAGTAAGATTCTATTAGAAAATGACATAGACGTACTCCTTTTACAAGAAACTCACGCTAGAGATGAACAGGATCTATATAAACGTGGTGCCATCCCGGGATACTACCTTGCCCATTCAATTAACCACTCGCAATATGGCATGGCCACTTATGTCAAAGACGATATTAAACATATCGCTGCGGAGACTTGCCTTGGGATCCGGATGTATTTGCCTCTGCAATAAAGATCAATAACCTTACCATTGTAAACGTATATAAACCACCGAACTACTCATGGACTACCAACCTCCCCGCTTTCTCACACCCATGCCTATATGCCGGCGACTTCAGTAGTCATCACCTGATCTGGCGATATAACAAAAATGATGCAAATGGTGAACACCTCGTGCAATGGGCGGAGAACAACAACCTACACCTGGTATTTAATGCCAAGGATAGAGGATCGTTCAGGTTAGCAAGATGGAAACGGGATTATAATCCAGACTTAACGTTTACTACCTTTGACATCAATCGAAACCCATTACAAACCACACAAAGAATTCTGTCAGACTTCCGAACAGCCGGCACCGACGGATGCTTGTGGAGGTTGGTATTAAGATCCGCTTAACAAACTCCGTGCCTTTGCCTCGATGGAACTTCCACAAAGCAGACTGGTCCAAATTCAGCGCTGACATGCATGCTGCTATCAGATGGATACCTCACTGTGCCGAAACCTACAAGAGATTCACTAAACTTATCATAGCAATAGAAAAAAGAGCATTCTCCGAGGCTACCGCAAGGCGTATACCTTGCTGAAATATAACATATAATAAATCTGTAGAAAAGTCGTGTCTTTAATTCTAATATATTCTTGAAAAAACAAGTCCAGGGGACTAAATAAAGGGTTCTGAAGCCAAATTAGTGGTTTTTAGAATTTTTGTCTGTCTGTCTGTCTGTCTTTCTGTCTGTCTGTCTGTCTGTGTATTCCGGATTCACGCAAAAACTACTGAACCGATTTACATGAAATTTTGTATGTAGGTAGTCAGTAACCCGGGAAAACTTATAGGCTACTTTTTATCAGATTAAGGAGCTTTAAAAAAGAAAGGTTAAGAATTTTATTTCCTTTAGATGTTAATTTTCTGTTATATCTTAGTTATAGGCGGGATAACGGATGTTTTTCAAATATATACCATATTTGTAAATAAAGTTTAAAATTTAGTTATTATCTTGATAAAATAATTTGAAAATACGCCGATTTCGTATTCAAAACAGCGCCATCTATCATCAAATAGAAAAAGTAGTATATTTTGCCTTCAGTTACTAATAATGAAATAACATAAATAACTTATATTTATATGATTAAATTATTAGATATTTAAAACTATTAAAAAATCCTAACGTTCAGTTTTGTAGTATTTTTGTTATTTTATTTTAAAAGTGTAATAATTTCAATAGATTATTGTGACGTCTATCAAAAATATGAAAATTGGTAAGATATTTATTTCAGTCTATAATATAAAAATGAATCGCTGAATGTGTTGCTAAGCGCAAATCTCGAGAGCAGCTGAACCGATTTCACTAATTCTTTTTTTATAATGTTCCTTGAAGTACGAAGATGGTTCTTACGAAGAGAAAAATTTAAAAAATTGCCTGGAAAAGTCTAAAAACAAAACTTTTCTATATTCCCATACAAAAGCTTCGTAATAGTACTTAAAAGTCAATTTGAACTTTAGTACCTTACTATAAAGTTTAAGTGTTAGTGGAGGGGTTCCGGGAATGCAAAACAATTGAGTGACATTAGTATCGTATAAATATTAATATCAATATTTGTGTAGGTATTATAATAAGAAATCAGAAATTGTAATTTTCATTGTGATTTTTAGTAGCTATTAAAAGAATTTTAAATGTTTTATAATTTTTTTTTTGACAAAATGTGATTGTTGACTTATCAACTTTCTTTTTTCTTATTTTATTTTACTAGCTGACCAGGTGTCCCGAATAGCAGAATAAGTATTAAAAAAAACCAAAAAAAAAATAAAAAAAATCAACTGTACAATCAGCGGTACGAAGTTTGCCGGGTCATATAATCAATATATAATAATTTTAATTCAATTCAAGTGTTTTTGTTCCTTTTATGAAATCTTTACTCTTCGTTTATTTATTTATTCGTATGGCATTCTTACAATCGCTCACAATAAATTAAAATAAAATCAAAATAATAAAGTTATTCTATCTTTTTAATTGCTGAAACCATGGGATAGCGTCGTATTCGAGAGAGAACAGGTCTGTTGTGCAGCCGTGGTACCTTGTGAGTGGGCAGTCTCTAGCTATATGCTCAACATTCTGGACAGCAGCTCCACACTCACATCTCGGTGATTCCCTCCACCCGCACATGGACATGAAGGCATTTCTTCGCCCGCATCTGGTTCGTACCCTATTCAGTTGGCACCATTCCCTTCTTGGGAGCGCAAAACCAGCAGGTTTAAGTGTAGGGTTGATGGTAACTTCCATGCTATCAGGGGTTTTTGCGTTCCATTCCTGCAACTACTCAGCAGATGTGTTAAATCCGTCGGACACGAGTTCACATGCGGTCTAGTATGGTGGGTTACGTGACTTCAGACGGTGGGATGGCGGATCAGTAAACTCCGCGTGAGCTAGCAGGTTGGGATTTCCGTAGATCTTCTGGGAATCTTGTAGTAGTATTTGTCGTCTTCTCAAATGGGATGGGCTTATATGACTTAGCACGGGGAGCCACTAGAGGGGGGTATATTTTAAGGTTCCAGATATGCATCTTATGGTCAGGTTCAGCTGGGTGTCCACATGCAGCACATGTGCACTATTTGACCATACTGGAGCACAGTACTTTGCTGTTGAGTACACCAAACTGAGACAGGTTGTACGCAGCACATCAACGCTGGCCCCCCAAGTGGTGCCCGCTAGCCTGTGTAAGATGTTGTTTCTGGTCCGGAGCTTGATCTTTATTGCAGAGGCAAATACATCCAGACCCCAAGGCAAGTATCCGCAGCGACATGTTTAATATCGTCTTTAACATAAGTGGCCATGCCATTTTGCGAGTGGTTAATTGAATGAGCAAGGTAGTATCCCGGGATAGCACCACGTTTATATAGATCCTGTTCATCTCTAGCGTGAGTTTCTTGTAAAAGGAGTACGTCTATGTCATTTTCTAATAGAATCTTACTTACTACTTCGCATTTAGCTCGACCAATACTTTCCATATTAAGTTTGCAGATTCGGGTAATAGGTCCAATATCTCTAGTCCGGTGGCTCTCCGAGGAGAGCTGATCACATTGAGGCATTTCAAGTGGGTAATTAATTGCTATAATAATTATTTGAACGACTGTGATAGTGCTGTGAGGTTGCAGGATTATAGCGCAACAGTGCAGCAGCCAGTAGTTTGTTGTTCGATTAGCGCCACCTAGGGGACACATGCAGGGTGCGAGCGGCAATTCCTGCGGACGTGAACAACTTCATCCTCCTACTCTTCATTGGGGCCCCCCCAACAAATTTTGATACAGGGCCCATCTAAGGCACGCTACGCCACTGTTTGGTTACCTATAATCACGACCAGTAGCGATTATCCAACAATTACGGATAGCTGATTCCTTAGGAAAGCTGTAAAATAATAAATTTCAAAGAAATTAATATATTAAATATATAGTACACTTTTATATCATGGTATTTTACAAAAAAAAAATCAAGTACTAATACTTGTACTAATACTACTTTAATTACACAACACTAATTACAACTTAAAATCACACTAATAATAAAACACAGTTGTACCGCTGATCACTTTAGTTCGCAGTTATTTCGCTTCGAAGTATTCTCTTGTATCGCCAATTCAATACTGCCTCGGTCGTGGTCTATACCGGCCTTAAATCAAATATTTCGACTCCCAAATTGTAAATTCTTCATGATAATGCTCCTTAATTTGAACGGTCATTCCAATGCTTAAAGTCTTAACAAACGTGTACTTTTTGATTTGGTAGGGTTATGGAAACTTTAAGGATATCAGCGAGTACAATAATTTTTTCCCATTGTTCAATAATAATTATTATTGTGGTTAGTAGTTCTGTCCATAAATATGAATCACATAATGTTATACATATGCATACTTTTATGTTCAGCTTTAAAGGAAACTCTCCTTATTGCCCTACAACTCATCAATCATTTTCTATACATAGATGTCATAAATAATATGTAATTATCAACCTGAAAACATGTTTGAGTTCAAGTACATAAATATTGGGCAAAGTATATTTAATTTCACAACATATGTAGTGCCTGAAATCAGATGCACAAAATTTTATTGTATTCCATTAATTTTATCATACATTAGTAACAATTACTTTAAAAGATTTATTAAAAAAATAACTAAATATGTCATACTTATATTAATATAAATAAAACAATAAATAAATAACTAAGTCTTAATCTTAATGTACACAATAACACAACAACATAAGATAATATTCTCAATTAATGATGTAGAAAAAATTTGGTGATAATATACTTACCGTTACCAAAGTCATTATCAAAAGTCAAAAGTTATAGGTTTTGTGATAGTTGCCTAGCTTGGCAGGAGTGGCAACTGCAGTTACTTTGCAGAAAAACTATGTGGGAGGTCTATGTTCAGGTGTGGAGGACATTTGTTAGGCTGTAAATGTATTAATTAACATATCTAAAGCTTATTATGTACATAACTTTTTTAAATGTTTGGTATGAATAATTTTATGATTCCATTTACATATACCTGCTATTTAATTATATCAATTGATATCCTATTAATTGTTATAGCTATTGTATTTACGCAAAGATACTAATACTTGATTTTTTTTGTAAAATACCTTGATATAAAAGTGTACTATATATTTAATATATTAATTTCTTTTAAATATATTATTTTATAGCTTTCCTAAGGAATCAGCTATCCGTAATTGTTGGATAATCGCTACTGGTCGTGATTATAGGTAACCAACCAGTGGCGTAGCGTGCCTTAGATGGGCCCTGTATCAAAATTTGTTGGGGGGCCCCAATGAAGAGTAGGAGGCTGAAGTTGTTCACGTCCGCAGGAATTACCACTCGCACCATGCACGTGTCCCGTGGGTGGCGCTAAACGAACAACAAACTACTGGCTGCTGTACTGTTGCGCTATAATCCTGCAACCTCACACACTATCACAGTCGTTCAAAGAATTATTATAGCATTTAATTACCCACTTGAAATACCTCAATGTGATCAGCTCTCCTCGGAAAGCCACCGAACTAGAGATATTCGACCTATTACCCGAATCTGCAAACTTAATATGGAAAGTATTGGTCAAGCTAAATGCGAAGTATTAAGTAAGATTCTATTAGAAAATGACATAGACGTACTCCTTTTACAAGAAACTCACGCTAGAGATGAACAGGATCTATATAAACGTGGTGCCATCCCGGGATACTACCTTGCCCATTCAATTAACCACTCGCAATATGGCATGGCCACTTATGTTAAAGACGATATTAAACATATCGCTGCGGAGACTTGTCTTGGGGTCTGGATGTATTTGCCTCTGCAATAAAGATCAAGCTTCGGACCAGAAACAACATCTTATACAGGCTAGCGGGCACCACTTGGGGGGCCAGCGTTGATGTGCTGCGTACAACCTGTCTCAGTTTGGTGTACTCAACAGCAAAGTACTGTGCTCCAGTATGGTCAAATAGTGCACATGTGCTGCATGTGGACACCCAGCTGAACCTGACCATAAGATGCATATCTGGAACCTTAAAATATACCCCCCCCCCCCCAGTGGCTCCCCGTGCTAAGCCATATAAGCGACGGGCCTGTTCCTCCTGTCGGCGAGCCTGTTCCTGCAGCATCATCATCAGAGCACCTAAGTCAGGTGCTGTAGATGCAGGACCTGATGACGGACCGGCCTCCGTGGTCTGCTTAGCTGGCTTTTTGATATTTGCGGCGTTGTGGCACCAAATCCTCTCTGGTCCGTCTCCTGTTGGCGTTGACTTCGGGCACGGATACCCTCCGTGTCGTCTTTAGGTAAAGTCGGCATATTTGATCCCACTTCTGACACCAATTGTTACGAGATTGGGGTTCGAGACAATTAAAAACTGCCGATTGAATTACCAAAATTGACACTTTAATTACACAACACTAATTACAACTTAAAATCACACTAATAATAAAACACAGTTGTACCACTGATCACTTTAGTTCGCAGTTATTTCGTTTCGAAATATTCTCTTGTATCGCCAATTCAATACTGCCTCGGTCGTGGTCTATACCGGCCTTATATAGGGCCTCAGATAGTTTCCAGAACCTTCTACTGTAGCAACATCTAGAATGTTCGAGTACCTACATATCGGTCCCGAAATTTCTGGAAGGATCTTGACTCTCCTAGTTCTGCTACTCGACACTAGAGGGCGCTAGTGTAACTAGTGTTGCCATGTACAAGACATGATGATAATAGTGGCGCGTAACAATAATATTACCTTTCATCGGTAAGTTTGTTCTGTGCTTACATTTGCTACTTGTACTGATTAATATCTATTGTTTTGAATATAAAGTGTAACATTTAATGTTTTTAATGAACTTTGTGATGTATTTTGTCAAATATTTCGACTCCCAAATTGCAAAATTCGTCATGATAATGCTCCTTAATTTGAACGGTCATTCCAAAGCTTAAAGTCTTAACAAACGTGTACTTTTTGATTTGGTAGGGTTATGAAAACTTTAAGGATATCAGCGAGTACAATAATGTTTTCCCATTGTTCAATAATAATTATTATTGTGGTTAGTAGTTCTGTCCATAAATATGAATCACATAATGTTATACATATGCATACTTTTATGTTCAGCTTTAAAGGAAACTCTCCTAATTGCCCTACAACTCATCAATCATTTTCTATACATAGATGTCACAAATAATATGTAATTATCAACCTGAAAATATGTTTGAGATCAAGTACATAAATATTGGGCAAAGTATATTTACTTTCCTAAGGAATCAGCTAACCGTAATTGTTGGATAATCGCTACTGGTCGTGATTATAGGTAACCAACCAGTGGCGTAGCGTGCCTTAGATGGGCCCTGTATCAAAATTTGTTGGGGGGCCCCAATGAAGAGTAGGAGGATGAAGTTGTTCACGTCCGCAGGGATTACCACTCGCACCCTGCACGTGTCCCCTGGGTGGCGCTAAACGAACAACAAACTACTGGCTGCTTTACTGTTGCGCTATAATCCTGCAACCTCACAGCACTATCACAGTCGTTCAAAGAATTATTATAGCATTTAATTAATTACCCACTTGAAATGCCTCAATGTGATCAGCTCTTCTCGGAGAGTCACCGGACTAGAGATATTGGACCTATTACCCGAATCTGCCAACTTAATATGGAAAGTATTGGTCAAGCTAAATGCGAAGTTGTAAGTAAGATTCTATTAGAAAATGACATAGACGTACTCCTTTTACAAGAAACTCACGCTAGAGATGAACAGGATCTATATAAACGTGGTGCTATCCCGGGATACTACCTTGCTCATTCAATTAACCACGCGCAATATGGCATGGCCACTTATGTTAAAGACGATATTAAACATGTCACTGCGGAGATTTGCCTTGGGATCCGGATGTATTTGCCTCTGCAATAAAGATCAATAACCTTACCATTGTAAACGTATATAAACCATTGAACTACTCATGGACTACCAACCTCCCCGCTTTCTCACACCCATGCCTATATGCCGGCGACTTCAATAGTCATCACCTGACCTGGCGATATAACAAAAATAATGCAAATGGTGAACACCTCGTGCAATGGGCGGAGAACAACAACCTACACCTGGTATTTAATGCCAAGGATAGAGGATCGTACAGGTTAGCAAGATGGAAACGGGATTATAATCCAGACTTAACGTTTACTACCTGTGACATCAATCGAAACCCATTACAAACCACACAAAGAATTCTGTCAGACTTCCGAACAGCCGGCACCGACGGATGCTTGTGGAGGTTGGTATTAAGATCCTCTTAACAAACTCCGTGCCTTTGCCTCGATGGAACTTCCACAAAGCAGACTGGTCCAAATTTAGCGTTATTTTGTATGTAGGTAGTCAGTAACCCGGGAAAACTTATAGGCTACTTTTTATCAGATTAAGGAACTTTAAAAAAGAAAGGTTAAGAATTTTATTTCCTTTAGATGTTATTTTCTGTTATATCTTAGTTATAGGCGGGATAACGAATGTTTTTCAAATATATACCATATTTGTAAATAAAGTTTAAAATTTAGTTATTATCTTGATAAAATAATTTGAAACTACGCCGAATTCTTATTCAAAACAGCGCCATCTATCATCAAATAGAAAAAGTAGTATATTTTGCCTTCAGTTACTAATAATGAAATAACGTTAATAACTTATATTTATATGATTAAATTATTAGATATTTAAAACTATTAAAAATCCTAACGTTCAGTTTTGTAGTATTTTTGTTATTTTATTTTAAAAGTGTAATAATTTCAATAGATTATTGTGACGTCTATCAAAAATATGAAAATTGGTAAGATATTTATTTCAGTCTATAATATAAAAATGAATCGCTGAATGTGTTGCTAAGCGCAAATCTCGAGAGCAGCTGAACCGATTTCACTAATTCTTTTTTTATAATGTTTCCGAACAAGCCGGTTTCCGAAAAGGCTTTAGCACCATAGACCACATACATACCCTACGGCAAATTGTACAGAAGTCCGAGGAGTACAATTTGCCACTATGTCTGGCATATGTGGACTATGAGAAAGCCTTTGATTCCGTCGAAATTTGGGCGGTGCTGCAGTCCCTTCAGCAGTGCCAAGTTGACTGTCGGTATATCGAAGTGTTGAAGTGCTTGTACAGTAGGGCTACGATGGCTATCCGAGTACAGAACCAGAGTACGAAACCTATCCAATTGCAGAGAGGTGTAAGACAGGGTGACGCCATATCCCCGAAACTCTTTACCGCTGCATTGGAAGACGTTTTCAAGCTTCTGGACTGGAAAGGATACGGTATCAACATCAATGGCGAGTACATCACTCACCTTCGATTTGCCGACGATATAGTCCTTATGGCAGAATCGCTGGAGGACCTAAGCACTATGCTCAATGACCTCAATAGTGTTTCCCAACGGATAGGTCTTAAGATGAACATGGACAAAACAAAGATCATGTTTAATGTCCATGTCACACCTATGCCGGTAGTTGTTGGGAACACTAAGCTAGAAGTTGTTGACGAGTATGTTTACCTGGTACAAATAGTCCGACTAGGTAAGTCCAACTTCGACCGAGAGGTCAATCGACGGATTCAACTCGGCTGGGCAGCGTTCGGGAAGCTACGACACATCTTCTCGTCAGACATACCTCAAAACCTTAAAACGAAATTGTACAACCAGTGCGTGTTGCCAGTGATGACTTACGGAACTGAGACGTGGTCCTTCACTGCTGGCCGTATGAGGAAGCTCAAGGTTGCTCAGCGAGCTATGGAGAGGGCTATGCTCGGAGTTTCTCTGCGTGATAAACTCAGAAATGAGGATATCCGCAGTAGAACCAGAGTGACCGACATAGCCCAACGGATTAGTAAGCTGAAGTGGCAATGGGCCGGCCATATAGCTCGAAGAACCGACAACCGATGGGGAAGAAAGTTTCTCGAGTGGCAGCCTCGTACCGGCAAGCGAAGTGTAGGGCGTCCCCCCACTAGATGGAGTAACGACCTGGTAAGATATGCAGGAAGTCGATGGATGCAGGTGGCTCAGGACCGTGCTTTGTGGCATTCTTTGGGGGAGGCCTATGTTCAGCAGTGGACTTGTGAAGGGCTGTAATGATGATGAATGTTCCTTGAAGTACGAAGATGGTTCTTACGAAGAGAAAAATTTAAAAAATTGCCTGGAAAAGTCTAAAAACAAAACTTTTCTATATTCCCATACAAAAGCTTCGTAATAGTACTTAAAAGTCAATTTGAACTTTAGTACCTTACTATAAAGTTTAAGTGTTAGTGGAGGGGTTCCGGGAATGCAAAACAATTGAGTGACATTAGTATCGTATAAATATTAATATCAATATTTGTGTAGGTATTATAATAAGAAATCAGAAATTGTAATTTTCATTGTGATTTTTAGTGGCTATTAAAAGAATTTTAAATGTTTTATAATTTTCATTTTTTGACAAAATGTGATTGTAGACTTATCAACTTTCTTTTTTCTTTTTTTATCTTACTAGCTGACCCGGTGTCCCGAATAGCAGAATAAGTATTAAAAAAACCAAAAAAAATTTAAAAAATCAACTGTACAATCAGGGGTACGAAGTTGGCCGTGTCATATAATCAATATATAATAATTTTAATTCAATTCAAGTGTTTTTGTTCCTTTTATGAAATCTTTACTCTTCGTTTATTTATTTATTCGTATGGCATTCTTACAATCGCTCACAATAAATTAAAATAAAATCAAAATAATAAAGTTATTCTATCTTTTTAATTGCTGAAACCATGGGATAGCGTCGTATTCGAGAGAGAACAGGTCTGTTGTGCAGCCGTGGTACCTTGTGAGTGGGCAGTCTCAAGCTATATGCTCAACATCCTGGACAGCAGCTCCACACTCACATCCCGGTGATTCCCTCCACCCGCACATGGACATGAAGGCATTGCTTCGCCCGCATCTGGTTCGTACCCTATTCAGTTGGCACCATTCCCTTCTTGGGAGCGCAAAACCAGCAGGTTTAAGTGTCGGGTTGATGGTAACTTCCATGCTATCAGGGGGTTTTGCGTTCCATTCCTGCAACTACTCAACAGATGTGTTAAATCCGCCGGACACGAGTTCACATGCGGTCTAGTATGGTGGGTTACGTGACTTCAGACGGTGGGATGGCGGATCAGTAAACTCCACGTGAGCTGGCAGGTTGGGATTTCCGTAGATCTTCTGGGAATCTCGTAGTAGTATTTGTCGTCTTCTCAAATGGGATGGGCTTATATGACTTAGCACGGGGAGCCACTAGAGGGGGGTATATTTTAAGGTTCCAGATATGCATCTTATGGTCAAGTTCAGCTGGGTGTCCACATGCAGCACATGTGCACTATTTGACCATACTGGAGCACAGTACTTTGCTGTTGAGTACACCAAACTGAGACAGGTTGTACGCAGCACATCAACGCTGGCCCCCCAAGTGGTGCCCGCTAGCCTGTGTAAGATGTTGTTTCTGGTCCGGAGCTTGATCTTTATTGCAGAGGCAAATACATCCTGACCCCAAGGCAAGTATCCGCAGCGACATGTTTAATATCGTCTTTAACATAAGTGGCCATGCCATATTGCGAGTGGTTAATTGAATGAGCAAGGTAGTATCCCGGGATAGCACCACGTTTATATAGATCCTGTTCATCTCTAGCGTGAGTTTCTTGTAAAAGGAGTACGTCTATGTCATTTTCTAATAGAATCTTACTTACTACTTCGCATTTAGCTCGACCAATACTTTTCATATTAAGTTTGCAGATTCGGGTAATAGGTCCAATATCTCAAGTCCGGTGGCTCTCCGAGGAGAGCTGATCACATTGAGGCATTTCAAGTGGGTAATTAAATGCTATAATAATTCTTTGAACGACTGTGATAGTGCTGTGAGGTTGCAGGATTATAGCGCAACAGTGCAGCAGCCAGTAGTTTGTTGTTCGATTAGCGCCACCTAGGGGACACGTGCAGGGTGCGAGCGGCAATTCCTGCGGACGATAACAACTTCATCCTCCTTCTCTTCATTGGGGCCCCCCAACAAATTTTGATACAGGGCCCATCTAAGGCACGCTACGCCACTGGTTGGTTACCTATAATCACGACCAGTAGCGATTATCCAACAATTACGGATAGCTGATTCCTTAGAAAAGCTGTATAATAACATATTTCAAAGAAATTAATATATTAAATATATAGTACACTTTTATATCAAGGTATTTTACAAAAAAAAATCAAGTACTAATACTTGTACTAATACTACTTTAATTACACAACACTAATTACAACTTAAATTCACACTAATAATAAAACACAGTTGTACCACTGATCACTTTAGTTCGCAGTTATTTCGCTTCGAAGTATTCTCTTGTATCGCCAATTCAATACTGCCTCGGTCGTGGTCTATACCGGCCTTAAATCAAATATTTCGACTCCCAAATTGTAAATTCTTCATGATAATGCTCCTTAATTTGAACGGTCATTCCAAAGCTTAAAGTCTTAACAAACGTGTACTTTTTGATTTGGTAGGATTATGGAAACTTTAAGGATATCAGCGAGTACAATAATGGTTTCCCATTGTTCAATAATAATTATTATTGTGGTTAGTAGTTCTGTCCATAAATATGAATCACATAATGTTATACATATGCATACTTTTATGTTCAGCTTTAAAGGAAACTCTCCTTATTGCCCTACAACTCATCAATCATTTTCTATACATAGATGTCACAAATAATATGTAATTATCAACCTGAAAACATGTTTGAGTTCAAGTACATAAATATTGGGCAAAGTATATTTAATTTCACAACATATGTATTGCCTGAAATCAGATGCACAAAATTTTATTGTATTCCATTAATTTTATCATACATTAGTAACAATTACTTTAAAAGATTTATTAAAAAAATAACTAAATATGTCATACTTATATTAATATAAATAAAACAATAAATAAATAACTAAGTCTTAATCTTAATGTACACAATAACACAACAACATAAGATAATATTCTCAATTAATGATGTAGAAAAAATTTGGTGATAATATACTTACCGTTACCAAAGTCATTATCAAAAGTCAAAAGTTATAGGTTTTGTGATAGTTGCCTAGCTTGGCAGGAGTGGCAACTGCAGTTACTTTGCAGAAAAACTATGTGGGAGGTCTATGTTCAGGTGTGGAGGACATTTGTTAGGTTGTAAATGTATTATGTAACATATCTAAAGCTTATTATGTACATAACTTTTTTAAATGTTTGGTATGAATAATTTTATGATTCCATTTACATATACCTGCTATTTAATTAAATCAATTGATATTCTATTAATTGTTATAGCTATTGTATTTAGGCAAAGATACTAATACTTGATTTTTTTGTAAAATACCTTGATATAAAAGTGTATTATATATTTAATATATTAATTTCTTTTAAATATATTATTTTACAGCTTTCCTAAGGAATCAGCTATCCGTAATTGTTGGATAATCGCTACTGGTCGTGATTATAGGTAACCAACCAGTGGCGTAGCGTGCCTTAGATGGGCCCTGTATCAAAATTTGTTGGGGGGCCCCAATGAAGAGTAGGAGGCTGAAGTTGTTCACGTCCGCAGGAATTACCACTCGCACCCTGCACGTGTCCCCTGGGTGGCGCTAAACGAACAACAAACTACTGGCTGCTGTACTGTTGCGCTATAATCCTACAACCTCACACACTATCACAGTCGTTCAAAGAATTATTATAGCATTTAATTACCCACTTGAAATGCCTCAATGTGATCAGCTCTCCTCGGAGAGCCACCGAACTAGAGATATTCGACCTATTACCCGAATCTGCAAACTTAATATGGAAAGTATTGGTCAAGCTAAATGCGAAGTATTAAGTAAGATTCTATTAGAAAATGACATAGACGTACTCCTTTTACAAGAAACTCACGCCAGAGATGAACAGGATCTATATAAACGTGGTGCCATCCCGGGATACTACCTTGCCCATTCAATTAACCACTCGCAATATGGCATGGCCACTTATGTTAAAGACGATATTAAACATATCGCTGCGGAGACTTGCCTTGGGGTCTGGATGTATTTGCCTCTGCAATAAAGATCAAGCTTCGGACCAGAAACAACATCTTAAACAGGCTAGCGGGCTCCACTTGGGGGGTCAGCGTTGATGTGCTGCGTACAACCTGTCTCAGTTTCGTGTACTCAACAGCAAAGTACTGTGCTCCAGTATGGTCAAATAGTGCACATGTGCTGCATGTGGACACCCAGCTGAACCTGACAATAAGATGCATATCTGGGACCTTAAAATATACCCCCCCCCCAGTGGCTCCCCGTGCTAAGCCATATAAGCGACGGGCCTGTTCCTCCTGTCGGCGAGCCTGTTCCTGCAGCATCATCATCAGAGCACCTAAGTCAGGTGCAGTAGATGCAGGAGCTGATGACGGACCGGCCTCCGTGGTCTGCTTAGCTGGCTTTTTGATATTTGCGGCGTTGTGGCACCAAATCCTCTCTGGTCCGTCTCCTCTTGGCGTTGACTTCGGGCACGGATACCCTTCGTGTCGTCTTTAGGTAAAGTCGGCATATTTGATCCCACTTCTGACACCAATTGTTACGAGCTTGGGGTTCGACACAATTAAAAACTGCCGATTGAATTACCAAAATTGACACTTTAATTACACAACACTAATTACAACTTAAAATCACACTAATAATAAAACACAGTTGTACCACTGATCACTTTAGTTCGCAGTTATTTCGTTTCGAAGTATTCTCTTGTATCGCCAATTCAATACTGCCTCGGTCGTGGTCTATACCGGCCTTATATAGGGCCTCAGATAGTTTCCAGAACCTTCTACTGTAGCAACATCTAGAATGTTCGAGTACCTACATATCGGTCCCGAAATTTCTGGAAGGATCTTGACTCTCCTAGTTCTGCTACTCGACACTAGAGGGCGCTAGTGTAACTAGTGTTGCCATGTACAAGACATGATGATAATAGTGGCGCGTAACAATAATATTACCTTTCATCGGTAAGTTTGTTCTGTGCTTACATTTGCTACTTGTACTGATTAATATCTATTGTTTTGAATACAAAGTGTAACATTTCATGTTTTTAATGAACTTTGTGATGTATTTTGTCAAATATTTCGACTCCCAAATTGCAAAATTCGTCATGATAATGCTCCTTAATTTGAACGGTCATTCCAAAGCTTAAAGTCTTAACAAACGTGTACTTTTTGATTTGGTAGGGTTATGAAAACTTTAAGGATATCAGCGAGTACAATAATGTTTTCCCATTGTTCAATAATAATTATTATTGTGGTTAGTAGTTCTGTCCATAAATATGAATCACATAATGTTATACATATGCATACTTTTATGTTCAGCTTTAAAGGAAACTCTCCTTATTGCCCTACAACTCATCAATCATTTTCTATACATAGATGTCACAAATAATATGTAATTATCAACCTGAAAACATGTTTGAGTTCAAGTACATAAATATTGGGCAAAGTATATTTAATTTCACAACATATGTATTGCCTGAAATCAGATGCACAAAATTTTATTGTATTCCATTAATTTTATCATACATTAGTAACAATTACTTTAAAAGATTTATTAAAAAAATAACTAAATATGTCATACTTATATTAATATAAATAAAACAATAAATAAATAACTAAGTCTTAATCTTAATGTACACAATAACACAACAACATAAGATAATATTCTCAATTAATGATGTAGAAAAAATTTGGTGATAATATACTTACCGTTACCAAAGTCATTATCAAAAGTCAAAAGTTATAGGATTTGTGATAGTTACCTAGCTTGGCAGGAGTGGCAACTGCAGTTACTTTGCAGAAAAACTATGTGGGAGGTCTATGTTCAGGTGTGGAGGACATTTGTTAGGCTGTAAATGTATTAATTAACATATCTAAAGCTTTATGTACATAATTTTTTAAATGTTTGGTATGAATAATTTTATGATTACATTTACATATACCTGCTATTTAATTAAATCAATTGACATTCTATTAACTGTTATAGCTATTGTATTGATGCATAGATATTAATACTTGATTTTTTTGTAAAATACCTTTATATAAAAGTGTACTATATATTTAATATATTAATTTCTTTTAAATATATTATTTTACAGCTTTCCTAAGGAATCAGCTATCCGTAATTGTTGGATAATCGCTACTGGTCGTGATTATAGGTAACCAACCAGTGGCGTAGCGTGCCTTAGATGGGCCCTGTATCAAAATTTGTTGGGGGGGCCCCAATGAAGAGTAGGAGGATGAAGTTGTTCACGTCCGCAGGAATTGCCGCTCGCAGCCTGCACGTGTCCCCTGGGTGGCGCTAAACGAACAACAAACTACTGGCTGCTGTACTGTTGCGCTATAATCCTGCAACCTTACAGCATTATCACAGTCGTTCAAAGAATTATTATAACATTTAATTAATTACCCACTTGAAATGCCACAATGTGATCAGCTCTCCTCGAAGAGCCACCGGACTAGAGATATTGGACCTATTACCCGAATCTGCCAACTTAATATGGAAAGTATTGGTCAAGCTAAATGCGAAGTAGTAAGTAAGATTCTATTAGAAAATGACATAGTGTCAGAAGTGGGATCAAATATGCCGACTTTTCCTAAAGACGACACGGATGGTATCCGTACCCGAAGTCAACGCCAACAGGAGACGGACCAGAGAGGATTTGGTGCCACAACGCCGGAAATATCGAAAAGCCAGCTCAGCAGACCACGGAGGCCGGTCCGTCATCAGCTCCTGCATCTACAACACCTGACTTAGGTGCTTTGATGATGATGCTGCAGGAACAAGCTCGCCGACAGGAGGAACAGGCCCGTCGGTTGGAAGAGCAGCTGCAGCGCGGACAGGAGGAACAGGCCCACCAACAGGAGGAACAGGCCCGCCAACAGGAGGAACAGACCCGCCGACATGAGGAACATGTCCGTCGGTTGGAAGAACAGCTGCAGCGCGGACAAGAGAAATAGGCCCGCCAACAGGAGGAACAGCTCGTTTGAGCTGCGTTTGAGCTGCTCTTCCAACTGACGGCCGTCAGTTGGAAGAGCAGCTCAAACGCAATAAGGAAGAGCAGATACTTCTCATGAAGGATCTTCACGCTACCTTCGGGAAAGAGATAAGGGAGGTGAAGGATAAGGTTGCTCAATATGACAACCGCCTGTCGGAAGCTGAAACCCGAATCGACCAAGTGTACAATCGGGTGGACAACGTGATGGCTGACGTGAAGAAAACGCTGGACCACCTTAAACTTGGGGATGGAGTTACAGCTCCCGTGGTAGCTACAACACCTTCGCTACGTGGATTCAAAGTGCCGCCGTTCGACGGGACTTCTTCCTGGTCGGCCTACAAAATCCAATTCGAGGCTGTCATGAAAGCGAACGGCTGGAATAAAAGTCAGGCCATGACTGCTCTCACCCTAGGCCTGCGCGACCAGGCCATAACTGTTCTAGAACCTCTCGGTAAGGAAGTGACTTACGAGCAGCTCCTTGAGGCATCGGAGGCGAGATATGGTGACGCTCACCTGGAACACGTCTTTCGTGCGCAACTCAAATATCGTGTGCAACGCAGTAACGAAAACCTGCAGCAGTGGGCCCTTGAGGTGGAGAATCTGGTTCGAAAAGCATACCAGTCTGTACCTGCGCTCATTGTAGGGAACCTGGTGCAGGCACTCATCGACGGCATCCGCGACCTTGAAGTCAGAGCTGCTGTGAGGCTCGGGCACCACGAGACGCTTAAGGACGCCTTGACCGATGCACTGGAGGTGGAAGCCGTGCGGCAGGATCATCGTTCCCATCGCGTCAGGGAAGTTGCAGCAGCTATATTTCGCGACCGCAATAAAGCATACAGCCCTAGGTGCTACGGCTGTGGGGAAAGGGGCCATATTCGATCCAGCTGCCCTAAGCGAACTGCAGAATGGGAAGGTGATCGATTTCACCGCAACAGTACCGCCCAGCAGCAGCAGGGAACCTGGAGGGTGCTGGCTGATGTTAAAAGATCCCCAAGGATTTCGATCTCACAAACCTATGATGGGAACAGCCTAATCATCAAGGGCGAGGTCAACGGAACGCCGTGTAAACTGACCATAGACACTGGAGCCTCTCGCACGGTTGTGAGTTCCCAACTTATAAGTCAGTTCCTTGCGGACTCCGCATACAACCGAGAACGCATTAATTTGGTGACAGCCACCGGTTAGCGCATACCCGTCCGTGGAGAGAAGGAGATGGAGTTGAAGCTAGGCAAGATGATCTACCTGCATTATGTCATCGTGGCTGATATAATGGACGACTGCATCCTGGGCCTAGATTTTATGAGGAAGAATTGTTGTGAGATCGACGTTAACGTCGATCTCACAACAATTCTTAAGCAAGGTGTTTTGAAATGTAGACAAGAGGAACTTTTCGTGGAAGGGGCGTTACCAAGGAATGTGTACAGCGTTAAGAAGATTGTTCTTCCGCCGAGATCGGAAACGATTGTGCCGGTCAGTCTTCCTCGGAATCCTGGGCAAGCTCATCGTTGTGTACACGTGGAAATGGTAGACATTGACTTTCCATGGAAAGTGGCTCGAGCCTTGGTCCGACATCCCAGGAGTACGTGTGTTGAACCTTTGTGATCAGGAACAGATCATAGAAAAAGGCACATTGGTTGGTACTAGTGAGGAAGTAGACTGATTGCGTCGGTGCGAATATCTATCGACTGGGACCCCCAGCAAGGATGGACAAACGAGAGTGACCACACTTTTAGAAGACTGTCGCAGCGTTCTCTCCCCGAATGGTCAAGGCGAAGAAGTTGTTACTCAAGTACGCCAATGTTTTCTCGTCAAACGAAGCTGACATAGGAAAGACTGGCTTAGTTCAACACAAAATAAACACAGGACAAGAATTGCCTATTCGTCAGCAGCCAAGAAGATTGCCTGTAGCTCGTGAAAAGGAAGTGGAAACCATGATTGAGGGAATGGTGAAGGATGGTGATATTGAACCGTCATCTAGTCCATGGTGTTCACCTGTGGTACTGGTAAAGAAGAAGGACGGCAGCATGCGGTTTTGTGTTGACTACCGCCGTCTGAACGACGTTACGAAGAAGGACAGCTATCCCTTGCCAAGAATTGATGACACGCTGGACATACTTACAGGCGTAAAGTGGTTTAGTACGCTAGACCTGAAAAGTGGCTACTGGCAGGTTGGAATTGACCCTAAGGACAAGGAGAAAACTGCATTCTCCATAGGAAAGGGTCTGTGGCAATTTAAAGTTACGCCGTTTGGATTGTGCAATGCTCCAGCAACGTTTGAAAGGTTGATGGAGCTTGTACTTACCGGGCTAATTGGAGATGCCTGTCTGGTCTACTTGGATGACATCATCATCGTAGGCCATACATTTGAGGAACACCTTCAAAACCTGAAACGCGTGCTCACGAAGATCCAGAGTGCCAACCTCAAGTTGAGTCCGAAGAAATGCTGACTATTCAAACGGCAAGTTAGCTTTTTGGGGTATGTAGTGTCGGAAGAAGGTATCCGCACGGATCCAGAGAAAATTACCGCTGTCAAGGATTGGCCGGTTCCAAAAGACAAGACACAGGTTAGAGCATTTTTGGGTTTGTGCTCTTATTATCGGCGATTTGTGAAGAACTTTGCAGATATAGCCAGACCTCTGCACAAGCTAACTGAGGAGAAGCGACATTTCTGCTGGGATGAAAGCTGCGATATTGCATTCCAGAAGCTCAAGAACCATCTGTCCAAAACACCTATTTTGGGGTACCCTGATGCGTGCAAGGAATTTATATTGACACAGACGCAAGTGATATAGGACTTGGCGGTGTGTTGTCTCAACAGAATGGTGATCAAGAGATTGTGATAGCGTACTTCAGCAAGTCGTTGTCAAAGCCGGAAAGGAACTATTGTGTCACAAGACGGGAATTGCTTGCTGTGGTAAAGTCCTTGCAGCATTTTAGCAAATATCTTCTGGGGCGGAAATTCCGCTTACGAACTGACCATGCTGCACTGAAATGGCTATTGCAGTTCAAAAATCCGGAAGGACTTTTGAAGTGTTTGAGAAGAAGTTACGAGATGGATTGAACTACTGCAGGAATACGACTTTGTGATCGAACATCGCAGCGGGAAATCTCATGGCAATGCAGATGCATTGTCAAGAAGACCTTGCCCTGAACATTGCAAGAGGATGCTCAAGACAGACCAGCTCAGCAATGAGTGGAGGACAGCCTACAACATGCACAGCAGGAAGATTCGGACATTAAGCCGATTCTGGAATGGATGAAGGCCAGTGCTCCTAAGCCCAACTGGAGCGACGTCTCAGCAATGAGTTCGACCACGAAAAGCTATTGGGCCCAATGGGACAGCTTGCTGATTCAGGATGGAGTCCTGTGCCGTAAATGGGAAGATGGTCGAGGAGACAGATCTCATTTGCAAATGGTTGTCCCTAAGGCTAAAGTACCGGATGTTCTACAGCTGTACCATAGTGGTTGTTTAGGAGGCCACCTGGGAGTTAAACGAACTCTACTGAAGATCCGAGAACGGTTTTACTGGGTCCACTGTCGTGACGATGTCGAGGACTGGTGCCGCAAATGTACAAGTTGTGCGGCTGTAAAGGGACCTCAAACTCGTAGTAGAGGCGCAGTGAAATTGTACAATGTTGGTGCGCCATGGGAGAGGATAGCCATTGACGTTGCGGGGCAGTTTCTGGAAAGTGAAAGTGGTAACAAGTATTTCAAGGTTGTGATGGATTACTTCACTAAGTGGCCATAAGTCTTCGCCATTCCAAATCAAAAAGCTTCAACAGTTGCAGATAAACTAGTTCATGAAGTCTTCTGTCGTTTTGGAGTGCCCTTAGAGATTCACAGCGATCAAGGAAGGAATTTTGAGTCTCAAATATTCCAGAAAACTTGCAGAGTTATGGGTACTCATAAAACACGAACAACTTCTTACCACCCACAATCTGATGGAATGGTAGAACGATTTAATCAGACATTGGAAAGGTACCTGGCAAAAGTTGTGGAAAAACAGCAACGAGACTGGGACAGGCACATACAACCGCTTTAGTTGTCATATCGAAGCGCTGTTCACGAAAGTACATCAATGACCCCAGCTTTCGCAAACTTTGGGAGAGAATTACGGCTTCCTGCAGACCTGATCACCGGAATACCACCTGATGCCCCACGCAGTATAACCGATTATGCAAATGACTTGCGGAACAAAATGAATGACATTTATGAGCACGTCAGACAGTCGGACCAGCAAACGTCTCAAGTCTCAAGATGAAAACACGGTATGACCGCAAAATGAACAACAAAGGATTTGACGAAGGTTCACTAGTGTGGTTACACAATCCAGCTCGCAGCAAAAGGAAATCTCCTAAGCTTCAAGCTAAATGGGACAGACCGTACCGGATTGTGACAAGGATCGTTGACGTAACCTACCGGATACAGAAAGGTGCCAGAGGTACTCCTAAGATCATCCATGTGGATCGACTGGCACGTTATTATGGGGCCAATAATGCTCGGGACGAGCATGTCTTAGGATGGGGCAGTGTTACGCTTCACTATTAATGTCTTGTACATGGCAACACTAGTTACACTAGTGACCTCTAGTGTCGAGTAGCAGAACTAGGAGAGTCAAGATCCTTCCAGAAATTTCGGGACCGATATGTACTCGAACATTCTAGATGTCGCTACAGTAGAAGGTTCTGGAAACTATCTGAGGCCCTATATAAGGCCGGTATAGACCACGACCGAGGCAGTATTGAATTGGCGATACAAGAGAATACTTCGAAGCGAAATAACTGCGAACTAAAGTGATCAGTGGTACAACTGTGTTTTATTATTAGTGTGATTTTAAGTTGTTATTAGTGTTATGTAATTAAAGTGTCAATTTTGGTAATTCAATCGGCAGTTTTTAATTGTCTCGAACCCCAAGCTCGTAACATTATCACTTTTTCGTTGACTGATGCTGTTGCATCCTAAAATACTACAACTTACCATCTTTTTCACCTTACCTAATAACTAAAACCCTCAAAAAACACTGAATTCAATTAGCTGTTTGCTTATAATATCAATGTTATTGACAAACGCTTGACATCGTTTATGTCAAATGAAGGAGGGAAAACAATCAAAAACGTATACCTAGAAAAAGACAAGAAATAATGTTCTGCTTCTCCCTTACTCTTATGTCTAACTATATACGTGCATTCCTTTCACACGCAGATGACGTCACTGAATGTTTAGTCTATAAGATACTAAGTCTATGTTGCGTACGTTAGCTAGTGATGTACATTTTACTTACAAGGATTATCGAAAAATTATTGTTAAGGAAACGGTAAAAAGATTAAAAAAATAGTTTACTGCACGAAAATGATTGATTTCAAAAATTAACTGAATTTTGCCATGATAGTCTTAAAAAAATTAAAAATATTCATATAATATCTTTTTGTTGGATTTTAATTCTAATTTAAAAAGTCCCAGGTGACTCTACCGATAATCTTTAAAAAAAACTCGCAAACAATCAGATTGGAAAGTTGTATTTTCGAATTATGATCTTCGGACATAGATACTTAGAAACTTACGATTAGATATTATCTACTACGTAGATACTTAACTAAGTATATACCTATTTATATTTTATGAAATGTTTTGATGGGGAAATAAAAATAAAAAATAAAAAATGGGGACACGGAGTACATAATGGCTGTTTATTTTTCATATAAGTATTACTTTTGATAATTACGAAGATTTAGTAACTAACAATTAAATATATTATGGAAGTTTATTTTAACATTCGACTTAAATATGAATATAAACTTAATAATTTAAGTAAGGAAACTTGTAGGAATCAGTTAAATAAGATTGCTCTATTTAAAGGCCAATATGTATATGAGGCTTCATCATGCTTCATGTTTATATTCTTTTATCTGTCCCTGAAAAGTATATAGTAATAATAAACTTATTATCATTTTAGCTGCATCGATTTTAAAAACATAATGATCTTAACAGAGTAAAGTGCACCTCTGATAATACAGAAGCACTCTCTATTCTCTCAATATCGGTATGTTAAGAAAATGGTCACGCATTTATGGACTGATCGCGGCAAGTGCAACTAAATCTCGCAGATCTATTGATTCACGCAGCTATTACTTAACCACGAGTTACTCTTCTCTACGTCTAACACTGTAAGCGATGAATCACGCTATTTAAGCCCTCGGCACATCGTCGTCGTGTCGTCGGCCATCAAGCATGAATCAGGCATGGAGCGTTGTGAGTATCAAATACTATGGAATTTATACAATCATTACACATTGAATCGTGAGTCTCATACGCAGGTGTCTAGTGGTGCTTCAAGAGCATTGCTAAATATTGTTAGGAATGAGGGTAAAATAATTAAAGAAAATAAGAAGAATTGAAGGTGTAACTATAATCTTCCACTTTTTTTAGCAGTATAAAGTATCGCGCAGTCGACTAAGAGGGATCAGTCTGTAATTCTATGAGTTTCACGTCATTATTATGCCCGATGAGCTAAAAAATTACCTCTACACTGAGATTCTGCCTAAGTAAGACAAGTGATGTGGTTTTATTCGTGAAGTAGTTCTTCTAGTGTAAGCAAGGAAGGTGGTGTTGCTGGGAGGCTGCCCTGCGTTATATTAAGAAAACTAGTGTTGTTGTTACTTTGCATACTTTGGTGTTATCATGTAATCGTGTCCTTCACGTTACACCAATGTGTGATTGTGACTGGTACATGTTACGGTTGGTCGAACTGTATTTGCTCTATACTGAATGTGAGTGCTGTACGCTGTCTTAGTCCTGATAATGATTAATTGCGTAAGCAAGAGAGCAAACTGAACATCCGCTCTTACATTTTTATTATTTTTAACAATTAACCTTCAAAGTAAATTCTAACACCCGTAACATTCTTTTATTTAAATAATTTTGAGAAAAATTTCTAACATCAGAAGTGGAATAGTTTCTAAAAATATGTTATATCTAACTACGCTAAAAGTGTTATCATTGTGACTTAAGAATATAATCTAAAGCTCCACGCAACCCCTTGGGGAAAATAGAGTGATGCTATGAATATTGCACTTGTGTGACCGTAAAGTGCGGATAGTTAAGTAAGGTTATAAATTTTTTTGTTGATAAATAGATACTTAGTTGGGTTCATCATGATCATCATTACAGTCTTTCACAAGTCCACTGCTGAAAATAGACCTCCCCCAAAGAATGCCACACGGTCCTCAGCCACCTGTATCCATCGACTTCCTGCATAACCCCCATGACAAAAGTTGGTTTCATAATGGCTTAACAGAAACAGAAACAGAAACAGAAACTTTTTTATTCAATATAGATTATAAATAATACTTATTGAAAGTCACTCTTTTGTATAATTACCACTGGTTCGAAAAAAACCCTCTGTCCTGGGAAGAACCAGCAAGAAACCCAGCGGGACTTTTTTTTTAAATAACAGCTTACAATCATGTATGTTACACAAATTAACAACACAACAAATTAGAAATAGCTTGGTAGCGATCACCTCATTTTCAGGGGTTATTATCATCTATAAATGTTTAATGTACTATAGTTTTATAATGTATAAAAATATCTCTCTATTTTTACTTAAAGTTTTGAAAGCTACATTTTTGAAGTGTTACTAAAACAATATTATACTTACTGTTTTACAAATAATGTAGAAATGGCTCCTTTAAATACAATTGTTTTAATTCTACCTTTTCTTTTATCCTTCTCATGTAAATGTTAGCTGTAAATTTTCACTAAACAATCTTATTTAATATCATATGTATTATTTGTGAGATACATTGTGTTTTCATGCGATAGCCAAGTCAAGCTATGTATTTAAAACATAGAAGATTTTTAATATAGATATGGTCACTATAAGATGTTGTTAGGTTAGCTGATTACGTAATAACTTGAGACAGAAGGACCCTTAAGTAGGGACTGAATAAATTAACCGACTTGGTATGGGTATTACATGGATCTCACAATTTTTTATGGTAGAAGAACCGAGACTTGTTTTCTTGCAAGTTATGTTTTTGATTGCATTTCTATTTTACACGTCAATGTGAACAACTTGTACTCTAGATCTATCTTGGATATCACAAGAAAAATCAGGTCTTCCGTACATTTTGAGCAAGTGTGTACGAAATTTTGTATGGAATAGCTGACTTTGAGATTTTTTTATATGATCAGGGTGTTAAATGAGCACAAAGTCCACCTGAAGATAAGTGGTTGCTGTGGCCTATAGACATCTACATCTATCCTCGATTAAGAATAAAATGCAGAAGCGTTTCAACCCCTGAGGATTTCTTAGTCCTCTGGGCTTGAAACGCATCTGCACCTGGAATGCCTCCTTTCCAGTAAAAAGGGTCTCCGGTTTTCTACACTCACCATACGAAACACAGCAGCGCTAACCTGCTATTTTACACTGGTATTCAGTAAGAGCGTGGTCCTTCTCCGGTCGAGTTGACCCATTCGTGCTACAATTATACCAGTAATGCCATTGATTTATATGTTACACTAGATAAGTAATTGCCGCGCCAAAGCGTTGCCACTTCACATATTATGGCCACAGCCTTATGCTCAGCGAACGTCGGTTCAGTGTTCAATGTGACGCCGTCCGAGTTAAGCCGAACGATTCACGACAAAAAATGGGTAAATGCGTAGTGAAAGAATACGATTCAAGGTCACAAAAACATAATAAATCAAGCGGAATCACTTTCCACATGTAAGTTTTAATTTATATATTCATATTAACGTTTAAAACACTAAAAAATAAAATAAAATATCGAATATTGCAATTTACCTTCAATGTTGCCACTTTTCCGCCTTTGTGATTTTTCCACATTAAGGGGAGACTATATAATTTATGGAATAAGTTAATTTTGTTTTAAAATAAACAAGTAAAATTGTTTGTTTAAAAATAAAAACTATGTTTCAACCTTTATACAAAATAATTAATTATTCTTATTTTAGTTTATTCATTAATGATCTATTAATTATATTTTATTATTTTATTTTATATTAATAAATTTGCATTGCAAACTTTCCGAAACTAAGTCTTTGTCTACTAAATTTGGTCTTATGACATTAGCTACAAAAACATTAAAAGAGCTTCAAGGAAATAAATTATTAAAATAATTTGCAATACACCCGGAGGATCATTTATCTTCAAAACAAGTTGATCATTCCCTTTTATTGATTAATGCCATTATTTATAAGTACTTAAAAATAAGATTGTACCACGAATGTAAATTATACACTCAAACACACAAAAAAGAATCCAAAAGACAATTATATAACAAACTGATGCTTCATAGCGGAGTTTGAGAACATGGACTATTATGAATATTTAAGCGGATTAGTATTACAGATTAAAACCATTTATATTATCTTACAAATAGACTTCCGCAGAGTCCATTAACTATCCTCAGTATTATTGCAAAAAAAGAAATATAAAAACTTTTTAAAGTTGTTAAGTAGTATGGAAATTCTATAAACAAGAAAATCAACGAAATTTATTGATAACCAAAGTTTTTGTAGCTAATGTCATGAGACTAAATTTAAGAGACAAAAACTTGCTGATGATTTCACAACTTATGCATGTTCAACACAGATCTCGCTTAAGAAACCTTAAATTGTTTTTTATTTGCTTTATTTTTTGGTTGATTTATTAGTACATTAAAAATAATATATAAAAACATCTTTTATTTCATTAGTTATGCTTACTTATGTTCATCTAATAAGAAAATATACAAATTTAAAATAAAAACAATTTACTGCAACATTAAAAAAAACTCCTTTATATTGCTCATTTTGGGTAAAATTTCATAAAGTATGCAACACCAACCCGCCACTGCATGTTTGTGTGTCTATCTTTATCTAATCTTAGGGACGATATTGTTTTCCGCGACTTGTGTAAGTGAGACAGATATATGTTTACTTTAAAATTTTAATGATTTTAAAGCTACGTCCTCGCGTTTGGATAGTGGTTACACTTTTTTCGACGCGCGGCAATGTGGTTTGCTTCTCTAGTTTTGTATAACTCAATGCTTTTATTGGTATTAATTGCCTATGGGCGTTGTTAGAAAGTAATACGGGAAGCAGAGGAGAGCAGTCTTTAAAATCTAGTGCCTCTACTAAAAAACGGAACTTCCGCTTTGGCCAAACTCTTAATTTACTTTGCACAATAAAAAGCTTCGCGCGTCCTTGGTACGTCGCCCCGACCTTATCATGATTGATGCAGGATGATGACCACGTTGACATTTCCAACGAGTTGCGAGGCTGCTCTAAGCATCATTTTAGTAGTTGTGCTCTTCAGTTATAAAAAATATATCGAAAAAAAATCTAAGTGTCTAGCACCACCCGAAAAAATCTTGACTATGCCTCTGCAATAAGGGCTAATAATCTTACGCTTACCAGATGTCGCTAGTTGGACCTAAGGTGAATTCATTGTTACGCAGATGGTCACACAGTAACACAGTATCATCATCGTTGAAAAGTTGCGTTATAAATAAAAGTTTTGCATCAATCAAAAATAACAATGCCTCTTTGCACAATTTTAATCCGTTAGCTGCCGTGTCAGTCACTTTGTACGGATTATTGCATTTCTCTTTTTTTATAGGATAGTGTGACAAACGAGCACACAGGCCACCTGATGGTAAGTGGTTGCTGTGGCCCATAGACATTTACATCCATCCTCGTTTGCGAATCAAAATGCAGATGCGTTGTCACCCGTGAGGACTAAGATGGAATGCCTCGTTTCCAGTAAAAAAGGTCTCCGGTTCTCTACACTCACCATACGAAACACAACAGTGTTAAGCTGTTATTTCACGTTGGTATTCTGTGAGAGTGTGGTCCTTCCCGAGTCGAGCCGACCCATTCGTGCTACTACTATACTACTAATAAAGCTGCAGCATGGCTCTACCACGTATAAAATCTCTGGTATAATACTTAGTGTATTATTAGCTATGATTTCATTCAAAACATGACTGACGGCAGTGTAAGTGCATTTTTAATTCTACTACATTTAGGAATATGCATAGTTTTGTTCATCCATTTGTAATCTAATAAATATAAAATCAAATATTTTAGATAGAAACATTAATCTCTACACTTTTACTTCCGCAGCTATGAAATATTTAAGCTATTTTAATTCATTCCTAAGTGGCGCTGCCTTGGTGGCAGAAAAAGTCGTGTGCATTATCAAAACTTCCTAAGAAATGAAATTATTTTGCACAGAATAAAACGTAAAATATTATAATAAAATTAAATATAAAAATTAATAAAATAATTTTACTGATTCTAATTACCTTTAGTGAAATCTATAGAAAAATTACTAAATAATTAAACTTGAAATAGCGCCATCTAGCAAATAGTATGCTGAAGTGCAACGGCGTTTATTAGGGCTAACTTCTGCTCACCAGATGTCGCCAGTAAGGACTTCAGTAAAAGTTCTAGTCGCAGTGTCAATGATGATACATTTCAGTAATTTGTGCTTTTATAACTAGATGGCGCTATTGGTTGTTAATAGTTACATGAAGGTGAAAACTACACAAGTTCCGGATGAAAACTATTAAGCTTTTCAAAAATATAAAATTTTATTTAAAACGGTGCTAATTTAGATCAAAATGGTAAGAAGTATATTACCTATTGATTGGATCATTGGTACTTTTAACTAACTACCTTGGTTGTAATTTATATTGATACCAGGCAACTAACTATATAGGTAAATGTAATTTTAAAAACAAATTCTATATTTTATTATTTGTTGAACACGTTTTCTTTGTACAATAGAACCCACATGAAACTCTCAACCCTAGTTAGAAAGCCTTTCACTCCTTCATCTTTTTCTATACAAAGACTGAGACACCGCCCGAAGATTAAAAACTGAGGGTTCGTAATATACCTACCTAAGGCTGCATTTAGTTTGTCCATAAACAAAACGAAAAAATGTCATTTTAATCATCACCTTATCTTTAAAATCTTATTAGTTTTCTTATCTACAGAATGTATCATCATATTAGGTCCTTACCTATAAAACTTATTCTTTATGTAAAAACAATTTTTTTTTATAATCCACCTGATTGTAGTTCGATGCTGTGGCACACAACACAACGATGCTCTGAACGTAAAAAATAAACATTCAAATATGTCAGGAAAATTAACTCTCTATTTTAGGCAAAACATAGTTGAGAAAGAACTATTAAGTGTATAGAACGCAGTTATGCAACGTAGGTGTAACTTTTTATACTAAGCTTGTGTGTCAGTAACTTCTTCAATTTATACTAGACAATTGTATCATTGCTAACTTTATGACGTAGGCATTGATTTATATGTTATAGTATTACAGATTAAAACCATTTATATTATCTTACAAATAGACTTCCGCAGAGTCCATTAACTATCCTCAGTATTATTGCAAAAAAAGAAATATAAAAACTTTTTAAAGTTGTTAAGTAGTATGGAAATTCTATAAACAAGAAAATCAACGAAATTTATTGATAACCAAAGTTTTTGTAGCTAATGTCATGAGACTAAATTTAAGAGACAAAAACTTGCTGATGATTTCACAACTTATGCATGTTCAACACAGATCTCGCTTAAGAAACCTTAAATTGTTTTTTATTTGCTTTATTTTTTGGTTGATTTATTAGTACATTAAAAATAATATATAAAAACATCTTTTATTTCATTAGTTATGCTTACTTATGTTCATCTAATAAGAAAATATACAAATTTAAAATAAAAACAATTTACTGCAACATTAAAAAAAACTCCTTTATATTGCTCATTTTGGGTAAAATTTCATAAAGTATGCAACACCAACCCGCCACTGCATGTTTGTGTGTCTATCTTTATCTAATCTTAGGGACGATATTGTTTTCCGCGACTTGTGTAAGTGAGACAGATATATGTTTACTTTAAAATTTTAATGATTTCAAAGCTACGTCCTCGCGTTTGGATAGTGGTTACACTTTTTTCGACGCGCGGCAATGTGGTTTGCTTCTCTAGTTTTGTATAACTCAATGAGTAATGCTATGCAGTATGGATCTACCACGTATAAATTGAAATTTTCGAAGATGATCCCATAAAAAAAATTGTTCATGTTGACGAGCAGAACCATTCCCTAAGCATAGTATAAAGACAGGGGAAGTACGTTATCTTCATACAAACGCACTGCGCGCGGCTTGTATGTGTGCGCCATAGTATCTATGAGGCGCCGCACGCACACTTAAACACAATCTCGAAGTATTTCTCAGGGCGCCAGTCGAGGCTAACACCACACGAGGTTCGCGTGTCACGTAGGCGAGTCACTTATTATAGCATATAATTTTTACTTGACGATGAGATAACTACTTACTTATTTTTGTTGTATTAGTTGTCTATCAGACAGAGGAAGAATAGTAACTAATTACCTACTTACGGTTATAAAATCGTAATTAAAAATAAGTAATTAACTAATTGTGAATCAGACAAATAGAGCAAAATTCGAATAATAACAACAGAACAAAAAAATGATTACAGTCTAAGAGGCAGGCGTTAGTAATTTTATGTTATTGTACGATGTTTTTTTTTTACAATATTTTAGTTGCTTTATTCAATTTTTTTATTATAGATATATATATATAGGGCCGGACTTTAAACTAATGATTTGGTGACAGTGACAACCCTGAGACAGTAGGCAATTATATCGCGGATTGTGCCGGAGTTAACCTACTTGGCCTCTCTTTATACTATGCCCTAAGTTATTGAGTACTATTTTGTTACACCTTTACTTAGTACCTATATAAGATCGGGGAAAAAGTTCCTTCGTATTTTGTATACAAATTCAAGACGTTATTGTTTTAATGTTTTAATACATGTAATTATAATATATATGGGTCCATTCTGTTCGATAACTTGTTGCCATCTTGTAGGTAGTGACATAATCCCGTGGATGTAGAAATCTTGGGATTTTTATCAAAAAAATGCGACAAGTAGTTTTATTTGATATATTCAATACCAAGGATTTGAAGGAACATGGATTTAGTCATCCCATTTATAATGGAAAAAAAATATTCTTAATTATTTAGAACATGCGAAATAATATATTATAAACTTAACTTCTAAAACGTCCAGAAAGCTTTCTTTTAAAGAACACAAGCAAGAAAAGAAAATAATGATTAAAAGGTTTAAACCACTTTTAAGTACTCTAGCAAATACTGCTCGAAGAGGGGAGGGTCAAGAGTACTCGGATACCTAGACGTGCATGTATGAAGAAGATAATGAATCTGAAAGAAGCGAAAGAGGTGTGTGAGGATCGTGACACTTGTCGATCTGTTCTCTCTGGCTACCCCGTCAGGGATTGTGCGTGAAGATAAGTTGTCGTGAAGCGACAATTAATAAGAAAAAGAGAACCTAACCTACGAACAGCGAAACAACAAAATAGACCAAGAAAATAATATATTATAATTTTTTAAAAGGTATTTACAATCTTATAAAAAAAATGAAATATGAAGGTGATGGATGAAATGAGATTACAATTATATTAAAAAAAAAGGATAGGAGAATAGGAGAATTAGTATGATAGTGGAGCCCTAGAGCCTCGCTGCTTTTGTGGAACTAGGGACACGGAGAGCTTGAGGTTTCTCAGCGGCGACGGCACGCAGCGCCTGGAGCAAGCACACGCAGCGTCCGGAGCCGGCGCACGTAGCGCCTGGGGTAGGTGCGCTCAGTTCTTGGAGAAGTAGTCGCCGCGCCCAGAGGTAGCGCGGGCAGTTGGGACGCAGCGCCTGGAGCCAGCAGTCGAAGCGCGCCTGAAGGTAGCGCGGGCAGTAGGCTGCACTCAGCGCATGGATCAAGCAGTCGTAGTGCGCGGAGTAGTGTGGCCCCGCACTTGAATTAGAATTCACCGACGACTTCACGTGTAGATGGAGGCTTGCAGGATCCCGGGGCAAAGCGGCCCATACCATAACAACTACAAAAACAATGGTTGTCAAATTGAGGAATTTTTAGTTTTAGGACTGTTATTAAGAAACTATTACATTTAAGTAAGAAACGAGATAAAAATCACATAGGAAAAACTAATGCACGACAACGTACACTAAGCCTGAAATTGTAGAGTTACAGAGAATTCAATAAAAGACCAAGAAAAAGGTAAGACTCCGTTGACAGCTAGTTTAAAAGTACTAAATAGTGTGAAAATACGCAGTAAAATGATATGTTATTGTGTAAAAACGTTACAGGATCCTATATAAATAAAGGTGATGCAAAATATAAATGCAGAGAATCAAAAACAGAATGAAAAAAATAGTATAAAGTGATGCAAAACATGAATGCAGAATATCAAAGCAGAATGGAGAATTAGTGTACAATGAAATGTAAGTTGCATAACAATACAAAGTAAATAAGCAAATACTGGATTTTTAGGAATGTTAATGTGTATTGAAAGTCTCAAACAGATAACTAATCTTCTGATCTGGCGTTATCATGATGAAAGACCACCCCTTTTCTGATTACCAGTGCCGGCCGTTTTCTTTTTCTTGCTTGTCTTATTATTTGTTGGTAGTAAATATCCGAATCGATGGTTTTACCCGGCGGTAAAAGCTCATGATAAACGATACCCTTTCAATCCCACCATACTCACAGCATCATTTTATTGCGTGTTAATCCAGGTTTCGCTTTAGTCTGTAAACAAAACACATATCAATACAGAAAAAAATCACGTTTCTTGTATAGCCGTCTTTTAACAGTGGTAGAGCCACGCGACAGCTTTTGCTGCCGTACGGATGGGCCGGCTCGAACCGGGGTGGTACCACGCCCTCACAGAATACCAGCGTGAAGTAGAGGTTTATCTCTGCGTTTCGCTTGGTGAGTGCAGGTGGCCGGATGCCCCTTTTACTGGAAATGAGGCATTCCATCTTAGTCCTTACGGGTGACAACGCATCTCCATTTTGATTCGCAAACGAGGATAGATGTAGATGTCTATGGGCCGCAGCAAACACGTACGATCAGGTGGACTGTGTGCTCGTTTGTCACCCTTATCCTATAAAAACATAGCCTTCATACAAGAAACGTGATTTTTAGGGTCCTTAATATTTTATTTTATGTTGTTATAGCAGCAATATAAATACACATTATGTGAAAATTTCAAGTATCTAGATATTACGGTTCATAAGATACAGCCTGCTGACAGACAGACGGAACTATAGTGGAAACTTAGGTCCCGTTGACACTCTTTGGGTACGGAACCCTAATAAACGGAAATAATGTTTTAGTAATAAAAATAACAGTTAATAAAACAACATATAAATATTAGGTCATTTGAGCAATTCTACAGAAATAAACATTAAATAATATAGAATTAGGTTATATTATAACAAGTTAAATATATTATATTATAAAATATAGTAACAATAAATTCGCATATAAAAATCTCAGTCACGGGGAACTTTATTTTTTACGCAGCAGCACTGAATGGCGTTATTCATATTTTGTGACTTATTTATGGCTCGTGTTGTTTATGTTGAAATTTCGAAATTGTATTTTAAATTTTAAATTGCCGTTTTAAATTGAGTCGTAGCGACGCTCGTTAGTTAGTTTCTACATCGCTGCGCAAGCACGTGTTTAAACTTCCTTCTAATAAACTCTCATTTGTTTTGCTGATGACAACGCTGCTGGGGCGCGTAGAGAATATCAACGTCGCTTTCCTGATTCCCGATTTCCCCACGTTTCTGTTTTCGGAGCTACCTATCGACGATTAAGTGAAAGCGGCACTATTCACGGAAATCAAGTGGATACTGGCAGAACACGACGTTTTACATTTAACGATGAAGAAAAAATTATGCAACATTTTATTGACGACCCTAACGTCTCAACGAACATTGTAGCACGCCGGCTCGGTATGTCCCAGTGGAAGGCGTGGTCGGTGATGCACCTGTCAGGCCTACATCCGTACCATTACCAACCGGTACAAACGTTGTACAAGGGTGATTCAGCGAGTAGACTCCAGTTTTGTCGTTTCATGCTAAACGCCGACGCAAACGAAGAAATTTTAAAAAAATTCTATGGACGGATGAGTTCAAATTTGACCGAGATGGTATTACAAACCACCATAATCTTCATTACAGGGCACTGAAAGTGGACCTAAATCTACAAAAAATCTTAAAGAAACAGCGTCACAGCGCAGAATTTCTTTGAATGTGTGGATGAGTATTGTAAATGATAAACTTATTGGGCCTTATTGCTACAAAATTTAAACAGGGAAATTAACGAAATTTTTTTGCGAAATGGTTTGGCAAACTTATTAGTAGACGTTCCAGAAGAAATTAAAAGTAATTACATTTATCAGCACGACGGCTGTTCAGCTTACTTCCGGTTATCTGTACGAGAGCGGCGAAATATCCAATACCCAAACAGGTGGATTGGGAGGGGAGGGCCTATTCCGTGGCCTGCGCCACGTGGGGTCACATGAAAGACTAAAGGTCGCTGCATACAGGACGGAATCAGCACGTGCACGGGACGGAGACGGAACGTGGTTCTTTGTCAACACGGACGGGAGTTAATGCATACGCACCGTGACAGTGACTCGAAACTAACGTGCTAGTGTTGTGAAAGATGGATTTTTCATTTGAGGAATTGGCATTAATTGCTATTGCTTTAGATGATGAATTAACTTAACAATTTACGTTCTCAAGGTGGCAGTGCTTCTAGTCTAGCATTTCGTGAACGAGAAAAATTCAAAGTGTTTTCAATATTCTCCAGTCGGCATTTTTAGCATGAATGAACACTAACACCCTTACCCATAAGCACACTACCATCAAATTTTAACCAAATACTCTGTCAAAAAATTGGTTATCTACCTACTTGATTTCTGTTGTATTTAATTCTACTGATGTAATAAATATCGACATTGTAAAACATGAGTCAACTTTATTTACGTACCTGTCTTTTAAAAAAGTTCAAATGTTATTGTTATATATTAAGATACATTGTAAACCTAATAAAACAATAAATGAAAAATAAAATTTATACTCACCACTTGCAGTGAGTGATAATTCGACTGCAATTTTCCGCCACAGATTTTTTTATATCTTGTGTCCAAATACTTCGGGTGTGCAAAATTATATAAGCATGGATATGATCGTACACATTCAATTAGTTTTTCGTCGTCCATTTTGTTCGGTACGACACGCACATCACTGCGTAGCCAACGGGGCGACTGTGCATACGCAGCGGAACCACTGACGAGACGTGGCGCGCACGGGGCGGGACGGGGTAAACATCGTCGCCGACGATGTTTTTCTCGTCCCGTTCATGCCACGTCCCCGTCCCGTCCGTGCATCCGTAGCGTATGCATTTTCACGTACATTTTCTATGAAACGATATTTCCAAAATTTCACGTCCCGCTCCGTCCGTAATAAAACACGTTACGTATGCAGTGACCTTTAGTCTACGTAACCCCAGTGAATTCTCGAAGGCGTATCTTAAATGCGGCAGAGGAGATTAGGGCTAAAATATCTTCAAAAATAACGAACACTGAAATTAAAAGCTATCGAAAGTTTTCGCCACAGCTAAAAGTTGTCGAAAATTGGTATCGCAACGAATTTGTTAAGCAACAAAAGCAACTACAAAAGCATTCATGTGCTGTTATCGTTTAGGTTTTCGTCCAACCATCCAATAATAAAACTTTTGCAAAACATTACGATATATCGATATCCCGAAGATGGCAGCAGCATCTTTATCTGTTTCGACTTCCTACTGTCGCTTCTTACGACTCCCACGGGATGATATGGGTAGTGGATAGTCTTAGACCGCCACTACTCTACTCGAAACAGGTAATGCGTAGCAGTACCTTCCTGCTAACAACTCAAAATAATAAAAAAACTGCGGTTATCAATCCGCCTCAGCAACGATACCAAAACCCTTCTATGAGGCAATCTAATGGGGGAGGCTTATGTTCAGCAGTAGACATTTATAGGCTGTAATGGATGAATGGATGGATGAATATATCGATGCTGGTTAAAAATGTCGATATGATGTAATATATATCAATATTTTTTCTCTCTCGCTCTGGGCGAACTAATAACATTAGTTTCTAAACATGTTTTACACGTGGTAGAGCCATGCTGCAGCTATATTAGTAGTATAATTGTAGTACGAATCGGTCGACTCGACCGAGAAAGGACCACGCTCTCACAGAATACAAGCGTAAAATAGCAGATTAAAGCTATTGTGTTTCGTAGAATGGGATAGAATAGAATATTTTTTTATTCAATATAGATCACATGTGTAATTCTTATTGAAAGTCATTTTTTACTTTACCACTGGTTCGAAAAAAACCTCTGTCCTGGGTAGAACCAGCAAGAAACCCAGCGGGACTTTTTTTAAAAGCATATTTTACATTAATGGTTGGTACAAATTTTATTTTAAAAACAGCTTGGAAGCGACCACCTCATTCCCAGGGGTTATTATCAACCATGTATTCATTTATACTATAATAAACCTTTTTATACAGTTTCAACTTAACAAAACATTTAAACTTCGTAATAGAGAGAGCCTGTACACTTTCCGGGACCTTGATCTAATAGCGTATACATTGCCTCAAGAATGAATTACTGACTCTGTGGAGTCGAGAAACTGGCATCACTAGCTTCGTGTTTGTTCGTATGGCGAGTGTAGAGAACCGGAGACCCTTTTTACTGGAAATGAGGCATTCCATCTTAGTCATTCCTGTATAGGACAGTTACTATACTCTTTGATCTTAGTCCTCACAGGTAACATCGCATCTGCATTTTGATTTGTAATAGAGGATAGATGTAGATGTCTATGGGCCACAGCAACCACTTACCATCAGGTGGACTGTGTGCTTGTTTGTCACCCTTATCCTATAAAAAAACGTAGGCTAGTATGGGAACCATGGGAACCATCAATTTAGTCTAAATCTCTAGGTTTTTGTTTTTTTTATAGGATAAGGGTGACAAACGAGCACACAGTCCACCTGATGGTAAGTGGTTGCTGCGGCCCATAGACATCTACATCTATCCTCGTTTGCGAATCAAAATGCAGATGCGTTGTCACCCGTGAGGACTAAGTTGGAATGCCTCATTTCCAGTAAAAAGGGCCTCCGGCCACCTGCACTCACCAAGCGAAACGCAGAGATAAACCTCTACTTCACGCTGGTATTCTGTGAGGTCGTGGTACCACCCCGGTTCGAGCCGGCCCATCCGTGCGACAGCAAAAGCTACCGCGTGGCTCTACCACTGTTAAAAAATAAAAAAATACACGCAAATATTTGTAGGACAATATTCTATTAACAATTGCTGTATTTGTTTAATGTTACCTAAATTAGTCAGTACAAAGATAAATATTTTGCTTTATGTTTATTTTTGCATACTTTGTACTGTTCGATTTCACTATCATGGACGTTGGACATCAATTCAATTTACTAAAAATTAATCATCTAACTTATACCTACCTTGGTACCTTTTATCCTCTTACGTTTATACCTCCTCCTTTAATCTACCCTGTTATGGTAGACTGACTAATCAACTAGGTTAGGTGAAATTCTTATATTTCAGAAATAATTATTAGAAAAGTACTAATAACATGGCCACGTAGCTAGGTAATAAAAAATCGACTATTGAAATAAAACCTCCTACTAAATCTAAAATGTATATATAAAATAAAATAAATAAATAAATAAAATAATTTATTTTTCTTCACAAAAATTAAATTAATTAGATAGTTGATTGGGGTCTCCATTTAAGCAAGTAATGCTTGTGTTTGGAAACCCCGCTCTTCCTTATCTAAACATACATATATAAAGTCACGTTTTTAAGTCGTTCTAATGTTTCAAGTAATTATCCAACTTTATCAACGTAACAAAGTCACGATGATTTTTGGTAACCTGAACGACGGTCATGGTTATTTAAAAATAACCCCAAGTCTAGTCGCCTCTTACGAGACCCACGGGATGGTATGGATATTCATACACCGCCATTACACGGTAATTGATAATTTCTCAAAACATTTTATTTATGGACAACGTCTTGTAATCGTCGTTTCTTTTGTGCTCACTTAACCTTTACAAATAATGCAATATTTTAATTGTTAATATTTTTTTTATTTTTGGATAAGGTTCCAAATCACCATCGTCTTCAGGATTTTGCCAACATTTCCCAATTGAGACGAGTGTATGTAAGTTTCATCTAAATAAATAATAGATCTTTTTTCACCACACTAATTTTCTTAAATTTTTTGTAGGTAGGTTTTGTAGGCTATTTGGTTTCGTTTTCTTATAACGAAATCCTATTTTGTGAAGAAATTTTCAAAGAGTTTTACATTTTGCTTTGAAATAAATATCTTTCTTTACAATACTCAGTAATTTGGGTATGGTAGGAATTTCTTTTCCCACTGAATAAAATTCGCGAATTTTTCTTCTTATAACACCAATGTCAAAATTATCAATTTCTTGTTTCCCGGTTTTTCTTTGCTTTTTACCAGGGGTAGAAATTTTAGAATTCGATTCTTCAGCGTTTTTCTCTTCTTTGGCGAGTTTGTGTACAAATCGCTCAGAAACACTAAAATGCCGTCACTAAAGCTACTTCACCGACCATAAACTACAAAACTAAGTATTTTAGATGAATTGCAGTTGAGATAATTTTAAAATAACCAGTAGGAATAATCATTCCCTTACTGGTTAGTGAGGGTAATATCAATATTAATAATACACTATTAACGCTGATCTGACTTGTATTTCGAAGTGGAGTAAACGTTATGGTTTAACGATTAATCCTAAGAAAACTCAGGCCATTATCGGTAGTTCTAGATTAATTGGAAAAATTGACTTGTCTTCCCTATCTCCTATTTTACTAGACTGCACTCAAATCCCTTACAGTAACAAGGTTAAAAACCTGGGGTTGTATCTCGACTCTTGTATGTCTTGGACCTCACAGGTTAATGACGTTAGTAGAAAAATGTTTGCTGCTTTAAGCTCTTTACGTAGATTACGTAATTTTCTTCCCACAGTAACTAAAGTTACGCTCGCCCAGTCTCTACTTCTACCTATCCTTGACTATGCTGACATATGCTATCTTGACATTACCGAGGAGCATCTTAATAAGCTTGAGCGCATTCAAAATTTATGTATTAGATTCATATTTGGGCTTCGCAAATATGATCATATCTCTGAATTTCGCAAACAGCTCAAATGGCTCCCGATCCGCCTTCGCAGGAATACTCACATTCTCTCCACTATGTATAGCGTGTTGTTTAATCCTTCCACTCCTCATTATTTAAAAGACCGTTTCCAGTATCATTCCCTTACCCATAATCGGTTATTCGATCCTCTGTCAATCTTTCTCTCTCTACTCCTTCGCACTCTTCCTCCTTTTTTAAGAAGTCCTTTACTGTAACTTCTGTACGTTTGTGAAACTCTTTACCTCTCCAAATTCGTCGTGCTCAATCTCTTCATTCTTTCAAAAGTCTTGTTAAATCGTATTACTTAGAACGCTATTAGATAAATTACTTTTCCTTTTTCGTACTCTTTTCATTTAATCTATTATACTATATCATATATAATCTTCACTTGTCTTTATTTGTATGTATTTTCATATTTTTTATTTTGTACGCCCCCCTCTATTTTTAACTATTGTTTGCATCAGTTCTCTACACTAAGGTTGTCTGGAAGAAATCACTTTCAGAGTGATAAGACCGCCTGTTGTACATTTTCTAATTTAGATTTAACTGTATTCGTTTTGTTTTGTTTTTTGGTGAAGAGTAAATAAATAAATAAATATCATCATCAGGTAAATATGGTCACTTTCTTATAACTCAAAAACTACAGTCTTGTTTGCATAGATGATTCAATGATACGGTCAAGTTTCTAGTTATTTTGTGGATACGGTAGCTCTTCATCAGTCAATCAAATATTAAAGGGTATTGGTCTATCGACGCCATTTTAACAGTTGACGTTAAAGTAATAATTTTAGTCCCTATATTCTATTTATATATAAATATATACCGGGTATTTGTGAAACGCTCCCGAAAACGAAGGCAGATGGTAGTACTAAGGACACCTTTGATCATGGAACACAAATAAATTCCATACCGAGGAAAAAAATCATCTTTTCACAACGTTTTATTAACTTTATTCACGCTCCATCATGTTAGTACAACTAAATGAAACGATAATTTCATAAAAAATATCATGAAAATATTTAAACATAAAACCAGCAGTGAAATTTAAAATAAAATCAACTGACAATGAGGTCAATATTCTCGGGGACGCCGAACTCTTTGTATCTTAGCTCGGTGCAAAACAATGCCTACTCACTCTACCCATACCTTTCACTCCGCTTCCGCCGCTCGTGTCGCCTCGCGCTGTGGAATTTACACATGTCAGCTTTGAAAACATGTGGGGAATTCCTAAAATTGCGGGAAATTTAAAGTTCGTTGGAGATTTTATGGGGATTGGTATTATGCGAGGAAAATACGAGAGTTTTGAAAACTGAAAGCCAGGGCCAAGTCAGAACCTTTTTTCAAGAAATCTTAATAACTATCTTAACATTTTGTTAGAATGGGGTTGTTATAAATTAATTTGCTTAATTCCGCGTAAAGAAAGAAAATGATGTGTCCTGTCCAGTTTTAAGGGGACCTCCCGCCCTCCCTCAACCGCGTGCACTATACCCGTTGCCGTCAATCCCAGCATTACCATCCCCAGCACCACCACACTAGGCACGACACACCACTCTCGAAATACGACACGTGTTTCTCCTCTACACGAGGCATCCTCAGGTGAAGTAGACTCTGCTAGAAGTACCATCCACTAGCTGCGGGCCGGGCGAATCCGGCATTCGCGCGTACATTGACTCCTAGTCAGCTAATTGTAATTCAGTAATTCCACTGATGCTTTTGTGTTTAAGTATTTTCATGATTTTTTTTTATGAAATTATCGTTTCATTTAGCTATACTAACATGATGGAGCGTGAATAAAGTTAATAAAACGTTGTAGAAAGATGTTTTTTTTTTCATCAGGATCAAATTTATTTGTGACCCATGATCAAAGATGAAGATCGTTTTTGGGAGTGTTTCACAAACACACGGTATATTAGATAATTTTAGTTCATTTTAATATTATCTAATGTAGGTAGTTAGTTTTTTTTTAAGTTGATTAGGTTGATTAGATATTACCAAAGCTTGTTTGCTGTTTTATTAATATATATTAGTTATAGTCAATGATTTACGCTAGTAACATACAAGTCAATGACTATAGTATACGACTTTGTGTTTTTATCTCTAACCTTCTCCTAGTTTTAGTTTTATAGGGCGGCTTAAGCTGAACGCACATTTGTCAGCACCATACGCACCACACGCGCAGTACGCGCCGAACGCAAATATTTTGTATTGCCAACAACTCTTGCCGTTTTTTCCAACCACTGGTGTGAAAAGGTACAGTGACATTGATCGCTCGCAATCGCGCGTATCGCTTTAGAAAAAATTGTTATAATAGCCTACTTATTGGCAGAGGAAGAAGAAAGTAAAATTTGAAAAGAAAAAGATTCTGTATTCACAATATTAATTTAAAAAGGCACAGCAGCGTTAAGCTGCTATTTTACGCTGGTATTCTGTAAGAGCGTGGTCCTTCCTCGGTCGAGCCTAGGTATAAATACACACGAAATTTTATTAGTATATCATCCAGTTACTGCCGATTCCTATGTTGCGAGAACATGTCAGGCGGTAGTTTCTTGATTTTTCCTGTTCAGACATGAACAATGCCCAGAGCACTGTAAAAGCGATGCCTCGCCAGAGGCGTTTCTAAACCGGTTAGTTCACTGGACCATGCAACAAGTGCATAAAAACAAGTAATCCTATTAATTTTTACATTTAAAATTATTTTTATTTTGTCAAGTGTTGTGTTGTATAACATTTTGTTTACTACTTATTTTTCTAAAAAAATAAGTGCTGAATACCTGCTGACTGCAATTTCAACGGTTTGATTTTATATAAAATGGTAAGTGTTCCCTACTTTACTTTATACTATCAACATTAACCCTTTATAGGAATCCTACCTGTTTCCTATTCCTGTCTGTTTCCTGTTTTTATCTGATAACTTCAATAGATACTATAGGAGAAAACCTACAACTTCTGCATAAAACATTTTTTTTCTATCTGACATAATAAAGGCTCTAGGAAGCACGTAAATATAGTCAAAGACCCTGTACGACTTTAAAAAAGTAATTGGTTTTTTATCCATAACTCGCTTAGTTTTTATGCTATCGATCTTTTAAAAAAAAAATTGTAGGTTTTTTAAAGGCTATAAAATCAAATTAGTTTATTACTTTTTCTGCCTTTATTTTTGAAAGGGTTTAAGCTGAAAGGACTCGAACAAATTGCTTTTTACTTAAATATGCAATACGCAAACTTAGTGCTTATTATTGTCATTACTTTAGAAGTTAATTCCTAATTCCCATAAGTACTAATTACTTATTTGTTTTTTTCAGGATAAAACAAAGAGACCTTTAGGTGTGAAGTTTTGCGAGCAAAAGAAACTGAGACTACAAGAAAGGGAAAAAATGCCTAGATCTTTTAAGCAATTCTTGCAAAACAATGAAGACTCCACGGAGACTATCGATGCGACCGAATCTCAAGATTCTAAATTTATAATATGAGTAACAGTGATTGGACAATCTGAAATTTTAGGAGGCGACTACGGCAACATCAAGTCCTGCAACAAGTGACGGCGGTTGTAGCAGCAAAACAGCTTCTACTGATGCAGAGCCCGATGAAGCGATGACACCATCCTCGTCTACAGCACTTGAACAGTCCACTTCAGGTAATTCAGCTTGTGTAAAAAGTTCAGTAATGTCAGCTACCGAAATACCTGCTGCAAGTGACACTTTCGATGAAGGCTTTAATAAGGCTAGCGTCGATATAATTCCATCCGACCCCGGTTTGTGGCCTGAAATAATCACCAATGAGATAGCTAGAATATTGGTTAAACGTGGTCCGCCCTTGATAGACATCAGTTTTAGCTTTCCTGGTAATAAAGATAAGAGAAAGTTTTCGTTCAAATACTTTGTAAGAAGTCTAGCAAATGGAGAAAAGTTCAAAAGGATTTGACTTATTTACTCTATTTCTAGAGATACTGTATTTTGTTTTTGTTGTAAGTTGTTTTGTAAAACTCTTAACACTTTTTGTGATACAAATGGAGTATCTGATTGGCAACACTTGTCTTTGCTAATAAAGAGACACGAAACGTCAATTTTACGCAATAGTTATATTAACACTTGGGTAAATTTAAAAAAAAAATGTTGGAGACATCTACGACTGTTAATGCTCATCACCTGCGGATTTTAGAAACGGAAAAAAATATTGGCGCGACGTGTTGGAAAAAAATATTGCGATTGTTAAATATTTATCTACACAATGCTTGGCATTTCAAGGTTCTTCGAAATTACTCTTCGAACATGATCATGGAAATTTTCTAAAAGCTGTTGAGATGATTGCCTCTTTTGATTCAGTGCTGTCTCATCGCACGTTAGCCGAGTGTGTAACTCCCAAACAAAATGTGTTAAAATGACTCATTATTTAGGCGTGCAAATACAGAATGAAATAATTGAATTATGTCGTCTAAAGTAAGAAATAATATTTTAGAAATGGTTCGCAGTTCAAGATATTTTTCAATAATATTAGATTGTACACCAGACACTATTTATACTGAGCAAATTAGTCTTGTTCTGAGGTATGTTGTCCTTAACATGACTTCAAAAAAGGTTGAAGTTAAGGAAAGTTTTATTGCGTTTAATCCAATACTGGACTCTACTGGGAAAGGGATATATACATTTGTGACAGAAATTTTGAAAAAATTAAATTTAGATATAAAAAATATTAGGGGACAAGGTTTTGATAATGGGGCAAACATGAAGGGATAGCATGTTGGGCTTCAAAACCACGTTGTTGACGCGAATCCGAGAGTTTTTTCTGTACCTTGTGCGGCTCATACTTTGAACTTAACAGTAAGTGACGCTTCTAAAGTGTCAGCTGCTACAATAAACAATTTATTTGCGGAATGATTATTTGGCATGACGTTTTATTTCACGTAAATATTGTCAACAAATACAAAGTGCTACAATTAATATTAAAGTATGCCAAACCTACCTAAAAAATTTAGTTGATCACTTCCAGCATTATAGATCTGACCAATCGTTTGAAGAAATTCTTGTACAAGCGAAAGAAGTAGCACTCTCTCTCGAAATTGAAGAAGACTTTCCACCGTTACTAACGGTCAGGAGGAAATTTAAACCAAAACTGTTTGACTATGAACACCGAGATGAGACCCCTCATGATCCAAAAACTGAAAAACTGAAAAATTATAGATCAAACATTAAGCTCTCTAAACAACCGATTTGACTTATTAAATGAGTATGATAATATTTTCGGATTTTTAACAACATATTAAAATTAAACGACAACGATATTTTAAAACATTGTTCTGTTCTTGAAAAACGACTGACAGATCAGGATAATAAGGATGTTCATGCGCAGAACGCGCGGTAGTTAGGATGCAGTTTTTAAATAAAAATCTTCGTCTTCATAATATATTCAATATTTATCATATCATAATATTTTCAACAGTGGTAGAGCCACGCGGCAGCTTTTGCTGTCGCACGGATGGGCCGGCTCGAACCGGGGTGGTACCACGACCTCACAGAATACCAGCGTGAAGTAGAGGTTTACCTCTGCGTTTCGCTTGGTGAGTGCAGGTGGCCGGAGGCCCTTTTTACTGGAAATGAGGCATTCCATCTTAGTCCTCACGGGTGACAACGCATCTGCATTTTGATTCGCAAACGAGGATAGATATAGATGTCTATGGGCCGCAGCAACCACTAACCATCAGGTGGACTGTGTGCTCGTTTGTCACCCTTATCCTATAAAAAAAAATATATAAATTATAATATCGTACTTGGATAACAAATTAAAATGAAGTGAAATGATACAATTTAATAGAAAAACGCTATATATACATTTACAGAAAACATTCTCTTGTTTCTACAATATTCGTGACATCTGTCTTTTTTATTCTTTACAATTATTTAAAAAATTAAAATATAAACAGTGGTAGAGCCACGCGGCAGCTTTTGCTGTCGCACGGATGGGCCGGCTCGAACCAGGGTGGTACCACGACCTCACAGAATACCAGCGTGAAGTAGAGGTTTACCTCTGCATTTCGCTTGGTGAGTGCAGGTGGCCGGAGGCCCTTTTTACTGGAAATGAGGCATTTCATCTTAGTCCTCACAGGTGACAACGCATCTGCATTCTGATTCGCAAACGAGGATAGATGTAGATGTCTATGGGCCGCAGCAACCACTTACCATCAGGTGGACTGTGTGCTCGTTTGTCACCCTTATCCTATAAAAAAAACATATAAAAACTCCACGGACATACTCCGCCCCCCTGGAAGCTTCAGCTTTCAGTCTTCGTATTGGGTATCCAGTAGAGGACACAGGTATTTAATACCACGTTTGAGGACTCCGGTGGACGTCAGAATGTCTGCCACTCGGTTTATTCCATCTGGTCCGGGGTAAAACTGTATGATACGTCCGAGTTTCCACTGTAGTGGAGGAGCGTTGTCATCTTTGAGTAAAACCAATTCTACAATTCGTAATTCTGGAGCTGGTACTCGCCATTTATGTCGCTGTTGCAATTCAGATATATAATCCAGCTTCCATTTATTCCAAAAATGCTGACGGTATTTTTCTAATTGTTTAAATCTGTTAAGCTGGTTGAAACTCGTTAAAGTATGATTAGGTGATGGTATCGTATCTAGAGCACGTCCGATGAGAAAATGACCGGGAGTGAGTGGATGGAAATCATTAGGAGAGGACGACATAGGATATAGAGGGCGACTGTTCAGGATGGATTCAACTTGACTAAATAAAGTTGCCAGCTCTTCAAAAGTTAAATGTGTAGAACCAAGGGTTCGTTTAATATGAAATTTAGCGGATTTTACGCCCGCCTCCCATAGACCGCCAAAGTGCGGCGCATAAGCCGAGGAGAAATGAAATTTTATGCCTTCGTTTGAAGCAAAATCGGGAATGGAACGCGAATTCGTGTTTAAGAAATTGCCTAGTTCTTTCGAGGCTGCCACAAAATTCGTGCCGTTGTCACAATAGATATCTGACGGCTTTCCTCTGCGAGATATAAACCGACGTAAAGCTAGTACAAACGCATCCTTGCTGAGATCACTCACCGCTTCTAAATGAAGGCATTTATATTTCATACAAATAAATAAACATAAATAGCATTTAGTTACGATTTTGCAGCCTCTACCTTTACGATTAACTATAGAAAATGGTCCCGCAAAGTCTACACCAGTACTAATAAAAGGAAATCCAGCGTCTACGCGAACGGAAGGTAAGTTTCCCATTTTAGGGGTTACTGGTTTAGCAGCAAATCTACGACATCTGACACACTGATGATAGACAGAACGAGCGACATCTCTGCCAGCGACGGGCCACACAGTGCGACGTACGGACGACAGCAGCAGCAGCGGCGCGGCATGCAGCAGGCGCAGGTGCTTACGCTCGAACAACAGCCGAGTGAAGCGATGCTTGCCGTGGACTAAGATAGGATGTCGTTTTTCAAACGAGTAGGAGGATTCATCGAGGCGGATTAAACCATCGCGTAAAAACGGACTTAAAGGTAAAACTATACTACTATTTTTAGAGTGTAACGGCTTATTATTTTGTAATAATTTTAATTCGTCAGAAAAAGATTCACGATGAGAGAGATGTGCTAGTTTTTCAAATGATCGAGTAAGTTCTTCAGGCTGCAGCACATCGGTAAGTTTAATTCTATTTTTACAAGTTATGAAACGTAAGATATAAGGGAAAATGCGTTGTAGTTTAGTAAGAGATGAGTAAGAGTCGAAATCAATTAAAACTTGTCGGTGCATTTTTTCTATGTCTCCGGAGAGTAAATATTTATAAAGACGAAATCTAAGTATAATATTAAATAAGGAATCCTGAATAGGAGGCCCCACCATTTGGAGGTCAGTAATAGAGAAACCTGAGGTAGAGCTGCCGTCAAAGACAACGCGAAGTTTTGTCGACTCGCTGTCTGGTTTTATCACCGCATGGTGCGGGATGAAATAAGCTGGAGATGAAATAACCTCAGTAGCTTCTGAAAAATGTCCAAGATCTGAATATTGACGTATAAAATCAGAATACATTAATTTTAAATCTGGATTTTTTCTAAAACGTCTTTCTAACCCTAGGAGGCGCCTTTTAGCTAACTGATAAGAATCGCCTAAACAATCAGGTTCAGAAATAAGTGGTAATCGTACACAAAACCTACCGTCGTCCTTGCGACGAGTATTTTCTAAAAAGTGCTTCTCACATTCCATATCAAAATTGGACAATATCTTATTAGATTCGGGGATATCCTCAACCTGCCAAAATTTAGTGATTTGATCTTCAAGGGACAAGTGAGTACATAAAACGCCATGAACATTAGTCTTGCTAACAGACTTTGAAGAAATTGGGCCAGATAATATCCAACCAAACCTTGTATCTGTGACTATAGGTTTGTTACAGCCTAGAGTGATCTGTTGGCCTAATATTAATTGCCAAACTACATCAGCTCCAATAAGCAGATCTACAGGAGCAGGCTGAAAGAAGTTAGGATCGGCAAAGTTAATATTCATAGGTAAGTTTAATTGAGATATATCAAGTTGAACATGAGGTAGATCGCCAGATATTTTAGGTAGCACTAAGGAATATAAGGTAAGTGTGTAGTTAGTAGATTTAGACTTAATACGGATGGAGCAACGCTTGACGCCTAAGGTAAGTTGTTTGTCACCTACGCCTATTATATTTGTGTTTGTTTGTTCAGTGGGCAAGCAAAGTCGGCGTTTCAAATTTTCAGTTAGTATGGAAGCCTGACTGCCACTGTCTAATAAGGCGCGCGCTGTCTCATACTTGTTAGTAATGGGATTGTACACATCTATAAGGGCAGTGGATAGCAAGACGTGGTTGTTACTGGAAACGGACTGTACCGATACATTGACTGTACTGTCAATGACCTCAGGGGCTTCATTTGCTGGCTCAGTCTCATTTGCAGTCATATTTACGGATGCACTGCTTGCCTGAGGAACCTCGCGGTGTAAAAGCGTATTGTGTCGCCGCTTACAAGTAAAACAAGGGCCTAACCTGCATAGCCGCGTAGGGTGTCCCTTACGTAGGCAATTTAAGCATAATTTCAACCTGGCCGCCTCGGTGATACGCTCCTCGATAGATTTGGACAAGAAAGAAGAGCAGCCGTAGATGCGGTACGGCCCGCCGCAGTATACGCACGACGCCACCGCACCCGCCGCTCCGCTGGCAGCGCTTGCTGTAGATGACGAGACACCATACATAGACGAGCTGGGTTCCATTGAAATAGCATGAGAATTTATGGGTAATTTCTGTTACTTAAAATTGTTGAAAGTTTCGCCTTTTTCCTGTTTATTATTATTCACACTTTCGAGAATATCAGCTCGAGCCTTCAAAAATTTAAAGAAATTATCTAACGAAGGTAAATCACAATTTAATGAAGATTTATATTCTTCCCACTTAAGTCTAGAATTGCTATCAAGCTTCATCATCATCATCATCATTACAGCCCTTCACAAGTCCACTGCTGAACATAGACCTCCCCCAAAGAATGCCACAAAGCACGGTCCTGAGCCACCTGCATCCATCGACTTCCTGCATATCTTACCAGGTCGTCACTCCATCTAGTGGGGGGACGTCCTACACTTCGCCTGCCGGTACGAGGCTGCCTCTCGAGAACCTTTCTTCCCCATCGGTTGTCAGTTCTTCGAGCTATATGGCCGGCCCATTGCCACTTCAGCTTACTAATCCGTTGGGCTATGTCGGTCACTCTGGTTCTACTGCGGATATCCTCATTTCTGAGTTTATCACGCAGAGAAACTCCGAGCATAGCCCTCTCCATAGCTCGCTGAGCGACCTTGAGCTTCCTCATCCGGCCAGCAGTGAAGGACCACGTCTCAGTTCCATATGTCATCACTGGCAACACGCACTAGGTGTACAGTCTTGTTTTCAAGTTTTGAGGTATACCTGACGAGAAGATGTGCCGTGATTTCCCGAACGCTGCCCAACCGAGTTGAATCCGTCGATTGACCGCGCGAATTTGCGTTCGCGCGTACATTGACCTTTAATCAACTGATATGAATTCAGTTATTCCACTGCTGGTTTTATGTTTCAGTATTTTCATGTTTTTTTTATGAAATTATTGTTTCATTTAGCTGTACTAACATGATGGCGCGTGAATAAAGCTAATAAAACGTTGTAAAAAGATGATTTTTTTTTCATCAAGATCGAATTTATTTGTGACCCATGATCAAAGGTATACTTGGTGCTGTCGCCTGTCTTAGTTTTCGGAAGCGTTCCAAAAATACCCTGTATAAAGAAATGGCCGGCCGGCAACCTAAAGTCAAGTTGTGAGAAGGACGCACAGGGTAAGTAGGTTATAACTTCCCTGATTTTGTTGCTATGCAGCTGGCTCTCGTTGCAGGTTCTCTCGGCAATTACAATTTGTGTTGGCTTGTCCAAATCTTACTTCTTCATATTACTTCTTGGTTCTTGTTCTTCATTGGATAATCACGTCGCAGGGTCACCAATGTTCACGCGCAGAACGCGTGGTAGTTAGGATGCAGTTTTTAAATAAAAATATTCGTCTTCATAATATATAAATTATAATATAGTACTTGGATAACAAATTAAAATGAAGTGAAGTGATACAATCTAATAGAAAAACGCTATATATACATTTACAGAAAACATTCTCTTGTTTCTACAATATTCGTGACATCTGTCTTTTTTATTCTTTACAATTATTTAAAAAATAAAAATAAAAACAAAACATATAAAAACTCCACGGACAAAGGATATAGACTCCAATGATTTGTTTGATGAAATTAAATCGTTAAAGTTGTTTTCATTACTTGATAATACTGACCCGTTAAGTATTTTACAATATACATTCGAAAACAATTTAATCTCCACCTTTCTAAACGTAAGCATTTCACTAAGAATTCTTCTGACATTACCTGTATCTGTAGCTTCTGGCGTTTTCAAAGTTAAAAATCATTAAAAATTATTTAAGATCGACAATGCTTCAAGAAATATTGTCTGGGCTAGCGATATTAGCAATTGAACAAGAAATTTTTGATGGTATAAATTTTAGCGATGTAATTAATGAATTTACAGTAGCAAAGTCTCGGATAATATCGCTGCTACAATAGCTATTTTGTATTTTTCTATTGTACCTAGCTATCATTTTTTATTTTATAACGAAGTTACTTAGGTATTATTTTATCAGAAGTATCTGCATAGCATATTGTATATTTTTTAAAATATCTTTTAGTAGAAAGTAGTACTTATATACCGGGTGTTTGTGAAACGCTCCCGAAAACGAAGACAGATAATAGTAGGTACTATACCTTAGAACATGGGTCACAAATAAATTTGATCCCGAGGAAAAAAAAATCATCTATTCACAACGTTTTATTAAGTTTTTCACCCTCCATCATGTTAATACAGCTAAATGAAACGATAATTTCATTAAAAAAAAATCATAAAAATACTTAAACAAAAAACCAGCAGTGAAACTTAAAAAAACATCAGCTGACAATAGGGTCAATATCCTCGCAGGCGCCGAACTCTTATAGGTCCCGTCACGTAAAAACGCTGGCCTTGAACCTGGGCACTGAGCGACTTATCGATCAAATTGGTGGTACGAAGTTTAATTTTTTAGTTTCATTTTTCATTTTTATTTTCTTATACAAAATCAAAGATAACAATGAAATAGTGTTTATAATCGTGTGAGTACTGAGTACCCAATTAAGTACGTTTATTAATTTCAATGATTTTTGTAGTAAAGAACTGCTTGTTACGTCAGGATACAATTGATTGTGTAATTGTATTAAAAATGACAACCATAACTTTTAAATTCCCTATGAATACTAGTCGTAGGGATAAAACTTATAAATTAAATAAACGTTGGCGTTGTCTTAACATACATAACGCTTCAACGGTGTGTGGAAGGTTCCAGTGCTTCAAGGACTTTAGCTTGTGCGCATTTGTTTTAGCGGAATGGATTAATAATTTTAGTTTTTGAGACAGTTCCGTGTTGACTATCACAAGAGACAGTTAAATAGTTTTGTTTATTAAATTATTGTTGTTATTACTTGTTATTTATTACTTAATGATATTATTTTTCTTGTTACGTTTTAAGTTTCCTGTTTTGTTTTTATAATGCCTTACGCTTACGTTTATAGTGCTAGTGAATACGGCAAGTGCCTTGGAGAAGCTCGTGGGAATGCTTCGCATGCATTGCGAATTTACCGAGAGAAATTCCCGACCGCTCGACATCCAGCTGACTCTCGTCTGATAGCAGCAGCATTTCAGCGAATGTTGGAAAATCGGTCCATTGTTCTGGTAGCGGTAGGAGGTAGAAGTCAAGTGGCTGTTCACTCAGAGGAGCGCATTTTAGATGTCGTTCGGCGGAATCCAAACCTAGGTACACGAAGTATTGCTAAATTGTTAAGGCGTCGGGATGGAACAAGTGTGTCATACTGTACAGTTCACAAAGTGTTAAAGCTTAACCGAATGCCCCCATACAAAGTATACAAAGTGCAAGCTTTAGTTCCCGGTGATCATGACCGCCGGCGAGTTTTCTGCCGTTGGTTATTGGACAAGCAACAACGTGAGGATTTAGAGCGTTAAGCTGTTTCATACCTAATTTTTTTTAAGTAACTTAGTACTGAACTGACCTGAATAGGTACATAACTGAATACATCAGAATAATTAACATACCCGATGAATAAAAACGCATAACTCTAAACTTGGTAACATTTCATTTAAGTATTTTTTTCATTAGCGGGGAATCGAACCAGTTATTTGGGTTATTTAACCTGTGAAATCAAATTAAAGTGGCTACGTGGAGACAAGCACAGTGGCAAAATAGTAAGTTAAGTAGATAAGTTAGGTATTTAGACAAGTGTTGTAAATTATTAGGTATTGTGGTATTGCCCGCTAGGTGCGGGACGCGTGAATTCGGCGTTCGGGCGCACATTGACCCCTAGTCAGCTAATTGTAATTTAGTAATTCCACTGCTGGTTTTATGTTTAAGTATTTTCATGATTGTTTTATGAAATTATCGTTTCATTTAGCTGTACTAACATGATAGAGAATAAATAAAGCTAATGAAACGTTGTGAAAAGATGATTTTTTTCATCAGGATCGATTTTATATTTCACTCATCATCAAAGGTATAGTTGGTACTGTCCGTCTGTCTTCGTTTTCGGGAGCGTTTCAAAAATACCCTGTATATGTACTTATGTAGACATTCGGCAATATTTCTGTTATTTGTTCCTAAAAAAGGTGTGATTTTTAGTTTCGGGTTATTTTCTAGTATTTATAAACAAGTTGTATGTACTCCATTAGTTAAGTAAATGCTTTAAAATGGGTGTGAACAAGAATTTATTTAATTTAATTTATTTGATTATGATTTTATTCTGTTGTTCATTCTGATATTTTAGTCTACAGATAAATATAACTTCTAAAGTTCAGTTTTTTGCTTTATTTCAAGCACCTACCTACCTACCTACCTTCAAAAAAAAATAAATTAAAAAAAACATGATCCAAAATACCTTAAGCGGCGCCAAAATCATTTTATGCACACAGGCGTCAGTAGCCCTTACGGGGGTCCTGGCTGCAGCATGGCTCTACCAAGTAAGAAGTAGTAAGTATTTAGGCACTTATGATATTAATTTTTGAGTTTTTATTCAAGTATGGCCTCTCAAAAAGCCAAAAGGTACTGCATAATAGCATGCGGGTGCTTAAATAACAATAGAAATCAACTTTTCATTCTTTACTCTTCCTAAGGATACTGTTGGCGACGCGCCTATAAAGAATATTTCAATTTATTAGTAAACCGATTACGAATAGCTTCTAAAGCTAAATTATCAAGCAATAATTGTCTTATAAGAAAACGCTTAGTTAAATCTTAAAGAAATATCGAATTAATAATTTGAAGGTCTTGGGTTCGATTCCCAGGTCGGACTAGTTTGTCGTTTTCTTATCAATATTTTCTTAATAAATTCATATAGGGAATTTTTTAGATATAATTCATGATTCCGGGTTCAGTTCCCCGGTTGAATTACCTTTCATTGTTATTGTCAATTGAAAGAAATATCAAAATAAAGTTAGACCAGGATTTGTTCCCCGGTCGAAATGATGACTTTGTATAAGTGGAATAAAGGTGAAATAGTATTGCATAATATTGTCTTATGTAAGTTGAGTACATTTTGTATGAAAAATAAAATGTCTATTTTCAATGTTTGATTCATAAAATATTCTGTTTGTGTTATCTGATAAGAACATGATAACTGATAAGAACCTTGATAACTGATAATAATAATAATAATGTTTATTTCTCCTCACAAAAACAGACAATACATAATAAAACTTATATCTATTTAAATACAGGTATGTTCATACTCATAGTCTATGTATATGTGAGGAGCTGGTGTCTGAGTTAGGCTATAAAATGCCTGTATTACAAATCACCAGGTCCCCACCCCACGGGACAAACAAGAGCTTTTTCGTGATTGAGTGTTATAGGTATCAAAGAACTTATAATATAAACGTATAATGATACACTAAAATGCATTATTATGACATACTAGCTGTGCCCCGCGGTTTCACCCGCGTCATCACTTGTCGGTGGTGCGCGACATGACCTAGTTCAAGCATTTTATAATTGCAATTACATATTATATTTGATATTAAAAATTTTAAATTTTCAATATTTTTTTGTCACAAAATACCTAATTATGGCTCATGTATAAGAAATAGACATATGGTATCGCGAACTTTTTTTTTAGATGGAGTAAAGATCTATATTTTTCTAGAACAGTGTATTTACGTATCCCTAACGATAACACCAGCGTACGCGGATAAATCATTTCGGGAGTGCTTTTTCTTCTGACTTGCTTAACAAATATCCATATTTAAGGCTAGCTGAGTGATATAGCTTAATACTAGATAGCCTATACTATTCCACATGAATCTGGCTATAATATACAAAAAAAATTTCAAATCGGATTGGTAGTTCCAGAGATTAGCGCGTTTAAACAAACAAAAAAACAAAAAACTCTTCCGCTTTATTATATTAAGTATAGATGAGGCTATTTAAATTATATATAAAAAATAATCAAATGTGCTAAAAAAAAGTTACAGCGGTTCCGTTACCCCATGTGTGTGGTGTGGGTATGTGGGTGTGTGTGTGTATGTGTGTGTGTGTGTGTGTGTGTGTGTGTGTGTGTGTGTGTGTGTGTGTGTGTATGTGTGTGTGTGTATGTGTGTGTGTGTGTGTGTGTGTGAGTGTGTGTGTGTGTGTATGTGTGAAGAAAAAAATTATTTATGAAGCAAATTTTCTGTACGGTTATAATCCAATTTTTTTAACCACTCCGCGACGGTAAATTTACATTTAATTTTTGGAAGGGAATATATTGACAGATCTCTATTAAATTTATTATAAAGGTTACTGCTTTGGTAACAGTAAAATCGATGTGTAAGGCTAGTTCTGTATTCAGTTATAGTGCAGACTTTATCCTTGCGGCGCTGACTCCTAAAGTTATCTGGTTCATACTTTAACTGGGAATGTTGTTGAAGTACAGTATATAAAATGTAAAGCTGTCTGACGGTCAGGACTTTCCATTTTTGATAGAGATTAAACGTTGGATGATAGAGTGGTAGGAATGAGCTCACTTTTAAAAGTGCTCTTTGCGCTCGTTCAATTTTTAGAAAGTGTGTTTTACAGACACCACCCCAAGAAGTAATGCAGTGCATAAGTTGCGACTGGCAAAGAGCGAAGAATACTGATTTTAATACCTTCTCCTGGGCCACATGTCTCAAGGCCTTAAATATTACCATTAATTTGCGTATTCTTGCCGTTAGATGGTCAATGTGATAGTGAAAACTTAATTTGCTGTCAATCATTACGCCTAGGTATTTAGTTGATTCTGTGTATACAAGCTTCGGGCATAGACAGGTTGTGTCATTGGGATTATCCCACAAGTGGAAAACAATTCGATATGCAGGGTCTGGTTTATCAGCGGTCTTAATGGAAAAGGAGATGTCTTTGCAACATTGAGAGTTAGAATGTTCTTGTGTAACCAACTAGTTACAGTATTCATTCCTCTCTGAGCATTTGAGAAAACCTCATACCATGAGTTACCACTGAAAAGAATGGCCATAACATCTGCGAAGGCAATTATTTTTGCAATAGGAATTTCTATTTGACAATGATCATTGATATAAACAAGGAAGAGAGTTGGACCCAGAATACTTCCCTGAGGAACTCCAAAAGTTACAGGGACTTCTATCTGTTAAAAAATCTTGTACAAGTTTCAACTGGAGGTCTCTAATACCAAGGTATTCAAGTTTTTTAACTAAAATTGGGATAAAGACTATGTCAAATGCCTTTGCCAAATCCAAAAATACACCTATTGTTTTTTTTATTGTCAATATCATTAACTATGTAATTTGTTAGTTCAAAAACCGCATCTGATGTAGATCTATTTGCTCTAAAGCCAAATTGTTTACGTGACAAGAGATTTTTATTTTCCACATATTTTACAAATCTATTATTTATAACGCGCTCTAAAATTTTTGAGATAGTGGTAAGAATAGAAATCGGTCTATAGTTACTGACACAGCCCCTGTCTCCGCTTTTATGAATCGAGTGGATTCGTGATTTCTTGGAGTGTTCCCGCGGATATCCGCGGGAACACTCCAGTTGAAAGTGATAAATTGCAAATGTACGTTATCGCAGACACTAGAACATCTCTGTTAGCTTTAGTAATTTCACTTGAAGTTAAATCCAGGCCAACAGAGCAATTACTCTTTAAAACTGTTATAAGATTCTTAACTTCATCCTTATCCGTAGATAAAAGAGTAAAAGAATGACAGCATGACTTCAAAGCAGGGGGTTGAATTGGGGGCTTATTTTTACACAGGTTTTCAGCTAAAGTTCTGCCTACATTTGCAAAGTAATGGTTAATACTATTCACCGATGCTTGCGGATTATTTGTAGCTATCAGCTCTAATGGAATCTCTTTAGGTGTATTTGTGTAAGTAATCTCTTTAACAGCTTTCCAAAGTTTTTTGTTGTCCTTTCCTGCATTTTGAAGATGAATTTTTTCATAATTTCTTTTAAGTTTCCTCAACAGAAATGAGCAATAGTTTCTGTATCTCTTATAAATAGTCTTTAGAGTCTCATTATTTGGGTCTTTTTTAGTTTCTTATATAGGTTATCACGGTTTTTTAAACATTTAAGGACACCTAAGGTAATCCAGGGTTTCAAGATTTTCTTACGTCTGGAAATTTTTACTTCTCTTGAATTAAGCATTATAGCTGACTGAAGTTTATTGTAGAAAAAAACAGCAGCTTCATTTACATCTTTGATCTTGTATAAAGAACTGAAATCCTTATGTTTTAGTTCTCCGTTTAAAAGTTCAAAATTTACGTATTTAAATACTTTTGCAGGTTTTTGCTTCGAAAAAGAAGCAATGTATAAGACAACACTATAATGGTAAGTTAGAGATGTTTGGAGGATGAGACAACGAGCTTGCAATTTTTTCTTTAGCATTACATGATCCAAGCATGTTTTATTATGCGTCGGAGATATGTACGCGGGTAACATTCCGTGAAATGCCAGCATATCTAAGTACATAGAAAGATTTGAATCTCTACTTTGTTTTGCTATGTTAATATTAATATCACCTAATAATATGATATTTTGCTTAGTTGAATATTTTAGTAATATACTAAACAGTATATTACAGTAAACAGGATTGAATAAAATTATTAATAATTTGGTATCCAGGAGGTCGATAAACAGCAATAGCAACCATATCTCTATTTAGAGTAATTATAAGACAATTTGCATCTGATATTATAGGTTCATTAACTGAGATAACCAAATCTTTTTTGTAATACACAACGACACCCTCATTTTGAGTAAGATTGTTTTTTTTTATATGATAAGGGTGACAAACGAGCACACAGTCCACCTGATGGTAAGTGGTTGCTGCGGCCCATAGATATCTACATCTATCCTCTATTACAAATCAAAATGTAGATGCGTTGTCACCCGTGAGGACCAAGATGGAATGCCTCATTTCCAATAAAAAGGGCCTCCGACCACCTGCACTCGCCAAGCGAAACGCAGAGGTAAGCCTCTACTTCACGCTGGTTTTCTGTGAGGTCGTGGTACCACCCCAGTTCGAGCCGGCCCATCCGTGCGACAACAAAAGCTGCCGCGTGGCCCTACCACTGTTAGTGGAAGCAAAGTTATTGTATCCATCCAAAGGAGGTATGCTATGAATAGATGATAGCCAGCATTTAGTAAGCACAATGCAGTCCCAGTCCACTCTTGTTCGTACAAGAATTGGTAATAACCCAGAAAAATTACATTTTAAACTTTTTTTTATAGTATAAGGGTGACAAACGAGCACACAGTCCACCTGATGGTAAGTGGTTGCTGCGGCCCATAGACATCTACATTTATCCTCGTTTGCGAATCAAAATGCAGATGCGTTGGCACCCGTGAGGACTAAGATGGAATGCCTCATTTCCAGTAAAAAGGGCCTCCGGCCACCTGCACTCACCAAGCGAAACGAAGAGGTAAACCTCTACTTCACGCTGGTATTCTGTGAAGTCGTGGTACCACCCCGGTTCGAGCCGGCCCATATGTGCGACAGCAAAAGCTGCCGCGTGGCTCTACCACTGTTTTGTTTTGTTGGAATACTTTAAGAGATTTGTTCGAGTTAGGTAAAAGAGACATACAATCCTCAGCATCACATATATTGGAATCTGCTACGTTGTAGGAGTCGATTTCGTTTTGAATTGTAATTAATTCACTGAATTTTACGGGGAGAGCTATTAGAAGGTTAATATTCACGACGCAAATGGTCCTTGCAACCGATTTTTATAATAAATATTAAGAAGACTAAACTACGGCAATTCATTATAATAAACATGCTTAAAACGTAGTAGGTACCATTTTCTGAACTAGGTAAGACATAAATTACGTTTAGTGTGGGAAGTGTGTTTTTTATATATTTCACAAATAATGTGTAAAGTATTTTAACAATTATAGAAATAAATATATGAGTAAATGTGTTTCTTATGTTTGTATAAAACACGTGATCGTGTATATGAGGCTTATTAACATTTAAAGAAAAATATATAATGTTTTTTAAATAAAAGCAGAAATATACCATGCATGCAACAAAATAAGAGCTAAGCAATTCAAAAAAGCAAAAAGCAGAATTGCCTAGTCAGATATTTTTTGGAGGTTTAAAATATCTTCTTGGCAGCTCACGTGTATGCGAGATTCGTTGTGGTTACGTTTCAGATATACTTTGCCAAACGATGTTCAACAGTTTTCGTAGGCGTCTGGTTGATGCAGTGAGGTGTTCTGACACATATATAGGTTTTACAGCTCCATTGATATTGAGACTCGCGGTACTTAAACGTTGATCAGTGTTCGTTTTGTTACAGGTTCTTGTAGCTTTAATAATCTTTTCTCTCTTAAAAGTTGATGTGGAATCAACAATTATAGGACCATTTGGCTTGTTCTTTAACTTCATCCGGAACACATCACGGATGTCTGAGTCCTGAATCAGAACGTTTATTACTGTGCCTAACTTTATAGTAAATTCAATTAAATTTTCCTTGTGTGCGAATTCAGATACAGGAACATTTCTCAACTCAATTGTGGTTGATCGTGCATTTTTTTTCAAATTGCTCAAGCTTCATTTCTAGCGTTTTAATGTGGTTATTAAAGAAGTCGTTTTCTTGTTGAAGTGTTTTCAAGTTATTTAGGACATCATCATATTTAGCGGACAGGTGTATCACTGTGTCCTTGATTTCATCATTCTGCTTTGATAGGGCGTTTATAGATGACTCCAAGTAAGCGAACTTAGAGTCTTGCAATTTATTTATTTCATCCAACCTTATCATTAGGTCCGATAATGTTAAATCAGTAATGCTAGCTGGGTTATTCAACCGGCGTTTAGATCTTTTTTTAACGTTAACATCTATATTATGTTCATGACTCCCGAGAGTATAGAGCCCTGAGTCGGATCCATAATGTGTGGGGGAAATAGGTTTAGAACAGCTTTTCGTAGATGTGCGTGAAACGGACATTTTGACTAACTCAATCCAACCCAAGTTATAAAATTAACACTGTAGTAAAATAAATTAATAATCACTTTAGACTAAACACCAATATTTACCCGCTAATCGCTGGCGCTTATAAATTGCGGTAAGCGACAGAGCGTGCGTGTGTGGAGAGTACGTTGTTATGCGCTCCTCGTCTCAGCTCTCGGTAGTTGTTGTCTTGCTCGTGCCGCTTCACTGCATTCTGCGTTGCTGATTGCTGTTATGACTCCTTCACCGTTTTATGCGCGCCTAGTGCTTGGTCAAAACTATAGCACTTTTATTTATTTACAAAAATAATATTTTCTAAACAAACACTTATAAGTGATACGTCTTAACGCTCCTGCGGTCCAGGGGGGGAGGAACTGATAAGAATCTTGTTGGATACTACTTTACCGACTGTTGAGTGTTGTGTAGAAATCATTTGTTCACCTAGTATTGGTTAATAGCAGCGTGTGCTAAATTTGCAACCACTTTACCGATCATTGAGGGTCGTGTGGGGAGTGGTTGTTCAATTAGTTCTAGATAAAAGTCGCGCGCTAATTTGTAAAATTAGAAGTCTAAATAAATGGAAATTTAAATGTTTGTAAATTTCAACAATTTATGTAAAATTGACTTGTGAAATGTTTCAGGTTGACTGTATGAGCAAAATAGGTGAATTCTGTGTTGTTTTCATGTATAAATTCTTTTGGAATAGTGAAATATTGATAGTTTTGTATAAGAAATTTAAACGTGTTTTAAATAGTAAAATGTGTGAAAAAATGTAAATTAAACTATTCCAACCTTATGTGTTAGATACGAGGGTGGATTGAAAAGTACTCGGCCTAACACAGATCCATTCAATTCTAAAAATCAAATCTACCCACATTATTTAGTTCAGTTCAGACTAGTTCATTGTGTGAAGTTGTATGAAGCGAAACGTGTGCGATAATTAGTTGTGATTTTATAAATTTATTAACAAAGTAATCGGACATAATTTCCGCGAATGGAGCAAATCGAGCAGCGTGCCGTCATTAAGTACCTCCATAAGAAGGGGCTATCATCAAAAGCCATCCATGATGACATGGTCAGTACATTAGGCGATTGTGCTCTGTCATATTCATCCGTCAAAAAATGGATAGCAGAATTTAAGCGTCGTAGAGAGAGTGTGAAAGATGAACCCCGCTCTGGAAGGCCTTCGACGTCAACTACTGACGAAAATATTAAAAAAGTACTTGATTTAATAATGGGAGACCGCAGATTAAAAATTAGAGAGATAGCCGAGATTATAGGCATCTCTTATGAACGAACTCAAAACATCATTGTCAACGAGTTGGGTTTCCACAAGGTGTCTGCGAGGTGGGTTCCGCGACTGCTTTCAGTTGAACAAAAAAGGACGCGATTGACTATTTCACGCGACTGTTTGGAGTTATTTGAAGCTGATGCAGATGATTTTTTGAATCGTTTTGTTACTATAGACGAAACATGGGTTCATTACTGTACACCGGAAACAAAACAACAATCAAAACAGTGGATAAGACCTGGTTCACCACCCCCTAAAAAGGCTAAGTCGATTTTGTCGGCAAATAAGGTGATGGCTTCAGTATTCTGGGACTCGAAAGGTGTGATTATGATTGATTATCTTGAAAGGGGTCAGACTATAAACTCTGATTACTACTGCACCTTACTACGTCGTTTACGAGAGGAAATAAAAGAAAAACTTCGAGGAATGCTCAGAAGAAAAGTCCTGTTTCATCATGATAACGCCCGTGTTCACACGTCAGTACAGTCAATGGCTGAAATTCACAACTGTGGCTTTGAACTGTTACCGCATCCGCCGTATTCACCTGATCTGGCACCATCAGACTTCTTTCTGTTCCCTAACCTAAAAAAGCACTTGGGAAGTCAAAGATTTTCGACAAATGACGAGGTCAAAGCAGCTGTAGACGCATATTTTGACTCTAAGGAAGAATCATTTTTTTTCAACAGTCTAAATGCTTGGAAGGGGAGGTGGCAAAAGTGTATTGAACTTGATGGTGATTATGTAGAAAAATAAAAATATAACTGATTTAGTATGTGTTTATTTTCTTGGTTAGGCCGAGTACTTTTCAATCCACCCTCGTATTTAAGAATTCTAACTTAGTACATATATTGTAAAATGGGCATATTTTGTTGGATAAATAAAAGGTTTCTTGTGATATGAAAATGTAATGTATATCATAGTATAGATATTTTGTTGTGCTATCTTTATAAATAAAATGTATAAATGTATGTCTTATCATCATCATCATCATCATCATTACAGCCCTTCACAAGTCCACTGCTGAACATAGGCCTCCCCCAAGGAATGCCACAAAGCACGGTCCCGAGCCACCTGCATCCATCGACTTCCTGCATGTCTTACCAGGTCGTCACTCCATCTTGCGGGGGGACGCCCTACACTTCGCCTACCGGTACGAGGCTGCCACTCGAGAACCTTTCTTCCCCATCGGTTGTCGGTTCTTCGAGCTATATGGCCGGCCCACTGCCACTTCAGCTTACTAATCCGTTGGGCTATGTCGGTTACTCTGGTTCTACTGCGGATATCCTCATTCCTAAGTTTATCACGCAGAGAAACTCCGAGCATAGCCCTCTCCATAGCTCGCTGAGCGACCTTGAGCTTCCTCATACGTCCAGCAGTGAAGGACCACAAACAAAGATCTTATACAAATAAAGATATTGGGCAAACCGTGGGAGAGTGATAGTACAAATTTGATGTAATTGAGTTGCGAAATCACACAGAGGGCGCGACTCTCTTACGAGTAAAGCATTTTTGATACCCCATTAGACTGGTTTTCATGCAAATCGTCATAACGCTATTGCCGCACATAGCAAAACTTTTCAAAAAACTTACCCTAACTAGGGTTCTTCCACATGTCACCCTGCGAGAGGAGCAATTCGGCTTCCGCAGGGGACATTCCACCACTTCACAGCTGGCCCACGTGCTGCACTATCTTGCGGCCGAATATAACTTCGGCCGCATCTGTGTGGGGGTCCTTCTCGACATGGAGAAGGCCTTCGACAGGGTGTGGCACGCAGGGCTAGTCTACAAATTGATCCATCATATCACCTTGCCGCCAATGCTTGTGCGGCTAATAGCGTTGTTCCTGGTGGGGCAGAGCTTCCATGTCACCCTGGAAGGGGCTGTCTCGGTGGCACGACCGATTTTAGCCGGAGTGCCACAGGGCAGCTGCCTATCACCGCACCTGTACGCGGTTTACACCAAGGACATCTCCACCCTCCAAGGCCATCTGTAGGAGTGGGAAGACGACGTTGTTTTAGCTTTATACGCTGACGACAGTGCGTACTTCGCGTCATCACGTCGGGTGGACATAGCTGCCAAGAAGCTGCAGCGGGTACTCGACCTTTTGCCTGAGTGGCTGGACAAATGGAGGCTGCCGGTCAACGTCGGGAAGACCGCCGCCTTCATGACCAGGCTGGCCAGAACACCACCTACTCTGCAACTCCGCGGGCAGGTTGTGGGTTGGAGTAGTACCATCACGTATCTAGGATGCCAGATAGATCGCTCGCTGCGCATGACCCCGATGGTCGATCACGTTGTGAGACAGGCCAGAGCTGCGCAAGCGAAACTCTATCCTATACTGGTATCCAAACTCCCAACAAAAACGAAAGTAGGTATCTACAAGACCTACGTCCGCTCGCGGCTGACCTACGCAGCACCAGCCTGGTACGCGTTGACCTCGGCCACTCAGCGCAAGAGGTTGCAGGCCCAGCAAAATCTTGGGCTTCGGGTGATCGTGGGAGCCGGTCGCTACGTCAAGAACGATGTCATCGCACGCGACCTCAAGATCGAATCCATTTACGAATTCGTGGTCCGTACTGCGAGACGGTTGTTCGACCGCGCAGATAACGGGCCACATCCACATCTGCAAAATCTAGCTCCCCTCCATGCCCGCCCACCTGACGGGCGACCGCTCCCACGTGAACTTCTACGCCCACCGCCGGCACAGAGGACGCCGGGGACGAGTGAGCATCCCGACACCTGATTTGATGGCGCGAAGTGCGCAACACACCAACCCATAAGCTGCCAACGCAGCACCCAGGACCGGGGGGTTGTGTCCCCCTGAGATGCCGCCCATGTAAAGAGGGTCTCCTCGACACATGAAAACCTCCACTAGGAGAAGAACCATCACCATGCAAATCGTTCGAGACCAGCTACCAGTAATATATATATAATCAAGAACGAAAACATATAGGGAAGTGATAGGGAAAGTGATTACTCTCTCACGGAGCGGTTTGAAGATAATTGCTGTTTTATTCCCAAGGGATCCTTCACCTTTAAATATTAATATATAGTCCACCTTGTGCTAACGTAGCACATATTGAAGAATTAAGGCGTTGGGACTGGAGCGACCTCGGAAGACCCGTAATCCCCGTCTGAACCTTTTATTAAGAAGGAAGCAGCAGACACTCTCGTGCGATACTCCTTCACGGGGTTCACATACGCCTCATTGACCTCCTGAACCCAACGTAGGTGTCATAGGAAATTCAGGATCAAGACCAACTGAAGGAAGACCTCTGTTGGCCCTTGTCTGAACCGATGCTGTTGACGCGTCCCTTTTCAAGTGGTCCTTCGAGCCGGATGAAGATCAGCGACCGAAGGAAGCCGAAGGTTTGAGCTGAGGCAACAGGACCAAAGGCAAGAAGACCATGCCAGCGCAGTAGGCCCATCAGGGCTGAGGCATGACCGGACCTGGAACACTGGTAGCTACCGAAAGAAAGAAAACCGGGATTGCGGCCAGGCACGTGTGCTTGCATGGGGCACGTACCGCAGCCAGGCGCAAATGCCTTTTGAAGGCATTTGCTTGCAGGGCTTGGCATTTTTTCCTGTCGGGCAAGCTTGCTTCGGCATTTTCCATTGGACGACCATAGTCGGCATTTCCTGTCGGACGACCGTGTCCGGCATTTCCTGTCGGGTTATCAGGCTCGGCATTTCCTCTACGGGGATTGTGTTTTTCATTTCCTGTAGCGCTCAAAGGCGTTTGGTGTTTTCTGTTACCAGGCGGGAGCGCTCACCGAGCAAGGGAGCAAGAAAGAAGAAGACGCACTCACTGTTGCCAGGCAAGGGTGCAAGAAAGAAGAAGAAGCATCCACTGCTGCAGCCAGGCGAGGGTGCTCATGTGGGCACCTGACTGCATCGCGGCCGGAGCAGGGCGCCTGGACGAGGCGTCACCGGCGACTGGGCGGCGAGCACAGCATACATCCCGACCCCATAACGGTGCCAAATCGGTCGGGCTCTGGCACAACACTTTCGGGTGGAGCAGTTCTCTTGAGCGAGACTGCGCTTGCACTACTAGCTCGACTGTTTCGTCATATTCCTTGGCGGGACAGTTCCTAAACCTTTGCTCCATTCCATTCCTGCACTACTCCATCCCTGGACGGCTCACCACGGTTGGCCCCCGTCCAGGATTGATAGGGCTGTTAGGGTGGGAGTAGGGTTGGGAGATAAAGGGAGGAGGTGTAGTAGGGTTGTAGGTTGGGGTTGTAGGGACCATAGGAACCGTAGGGACTGTAGGGACCATAGGGACCGTAGGGACAGTTAGGGATGGTAGGCCAACAATCACCTTCCTGCAAGATGAAGAAGGCGCAAGACCAAACCGAGAGGAGCGAGGGAACCAGGACAAGGACAGGGTTCTCAAGAAAGGCTAAAGAGGCGGAACCATCTGGAGCTACCACAGCTACTGTTTCGAGTGAGGCAAGTCCTTCAAGTGGAGCCACCACCGATACGTCCACAGTCACGTGGGACTCAGGGACGTCCGTGGGAACGATAAGCAACAGGACGGATACCAGTGGTACGCAGACCAGCACCGCACATAAATTCGTTATATCCAGGAGCGAAACGATAGTCGAAAAAGTGGGTCAAGGGACCGAAGAAGCGGCATCGTCAAGAACAGTAGTCGGGCAGACAAGTGACAAAGGGTCACAGAGAGGTAGTAGGTCATCGCGATCGGCGAGACTGAAAAACGAATTAGAGGCGCGAATTAAATTCGAACGCTCAGAGCTCGAACGAACAGAGGCAGCTGCTGCCTTAGCCAAGTCTCAATTGGAGTTGACACGTCTCAACCGAGAAGAGGAAATCGACTTGAGTGAGGATGATGAAGAGCGGAATACTCAGGTGGAACCTTTCGTAAGGAGTTGGGTTCAACAGACCATAATGAGCGCGCCGGTTAGTGTAACGCAACCCGACATTACTGATAAGGAAGCGTGTAAGGGATCACGCCGCAAAGGGGCGGAGGTCGAGCGCAACCTAGGAAATGCACAGAAGGCACACGCGTGTGAGGTGTCAAAATTGACCGTTTGTGAGTTGTGAGTGCAATAAAGATAGCGGGTAAAGATGAGTCTTCCCAGCTTCATTTCCTCCAGGAATTACCGGTCTTCGATGGGGACCCGGGTGAATGGATAATTTTCAAAACGGTATTTGAAGACACAAGAAGCCAATTTTCAGGAGTGCAGAATGTCGCACGCCTTATGAGGGCATTAAAGGGCACCGCAAAGGAAGCGGTTAAGTCATTGTTGTTTACTTTGTGTCAACCTGAAGAAATAATGAACGCTCTCGAAAGAAGATTCGGTAGGGTTGAGATGCTCATTCTAGCCGAAATCGAGAATGTAAAGCGTATACCAAGATTGGGAGAAGATTGCAGAAATATAGGTTCTTTTGCAAGTTGCATTACGAACATGGTCGCTGCAATACAAGCGTTGAACCAACCACAGTATTTATACTCACCGGAGTTAGTGAGCCGTATAGTGGAGAAGATTGGAACTACGATTAAGTTTAAATGGTTCGAATATCGGGCTCAACATCCCATGGAGCCAGAGCTGCAGAAGATGGCCAAATTTTTGAATTAATTGAGTGAACAATTCGGAACGTCGTTAAGCAATGAAAATGTGCCTGAAAAACGGAAACGTCCTGAAATCAGGAAGCAAACCGTACATACTGCAAAAGGGTCTGGTCTATCAGTTCTGGTCTGTGCAAACATGCCAGAAGCACTACAGAAGCGGGGGAGTGCCAACATCATCCTGAAAACGTTATTGTACTGGACTCGCAGGGTGTTTAACGATTTTTTGGCATACTTAATCCACAGATCACCCGTGTACAGACCCTGGCAATACGCTTTAAATAATGTTATCTTGACCTGGTCCGAACAGCGGGCGAATCTACGAGCCAGCATATTGCCGCGCACCGCCAAAGCCCTACGCTCTCTCTCTATATCTAGGTCATCCTTAAGGTCGTCGGCAAGAATATGCCCTAGGTATTTAAATTGACAAACCCGCTTTAGTTTCGATCCATTTAAGTTTATTGCAGGGATAGATTCCGGACACCTGCCGGCGACCCTAAAGACCATGTATTCACTTTTTTCAATGTTGTATACGAGACCATGCGAGGCAGCGTAAGTCTCGTAGACCTTCAACATCTCTCCGATCGCATTCGCAGTGGGACTCAGCAACACCATGTCTTCCGCATAGCTGATGCTATTGATACTAACACCACCCACACGGCACCCAACACGCACGCTGCTGAGCTCCACCAAGAGATCGTTAACATACAGGTTGAAGAGCTTCGGAGACGATAACCCTCCCTGCCTCACTCCGCACTCCAATCTGTACGACTCGGAGAGACTGTTTGACCATTTAACATGATTGGTCTGATTTGCATACCAATACCGAAAGATATTAATCATCTCTGCTGGAATACCCCTGTCCTCCATCTTCCTCCAAAGTACATCATATGAGACAAGATCGAAAGCTTTGGAGAGGTCCAGAAAACAGGCGTAAACAGGAGTCCTCCGGTCTGTGTAATATTGCACAGTATGCTTGAGGCTCAAAATTGCGCTTTCAGTCGATAGTCCGGGCCGGAAACCGAACTGCGCATCATGTAGTTGTAAGTAATTTTCTAAGCAAGAGTCAAGCAGACTATTCAATAAGTACTACTATCAATTAAGTCACTTAATCTTTCTCCGCAATCGGTAAGCTGAGAATTATTGCAACGGTGTTCTCATTTGACACCGATGAAAGACGAGTTGATTTATGAGAGGTCCAGACCTACCATATTAATTGGCCAGGACAATTGGCATCTCATAGTTACTCGTGAATTAATTTCCGGAGGTATTACCTGTAGCATCGCTCACCAAACTTGGATGGGTTTTGCATGGTCACATATCGGGTGGCATTAAACCAATCAAGATTGTTAACCACATTTCCACCAAGAATGAGGAGGATATGGAGAAGTTAATCAAGGATTATTTTAGTTTGGAATCTTTGGGGGTGTCTGCGCGTAAGCCCGCAAACGACCCAGAAGAACGAGCATTAAGTATTTTGAACAAAACGGTACGTCGTATACCTAATAATAGGTACGAGACTGCTTTGTTATGGCGCACAGATAATGAGTGCATGCCGTCGAATAGAGCGCTGGCTGAAAGTCGCCTGATTAATATCAAAAAGAAGCTCAATAAAAATATCAAATTGACAAAGAAATTAGGTCATTCAGAAGTACCTAGACCTGCTGCTGAAGACGTCGGCAGGGGGGAGTATCTCAGGACAAGTCATGATTTATGGCCCAAACAAGTGGACACCATAAATAGCTTAGAAACGGGTGAAGAAAAATCACCGAAAAGCGTAAATACGCTAAGAAAGCAAGAGCCGTTAAGTCTACCCGACTACGGATGATTTAGCAGCTTTAAAAAATTCCTTGGGGCAACTACACGCACCTTAGAAGCGGTAGAAAAATTTAAGAGTTTAAGAAAGTCGGTTGATAGACCCGACAACACAGCCGAAAAGTCGATTATGTGTTCCAACGAAAATTTAGCAAAGTCAGTTAAAGGACCCGATGGCGCGTTGGACATAACGCTCTTAAAAAGAGCTGAATTATTAATTTGGAAGTTCATTAAAGACGAGTGTTTCCATTCGGAAATAGACTGGTTTTCATGCAAACGGTTCGGGACCAGCTACCAGTAATATATATAATCAAGAAAGAAAACATATAGGGAAGTGATAGGGAAAGTGATTACTCTCTCACGGAGCGGTTTGAAGATAATTGCTGTTTTCAGTTCAGTTCACCGCAGGCCTTGCTACAGTGCAGACGTGTCTATCGCGCTCTAGTGTTCATGTACGTGTTGTGCCCGTTGACGACTCCGCCGACGTTGAGATTACCCCCCCTCCCCCACAACGCCGTAAACCACCAGATAGGCGTCCGGGAGTACTGGACAGGCCTCTCATGGAGCGAGACCTCTTTGCTCCTGAGAGGTCCCGCGTGCTAGCGTAGAACCGGTTCCACTACCATGCCGGAACCTAGCCTTGCGGAGGAGAACCCCACCACAGATCGAAGAAGACCAACTCCAAGAGGAGAAAAGACTAAAGGCCGGATCGATCGGACTCATTATCCAAATCGGCCTTGCCTTCCACTCCAGTTCCAACGCCATCGCCAACTCCTAAAACAAGATAGATACCACCCGTGAAAAGACGCAATACCCCACTTGATTCACCATCGCCACCACCAACCACATCTCCCGTCGGTATGATAGACGTACTGGAGTCTGAAGAGATCCCAGAAGGGGAGAGGGAATGGGACAACACGTCCTACGCCACCCTCGCCCCTATACATCAGAAGGCTCAAATTAATATAGAGCCTACTTCAGGACCATCCTCGGCGCCACATACTTATGCAGGCGCAGCAGCAGCACCACGAACGGCACCGCCATCCCTTCCCCCACCTGTTCAAATGCCAAAACAACCCACTGATAGGCAAACAGCCAAATACCCCCCCATAATCGTGGAATGCTTCCCCAATTGGGCGAAGTATTTCAAAACTCTCCACCAAATTCTAGGCCACGCTCCTAATGCCCGCCCACATGGGAAAGGCGTCAGATTTAGGCCTCAATCCGACACTGAATATCGAAAATCCCAAAAATATCTGATAGAGCGTAGCAAAGAGAACGCCTCCTTCGCGTGGTATTGCTACGCTCCCCAAGACAAACAACCCACAAAGGTGGGGCTAAGAGGGCTCCCCGCCGACACGGACCCTAAAGATATCCAGGAGGCCCTTATAGAGAAGGGCTTCCCAGTTACTTTTGTACGGGCCATCCCTCCAAAAGAGACAGACCTGGGTGTCTTTTCCATGTCAATATGGACCACCTGTCACCCGAAGAACTAAGCAGGCTCTACACAATAGACGAGTTGCTGTTCATGCCTGGCGTCTCCATCGAGGGCTGGCAAGGAAGAGCCGGCCCATCACAATGTCACTGATGAGAGGGGTTCGGACATACATCCTACAACTGTTACCGGCCTGTTAAATGCGTCCGCTGTGCGGGCGACCACATCGCATCCGAATGCACACAGTCACGTGATGCCCAGCCTAAGTGCGCAAACTGCACAAAGGCTGTGAGCGGCAAATGATAGACGGTGCCCAGTGCTGCAGCGGATTGCACGAAAGAGGGGTATAAATATACAACCCCCGTGCCCCGCAGACAGTACAGGCACCACAGAGGCAACCACCACTACCTCCACCTCAACCACAACAGCAACCCTAATGGCAGCAACCACAACAGTTGCAACAACTACCCCAGGTGCCGCAGCAACCACAACGGCAGGTCACATTACCTGCTCCGGCACCAACCACGTTTGCATCAACTGGGGCAACATTGGCCATACCTGCAAATGATCCCACTGAGCGCACAGAGCGCCCTAAGATAAAGAATAGAGGGAAAAAGAAGAAGAAGAAGACGGCCATACAGGAACAGGTCCGAGCTACGTCCACTCCTCTTCCACCCCCTACCGCCACCATACAGCAGCGGCAACAACAGCCGCGCCTTACAACCTTCCCAGGTGCCAACCCAATAGTGCATACAATATACCAACCCCAAGAACAACCACCCCAAAGTAGAACTGAAACAGTCACACTCCAACCTCAGACCCAGACCCAGGCTCCAACAACCATAGAAGAGGCCCTCGCACAATTGATGGGAGTGGTCATAAAAATACTATGTGAAGTCCTCACAGCCATGACCACCGGCACCAACCCCCTTTCGGCGATACTCAGTGCCCTAGCCCAACTATGTACTGTTAACAGAGGGCCACCAAATTAGAATTTGTTACTGGAATCCCGGCGGCATCACAGGGAAGGCCGCCGACTTACGAACGTTGGTCCAGCAGCACAAAATCCAGGTTGTGCTGCTGGGGGAAACCAAACTACACCCATCTGCTAAATTGAAGCTCCCCAACTTCTTCGTGTATCGACATGATGAGATCTCCCCGGAAGAAATCGCGTACAGAGGTACCGCGGCCCTTGTGAGGAGAGACGTCATGCACGAAGAAGTTGATACAATCTCCGACTACATATCCACGAGGACGAAGGGCATAAGGATGAAGGTGGGGACCACAGACACGAGGGTCTTCGCCGCATACCGGCCCCCCAATACCTCGTTAGCCCCCCCCCCCCCCAGGATTTAAGGACTATATTTAATGCAAGTACATCAGCAATAATCGCAGGAGACCTCAATGCTAAACACCCGGCTTGGGGCTCCACGAAGATAACACCTCCTGGGAGGAGACTCTATGATGACGCAGAAGTATGAGGATACGTGGTATTGGGCCCAGAAGAGCCCACCCATTTCCCCTTACAGTCCCTGGACTGTCTGATGACATCAGGCTGGCTGATGTCCTTGACATAGTGTTGTGCCACCAAATGCCGTACCCAATACGGCTAGAGGTGCTGTACGACCTGGATACGCAGCACCTCCCCGTGTTGTTAACCATAGATACCAGTGCGCCGTAGTGTCCAGAAGTCCCCAGATGAGGACAAACTGGACTCGTTTCCGCAGAGCGCTAGAGGACTTCCGACTCGGTGCCTCTATTACCACCCGAGAAGATGTGGAGACAGCGGCCCTACAACTTCACACAATAATTAAAAACCAACTCCAACTCTCATCACACCATGTCTCCACGGGGCGCCGGGGGGAGGATCTCCCTAGAAATCTTCAACTACAGCTATCCGAGAAGCGGAAGCTGAGAAAACTCTGGGCACGATACGGTGTCCAATAATAAAACGTAAATTGAACTCCCTGACGGAAGAGCTGTCGATGGCAATAAGAGCGCACAGGGGAGAGGCATGGGAGAGGCAAGCCGACGAAGCATCGGAGACACCCGCCTCCCTGCATCTTCTCAATCGGCAGCTCACAAGAACACCAGCACCTGTTTGCCCACTTGTGGACAACACGGGAAAAAAGGGTCTATGACGCCCAAAAAAAGGGCGGAAATGATGGCACAACATCTGGAATAACAATTCGAACCCAATAGCGTAGCAGGGGGGTACGCAGAGCATGCAGAGAGCATAGTGAACCGCGTGCAGGAATACCTGTCGCACCCGGCGCCACCATTACGGGGCGATGGCTTCTTCTCGCCAGCGGAGGTAAGGCGCGCCATCATACGCCTGCCTAACCACAAAGCGCCGGGATGCGACGGTATTACCACCACAGCCTTAAAGCAGCTGCCCAGAAGGGGGATAGTGGAACTCTCCAGGCTCTATAACGGCATCTTGAGAACTGGCCACTCCCCGACCATCTGGAAGCAGGGCAAGATCATCGTGCTACCAAAGCCGGGGAAGGACAGGAGGTATCCGGCTAGCTACCACCCCATAACGCTATTACCGCACATAGCGAAACTCTTTGAAAAACTCACACTCCATAGAATATTGCCGCACGTTGCTCTGCGCGAGGAGTAATTTGGCTTCCGCAGAGCACATTCCACTACAGCTCGACTAGCCCGCGTGCTACACTATCTTGCGGCCGAATATAACCGCGGCCGCATCTGTGTGGGGGTCCTTCTCGATATGGAGAAGGCCTTCGACAGAGTGTGGCACGCAGGGCTACTATATAAACTAATAGAATACACCACCTTACCACCAATGCTTGTGCGGATAATAGCGTCGTTCCTGGAGGGGCGGAGCTTCTACGTCAACATTGAAGAGGCTGTTTCGGTAGCACCACCGATCGAAGTGGGAGTACCACAGGGCAGCTGCCTATCACCGCACCTGTACGCGGTTTACACAAACGACATCCCCACACTCCAAGGCCTCCTGGAGGCCTGGTGGGAAGAAGATGTTGTCCTAGCTCTTTATGCAGACTACAGTGCGTACTTCATCTCGTCGGGCAGAGATCGCGACCAGAAAGATGCAGCGACTGCTGGATTTGTTACCTCAGTGGCTGGACAAATGGACGATGACGGTCAACGTCGGGAAGACCATCGCCTTCAAGACCAGGCTGATGCATTCACCACCGACCCTACAACTCCGGGGGCAGGACGTAGGTTGGGCAACTACCGTCACTTACCTAGGATGCCAGATAGATCCCTAGCTGCGCATGACCCCGATGGTCGACTACGTCGTGCGTCAGGCCAGAGTCGCGCGAACGAAGTTATATCCTATACTGGCATCCAAACTCCCTATAAAAACCAAAATTAACATCTATAAAATCTACGTCCGCTCATGGCTAACATACGCAGCGCCAGCCTGGTACGCGTGGACCTCAGAAGAGGCACTTATATTCGACGCATGGAATAGTCTTCCAGATTGCTACAGTGAGGTGGCATTTGGAGTGCTGACTATCTTCGGATCGATATATTCGTGCGAGCAAGCGTTCTCTTGCATAAATATAATTAAAAGTAAAAGAAGTTAACTAAGAAATGAAAATTCAGAGTCGTGTTTGGAACTTAAAACAACAAGTTATGAAACAAATTTATCTAAACTTTCTAAAACCATGCAAAGCCAACGCTCCCATTGAATTTGTTTGCTTGAATGTATGTAAATGTTTTTGACGTGACAACGTCTTATAAATCGATGAAGCTGGCTGCACGAACGAAAAAACATGACTCATGCGGCGTTACCTAGGCGTTCCATTTAAAGTGCAAGCGAGAGCGCGGAACGAGCGACTGTGCGAGCGAATGTGGTGTTAATTGTTTATAGCAACGATAATTGCGGCGATAAAGGTAATGATTCTTTCGATATTAAATATTTCTTATGACGTTGTCACGTTCAACTATTGTCAGTAAACCGACTTTACAGACAACCGACTTTTTTTATTTTTAAGTAAAAGTTACCTTGTTTAGTAATGTTTAAATTTTCTACTTGAATAACCATACAAAGCCAAAGCTCCCATTGAATTTGTTTGCCCAATTGTTTGTTATTGAAGTACAAGTCAGTGTTGTACGACTTACAATGTAAATAAATGTTTAATTGTTTTAATTTTTTATTTAAATAATAAGTGATTATCTAATAATATAAAGTGCCTTTGTACAAAATATCTTTTTTTTTCTTCATTGTAACATTATTTTGTGTGTACATAAATGGTTAAATAAATAAAATAAATAATATAAATATATATATATATATATATATATATAGCCGTGGTAGCTCAGATGGTTAGCGCTCGCTGTAAGTTTCACAGTACTCAAGCAACCCGGGTTCGATCCCGCCGGTAAATTGTTAATTGCAATTTTAAGTGCTGATTCACCACGTGCTCGGCGGTGAACGAAAACATCGTGAGGAAACCTGCATGGCTGAGAAATAAGAAAAAAAATATTTCGAAGACATATGAAGTTCGCCACACACACGTTCGGACATTTCCTTGCCCTAAAAACCTCTCAGAAATGGGATGAGGCCTGTGCCCAGCAGTGGGACGTAAATAGGCTGCAACTTTACTTTATGTATATATATATATATATACTCGTATATATTGTCTCAGTGATCGCGAGGGTGAAAACCGGCAGCGATCACCGAATGGTGAGAGGCACACTGAACCTAAACGTTAAGTTGGAGAGGTAACGTCTAATGAAGTCAACGCTCCGTCCCCTTGTTCTCTAATCCAAAGTCCCGAAACCTTTCAGCTCGAGCTACGAAACCGTTTTCAGTGCCTAGAAGATTGCAATGCAGTGGACGATATGAATGACAAGCTCGTGGAAACTGTCCATGCGGTCGGAGCTAAGTTTTGCAAGACCCGTCGCAGAAGAACACAAAAACTCTCCGATCACACTATTAATCTCATGGCTGTTAGACGGGATATGAAGCTGCAGTCTTCAATAGATTTGACAGCATACAGGCAACTGAACAGACAGATCTCCAAATGCATGCGGCGGGACTTACGCAACTTTAATACTGCTCGTATTAAAGAAGCGATCGAGCGGAACCAGGGCTCCAAAGTCTTTGCTAGAGATCTGTCTGCCAGAAAGAGCCAACTGTCAAAGCTGAGGACCGAGTGTGGCAGCGTCGTTTTCGGGACACCTGAGATTTTGAGTGAGATTGAGAGGTTCTATAGGCAGCTGTACACATCATCGTTGGAGCCACATGTAAGTGTGAGTAACGATCCAAGAGCGAGTCTTATCCGACACTATTCCGATGATATCCCGGACGTCAGTATGAGCGAGATTAGAATGGCTCTCCAGCACCTTAAAAACGGCAAGGCCCCAGGCGAGGATGGAATTACAACGGAGCTTCTGAAAGCGGGTGGAAAACCGGTACTTGAAGTCCTTCAGAAGCTCTTTAATTCCGTCCTCTATGGTGGCACTACACCGGAGGCGTGGAGCAGAAGTGCCGTGGTCTTGTTCTTCAAGAAAGGTGACAACGCTCACTTGAAGAACTACAGACCGATTTCCCTTCTGAGCCGCGTCTACGTGCTGTTTTCGAGAGTCATTAAGAATCGTCTCGCGAGCAAACTTGACGACTTTCAGCCTCCCGAACAAGCCAGTGTCCGAAAAGGCTTTAGCACCATAGACCACATACATACCCTTCGGCAAATTTTACAGAAGTTAGAGGAGTACAATTTGCCACTATGTCTGGCGTATGTGGACTATGAGAAAGCCTTTGATTCCGTCGAAATTTGGGTGGTGCTGCATTCCCTTCAGCGATGCCAAGTTGACTGTCGGTATATCGAGGTGCTGAAGTGCTTGTACAGTAAGGATACGATGGCTATCCGAGTACAGAACTAGAGTACGAAACCTATCCAGTTGCAGAGAGGTGTAAGACAGGGTGACGTGATATCCCCGAAACTCTTCACCGCTGCATTGGAAGACGTTTTCAAGCTTCTGGACTGAAAAGGATACGGTATTAACATCAATGGCGAGTACATCACTCACCTTCGATTAGCCGACGATATAGTCCTTATGGCAGAATCGCTGGAGGATCTAAACACTATGCTCAATTACCTCAATAGTGTTTCCCAACGGATAGGTCTTAAGATGAACATGTACAAAACAAAGATCATGTTTAATGTCCATGTCACACCTATGCCGGTAGATGTTGGGGAAACTAAGCTCGAAGTTGTTGACGAGTATGTTTACCTGGGCCAAATAGTCCGATTAGGTAAGTCCAACTTTGACCGAGAGGTCAATCGACGGATTCAACTCGGTTGGGCAGCGTTCGGGAAATTACGGCACATCTTCTCGTCAGGTATACCTCAAAACTTGAAAACAAGACTGTACAACCAGTGCGTGTTGCCAGTGATGACATACGGAACTGAGACGTGGTCCTTCACTGCTGGCCAGATGAGGAAGCTCAAGGTCGCTCAGCGAGCTATGGAGAGGGCTATGCTTGGAATTTCTCTGCGTGATAAACTTAGAAATGAGGATATTCGCAGTAGAACTAGAGTGACCGACATAGCTCAACGGATTAGTAAGCTGAAGTGGCAATGGGCCGGCCATGTAGCTCGAAGAACCGACAACCGTTGGGGAAAAAAGGTTCCCGAGTGGCGGCCTGGTACCGGCGGACGAAGTGTAGGGCGTCCCCTTACTAGATGGAGTGACGACCTGGTAAGATATGCAGGAAGTCGATGGATGCAGGTGGCTCAGGACCGTGCTTTGTGGCATTCTTTGGGGGAGGCCTATGTTCAGCAGTGGACTTGTGAAGGGCTGTAATGATGATGATGGTGATATATATATATTATCTTTTAATTAGATAATAATAGAAATTAGGTTCTAATTTATTGTGGAGAACACTATGTATATATATATATATAAACTATTTATACAATATGTAACAAAAACCCTGTGGTTCCCGTTAAGTGCGTTATCAGAATCAGTATTCAGACGTATAGAAATAAATTTACTTCAGAAAACTCGCCATAAAAATAATCAAATTAAATTTTAATTAAATAATATTTGTAAATTTTATGTGGATTGATTACCTCTGCCTGGAAGTATCAAGCAACTAAAGTGAAGCAGCAAGCAGCGGCGGCCGGCGGCGGCGTACATCAAAGACAGGGCGCGCGCGCGCGCGCGCGCGTAGGTATGTAATACGTACGTAGGTAATTTTTAATAATAGGTATTATTTATTTATTTACTTCAGGTAGAGCCCGTAAGTGTTATCAACAAATTAAATTGTTGCTAGGAATTAGTAAAAATACATTTAAAACACTACAATAACAAGAATTCTTTTTTAAATTGTGGGATAAATCCACACGATATCATATACTTAAACTGTTATGCTGCTGTGTTTTTGAAAATCTACTAATTAGCATTTTTTATTAATGATACACAATCCTTATTTTTATTTCTATTATTGACTACTGAATTGTGTCAAAATTTTATGTTCATAAAATTTCCCATGTTTTTAAATATTACTACTAAATATTAGCACAGTATAATAATGGTAGATCAAAATAAGTGGATCAAAATAAGTTAGTCGACATATAGTGGACGCTACCTTTCCTCATTCCTCCGTCAGCTAACGGTATTTAGGTTTTGTTTAGCGCGCAAAACGCCGCGTATTTTATGGTAATATTGTTTTTTTTTTATTACATTCTTGTAATATGAATTTATTTAAAAAATAATTTCTGTTACATATTCTTTATCGAATAAATTTTCATATGAAAAATACATACCAAATTTTTCCTACAAATAGTTGCAAATTTGGAATTAATTAGGATATTTTATACTTGAAATAACCTTTTTTAAGTATTTTTTTCCAGATCTATTTAGTAATAAAGTGGAAGTTTATGACATATGTAATTCAAATAACAATGTGTATTGGCGTTGAAAGAATATCCACTAGCCCAAATAGTCCCGTGGGTGTGGCTCTCATCTTCACAGCATTTTCTTAATAACAACTGGATCTAAAGTAAAAAAACTGCGGTTGCCAACCCGCCTGCAAAAAGTGGAAAGTATGGCAAATGTATGAAATATGATAGATTGTAATGAACGTATTTCTATATTAGACGGCTCCGTGGCGCAGTGGCTTAGCAATGAGTTGCTGTGCTGGGGGCCGCGGGTTCGAATCCCGCACAGAACAAGTATTTGTATGGCCTACAAGTAATTGTTCCGGGTCTGAATGTTTGTCCTTGTGCAATTTGTATTTGTAAACAGCCTCCACGATACAGGACAAAATCCTAGTGTGGAGGTACCGTATTTTAAAAAAAAATAAAAAATATATTTTCAGGAACTGTTAGATCACGTCAAAACATAGTCATCTACTTAGGGGTCTAAGAATTTTCCTCGCTAAGTGTTTTCGTAAAATGATATTTGTAAGGTATTATAAAATATAAAATAAATATTAACTTGTCAAATATTATTAGGTATTCAAGAAGGGAAATGGAATATTCATAAACAGCCAATACATTATTTTAAAAAATATGTTTCGGTATAATTTCTGTTATATTTAAATTTAACTTTTCGCAGAATAACTGTGTCTAAATAGGTATAACCATAGAATTATTACGCATAGAATACTAGTACGCGCACCGAAAATGAAGCAAGTAAAACTAACGTGAAACCGCGTAAGTTGACTTGACTCAGCGACCAGCGTTGCCACTTTAGTGATTTTGTCACTAGATTTAGTGAATTTTTAGAGATAGATAGTGATATTCTGAAAATGAAATTCACTAAAATATTATTTGATGACTTTTAGTAAAATTTATCAAATCTTGAAGAATTTGGAAAATACATATAGCAACCCTCTTTACCTGTCGGTAAATTCCCCAGTTTATGTCAAAATAGCACTATCCTTTTCTCACATTACAAAAACGTAATTAGACATCTTTGTTTGGTTATGCTAAGTCGGTAAAAGTCCAAGGTAGGACTTTTCCCAACTAATAATGAGGACCTAATACGTATGTAAAGTTGGTTTCAGTGAGTGCTGAATACTGAAATGTTGATATAAGAATATTGAAATGTAAGGTTTCCTAATAAAAACTTAATTGGAATCGGGGTAGATGCCTCCATTGAGTTGTACAAAACTAGAGAAGCAAACTACATTGCCGCGCGTCGAAAAAAGTGTAACCACTATCCAAACGCGACGACGTAGCTTTGAAATCATTAAAATTTTAAAGTAAACATATATCTGTCTCACTTACACAAGTCGCGGAAAACAATATCGTCCCTAAGATGAGATAAAAATAGACACACATACATGCAGTGGCGGGTTGGTGTTGCATACTTTATGAAATTTTACCCAAAATGAGCAATAAAAAGGAGTTTTTTTTAATATTGCAGTAAATTGTTTTTATTTTAAATTTGTATATTTTCTTATTAGATGAACAGAAGTAAGCATAACTAATGAAATAAAAGATGTTTTTATATATTATTTTTATTGTACTAATACATCAAACAAAAAATAAAGCAAATAAAAAAACAATTTAAGGTTTCTTAAGCGAGATCTGTGTTGAATATGCATAAGTTGTAAAATCATCAGCAAGTTTTTGTCTCTTACATTTAGTCTCATGACATTAGCTACAAAAACTTTGGTTATCAATAAATTTCGTTGATTTTCTTGTTTATAGAATTTCCATACTACTTAACAACTTTAAAAACTTTTTATATTTTTTTTGCAACAATACTGAGGATAGGTAATGGATTCAGGCGTGACTCTGCGGAAGTCTATTTGTAAGATAGTATAAATGGTTTTAATCTGTAATACTAATCCGCTTAAATATTCATAATAGTCCATGCTCTCAAACTCCGCTATGAAGCATCAGTTTGTTATATAATTGCCTTTTGGATTCTTTTTTGTGTGTTTGAGTGTATAATTTACTTTCGTGGTACAATCTTATTTTTAAGTACTTATAAATAATGGCATTAATCAATAAAAGGGAATGATAAACTTGTATTGAAGATAAATGATCTCCCGGGTGTATTGCAAATTCTTTTAATAATTTATTTCCTTGAAGCTTTTTTAATGTTTTTGTAGGTAATGTCATAAGACCAAATTTAGTAGACAACGACTTAGTTTCGGAAAGTTTGCAATGCAAATTTATTAATATAAAATAAAATAATAAAATATAATTAATAGACCATTAATGAATAAACTAAAATAAGAATAATTAATTATTTTGTATAAAGGTTGAAACATAGTTTTTATTTTTAAACAAACAATTTTACTTGTTTATTTTAAAACAAAATTAACTTATTCCATAAATTATATAGATTCCCATTAATGTGGAAAAATCACAAAGGCGGAAAAGTGGCAACATTAAAGCTAAATTGCAATATTCGATATTTTATTTAATTTTTTAGTGTTTTAAACGTTAATATGAATAATTAAATTAAAACTTACGTGTGGAAAGTGATTTCGCTTGATTTATTATGTTTTTGTGACCTTGAATCGCAATCTTTCACTACGTATTTACCCATTTTTTATCGTGAATCGTTCGGCTTAACTCAGACGGCGTCGCATTGAACACTGAACCGACGTTCGCTGGGCATATGGCTGTAGCCATATGTGAAGTGGCAACGCTTTGGTGCGGCAACTACTTATCTAGTGTAACATATAAATCAATGGATACCTCTGTCATAACTGGATTCAATAATGGCGTACGCGTACCTAATTAAATTCTACTCAGATGTGTTTGCCACTCATGTACTCTTTCACACTGTTTCACATGTGTTAGAGCAAACGTTACCGCGAAATATAGAGTTTCTCATTAGAGAAACTTATAATAATTAGTCCTCACATTCACCCAAACGCTGTGATGAGTACAAAGATATATATGAGACAGTAAATTGTGGCGAGAATACTTTAAAAATATTGCGCTCTTGTGATACTCGTTTGCTGTCCGTTGAAGAAACTGTGACGAGGAGGCCGTCTCGATTTTATATGTTATGTTTATTGTAATTATATCCACAATTAAAATAGTATTTTTATTACCTACCATGTGATTTGATTTTAAATAAATTGGCGAATTCTAGGGATTTTTTAAATAAAAATATTCCTAAATCTGGTGAAATTTCAGACCATAACTTGTGATAAATTTTTCTGTAAGGCAGCAACACTGTCAGCGACGCCGACGCGTCAGTGCGCAACGTCACGTCTTACGGAGAAGAGCTCGCGAAAAATTGTAAAATTTACCGTTTGTGTTGTAAAATATTGTCACAACGGTGATGATAAACATAAAAGAAGTGATGGTATTACACTTCACATATAAGTTTATACATTTAATTAATTATAAATACGTAAAACTAAAAAATACTTACCTAAGCTCTCATAATACAAATGTTGCTAGTTGTGAGGGAAAAATTACAATTTTCTTTTATAAATATTTATTTTCTATTTGTGTTTAAAACGTTTAATCGCAACGCTCTATGTAAAACTCAAATGTTTATATATAGATACCTACTTCTCTAAGTGTTATATTAAGTATTATATTAACAATGGTTGCCTATTTAAAACTAATACGGAGTGATCAGCTAATCGTGATTCATCGACGCCATTTTAACGCAACTATTTTATTTTAATTGCTTTTTTTATTGACTAAGGTTACGTTTCAGAGTATAGAATAAAAAGTTTTTTATTTAAAACATCATGAGATTATTAATAAGAACGCCTTTACTAACCAGATGTCACTTTACACCCAAACATTAACCAGAAGTTACGTTAGACCCAAACATAGCCTATTTTAACCGACTCCCAAAAAGAAAGGTTATGAATATGTATGTACACTGATTTCTAAATTTGATCAATTCGTATATACATGCTGAAATTTTAATGGTTGTTGTCCCGCAGCCAAATTATACTGTCTCGATAGTAGAGTCAATTTATTAAATTAAAAATATTAAAATTAAAAAAGGGCAGATTTACAATAGTAATACCTCACAAGCTATTCGGGCGTCCAAACTAGTTTATGTCGTATCACTACGCTTGAGAGTTTATGTTATGAAAATTTATTAGTGGCCCTTCACTGTGTAGGAAGCGCGCGGTAGCACGTGCGATAGACGTAACACTACATTACGTCCAGCGAATTTTTTTTTCAGACTTTATTATAGTAATTCGGTATAAGCTAGCATGTACGCCCGACCTACTTGCGAAATATTGCTATTTGTTTGAGATCGCATTCGAGTTTTGTTTTTCTCGATTGTAAATCTGCCATTTTTACATCCTAATAATTTTATTTTAATAAATCTATTGTACTACTAAGGCAAAATCATTTTACTTCGGGAAAATAACCATTAAAATTTCAGTGTGTGTATTGGATCAATCTGTGTGTATTATCCTTTCAAATAAAAAAATCTAAATCGGTTTAGAAATTGTAGCATTCTGAGGTAAAAAACATTAAAAAATACACCGAATTGATAACCTCCTCCCTTTTTGAAGTCGGTTAAAATTAAACATTACACGATGTGCTTATTGTATTCGAGATAATTAATTGTGTTTAATAATATTCTTAAATTTTATTACGTCTGCATTTTTTACCATTAATATATGTATAATAAAGTTATATTAGTAACATCATTATCGTGTTTATTTTATTCCATTTTATATTCTCATAAAATACTTCTACTAATTAATCTTCGTACGTAATACGTAATCTTTATTAAATCGATTTTTTAAAATTAATCAAAAAATAGTGATTTGCACAAATTGATTGCAAACGCCAGAAACTGGTATCACTGAATGGCGTGTATGTGTGCGTGTAACGAGCGTAGGCACATTCGACTCGAGCCCACTAACATAATAACTTTGCATCATTTTAACGCTCGTGTTTTGTACTGGACTGCGTTTCTATGCGTAATAATTCTATGGGTATAACCATTTACACAAAAACCTAGGAGGCGCTCGCCGCGCAGCGGCTTGCTTTGTGGCAGCCGTGTCAGTGACCTCACAGCGGCCGTAGATAATAATATGTCGGCACGTGTTGGTAAGTTCAGAAGCAAATAACATTTTTATAAATGTTGAATTTAGTAAGTTATCTGATAAGAAACTCATAAATTCCATTTATAGTAACCAAAAAAAAAATCGATATCATAATTGCAATGCCTTTGTGCACACCTAAACGTCCCTGAAACGACCAACGGTGTTTTTGTTATATACTGTATACGAATAAATATATATTTTTCTTATGAATAAATAGATTAGTATTTTTAATCAAAAAAACTTTATTTATGCAAGTACTATTTATGGTTGGCAAGAAAAAAATTGTGGCTCTTTAAAAAATTTTTTTTGAAATTTTGCCCTTCCGACTCAAAAGTTTAACAGTGGTAGAGCCACGCGGCAGCTTTTGCTGTCGCACGGATGGGCCGGCTCGAACCGGGGTGGTACCACGACCTCACAGAAAACCAGCGTGAAGTTGAGGTTTACCTCTGCGTTTCGCTTGGTGAGTGCAGGTGGCCGGAGGCCCTTTTTACTGGAAATGAGGCATTCCATCATAGTCCTCACAGGTGACAACGCATCTGCATTTTGATTTGTAATAGAGGATAGATGTAGATGTCTATGGGCCGCAGCAACCACTTACCATCAGGTGGACTGTGTGCTCGTGTCACCCTTATGATATAAAAAAAAGGTTGCCGACCCCTGGTCTAGTGGTCTTAATGCGATCGCTGATCATGAGCTCCTAGGTCCGAATCCCGTCACTGGGCTCAAAACAGTTTTTGTCGAGAAATTCTCGCGGATTCAGAAAGTTGACGGTGTTTCCACCCGAATTTCGGTCACGGCGGCCAGCCTCAACGGAGACCGATTTATGAACCAAGATCAAGCTACCCAACGAATTTTTGAATTCTTTGTCTGCACCATTCATCTCATAAAGTTATAATATAAGGAACTTGAGCCCATCTTAGTTGTGTCACGGCTCCTGGCCTGAAAGTGTATTTTCTGCAACAAAACGTGATAGAGGCTGAGTGCTTACGGGATCCGGTCCGGGGGAGCAGTTTTATTTTATTTGCCAGATACATCTCATACCTAACAACTCAAGGAGACGGTCCATTTCTGGCCCAGTCTATGTACAGTATACCGTAAAAAAGAGAAAAATTCAGGGATTTTGTTAAAAATAAAATGAGAGAATAAATCAAACTAAATAACTTGCAAAAAATAAAAATGCAATCCCAAGTTTTTGATGGCCCTTCCAGTCATAAAAAAGTAAAAAAGACACGGTTGTTTGTCAAATGTCATTTATGTCAAATGATATTTTTATTTATTCCGAGCTTGTTCTGGACTTGTGAATGTGTTTAATTGTGGATATCTTTGGCGATTTGGTTTTTTGTTTGGACTTTGGATTACTACCTTTGACTCTGCTTTTGTTTTATGGACTTAATGATTTACGTGAGATTTCGAATTCGTTGATATCGGATATCTGTATTCTGTAGAATCACATTTTGTATCAGTAAGCAGGTATGTACTAAAGAAAGATGTTTCCTTAGGTCATTAAACGCATTTGAATGACATGCTTCTATCTGTAGTCTGTTAATAATTATTAATTTCTATAAAAGTTCATAATGGCTACAAAATCTTAATATGATGTAATTATCTTTCAATTCACCTGTTAAAACTTGTTGCACTGTTTAAAATGCGCTTCTGCAATATAGATAGTTTATTAAAATAAGATTGTTTTGTTCTAGATGGATGAAAATGCACCCATATGTTCACAATGTTTTGCAAATGTATTACAAGAATTATCTGTCGGCACAAATCTTGAAAATTAGCTCCAGCGCTCTAATGCCAATACTATCAGTCTATTGTATGTTTGATATCAACGAAGACTGGGTAGCAGATAAGTTGTGACCCAGTTAATATCATCCCTACAAGTCTCTGTTTTAATAAGAGGCTGTATAAAATCTCGCCATCACTCGGGCAGAGGTTATTATACATATATAGGTACTGTTGGCGAGACAAGGGACAAGTTGAGATGACATGATTGCAGGTTATTATTGCAGTTGCACTTCTGGACAAGAGACTTGCTGTGCCCACATAATGACCGTTGTCTGGTATTTGTGTTGGGCTCGGCATCAAAATTCCATAACCGCACCGGCCTCAATTCTGGATGGCATTTTAGTAAGAGAGGATTTTAAAGTAGGATAAATAAATAAAAAATAATAAAATTAAGCTGTTTTATTTATATTACCTTAAGTATCCAAAACATAATTGACCTAATGTTTCACTTTATATAATTCATAGGACTGTTAACCATTGTTATGACATTATCCAAGCTTTAAATGTCTGTCAAGGCTCAAGGCATACTCTGACACGCTGAGGACCTGTTATATAAAAATATTTGTACGCCGGAAACGGCAGAATATTTAGGATATGAATTTTTTGTAACATTTGTAATGTACCATATTATAACAAATAAATTATATTATCTATGATTGTACTCTGGAACTTCAGCAGCCCAGATCGACACATACCTGAACAGAAGTTAGTATTTAGGATTATTGTTTATTCACCTTAAAACAGCCACTCTAAAGTAAAATAAGTTAAATATATTATTCTTTATTATTAGTTCAATAAAGTAGTATCTTAGGGTGAATTTTTTAGGGTAGGAAAACGGAGTTACCCGCTATTCACATATAATCTCGGATTTGAGCTATCTGGCACAAAATTTTTGTAAAAGCTAACAAAACACTTAGGCTTCATTTCCACATGTAAAACAAAGAAAGTCCTGGATGCCCCTGGCACTGAAGTGTGCATTAGTACACACTAATGAATGCAATTAAATAATTTTGTGCGTAGGCACCGTTGATTTATCTCAACAATCTTCTTGTCTGGAATTAGGTAGTACTTTTTACATTTGTTTTACAAATATCAACAAGAACGTTAGTTGTTTTAAGATCAAAAAAGCACATACACAATCTTTATTACACGTTATTCTTGTTTTGATCAAAAAATACAACTATTTTGCCTTACTTTCCTACTAGTGTCTTGACATTTTAGCTATTTTACATAATAAATCTACCTGATAGGCGATATCAGAGATGACAGCTAACGTCAAATCAAAACGACTTCAAACCGCCATTAGTGTTGCAGTTTTTGGTAAGAATAAAATATTAATACCACTGAAATTAAGGCAAATTGGTGGATTTGAATGATCAAAAGTGGTTTAATATTTTATTTTAATTTATTTCCATGCTAGTACATATACTAGGCCTACGCTTCATACAATTTTGGATCGTCTCCTTTAACTAAATGCGAATTCCTATAGTATGTGCCAAATCGATTGAGAAAAACGGACAATGACCTTTCGGTCGTTTAACCAGGGGTTACAAACCTTCAATATATAGGCACATTTTATATGTAGTACTTTCTTTATTTATAATGATTGATATAATATATATTTATTAACTATTATTAAAAAGTTATGTGAAAGATCGCTGTAGAAGAAAAATCATCTATTGTTATAAAGTACTTTATTCATTTAACAACAAAAAACATTAATTTATAACACATATAAAGATTCGAGTGATAACGACACCGAATAAGTACGTACTTATGCAAAAGATAAAACTTTATTTTTAATATTATATAAGAACTTTATTTTTATTCGGTGCAATCATCACTCGTATCTTCACTTGATGAACTATCTGTAACATTAATTATAAAGCGATCTGCAGTTTGGTCAATTCTATCATCCATGCCACGCATTTTTTGTTCAACCTTAAGGACATGCTGAACACAGTTTTTCCATTTATCTGGCGTGATTTGAGTTAAACCATCTTTAAGTAAATTTTTAACATCTTTTAACTTGAAAGTTGTATTTTTTCGTGCAACGTACCCTTTCACATCTGCCCACACAAGTTCAATGGGGTTAAGCTCACAGTGATAAGGAGGTAACCTTACCACTGTGATGCTTTTTTCTTTTGCCATCTCGTCGGTGACGTAACTTCGATAGTTATCTTTAACTGCCTTTATTTTTTCCATTAAGTGGGTCTTTGTGTCCGAGGGCACGTATGCGATCTGTTTAGATTCTAGCCATTCCTGCATATTTTGTTTCCGCCAAGACATTGTTGGGGTTTTTTCTAAACGTCTGGAGTGGTAACTAGCGTTATCCATAACTATGACATCGCCGCTTTGCAGTTTTTCTATTACTTTTCTAAACCAGTCCTCGAAATGGAGAGCGTCCATACTCTCATGGTAGTCACCAGTAGATGATGATTCAAATACCCAATCACATCCCTCCAAAAAGCCATTTTCATTGCCAACGTGTACAACTATTAATCACTTTCCTTTACCCGAAGGGGCTTTCGCGCCAGTAGAGTAGCCTTCTAACCGTGATTGACGAGAAGATTCAATTGTGGTGTCTTCCCATACCTTTCCCATAGTATGACCTGCGTTAATCCATGTTTCGTCAAGGTAAAAAATGTTACGTCCCTCGTTTCTTAATATTTGTATTTCTCTCAAATATCTGGTACGCCACAGAACTATCTCTGGGCGATCTATTAGACCACTTTTTCTGTTTCTCTTTATATATTTGAATTTTAAATGGCGCAACACACGTCGCAGGGAAGTTTTGCTCAAGTTTGGCAACTGGTCATCTTGATTTATACTGAGCAAAATTTTGTCTAAAGTCGGTAATTCTCCTGCAAGAAAGAACTGATGCACTTTCGCTCTTATAGCCGATTTATCAAAATCGTCCAACTTGTCAATTACAGACTTTTTTCTTTTATTAATTATTCCCTTTTCTGGTATTTTATGGGAATCTCTATACACGCTTAATACGCGATATATAGTACTCTTGCTGACTCCTGAGATCTCCGAAACCTTTTCTACCATATTAACGTTTGAAGGATACACGTCTTCGGGCCAGGTGTTTTTGACATATTTGTATACATTAATGATAATCTCTTGTTCCCCGACCGACAAAGTGGTAGGTTTTCTCTTTTTTACTGGTGACGTTAAAGGTGCTCCAGAAGATGGGCCTGTAAATAAATGACAAAAATATACTACCATAGTACTACATCACATAAATACATATTGTTTTAGAAAATAAATACCACATGGTCACATAAAAAGAGCGCTTTAAGAAATAGAAAGGCTACGTCGTCGCATTTGTACCTATTTGTACGTACCTGCTACGTTTATTATGGGTCGGCGACGTCTCTTTCCACTTGATGTTGAAGGACCGGGTCCTTCACCAAATTCTCCTGAACTCATGTCGATTTAGTAACGACCGTCACAGTAAAACTAATATAACAGATTTAAAAAACAAAAACTTAACGATATAACAAATTTAACAGTAAAAACTCAACTAAAACAATGCAATGAATGCTATGAATTACCCGAGACGTACACACGCAAGCGCTATCCGAACACGAATGAAAACAAAATGGCGGACCGGCCCAAAAAAGGTGACGCATCTCTGGCTGCCATTGTCACGTTTCTTTTAGAACGAACTGACGTAACGCGCGTTTTGTTTATTTTAAAGGGATGAATTTGCAAAAGCTCAATATGGTGATTATATTGCTTCAAATATTTTTTTAATATGAAACTGTTATTAAATGAATTGCTGCGTTACTTACCATAAATTGAAATATAAAATATAACACATTTTTCGCGATGTACCGTAAGATTTTACTATGTTTATAGGAACCACAGACAATATTATTTAAGAAACAAAAAAACAAAACATATGTGCTGACCTAGAAGTGGGAATAATATCAATATTTAAATATTGTTATCACATCTAAATTGAGATTTTGTAAGTTACGCCTTTTGACACTCGGCTCATATCTGAGGTCATTGTCCGTTTTTCTCAATCGATATGGCACATACTATATTACTGTATGCTTTCCTATGAGCGTCCATAAGCACAGGGACAACGTTGGGCACCGTAGATATAGACATCATTACCAGCTGCTTTTCACATGGCCAATTATTTATTATAGTAGCTCTTTTGCACGTCAGGGATGTCATTAATCTTTTTGTGCATACGCCTGGAATATTAGCAATAACATTGTTTATAGAGGCGTTTTGTACACTAATGTATAAATACTCAATCGCTGCTCAATTTTAAGACGCCGTTAATTCTCGTGCTGTGATGTGATAGGGATATCACATTAACTCAAAATGAATGTGACACCACGAGACTTTACGGCGTCTCAAAATTTAGTAGCGTTTGAGTGTTTGGACATAAACCGGCTACATGAAATATCATTTACTAATCAAACATTATGATTCATAATTTATGAATAGGATAATTAAAAAAACGATACGATAAGGTTGGTGGTTAGCACAGAATACATGTACCCTGACGGGGTGATTAGGTTAAGGTATAAATCTGAATTTTCTAATAAACCATACCTAATAATATTTATTGAGTCACTTTTTTGTTTAATTACCACTGGTTCGAAAGAAACCTCTGAACTTGGAAGAACCAGCAAAAACACAGCGGGACTTTTTTTAAATAACAGTCTGCAATCAAAGGCGTAGCGAGGGCTAATATAATCGTAGGCAAAGTTGAATCAGCGAGGCCCCTTTTCTTTCGTTCCAAGGATCTACCCAATAGTTCTATCCTACCAAACGTGGTTTGACACGACATACCTACTCATATCTATTAATTCCTGACAAGTCTCGTATTCCGTCAATGTAACAGTCGCGGTCTTTGAAGGTAGTTACAACGGCCTCGCAGTCGTACTTAAGAGGGGCGAGGCCCCAAACAAACACGCTTAAATTTGTGACTTTCTTTTTCGAGTGTGGTGGTAAAGTCTGGGGGCATCTCATTTTAAAGGACCTCGCGAGGCCCCTTTTAAGTGCGAGGCCGTAGGCAAGGCCCCACTTCGCCCACGCCTAGCTACGCCACTGCCCACTGCTCACAATCATGTATGTAACACAATTAACAACACAAAACAATTTAGAAATAGCTTGGTAGCAGGGATTGAATACCGGTACCAATTTCGGTTCTGGTTCTTCATTTAGGTTCTTATAAAGGTTCCTCTTTTCGGTACGGTTCCGGTTCCGGTATCGGTTCCGGTTCGGGTTCCGATGTACCGGTTCAAAATACCCGTTCCGAGAACCTATAATCAAATCCGTAGATAGGTATAAAAAATTCTGTACAATTCCGTAGATGCTATTTCAAAATATCCGTTCCGTTGAGGATCGACAATGTTTGTTTTTGAATTTAGTTGATAAATTCAATGTCATGGAAAATTCTTGTTGTACGTTTAATTGTAGTATAACATCGAATCAAGCTGCACATTTAAGAAAAAAAGTACCGTAAAAATTTATTATAATTAATTGTTTTCTTTTAATTAAATAATTTTGAGTAAAAAACAAATAAAGTAACTATACACACTTTAATATTTGTGGTTAGTTATACTAAAAAAATACGTTACAAACTTGATTATAACGATTTATTAACATGTATTTTATTTTTTGGTGTTTGTTAGTTTATTATTCGATATATTACGGTGTTTCAGACTCGGGTGATTTATGTAACAATGAAAAACTATAGCCGTTAAGAATATCTACTACCCTATATCTTAACGTGGGTGTCGTAAGAGGCGATAGAAACGAGACGATTCGTAATGACTCTCGAAAACAGCACGTAGACGCGGCTCAGAAGGGAAATCGGCCTGTAGTTCTTCAAGAAAGTGTTGTCACCTTTTTTGAAGAACATGACCACCGTACTTCTGCTCCACGCCTCCGGTGTAATGCCACCATGGAGGACGGAATTAAAGAGCCTCTGAAGGACTTCAAGTACCGGTTTTCTACCCGCTTTCAGAAGCTCCGCTGTAATTCCATCCTCGCCTAGGGTCTTGCCGTTTTTAAGGTGCTGGAGAGCCATACTAATCTCGCTCAGACTGACGTCCGGGATATCATCGGAATAGTGTCGGATAAGACTCGCTCTTGGATCGTTACTCACACATGCGTGTGGCTCCAACGATGATGTGTACAGCTGCCCATAGAATCTCTCAATCTCACTCAAAATGTCGGGTGACCCGGAAACGACGCTGCGACGACGATAGTCGTCATAATGAAGTCAATCTCATTTTTTGTCGAACTGTCGGGGCTCAACCAGGTTCACCAGGGCTCAATAGGGCCGCTTCTGGAAGAAAGAGTTCACCATAAAGAGTCCCTCGTTCTCCATGAAGTCGCCCAGCTGCTGGCCCCTTGGGTTCCGTTGCGCTATTCCAAATTTCCCTACTTTCAGCTTAACGTTCTCTCTTGTGCCTAGTTTTCCGTTTTGCGTTGAAGTCTCCCATTAACACATACAGAAAGTGAACCTGGTCGAGTCCCGACGGTTCGACAAAAACTGAGATTGACTTCATTATGACGACCAGACGATAACTGTTCAGTGATGTCTTAGTGATCGCGAGGGTGAAAACCGGCAGCGATCACCGAATGGTGAGACGCACACTGAACTTAAACGTTAAGTTAGAGAGGACACGTCTAATGAAGTCAACGCTCCGTCCCCCTCGTGCTCTAATCCAAAGTCCCGAAACCTTTCAGCTCGAGCTACAAAACCGTTTTCAGTGCCTAGAAGATTGCAATGCAGTGGACGATATGAATGACAAGCTCGTGGAAACTGTCCATAAGGTCGGAGCTAAGTTTAGCAAGACCCGACGCAGAAGAACACAAAAACTCTCCGATCACACTCTTAATCTCATGGCTGTTAGACGAGATATGAAGCTGCAGTCTTCAGCAGATTTGCCAGCATACAGGTAACTAAACAGACAGATCCAGGCACCAGGCGAGGATGGAATTACAGCGGAGCTTCTGAAAGCGGGTGGAAAATCATCGGTACTAGAAGTCCTTCAGAAGCTAATTAATTCCGTCCTCCATAGTGGCATTACACCGGAGGCGTGGAGCAGAAGTGCGGTGGCCTTGTTCTTCAAGAAAGGTGACAACGCTCTCTTGAAGAACTACAGACCGATTTCCCTTCTGAGCCGCGTCTACGTGCTGTTTTCGAGAGTCATTACGAATCGTCTCGCGCGCAGACTTGACGATTTCCAGCCTCCCGAACAAGCCGGTTTCCGAAAGGGCTTTAGCACCATAGACCACATACATACCCTACGGCAAATTGTACAGAAATCCGAAGAGTACAATTTGCCACTATGTCTGGGGTATGTGGACTATGAGAAAGCCTTTGATTCCGTCGAAATTTGGGCGGTGCTGCAGTCCCTTCAGCGGTGCCAAGTTGACTGTCGGTATATCGAAGTGCTGAAGTGCTTGTACAGTAGGGCTACGATGGCTATCCGAGTACAGAACCAGAGTATGAAAACTATCCCATTGCAGAGAGGTGTAAGACAGGGTGACGTTATATCCCCGAAATTTCACCGCTACATTGGAAGACGTTTTTAAGCTTCTCGACTGGTGAAGGTTCTCACTCACCTTCGATTTGCCGACGATATAGTCCTTATGGCAGAATCGTCGGAAGACCTAAGCAATATGCTCAATGGCCTCAATAGTGTATCCCAACGGATAGGTCTTAAGATGAACATGGACAAAACAAAAATCATGTTTAACGTCCATGTCACACCTATGCCGGTAGTTGTTGGGAGCACTTAACTCGAAGTTTTTGACGAGTATGTTTACCTGGGACAAATAGTCTGACTAGGTAAGTCCAACTTTGACCAAGAGGTCAATCGACGGATTCAACTCGGTTAGGCAGCGTTCAGGAAATTACGGCACATCTTCTCGTCAGGTATACCTCAAAACTTAAAAACGAGACTGTACAACCAGTGCGTGTTGCCAGTGCTGACTTATGGAACTGAGACGTGGTCCTTCACTGCTGGCCGGATGAAGAAGCTCAAGATCACTCAGCGAGTAACGGAGAGGGCTATGCTCGGAGTTTCTCTGCGTGATAAACTTAGAAATGAGGATATCCGCAGTAGAACCAGAGTGACCGACATAGCCCAACGGATTAGTAAGATGAAGTAGCAATGAGCCGGCTATATAGCTCAAAGAACCGACAACCGATGGGGAAAAAAGGTTCTCGAGAGGTGGCCTCGTACCGGCGGACGAAGTGTAGGGCGTCCCCTTACTAGATGGAGTGACGACCTGGTAAGACATACAGGAAGTCGATGGATACAGGTGGCTCAGGACCGTGCTTTGTGGCATTCCTTGGGGGAGGCCTATGTTCAGCAGTGGACTTGTGAAGGGCTGTAATGATGATGATGTTGATGAAAAACTATACAACTAAGAACTTTGAGAAATTCGAAAAAAAAAGATCCAATACCAATATTTTTTTTTTAATAATTGTTAAAACAAATGGGATAGCATGGATTAGAATGAGACATAAGTGACAATTCAATCATCTATAAAAAAAGTTATAAGCGCTTATATTAACTGCCAAATTTTCCAAGAAGTGTTCTAAATTCGAAACAAACGTAATTAAATTCAAAATATATAAGCTTTTATTATTATTAACATTTGAAATCGATTAACGTCACAAAAATTTGATATTTTTGAGTAAAAATGGTTTTATTTTAATACAGATAGCATATAATTAATTATTAAATATAATTTAATACAGACAACATTAGAAGAAGAGAGAGAGAATGACATTGTCGGCAAGTTCACACTCATGATAAAAAAATCTTGTTAAGTTTATAAAAATTCCGTAGATTGCAACGTCAAATTCCGTAGTTCCGTAGATGATGACAAATTTCCATATATCTATAGAAAAATCCGTAGAGTTGGCAACACTGCGTTGATATGCAACTGAAGATCCACCAATACAAATGTTATATTTTATAAACTCCCCTCTCCTCACACTCCGCCGTGCGCCGAATAGCGTCGTCCACCCGACCGCACCTCAAACAAGTTTGGACTTGCTTTCGCTTTGCTTAGGAATCGGTAAAATAAAGGTTTTAATTTAGGTTCTGGTTCCTGTTCCGGTATAAGTACCGAAACCCCTAAATACCGGTTCTATACCGGTATTTTGGAACCATTTTCAATCCCTGCTTGGTAGTGATCACCTCATTTCTAGGCGTTTTTATCATCCATAAATTCCTTAATGTTATAATAACCCTTTTTATACAAACTTAGTTTATTAAAGTTTTTGAACTTTGAGCAGGTTTTGTATATTTACTGGAATTTTGTTAAGTTGTGTGTATATCGTTTCTCGCGGGGGCGAAAAGCGGCCCACGGAGAGCCGCTTCGCTACGTTGAATGTAAGAGGAGGAATGGATGGTAAGGTAGATGAAGTATGTCAGATGATGCATGAACGTTGCATTGATATTCTGTGCGTGAACGAAACCAAGAGGAAAGGATGTGACACCACGGTTCATGGCCCCTACACGGCATACTGGTCGGGAGTCCCCCAAACCAGCCGAGGCTGTCAGGGAGTTGGTGTGATTCTTGCATCTCGAATGGTTGAATGTGTGATGGAGCATGAATGTGTAAGCCCAAGACTCCTCTGGATTAGGTTAAAAGTCGGACTCACTCGCTTATTTATCCTTGGGGTCTATGCACCGACGGATCTGCGTGGAGGTGGGTCACTAAAATCACAACAAGAGAGAGAGGAATTTTGGGATAGCATTAGAGAGGTCTTGAATAAATGCGGAGAAAATGAACGGATCGTGATGTTAGGGGACTTTAATGGATGGGTTGGAGTAAAGCGGGATGGGTATGAAGGAGTTCTGGGTATGTTTGGGGACGAGAGAGTGAATGACAATGGGAGAAGCCTGCTTGAAGTATGCTTGGAATGGAATCTGTGCGTGGCCAACACAATGTTTGACCACAAAAAGGTCCATTTGTATACAAGAGATGAGGGTGAGTCTAGAAGTATGATTGATTTTGTAATTGTGGATGAAAGACTGAGGAAGAAAGTGCTAGACACTCGGGCATGCCGCGGTGTAGGCCTCGACACAGACCACTTCCTGGTCATAGCCCGAATGCGTGGCCTCTTTAAACGGTAGCGACACCGAGGGGCCGAGCCTACGAGTGTTTTGGACAGAGTAAAAGTGGAAAATCTACAAGAAAAAGAAAAGAAAGACGAGTATGTAGAGAAACTGAAAGAAAGTTTTAAAGGGATAGAAGAGATAGGAGTGATTGAAGATTTGTGGGAGACATTTAAGAAAGGGGTTGTAAATGTTGCGATTGAGGTATGCGGGATAGATAAAAGAAGGAAAGGGAGAAAGAATGATAACGTGTGGATGGATAAAGATGTACAAAGGGTTGTGCAAGAAAAGAAGAAAGCGTGGTTGGATTGGTTAGCAGCAAAAGTTAACCAAAAAGTTCAAAAGGCAACGGATGACGAGATAAAGGAAGCAAGAACGAAGTATAAAAGATTGAAAACAGCAGCGAAAGAAATTGTGTCTAGAAAGAAAGAAGAACGAAAAGATGATTTCGATAGGAGGCTCACTGAAGATTTCCAGTCAAACATTAAGTTTTTCTGGAAAACCATCAAAACAGCCAGAGGAAAAACTTCTACCTCGGACCTGAATACAATCAGGAGTCAAGATGGGAGCATTATAAAAGGTGAAGAATGTGTGTTAAAGAGATGGAAAGATTATTTTGCAAGTTTGTTTGAAAGAGAGGAAGTGCAGGTACAGCATCTGCCACCTTCCACGGAAACTAATATAAATGTTGATGAAAATGAGATAAGCATGGATGAAATAGTGAAAGCGTTGAAAAGTATGAGATTAGGTAAGGCTGCAGGATATGACAGGATTACCGTCGAGATGCTGAGGGCTGGACAGGGCCTGGTGGCTAGTCAGCTGTACCATCTTTTCAATCTGTGCTGGCGAAATGGGCAAGTACCGGGAGACTGGTGCAAAGCCGTAATCGTGCCATTGTATAAGGGAAAAGGGTCACGGCAGGACTGCATAAATTACCGTGGTATATATAAGCCTTCTCAGCGTCGTCGGTAAATTGTATGCGAAAGTGTTGATTGAAAGGTTTGCGAATGAAACAGACGAGAAAGTATGGGATGCGCAAACGGGATTTAGAAAGGTAATGGGATGTACGGATCAGGTATTTTCCTTGCGGTGCATAGCCGAAAAGTGTTTGGCTAAAAACAAGAAAGTCTACTGCGCATTCGTAGATCTAGAAAAGGCCTATGATAGAGTGGTGAGGAATGAATTGTGGTCAGCACTGTCCGTGAACGGTGTGAGCAGTATCCTCATACGAGCATTGCAATCTCTTTATAGGGATTCTAGTGCTTGTGTAAGGATAAACGGGGCATACACTGAATGGTTTAATATCGAAAAAGGTGTTAGACAGGGATGTGTAGCGTCACCGTGGCTGTTTAATCTGTTCATGGACAATTGTTTGACAGACTTAAAAGAGAATGAAAGGGGTTGAGAATGAATGAGTTACTCGTCAAATGTTTTCTCTATGCTGATGACCAAGTATTACTTGCGTCTTCGGCCGAGGAGTTGCAGGAGATGGTAAGTGCTATGAGTGGATCTTTTGTTAGAAAGGGAATGAAGATGAATGTAAGGAAGACGAAAGTGATGGTGTTTGAAAAAGATGAGGCAGTGACAGACTGCAATATCGTGATTGAAGATGAACAAATTGAACAGGTGAAAGAGTTTGTGTATCTGGGTTCAAAGTTTACAAGAGATGGAAAGTGTGAGAGTTTATATCGAAAGAAGAGTGAATGCAGGAAACATGGTGAATGGAGCTTTGCACTCCTTTATGAGCAGTCGGAAGGTGTCTAACAAGGCTCGTTTGGCTGTGCATGAGTGGGTGTTGGTTCCGACACTCATATACGGAAGCGAAAGTTGGGTATGGCAGAAGAAACATGAAAGCATAATAAATGCAGTTGAGATGAGAGCATTAGGAAGTATGCTAGGAGTTAAACTGAGTGACAGGATAGGAAATAGTGAGATAAGGAAACGTTGTGGTCTGAAAGAAGATGTAGTGACAAAAATTGAGAAAGGTATGCTGAGATGGTTTGGCCATGTCGAGAGAATGAATGAAGAACGATTGACGAAAAAAGTGTATAAGGCGAGTGTGAATGAAAGTGTTGGAAGGGGTAGACCTAGGCGGACATTTCTAGACCAAATCAGGGACGTCTTGAAAAAAGGCCAGGTCAAGAGTACCCTAAACCGTAGAGCATGTATGAAGGGAATAATGAAAGTGGACGAAGCGAAACAAGTATGTAAGGATCGTAGCAAGTGGAAAGAAGTGGTCTCTGCCTACCCCTACGGGAAAGAGGCGTGATTATATGTATGTATGTATGTGTATGTGTGTATATTGTGTGTGATATATTAAGTTAATGCTCTCATTGAATAGTATTAACCATGAAGCAAATACAAAGAGGAGACGTAATTAAATTTCACTATGTAACAACGCGTGACAATTTGCGGGGTGAGGGGATGCAAAGCTCCGCCCACTTTACACTATCTACATCTACTGATAAATAGTAAAACTACTCGAATCGTTCCATATCGAAAAAATATTTTGGCGATTAAAATTTCTTTGTCTGAATGCAAAACAAATTTCACCACCTTCATATGATTATTTTATCATTACTGAGTTCTACGTACCTTTATATTTTTAGTTCACATGACACAAAGTGTCGCCATCTAGTGTCGAATATATTTAATTATATTAGAAAGCCGACGCAAAGAGATTTTTCTAGAACTATTTTAATAAATTAGGTGTAAAATTACTTACAAATGAAATGTGATGCCATCCATGGCATCGGAGCGTCTATGTCATGAAGCAAATACATTCAGACAAAGAAATTTTAATCGCCAAAATATTTTTTTACAGTTTTCATAAGAATTTTGTGAACAGGCCGCAATCTATCGTCAAGTAAACCTCACAAAAATAACAAAAGCAGGGCCGTATTTAGAATTCAATTATTTTACCCAGTAACCCAACATTCAATATTAAAATGAAGGAAATTGTACTTGGCTGATTTTTACGAAATGTTTAAGTTATATTTAAATGACATTCTATATGCAAAGAATCACATACAATTTAAATATATATATATATATATATATATATATATATATATATATATATATACAATTTAAATATGTTTATCATTTCGTGAAAGTCAACCTTCAAGGAATATTTATTTTATCCTTAGTAAAATAAAGTCTCTTTGAAACTAAATATTCTATGTTCAATATTAAGCAGGATATTTAATTTGGAACTAAATATCCTACTTATCTCACTAATATTATAAAAGCGAAAGTTTGTGTGTTCTTTCTGTCTCCTTGAGCTTATTACACACGAAGTATGTACTGTGTATGTGTAATTTTTTCACGCAGAAACGGCTGGACTATTATTTATGTGTGGGTTATACTACTTAATATCTCTGAGGGAGAGCAAATAATAGACAAATTATTACATTCAACATAATTTTATTTCCAAATCAATTAAAATATAAATATTTTATTCCAAATTAGGCATCCGAATGCACTTTTTGAATGCCAATCTAAGAATATTAAATTGTATTTAAGTGATTCTTTGCATATAGAATGCCACTTAAATATAACTTAAACATTTCGTAAAAATCAGCCTAAGTACAATTTCCTTCATTTTAATATTGAAAGTTGGATTACTGGGTAAAATAACTGAATTCTAATTACGGCCCTGTCTTTTGTTATTTTTATGAGGTTTACTTGACGATATAATACGGCCTGTTCTCAAAATGATTATAAACTATAAAAATAATATTTTGCGATTAAAATTTCTTTATGTCTGAATGCAAACCAAATTCCAGCATCTTCGTATGATTATTTTACCAATACTGAGCTCTACGGACCTTTATATTTTTAGTTCACATGACACAGTGTCGCCATCTAGTGTCGAATATATTGCATTTTAATTATATTTGAAAGCCGACGCAAAGATTTTTCTAGAACTACATATTTTAATAAACTAGGTGTAAAATTATTTACAAATGAAATGTGATGCCATCTATAACATCAGAGCGTCTATCTGAGTAGTTTTTGTACGACAAAACACAACACTTCATCCTTTTTTTCTTAATACTACAAAAATACACCGATTTGCGATTTTTTCAACACATAAGCGCACAAGACGAATGCTGACAGTATACTACTACTACTAGCCACGCCCACTATGATGACGTCAGGACCCACTTAGAATCACAGTGCACAGTTGCGTATGCCGTCTCCTCTTTGTATTTGCTTCATGGTATTGTTGCGCGCCACTATTAATGTCTTGTACATGGCAACACTAGTTACACTAGCGCCTTCTAGTGTCGAGTAGCAGAACTAGGAGAGTCAAGTTCCTTCCAGAAATTTCGGGACCGATATGTACTCGAACATTCTAGTCGCTACAGTAGAAGGTTCTGGAAACTATCTGAGGCCCTATATAAGGTCGGTATAGACCACGACCGAGTCAGTATTAAATTGGCGATAGAATAGAATAGAATAGAATAATTTTTATTCAATATACATTACATGTGTAATTCTTATTGAAAGTCATTTTTTAATTTACCACTGGTTTGAAAAAAACCTCTGTTCTGGGAAGAACCAGCAAGAAACCCAGCGGGACTTTTTTTTAATAAATTTTACAATATAAATGATTACGAACTATTTACAAAATTTATTTTAGAAACTGCTTGGAAGCGACCACCTCATTCCCAGGGGTTATTATCAACCATGTATTAATTTATACTATAATAACCCTTTTTATACAGTTTCAGCTTAATAAAACATTTAAACTTGGTAATAGAGAGAACCTGTACACTTTCCGGGACCTTGTTGTAATAGCGTATACATTGCCCCAAGAATGAATTACTGACTCTGTGGAGTCGAGAAACTGGCATCACTAGCTTGTGTTTGTTCCTAGTGTTTACATAATATACATCACTTTTTTACTAAAACTACCTTTGTTTTTGTGAACATACATTAAATTTTCGTAAATATACTGAGAGGCCAAAGTTAATATATTTATTTCTTTAAATTTATCTCTAAGTGACTCTCTCGGTTTTAGGTTGTAAATAGCTCTAATCGCCCTCTTCTGTAAAACAAAATTAGTTTCTGAATCAGCCGCATTTCCCCATAGCAAAATCCCATAAGACATTATGCTATGGAAATAACTGAAATAAACTAATCTAGCTGTCTCGACACTTGTGAGACCTCTAATGTTTTTTACAGTATAGGCTTCAGAACTTAGTCTGCTCGCTAGTTTGGATATATGGGGGCCCCACTGAAACTTTGCGTCGAGAGTGATGCCAAGAAAAAGTGGATTCAACAGGGCTCAGTTCTTTCCCATTTAAAAACACATTGGTACTCAGATTTTTAACGTTCGTTGTTGTAAATTTAATACATTTAGTTTTATTTTCGTTTAAATGTAGATTATTAGCATTATTCACTTCGTCACATTTAAATGATTGACGTTTAAGTTTAAAAATCAAGGAAGTATCATCAGCAAATAATAACATGTCATGATTATCCCCTACAAGAGAAGGTAAGTCATTAATATACACTAGAAATAGGAATGGGCCGAGAATGGAGCCTTGAGGGACACCCATTAGTACAGGTGACCCGGAAGAACTTTTACCATTGATAATAACTTTCTGCATTCTATTACTTAAATATGAAATAATAAGTTTAAGCGCTGTGTTCTTGACACCATAGTACTGTAGCTTCCTGATTAATGTCTCATGGAGAACGCAGTCGAAGGCCTTGGAAAGGTCACAAAATACACCCTAATATACGCGGCCTCTCAGACCTCACGTCGGTACTAACGTTAGTACGTCGGTACTTAAAGGTTAATTGTCTCGAACCCCAAGCTCTTAACAGTATTAACAATATTGTGAACACAATAAAATATGTCCTCAATTAGCGAGTAACTTTTTATGGGTGTAAGTGTTGATTTTTTACAACATTGACTAAAAAAAGTATTTCATAACGTTAAATTGTTGATTTTCACTTTAAAGTAAACAAATACCAATATTACCATATGACTATTACAATTACTGTTTTTCATAACCATACATTACCATGTACAGATATGTATAAAAAATATAACAGATTTCAGTATACAATAAAAAAAATTACATGTTTAAATAAGTTTCGGTTTCGGCCGATACTGACACCCAGACCGAAGGTCGTTTTCGGTTTAAAATCCTGTTTCGGTCGGACTCTTAACTATTACCCATATCCCCTGAGCGCCGTAAGAGGCGACAGAGGGAAACATCAGATAACGGGCAGCATCTTTCTAATAACGACTAAAAATAAAAAAGTGTGGTTGCCAAACCTCTTCCCAAGCGTGGCAACCATAGCAAAGGCAATCTTTGAGGGAGTCCTATGTTCAGCAGTGGACTTTAATAGGCTGTAACGGTAACGGCAATAATGATTATGTTTCCGCTTGGATTTTAACTCAGCTTCTATTGAAAAAGTCCAAAAATTCAATTTATCTCTCAGCCTTCTATCTATACCCAGTAAACTTTCTAATTTTAAGCTTAAATTCCTCACAATAACTGCTATGCTATAACTGCATACAATGACATAATATTTGGCTGAATTTTTAAATTACATAGATACAAGTACCTATTTTTCTCCTTTCCTTCATTGTTTTCCTGTGGTTAATGTATTCATTTAAGGTATTCCTTTAGCTAGTAACGGGACATTAAATATTACACTATCTCCTCTTATCTCCTCAGATGTGACATCTACATGTTTATTTATATATGAAAATGCAGACTCTGTGCCTATATTATAATATAGGCTAAATTAATCTAGGAGGTATATGCAACACAGCATCTCACAATTAATCAGGTTGACTGTGCTCGTGTTGTCAAAATTTTAACAGAGCTCAATAAAACGGGAAGGTTCTATATCCTCGAAACCTAGCAGATTTAAATGATTTTTTTATCAGATAAGTTAGGTCAGGGGTTGTGCCATATTAATTTAAAGTATCAAAATGTTCCATCCAAATAGGAGATTTTAATGTACCCATTTAAACCATATTCTAGTTGTTACATTGAACTTGTGATAAAAGTAAAACCAAGCTAAAACCAAAAACAAAATAATTTCTTCACAATAGCTTCTGAAGCCTAAAGTTTTAATCGTAATTCAAAATCAATATATCTAATATATCTAGTGCAAAATCATATGTTTTAGCACCAACTTCAAAGCTTATTATATAGAAACTATTTTTGTTATAGTCTGTTTTAATTTTATTAAAAGCTTAATTATTTATGTACAAGCAGATATTCTTGTTGTGCAAGACAATTATCACTGTGATTAGTATGATTTTGCTGCTATGGTTATAGTTCACTGCCAAGCCCGCTACATTTAAAATAATGAAGTAGCAAAGTGATGTTGCAGACTGCCCGTTGTCGCACTTGTCGGGCTACCCTGGGTTTTGCTGTTATTTTGCATACTTAATATAATTCGGTGATATTTTGTTACAAAGAAATATTGCAGATATAAATTTTGTATAAGTTTGTCGTTGTATATTTAAATAAGTGATACTTAACATGATATTACATTATTAGATAAATTTACTTTTTTAATAATTATTTTGAATTGGGAAATAAAAAAATTAAGCAAAAAGTTGTCTTGTAACATTAATTTGTAATAATAGTTTAAAACAATTTTACATATTGTATTATTTACGTATTTTTGAACTTCTTCAATTGTGGTTCAGCATTGCCATTATTTTGAGATTGTTTTCTTTTGTTTTTCCTTTTCTTTGTTGGTTTCTGAGAATTTTGCTGATTTTGTCCGCCTTGGTTATTAGTTGTTTCACCTTTGCCTGTACTCTTTATTTGTCCTGATATGTTAAGTAAATATGGAAAATTCAAATTTGTATCAATTTGGCAACTTTCATGAAATGTTCTCATGGTGTTTATTAATTTTTTTAAGGATACAACAAAATTGTTTTTAACTTTGAAATCTTCACCAAGCTTGACAACACTTTTGAGCCTCTCCTCAAAATCCGTTTCTAAATTTGATAATTTATTTAAGATATTTTCTGTGGATGGTTTGTATCTTTTAAGGGTCCGATAAAACCCAGCTAGCAATTCAATTCCTTCATTGCGCCGAAAATGTCTGACATCTTTGTCGAAAATATTGTCTACTATTATGGGTACAAGATCATAATTTCCATCCCATTCTAATTGTAAAACACTATGGAAGAAAATTATAGGCAGCAAACAGTTTCTATTCTTAAAGTAGTTACACAAGGCATCTTTTAAAATATCAATTAGTGGGGATATATGTTTTTTCTTTTTAGGCGTATTAGAAGTTATTTTAATAGAACAATGAATTATGAATGTTGCAAAATAAGTTATTACATCCCCTAAAGCTTGAAACATAAAATGGGACCGAGTGCCTTTATCAACAACTGATTTTAAATGATCACATAATATATCTATCGTAACATCTTGTGTGGACGAAAATTTTCTTATTTTACATAAGTTTTTTATAGTTTTTCTGACTCGATTTTCCAATTCAATAAATTGATTGTCCTGAATACAAAACTCTAGACTCCTTGTTAAAGGAGCTATCATTGCTAGGCAAACATCCATTGCTGGATCCTTCTCTAAATATATGTCTATTAAGTCTAAAACTCGAACTCTGAAATCCGACAATGCCTTTTTATCTTTACGATCCTTTTTAGATTTCTTGCCTTTTCCCTGATGAAATTGCTTAAAGGCTTCTGCAAGAGCTTCGTCTATCTTCTTTCCGTCTTCTTCATTAATTGTATCAGCATCTATACTCTCAGTATCAGTATCTGGTGCTGCTGCACCTAATGCTTTCTGAACAGCCATTCTTAATTGATCTGGTATTTTTATATTTTCATCTTCATCATCCATATTCATGTCACTGTCATTACTATCATCATCATTATTTACGTCACCATTCGTTCTTTCTACGTCATGATCAGCACTATCAGAATTGTTATCGTCACTGTCAGAATTGCCATCCTTATCATCTTCTGACTCGCTATCTTGCGTGAGTGGGTTAGCTTCGCTTTCTGGGTCTATTACAGATACTATTTGCCCAATTGATGATGGCGTCAGATATTCCCAAAGTAGCCTGAACACACATTGAACAACAGATCGAAGAACACTGGATTCAACTGATAAAATAGATAACAAAACTTCCACCAATACTTCTATCCATTCAGGCTCCTCATTCAAACTATTTTGCTTATTATTTCTAACAATCTCATTCTCGTTCCTGTAATGTTCATAGCAACTTTTTAATTCCTTAATAGAGCTTCTTGCGACTTTTACATGTGCAGGCTCTGAGAATAAAAACAAGCCCATTTGGTAAAGCAAAATAAGAAAAACCTTATCAACTTTAGATTTTGCATTAACATCATTTATTTTCTGGCATATCTCAGTGATCATCTCCCAGCATTCCATGTTTTCATTTGTGAACTGTTTTTCCAATTTAGTTCTTACTTGTTCTTTTTCCATTATTGAACATATAAAGTTACTTAATGAAGATAATACATCCACTAAGTTGTCTACGTTTGAAAATCGAGATGAAAAGCAACGATAAAAACAAGTCTTGATAGCACCTGAAAATATTAAATTGTAGTTAAACGTTTTCTATCATCTCAATTGCATGAAAAATTTAATCTAATAAAAACAACTTAAATTACCTGCTAACTCACTGCTCACAACAACATTTTCATCCCCTCCAATTTTGAAAAACCCAAAACACATTAATAATTTCATATTAGTAATTTTAAAGTCAGTGTCATCTTTTATAGCTTCGTGGCTCACCAAAAAGGAAAGAAGTTCAGCAGCCTTCACTCTTTCATTGTTGTACCAATTACGTTCAACATTTTCTCTGACTTTCTTGGAACTATTTTTGACAACATTTTTTAACAGTTTGGCGATTTTTTTGACACCATCTTCATCCAAATCTATTATAATGGACTTGATAACAGTAGTGCCAGTGATTTCGGTAAAATTAATTTCACCTGGGTTAAATAAAAGCTTTTTCAATGTTTCTACTCTTATTTTTCCAGTGACTGTATCTAATTTTAATGCTTTTGCTAAGGCATTAAGTAGCTCCTTTTGTTTCTTAATTATTATTTTATTGTCGTCTTCATTATCCCTCTTATTTCTGATTTTACTAGCTGTTTGTAGACCTTTAAACCAATCCATAAAAAGTTTAAAAAAATTTGTACTTAAGAGTTCCGGTATAACTTCAACATTGTCGTCCAAGTTAAGAAGTATGGTAGTAAGTAAATTAATACACACAAGTTCCCTGTTTCTGTTATGTTTGGTAAGTTGGCTGTCTATGTTTGTCCAAAATTGAATTAAATAGGGTGATTTAGCAATATGTATACCAACTTCTTTGTATATGGGATGGTTAACTGTGTTAAAATCAATGCCAGTCTGTAAAAAAAAGAAAACACATGCAATTTATTATATAACCACTAATATATATACACTCGAACAACTTTAACTTACTAGTACAGGCTAACAGATTGTAATTCAATTCCTTAATATAATGATGGGACGACATTGCACGTACTCACCATGAGTAACATTTCAGTATCTAACAATGTCATCGTGAAACTTTAATTAGAATCAACATCTGCGTCAAAACTTAAAATTTGCGGGATTATAATATCTCCCTAAAGGAAACTATTAAAATTTAAAATCATCAAGTCTATAATTTATCTATTTATTTTTTTCTAAAAAAAAAAAGCGTAACCCCACACTAGGATTTTCTCCTGTATCGTGGAGGTAGTTTACAAACATAAATTTGCTCGAAGACAAACATTCAGACCAAATACTTGTTCCGTGCGGGATTCGAACCCACGGCCCCGGCGCAAAAACTCATTGCTAAGCCACTGCGCCACGGAACCATCAAATTCATGCTTGAAAGCTCTAAATATTGATTCAGATTCTAGCATTATACAAACTTTATCTACATAATATGGACTTTTTTGTGACGATTTTTGTGAGTTAAGAATTACATCGTCGTCAATGACCCATTGTCGAAAGTCTCCTTTCACTACGCTTTTTCAGCCATTAAGATCCAGTGCTGTATAAACCTTTATAGACCTTTCCTAAGAAGTGCCCGTGCTTACCATGCTGTGCATGTAAGTAGCACATTAAATACCAGTGTAGAATAACAACTACCTGCAGTGATTCGGATAGTGAGTGACGAGAACCAGAGACTCTTTTTACTGGTAACAAAGCATTCGATCTTAGTCCTCAGCCTTGACAACATATATTATTAATTTTGATTCTTAATCGAGAACAGATATAGGTGTCTATGGGTTGCAGTATTAACTTACTATCAAGTAGACTGTGTGCACTTTGTCACCCACACTTTCTATTCCATGTACTAGAAGTAAATAGAGCCTTCTTCCTACCTACCTACCAACCTACTACTAGTATTGTATTGCTGCTTCCTATTAGCAGTATCTAGGATTTGGGTTGGATTTTCCACGATCTTACAGTCACCACATGCACAATGTTAGTTACTATTTTTTTTATAGGATATGGGTACATACGAGCACACAGTCCACCTGATGGTAAGTGGTTGCTGCGGCCCATAGACATCTACATCTATCCTCGTTTGCGAATCAAAATGCAGATGCGTTGTCACCCGTGAGGACTAAGACGGAATGCCTCATTTCCAGTAAAAAAGGCCTCCGGCCACCTGCACTCACCAAGCGAAACGCAGAGGTAAACCTCTACTTCACGCTGGTATTCTGTGAGGTCGTGGTACCACCCCGGTTCGAGCCGGCCCATCCGTGCGACAGCAAAAGCTGCCGCGTGGCTCTACCACTGTTATAATATACTAGGGTCCACCATATGCAGATAAAGTTGTCACTTCAACAAAATGTTAGTATATTCCACAAAGCAAATCCACACGGGCAGGGGCGTGGTGCCACACGATTGATGCGGCGTTGCAGCAACTTACCGCATCTCCTTCGGCACATGCATGCACCCACACAATCACATCGATCACATTACGTCACATGAAACATGTACCGAGCCACATTTTTATATGTAGAACGCTGCAATCGTGGAGGTCGTCGCACTACCGCGCCCGAGCATGGTACCGTGTGGTTTTGCTCTAATACTATATATAGTCTCTACCTCTTATCCAAATTTTACATAAGCAGATCCAATATTAATTACTTTTTTCCTGGACAAAAATAAAAAGGAAGAAAAATAACTTACCAGTAGCTTTTCACAAATAATCTGCAAATTTTCTTCACATAATATCTCAGGCACTGCCAGTAATTTTTTCACTTTGACCTTCTTAGGAAACTTCGTGCTCATTACAAAAAGACAGTAAAGAGAATCCAAGTTATATTCTTTAATGTCTTTCTTAAAGTCGTGTTTTATATGAGGCCACACAACTGATGAAAACTGTTCCTCTTCAAGCTAAGAACAAACAATGAACACCATTTTAATTACAACATAGCAATGACAGTTCAGTGAACAATTAAATTTATATTCACAGTGTTAAATTATAAATATAATAACTGTAATAATTATGAATTTATTTTGATAAAGGTGTCTACATAAATTTATTTTGATAATAACCTAATTAATTATAGTACTACTAGCTGACCAGGCAGACGTTGTTCTGCCCTTTCCGAACAACCCTTTGCTTTCCCAAAAAAACTCCTGAAAGGAGAACGGTCACGCCCCATAGAAAAAAAACCCAGACCCGACAGAAACGAGACATATCTCAGTTTTTTCGTTATTTTTTATATAGTTAAGTTATATATTTTTTTTATTCGAAATCAATGGCTAACACCAAAATATTGCCTTATGTTTTTGTTCAGGCGTTACTCTAAAAAAATACAAAATGCCTATTTATCTACAAAATTCGTAAATGCATGTAACTAAATGACGATACAATAGCTATAGGATGTATCTAGGTGACCTGGAGATGCAGCTGGATTATATGATTTTTGAACTTCTAGTACAAGAATCTACTTGGATTCATTAAAATCGTCGTATTCGATGATTTAAATGAATCCAAATTAACAGTGGTAGAGCCACGCGGCAGCTTTTGCTGTCGCACGGATGGGCCGGCTCGAACCGGGGTGGTACCACGACCTCACAGAATACCAGCGTGAAGTAGAGGTTTACCTCTGCGTTTCGCTTGGTGTGCAGGTGGCCGGAGGCCCTTTTTACTGGAAACGAGGCATTCCATCTTAGTCCTCACGGGTGACAACGCATCTGCATTTTGATTCGCAAACGAGGATAGATGTAGATGTCTATGGGCCGCAGCAACCACTTACCATCAGGTGGACTGTGTGCTCGTTTGTCAACCTTATCCTATAAAAAAAAATTAATTAAATTACGATGGAATAAGGTTAAATAAAGAGTAATTTCTTTTTAATTTTTTTGAAATATGTACGAAATAGTATATATCTATGGCCGGCGCAGTTATTCGCATTCTGTGTTGAGATCTGTGTGGTTTTGTTTTCAAGATTACATTTTTTTGTCGGTTTTTGGCTTTCTCTTTACCGAACTTGATTTTTGCATTGTGAGTGGTTATTTGATATGGCTGACAATTAGGGTGGGCTAGACATCGAGATTACTTTGACCACCCCGCCCTGGGTATGGATTATGTTTTAAGAGACATAGAAATTCAATAAAACTTTATTTCGACATATTTTTCTTTTTGTTATAGATCATGAAACCCCAATGATAGGTACCTAAATCTCGGATGCGCAATGAATATGATGATTTTAATGAATCCAAGTAGATTCTTGTACTAGAAGTTTAAAAATTACATAATCCAGCTGCATCTCCAGGTCATCTAGATACATCCCATAACTATTGTATCGTCATTTAGTTACATACATTTACGAATTTTGTAGATAAATAGGCATTTTGTATTTTTTTTGAGTAACGCCTGAACAAAAACATAAGGCAATATTTTGGTGTTAGCCATTGATTTCGAATTTAAAAAATATATAACTTAACTGTATAAAAAATAACAAAAAATCTAAGATATGTCTCGTTTCTGTCGGGTCTGGGTCACAGATGACCGTTCTATTTTGCAATAAAAAAACTGAGGGTCACTTATCGGGATAAAAACTATCCTATCTCTCAAGTTGGACCAAACTGCAGACAGTCTGCAATTTTTTTTTTGAAATTGGTTCTATCTGTTAAATACTTACAGCAACACGTGGTGGTTATACTACTAAATTGTAGCTTATATTAAACGTTTGTATTTTTAACATAGCGCCATCTATTAAATATTTACTCAGTCCAGTCAACAGATATCGTCATCTGACAGAATCGTTTGGAGCTAAGAGATAATTGTGACTGTCAAATAATAGACAAATAATTTTCAATAAAATAATATTGTATTGCGACTATAAATTGAGATGTAAGCTATCCTATCTTTTAAGTTGGACCAAACTGCACATTGACCAAAAATTTCATTGAAATCAGTTCAGTAGTTTAGGAGTCCATCGCGGACAAACAACGTGACACGTACTTTTTATATATAAAGATAATATATAACAGGCGCGACGTCGCCGACGTAGTCAGTCCGTCCCAATCTTAATGATATTCAAGACCTTGTTGGGAACTTTGCTTTACTCAACTTACCTACCACCCACCACTGCTACTACCTCGGTGTTACTGTTGTTGGAAGTAAGTGGCGGTATAAGAATATCCACTACCCCATATCATCCTGTGGGTATAGTAAGAGGCGACAGAGGGTAACTAAAATAGAATATGGGTAGCAGCATTTTCCTTATAACTCAAAATAATTAAAAAAACTGCGGTTGTCAATCCGCCTGCCAATCGTGGCAACTATGGCAAAATCCTTCCTATAAGCCAATGTATGGGAGAGGTTTATGTACAGCTGTCGACTTTTATAGACTGTATTGGATGGAAGTACGTCGTTATTTGTAACTTGTTTTAATATAAATTAAAATGATCCAACGGATTTTCAGTTGTTGCGTACGGTACATGGCTATATATATTATGAAATTTATTAGTTTTCTGGGCTGTATAGATGCATTATGATTATCCCAGCATCTAAATTTTTTTGACATAACAGATAAAAGTAATGTGGGAGGGTTGGTTAAGAAGAGTGCCTATACACTACTAGTACATTTGTGACACTTTGTTCTTAAAATTTTAGAACTCAATCTCCCGCATCGAATGACACTGGTTGTTACCGTAAATTGTATGAGGGAAATCTAGTTAAAAAAAACCGAACCAGAAGTGTTGTTTTTGTGGACATTTTGAGCTAGACAAATGTTTTATCAGACTAGACTTGTCTTAATCACTTCATTACCTGTTAAATTATATAACTTAGCCGTGAGTAAAACTAACTCTACAGTTGTTGGATTGACATAGGTATAACATCAGGAAACAGTTTGCTAACAAATGACATAGTCATGTGTATGGTGACAAAATACACACTACATTTTGACAATAACTAAGATTTTTTTTATTATTTACTAAAGAACACGAAGATATACTCACAAGGAGCTACAGAATTGGTAATATGCACAAGAAAATCCTTCTCATTATTTTTCAGACTCATCATTACAGCCCTTCACAAGTCCACTGCTGAACATAGCCTCCTCTAAGGAATGCCACAAAGCATGGTCCTGAGCCACATCCATCATTCTTCCTTCGTCCATTTTCCTGCATGTCTTACCAGGTCGTCACTCCATCTAGTGGGGAGTAGTCATACACTTCGCCTACCGATACGAGGGGCACCTCGAGGGCACAACCGATAGGGAAAAAAGGAACCTTTTTTCCCCATCGGTTGTCAGTTCTTCGAGCTATATGGCCGGCCCATTGCCACTTCAGCTTACTAACCCGTTGAGCTAGGTCACTCTGATTCTACTGTGGATATCCTCATTTACAAGTTTATCAGGCAAAGAAACCGCGAGCATAGCCCTCTCCATAGCTCGCTGAACGATCTTGAGGGTCCTTATACAGCTAGTAGTGTAGGACTACGTCTTTTTCAGACTACCCACTTCAAATTGGCAAATGTTTTTCAAAGCAGTAAGTTTAAGAGTTAGCAGCAGCCTTCAAAACAACTTATAAAGGGGAAAGGGGAAAAGGGGATTCTGAACTGGAATGTCACTTGTAATAAAAAGTTAATGATAAATAAATTTGCATGTTGCAGTGGTTTAACCCAGGGAAGGTAGTGTAAACCATGTCCTATATTTTTAATTGGAAACTGATACTGTACAAGAGTCTTAACTTTTTGCAGAGATCTTTTGAAGAAGAAGAGACCCCAATTTTGTGGGGGTCAGATTGTGCAGATATTTTTTAACCAATTAATGTTTGTGTACTTCAAACTCATTTGTTCCTCGTACCAATCACAGACTACTTAATAAACAAAGAGCCAATTCAATAGCAAAATCAGTGTTATCACCCCTACACTTTACCCCAAACTCTTCGTAAACAAAAAATAATATTGCACTATGATTTTCAGCAAATTTCTAATTAAATATGTTCATTTACCCACCCCATTGATAAAATCAATAAGCAAGAGAAAAGCTACTGTACTAAGATAAGATTTCTTGGTACTAGCTGTCATTAGAAGTTGTAAAACTTGTTTTTGCTCCTCCTCTGTGCATTTCAGCATGCAACCTGAACGGAATATAGCACTGCATACAAGAATCTGTCCTAATGCGACATCACCAACTTCCTGGAAATTAAAAACAAACATTATAGTACTTGCTCAACATGCACATTAAAATTACAACTAATAAATTGGTGAGATTGATTGAAAAGATGAAAATAATATAATTAGAACACTGAAACAGTTCCTTCAAAAGTGTATATCTTTATTTGATTGTGTAAGTAGTGTCCCAGTTGATGTGTGCATATTAATTCTGCATTATTGCAACTACTCCTTTTTAAAAGGCCGGCAACACATCTGCAATTCTCCTGGTGTTGCAGTTGTTCATGGGAGGCGGTAGTCACTTACCACCAGGTGAGCCGCATGCTCGTTTGCACTCTCTCCTATAAAAAAAATGAGGGCTAATAATCTTCCATTTACCAGATGTCGCTAGTTGACACTGAGCTGAAGTTTTTTGTTACACAATCTCATTTAATTGAGATGTTACATTTTAAATAAAAGTTTATCACTTTCTACAGTATTATATCTGACAAACAATGGGAAAGAAGGTAAAACAAATGTCAAGAATTATTTGTACCCTCCAAATACACCAAATTACCAAAATATCAAATAAATACCAAATGTATACATATATCACGATTTTTTAAGACTTCATATAAAACAATCATTATAACAAAGGAACACACTTTTGTATTAGTACATAAAACATAATTTTAATAAATACAACATAACATATGGATTTAAAGGATAACTTACACTTTTAGAAGAACCATTGGCATGCAGTTCTTTTTTAACTAATTCAAATAACTGTGATATCGGTATCTGTTCAAATTTGATTAATAATTCCACAAGAGTGGCAAAATATCCAGTCCTCATATCAGGAATATTTGCTCCTAGACTTCGTATTAATCGTTTCAGGACATACTGGACATCTTTTTCACCCTAAAACAAAATGAATATAAGGAAATTTGTAAAACACTTTAGATATCATGATATTAATACAGAAGATATGATGTAATATGTAAGTACATCTCAAATTTAAATTGAATACAGTAGGATCCGTTTACTACGACTTTGTCTAGAACAGTTGTTTGGAATGGCTTGCAGACCACTGGTTGGTACCACATTTCAGAACCATAAGTCATCAGTGGCAACACGCACTGGTTGTACAATCTTGTTTTCAGATTTTGAGGTGCATTTGACGAGAAGATGTGTCGTAATTTCCAGATTGCTGCCGAAGTTGGACTTACCTATTCAGACTATTTGTCCCAAGTAAACATACTCGTCAATAACTTCGAGCTTAGTGTTCCCAACAACTACCGGCATAGGGGTGACATGGACATTATACATGATCTTCATTTTGTCCATGTTTACTTGTGTTTTTTACACAAATACATAATTTATTAATAAATACATTTGTATTGTGTCGTCATTTTACATTTTATATTACAAGGTCTTTAAAACTAAAAATTATGTATTTCATTTAAGTTTTCATTTTTTATTTTCATTGACAATTATAATTCATATTAATTAAGTAATCAAAATCATAATACATATTTATTATGTACATAACACAATTGTAAATAATATGTATGTTTAGTGAGTTAGATTAGTAGGATGTAATGTTGCCGGTCCCTTGGTGGTCACTTTATATGGACATTCTAGTACATTTTTTATTGAACAAAAAGGTATATAGTTCATGAGATCTATCTGATGAAAACAATCTATGGACACTTGCCAACCTTGGTTACTGGCCATAGTTGCATTGTCATATTGTTAGGACAAGATATAATGCCTCATAGTCCTTGATAGTAGGCATTATTATAGCTGTGTTACGCTTCAAACCAGAACATAGTAGTGGGTGCACTGCTGCGTGATGTTAATAATATACAGCCCAGTTTAGACAAACTAGTTGATAGAAAAGAAGTGTTGCCACCAAGCAGATTATTTTAAAAAATATATATATTTTAAATATGAACATAATAATCCATGTGACCTCTATAAAAGTATCAACAGTCACTAATGATAAGATACTATACAATATTAAAATAAAGTTACGCTGCGGCTGTATTATCTCTAAAACATTAAAACAGATTGGTAAAGTGGGTTCTGTGGAACCCTAAGGGTTCCGTGAAAAAGTCACCAAGGTTCCACAAAATTATTTATTTTTGCTTGTTAAATAATTTCACACTTAGGTACAAATATAATTTTTGAAATAGTACAAAAAATGTAATTAGAAGAACCCATTACTGCTAAGTAGGTATGCACACTGCATGCTAAAAGTTTACGACCATCTTGATTAAAATAGGAAAATTCAATAAAACTCCAATAAAATATTAAATGTCCAATAAAAAATTAATCCAATTAATCACAACCCTGAAGGAACAGCATTTTGTTCTAAAAAATTTTTGTACTCTTCTTTGTTCAATCTGTCAATTTGGATTAAATCACCAGTTCCTTGACTAGAAAAGCAACCCCAGACCAAAATTCAGCAACCACCATGCTTGATTGTTGGGATCACACAGTCTGGCATCATCTATTCTTGGTTACTGTGTCGAACGTAAGTTCTTCGTTTTGATCCGAATAGCTCAAACTTGGATTCATCGGTCCAAAGAACTTTTTTAAATCTTCTTTAGTCCAATCTCAATGGGCAAGGGCCCTCCGTTTTTTCTTGTTTTGTGGCCTTAGCAGAGGTTCGGATTTGCCTTCATTACGTAAAAAAATGATAGCAGAACACACTTCACTGCTAATTTTGCGTGTTTTTCACATTTTAATATGTGTTCACTGTAGAAACCACAAGTTTAGGCTAATTGAGATTGTGTGTGAACAAAACTATGTAAACTCAAGTATTAATAAATCGGAAACACATGTTTTTAGAAGCTAAATAATTCCAATTATTAACCAATGGGAAACAAAAGCAAAGCAATTAGTTATTAGCCCATCATAAAAATATTATTACGACTCTACCACCCTACTCTAACGCAGCGTTTATCAGTGTTTGAAAACAATACATATTTATTGTCCAATAACTTGACGGTAAATAAAATAATGACTTCTTTACATATTTGATATTAACAATAGAATATACATGTGTATGTTTCTTTTATTTATCTTATGGGATTTTGTTACAATTTATAGATAATTATGTTGTTTAAGTGTGGTCTTAAACTTACTGTCTATCATATGTAATCATTTGATTTGTAGTTCAATAAAATAAAACTTAAATTATTAAGCATAACTCAAAAATTACTCAGTCAGTGAAATTACAGTTGAATCGAGTACCTCCTTCTTTTTGAAAACAAAGTTAAAAAGAAAACACATTAGTGAATCACACCCGTGTAAAACCATGGCGAATTGCTAAGTTTATCAGTAACACATTGTATAAAATAAAGTTATACAAACTAATGTTTGTTATGCTAATACCTATCTTTATTTTGTGCATAAAATTTAAAAAAAGCACTTTAAGATACAACTTTTATGGATTTCTTTTATCACAGTCTACATTAATTTTTTAAAAACAGTTTATTCCATTTAAAGAAACAAGTATTTTTCTTTCAACATATAAATAAAAAAACTAACCTCATTGTTCAGAAGGCGTGATATGATTTTGACACCACCGTTTAATTTCACATCATCTTTAGGTGACTTCAATAATTCAAATGCATCTAATAATGATGGGGTCACTTCTAGAGGTTTTTTAATTGATACTTCATTCATTTTTATATCATTAGGTAGGTACTCAATTATCACAACTATGTAAATCTTGAAAGCTTGAAACTTGACGTCTGCCAAGTGCCAACCAATGTGCTAAATACATAGACTAAAGCCGGCCACATACATACGGAATTCACATAACCCGTCACACAGTACGTGTGTGACGGGTTATAGATTTTATATGAATTTGCTGCGTTCGGAATCTCGAATCGGAATATCGAAACGGAATCCCCAAACAGAATTCCCTATGTATGAGGCGGGCCGAATATCGAAACTGAATCCCGCAACGGAATTCCGTATGTATCTGTATCCCCTTACTCTTAGTATCTTATCCTATATTTACGGCTAAATATTTATTTATCTGGAGTTTTGGCGGGAACTTGATCGGCGGCGGTTTGCTGCTCCTGTTTTATAGTTTAAATAATAGTTTGAAGTGGATATTGATATGTAAAAGTGGTGCGATTTTATGTATTAACTGTCTACGCATGTGAACTATTAGTGGAAACGGTGAAACAAGTGCTCTGATGGTGATTTGATTCTCAAGATAAGGTTGTCTGCTTAGGCGCCTTTAAATACCATTGCCAATTGTCTGTTGGCTCAATTTGCCGTCGAAATCTCCCAAGGACTGCACAATGCGACGTATCAACATATTGTGAAGGAGTGTACTATGAAGAATAATTATACATTGAAAAACGGAAGACATGGCTGACGCACAAACCGTGCAGGCCAAGAAATGGGAAAAAAACCTAATGCATGTCACATGCCTATGGAGTGTAGAGAGAAGGAAGACCATCTTTATATAACTCATAAAAGTTATATAAACATAAAACTTATAAAACTCTATCACAGTGCCATAGCAGAGGATATTAAAATAATAAATAACTTAAATATTACTAAAAATAATATAATTGTGTATAGCGATGACATGGGAAAAAACAAAGAGATTTAAAATATATATCTACTACTACTTAAATGTCTTTGGGAAAAAATCTAGGCATAACTTTAAATAACTCTTTAAAGGGACAATAAGTTACAAATTGCTGCATGCCTGGAGCATCTTTTAGTGACATCCTAAATAAAATTAATTTAAGACTAATAGCAAATGTGCTATCTTATTATTTACTTTTTAACTCAGCCAAGTTTTTGGCTACCAAGACTGCTTTTATTGAGCATGTTAATAATTTGACATTTAATTTGGAATCAGTTCCAAGTAATTTAAATTAGTAAATGCGACAATAGAGACAGTCTCTATCAATAATAATAGTTTAATTAACTTTGAATGCAGCCCACAAATAAGTAATAAAAGCTGTTTACACCTGGTGCATCAAAATATATAAGGCATGATGGGCAAAGAATTAGAAGTTTAATTATTTTTAAATAGTAACAACATACATGTCCTATGTATTACTGAACATTGGCTAAAAGATTATAATTTTATGTTTAATTTCAGAAATCACCAGGTGGTCGGTTCCTTCAATAGAGAAAAAAGTTTACGTGGTGGCTCCTTAATACTAGCAGATAAATCATTATTATATAAAGAACGTAAGGATATAGTGAGCCTCTCTGTTGAGCGAACTGTAGAAATGGCTTGTGTCGAGCTCGAGCACCTCATTGTTGTAAGTGTTTACAGACCCCCATGTGCTACTTATGACTATTTTGAAAGGATTGTGGAAGAAGTTTTGCTCAAACTTAGTAAACAGAACAAGTCTGTTGTAATATGTGGAGACTTTAACATCAATCTCCTTGAAACTTCTGCCATTAGTATTAAGTTTAGCTCATTGTTTAAATTGTATAGTCTTGTTAATTTATTCTTAGAACCAACACGTATTGCTGGGGCTAGTGCGACCTGTATAGATAACATTTTTACGGATGTTAAGCCCTTGCATAAATCAATTATTCAAAATTTAAGTTCAGATCACTGTGGACAGATGGTATTATTGCCTTACATACACAAGAAACAGAAAAATAAGAAAGTTTTGTTTGTTCCAATAAATGAACATCGCTTGGAGAGGTTTAGAAGTAATATAATTAAAAGACTTCCATCACTTTCATTTAAAAATAGTGCTAACTATTTGTATGGTACGTTATTTAAAACTATAACTTGTGAATTTAATAGGATATTTACTTCTAAAACTTTCTCTTTTAACAGTCGCAAATCATTTAATGAATGGGCGGCAGTAGGAATTTATAAAAGTAGGCGAAAGTTATATGAGCTTTATAAGGAAAGATCATATAATAGTAGTGTTATATTTAGAGATTATGTAAAAACATATTCTAAAATATTTAAAAAAGTGTGCTCCACATCTAAGGCTTTACATTTAAGTAAGAAAATTAAAACTGCATCCGACAAAATTAAATTGACCTGGAAAATAATAAATAGTGAAACGGGCAAGGTCAAGGCAAAGGCAAGGGGCGCAACTCGGGTTTTCAATTGAATATTAACAATAATTTAACTCGATCTGATCAAGAAGTTTTTGGCTTTTGAGAAACATTTTACTGATGTTCCTTTTTTGATAACTAAATCATTAAATTCTTCTCCTACTGTCGCCGAATCATTGCTTAAACAAAATGTAAAGGCTTGTTCAAATACTTTTAAATTCCATAGAGTACTGCCAAAAGATATCGTTAAATATTTTAAAACTATTGATGTTAAGAAAACGGCAGACTTATGGGGGATTTCCGTTAAAGTTGTTTCATCTATAATAGGATATAATAGCACCGTATCTAGCCATTATATTTAATACAAGCGTCGAATCTGGTGTGGTTACTGATTTAATGAAATATAGTAAAATCATACCTTTATTTAAATCTGGTAGTACATTAGACCCCGCCAATTTTAAACCAATTTCTGTACTACCAACGTTTAGTAAAATTTTTTAAAAAATAATTTTGGATCAGATGTTAAGTTTCTTTAATATTAATAAATTGCTACATAAAAATCAATTTGGTTTTACAAGGGGTCGCTCGACAACTGACGCTGAAGTTGAGCTTATTAAACATATTTTTTGTGCATGGGAGAATTCAGAGGATGCTTTGGGTATATCTGGTGACCTTTCCAAGGCCTTCGACTGCGTTCACCATGAGACATTAATCAGGAAGCTACAGTACTATGGTGTCAAGAACACAGCGCTTAAACTTATTATTTCATATTTAAGTAATAGAATGCAGAAAGTTATTATCAATGGTAAAAGTTCTTCCGGGTCACCTGTACTAATGGGTGTCCCTCAAGGCTCCATTCTCGGCCCACTCCTATTTCTAGTGACTTACCTTCTCTTGTAGGGGATAATCATGATATGTTATTATTTGCTGATGATACTTCCTTGATTTTTAAACTTAAACGTCAATCATTTAAATGTGACGAAGTGAATAATGCTAATAATCTACATTTAAACGAAAATAAAACTAAATGTATTAAATTTACAACAACGAATGTTAAAAATCTGAGTACCAATGTGTTTTTAAATGGGAAACAACTGAGCCCTGTTGAATCCACTGTTTTTCTTGGCATCACTCTCGACGCAAAGTTTCAGTGGGGTCCCCATATATCCAAACTAGCGAGCAGACTAAGTTCTGCAGCCTATACTGTAAAAAACATTAGAGGTCTCACAAGTGTCGAGACAGCTAGATTAGTTTATTTCAGTTATTTCCATATTATAATGTCTTATGGGATTTTGCTATGGGGAAATGCGGCTGATTCAGAAACTAATTTTGTTTTACAGAAGAGGGCTATTAGAGCTATTTACAACCTTAAACCGAGAGAGTCACTTAGAGATAAATTTAAGGAAATAAATATATTAACTTTGGCCTCTCAGTATATTTACGAAAATTTAATGTATGTTCACAAAAACAAAGGTAGTTTTAGTAAAAAAGTGATGTACATTCTGTAAACACTAGGAACAAACACAAGCTAGTGATACCAGTTTCTCGACTCCACAGAGTCAGTAATTCATTCATGGGGCAATGTATACGCTATTACAACAGGGTCCCGGAAAGTGTACGTACAGGCTCTTTCTATTACCAAGTTTAAATGTTTTGTTAAGTTGAAACTGTATAAAAAGGGTTATTATAGTATAAATGAATACGTGGTTGATGAACCCCTGGGAATGAGGTGGTCGCTTCCAAGCTGTTTCTAAAATAAATTTTGTATCTACCAATCATTAATGTAAAATATGCTTTAAAAAAATCCCGCTGGGTTTCTTGCTGGTTCTTCCCAGGACAGAGGTTTTTTTCGAACCAGGGGTAAAGTAAAAAAATGACTTTCAATAAGAATTACACATGTGATCTATATTGAATAAAAAATTATTCTATTCTATTCTATATGAAAAATGTCCCTAAAACATGTCCAATAAGGGTGGCGCTGCAGTAGCATAGGATGAATTTTAAAAAAAGCGCCAGAATTAATTAGAATAAGATGGAGAAATAAACAAGGACCGACCAATCCGCTTGGTTTTGTACTACGTAAATAGTTGAGGTTTTGTATACTGGTATTTTACTAACTACTCTAGTCATGAATTTTTTTAAATATTTGAATTCAGCTGACTTCACTCCGTTTACAACAGCTATCTTCATATCGTAGTTTTTCAGACGCCAGCGCTATTGTGGTAGGTTTTGGAACCTCTATTTTCAGTAAATAGTAGGACACTTTTTCAACTTTCGCCCCTTATAAGATGATTCTCCTGGTACTGTACACTCCATACACATGCCATAGCTATAGTCAAAGAGATTTAGATATACTTAAATGTCTTTGGATACAGTATAAGCTCCAAACTGGTATATATGTGTAATAAATACTCTAAAACATTTCTAGTGAGTCAACTCGGGGACTAGACGGAGCAACGGTGAGGCGCGCTATGAAAGAGAGCAGGGGGATTCGGCTTCGCTTGCGTACCGGTACGCCCGTTTACAATTGTCACGTACCCGGAATCAGTTCACGCGTTTAGTTTTCACCCAACAACACGATATTACTCAGTGTTATTTTTATTATTTAATTAACTTGTTTGAAATTTTAAAGTTAATATACGCGATAAAATCCGTAAAATTAGTTTATTAGTTAATATATGCGATAAAATCCGTAAAACTAGTTTTATTAGTTAATATACGTGAGAAAATCTAGTATTATTTAAATTGTTTGAAAATATTGGGAAAAGATTATATGATACCTTAAGTAAAATTGAATTCTTAAAACTATGTGATGCTTTCCATCACGATTTTCAATAGAATTATTTGTAAGGATGAGTATTTATTATATCATTAAATACAAAATAAGACAATTACAACAAATACAAATTACAAAACATCTATCTATCGAATGAAAAACTAAATACACAATCCCATGCAAAAGTGCTCTAAAAACTGTCGCCGATTGTTTTGACGTAATTCTAGTTGAAATATTAAATATACATTAATATAAATTCAACCTTAAATGCATTGCTTAAAGTTGTATTCACAAAGCTACGTACTACAAAAGCAATACATTTTTATGACCTTTACTCGCAGGCAAACCTATATCACAACAAATTCAACCTTACAGGTATGTTTTCACAATACCTAATAATTTACAACACTTTCCTAAATACCTGAATTATCTAATTAACCTACTATTTTGCCACTGCGCTTGTCTTCACCTAACCACTTTATTCACAGGTTAAATAAACCAAATACCTGGTTCGATTCCCGTCTAATAAAAAAAACAAAAATGTAATAAACAAAACGATTGAACTGTCGCTCACGTGCACGTGATAGTCAACACGAAACTGTCTCAAAAACTAAAATAAATAATCAATCCCGCCAAAAAAAAATGCCCACGAGGCGTACGTCCTTGAAGCACTTGAAGCACAGGCCGTAAAACCCTTACGACATTGCTAACGTTTATTTTATTTATAAGTTTAGTTATCCCTAGGACTAGTCTCATACGGAATTTAGAAATTATGGTTGTCATCTATACAAATAAATAAAACTGAAGTTGTAATGTCAAAATTACAGCCTTTTACTAAATGCATATGAAAGTATATACGGTACTAATAACAGAAATACAATTTCTAAAGTTTTTGTCTGTCTGCCTGTCTGTCCGTCTGTCTGTCTGTTTGTCCCGGCTAATCTCCGAAATGGCTGAACCGATTTCGACGGGATTTTCACTGGCAGATAGCCGATGTCATAAAGAGTAACTTGGGCTACTTTTATTTTAGAAAAAGAATTAGGGTATCGCGCAAAAAAAAATTAAATTAACACGCGGGCGAAGTCGCAGGTAACAGGTAGTCTAGTTTTTAATACGATTACACAATCAATTGTACCCTGACGCAACAAGCTGTTCTTTACTACAAAAATTATATTGAAATTAATAAACGTACCTAATTGGGTACTCAGTACTCACTTACATAATTATAAATACTATTTCATCGTTATCTTTGATTTTCATAAGAAAATAGAAATGAAATGATACTGAATAATTTAATAGTCAAAATCAATTGCTATTATGATCGGCGGTTAATTAATCGATCAGGAATAATAAATGTAAAAAATAATACTTTTACTTTATTTTAATTGACTTTCCATATTTAATCCAACCAACATTTTGAATTTAAAAGAGTTTCGTCAAAATTATTAAAAATTATTTGCAAGTTTTATAGTGATTGCCGCTTCTAATTTTTAATTCGCCGGTAAACTAAATTTCGGTGCAATATGGCAATTTCTCCGAAAATTTATGTCAAATCCCCAATTTAACGACAGAACTTCAACAGATTCTCCACAAATTCCCCTCAATATGATTTTAAGAAATGAATCAATTTTCAAATAATTTGATAAGATTTACTTTTTAACTAACATTTTTTCTTTAAAATAAAAAAATAAAAAAATGAAAAGTATTAAATGAAACACAAAAGTTGCCGAAATAAATTCGAAAATTAAATGTGGTGCAATGAAGATAATTAAAAAAGGGAGTCATTCGATATTCATAAGTAACCTAACAAAATGTTAAGATAAGTATTTAGATTTCTTGAAAAAAGGTTCTGACTTGGCCCTGGCTGTCGATTTTCAAACTCCCCGTATTTTGCCCGTATAATACCAATCCCCAACCAACTTTGAATTCTCCGCAATTTTGGGAATGCCCCACATGTTGGCAAAGCTGACAAGTGTAAATTCCACAGCGCGAGGCGACACGACCCGGCTGGACGGCTGTAGAGCGTGTGTGAAAGGAAAGGGTAGAGTAAGTAGGCATTGTTTCGCACCGAGCTAGATACATACGAGTTCGGCGTCCCCAAGAATATTGACCTTATTGTCAGCTGATTTTATAACTTATTTATATCAAATTTCACTGCTGGTTTAATGTTTAAGTATTTTCATGATTTTTTTAATGAAATTACCGTTTTATTCAGCTGTACCAGCATGGTGGGGCGTGGATAAAGCTAATAAAACCTAATTTTACCTGTAAGTATATAATATTGTTATAATAAGAATAAAAATTTTACTTTCAAAACTTTAGATAAAAATAGAGATAGATTTTATACATTGTTAAACTATAGTACATTAAAGATAAAAAATATTGAGATTCTCCTATTCAAGCCATTATGAACCCAACTAAGTATCTATTTATCAACCAAAAAAATATAATGCTCTTAAAGCGCCACTATAGTATAAATTTCATAGTATTTGATACTGCTCGATGCCCGATTCATACTTGATGGCGTGATAGCGTGATTCATCGCCTACAGCGTTATTCGTAGAGAACAGCAACTCGTGATTAAGTAATTGCTGCGCGGATCAATAGATTGGCGAGATAAAGTTGTACTTGCCGCGGTCAATCCATCAATGAGTGAATATTTTCTTAACATACGTAGACTGAAAGAATGCATCTGTATCTTCAGACACTTGGTGCACTTTACGCTGTTAAGATCATTATGTTTTTAAAATTCATGCAGTTAAAATGATAATAAGTTTATTATTACTTCATACTTTTCAGGGACAGATGAAAGAATATAAACATGAAGCATGATGAAGCCTCATAAACATATTGGCCTTTAAACAGAACAATCTTATTTAACTGATTCCCACAAGTTTCCTTACTTGAATTATTAAGTTTACATTCATATTTAAGTCGAATGTTAGAATATACTTCTATAATGTATTTAAATATTAATTATTAAATGTTTCTAATTATCTAAAGTAGTACTTATATAAAAAATAAAGCAGCCATTTTATACTCCTTGTCCCCGTTTTTTATTTCCCTATCAAAACATTTTATAAAATATAAATATGTATATATAGTACTTAGGTACTTAATTATCTGCCTATTTATATTAACAATATGTTAAAAAAGAAATTCCGGGGAAACTGTCCATGGTAGTAAATATTTTTCTCCAAAGATCATAACTTGAAAATACAACTTTCCGATCTGATTCTTGGGGAGATTTTTTAAGTTTATCGGTAGCAAGGAACATACTACTCTCTAACGAGTTGAGATTTGTTGAGTTGATCGGTAGAGTCACCTAGAATTTTTGACATTTGAATTAAAATCCAACAAAAGGCAGGTAGGTTCTGCTTATTCCCAATAACATGTTATATGAATATTTTTTAATAATTTTAGAACTATCATGGTAAAAATTATTAAGTTTCGTGTGCCAAACTTTTTTTTAAATCTTTTTACCGCTTTTTAGTCCTTCTAAGTAAAATGTAAATCACTAGCTAACGCACACAATGACAAATCATAATTAGTCACGTGCATGGACTTACAACATACTACACGCGTATAGACCAACATAGTGTGAAAGGCAGAACAAAATTCCTTATGGCAAAAATTTGTCATGAAGCGACAATTAAAAAAAAATAGAACCTGACCTAAGAACAACAAAACAACAAAAGTAGAACAAGAAAATAATATATTTAAATTTTTAAAAAGGTATTTACAATTTTATAAAAAAATGAAATATGATGATGATGATGGATGAAGTGAGATTACAATTAGATTAAAAAAATAAAGATAGGAGAATAGGAGAATATAGTGTTGTAGTGGAGCCTAAAGGTCGAAGTGACACACGCTGCGCTTGGAGTAGTAGTAGGCATACGCGGAGCTTGAAGTTTCCTGGCGGCGACGGCACGCAGTGTCTGGTTTGGGCACACTCAGCGTCCGGAGCCGGCGCACGTAGCGCCTGGAGTAGGTGCGCTCAGCGCCTGGAGCAAGCAGTCGTAGCGCCCAAAGGTAGCGCGGACAGTAGGTGCACTCAGCGCTTGGAGCAAGCAGTCGTAGCGCCCAAAGGTAGCACGGGCAGTAGGTGCACTCAGCGCCTGGAGCAAGCAGTCGTAGCGCCCGGAGGTGTGTGGCCCCGCGCTTGAAGTAGACTACGCCGACGACTTCAAATGTAGATGGAGGCTTGCAGGATCCCGGGGCAATGCGGACCCGGGATAAGACCTTTAGTAGATGCTTCTCGTTTGAGAACTGAAGCGAGACTCCCTGTATTCTCCGATTGTTCGGATTTTATACCTTTTTAGAGAGAACGAGAAATTATTTAAATTAAAAGGAAATTTATTGTAAATGACCTAGAGCGAAAGAGTATTTATGTGAAAATATCGAACTAAGAACATCAAACCAGTGACGAGTTTGAATAAAAGTTACCATAACAACCATATAAATAATGGTTGTCAAAAATATAAATTTTTGGTTTTAGGTACATAATTGAAAAACAGTTACATTTAAGTAAGAAATGAGATATTATTCATATAGGAAAAACTATAGCGCGGCAGCACGCACGAAACCTGAAATTGCAGAGTTACGGAGAACTCAATAAAAGATAGAAAAAGGTAAGACTCCATTGACAGCGATTTAAACGGTGCTGATAGCGTAAAAATACGAAGTGAAAATGATTTGTTATTGTGTAAAAAACGTTACAGCATCCTATGGAAATAAAGGTGATGCAAAATATAAAAGCAGAAAATCAAAAACAGAATGGAAAAATAGTGTAAAATGATATGTAAGTAGCATAACTGATAGCGTGAAAAGTGATGCAAAATATCAAAACAGAATGGAAAAATAGTGTAAAATGATATGTAAGTAGCATAACACTACATTTTCCCCCCAACCCTGGAAAATTTTTAACTCAGCAAAAATTTTGACATCATTCATCATCATCATTACAGCCCTTCACAAGTCCACTGCTGAACATAGGCCTCCCCCAAGGAATGCCACAAAGCACGGTCCCGAGCCACCTGCATCCATCGACTTCCTGCATGTCTTACCAGGTCGTCACTCCATCTTGTGGGGGGACGCCCTACACTTCGCCTACCGGTACGAGGCTGCCACTCGAGAACCTTTCTTCCCCATCGGTTGTCGGTTCTTCGAGCTATATGGCCGGCCCACTGCCACTTCAGCTTACTAATCCGTTGGGCTATGTCGGTTACTCTGGTTCTACTGCGGATATCCTTATTCCTAAGTTTATCACGCAGAGAAACTCCGAGCATAGCCCTCTCCATAGCTCGCTGAGCGACCTTGAGCTTCCTCATACGGCCAGCAGTGAAGGACCACGTCTCAGTTCCGTAAGTCATCACTGGCAACACGCACTGGTTGTACAATTTTGTTTTAAGGTTTTGAGGTATTTCTGACGAGAAGATGTGTCGTAGCTTCCCAAACGCTGCCCAGCCGAGTTGAATCCGTCGATTCACCTCTCGGTCGAAGTTGGACTTACCTAGTCGGACTATTTGTCCCAGGTAAACATACTCGTCAACAACTTCGAGCTTAGTGCTCCCAACAACTACCGGCATAGGTGTGACATGGACATTAAACATAATCTTTGTTTTGTCCATGTTCATCTTAAGACCTATCCGTTGGGAGACACTATTGAGGTCATTGAGCATAGTGCTTAGCTCCTCCAGCGATTCTGCGATGAGGAATATATCGTCGGCAAATCGAAGGTGAGTGATGTACTCGCCATTGATGTTAATTCCGTATCCTTTCCAGTCCAGAAGCTTGAAAACGTCTTCCAATGCAGCGGTGAAGAGTTTCGGGGATATAACATCACCCTGTCTTACACCTCTCTGCAATTGGATAGGTTTCGTATTCTGGTTCTGTACTCGGATAGCCATCGTAGCTCTACTGTACAAACACTTCAGCACTTCGATATACCGACAGTCAACTTGGCACCGCTGAAGGGACTGCAGCACCGCCCAAATTTCGACGGAATCAAAGGCTTTCTCATAGTCCACATACGCCAGACATAGTGGCAAATTGTACTCTTCGGACTTCTGTACAATTTGCCTTAGGGTATGTATGTGGTCTATGGTGCTAAAGCCCTTTCGGAAACCGGCTTGTTCGGGAGGCTGGAAGTCGTCAAGTCTGCGCGCGAGACGATTCGTAATGACTCTCGAAAACAGCACGTAGACGCGGCTCAGAAGGGAAATCGGTCTGTAGTTCTTCAAGAGAGTTCATTCAAAATTTTGACATGTACATTCTAAAATAAACCATAAAAACACAGCTTTGCAGAAACAGACATCAACAGGCAAAATCAGATATACTATCTCTTACATTCATCATCTGCATTCAGGTAAGGGTGGAGTTCACATTCAATGACTACCACTCTAAAAGTGTGTTTTCGAAACGACATTCAGGCTTATTTAAGGAGTAGTCAACCGCTCCTGCGTGGAAAAAAATTAGTCGAAGAAACACCACTCTAAAAGTGTGTTTTCGAAAGGACATTCAGGCTTATTTAAGGAGTTGTCATCCGCTCCTGCGTGAAGATAAAAAAATTAAGGGAGTAGCCAGCTGCTCCCAAGTGAAGATAAAGATAAAGAAAATTAAGGGAGTAGTTAGCCGCTCCCCAGTGAAGGTAAAGATAAAGAACTTAATCTTAAGCAAGCATTAGTCGCTATGACGTTGAAGAACACTGGAACACCAAACAAACAAACAAATTAAAAGAAATAAAAATAATAAGTTGAAAATGATGATATTTATACATATATACAAAATAACAGTTAATAAATGTTTAGAAAATTTATGATTCGTCTCGTTTTAGCTTCGAAAAACAATTTTATATGAAAAAAATGAATGATGAATGAGTTATGAACGAAAGAGAAAGCAATTAAATCAAAAGGGAATGGACAAGGCGCAGTAAAGGTGAAGAAAAGAGAAAAAAAAATTTAATTTAAGCAAGCTTTAGTCGAAGAGACCGAAGCCCATAACTTCATCGTCAGACTCAGATTCTTCCTTCTTGGATTCTCTCTTCCTTCTTCTTCTCAGCTGCCGGCGCTGCAGCAGCGACGACCGCGGCCACGGGCGCTGCTCCACCGACGGGCATGGTCGACAACTTCTCACGACCCTGCGCGATCAGTTCTTCACTCTTGCCATTGAGTTCCGTGATGACCTTCTTCAGTATCTCGGATTCAGTGCCTCAATACCCACAGAGCTGAGGATCTTCTCAACGTCAGCAGCGCCTGGCCTGCAGGATGCGCCGACGACTTCAAATGTAGATGGAGGCTTGCAGGATCCCGGGGCAATGCGGCCCCGGGATAAGGCCTTTAGTAGATGCTTCTTGTTTGGAAACTGAAGCGAGACTCCCTGTATTCTCCGATTGTTCGGCTTTTATACCTTTTTAGAGAAAACGAGAAATTATTTAAATTAAAAGGAAATTTATTGTAAATGACCTAGAGCGAAAGAGTATTTATGTGAAAATATCGAACTAAGAACATCAAACCAGTGACGAATTTGAATAAAAGTTACCATAACAACCATATAAATAATGGTTGTCAAAAATATAAATTTTTGGTTTTAGGTACATAATTGAAAAACAGTTACATTTAAGTAAGAAATGAGATATTATTCATATAGCAAAAACTATAGCGCGGCAGCGCGCACGAAACCTGAAATTGCAGAGTTACAGAGAACTCAATAAAAGATAGAAAAAAGTAAGACTCCATTGACAGCGATTTAAACGGTGCTGATAGCGTGAAAATACGGAGTGAAAATGATTTGTTATTGTGTAAAAAACGTTACAGGATCCTATGGAAATAAAGGTGATGCAAAATATAAATGCAGAAAATCAAAAACAGAATGGAAAAATAGTGTAAAATGATATCGCATGCTTAATGGAATACTGACTTAACTCAAAAAAGACGATTTTTGGGAAATCGCAAAAGAAGATCTTGCTATGAGGACTTATCCTACTTGTTGATGCATAAACATAAAACTGATTTATATTAATTATGAATGCTTGTATTTTGAACGTCTATGATTAACTATTGATGAGATCCGAGTAAAAAAAATCGGAAATAAGTTCTATTTATTTAAAAAAAAATTTTTTAAAAAGTACATTCTAAGTTATGTCAGTTTTTTATAAAAAGTAAAGCAAATATTTTAAAATGCAAATGTTCCATTAAGTTTTAAGTCTGTTTTAGTTTGAATAATGCATTATTTATAATGACTAATTCAGTATTTAGTCTGTATATGATTACTGTAGTAAAACAAATTTAGAGATTGGGTCACTTTATTCAAATTAGCAGACCGTAAATAAACTTATATTGGCATTTTTTTAATTAATTAAAAGACAAATATAATCATCAATCTTTATTGCAGCAACCTTTACAAGTAGCAGATATAAATAACAAATTTAACATATCAGTCTTATTAATAGGTTCTATACATCAACATATTATTAAAAATCAAGCCGGAATATTTTTCCAATTGTACAAAAAAAACGCTATAAAAATCTAAAAATTCTAATTTACGTTAAAAAAATAAACCCACTTTGGTGATCCAACCTATTTAATAAAACAATGTCATAATCAACTTTAGTTAAATCTCTATAAATCATAAAATATAAACTTCTAAAGCTTAAGGAACCTATTTTTAATTATCTTTGGAATGTCATCAGGTTAATCTCTAATATTTAATCACTTAAATAATAGAGTTATAAAAATCCGAATAAAAATTTGGGATCAATTTTTTTGATAATAGCTCTCTTAGATCTTTCTTTTTATTCTCACTTAGTTCCTGCTTATTCATGTAGACATTATTTGGTACAATTTCACACAGAGGAAGCATTTTTTTCCTTTTATTTCTGACGCTCACTTCCTGGTATTCACTGTCTTTATACGAGGTTTTAACGAAAAATGAAAAAGGTGTATCTTTGCTCACTTTTATCACGTTTAATTCATTCCATAAAACAGTTCTCCCGTCTTTAGTTTTATTAAAATTACAACCCCAATCTTCTTGCAGTTTTTTCAAATCTAAAAACGACTCAAATGTCAGTTCATGTACTGAAAATTTCTTGCCAGACTTCTTTGCGTTTTTAATTATGGCTACATATTGGTGAGGGGAATATATTGGACCGGATTTTAGATTTTTTGTAATCTCCTTTTCTATGAGGCTATGTATATTATCACCCTCGTTTTGCGTATGACCTTTTATTAAGTATTTTTGAGTTATAGATTTAATATTTAGATGAGTGACTGCATACAGGTAAAGTGCTACTATAAATTTATTTTTATTTTGACCGGCACAGTTGTCAGAATAAAGAATTAAATTACACCCATTGTCATTTGGTGACTCCGCTGAGAGTTTCTCAAAAACTTTTAGCAAACAAGATCCGATTTCATTGGCCCCGCGTTTAGCATCGGTTTCGTTCCAGAAGAAGCAGTGTACATCATCATACGAGTCTTTAATTTGGCCCTCAACTTTTTTATTTAACATCGTAATTGTGAAATTGTAACTGTTCAATTTTGATTTTTAATAAAATCCTGAGGTATCTCCTCTAGGAGATTGCAGAACAGCTTGCAGATCAAACACAAGAACTTTATTGTTATTGTCTATTTTGCAGCGATCATACTGTCTTTCTTGGCGGCTCAATGTTTTTTCTTCTAAATGGGCATCGTACGATTCTTTGAGCAATCTTTTTTGTTCAGGCGTCGAGTTCTTGTATTGCAAACATAAATCACATTGATCTTTTCTGGGACGAAAAAATGAAATATTATAATCTTGTGTAAATACTTTATAAAATGTGCAATATCTACCAGCTGCTTTGTTATTTTTAATTTGATTTTCTTTAAAGTCCCTGAAAAGATCTGAAATTGTTTTCCCACCATCAATGTATTCACGAGTAGAATATTGCCTAATATAATGGGATTCAATTCTTGGTATTGCATCTATGAACTGTTTGATATCATTTAGTAACTGTTCATCAACCCTTACATGGTTGTTGTGCTGTCCTCTCAGATCTCGTGCTAGAATTCCATGTTCATCTATTTTACTCTTGACAGTACGTATAACACGATCAGAAATGTCTAAGGTTTTCATAAAAAACGTTTTACAGACTCGTACCGATTGCCCTTCTACTAAGAAATGGAATGCTTGATTGCAATTTCTTGGATTACGAGCATTTGTATATTTATATCTTGGAGTTATATTTGTCATACATGACATAACAAATGATCTTTGAGCATCAACTTGGCCGAGATTCCAATACACATCAAAAATTGTTTGTCTTTGATCTACAGTTATCTTTTTACAGCATTTGAGCCTACATTTATCACCACAGGGTGGTTGAACAGAACGAGGTTTGATTTCTTTATTTTTCTTGCTAATGTATGTTTTTCCAGCATTTCTCAGACTTTTAGCTTTATTCTGTTTCCAGCTTTCTTCATTCCGTTTACGTTTCCTTCCCTTCTTCTTTTCTTCTTGTGGTGTAGTATTTTCTCCGATTTCTCGATTCAGCGAAACTTCTGTTGTTGCAGGTTCATTAATGTTTATTAGCTCGGATTGTTTTTCTGCGGTTACCTGAACTATGTTATCTTGTGTTTTGTTCTGTTCATCACTAGAGTCTGTTTCGGAACTATCACTGGAAGATCCTGAAGATGATGAGGATGAAGAAGACGTAGAAGATGAGGAACTTCCAGATGATTTCGATCGCCTTGGATATACTGGTATTTGCCGTTGCTTATTAGACGGAACTTTGTATGTTGGATCTTCATCACTTAAATCGACATTGCTATTTTCAGATTTTGAATGTCTCCCATCAGTGCAGTCCTGAACAACTGTGGTGTTATGAAGATGATTTTCATTACTGACTGAAGCCGATTCCGAAATTTCAAAATATTGCTGTACGTTTGAGTAACGTTGATTTTCGGGCTTGTTTGTTATATCAGCTAACATCTATAACAAAAAAAAAACGTATTTTAGTAGTAATAAAATAAATAAGAGATTAATACAAACCTAATTTTTAAAGTTATTTGAAATTGTTACCTCCACTTCAGTTGATGGCACCGATTCATGTTCTCTAACTTGTGTTGCCGGTTGTGGCGCCGAGTTTCGAACCTGAACAAGCTCTATCATCTTTTTCGACCTGTTGGATGCCATTATCAACCTAAAACATAAATAGTAATATTATGCCTCTTGTACAAAATTTAGACCAACAATGACTTAACATAAAACATTTACAGGCAATGAAAAAATTACGCATTATATTACATTCATTTTTTTTCAAACAAAGACTTAACTAATATTTAGGCTCTTATGTAACAATAACCTTTAGTAATAAACAGACTTAAACTTGAATGTTACAAAGTGTTACCTTTTATAATTGATAGGTTTTAATAGTAAACTGACTTAACTCGTAATGGGCCTCGAAAAGTATAACAACGTTCAATGATAAACTGGCTTAAAACTGAATGTTTCACATAATATATCAATAAAATATGTAGTAAACTGACATAAAATTTAATTTGTCAATATAAGATTACACGATTTGATGAAACTTACTTTTGAATTTAGTTGTAAACACACTCAACAACGATTGGGTCTTCGTTCAATAAAATAATTATCGCCTCACTACACAGATGTCGGGCACAAACTGGTCTGAGTCGCTTTTCGACGAAAACACGATGACAGATCCCACAAGTGTGAAAGAGACGGATGTATCGCTAGGGCGGCAACAATGCGTAACCTCAACGTAATTCAAACGGCAGACGTTAGATGGCGCTAAAGGAAGTCTGTATCTGTACGTAACTCAATTCCGACATATTTCATAATGGGTCATTGTTCCATTAAGCATGCGATATGTAAGTAGCATAACTGATAGCGTGAAAAGTGATGCAAAATATCAAAACAGAATGGAAAAATAGTGTAAAATGATATGTAAGTAGCATAACACTACAAAATCCAAAATAGAAAAGGATACCAAATCTCATAACTCTGTAACCGATTTTGAATCTTAGATATTTTGTAACTTTTAAAATGTAATAATGTTTATTTTTAGCAATTAACTTTTTTCCACAATGGTTATTTGTTCTGTACGTGACTATAGTTTTAATAATAGAAATAATCCTGATAATTGCACATTTCACAGGTAAAGTCTCAAGACGTCGTCAATGTTATAATGCATTTATTTTTGGTCAAAATTTATGTCATATACTGTTTAAAATATATAATGTTTTCTATCTTCTTTATATATAAAAATTACGTGTCACATTGTTTGTCCGCGATGAACTCCTAAACTACTGAACTGATTTCAATGAAATTTGCACACTCTGTGCAGTTTGGTCCAACTTGAGAGATAGGATAGTTTCTATCCTGATAAGTGACACTCAATATTTTTGAAGTGAAAACTTCTTTAGCGGCATTGTACACTTTTTTTGTAATGGGTAAAAAATGTTCAACTCGCATCAGGACACGTGATCTGATCGAAAATTCGTAAGACGGACGGAGAGTAGACAGCCGGCGCGGCGTAGGAGAGTAAGTATCCCCCTCTCTTTCTACGGCGTGTCGAAAATGTATGCCTGCGCCTGCTATTTCGTTTAGGCGGCGCAGGACGCTTGCGCGAACTTTCGTGTGAGTGATTTTTCTGAAAGATAAACTTTTAATGTATTGTAAATTGTCATGTTTGAGTTCGATAGCGCAATAAATAAATATTGTATTCTACCACATAAGTTATAGTACTTTTATACTGATAATTAAAGCAATTCGTGCAAAATTATTCCCTGACCAAAATATCAAATTTGCACAACGTTATTATTCAAGTTTTCACTTCTGCCGGCACTCCCGGAGTGCAACCCGTCGTTTTTTTTACTATGAATTTAAGGATTTTTTATATGAAGGGTCGTCGAAAAGGACAGAACAACGTCTGCCTGGTCAGCTAGTTATTATATATAATACTAAACAATGATTTTTCGATAATCCTCGTAAGTAAAATATACATCACTAGCTAACGCATACAATGACAAATCAAAATTAAACACGCACTTTCAGGTCGTCTATACATTAGTACTCAGAACACAATTACTCTCTACCGATAGAAGAACGCCAACTTCATACTAAAAATAGGAAACACGTGATTATGAGTGTACACTACAAGCGCCACGGTGGGCGTCCATATAAAACTTTTTAGCGTGAATTTCAAACCATTGTATTCTGTAACTTTTAAACTTTTTAAGGCTAATTCGAGAAATTTTGGTTCGAGCCTCACAAACCTATTGGGTGAATTCCCATACATTCGAGAGGTTTTCGAGGCACCAAAATTACTCGAATTTACTTTAAAGGAGTACGTGGGATGAAATAAAACTAAAAATAGGTATAGTTATCTGATTTTATTTTTTGGAAGAGTTTGTTTTAAACACTATATATTATTATTGATGTTTTTCTTGCTTTTGCAGATAATATTCTACATAGAAAATTAACGAAAATTTTATTATCATAACTCTCTTAACTCAGCCTAAATACATGATCTGAAATTGATAAAAATCGAGTCAATATAGTAATAATCCCTACAAATAATGATCAATAAATGCAAAATGCTTAAAGCCTTACCACAATATTGTCAAAAGTTTTTCTTCTATTATAGGGGCAGTATTGTACCTGCAGAAAGTGATGCAAAGATGATTTTGTGCTTTTTATTTGCATAATGCTTAATTTACTTTCGATTCTGATCACACATCGTGCATTAAATTTTAAAATAATAAATTAATTTTGTGACAAAAAATCTTTACATGCACAATTGCGAGGAAATGCCTACAAACAAAATTGAAGAATATTGAACCGATAATGACTGAATTAAAAAAAAACAATAATAAATCTTAAAATCTAAACCTATGAAATAAATTTGAATAAATTTCAGAAAATATTTTCATAATGAAAGACGTTGACAAACAAATGTAATTTTTTTCTTCTTTTAATTCATGGTTTCTTTTAATAGAATTCTGCTAATATTTATCAGCTTTCGCTGTCGCACGGATGGGCCGGCTCGAACCGGGGTGGTACCACGACCTCACAGAATACCAGCGTGAAGTAGAGGTTTACCTCTGCGTTTCGCTTGGTGAGTGCAGGTGACCGGAGGCCCTTTTTACTTGCAGGTGACCGGGGGCCCTTTTTACTGGAAATGAGGCATTCCATCTTAGTCCTCACGGGTGACAACGCATCTGCATTTTGATTCGCAAATGAGGATAGATGTAGATGTCTATGGGCCGCAGCAACCACTTACCATCAGGTGGACTGTGTGCTCGTTTGTCACTCTTATCCTATAAAAAAAAATTATAATTTAATTTTAATCAATTAAAACGTGAATTAATTGTGCAAATCTCAGAGTAACATGTATGTAATAATTATACTCTAATCAAAAAAAAAAGATTAACGCAGAGTTAACATTTTCAGTTTCTTCCGATATAACATGTATTTTTGTATGTAATTTTGAAATGGCAATCTGAAACAACCCGAAAGAAAGAAACAGCGATATCTTTTTCTCGCTTTAATTTTATACGCCCAATCCAACATAGACAAAATTATGATTGTGTGCAAGTTTCTCGGGTTTCATACAGAGTTGCATCACCCTGCCCTGCACCAGTATATTTCAAGTCTATGTGGTTATACTAATACTATATATTCTATGATGCAAACAAATGTAGAACAAAGAATATAGGTAATATAATATTTGCCAGTTTGTGAAAGTGAATACAAAATATGTTATATCAAGTAAAAGTGTCGTTCAGCTGCAAGTAAAACCACCTTTACTATTCTCCATTAACAAATAAGACGTTATCCCTTTTAGTATTTTTCTACTGACTACGAAAAATAGGAGGTACTGAATTTGACTGTATGTACTTTTTTATGTATGTCACCCCATAACTTTTTCCAGGTGAACCAATTTCGATGATTCTTTTTTTATTTAAAAGCTGGTACTTTTCACGTTGCAACAAAATTAAAAACATACAAGAACAATATAATCTAATGGAAAAAACAATACAAGAAATATCTACAAAACTGTATACCTCAAAGAACAAGAAAGATAAAATCGGAAAGGAAGCAAGACGCCTTATAGAAGCCAGAAAAACTCTTTTAGAAAACAAAAAACAAAATAGAAATCAAATAATGCAGTTAAGTAAACAGATAAGTGTAAAAATCAGGACACACAGGAAACAAATAAGAAACAGGACTATTCAATACCACATCGAAAAATCAGGAGGAATAAAGAGAGCCCTAAAAGAGTTAAAAGAGAACACTACATGGATCCCATGTATAAAAAATAGGACATCTGGGAAAATAGAAACAAAACGGCCCAAAATTATAGAAATAGCGACAGAATTCTATAGCAAACTATATGATGACATGGACTACACAAACACACCTTACCTTCAGGAAGATAATGAAGAGGCTATCCTTCCAATACTAGAAACCGAAGTAAGAAAATCCATACTGTCTCAAGGAAACTATAAAGCTCCTTCAGACGATGGAATAACAAACGAAATTCTGAAAAGTTGCCTAGACCACGTTATAGAGGCCATCACAAATCTGTTCAACAATATTCTAACTGAAGAGATAATACCACAACAATGGACATCATCAACTATCATATTGCTCCATAAGAAAGGCGACAAAGCAGAAATAAATAATTACAGACCGATCAGCCTAATCTCCAATCTATACAAGGTATTTGCAAAGGTAATACTAAACAGAATCAGCTTAGTATTGGATGAAAATCAGCCAAGGGAACAAGCGGGATTCCGGAGTGATTTTTCAACGATGGATCATATTCATGTCGTAAAACAAGTTATTCAAAAAAGCAATGAGTATGAAAAAAAATACTATATGGCATTTGTGGACTACAATAAGGCGTTCGACTCTTTGAGACACAAATATATCTGGGAAGCTCTGCTATCACAAGGAGTACACCCTAAGTACATTAGGATAATACAAAAATTATACCAAGAATCAACATCAAAAATTCAGACAGAAATTAAAGGTCCAGCGTTTAAAATAAAAAAAGGAGTACGACAAGGAGACCCTTTCACCAAAATTATTTTCGGCGGTATTGGAGCACATATTCAAGAGAATTAATTGGGACAAAATTGGAATAAATATAAATGGCGAAAAGCTTAACCACCTAAGATTCGCAGACGACCTGATTCTGATCAATGAAAGTCAAGAAGGCTTAGGAATAATGTTAACCCAATTAGAAAGAGAAAGTAAAATTGTAGGGTTGACTATGAATTTAGATAAAACAAAACTAATGACAAATCATATAAAAACACCTATCTTTCTAAATTCTAATCAAATAGAGTATGTCGACGAATATACATATTTAGGACAAATTATTGCCCCAAAGAATCAGATGCAGAAGGAAATAAATGTTAGGATAAGTAAAGCTTGGAAAAGATTCTGGTCCCTTAAAGAAATTATGAAGAACCCACATATACCCCTAAAAGACAAAACTGCAGTGTTTAACTCATGTATACTGCCATGTTTAACCTATGGAGCTCAAACCTGGGCCCTCACTAAGAAGCAGAGTAGAGCACTAACAGTGTGTCAAAACAGAATGGAAAGAAGCATTCTAAACATCAAGCTACGGGACAAAATCAAACTTACAAATATAAGAAGCAAGACAAAAGTTACAGATGTCGCATACACAGTGAAAAAACTTAAGTGGAAATGGGCAGGCCATATGATTAGAAACAGGAGGGAAAAATGGACAAAAAATGTTACTGAATGATACCCTAGAGATGGAAAAAGACGTAAAGGACGTCAGAAATTAAGATGGGAGGATGACATCAAGCAAATAGCCACAACAACGTGGCATAGAAAAGCTGCAAATAAGGAAATATGGAAAGCCCTAGGGGAGGCCTATGCCAAAGGGCAAGCTGATAATAATGTTACCGATGTCGAAGATTAAATTGAGTTATTATTATTAAAAAAAATGTTATCATAAAATATAATTTAGTATGTAAAGTAAAGTAATTTATAAAATTTTGCAATTATAATAATTCTCCAAATGTATTATATTATCAGAAATAAAGGCTATTTGATTTGATTTGATTTGACTTTTCACGTGGTCCCATATACATTTGATCAAGGTCTAACCAATCTTTTTGAGTTTCATTTATATTGAATTCGGTTTTACAAAATTTCTAAATTTTAATTATGTTTAAAAAAACTTTAAAAAACTTATCTAAAATTAATGTCTTTGTTATATCCCTTTAATTGTTCGTTAATGTAAAAATTCAGTTTAATTTTTTTTAGGATCAGATAACGTTACCCTTACACTAGGATTTTCTCCTGTATCGTGGAGGTAGTTTACAAACACAAATTGCACAAGGACAAACATCCAGACCCGGAACAATTATTTGTAAGCCATACAAATATTTGTTCCGTGCGGGATTCAAAACAGCGGCCCCCAGCGCAGCAACTCATTGCTAAGCCACTGCGCCACGGAACCGTTAATTATTACATTGTTGCTCTATCAGTTAATCTTTTTGTCAAAATTAATAAATTTTTCATATGATACTCACACCTCTTGTATTTACACACACTTTATTAACCCTATTATGTATACACTACACACATTAAATACACTATCAAGAATATACAATGTAAAAGAGAACTCAGTGCAGCATAACGACATAAGTATCAATAAAACTACAAATATATTAGTAACTCAACCTCACATATTTTATTCCGTATCAGAAAAGACGTCTATATCAGGTAAAATATTAAATGAGTGAGACCTTACAAAATATAGAAGAAAAATAGCATGTAACGTATTGAATGTGATACTTTAGAGCTTGCTACCCATTTTCAAGTAAAACAAAATGACCTGACTATTATCTCCCAAAATATTAGAAGTATCTGTAATAACTTCAATGAATTTCTATTAACTTTATTCTAGCTTCGATTTTAAATTAGATGTAATTATTTTAACTGAATGCAGACTAGACTGTAACAAGCCTATCCCACAACTAACTGACTACCACAACTACTCTACTACTTACCAGCTAAACCAGAATGATGGGGTTACTGTTTATGTACATATTTTATTAAAAAATAAACTAAAAATGATAAAACTGGCACAGGCATCTTGTATTCAAGTAGACATTTCAAATAATATTTTTTTTTGTATCTATCGCTTGCCATCAAATACAAATATAGAAATTTCTCTTAAAGCTCAACTTGAGACAATATCGATGCATAAAAATATAATAATAGCTGGGGACATAAATATCAATATTGGACCTAAAAATACGGAGCTATCTCAAGAACACAAGAATAGAATGAGCTATCTTAACATGTTGGCAGAATTTGGAATACTTCCGGGACATATGCTACCCACAAGGAAACACAACTGTTTGGATCACTTTATGCTCAAAACAGACAGGAAAAAATTTTCGGCTTTCATTGCAATTATACATACCACCATTACAGACCATTTTACTGTTTCTATGCTTATCCAGAATTAAATATAATCAATTTTCAAATAAAACTAAATCTATACTAGACTACGAAAAAGCTCGAAAATATCTTCAGGAAAATAATTTAGCTAAGTTATTAGAATGTTATGACGCTAATGTATTAACTGACCTTCTTTTGCAAAATATAACTAATTCTATAAAAAACAATATTATTACTATTAAAATTCCAAAGAGTAAACGTATTATAAAACCATGGATTTCTACTGGTATTCTTAAGGTGAAAGCTCCAGGGTGGCCCGCGAAATTCAAATTTTCTTGCGTTTTTTAGAATTTGCAGGACAGGGTCAGGTTGTATGTTTAATAAAATATGATTCGCGATCGTAAAGAGTATGTGTTTATAGAATTATTATCATTAAAATCACCAATACAACCCTCTAAGTTCATATAAACCCTTTGAATAAGTTTTTCTGGAAATAGCCATACAATGGGATTATACGAACATAGACGGTTGTATTGATGATTATAATAATTATAATTCTGTAAGTACATACTCGTTACGGTCGCGAATCATATTTTGTTAAACATACAACCTGACACTGACCCACTAATTGCAAAAAACGTAAGAAAATTTGAATTTTCCGCGTTACCCTGCTTTTACCTTATGTTCGCGCAAAAGCGTTAGTGTCAATAATAGACGTCAGAGGGCGTGCGTGCCTCTACGATACCGGTTTTGGACGTCCGGTCGTTTCGAGGGCACGCTAAAACAAGTAGTCCTTTTCATCGCGTCGAGAGAGCACGCGGTCCGTTTTTGGTCGGGAGCTCTGAGATATATTTTTATGATAAGCGCGTATAGTAAATATACCACTGGGAATTGTAGCGCGGGCCCCTTGCTGAGTAGCCTCCCGCTGCTTAGTGACCGGGCCAGACTACGTCTGGACCTGTTGGATCCAGTCTTGGTGGCCTGTAATACGTTGAGGCGGCTGGATTTACCAGTGGGCGAATGGGCCTTTTTGTTGCTCCGCATCGTGCTGTCCCGCCTACCTCTCGACCTTAGAATACTTTTTGAGGAGAGGTACGGCGGGGACGAGGCCTCCTATAATCCGCCCTTCTGTGACCTGCTGCGATTTTTGGAGGAGCAGTGCCGGCAGATTGAGAACGCGGCGGTCACCGTTGACGACTTACGAGCCGTGCCCAGTGAGAGGCGGAATCCGCCGGGCAAGTCGTCGTCAACCCCCCCCCCCCCCCCCCCTGCTCCTATTGTCGAGCATCTGATCACCGGGTAACGTCTTGCCCGAAATTATTAAGTAAGCCGGTTCCGGCGAGGCGAACTATCGCCAAGGAGCGCCGCTGGTGCTACTCCTGTTTGAAAGGGCACCTCCAGCGAGACTGTCCGCACCGGCGGCCCTGTCTGCATTGCCAGGGCAATCAGCATGCCGTACTGTGCCTGGGTGCGAACGGCGTCTCCTCTCGGGGCGCTGCCAGGCCCTCGACCCCCACGGGCGGGGGCGCTCCGCCACGCCCTTTGACGGGCGACGCTCGGCGCCCGCCGGCTAACTACCAGGCCCCTAGGTTTGAAAGGGGTCCCTCCCCCGACCAGTCGGGGCGTAATTCCCCCAGGGGCGGGGGTGTCATCACACCCCCTCAGCGTTCGGAGAGGAACTTCACGGCCACTCATCAGTCCGCTGGACCCTTCTCACTCCCGTTAGCTGAGTGGCCGCGACTGGTGTACCACTGTACCCCATTTGATGGAGGCGGCCCTAGCTAGCTGCCGCCTTAGCTCCCACCATGGCTGCCTCTACTGAGCCTTAAGCCGTCAACAGTCCACTTAGCAAGCTGTTCTGTTGCCGACGGCCTCAGTGAGGGCGTACAACCCGAGTGGCGACTGTTAGTGGTTGCTCTCTGTTAGTCTCGGGTTCACGCAGTGTGGCCTCCACTTGGTGGTGGGAAGATTAGGGCCCCCTGGAGTATTGGATTTGGTTTGGTCAAGCACTTGGTTAAGAATTCTTTGAATTAAAATTAAAATTTTTGCGTTTTCCGCGAAATTCATATTGTAGCGGTTGTGATTAAAAGAATTGAATTTAAAATACTCCTTTAAATGCTGTTGCATATGTTTTGTAAATACATTTGATCACTGCGTTTGTTGTTGCACGGAAAATTGAGATTTAATTGTGTGCCCTTTTTTAATGCTTGTGCGTATGCTTTGTAAATGTATTTGATAGACGCGCCTGTGCTGAAGGGAAGTTTGAATTCATTTGAAATTTGAATGGCGCGCTATTTTAAAAATTATGTATATGTTTGTGATAGTGTTTGATCATTTTGCTTTGTGATAAGGAGGATTGAAATTAGATAACCCTGTTGTTGCCGAAGGAAATAAGAGTCAATTCTCTTTTGGTTTAGATTTTGTTGGCACTGTCTAAGATATTTATTTGAAATAAGAAATAGGCTGTCTCTTACGTTTATTGTTTTGTTTACTTTGCCAAGTTGACCTATGTGCATCGGTGATTACTTGTTTTAATTAATTCTGTAATTGAACATTGATGCTTTTGAAAAATTAGTTGAAATATGAGCATAGGATTACCTGCCTAAAGGGCTATCTGGTTTGTAGATTATCAGATGGAAATCAGCTGTCGCACCATTTAGTAAATGATTATAGGATGGCTTGGTTATGCCTACTTGTTTGAAAATTCATACTAGGGACTATCTGTGCGTTTCGTTCAGCTCTCCACAGACGACGTTCATGGGGAATTTGGGGGTGCTCTCTGCACTGAAGCTTGGAAGGTCCCTTTGGGCCGCTTCGTGCCGCGTCGCTGTTTGCAGACCTGATCCGGTCGGATTGCGGAACTAATCATAGGACCGCAGATAGGTGTTTGAAGGAGGTCGTCGGACTTCGGTCTAGGAATAGGACTTATTTATGTGCTGCGATGTCCAGGAAGGGCATCCAGTTCAACTCTCCGGCTAGCCCACGTTGGGGCTGTAATTTTGGGGCGTTGGTTAGGGTTGCAAGATCTGATGGGGTGCGTAAGGTGGCCTAGTTTGGTTGTAGATTCGGTCTTGCAACTTGCCGTCGCGACCCTGTCCCGCTGACCGGTTTGCTCGCGGACCTAAATCCTTATGTCCGGGACGGGGGTTTGTTCGCGCAAAAGCGTTAGTGTCAATAATAGACGTCAGAGGGCGTGCGTGCCTCTACGATACCGGTTTTGGACGTCCAGTCGTTTCGAGGGCACGCTAGAACAAGTAGTCCTTTTCATCGCGTCGAGAGAGCACGCGGTCCGTTTTTGGTCGGGAGCTCTTGGATATATTTTTATGATAAGCGCGTATAGTAAATATACCACTGGGAATTGTAGCGCGGGCCCCTTGCTGAGAGTTTTACCTGGGACTTTAGGTTTAACGCAGAATCTGTATAAGTGGATTCGACCGTATTAGTTACTAGTGCGGTATTTGATATTCTAGAAATAACGGTGACCTTTGATCCGTACGTTCTGTGTTCATTCGCGAGTCAAGCGTTATAACAAACGAGAGTTAGTGGCTTCTGTAAGGTAGTTAATCGTACGACAGAGTTAAAGAACTGTTATCGTAGAAAACGAAGAAAGTGACTGCGGAAGGAGACCGTAGTTTGGAGAGGAGCTGAGGGCCGAACTGCGCAGAGGATAACGGTCTAATAAGGTCAATAACACTACCAGCCACACCCAAATACACATCACTGACCCTTACTTTCCTAGCACTATACATCCACACGCGACCTGATCAAATCCTGAGGGACCAGTCGCCTTGGATAGAGGTAAGTAAGCTCTGTTCAATAATTGTAACGCTCCCCCCTGATCGTATAATGTAATTAGAAACTTTTAACCCTTGGCGTTAGGACGCCCGACCTGTACCTGCCTGTAGGTTCTTCCGTTAATGGGCCGCAGAAGATCCTACTCCTGGGATAGGTAGTTGCAGGCCATAACACCTTAAGTGCTTAAATAATAGAAATAAATTACAAAAGAACTTAAAAACAAGGTGGGTCTTACACAATGAAATTTTAAAAATAACCTACTTAAGATACAGAAATTACTGCAATAATCTAATTAAAAAGCTGAAAAGAAGATATCAAAGATAACAACTTGCTTAATCAGTTTTCAACAATAAGCTACTCTGGAAAAACATAAAAATATAATAAACCCAAACCAATCGAAAAGCCAAAATACAGAATTATTAAATATTAAACCCACCCCTATCGAAACAGCAAATTTTGTTAATGAGTACTTTGTTAATATTGTAAACAACTTGCTCAACAATTTCCACCTATTGCCTTGCGTGACTCATAGAACCTTTCTGACGCACTGCCTGCACTAACAAAATCCTTTACGCTCCTTGACACAGATCATGATGAAGTGGGTAGAATCTTGATGAGTCTAAAATCTAACAGTGCACCTGGTTGGGATATGATCTCAAAAAAGTATTTTAAATTTGAAAGAAATGAAGTCGTTCCTATTATAACTCACCTTGCCAACCTTTGTTTTAATAAAGGGGTATTTCCTGCCCTGTTAAAAGAATCTATTATTATTCCAGTACACAAGGGTGGGGATAGTATGGAAGTGGATAATTATAGGCCTATATCCATTTTACATAGAATATTAAAATTTTTGGACAAGCTTATGAATACTCGATTAGTAAAATTTATAAATAAATATAACACTTCGTCTTCTTTCCCATATGGATTTACAAAGGGTAAATCCACAGAAGATGTTGTAACTTGCCTAAGCTCGCTAATAATTGAAGAAATTAATAAAAAAAATGTTTAACGGTGTTTCTTGATATCAAAAAGCCTTTGATACCGTCTCTGTCCATATCCTTGTGAATAAGTTGGAAATGGTTGGTATAAGAGGAACGCCATTAAGTCTTTTTAAAAACTACCTCTCTAATAGGAAGCAAAGAGTCAAATTGGAACAGTTCTACAGTGAAAATGCAGAAGTAGCATACGGTGTCTCACAGGGAAGTGTATTGGGCCCTACTTTATTTCTTGTATATATCAACGACCTTTGTAGCCTAAAAATAAATAACGCAAAAATCTTCTCCTATGCCGATGATACAGCAGTCGTCTTTACTGGAAACTCCTGGCAAGCTGTGAAAAATAGTCGCGAAAAAGGAATGTCCCAAATAACTACTTGGTTAAAATGCAACTTGCTCTCGCTAAACACAAACAAAACAAACTATACAAATTTCAGTGTCTACAATGAAAATCAGCCTACTGACAGATTGAGCATAAGGGTTCATGATTGTACTAACACCGAGGATGAAAACTGCAACTACCCGATCATTAATAAAGTTACCCATACCAAGTACCTTGGCTTCATATTGGACCCACAGCTTGAGCAAGTTGCCGGAAAAGTTAGAAAGTTGCTTTGGGTCTTTCGATCACTAAGGCATGTGGTTCCAGGTAATAATAAAAAAAATATGACCGAGAAACATCAAGAAATATATAGAATGAGATATACATCGCCTTGGTTCAATCTGTCTTGGGATATTGCAATCCTGTTTGGGGAGGAGCGGCGAAAACCAAGATTATATAATTAAAGTTATGTACTTTAAAAATATTAGATACCCGACGGAAAGACTATATCTCGATAGTGGTTTACTTTCGGTAAGGAAGCTGTATATAAAACAGATCACACTACATAAACACAAAAATATACCCTATGATGCAAGTAAAAAAAGAGAAAGAAGAAAATATAATGTAGCTACAGTACTCCAAGCTAAATCTAAGTTTGCTAGTACACAATACAATAGTCGTTCGGCTCAAATTTATAATAAATTCAATAAAGAACTAGATATTTACTCGAAATAATATATCGAATGTAAAAAGGTGCTACATCATTGGTTAAAGTCACTCAATTATGAGAACACTGAGTTGCTCTTACATTCAGTAAAATAGTACGCATACACACACAGACACACACACACACACACACACGCGCGCACGAACGCACGCACGCACACGCATGCATGCACAAATGTTATAAACAGAGGAAAATACTGTAAATACTACTTTTTAGCCTGTAAGTTATTCTTATTTATTTAAAAGGAGACTCCGGCCACTAATGATTCTAAACCAAATCTTTTTACTAAAATAAATTGTATTATTATTATTATCATAAAATGTATCCAGTCCTGCAGTCAGTGATCTTTATACAAATAGTAAAATTAAAATTCTGTACAACTGACTTTACAACATTATCAATGTGTTAGAAATCAATTAAATACGCATTATTAAGGATAACTCAAAAACTACTTGTCAGATTTTGATCAAATTTATATGGGACCACATGAGAAATACCAGGTTTTAAATAAAAGAATCATCAAAATTGGTTAACCCAGAAAAAGTTATGAGGTAACACATATAAAAAAAAAATACCGCCGATTTTTAACCGACTTCAAAAGTTCTTTTTGAAGTCTGTTAAAAATCGGTTCACCTAGAAAAGTTCTGAAGGTAACACATAAACAAACAGTAGAATTGAGAACCTCCTTCTTTTATTGAAGTTTGTTAAAAAATCAAAGTATTCATATTTATACATATCTATAGCAGTTAAATCTCCCTTCCAATAATCAATTTATTTTTATTTTTATTAATGTTATAATTTTCTTCTAAAGAATAAAATAAAAGGTACTTAATAACATGTATACATATTTTTCATATCTGTACGACGAAACATTGATGTATTAAAACGCAAAAGATCTGCTGTTCTAGAAGTGGTTTTACAACCCCTTTCGGCTTCCAAAAGAAAAAAAATCTTTTGTAGCCATACATTTTAAAACTTTTGGATTTTATTTTGTTTTGGGTAAATGTGAAAATATATAAAATAAATTTATATATTTCATTCCTTAGTCATTATTTTATTGTTTTCTTTTATATACCAGAAACGGATGGATCTATGAAAAGTTATAAATTGTAATACATCGGACACATCCAGAAACTGATGCGCGCGCATTTAGTATTCCATGTTTCTAAACATGGCAGGTCGTAGTGGATTTGACGATGGTAATCCCAGGTATTTAATTTTAAAAATACGCTTAATACTATTATATATATTCTTGAGGCATTTTATTGTGTATTGTGTATATATTATAAATTTTTAAAAAGTTTACTTGGGCGCATTTGTTATAATACCTTTTTAGTACCATATGATAACATTGAAAGAAAGTGATATTTTAGCAAAGCGTGTGGATATTAATCATTAATATTACTAAGTTATTGCTCCATTCATAGTTATTCAATGTTATATTACCCAAATAAGAGCATTAAAAAAAACGTATAGGTTATAAATTCCTTGGTTAACATGATGCGTACAGGGACTTCGGAGGCGGTAGAAGAACTCTTTGCGGGCGTCCGCTACCTACCGAGCCCCCTTACAAGGCGTATGTTGGAAATTTACCCTCTGGAATCATCCAGGGTGATATTAATAGAATCTTTCCCGTGAGTTTATTTAATAATATTCTCTTTTTTACTTTATTATTTTATAATAAATTGTACACTTTGATACAGCATTGACAGCATTACAACAATGTGAAATATGTTGTAATTTTATAATATATACAATACATATATAATTTTGAAGGATTAAGTATGCAGTATAAATTCTTATTAATCATACCTTGACTACATTTTTCTTATCTCATTTGTCTTAAATTTCAATGTCTTCATTATGATTATGTCACCTTAGGTCATAAGATATATTTTGTTTATTTTTGTGTAATAGACAACTTGATAATTGAAATAAGCTTTTGTATGATAACAGAATGTTATTTTGTGAATATTAATCTCATTGTCTCATTTTTCAGGACCTATCTATTAAAAATGTGCGGTTGGTTATGGATAAAGAGACAGATAAATTCAAAGGATTTTGTTATGTGGAATTTGAACACTTAGAGGATTTGATTAAAGCAATTGAAATGAACAATATCTTAAATGTAGATGGTAATTTTGTAAAAATTGATGTGGCTGAAGAAAAAAGAAATGACAGGTGAGGTTATTTCATTTGTTATCAGAATATCTATAGTTATCTTAGATTAATAATGACAGATGGTTATTGTGTAATTTTCTTGAAAGTTCTACTATTTCTAGAAAAGCTGTGATTTTTTCATAAAGATATAATGACTTAAATATCTGAAACTACATAAGTATCCAAGAGAAATTTTCCACCTTATGTCTGTGGATTCTAAATTATTCAAAGGTCCAGTTTGTCTGTATGTACCTGTTAATCTCTGAAACGGCTGGACCAATTTTGACTGGACTTTCACTGGCAGATAGCTAATGTTATAAGGAGTAACTTAGGCTACTTTTATTTTAAAAAAGGAATTAGGATTCCACACAAAAAATAATCAAATCCAATCGTAATAAATTCCATGCGGGCGAAGTTGCGGGGAACAACTAGTCAATTAATAATATGGAACCAATGATAATTGAAATGCAAAAGTAGGGAACATGTCTTAAGATTTTTCTGCAAAATTATGTTTAGGGGTTGTACATCCACACCCTTCAAGCATGTCTACACTGACTACAACCAAGAAAACATTAATAATTTTATTAATGTCATGAAAAGGTATGTAATCATCTTTTTATATGTCCCACCCAGATAAGAATACTACAAAATATCCGAGTAATAATAATAATCTCTATTTGTATAAAACATGGTAGATATACAGATATTTTAGATGACTTAATCTTAATTAAAAAATCTGATGATGATAAAAAGTTTTTCCATATTTTTGCCAACTGAATTACTTTCACAAACAGGTACTTAACAAGTTAAAGCTCAAAAGGTATAGGAAAATGTCCAAAATTGACCTAAGTTTATTAAACAGCTTAGAAGGACCAAGTTATATTGGGCCAACCCCATGTTTCACCCAAAGTGTAGCCAAGAGCGAAATTTTGGTTGGTCACTATCAAAATGTGAGGGGCCAATATTATTTCAGGCTGTAATGTCTATCTTAGTCTTCAAGGAAAATAATGCATCTGTAACCTTTGTTTATGCACTAATATAGTATTTGATCATCAAACTTTAGCTGATACCGTCTCACCAAAATGTCATGTGGTGCTCACCAAGGCTGAGGAAGATGAAATTCCTCATAGCCAGTAATTATTCTGACCTACCATACTTTTTAGACTGGAATTGTTGTTAATTGCTGCATTCAGGTTTGTCAGTAATGATAGGTAATCTATATAGAAGGACCCCTAAACACAAAAAACCCTACCACCTGGTAGTGAGGACAGATATAGTGATTGATAACACTCATTATTATTTGAAATATTACAGAGGAGGTGGGTTCGATCGCGGTCGGCGCGACAATCGTGATGGTGGGCGGGACGGTGGACGCGGAGGTGGAGGTGGTTTCAGAAGAGACGGTGGCGGCGGCGGTCGCGGTACGTACGAGCACTTCGACGGGCTCGAGCGCAGAGGACCCAGGCATCAGGGTGGAGGGCTTGCTTATGGTAACACCATTAACTACTAACCACAGAGAGAAGACTTGTCTGTAAACAATTAATATAAAATATACCTTATAAAATACTTATTTTGTAAATATCAAATTTTGTGTTAAATAAATATTTTATTTATTAATAATATTTTTTTAACATCAGTAAAAACAAAGGTTAAAAGATAATTTCTTGTCAGATAAATCCAATCCATCTTATTACAAAATATAGTTTATTGATAGTTTTAGGGTTAAATTTTGGCTTAAGAAGAGACTATTTCACGAAATAAGTCCCTCAACCACGGTACCATTGCTTACGCAATATTCAATGTTAAGTTTTATACTTTACATTTTATATCACATAAATTGCAAAAGCCTTTTATTAAACCTGACACGAATTATAAAGTTCTTTTTGTAATAAGATGACTTAACTGGTTTTATTCCAATCCAGGATTTGAAGTGCTTAGGGCCACTAGACCATTGAGGCAGTCAGGGCTTAGCTTTCCATTGACTCCCGTCGAATTGGGGGTTGATACGTATTATTACAGAAAAGTTACATTATTATAAGCACACACAAAGTTACAATAAGCGGAAACGCATAATTTTTGACAAAAAAAGTTATTGAAAATCAATTATTCTTGCATTGTTTATATCTAATCCTACCATAAAACTGACGCCATTTTGTAATGTCATTATCGTCAGTAGGGATGTCGATTCTTTCCGAAAAAGGTCGATTTTTAAATCGATTCAAATAGTAAGCTGATGTATTGATTCACAAAAAATCGATTTCTAAACTATCTATATTTTTTTATGTTTGCATTTATAATGTAAATATAATTACATTTTATGAAAAACAAGAAAGATACCATAATAAATGATCTCTTAGTGAAATTTGTTTTATTTTAACAGTACCAATTAGGGCAGATAACAAATAAAATAGGTTAGGTTCAACTTATGTCAAAGAACCGAATTTACCCCGACTCCACCTGGTACGAGTCTGTCCTACCCCTAAAGTGGTTTTAAAGAGCCGGAGGCGCGTAGGGGGAGCAGCCTCCGCCTGCTGTAACAAATCGTAGGCATCGGACGAGCTAGAGCGGTTGAGGCTGGTCGCCGAAGGCGACCAACAAGCCGAAGCTGGCGAAGGCGAGGAGGGATGCCTGTGATTTGTTACGCTAAGGCGTAGAGGCTGCTCTTCCCGCAGCGCCGGAGACGTAGCAATCTCAAAATAGATACAGAAAGCCTTCTGAATCAGTCCCCCTATATTTTATGATGAAGGGGATTTTTTTCTCATAAAATGGATTTATATTTACATTATAAATGCAAACATGAAAAAAATATAGATATTTTAGAAATCGATTTTTTGGGAATCCATACAATTACAATTTGAATCTATTTAAAAAATCGATCTTTTTCGGAAAGAATCGACATCCCTACTGACAATAACAATAAAAAATGGCGTCAGTTTTATTGTAGAATTAGACATAAACAATGCAAGAATAATTGATTTTCAATAACTTTTTTCTCAAAAATTACGCGCTTCCGCAAGTTGTAACTTTGTGTGTGTGCTTATAATAGTGTAACTTTTCTGTAAAAATACGTATCAACCCCCAACTCGACGGGAGACAATGGAAAGTCGTACCGCAGTCAGTTTAAACAAAGAGCAATGATCTCCAAAAATTTTGAAAAAAGAAATCTGAATTTCATTAAATAGCACAAGTCTTCTCTTTTTGTTCATTAAAATTCACATCCATAATATTTTTCTTTATATTTCAACTTAACTTTTTTTCCTTAAACAATAACCATGTATCTGCACTGCACTTGTAACATTTGCTGTCTATTGTTAAAAGGATATTTTATTTATTTAAATCTTTATTGCATTTTCGTTGAAAAAGGATACTACACATCTAATCAACAGAATCAACATGCTACTAATCTATGTATCTAATCTCAATAACTTGCTGTAAATTATTGTAATTATAATTTATAAATACTTTAATTAATACAATACGCACAATTATAGTACAGAGTGTATTAGTTACATTAATTTAATATTAATTACATTATGCCATAATACGAGGGCGGCACTGAAAATTTCGGGAATCAAGGAAGTGACACAACATTACTATTTAAAAATGTATTTATTGCTTTTCGAAGTATTCTCCGCGAAATTTGACACATTTTTCCATACGATGGAACCAACCATTGAAGCAACCATTCCATTCGGAAGTTGGGGTCTCCAAAATGGCCGTTTTGTAGGCGTCCACAGCTTCTTCAGGTGATGAAAATCTCTGTCCACGCAATTTATTCTTTATTTTAGGGAAAGTATAGAAATCATTAGGGCTTAGGTTGGGGCTGTACGGCGGATGGTCTAATAATTCTATGTTTTCTTGCTCTGAAAACTCTTTTGTTCTGTGTGCGGTGTGAGAACTCGCATTGTCGTGATGGAGGATGATGCGGCGGTTGCAGTTCTCTTTACGGAGTTCAGAAACGACCTGTGGCAAACAAATGCTAGCATACTATTCTGCATTAACCGTTCTTTGTCCCTCAAGAGGAATAGTCGTAACATGGCCGGTTTTGGAGACAAACGTGGCCACCATTTTTTTTTTTGCAACACTCCGTGAACGAACAGTTTTTGTTGGCTTTAACTCATTTTCGAACACCCAAACTCGTGACTGGTTTTTTGTTTCGGGTTCGTACGCGTATATCCAGGATTCGTCACCTGATACGATGTTGTATACAGCATTTGAAGATCCTGCGTGGAATCTTTCGAGAGTTCTGTCGCACCAAGTAACGCGAGCCGCTTTTTGCTCTTCACAGAGCGAATGCGGTAACCATCGGGAAAACAACTTTTTTACACCTAATTGTTCTTGCAAGATTATTTGTATTTGACTCATGCCAATGTCTAAAGTTGCCTGAATTTCGCGGTATGTCACATATCGATCTTCTTCAATCAGCTTACACACAGCATCAATGTTTTCTTGGGTGACTGCAGTTTTTGGACGACCTTGACGGGGATCATCACTGAGCTTGACATGTCAACGTTGAAATTCAGCAAACCAGTGATAAATTGTGGTTCTGGATGGAGGCTTCATCACCAAATGCAGAAATCATCGCTCTTGAATTTTCTCGAGTTAATTCCATTTTCTCAACGACTAAACAAGTTTGACAAAACCTTGTGACAAGACCGAGAATCTCTTTTTAAATAAATAAATTGTATTCGATTTTTAAAACCAAGGAGTTTTCAATTAAAAAGATTTTAATATGACAGGAACAGTGGAAATATTCCATTCCCGATACTTTTAGTGCAGCCTATGTATTAACTACACTACTTAGTATAAAAATAAGGCAGCTTTAAATGAAACTTTTGAATATGTTGGTTGTGTTATTAATATGTGTATAAGTTTATGAATACTGTTTTAACAACATAATTTCTATTTTATTTTAATATGTAGGAAAATTTTAATTATTTTAGACATGTTTATTAGGTGTCAATTGTTGGAATTATGCTGACACATCATGTTAGCAAATAAATATAGGAACAAGTATTAAATATAATATACATAATGAGCAGAAAAATAGTATTTAAATGATGGTTAAGAAGTTAAGATTGTCACTAGATTGGCCATTTCAAATGAAGGGCACAGGGAAAAAAGGAGCTCATTAACAATTTTACGTTTTTGGAATGAACTAAACCATTTTACTTCGTTTTCTATGGCCAATCAGAGCACGTTATTTTAAAAACGATAAAAGGCGCTGATTTTGTGTAAAGTGAATTTAAAAAAATTGTACTTTCGGATGAAACGCGCTCATTGCACTCTATACCGCGTAAAAAGGTGTCCATTGTCTGTGAAACCACGCTAGAACGGGCTGATCGCAGCGATTGTAACAGAAAACGCGCTCATAGCCGGCCATCTGTATTATTTTGTCATACAAATGACAGCTGCCAGATAAGCTTCCTTGCATAAATTTTACGACTCCTTTAGTGTACGTTAGGTTTTTAAAAGTTTTTGCTTATGTATCTCAAAATGGACAATAATACGTAGGACACTCAATAAGTTTTAGATATACGAAAAGTATTCTAGATATTATTAATATTTATTTTACATATTTTCAAAATATTCTCCATTATGCTCTATACAAAGTTCCATTCACCTAAGTTAACTCTGAAAACACTTTTGTCAGTCTTGATCTGACAGGTCGGAAATCGCTTCTTCGTAGGCAGCCACGGTTTCAACACCAGATTCCTCAATAAATGCTTTTGTTCTAAAGGAGGTATGTGAAGAGGCATTATCGTGATGCAGCATGATTCCCCGAAGCCCAGTCTTTGGTCTTCTCTCCCGCACAGCTTGAAAAGCTTTGGGTAATGCAACTGTAGTACACCGTTCAGAGTTGACTGACCAACAATTTTACAGCATTGACGTCGACAAATGTCCGCTCCGCGAAAAAAAAGTAGCCACCATTTTTTTGCCAACGTTGCGAGGTCTTTGCAGTATTGTCAGTAACTGTCCTTCTGAGTAGACCTATACCGATGATTGCCTTTTATTTTCCGGATCATATTGATAGATCCATGTCTCGTCACCAGTAACGATTTCTGAAACACGCCTAGTTGCCCCGTTTTCAAAACGTAAACGCATTTCATGGCACCAATGAGTCTGTTTTTCGCTTTCGGAGAGCAAACGAGGGATCCATCGACAACAAAGCTTCCTCACTTCAAGATGTTGATGTAGGATGGTATGAATGCTGCCCAAACTAATGTTTACAATCTTTTCAATGTCCGTATATGTGATTCGTGGGTCTTCTCGTACCAACATTTTAGTAGTTCATACATTTTCTGCCGTTACTGCTGTTTATAGGGCCCCGGTTCTTTTTTCATCTTTAATATTAATTTTACCCAAATATATTAACTTACCCAACAAATAAATTTCATGCTAATTAACATGTATTTTATTTCATTAATGTGTTTATGTAATTAGACATTGTTTATGATCACCAATTAATTTGTAAAATGTAAAAAGGAGATCATTGTGACAATGAGCACCTTCTTGCCTTTTACATTTGGGAGTTAGGTAATTAAATTACAAACTATTGTTTATTTACCAACCCAATCTTTTAAAATAACAATATATTATGTTAAATATATACTGTTCCTTTTTTATATGGGTACAAATCATATTCTAGTAGAGTTGTAAGTGTAGAAATTGAAATTTTAGGTTTAATTCTTTAATTACTCGAAACAATGAGAATGTTAATGAGCTCCTTCTTTTCCTGTGCCCTTCAAATGTTAACAATTATATTTGTGTCTCAGGTGGCAAGAAGCATTATGTTGTAATTGCGTTTATTAAGTAATGCAGTAAATTGAGTAAATCAAGTATTTTAGGTTATTCTAATTATACTAAGTTCTTTAATACTTTAAGGGACCAATCCTTATAAATTTATATTATACATGTAATTACTTTTTCGGAAATGGCACTAACAATTTGGCTGCAATTTAGTATTTAAAACATTTTAGTTTCCAAGTACATACACTTGGAAACTAAAATATTTTAGCATAGGATGAAGATAGGTGTTATCCTTAAGAAAATTATATTTTTTAACATCATGTGAAACTCAGACACCTTCACATGATGGTATTAGCAGGTCTATTTCACTCCGCGCTTTAGGCATGAAAATATACCTACCCTGCGCGGTCGTCTACAGGAGGCTAATTCAGTGAGGTCTACACGCGCGCGCTCGAGTTGACCTTAAATTAACAAAAAAGTATTTTTCTCTTATAAGTATTTAGGCACTTGATATTTATTTTTGAGTTTTTATTCAAACATAGCCACTCAAAAACCCAAAAGGTACTGCATAGCATACAAGTGCTTAAATAACAATAGGAATGTCGACTTTTCATTCTTTACTGTTCCTAAGGATACCGAAAGGTAATATATTATTATTTATAGGTAGATCTAGATACAGATGTATTATTTGATTAGAGACCTGACCACAGCTTCGCAGTTTTCGATTAATGGCCTTAAAACAAATTCAGTCTAAGTAGACCTCCCAATACTAGTGACTCCCTACTAATACAAGATCAGCATATACTGGTTAATAGTTTAACACTTGTCGATAAAAGAAAGAGATTGAAAAGCCACTCTAATTAATAGTTCCTTTGCGAGTCGCATGTTTGTAAATAGCAAAAAATATGAAACACAAGTGACGGCTCCGTGGCGCAGTGGCTTAGCAATGACTTGCAGCGCTAAGGGCCGTGGGTTCGATTCCCGTACGGAACAAGTATTTGTATCGCCTACAAATCATTGTACTGGGTCTGGGTAATGTTTGTTAAAAAGAGAGGAAGGGAGACAAGTAATGAAATCATACATTTTGTACAATCGACTTCAATGTTAATACGCATTTTTAAAGATAACTCCAAAACTACTGGTCAGATCCTGATCAAATTTATATGGGATATATAAATTATAAGCACCTGCTTTCAAATAAAAAAAGAATCATCAAAATCGGTTCACCTAGAAAAAAGTTATAAGGTAGCAAACCTAAAAAATACAGTCGTATTAAGTGCCTCCTCCTTTTTTTGAAATAGGTTAAAAATTGTAAGTAGGTAAATTATCCGAGTTTCAAAGACGCTCACGTTATAATCTTAATTTTTTCGATGGTGCATCCACCTTCACCTTCCTCGTATTGAACAATAATGTTCTTATTATCAGCAAATTACTAGTACATTGCATAACACCTTGGTGTGAATACACCAACTAATATCAAAGGATTCAATTTGCTTTCCAACAACACCCTAGAGTAGGAGCGGCCTTAACAAAGGCGTGAAACGGGCTTAGTGACACATTCTCGCACGCGGACGTATGGTGCATATTGATTTAATACGCGCGCCGCATTAATTTTTTTTCAACGATTTAATCGGTAATCTATTTTAACGAAGGTCGTATTCGAAGCGTGCAAAGTGTTATGAACATTAGCGACGTTGTACCTAGATTTAAACTCGCAAGTTTGATAGTTTTACGTTTTAGTATCCTAAAAAGAATTGAATTAAAGTAAGAAAGTTGATTAGAGGTTCTGATGATGTTTTATTATATTATTAGACATTAGTTTATTATGCAGATTTTTATTAAAAGAATATAGCTTTGCAGTTATATAATTTTCTTGCAATTTTTTTATAATATAATTACGTAATATGTAATTTTTCACTGTTGTAACGAAGTTCCTTATCGGATGGTGCGACTTTCTGCGGGTGGGGGCTAGCCGAGAAGTGTAAGATTTTTCCGTCACGACCCCTTCTGACGAGTGTAGACGGCCTTGGCGGCTATGAGAAAGCTGGATGGAATAATATCCATATCGCTTCATTTTAATAGACGCTATTAATTCATTTATTTGTATTTGTTAATACAATGTGAGTATGTGAGACAAACATGCGTGAGTGTTCCACAACCCATGTTGTTTTCTTTAATCATCAATCATTTGGTTTTAATTTAACACATTGCATCAAGTTGCTTTAAAACACTGCATACCACTAACAAAATGTGTTCTACTTTTAGCATGCACATATAACACTTGATTTTTTCTAGCAGCAAGAGGAGTATGTAGTTTTGACTACAATACAAATGCGGTGGTGGGCACACTTTTAACACATTGTGACTATTTCTCATAGGAACTAGGAATCTGTGTGTACAGTAGTGTAAATCAGGACTGAAGGAAATGTTCAAAAGATCTTGTAGCTACCGATAGAGGCTGGTATATATATCTTGTACATTCTTCTTCTTCATTATCTATAACATGACGTCAACCAAAAAAAAACTTACATTAAATTGACAAAAAAGAAGCCAAAGGCTACCTTTATTTGACGGTTTGTGAAGAAGTCCACTTTGCTGCACTAATGCTTCTTCACAGATTTTAATGTTCTATAAATATGTTTATTTTATTAAATATAATGTTTTCCTTCATCGCCGTGCACATGGTAAATCAGCACTTAAATAGGTTTCGTTCTCAAACCTTTCTCCTTCTAAATTTTTTTTAATACATCTATTCCTAAAATTTTCATTATTCTTTATAGGCCGTTATTTTTGCCTGATGTAACTTTATTCATGTCTTTAGATCCAGTGGGATTATCGTCAAAATCAAACCTTAGAGAATATAAATTGATTTATTATTATTATATTGTCTTAACGAAACTGAAACATCATGGATATCCGAACAAAAGCGTAAAGGCTTTGCGTTGTAGAGATGACATAATGTTATAAGAGTGTATTATTGTATGGGTCATATTGTAAAATTTCTTCACTATTTTTTGTTATAAAGAGTTTATTTATAGTTTTATTCCACAGATTGTGATTGTAGCAGTGGAGTGTAGATGTGTCCATGAATATCCATTATCATCAGGTGGACTGTGCTTGTTTATCACTATTATTTTATAAAAAGACATTTTGTGTAGTACATGAGCGCAAGCGGGGAGGTTGGAGCGACAACGTGTTCATAAGCGTCCACTTACTATCCAGGTTGACTGTGTGCTCGTTTATCATACTCATTCTACAACATCATGTTGTATGCAGAGGGGAGTTTGAGGCGTTAGATGAGTCAATAAGCATTATCATCAGGTGGACTGTGTGGTCGTTTATCACCGTTATTCTATAATAAAATAGTGTTTTGTGCAGATCGTGAGCGTGAGCGGGGCGGGTCGGGCGGTGCGGGCGGCGGGGAGCGGTGGGGCGCGGGCGGCGGCGGTGCTGCGGGCGGCGGCGGCGGCGGGGGCGGGGGCGGCGGGCGCGGCGAGGAGGCGCGCGGCGAGTGGGGCCGCATGGGGCGCGCGGCGCCGCCGCCCGCCGGCGCGCCCAAGCCGCGCCGCGCATTCGACGACATGCCGCCCGCGAGACCCGGTACGTACACTTTCACTACATTTGAGACGACCATTTCCTCCCTTCTCTGCTGCATGAGAATACGGCCTTAAGGGTATGTTCCCATATACACTGTGATCACTGTAAGGTGTGACGTCAATTCAGTATACTGTGAAGCCATTCCTGTTTAGTTTGCTATACTGGTTACTGTTTAAAACAGAAGTCTCCAGTATATTGTCGTCCCCATTTTTCGACACTGTTTTCAAATAAAAATATTTACCATGTACACATATTCCTTTCATCAAGAAAAATTATTATTTTGATGTTGTTGCTTTTAAAATTTAATGTAAATTTAATGGAGTTTATCTGAATAACAATATTAATTAATAATAATAACAATCATTTGTGAAAGCTATTAAATCTTTAGGCGCTGTTATGTTTTTTTGATCACGTGATCAAAGTACTGAAAGCACCTTACCTCGAAAGTGCCAGTACTCACAGTATGAAAATGGCGGAGATTTATGACGTAATATATTTCCCTAGGATACTGCGGCAGTATATTGGAAGTATATAATGGAACGAAGTTTTCACCTGTGAGAGCACTGAGCAGTGCTCGCAGTGTATATTGGTACATACCCTAAATTTGCTACTTCCATAGTGGAAAGCAATTCAGAAAACCGATAACAAAATCGGGGGATGCAGTTTGATGTTGTAGTTACATATCTATCATCCACATCCATAATTTAATTACACCACTCGATAGCTAAAGTATCAAAGAATTCATTAAGTTAAGTGAGGACTGTAACCAATCGCGCGCGGTGGAGGGAAGAGCGCCGCCATTTTGGGGTCGTTACGTTACGTACACGTATTCACGTAAAACATACAACCGTGTCCACGACGCAGTCGCATCCCGATCTTTTCTTTGGTAATGAACTCGTACGGTTGTACTTTTACTAGTGTTAAGTAATAAGAAATTATCCTTTATAATATTTTGTTTCAATAAAATCCTTCACAATATGTCCGATACGCCACGTAGATTTTAACGACATCTTGACTCGACAGATAGTCAATGACAGTCAAAGTTCTTACGCCAATTGGACATAATATCTTGAGATTTGTATCAACATCATAGCACTTGTTTTGTTGTTTAAAATGTGCAGACTTTTGCCTATAAAAATCCAATTGAAACAATTATTTATTGCATGCATATTTGTCCAACCAAAAGTAAGTGTGCGACATACGGTAGACAAAACTCCCTTTCTGTCTAGGATTCCGTCTGGTAAATACCACCCTGCTACCTATTTCTACCGCCTAATAGCAGTGTCTGCGCTGCTGTGTTCCAGTTTGGTGGGTTCTTACGTGGTAGAGTCACGTTGTAGCACGCAATGGGTCTACCTCACAGAATACCAACGTAAAATAGCAGCTCATCACTGCTGTTTCATATGGTGAGTGTAGAAAACCGGGGACACTTTACTGGAAACAAAGCATTCCATCTCAGTCCTCAGGGGTGACAATGCATCTGTATTTTGGTGGTGTGCTTGTTTGTCACCCTAATTCTATAAAAAAAAATTGAGAGCCAGAATAATTACAGGCTGCAAAGCATTTCTCAGAGGTCACAATGCATCTGTTGCCATTTTTGTTTAAAATTAGCTGCACATGGACTCCATGACATCCATGGGCTGCAGTACCCAGTTATCATCAGGTAGACTGTAAGTTTGTTTGTCACTTCAGTTTTATAAAAAAAGAGGAGTGCTATAGTATAGTCGAGTAAAATGACTCATGTTCACAATATAATATTTTTTAGTGCCTAAAAGGAAAAACACAAAATATTTACACTTCAGTTATTATATTTATACAGTAAAAATTCAGGGTGAAAGCTCATTCCCACAACCAACTTTTGGGCCAGTGAATAACATCTTACGTAAAAAATTAAATAAAAGTAAATTTTGTATTTTACAGACACGACAGGCAGACCAAAGTTGGTACTGGAACCCAGGACCGTTAAAGAGCCGGTGAACTCTCTGGCTTCAACAAGCCAGGCTTCTTCAATATTTGGCGGCGCGCGGCCGCGAGAAGAGCGGCTTAAAGAACTAAAGGAGGGATAAAAAAAAACTCATTCCCACCTTCTTCCCCCTACCTTGTGTACATGTATCGTTCCGACGCCCGCTAATTAATGATCATCTACCCCTGGTTTACATCGTGCAAAGACTTTTGTACATGAACATAAGGATTTTGTTAGGTTGTAAATCATTTTTATCGTATTTGTATTTTGTTAGCTTTATTATGTCTAATTGATGAGCTTATTGTTTTTCTTCGTGCTTTACAGGCCAAATTGTTGCAACTTGGCCGGTTTATTAAAAATGCTAGTGTTCTATTTTACTTTTCAGTTTCAGGCTTGTGCGCTCAGCTTGTGTATAATAAGTTTTGAAATTCAATTTTAAGGAAATTGAATCTTTTTTTTCGTTGATATTGTTATTACACTATGTGGTAAAAACATAATATAATTATTTTTATTTACTACTACAACGTAAGTGGCGGCGATTCGGAGAGCTTCATAACCGTTTCTCTGTTGTAATGATTTATCTTTTTGTTTGTTAGGTCATAAAAATAATCACTGAATAAGTAATTATGAATGATAATTTAAGAGTTGATAATATGGTGATGTAATTATGGTGTCATTAATAAATTTAACTTCCACGTACTTGGATTTCTACTTTATTAAATATATTGTGTAATGTCATAAGTTACGTGGCGGTGGAAAAAAATCGCAAAATTGTAACTGAATATAGAAAAATTAATAAAAAGTGGATTCTTTGTAACCGATATTTTCATTCCTTCTTTTCATCTGCCTCATTCTAACCAACAAAATTATACATTCCCTTCACATTATTTTTATATACATAATCATAGGCTACTGACTGTGTAACTGAACAACTTGAGATCTTATGTAAATATGTTATGAAGAGTTTTAGTCGAGATGATGGTTTATATAACTATGCTAGGAGTGAATAGATGGAGCTGTAGTCAAGTCAATAAATAATTGTATATTTATAGATCAAAATCATCACAATTGTAGTTTTAGTGCCAAAAAAGAAAATTATAAAACCTGGACCGGACTGGTGGCTTTGTAATCAAATTATAAATAAATTTTATATTTGATGATATTATTTTAATAATGTTGATAATGATCCTTGTTGTTAAGAAAGGTTCTCGAGTAGCAGCAGCCTCATACTGGTATGTGAAATGTAGGACTAGATGCAAAAAAGTCGATTGATGCAGGTGCCTCAGAACAGTGTTTGGTGACATTCCTTGTGGGAGGCCATGGAGTCCAGTGAAATTTTATGGTAATGATGATGATGATGATGATTATCCATATGATAGCATCGAAAGAGACTTCATATGTATCTCACCATCGAAATATGGTAGTATAACTATCTCGTTTAAAAATCTTGGATATGGACCACAGCATCACATTAATAAACAGTAAACACCAAACTCTCTTCTTGTTGTCATCGTTTATAGGTTGATTTGATTCCCCAATGGTGGCGAACATAATACGATTAAATATAAAAACATTTCCAATATGCATGTAATGTTATAAAAAATAATAAACAGATTCTATATCCTAATTCTAGTATAAAATACAGCAAGTAAAAAATTTTGTAAGACATAATTTATTGAATGCTATGAAAACTTGCAATATCAAAGAATGTAAATAAAGTTTACTAATAATAAATAAATAAACAGTTACTTTTAAATTAATTGGAGAATGTTTTTTTTATAGAACTGGGGTGACAAACGAGCAGACAGTCCAGCTGATGGTAAGTGGATGCTGTGGCCCATAGACATCTACATCTATCCTCAATTACAAATCAAAATGCTCGAGATGCATTATCACCCATAAGGACTAAGATGGAATGCCTCGTTTCCAGAAAAAGGGTCTCTGTTTTTCTACACTCGCCATACAAAACACTTCAGCTTTAAGCTGCTATTTTATGCTGGTATACTATGAGAGCATGTTCCTTCTCCATTCGAGCGGACCTATTCATACTATAACTACTAATACAGCTGCAGCATGGCTCTATGTAAATCTTTGTTCAACAGTCGACTTGTGAAGGGCTGTAATGATGATAATGATGAATGATTGTCACCTCTGAGGACTAAGAATGTCTCATTTGAATAGATGAATAGATTTTTGGATTTCAACATTTGTATCAGTTAGATAATCCAAGGTTCTCAGTTCTTTGTCATTGTAGTAACAAACTTTTTAAAAATTGTAAAAGTGGGCTATAAAGGACTCAGATTATATGAGCAAGAATGGCATATTTACCATGATATTAATGAAATTATGTTTTAGGCAGGTATCTACAACAACTAGGATTAGAATTAACTATTTTTAAAAGCATTAACATATCAATTTCAACCACAACTATCATTATGGCCCTTCATACGTCCACAGCTGGACATATGCCTCCCCCCAAGGAATGCCACAAAGCACAATCCTGAGCTACCTGCATAACCATAACTATGTGTTAGGTAAAATAACAACATGATATGTTATGGTACTTACTTCTTTCAATGCAGACGGAATTTACTTGTTACACACATTTTATAGATTGTATCTGAATATGAAAAACCCTCTCAACCATTGTATCATCCATGCTATGGACTGTTAATGTTTTTAGGTTGGAGACCTGTAGAAGATGTAAATTTATTACAGATGAATTAAATACAGATTTTTCTACTTAATATTTATTATATATCAAGATCATCATCTGGATCTTCATCATCCCAGTCATCAACTGCATCGGGTTCATAGTAAACTTTACTCTGGCCTTCATTTATTTTACTCATATATGGTAACTTTAATTTATATTTTTCCAACTTTTGAGTTTGATCCACTTCTATTTTAAAAGTAGTAAGGCTGTCTGGAGTAGGTTTTGCAGGTTCTTCTTCTTTGGCTATCTCTTTAATGACTTTTTCACATTTTAAAACAGATGTAAGCTGATCATAAGATAAAATTTCTTCAGTTTTTATTAACTTATTACCTATTTTCAATTGGACTGTAATCATAAATGAATTATTATCATTAAATGAAACAGTTGCATTTGCTATATGATTTAAATGTTTTTGTAATTTGGATGAAAATTGTAAGCAATCTTTATGCAGTACTACAATAAGTTTCTTGACGTTTTGATTATTTTTAAGCATTTTGATGTACTTTAAGCATTTGTACCAGCCCAAATTTAATGCCATTTGGTTTATGGAATCTATTAATATACAGCACTGTTGGTCAGTGTACTCTTTGAACATTTCTGGAACAAATTTACTGTAACATTGTACGATCTTTTCTCTGAAAATGTTCTCCCAAAGTCTTGTTGAATGTTCGTAGGAAAAAATATTCATATTGAGGTTATCTCGTAAGACATCTTTTACAAGGGGTAAAATGTTTTTATTGTAATCATCTTCAAATACCACCATGGGTGAAGATCTTATTTTATATAAGGTCATCTTCCAATCTTATTCAATAAAAATCAACAAGAAAAAGGAACAGAGCAATAAAATCAAATATTTGATACATGTACACAGAACACAATTACTCTCTACCAAGAGAAGAACGCCAACTTCATACTAAAAAACGGAAACACGTGTTTACGAGTACACACGAAAAGCGCTACGGTGGACGCCCATATAAAACTTTTTTAGCGGGAATTTCAAACCTTTGTATTCTGTAACTTTAAACTTTTTATTTAAGGCTTATCCGAGTAATTTTGGCTCAAGACTCACAAACCTATGGGGTAAATTCCCATATATTTGAGAGGTTGCACCAAAATTACTCGAATATAATTTAGATTAATATGTGGGATAATATAAAACTCTAAATAAGTATAGTTATGTAATTTTATTTTCTGGAAGACAGATTGTTTTATAAACTACACATTATTATTAATGATTTTTATAACTTTTGCACGTAATATTTCCACGCACGTTACTAATATATAACACATGTTATTGTCACAGAGTTATTCTTCACAGAACATTAACGTAAATTTAAATCAGCAAAATTCTCATGATGAAAACTTTACTCAGCCCAAATACGTGATCTGAAACAGATATAATTCGAGTCAATATAGTTATAAACCCTACAAGTCGGCCAATAAATTCGAAATGTTTATAGCCTTACCACAATATTGTCATAAGTTTTTCTTTTACTATCATAGGAAACTTGCAGAAAGTGATCAGATGATTTTGTGCTTTTTATTTACACAACACTTAACTTACTTTCGACGATGATCACAAATCGTGCATAAAACTTTGAAATAATGAATTCATTTATAGTCAATATCTTATACAGAATTAACATCTCACAAAAAATCTTTATTATACATTCACGACGATATTATGAATTTAAGCAAAAATGAATAATAAATATTAAAAATTAAACCTATGAAATAAATTTTAATAAATTTCAGAAAATATTTTCAATATGAAAGACGTTGACAAACAAATGTCATTTTTTTTCTTCTTCTATTAATTCATGGCTTCTTTTGATACAATTCTGCTAATATTTAATAATTTTATTTAAATCAATTAATAGGTAAACTAATTGTGCGAATCTCAGAATTATCTCTCTCTATGTAATTATACTTTAAAAAGCAAACCAATAAAAGTTTAACACCGAATTAATATTTTTATTTTCTTTCCATATAATATGAATTTGTTTATCTAATTTTTAAAATGGCAATCTAAAACAAAATTAAAGAAAGAGACAGCGATATTTTATCTCGCTTTATTTTAACAAGCCCAACACGCATATTGACAAAATCATGATTGTGTGCAGATTTTTCAGCTTTCATACAAAGTTGCCTCAGCCTGTACATGTACATGAAATAAATTGTCAATGTCAATCACCATCAATCACAGACTACTTATAGCACAGAATACTTTACTCCTAGCGGAGAACTTATAGTCCCACCAACTTATCTGTGAACTGACAGCTGCGGCAAAATTGTGAACTACCAGCCGCCATTTAATCAAATGTCACTAGATACGTCATTGTTTTGAGAGTTTATAGAAAAATAAAAAATGCCCAAAAACCATTAAAAGTGATGCCCGAAACATTATTTTAAAAGTATTAAACTTTGTGAGCAAGAAGCTCGAGGGCAAGCACCGATAATGCCTTTCAATCAGGTCTATAAAAGAGTATCAGCTGCTACAGGTCAGTATTGCTATGGTTTGATCCTTCTTTTCGTATTTCCGATAAATGGATTGGTTAATGCAATTAATTTCTTTTTCAGGTGTTAGTCAAGGATTAATTTCCAAAATAGTTAAAGAACCGGAAACCGCATAAAACACAGGAACGCAAATTACAACGCCCGGTAAAAAGGCATAAAGGCATATTATTTAATTAAAGTTTAAATTGTTCAATTATGATATTTTTGTTTCTTCTGGTTCTTGGACTTTGATATATGATATATCTGTTAAATCTGTGTTCTAGTCTTTTTATTCCGTGACTAATTAATTACTCTAGTATGTGGACTCTATGTAGGAATATAAGACGATTAGATGGGAATATTCCCGAACTGGCAACACTTCAGCGCAAAAGCGCCAAGCTGTCAGTTTTGGCGGGAACTTGATCGGCGGCGGTTTGCTGCTCCTGTATTATAGTTTAAATAATAGTTTAAAGTGGATTTTGATATGTAAAAGTGGTGCGATTTTATGTATTAACTGCCTACGCATGTGAACTATTAGTGGAAACGGTGAAACAAGTGCTCTGATGGTAATGGATTCTCAAGATAAGCTGTTTGCATAGGCGCCTTTAGATACCATCGTCAACAGTCAGCTGCCTGCTGGCTCAAGTTGCCGTCAAAATCTTCCAAGGGCTGCACAATGTGACGCATCAACATATTGTGAAGCAGTGAACTCTGAAGGATAATAATACATAAAGACAAGGCTTGGGGAAATTATAACAAACCGAATAATAATACTCAAGACTTCGCCTAAAGGTCTACATACCAGGCCATAAACTCCAAAAAAAAAAGCGCCAAGCTGTCAGTTCACAGATATAAGTTGGTGGGACTATATATACATTTCAATGTTTTCATGTATATACACTGACTTAGTCTTCCATATACTATACTCTTTGGACTTAGTATATATCTCTATGTGTATATACAATGTACTCTGTGGTCAATGTCATTTGCCATGATGTTGTTGTTTTTATTATTCGCTCGAGAGAGCAGGCAAAGGAAGTAAGCTATACAGCCTCATTTGTCATGAAAAATGAAAACAAACAGCTTAATTTATTAAGATTTATAGTTTTGATGCTTGTCCTTTAAGCCATGTTTGATTTTTAAATATACCTACGCTGTGTGGTCCCCTACAAGCGGCTAATTCTGTGAGGTTGACACGCGCGTGCCCGTTCTGCTATAAGTATTTAGGCATTTTTGATATTTATTTTGAGTTTTTATGCAAGCATGACAACACAAAAAGCCAAAGGGTACTGCATAGCATACGGGTGCTTAAATAATAATAAGAATGTTGACTTTTCATTCTTTACTGTTCCTAAGGATACCGAAAGGTAATACAGGATGTTTGTGAAACGCTACCGAAAACGAAGACAGATGAGGATACCTTATGTTTATTATTATACGCGTTAGGCATTATTAAAACAAAAAATGAATGAAAATTTAATAATTTAAATAAGGAAACTTGTAGGAATCAGTTAAATAAAATTGTTCTATTTAATGGCAATAAGTATATGAGGCTTCATCATGCTTCATGTTTATATTCTTTTATCTGTCCCTGAAAAGTATAAAGTAGCTGCATAAATTTTAAAAACATAATGATCTTAATAGAGCAAAGTGCACCAAGTGTCTGATAATACAGATGCACTCTCTATTCTCTCAATATGGGTACCTATGTTAAGAAAATGGTCACGCATTCATGGACTGATCGCGGCAAGTGCAACTTAATCTCTCAGATCTATTAATCCACGCAGCTATTACTTAACCACGAGTTCTTCTTCTCTACGACTAACGCTGAAGGCGATGAACCACGCTATTTAAGCCCTCTGCACAATGTCATCGGCCATCAAGCAAGAATCGAGCATCGAGCGTTGTGAGATTTATTTTGCGCCCAAAGCAAGACTACTCTCCGGGGGCGGGGAAGGGAGGTGGTGAATGCTCATAGCATACCACGCAACCGGCTGCGTGGTTATGTGGGACTCACTATGAAGTGCTTACCCACTAAACACAACCTATGGGGCCACCGGTGGTGCTAGAGGAATGATGATGTGAGAGTCGCATGAGAGAGAATGCACTCACCATTCGGGGACGGTGAGCACGGTCTGCTAACTCAGCCGCACGGGGGTGGCGGCGCTAGCGGAGACGGGAAGGCACTCACCGTACGGGGACGGTGAGCCCGGGCACCTAACACAACCACACGGAGGCGGCGGCGCTAGCTGACACGAGAAGGCACTCACCGTATGGGGACGGTGAGCGTGGACAGCTAACACAACTGCATGGGGGCGGTGGCGCTAGCTGAGTCGAGAAAGCACTCACCGTACGGGAACGGTGAGCGCGGACAGCTAACACAACCGCACGGGGGATAATCCATTGCCCTATTGTGGCACCATTTATGTTGAAATAGATTGTCATAACAACTTACATTTACGTCGCTGTAGCCCCCAATACGTTTGCACTTTACGGGGCTCCCCGCACGACTGACAAATCCGCCGACATTTCTCCGTAGATAAACCAAAACTAAGCCAATTCCAAACTACATTCTCGCCCTCTAATGAAAACTACTGTAAAAACAACTCTGGTGTTTTTTCTATAAAGAGAACTTAAGCAACTGGAACTTGTGACATCAAATTGTAAATTTTACCTTTTTACGTCATTGTTCTATTGGATGAGCGATATATTATATCCCACCGTAGATAGAGGATTGACTAGATAAAGCATTCGCGTATGCTTTTGAGATAGAAATAGGCGGGAGGTACTTTCACTAAGTTACCAGATATTGTTCCATTTCCCCCGTTATGGGTTTATTTATATTCACAGTACTTACATTCATACAAAAAACTTAATTGTTATCATAAAAAATGTTCTTTTATAATTCAGATGATTAATTCATTTCTCTTGAAAATACATTCTGTGACTAAAAACTACGGGCGGAAACGGCGTAAAAACAGCATCATCATTCTGTATTCAACGGCGAAACGACGATTTTACTGGACATTCAATAAACTCTTTGGATTTCGACGGCACTTAGTGAAAACGCTACTAGCACAAAGTGTGATATTGCTAATAAATAACAATATGTTATGTATGTACTTAAATATTAATTAAGAATAAAAATATTAAATAATAAACAAAAATTTCCTCGTGTCGAGTTTTGTTTTTACAAAAAAAAAAATCAATAATGTTTTAACATACTATTCCATCACAAGTTCAATGCTGAACACGGACCTCCGAAAGGAAAGGCTTTCCACTTAGGTTTTGTAGTACAAAACACGGTAAAGAGGCTACTCCCGCGATTTCCTGCATATTTTGCTAAGTTAGTGTCTTATGTGCAGCAAGTTGTGGTGAGTTGTGGCGTACAAGAGAATTTGTCTGTACACGGAATGATATTACCCCGCGTCTTAAGCAATAATACAAGATGGGGATGGGGCATCAGCACTTTTCCGATGAAAACTTAAAATAATAAATAACTGCGGTGGCCAACCAGCATAACGCATATTTCACGCAGGCGTGGCAACTCTGGTAAAAGTCATCCTATGAGGATATCTAGGGAAGGCCTTTTTTAGGTGACTTACTTATGGTTACATGGCTTAATCATGTTACCTAATGGTTAAGGTGGTAAAATATTTTAGTTAATATACGTTGTAAAGCATCAACAAAGGGTTTGTTTATGTAATATGTTGGTATATAAAATAAAAACGAATGTTTTATAATATTCTATTTTAATTTACCATGCAGTGTAAAATTATCTGCTACCTCATATCATTCCATGGGTGGTGTATGAGGCGACATAGGGAAACATCAAAGAAGATAAACAGCAGCATCTTCCTGATAACAGCTAAATAAAAGAAACAGTGGTTGACAACCCGCTTTCCAAGCGTTGAAACTATGTCAAATAACTATAATCATGTTTATGTTCAATAGTAGACTTTTGATAGACTGTAAAGATATATATTCTGTTCAAATAAAAATATATAGAAATATAAAAAGGAAAAAGAACTAATTTTGTGTACTTACACAACATTTAGAAATATTAACAATCTTACATTAAGTAAAACAAATGAAAACACAATTATATATTAAATATAATTCAATAACATTAAAATAAACATACGATTATTTATTAATTTTTCATCACATTAATAAACAAATTTAACAAAATTTTTGTCTTCTCTCTAGAGCATTCGTTGTAATTCTTAGTTTGAGTAGCTTTAGAATTTCTCAAAAATATGCATTAGTAAACTTCATTTATACTTTGCATGGCAGAAATTCTTGGGTGCTGGTTGTTAGAATCGGATTAGAAGGGTATATATATATATATATATATATATATATATATATATATATATATATATATATCCTATATATATATGTATATATATATATATATATATATTATAGGATAAGGGTGACAAACGAGCACACAGTCCACCTGATGGTAAGTGGTTGCTGCGGCCCATAGACATCTACATCTATCCTCGTTTGCAAATCAAAATGCAGATGCGTTGTCACCCGTGAGGACTACGATGGAATGCCTCATTTCCAGTAAAAAGGGCCTCCGGCCACCTGCACTCACCAAGCGAAACGCAGAGGAAAACTTCTACTTCACGCTGGTATTCTGTGAGGTCGTGGTACCACCCCGGTTCGAGCCGGCCCATCCGTGCGACAGCAAAAGCTGCCGCCTGGCTCTACCACTGTTAATTAATATATTTTAATGGTATAAATAATAAGGTACAACTCCTAAATTACACTTAGATAGGTAATACTTATCTCTTGTCAATAAGATCTTTATTACATTATTTATGACAATTAAATAGAAATTATCATGATTATCACATTTATTTCTTAATTTATTTACACGCATTGAGTTATATGTACTAGAGAAGCCATTCCGAACATTGACTATGTTCAACTGAACTGTAGTGCAATCCCTACAAACTAAATATTGCGTAAATTGAAGATTTGTGAATTCCATAAAATAATTATTATTACATTTTATTTAGAAATATAACATGTTTGTTTAGATGAAATTAAGATATTTTATATTAAATTCTTATATTTATTTTACATTAATATCTTATTTTATATCAAATTAAAGTGTTCGCGCATGAGCGACTACTACTCCCGCGCATGCGCGAAAACAGAGTAGGACACAATTTTTGTTTGAAATGGCTTCTCTAGTACGTAGTACATATAACTCAATGTTTACACGTTATTGTTTATAACACCTTTATAAAAGGGATTAAGGGTGGACTAAATGTCCCATTGGTAGGCATTCCCAGTCAGTTTTACAATTATTATTGCATAATAAATTATTCATTTGTATATTTAGGTTAGGACTTTAAATTATTTATTTATTTCTTTTATTTAAATCTTTATTTGCATGAAACATGGTAGTACAGATAAAGTTCCAACATTTGTAAATGAGGACTCATGTTTAATCAATCCATCTAAAAGTAAATATTTTGTCATTGTCATGCAACCAAATTATTACACCTCTTAATAATACAGAATGTCAGCATTTGAAAATAAAATAAGCAATGCTAGTAAATTTTTATATATACAGAACAATGTCAAAAATCATAACTACTAACAAGGTCAAACTTATATCACTTATGGAGAAACAACAAGATACAACAAGAAATTATAACATTTAAAAAAATATCTTAATTACATTATAAATTACATAAGTTAAGTATATTTAGTCCACCTAAAACAATGAGGTTCATAATGTTTTGAGCATATACTGCTAAGTTTTGTTGGTTACCTATAATTACTACCAGTAGCGATTATCTAACAGTTACAGATAGCTGATTCCTTAGAAAAGCTGTGAAATAATATATTTAAAAGAAATTAATATATTAAATATATAGTACACTTTTATATCAAGGCATTTAACAAAAAAATCAAGTATGGGTATCTGTGCATAAATACAATACCTATAACATTTAATACAATATCAATCGATTTCATTAAATAGCAAGTATATGTAAATGTAATGATAATATTACTCATACCAAACATTTAAAAAAATTATGTACATATTAAGCTTTAGATATTGTTAATTAATACATTTACAGTCTAACATAGTTATGTCCTCCACAGCTGAACATAGGACTCCCACACAGTTTGTCTGCAAATAACTGCAGTTGCCAATTCTCCTGCCAAGCTAGGCAACTATCACAAAACCTATAACTTTGACTTTTGATACTGAATAATGATATAACGGTAAGTATATTATCATCAAATTTTTTCTACATCATTAATCAATTAATGATGTATTCTCAAGAATATTATCTTATGTTGTTGTGTTATTGTGTACCTTAAGATTAAGACTTATTTATTTATTTATTATTTTATCTATGTTTATATTTATTTTTATATTAGTATGACATATTTTTTTAATAAATATTGTAATGTAATTGTTGCTAATGTATAATAGAATTAATGGAATGCAATAAAGTTTTGTGCATCTGATTTCAGGCAATACATATTTTGTGAAATTAAATATACTTACTTTGCCCAATGTTTATGTACTTGAATCCAAACATGTTTTCAGGTTGATACTTACATAATATTATTTGTGACGTCTATGTAATATGGAAAATGATTGAAGAGTTGTAGGGCAATAAGGAGTTTCCTTTAAAGCTGAACATAAAAGTGTATGTATATGTATAACATTATGTGATTCATATTTATGGACATAACTACTAATCACAATAACAATTATTATTCAACAATGCGAAAACATTATTGTACCCGCTGATATCCCTAAAGTCTCTATAATCCTACCAAATCAAAAAGTACAAGTTTGTTATGACTTTAAGCTTTCGAATGACCGTTCAAATTAGGGAGCATTATCATGAAGAATTTACAATTTGGGAGTCGAAATATTTGACAAAATACATCACAAAGTTCATTAAACTCATGAAATGTTACACTTTAAATTCAAAACAATAGATATTAATCAGTACAAGTAGCAAATACGGATAAAAGTATAAAAATACGAATAAAGGTACGGATGGAAGTTGAAGCAAAGAAGAAAGCATGGCTAGATTTACTAGCAACCAAGGCTAGTAATTCTAGCAGTATGAATGGTGATATTGAAAGGAAAAAGGCAGTCTTTAGACACCTAAATAAGAGAGTAAAAGAAGTAGTTGAAAGGAAAAAGTAAGAAAGAACGGATAAGAATGATAGAAGAATATCGGATAACTTCCAGGCAAACATTAAAATGTTCTGGAAACTCGTAAGAACTACCAGGGGACATTCAAAACAGCCTAGAATGAATGCTATACGAGACCAGAATGGCTGTATTCTGAATGACGAAGTTTTGAGTTTAAGGAGATGGAAGGAATACTTTGAAAGCGTGTTTATGAGTGATGAGACGTTTAAATTAAATGAAATAGAAATTCCGAAAGAATACGAAATAGATAGATATGTAAGTATAGATGAAATAATGAAAGCAATGAAAAGTATGAAAGCAGGTAAGGCAGCCGGTTATGATAGAGTATCTCTCGAAATGCTAAGGGCTGGAGAAGGAGTGGTAGCAGACCTGCTGTACACCTTGTTTAATTTATGTTGGGAACTTAAGCGGGTACCGGGAGACTGGTGCAAAGCCGTGATAGTCCCAATATATAAAGGAAAAGGATCACAGCAGGACTGTGAAAACTACCGTGGTATCAGCCTTCTTAGCATTGTGGGGAAACTGTATGCTAAGGTACTAATTGAAAGAGTTATGAAAGAAACTGATGGAAAAATTTGGGATGTGCAAGCGGGATTTAGAAAGGGAATGGGATGTACGGATCAGGTCTTTTCCATGCGCATGATCGCGGAGAAGTTTTTGGCCAAAAACCAAAAAGTTTTTTGTGCGTTCATAGACTTGGAGAAGGCTTATGACAGAGTGGATAGGGATGTGTTATGGCAAACACTAAACTCATTTGGGTTGAGCGCTGGCTTGATACAGGCATTGAAGTCTCTATATAGGGACTCTAGTGCCTGTGTCAGGATCAACGGGGCCTACTCGGACTGGTTTGGCATCCATAAAGGTGTCAGACAGGGCTGTGTGGCTTCCCCGTGGCTGTTCAGCCTATTTATGGACAGTTGTTTGGAAAATTTGAAAGTAGAAGAATGCGGGTTAAGAATGGGTGAGTTAACCGTCAAATGCCTTTTGTACGCCGATGATCAAGTCATACTTGCGTCGTCGGCAGCCGAGTTGCAAATGACGGTTACATTAATGAACAGGACATTAAAAGAAAAGGGAATGAAAATGGACGCAAGTAAGACGAAAGTTATGGTTTTTGAAAGAGAAGAAAGTAAAACGATATGTGAAATAAGAATAGAAGGGGAGTTGGTAGAACAAGTAGATGAGTTTGTGTATTTGGGATGTGTGTTTAGCAGGGATGGTAGATATGATAAGGATATAGAACGACGAGTGAATGCAGGAAATAGAGTGAATGGGGCTCAACACTCTATTGTGAAAAGTCAGAATGTGTCCAAAAAGGCACGTATGGCAATTCACAATGCTGTGTTAGTGCCTACTTTAATGTATGGTAGTGAAAGTTGGGTGTGGCAGAAGAAGCACGAGAGTAGAATAAATGCTGTAGAAATGCGGTCATTAAGGAGTATGTTAGGGATGAATCTGAATGACAGAGTGAGAAATTGTTTAATAAGAGAAGAGTGTGGTTTGCAAGATGATGTTGTGACCAGGATTAAGAAAGGAATACTTCGGTGGTTTGGTCATGTAGAAAGAATGAATGAGGAAAGAGTGACAAACAAAATTTATGTTGCAGATGTGAACGGCAGAGTCTGGAAGGATCGCCCTAGGCGAAAGTTTATCGACCAAATTGGCGGTATATTGAAAATGGGCCAAATCAAGCGTACCTTTAACCGACGAGCGTGGATGCGTAGGTATATAGATGTGGAGGAAGCGAGAGAGGTCTGTCAGGATCGTGCCAAATGGAAGTCCATAGTCTCTGCCTACCCCTCTGGGTGACAGGCGTGAGTGTTTATGTATTTATGTAAGTAGCAAATATAAGCACAAAACAAACTTACCGATGAAAGGTAATATTATAAATTTTTCGTTGACTGATGCTGTTGCATCCTAAAATGCTACAACTTACCATCTTTTTAACCTTACCTAATAACTAAAACCCACAAACAACACTAAATTCAATTACCAGTTTGCTTATAATATCAATGTTATTCACAAGAGCTTGACATCGTTAATGTCAAATAAAGGAGGGAAAACAATCAAAAACGCATACCTAGAAAAAGACAAGAAATATAGATTTGCTTCTCCCTTACTCTTATGTCTAACTATATACGACCTACCCTACCCCAGCCTACAAAAATGTCGCTCTCAAACTTAATTTGCAATTTTCTTCTTCAGCTTCATTTATTAATTAAGATTAAGATAGAAACGTATGAGTTAACCTCTTACACGCAATTTACTATTCAAATAGAGAAAATAGAGATAGGCGTGAACTTGCCGCGAAAGATCCTCCGAAGAAAAACCCTAGATTATATGTACCGCGCATGCGCCAACACTCCATGTGCATTCGGTAATTGACAAAATAGGTTTTATTAAATAATTGCACTTAATATTGCATTTTACGGATTTTCGATGGTGGTGAAGTTTAAATCACGAAGGGTGAAGTTTTCTTAAGTTGCAAAACCTACAAAATTTTAATTATTTCAAGTGGTATCGACGTTATAATATGCGCGATCTTTACCTATTTTTTATTCACAATCTACGAGGGTGCTATTACAATAATAGACAATTTTGGAAAGTGCTATTTAAAATACGTCTGTTGGTATTTTTTTTATTTTATTTACCCCATTTTTGTAGGCTGGGGTAGGGTGGGTCTATATACGTGCATTCCTTTCACACGCTGATGACGTCACGGAATGTTTAGTCTATAAGATACAAAGTCTATGTATCCCACAGAATACAAAGTTATATCCGGTCCCGTAGTGAAAAGCCATCTTAATCTATGAACCCGCGATTTCTATTCGCCCCATCCTCCAGTATAGGACAGTTACTATACTCTTTGGCCCCATCTTACGGTATTATTCTTTGCCAGTTCGGTCGCATAGAATTTTTGTTAGTAGTTTATTTACAGACATCTTCCTGGCAATCGTGACATCTATGGCATATAACTCTCACATTGGGAGAGGTGCATGTTTTTGAGTAGACTTTTACAGGCTGACCATGATGAAGAAGAATAGTTCTAGTTATTTTTAGACATCTTTTGGTTGTAAAGTAATACAAACTTTAGAATTGCTCCTGCAAGTTAGGAACTAAATTGTATAATTTTATATTATCCTTTTACAGCCAATAAACTGACCAGAGATTGTATATGCTTCATTAGAAGAATGAAAAATATTGCTGTCGAAGAAAATAAGCTTGAAAAGCCATTTTCAGAAACGTTTCATGCTGCTAAAAATCTAAACCATAACGTGTTATTTAATAAAAGTTTTGGCAAAATTACACAACATTCAAATCCAAATTCAATCCTAAGGTTGAAAATAAATAAAAAATTATAAAATTTGAAATGTCGTTTTATTGTAATTTAAGACTGAATACATACAACAGATATTTATTCGCTGAACTTTTCAAATAAGTATTTTAAAATAAGAAAATAATCCTTGCATATCAACTTTTTACCTGTGCATCACTAAACAATCGATATCGACACTTGAATATTAGACCTAGTTTTCATCACTATACGACACTAGCGCTTTGCGAATTCATTGGAACTAACCGTCAATTAAAGAACTGTCCCATCTGTCTCTGACTAGTATACAGTTATCTGTGGTATTATTGGGTATGGTCAGAAACAGAAACTAGATTTCCATTCAATCAATTCAACTTCAACTACTATTTTTATATTTTCAGCAAGTTATCATAGATAAGAGTGGATATATACGGGAACGTAGATTACAACAAAAATAATATTGTAAGTGATCCTATATTTATTTTTTAATAAACCAACACCATTCCTATATATAATAAAGTACTCTGTGACCAACACTAAAGTTATGTTTAAACGTATGGCGTTGTATAAATTTCCAATAAGGCATATAGTCTTCGTACCCTCATTTAATCCACCCGATGAAAAAGATTTTAAAGCGATTAAAGATTTTATTACTCGACATCAAAATATTTTAATACTCACGGGTGCAGGAATATCTACAGAATCTGGTGAGTATATAATTATAGTATAATAATATTTTTTCCATATTACATCAATCTCTTAAGCCAACCAAAATATTATAGTTAGATAAGTTTGTTTGTATAAATTTTAAAATGTGCATGTCTGAGCAATAAAAAACCATGAGAACTAATATTTTACAGTTATTGTTCTTGAGATTTGGATGATGGATGAAGGTGTCTTGGGACCATGCATTGTGGCCTATGTCCTATGTAGACTTGTGAAGCGTTGTAATGATGATGATGGTTCTTTTAGTTTTTGGTTATTAGTTAATGGATATATAATGGAGATCCATTAGTTAATGGATAAATAAAAATGTATCATATTAAGTCTGAAACAGTAAAAGTTGTGATAATTTCATAAAAATAGACAGAAATATAAAATTAAATAATTAGGTAATAAAACACAAAAATTAATTTGACAGCTCAATAGTGCAATGGCTAAGGATTTGGTAGCAGCACTAAAAGTCGTGGTTTTGATTCTCCCTTGAAACAAGCATTTGAAAAGCCTACAAATAATAACTACATGCCTGGCTTTGTGCAATTTATGTTTATAAATCACCACAGTAAAACTGAAATTAACAGCATGGGAATAACATTGCATATATTAAAAAATAATGTGCATTAAAATTCTATTTTTTACTTATCATAAACCAGTGCAGTCAACTACAATCAAAATAAGTATGATTTTCCGTCTGTTGGAACTAGGGTTTGGAACAATTGGAACTTATTAATAATTTTTTTTGATATATATTTATAACACTTCAGCACTGAAGTGCTGAAGTATACCGACATTCAACTTGACTATAGCAACTAGGGAAATGCTGATGGAACTATAGCACCACCCAAATTTTGTATTTATTTATAATAGGCCCAATTTCAAGAATATTTACTACCTCATTTTATCTTGTGAGTGTTATAAGAGGTGACTAGAGAAACAAACTAGGAGATAGGCAGCAGTATCTTCCATCTTATGATAGATTGTGTAGATACATACTTGCTCAGAGATACATACTTGCTCATATGAGAAGATAGAATTTGATACTAAACCATGTCATACCCATTAGCTTAGTTTATTTAACCATTTTACTGTCCCATAAGTCATATAACATTTAGATTTTTGTAGTTATTCTGTCATGATGAATTTTTGACTTTGGTTGTTGTTATTGCTCCTGAGGCCTACGCACACTAAAGCAATGTGTATGTGCACGGCAACAAAACCAAAGTCAAAACTTAATCATGAAATAGAATAACTTTAACTATTACTTTGTTTATCAGACATAAGTTATTAATGTGATTGTTTTTATTACTTAATTTTTAGGAATACCTGACTACAGGTCTGAAGAAGTTGGATTGTATGCAAGAAGTAACCATAAACCTGTTCAATATCAAGAGTTTATAAAATATCCAAGAGTAAGACAAAGATATTGGGCGAGAAATTTTGTTGGATGGCCAAAGTTCAGTGCTGTCAAACCAAATGCTACACATTATGCTATAAGGCAATTAGAAAAGGTAAATAGTTATTTATGTTGTATAAATCAATTGTAAATTGTCCTGGTAAAGTCAATCTGTTCAATATAATGTCACATGGTCTGAGGATTTGGTGTCTGTATTCTGTATTGCAGATTTTGGGTTTAAATACTAGTTACAACTAATTAGTCAAAATAATTAAGACTGTAAAGACCCACTATGTATTGTATAAGCCAAACATTGGATACATACATTTAAATTAAAGACACTAAGTAATACTTACACTGATATGCATTTGGAAGTTGCAATTTCATTATCACATCAAAACAAGTGCTGGGTGACCCTAACAGGGTTTTGTTTTTTTTTGTCGATGTTATAAAGGGGGGCAGTGCGGGGTAAGGATAGTGTTGTACACTACTTTGTAGAGATTCAGTAGAAATGGAGTCGTATATGGGTACAATTTAATGCTACTCTATTGAGGTTCCAAGATACAACATCATTCTTTCTATATAATTTTCAATCAATTCAGTTTCTGTAGTTAAACATAAACAATCTATTTGATTATTTATATTTTTAATTTATTCAACTATCAAATACCTTTTAAATAAAACTACGGTCACGAGGGAACTGATTGTTCAACATACCAATGTCATAGTTAACCATGGCTAACTTCAGTTTAAAATACGAAAGAAACCTTTAAGAAATTAGATAATTTCATTAGGTTCAGTACACCTTAATCTAGGTCTGTACGTTTTTCTTTTTAATAATTTAGTTTAGTTTTATTCAAAAAAAATAAAAACGCTTTAAAGTTTTTAAGTCAAAAATATAGATATTAGATGCTAATTACTTATATCATACGCAATATTTCTTTCATATAAAAACGTATGTACCTAGTTTTTCATTACATCTACAACATTTTCTGAAATTATGAAAATTAGACTATGTTAACGGCGGGGAAAATGTTATTGCTTTTTGTATAAAAATTAACACCTTCACAATCCTCTTAAACTTCCTGTCGCCGGTCTAGGTATTTGGTATCCAGCATTATGAGATTGTAAAACTATCAGAAACTATAAGATCGGTATGACATCCCTACATAGATAGTATCATCCACCTAAATCCAACTACACCCACATATAGGATAAAATGAGGAGATAAGATTCTGTTATGCTGACACATATATCTATACATACAATAGAATTCAAAATTGTTTATAAAATATAAACAGATTTTTATTCAATGTAGATTATTACATACAATATTAAAAAACTATAATAAAAAAACTAAAATTGATAATTATTATACAGTCCTACTCCCCGTGGTATTGTGCCAAGAATGCTGGCTGCGTTTCCTCGCTGAATGTCTATACTTAGCCTTTGAGCGAGAAAATAATCAGCCCTCTTATCACCAGCAGCAACAACCAGTTGCGTATAAAGTTCCTATAGGAACTTCATTGCATGTAGACTCCACGGACCAATAGTCTCTAGCAAATGGCACAAATATGTACATATGTAGTCATCTCTCATACTCATATTTGCGCCACTTAGTTCAGCTGCCTCTGATGCCGCCCCTTCTCTAAACGAGGTGCCCCTGGGATAAGAGGCCACCAGTGTCTACGCAAGTAGCATCCCACACTAGGGCTTTACCTCTCTTCCAAGGGACCAATATCATACCATCGGGTCTCCTGCCATTATCTCTATATATCTACTTATATACAGACGATGGCAGGAGCAGGATATATGGTCTAATATTCCACAAGGCTCTATAACCGAGAGAACATTTATAGAGACAAGAGCCCTTCGGATGACATTGTTCAAAGAATCGTGCCTTGAAAATCTACCAGCACTTTTCTTCATGTAAGTCCGTGGAGCCCAAACTCGTCGACACCGCTACCACAGGGACACTGATGGGGTTGACAAATCGCCGTTCCTAGTCGGATTTCTACGGTGATGCGCAAGCTTTCCCCATCAAGTAATGTGCTAAGATTACTTGATGGTAAAGTGTGTAACCAGTGACTATAAACATATTATGTCGACGATAAAGGAGTCCATATTATGTTCTAGGCATACAAATCTTTATTTTATTATTGTTTTTTACATGATGCTGTATTTATAAACTAAATGGGTACTATTAATCCATAGGCTCAAAAAGTTACTGCAATAGTAACACAGAATGTAGACAGGCTGCATCATAAAGCTGGATCAGAGAATGTTATTGAACTTCATGGGACTGGATACATAGTTAAGTGTCTGCAGTGTTCATATGAGGTTAAGAGATCAGAACTACAGAAGAAAATGATGGATGAGAATCCTGATATCGAAAGCACATTCACAATGATAAGGCCCGATGGTGATGTTGAGCTATCGAAAGTAGGTATTTATTAGCTTAAAAATTTAATATATTGTCAATAAGATTATTTATAATGAGATGCTATCTACACTTACAACTTTTTATCATACTTTTCTGTAAAGTACAAATCTCCAGACTTCGATTTTAGTGAAATTGGTTGTTTTTTCAGTAATATGGCTAGTTAATGTAATCTCTCCAATTTTAATTGGTCAATATGATTATGACAAGTGAAACATCTTTTATAAAACAGCTTATGAAACATTGTTTTATAAGTTGTTTCATAAATATTGATTTGAAAATATTGATGATTAACTATTAAGTATGATAGTAATTATGTTTCTAAATAATATTTTATTTCAGGAACAAATTAAAAAATTTAAAGTACCATTATGTCCTAAATGTGAAGGGCCGCTAAAACCAGACATTGTGTTTTTTGGTGATAATGTTCCAAGGCACAGAGTTGAAAGAGTCCGTGGTGAAGTAAGTGGAAGTGATGCAGTATTTGTATTGGGTTCTAGTCTTACAGTGTATTCAAGCTACAGAATTATATTGCAAGCAAAGGAAGAAAAGAAAGAAGTTGCCATTTTAAATATTGGGCCAACTAGAGCAGATAATATAGTAGACATAAAGGTATCTACAAAATGTAGTGATATTTTGACAGATATATGTAATGTGATATAAAAAAATGTGATTTTTTGACCTACCTTACCTCTTATATATATATATTTTTATATGATAAGGGTGACAAACGAGCACACAGTCCACCTGATGGTAAGTGGTTGCTGCGGCCCATAGACATCTACATCTATCCTCTATTACAAATCAAAATGTAGATGCGCCGCCACCCGTGAGGACCAAGATGGAATGCCTCATTTCCAGTAAAAAGGGCCTCCGGCCACCTGCACTCACCAAGCGAAACGCAGAGGTAAACCTCTACTTCACGCTGGTATTCTGTGAGGTCGTGGTACCACCCCGGTTCGAGCCGGCCCATCCGTGCGACAGCAACAGCTGCCGCGTGGCTCTACCACTGTTGATATATTGTTTTTATTTATTTAATATATTTATGTATAATATAATATATGTGCCTCATAGAGGTATGTATAGGTTGTGATATTTTAAATAAAATACAGTTTTATTACATTTTGTTTTATTAATTATCATATAAAAATGAAGTATGACAACCAATCAATCCAAAATAGTTAAAACTGCACGGAATAATAGGGAGTCAGTCTAAATTAAGTAACATTTTTAAATGAGGTAATTAATAAAATAATTGTTCGAATTAAAATTTTTGGCGAATCAATATAAACAAAAATCATAAGTTGTAATCACAAAAATGCACACAAATTATCAGATTTAAAACTTGACATGTCAAATCTGCATAGAATAGGAAACAGTAATGTTTGAGATCACATTATTATTGTAGCAAACGAGCATGCAGCTCACGTAATGGTAAGTGACTACTGCTTGCTATGAACAACTGCAACACCATAGGAATAGAGGCAGTGCTGGCCATTAAATTATTTTATGCTAAATATAGACAAGGATTGAGTAATTCATTTTCAATTCAAGTAGTAGTATTCAGTAATTTCAATCAAAATTAGTGAACTATTGTTAATCTTAAGTTTAAAGAATAAAAACCTACAATTGTTTTTAATTATATCATAGCTTAATTAGAGAAAATAAATTAATCAATGTAATTAGATCTGCTTATTTTATTATAATAACCTAAGTAAACATTACTGAAAGTAGAGCTGGTTGATGAAATTTTATAAAACCATGTTTTTATAAAAATTAAGGAAATTTGCATTTAGTCAAGTAAGTCAAGTAAATAAGTTATAGCATTAGAGCCAGTCAGTATTGTCTAAGTAATGCTATTATTATATAGATTGTTTTCAAGTCAAACCAGCACTGAATTGTAACAAACTTTGGCCAGCATTACTAATTGTTTTTTTAAATATTAACATCATTAAAGTATGTCAGTCAGTTTGCACCTCTGCATATCAAATAAATTCAATGATTCAATGTAACAAAGATTTCAGTACCAAAGAAGCGCCAATTGACTAAAGTCAGTAACTTTCCCAATGTAAAATTGCCTTTAGTGATAATGTTGAAGAAATAAGATCAAAGCTGATAAACCACACACACACACTATATTTAAATAGTTTTTAAAACTAGTAACATTCACTTTCAGCTACACCAATCTTATTTTAAAGCATAAGCTATCATAAAATTTTCAAACATCATTAGTTTTCCCTTTCACACCTTTTATTATCTCGTTCTCCCCTATAATTCCGATATAATCTTGCATTACAAGATTGAATACACATGGAAGGTAATAGCGGTATCTTTAAATATATTTATTTTTTTGTACTAAAGGATGTTTTGTTAAGTCACAAGGGTTAATAAAAACTTAAAGAGTTACCCTCCACATACCCCACCACATAATTCTCATAAATCGTCAAAACATCTAAGTATTATTGTTTATGCTCTTATTCTTTACATTAAGGATGTCGGTGTTTTATAAAATAAATTTAGGGGAGAATGAGGGTAGGCGAGGTGCAAGAATTAACACTTGTTAATATACACTACACTTGCCATGCATTCTTAAGTGCATTGAATAAACTGTAAAACTAGTCGAATAACAACATACTCTTTATAATTATGGCAGTGCTCTCTTTCGCATGATATCAATGAAACTACTTAAACTATTAACTACCGAATAGATTGTACTATCCTAGTCATTGCTCAGTTTAGAACAAGATATATGTTGGAGCATCTGCAATTTAATGATGGCCGTTAACAATTTTGTAGTAGTGTATTTTACTATAAATAATAGTTTATGCATGATGTAATTATAGTTGCATGTAAAATCCCTGATATAATTTTAAAAGAATATTAGTAAAGTCAAAAATAACTTACTTTTATGATGCTCAGTGTCCAGCGCTCGCAAAAGAAATAATTTTTGAAAATAGTACATACATTAACACATTGGTCTTACATAAACAAATACAAAATGGACACCTTAGCAGTCTTTACATCACAATGAAATTAACTCCACATTTAAATGTTTAACTGTAATACTAAACTTCGCTCATCCTTATTTCAATTGTCTATTGTATGGAACATTATAAAAAGTAGTCAGCTTGAGGTTTCTTTGAAGGTACTCCTCTAGATTCCTGCGGCGCCGCTTCAAATATGGTGAACTCACGCTGAAGATTCTCATTAAGTTCTAAAATTGCTGCTACATTTCCACATCTGTAAGGATATGGAATTCTGATTTATTCATTTTGTAAAGTAAGGTATTTTGAATGTTAAAAGCAGGTTCACTTTTTTTTTTAACCTTTGGTCAACAATATATAATTAGGTAAACATATCACATGACACAAAACAGTGAAAAAAATTCCTTATTGATGTGTTACTTATAGTGCATTTTGTTAATTAACAAACTACGAAAATAGTGTTATAATAATTTTAATTTCAATCTATTATCAAAAACTCAACTTTTGTTACAGCAGTCACAGAGTTCAAAGATCAACATTGTATCAAATCGAAATTAGACCTCACGGCATATTTGAGGTTGCTATTGTTGTCCAAATTTTTAAGTGCAGACTTGGTACTTACTAAAAAATAATATTTTTATAAGTAACAAGTCATATATACCTGATTTTAAGCCCTGACTTGACCTTGAGAGTTTGAATCACGAACTTGATTAAATCTTGAACATGTTTGCATTATTAATAACCACGCTTCGCTGGGCGCATGGATATAAAACATCAAGATTTTTTTTTATTGGACTATCGTAAAATTGCGTTTTTACTGAGCGTCTACATTGCGAAATGAATAACTATACTAAATTTCAAGTCAATCAAATTATCAGTCAGTCAGTAGTATTGCGCTTATATATAATATATATATATATACACAAATAAATTTTCCATATGTAGCAATCCGGAAGAGCCGGCGCTTTACCCCCATGCAAGGTAAACACATAAAGTCGTTGGTTCAGCGCCTGGTCTCTCTCTGGTCGTGTCGGATTACCATCCTATTACACTAAGAGAGTGATGGAATATCGATATAGAATCGAGATAGAAAGGACAGCTGTGCTTGCACATGCACTTGTTCACTACTGCTTTGTTTTAGGAAATTTTGATCAGCAGTGCACTTGTGAAAGATGTTGATTATGACAATAGTAAGCTAGTAATAAAAAACCGGATTAGTACTAACCTATAACAATAGTTGGGTGCAGACCACACAGTAAGAACCGTTTCATTGAAGTGCCATTTGTATCCTTCCATGACAAGTTGATGGGCGCGGCATATCATGTCGATATCATTAGACACATTGAATTGAGCGACTACGTCTGAACCGAAAAGGTATCCTGCACCTCGCGGTGAAACACCCCAACCTTGTGTATCTGTAATATTAAAAAATACAAAATTTTTCTACATCACCTAATTTCATCTTTTAAGCTGTTACCTGTCGCCGGTCGTTATTTTAAGTCTTAACAAGTTAAGATACTGGCATCTATCAATATCTATAAGATTTTTCTGGCATTTGCTTTAATTGTCTCTTATGATACTTACACGACAAAATGTAGAGATTGATTCTCTATCACTGTCAATCTACTTCAAAAAAATACTTTATGTATTGCCTATGTAAACCATGTTAACAAAATTAACCCTTAAGCACCCAGAGGCATCAAACAAAATTACCTTAAGGTTAGTTTTCACATGCATTTTTGATAAAAATCCTATTAATTTCAAATAACTGTCACAATCTGATGCTTAAATTAGCCATTAAGATATAGCACTATACTCATCAATACACATCTTTGGAATAGTCTAGAAGACCATAGGCAAGCTGGAGAATATGCCAGCAATAAATAGTTGTTTAACCAAGGTTCTAATGGGACTAAGCAAACCACAGATCAGGATAGCAACAAGAGCTATTATAGGGCATTGTTCTTTTATCAAACATTTATTCACTATAGTTGTTACAGGCAGTCCTTTGAGCAGCGTATGTATTAGAGATGAGGAAACGGCGGCGCATGTGTTGCGGTGTGTCCACAAGTCGACGCATCATACCGGGCTAAACATCGCAGCATGCAGAGGTCATTGGCAACATCAAAGGACTGCCGAATTTCTAGGAGATTTTTTGGCTAGGATAATCACAAGTTACCTGCCATAGAAATACAAATTACGCGCTTAGCCTGCAATTGCGGAAAATAGTCCATCGTAAACTAAACTGAACTACAAACATATCCAACTAACTGGCTCATTAAGCCATAGAACTGTGATATATCTACAATAATAAAGGAGCACTACTTAATATGTGATCAAGATCCTGTTAAAACTTGTTGTGGAGAATGTAGATATAATAATAGATATAGAATAAAAGTAATTTGTTTACCTTCAGGGTCACTCCACAGTAAATCACACATTGGTCCATCGTGAGGTACCTCTTGTTTACGATCAATTGTGCGGATTTGGTCAAGTGTCTGTATTGATGGACTTAGGCCACCATGTACACAGAATATCCGACCATCAATGATGGCAGAAAGTGAAAGATAGTCAAAAATTTCTGTGCAGTACCTATAATAAAATAATGTCTTTATAAAATTGGAGAAGCATTAGACGCTTACTTATGAAGTGATGATTTGAATCAGAAATTGAAAACGTAATTCTTTTTTAAAAATATCTATAAATTTTTCATCATTGTTACAGCTAATAGATACTGCTCACCATCTTCTGGTTTCATTTCCATCGGTCGCCTCTTAAAATACCCACAGTATGATATGGGGTAGTGGATTCTCTAACACCACCACTACAAGGCAATGTTTACTATGTACTCATATAAAATGTAGAGACGCGTATCGATTATACGCTCCAAGAGGTCGAACATTGGCGCGCGCTCCATCCGCGCTAAATGGATACCGCCTTGGAACGCGCGCCAAATTGTTCATTGGAACGTTCAAACGTGGAGCGGGCCGTTCTATCTGGTGTCGGATTTGACCCGTGTATTAAAGTAATTAAGTTGTTTTCATCATTCGTGTGTTCGTTGTTTCAAAGCGGTATCTATTTCACGCGGCTGGAATACGCGCCTATTTTCGACCGATTATGGTGCGCATAATCGATACGCGACTTTATTTCTCAAATATGCAGGTTTTCTCACGATCTTTTCCGCCGAGCATGTGGTAAATCAGCACTTAAAATTGCAATTGCAATTGATAATGTAAAAATCTATGAAAAATGTAACAACTGTTAACATGGCCTGTCTTCACAATAAATAAATAAATAGAATATTTAAAAAAAAATTAAAATTTTAAATTAGAAAAATTATTTATATTTGCAAATTATTCCATTGAAACAAAACCCAACTTAATAAAACAACTATATGATATGGCATCATTATTTAGATGGCCACTTGAATGTTGCTTTAAATAATATTTACTATTTTTACTTAATTGTTTTCTAAATCTATACAAATAAATAAAGACGAAGTGTCTATTTCTAATGTCAAAATAACAGCCTTATACTAATTGCATATGAAGGTATAAGGTACTTATAACAAAAATACTATTTTTAAAATTTTTGTTTGCTGTCTGTTTGTTCCAGCTAATCTCCAAAACAATTTTGTCGGACTTTCACTGGTAGATAGCTCATGTTATAAGGAGTAACTTAGGCAACTTAGGTTCCATGCAACAAAATTAAAACCCTAAATTACATGCGGGCGTGGGGAACAGCTAGTATTATGATAAAATTTTATATATCTCATTTTGCCAAAGGAGTTTGAAAGGGGCCTACTTGTTAGTGCAATTTTATATTAATTAATAAAATCGCAATTTGACAATTAAGGCAGTTTCATAAAAAGTAAACTTAAACAATTCAATTTCAAAGCTGACCTTAGTGAAAAGAAAGTGATAGATTTTATTCTATAATTACAAAATATTTCAGATAAGAAGCATCTCAAGTAAAACATTGTTCTCATAAGAAATTTTGCAGCAAATGTAACAAAAATGCATGTTATTTGGTATAGGAATGTAGCCAATAATTTTTCAAACACTCCCGAAAACTAATGTTTTATTATAAGGATAAGGAAGGACTGTTCTAATTTTTTAATTTGCTATACCCAACAGGTTCCATATTGTGATAATTTAATTAATTAATTTGTACATTATGGAATGCAAATAAATATTGAGTATTTTCATTATTTCTTTTTATGCATTTAACATTTTATTTAGCTGTACTAACATGATGGAGCATGAATAAAGCAAATAAAATGTTATAAAGTGATGATATTTTTTCCTCGGGATCAATTTTCTTTCTGACCCATCATCAAAGGTATTGTTAGTACTATCATCTGTCTTTGTTTTCCAGAGTGTTTCACAAATAATAACATAATAAATCAATATTCATTACCTCCACACTGTTATAGAACCATATTTTCTTAAACATTCATCATAGAAACCATAAACTTGTGTGATCTGACGAGACTCATGGTTGCCCCGAATAAGTGTGATGCGATCTGGGTAACGAACCTAAAATGATAAAGTGGTAAGTATTTTTCAGTAGATTTTTTCATTATGAAAATCTGCCTAGGAGTCACAATACAAAGCTAAAAACCAAATCAACAGTCTTACATCTTTGCAAATTGAAGTGTCAATGGGTTGGTCACATCTTTTGCAGAACTGATAACTATTGCAGTAGTCATATCTTAATGTTGAGACTTCAGCTATGCAACTGTATTGAGAGATCACCTTGGCTTGCAGTGACTACCTCCTGCATAAAATGGCTGGCAGCAAGTGTTGCTATTATTGCAACCACGATTATGTTCTGGTGTCAAGGATATAAAAATGCCTCAGGAAAACTCAATCTCAATCTAATAAATAGTGAGATTTTACATAGCTAATGAGTCATTTTCAAAATTAATATACAATAAAATGAAATCAATAGTTTTTAAATTATGATAATTGGGATTAGTGTAATAAGAATAAGATTTATCCAACAATGATAGTTATTTGAACTAATAAAAGGTACGGTATTGTTGAATTAGAACTCGTATAAAACTATTTGCATCCATTCTTACCTTTAGAGCTAGAAGTAATAAGAATGTTTCCACTGAATAAAATCCTCTATCAACAAAATCACCCATAAATAGGTAATTAGTTTCAGGTACATCACCACCTACTTTAAATAACTCTTTAAGGTCATAAAATTGTCCATGAATATCTCCACACACCTAGAAAATAAATTCAATATCAAAATAAAATGAAATAATGTGGATTAAGGCCAATAACTAATATTTAGAAAATCAAAGGTAATTTGTTTCTTCAGTTTATTCATAGTAAATTTCAAAAACATGAATTTTAAGAATGCTAATCAAAATATACAAATACTTATTATGGTATTCTACCGTAACTGGAGAATCTACTCGTTGAACATTACTCTCTTCTACAAGTATCTCGCGGGCTTTCGCACAAAGTGCTTTAACCTCAGCCTCCATTATTATTTCGCATCTTTTTAACTGTTCTATTTGACGATCCAGATCACTTGTATCAGACATTTTATTTGGTTTTGCTAACTCTGCAATAAATTACAGAACATTATAAATTATAGGGTACAAGGTGTATCTATTAGAGCCTCATCAGTCATCAGTGCATTTCTCTCTGAAAATAAATTGCCATTACTTTTTTTCAATATGATAACAGGTATTTGTTTTGGATATTATAACCTTATTCTTCCTGAGATCTCGTTTGCATCAGCATCAGCGTCAAAGAACACTAAACAAATTAATATAATTTACAACAATCACAAAATCACAAACAGCAAACCAGCAAACACAAATCACAATCCATAGACTAAAAATTAAAAACCTCAATTCCTTCCTGTGTTAAATATTTATTCTGTGGTTAAATTCAGAATCTATGATTTTCAGATTCTCACATAGATTTAGAGCACAGACTAACTAGTAGATTCTACCTGAATATTTAGAGAGACCGACCGAAGAATCGGTTTCGGTTTCGGCAAGTTTCGGCAAAAAATCTAGTTTCGGTAATAGTTTCGGTTTTGGCAAAAAATCTGCCGAACCTTCGGCGGCGCCGAAACTCAGGGTTCGTGGTTTATCGTGTGTTGTTCGGGTGAGTTCATGACTCGTGTATTATTTTTTTATAATTATACAGAAATTAAAACAGAAACTTTTTTATTGAATATAGATTATAAATAATACTTATTGTAAGTCACTCTTTTCTTTAATTACCAATGGTTCGAAAAAAACCTCTGTCCTTGGAAGAACCAGCAAGAAACCCAGCGGGACTTTTTTTATAAATAACAGTTTACAATCAGAGGCGTAGCGTGGACTAATATAAACGTGAGCGAAGTTGCATCAGCCAGGCCCCTTTTATTTCGTTCCACGGATCTACCCAATCGATCTATCCTACCAAACTTGCTTTGACACGACTAAGCTACTCATATCTATTAATTCCTGACAAGTCTCGTATTCCGTCAATGTAACAGTCGCGGTCTTTGAAGGTAGTTACAACGGCCTCGCAGTCGCACTTAAGAGGGGCTTCTTGCGAGGCCCCAATCAAACACACTTAAATATGTAACTTTCTTTTTCGAGCGTAAAAGTGATCAATTAATTAGTCATCTGTGGTAAAGTCTGGGGGCATCGCATTTTAGGGGGCCTCGCGAGGCCCCTTTAATTGCGAAGCCGTGGGCGAGGGCCCACTTCGTGCACGCCTAGCTACGCCACTGCTTACAATCATGTATGTAACACAATTAACAACACAAAACAAATTACAAATAGCTTGGTAGTGATCACCTGATTCCCAGGGATTATTATCATCCATAAATTCCTTAATATTATAACCCTTTTTTACAGGATAGGGTGACAAACGAGCACACAGTGCACCTCATGATAAGTGGTTGCTGTGGTATAGACATTTACATCTAGCTTCGTTTGCGAATCAAAATGCAGATGCGTTGTCACCCGTGAGGACTAAGATGGAATGTCTCTTTTCCAGTAAAAAAGGTCTCCGGTTTTCTTCTCTCTTACGCGAACACTACACATTGAATAAAACTACTTTTACGGATTTTATCGCGTTTAATTAGGTTATTTTATATTATATTAAACCCACGTAAAAGAACACATAGCTGACGTGAGGCACCAACGTTCCGGGAAGTCTGCAGCTCGTGATCATATCCTAGACGGCCCCCGCCATTACATTAGATTTGATAAACCACAAGTTCTCGCGAAAGGACATCGATTCCTACCAAGGATGATACGTGAGGCTATTGAAATTAAAAAACATCCAAATTTCAATAGAGAGGGAGGCTGGGTACTACCACCTGCCTAGGATCCTGTAATTCATAAAATTAAAACTAAACCCAAGCATACCACTGCAAGACTTCAAGACACAGTTAGTGCATTCTGCGTAGATTGGACCAAAATTAATAATTAAAAGGCTAAAGGTACTCCGGGTTAACTTTGACATCGAGACATCAATCACCTCAGTCCCCCGTGATCACGGTTGCTGAAAAGCAACCGAAACGTCGGGAATATAAAATAACCTAATTAAACGCGATAAAATCCGTGAAAGTAGTTTTATTCAAAAGATTTTTATTTAAAAACTGCATCCTAACTACCACGCGTTCTGCGCGTGATCATTGGTGACCCTGCAACGTGATTATCCAATGAAAAACTTTACGCACACGTGGCGTACCTTGCAAAGAATTGTAAACCACCATAAAATTTGGTTAATTTATACTAATATTTCATAAGATAATATTTTATTTTATATATCAATTTGAATTTTAGGCTCTCAAATACTTTTTCCATACTAAGCTACTTAAAACAGCCTAATAACTTCTTAAGCTACTACTACTACTACTCGCCTGTTGCTGCAGGGGACTGTCTCCTGCTGGTGCACTCCTCTTCTCTTCACGTCCTCCGACCGTGGACCGCTGCTGCGCCGCGCTTAAGTCACAAGTTACGTTTATTTTATGCCTTTAATTTGCAAGTCATCGTAGCAAATTCTTAGGAATTTCAACTTTTCATACTAACTTACTAATATTCAAATAATTTTACGGATTAAGCATTTACATATCTTGATTTTTAATTTGTTTTCTTCATTTCTCTTCACAATGCCTAAAAAGGGTACAAATATGGATGAGCTCATGACTAAACGGGCTAATGTTGAGCAAAGAGTAAAGTTATTTAAAAATTTTGTAAATGATTTAATTGAAGTTAAGAATCCTACACAAAGTCAAATTACTGAGCTCTCTGTACGGATAGAAAAATTAGAAGGTTTACTTGAATATTTTAATGACTTGCAGACGGAAATTGAGGTTCGTGATACCTCCCAGTTTGAAGTAAGGGAGGAAATGGAACGTAGCTTTTATACGCCTATGACATTGGCTAAAGATCTATTATTATCCTTTAAAAAAGATAGACATCATTCTTCAGACTCAGGTCAGCCTAATCTTAAGAATCAGCCAGGGTTTCGCTTACCAGAAATTACAATTGCCCATTTTGATGGCAGCCATTATAAATGGCTTGAATTTAAGAGAATGTATGTCTCCTTAATACATGATAATGAAACTATAAATTTTATACATAAATTTCACTATCTTTCATCTTACTTGCAAGGTGAGGCAGCCCAAGTTATTAGTAATTTGGAAGTAACTGAATGTAACTACAATGTGGCTTGGGCCCTCCTCTGCGAGAGATATGACAATAAAAAACAGCTGGTTTCACAACACATGAATGCACTATTTAATATGGCTCCTATTTCTTAGACAGCTAAGTCTTTGCGTAACACTGTAGATCACGTTTCAAAAACTACCCACTACTAATTGGGATCCAATAATCATTCATATGATTGTCCCTAAGCTTGATAACAATTCTAGACTAAAATGGGAAGAATATAAATCTTCATTAAATTGTGATTTACCTTCGTTAGATAATTTCTTTAAATTTTTGAATGCCCGAGCTGATATTCTCGAAAGTGTGAATAATAATAAACAGGAAAAGGGCAAAACATTCAACAATTTTAAGCAACAGAAATTACCCTTAAAATCTCATGCTATTTCAATGGAACCCAGCTCGTCTATGTGTGGTGTCTCGTCATCTACTGCGAGCGATCTTGCTTAGTGCTACCTAAAATATCTGGCTATCTACCTCATGGCTAACTTGATATATCTCAATTAAACTTACCTATGAATATCAACCTTGCCGATCTTAACTTCTTTCAGCCTGCTCCTGTAGATCTACTTATTGGAGCTGATGTATTTTGGCAATTAATATTAGGCCAACAGATCACTCTAGGCTGTAATAAACTTATAGTTACAGATACAAGGTGTGGTTGGATATTATCTGGCCCAATTTCTTCAAAGTCTGTTAGCAAGACTAATGTTCATGGCGTTTTATGTACTCACTTGTCCCTTGAAGAGCAAATTACTAAATTTTGACACGTTGAGGATATCCCTGAATCTAATAAGATATTGTCCAATTTTGATATAGAATGTGAGAAGCACTTTTTAGAAAATACTCGTCGCATGGACGACGGTAGGTTTTGTGTTCGACTACCACTTATTTCTGAACCTGATTGTTTAGGCGATTCTTATCAATTTGCTAAAAGGCGCCTCCTAGGGTTAGAAAGACGTTTTAGAAAAAATGTATTCTGATTTTATACGTCAATATTCAGATCTTGGACATCTATCAGAAGCTACTGAGGTTATTTCATCTCCGGCTTACTTCATCCCGCACCATGCGATGATCAAACCAGACAGTGAGTCGACAAAACTTCGCGTTGTCTTCGACGGCAGCGCTCCTTCTACCTCAGGTTTCTCTATTAATGACCTCCAAATGGTGGGGCCTTATTTAATATTATACTCAAATTTCGTCTTTATAAATATGTACTCTCCCGAGACATAGAAAAAATGTACCGACAAGTTTTAATTGATTTTGACTCTTACTCATCTCTTACTAAGTTACAACGCATTTTCGCTTATGTCTTACGTTTCATAACCTGTTGCAAAAATAGAATTAAACTCACCGATGCGCTGCAGTCTGACGAACTTACTCGATCATTTGAAAAACTAGCATATCTCTCTCAGCGTGAATCTTTTCCTGACGAATTAAAATTATTACAAAATAATAAGCCGTTACACTCTAAAAATAGTATTTTACCTTTAAGTCCGTTTCTACGCGATGGTTTAATCCATGTGGGGGCCGCCTCGATGAATCCTCCTACTCGTTCGAAAAATGACATCCTATCTTAGTCCACGGCAAGCATCGCTTAACTCGGCTGTTGTTCGAGCGTGAGCACCTGCGCCTGCTGCATGCCACGCCGCTGCTGCTGCTGTCGTCCGTCCGTCGCACTGTGTGGCCCGTCGCTGGCAGAGATGTCTCGTTCTGTCTATCATCAGTGTGTCAGATGCCGTAGATTTGCTGCTAAACCAGTAACCCCTAAAATGGTAATCTTACCTTCCGTTCGCGTAGACGCTGGATTTCCTTTTATTAGTACTGGCGTAGACTTTGCGGGACCATTTTCTATGGTTAATCTTAAAGGTAGTGGCTGTAAAATCGTAACTAAATGCTACTTATGTTTATTTATTTGTATGAAATATAAATGCCTTCATTTAGAATCGGTGAGTGATCTCAGCAAAGATGCGTTTGTACTGGCTTTACGTCGGTTTATATCTCGCAGAGGAAAGCCGTCAGATATCTATTGTGACAACGGCACGAATTTTGTGGCAGCCTCGAAAGAACTAGGCAATTTTTTAAACACGAATTCGTGTTCCATTTCTGACTTTATAAAATATATAAACATAAACTGCATAAAACTTCATTTCTCCCCGGCTTATGCGCCGCACTTTGGCGGTCTATGGGGGGTTGGCGTAAAATCCGCTAAATTTCATACTAAACGAACCCTTGGTTCTACGCGTTTAAATTTGAAGAGCTGGCAATTTTATTTAGTCAAGTTGAATCCATCCTGAACAGTTGCCCTCTATATCCTATATCGTTCTCTCCTAATGATTTTCATCCACTCACTCCCGGTCATTTCCTCATCGGACGTGCTCTAGATACGATACCATCACCTGATGATACTTCAACGAGTTTCAACCGGCTTAACAGATTTAAACAACTAGAAAAATACCGTCAGCATTTTGGAATAAATGGAAGCTGAATTATATATCTGAATTGCAACAGCGACATAAATGGCGAGTACCAGCTCGAAATTACGGATTGGAGAATTGGTTTACTCAAGGATGACAACGCTTCTCTACTACGAGTACAGTGGAAACTCGGACGTATCATACAGTTTTACCCCGGACCAGATGGAATAAGCCGTGTGGCAGACATTCTGACGTCCACCGGAGTCCTCAAACGTGGTATTAAATATCTGTGTCCTCTACTAGATCCCCAATACGATGACTGAAAGCTGAAGCTTCCAGGGGGGCGGAGTATGTTCGTGGAGTTTTTATATGTTTTGTTTTTATTTTAATTTTTTTTAAATAATTGTAAAGAATAAAAAAGACAGATGTCACGAATATTGAAGAAACAAGAGAATGTTTTCTGTAAATGTATATATAGCGTTTTCTCTTAAATTGTATCACTTCATTTAATTTTGTTATCCAAGTACGATATTATAATTTATATATTACGAAGACGAAGATTTTTATTTAAAAACTGCATCCTAACTACCACGCGTTCTGCGCGTGATCATTAGCTGAAATCCTTTTAAAAGTCCGGCAACGCATCTGCAATTCCCTCCCTGGTGTTGCAGTTGTTCATGGGCGGCGGTAGTCACTTACCATCAGGTGAGCCGCATGCTCGTTTGCCCCATCTCCTATAAAAAAAGCTGCTATTATATGCTGGTATTCTGTGAGAGCGTGGTCCTACCACGGTCGAGCCGACCCATTCGTGCTACAATTATACTACCAATATAGCTACAGCATGGCTCTACCACGTACAATGACTGTTTTTCATTAAAATGCATTACCGATCTGTATATGTATGTATGAAAAATATACCAGATTTCAGTATACAATAAAAAAAATTAACATGCCATTAACCCAGACCGAAGGTTCGTTTTCGGTTTCGGTTTCGGTTGAAAATCCGGTTTCGGTCGGACACTAATTTAGACATAGGCTTAGAATATACTGGCGTATAGACACCCCCCTACCCCAACCCAAAGAGTATAGTAACTGTCCTATACAGGAACCTCAGCCTATGAATTTGAAGTATATATACATATAAAAAATATACTGATAGACGTATTTATAATAGCACATCTCAAAAATATTAATTTGTAGCGCGCTGATACTTACCTATGTCACCCGATGCCTCGCCATCCCCTCTCGTACGATGCCCCGCCTGCGCCACGGGATCACGCCAAACCTTTGACTGCCGATACAAGCAGTCCTCTAGCCCACTAGTTCCGAGGTATATGTGTATTATTGATAGCACCCGCGCTCGCGCTAAGTTTTCGTGAAACGTCGTTTATGTACTTACTTGTCAATAGGTGCCTATACTGTTACTATATAAGTGACTAAACTGTGTATTCGGATTATTTGTAACGTTTCATTTATCAACCGTGACCAGTGAACGTTATATTGGCTCCCAACGGCGGGACCTACGGTGGCTCTCAAAGTTTCTAGTGCACAAGTACGTACGCGAGTATGTGCCTAGTGTACATACGCGTTTTTCACTTGATATTGAGACGCGAACTACAAGGACTCAGTCATAATGCCGCCGCGAAAACCGCGTAATAATGACTCCAGTTCGGATGAGGAACCGGTGAATCCGACACCTGTGGCACCTGTAAATCCGACACCTGCAGCACCTGTGCTTAGGTCCAAGAACCAGCTATCGTCGCTCCTGGCCGCCTTCTCTGCAGCACAAGCCGAGGCAAACCAGAAGCTTGTTCAGTCTCTTCTGACATCGCACTTAGGGGCGCCGCCGAATGTCGATCCTAGCACTGCCGGCACGGCCACTGTCACGTCACCAACTCCGCGGTCGCCATCTATCCCAGGGACATTCGTAAAATGCACTGCACGGTTCGATGGTTCGTCTCGGTTCGTTCGTTCGTGTTCGTTCGGGTTCGTTCGCGGCAGCTTTTGCTGTCGCACGGATGGGCCGGCTCGAACCGGGGTGGTACCACGACTTCACAGAATACCAGCGTAAAGTAGAGGTTTACCTCTGCGTTTCGCTTGGTGAGTGCAGGTGGCCGGAGGCCCTTTTTACTGGTAATGCGGCATTCCATCTTAGTCCTCACAGGTGACAACGCATCTGCATTTTGATTTGTAATAGAGGATAGATGTAGATGTCAATGGGCCGCAGCAACCACTTACCATCAGGTGGACTGTGTACTCGTTTGTCACCCTTATCATATAAAAAAAGAATGAAAGCGGGTGATCAAGGTTTGTTACCTTTAATATTCAAATATTCCACTGCAAAGTAATGCTTTTGGAGGACGCGGGTCATTATAACCTCAAATAAACTGAGATCATCAGCAGTCACTACGTTAGTGCTGCGGCGGGGTAATAATTTAACAATCTAAATTAAGTTACCAAAGTTGTTTAGTAACAACTTGGCGTACGTGACTGTGGGAGCAACGAAACTTATTATGTCCCACAGGCGGGCGGTAATGGATAAGGTGTAGTACTTAGTGCACGTCGCACCAGCGGGAATATTGTCAGTGATCTGAACAATGCGGTTTGCAACAAATGTATGCCACATCTTAACAATGGGCAGTGGCGGTATTTCGTCCCAATCTAAATTAAGTTGCCAAAGCTGTTTTATTAACAACTTGGCGTACGCGACTGTGGGGGCAACGACACCCATTATATCCCACAGACGGGCGACAGTAGATAAGATGGAGCGCTTAGTGCACGTCACATTAGCGGGAGCAGTTATCTTAAAATAAAAGGCGTCACTATCAGTAAAATGAAATGAAAATGAAAATGAAAAATGATTAATTGATTTACAATGATACAATTGAAAGCAGTCGCAAGGGCCCCTGTACTAGGTTGGTTACCTGTATTACTGGGTACCCCGCTCATCCACCAAGACAATACAATATTAATCAATAAATAACAAAAGGCAGGGCATGCGCTCGCATTAGGGAGTAATGTAATTTGTAATATAATAAGTGTGTGTGTGTGTGTGTGTGTGTGTGTGTGTGTGTGTGTGTGTGTGTGTGTGTGTGTGTGTGTGTGTGTGTGTGTTGTGGGTATGTGAGCAGTGCTTTAACAATTGGTGAGGCTGTTCCAAGTATAAAAGTTAAGTAATAAATTGTTCAGTTTCCTCGTAGTTCAGTGTTAATAAAAATTGTGTTACTACACGTTTGACTTTAGTCCACGTCAAGGGGTTAATACATAGGCTGCACTAAAAGTATTATTATAGTATTGAAATATTTCCACTGTTCCTGTCATATTAAATCTTTTTAATTGAAAAGTCCTTGGTTTTAAAAATCAAATACCATTTATTTATTTAAAAACAGATTCTCGGTCTTGTCACAAGGTTTTGTCAAACTTGTTTAGTCGTTGAGAAAATGGAATTCACTCGAGATTATTCAAGAGCGATGATTTATTATGACTTACGAAGTGGTTTAACACAAAAATTGCATGTAAACATAAAGTATCAATTGTAAAACTGCATGAAGAATGAGAAATAATAAAAGGCTTATTTATTTATTTTATTTATTTAACACAAAAACAGTGTGTTGACCGGATGATTTCTGCATTTGGTAATGAAGCCCCATCCAAAACCACTGGTTGCTGTTGCTGGTTTGCTGAATTTCAACGTGGACGTGTCAAGCTCAGTGATGATTTCCATCAAGATCGTCCAAAAACTGCAGTAACCCAAGAAAACGTTGATGTTGTGCGTAAGCTGATTGAGGAAGATCGGCATGTGACATACCGCGAAATTCAGGCAACCTTAGACATTGGCATGAGTCAAATACAAATAATCTTGCATGAAGAATTAGGTGTAAAAAAGTTGTTTTCCCGATGGATACCGCATTCGCTCTGTGAAGAGCAAAAAGCGGCTCGCGTTACTTGGTGCGTCAGAACTCTCGAAAGATTCCACGCAGGATCCTCAAATGATGTATAGAACATCGTATCAGGTGACGAATCCTGGATATACGCGTACGAACCCGAAACAAAAAACCAGTCACGAATTTGGGTGTTCAAAAATGAGTTAAAGCCAACAAAAATTGTTCGTTCACGGAGTGTTGCAAAAAAAATGGTGGCCACGTTTGTGTCCAAAACCGGCCATGTTACGACTATTCCTCTTGAGGGACAAAGAACGGTTAATGCATAATGGTATGCTAGCATTTGTTTGCCACAGGTCATTTCTGAACTCCGTAAAGAGAACTGCAACTGCCGCATCATTCTCCATCACGACAATGCGAGTTCTCACACCGCACACAGAACAAAAGAGTTTTTAGAGAAAGAAAACAGAATTATTAGACCATCCACCGTACAGCCCCGACCTAAGCCTTAATGATTTCTATACTTTCCCTAAAATAAAGAATAAATTGCGTGGACAGAGATTTTCATCACCTGAAGAAGCTGTGGACGCCTACAAAACGGCCATTTTGGAGACCCCAACTTCCGAATGGAATGGTTGCTTCAATGATTTGTTCCATCGTATGGAAAAATGTGTCAAATTTCGCGGAGAATACTTTGAAAAGCAATAAATACATTTTTAAATAGTAATGTTGTGTCACTTCCTTGATTCCCGAAATTTTCAGTGCCGCTCTCGTATGCAATCTGCTGTTAAATTTATTGTAAATAGATATAGATTGGAATGCGTATTGTTTTTGCTTAAATTTTGTTTTATTTTGTGGTATATGGCAAATATTGGTGCTCCTACGTATTGGTGTATGATGACGTATATAAGCTAAATGTCGATGAGTGTTTAGGATGCAATTTAATATATAAATCTGGCAAGTGCTAAGCCATTTATAAGACTTATGTAGTTCAAAAGTTGAAAATCGAAATGGTTTAAAGAACATTATCTTAATTAGAGATCTTTGAGCTCTTTATAGTGCTATTACACGTGTTTTTGCTGCACCACCCCGGCACAATAAAATACAAATAAAAATAAAAACAGGTATACAATAACTCAGTACCGATTGCGCAAGAACTTTGTAGGTGGTAATAAGGGTCGTTTCATTTGCAACACACTTGAGTTTTTTGAACACCCATGTTAGTTTTCTTATCCTGTCAGCGATCAGTAGACCAATACAAGCCCAATATTTTATGTTGCGTTGATTTATCGAACTCTACTTCTCCTGTAATCTTATGAAAAGCAGGGAGGTTATCTAGAACAGGTCGACGGTTGCTATTCCATTTTATTAAGTCCCATTGTGCACCCTTGAATTAGCCTATCAGCTGCTGAGAGGCGTCACTGGCTTCAGATTCACTGGGAAAAGAAAATGCGACATCGTCCATGTATAGCGAAGTAGACACAATACGACTCGCAAGTGGATACTTTGCGCCGTCGTCATCGATAAGCTGCCTTACCGTACGTAATGCATGGTATGGACTCAAAGTTAAGCCAAAGCATACGCGATTGAAGTGGTACAACACAAGTGGGTCATGTGGACGAAAGCGGTATAGGAAGCATTAACGTAACCAAACACCGTGTTCAAAGCTGAGGGCCCAGACAAGTCTTTAGAGGAGTGAATTACGTCAGGACACAATAAGTGCGGGAAAAGGGATGCGCCTATCATCAATACGTCAATTTTATTAGGCACACCGTAACATTCATCAGCGAGCCTTATGTCATTAAATTGTGCTAAGACTGATTTGTCTACCACAGCGGTGGGCATACGATCGGTGATTTCATCAACAACGAGCGGTGAAATATTGAAGTTAATATTAGAATTGAAACGTGAGAAAATTTTAATATTGATCGATTTTGATTTAACGATTTTTTCTACGCCACCGAATCCCTTTACTACAGTACATTCGGTATCGTGTTGTTGGACGCCTAAATGATGACAGCATTCCTTAATTATAAAATGGCTTTGAGACGCGGAGTCTAATAATATGCGAATTAATTGTTTCTCTCCCTTAGCGTCGTGTGCAAAGACTTATGCGGTTGATAATAAAACAGTCCTCTGCGAACGACTTGCGTGCGCGGGTGGCGGTGAATGTTGGGAAACATTCGTGAACGAAGTACACAGAGCGACGTCCGAACGCGCACCCGAGGTGAGAGGTGGTGACTATGTGGGCGCTGTGGGCGCAGGAGCTGCAGCCTTAAGCACAGCTTGCTGAGGCTGAGGCGGAGGCAGCGCAGTGAAAGAATTATCGCTTCCACGCTGGAAGTGCAACAATGCATGATGCTTAAATTTACAAACTCGACAACTAAAGTTTGAAGAGCAATTAGATACTCGATGACTTAAGTTGAGACAATTCACACATGCATTGTTTCTCTTCACGCATTTAAACCGTTCGAGCGGTATCATTTTATTAAAGTCTGCACACTTAAAGAAGTGCTGGTGCACAATATTATCACACAGGCACTTCTTTGAACGACTAGTGGTCGTACTTACGTATACCTGATACTTCAGCAACGAAATATTATTACAGCGACGATTATTATCATTACCTCGTGGACTATTTGATGGACTACTATACTCTATTCCAATTACGAAGTCCCTTTTGACACTTCTTAGAACGTAACTCTTCACGTTTCGCATAATTTGAAATAATAATCATTTTTGTTCATGGTCGTAAATCATCATTTAAAAATACACAATCAATCTAAATCATTATACAATTAATTCACACACACAATCAACATATTGTTTTTAGACATCGTGCTCAAAATAATTAAAACTTTAAAAGATAATAATATTTTACTGCCGTTATGCGTTTACGTTCTATAGTTTTATTTTTACTTTTTTACATAGTGACGTGACTAAAAGAATCGTATAAAATCGATTATAGACAGATTCTTTTCGCGAGTGAAAATCTGTCAACACTGCGTCCACCTCGTGATCACGACCGCCATTTTGTTTGTCTCTTCAGTACGAGTGCAGAAGCCTTGTATACGATACGCGTGTTCAGTTTAGTTGATTTTGTGTTGTGTTTTTATTTCGTTTTTGTTATTGTAGTTATAACAGTTTGATAATTCTTTCGTTGTTATTAAGTTTTGACAGTTATTTGATTTGGTTTTTTTTTGTATTTATAAACACTATGGCCGAAACTGAGACCACTAAAAGAACAGTGATGCGCAGTCAAGCGCGAGAGTTTGTAGCACGCCTACAAGATTACTTTGAAAGAGAGTATCAGAATGGTGGTCCATTGTTGCCACTTTCACAAGTGACTAACTGAGTAAGTGCAGCTCTTGGTATTAGTCGAAAAACTGTTTCCCGAATAAGTAAGGAAAAACATGGTAAAGATTTAATGGAAGATAAAAAATTAAAATCGCCACTTAAGAAAAAAGTTAGAAGATCGATAGTTACACATATCGACAATTTTGATAACGACGCCATTAGAAACCATATCTATGGCTACTATAGTAGGAACGAATTGCCGACTCTCGATAAATTGTCAAATACTTTACAAGAATCTGGACTGTTTCACGGCAAACGGTTTAGCAAAGTCCATTGCCGTTTGGAACAATGTTATATTTCTAGATGAGACGTGGCTAAACGCTAATCATACAGTTGGCAAGATATGGACAGACAACACTCCTCACTCTTCCACAAAAGTACCTAGTGGCAAAGGCGAACGCTTAATTATTCATATTAATATTCTTTGAAGAGAAGGCAAGCTGCAACAATCAAATCGCCGCAATGAGGGCAAAAAACAAAGAGATCTGGTCGATATAATTTCGCTATTTAAAGAAACAGTCCCTGATGTTGTACCAATTTTCGTTGCGAAAGATTTGCAAAAATTGCCACCCATCACTTTCGACCATGTAGACGTTACACGATTATTGAAAGACATTATTATATTACGAACAGATATACAAATAATGAAAGATATACATGTGACAAAAAACCTAGATAAACATATTGAGAGTTACCTAAATTTAAAAGCTACAGCTACATCTTTTAATTTTGCGGGTAGATGTAGAGACACACTCTTATTTAAAAATGATCATATGTTCGGAGACAGTGGGCCAATAGGTCTGGAATTTGTGTCACCCACTGTGACACAATAAAAATCAGCTGTTCATACGAACGCAGACGACAGGGGCGATATAACTATCCCTTTCCTTAAGGAGAGCGTGAGCGAGCAAGTAAATAGACCGCTCGTCTCTGCCGCAAAAGATATGATAAACGATGCAACTATCTCAGTCCCCCAAAAGAGCGTGTGCGCAGTGCAATATGAACATCTAAGTAATAACAACAAACAGGTGATCTCTCTCACTCCTACTGAGAGAAAGCGTGAGAGCGGTGAGATGTCTAATGGCAGCGTGAAGACGGGGGCGGTTGTTCCGAAGTCGATGTCATTAACGGTTAATAATTCCGCAAGCCCTAATGAAACCAATAACGAAAACAAATATTCAAATCGAACGGTAATCGAGTCAAGCGGGCCTTATAAATCTTCTACGGTTGTATCGGGTAGCAAACAAAAGTCATTAGCTGATGTGGCTAAACAGGGCGGACCTTGGAAGAAAGATGAGCCAAAAGAAGAGTGGATAGTTGTAAAAAAGCGTAGGATACGTAATCGTTTTGTGGTTTTTTTTTAATAGGATAAGGGTGACAAACGAGCACACACTCCACCTGATGGTAAGTGGTTGCTGCGGCCCATAGACATCTACATCTATCCTCTATTACAATTCAAAATGTAGATGCCTTGTCACCCGTGAGGACTAAGATGGAATGCCTCATTCCCAGTAAAAAGGGCTTCCGGCCACGTGCACTCACCAAGCGAAACGCAGAGGTTAATCTCTACTTCACGCTGGTTTTCTGTGAGGTCGTGGTACCACCCCGGTTCAAGCCGGCCCATCCGTGCAACAGCAAAAGCTGCCGCGTGGCTCTACCACTGTTAAACCTGCATTAAAAATGAAAAATATGTGAGCACAGTTATGTATGTAGGTAAAATAAGTACATATGTATATGAGTAATATATCACCCGGCAAAGAACTGCATTGTATTATAATATGAACTTGCACATTCAATGAATAAAATCCTTTTCGGTTTATATAATACTGAGCTGCATCACCACCAAATTTCTTTATTGTTATGTGAATGCAATCGATGCAACCCAACACAAGGAAAATTTCTTATCTCTAAAAGTTCCCTTATAACCCTTTGCTCTTCTGCCAAGGACTGCGGCATTTTTATGTAGATGTCAGAGTGACGAGCAATTGCACGAGCTACTCTGGCACAAATGCGACTCACAATTAGTTGACTCAACCCATGAAGGTCTCCCCCATCGTCTTGAACCTAAAAAAGATAGGTACAAAAACGTTTACACACTCAAATAGGATATTATTACTTGTACGCTACAAGTTTACTTACTTCACGACGTCCCCAACATCTAATGGCGGTTTACACCTGCAATTCTGGTGACGTTCCACAACCTCTTGAGTCCAGTTGTAAATCCTGCCTGACGAGATCAATTATAAAAGATACCGTATGTTTTTTGAAGCGGTATCGCTGTTTGAACTCTACATCGGGCAAAGAAAACGGATCATATCTCTTCCGGTAAACCTTACGACGATGATGCGGAGCATTTTCTACTTGGTCCATAGCTTCTAAAGCTTGCAGAGCTTGCATAACGACACTTTAGCAATTAAAATCCACAAAAAACAATTTCACCAACAATAATCTATACAACTTCAACAATCAGCTGTTCGTTGCTCGCACGCAGATCGGCCATTTTTTTTTCCTTATAACAGGTTTATAATGGGTTTGGACCCTTTTATAACTTATGAAGCCGCTATTGAACACTTATAGTACGTTTTAAAGTCTATGTCAAGGAGATTATAAAATATAGGGAGTGCGCACTTCATACTAGAGAAACGTTCCTAAATCAGTGACCTTGAAACGAATGAAAGGCACCGAGTTAATCGTTGCATTTCTTTCTAATAGAGTGTCCATGATACAATATTTTGGGAGTATACAGCATCACGGAAAACGAAAAGCGTATTTTTTCCAATATCGAAAGTGCTGAATAGTGTTATAATTAAACTCAGTTTAATATTTTGATTACATTATTGCCTCGCTACAGTATCAAACCTTACGGTAACTAGTGAGGGCGAAGCGTGAGTTGACGACACCCAGGGCGGTTTTCTATCAAGCACCCCCCAAAATAAAACAAAATATGCTAACGGGTCTTTATTTTGCTAATATATTCTAAAATATTATCATAGTTTACTTTCTTGTCATTTTCGATAGATAAAATGGAAAGATTGGTTAGTCGCGCTTGGCTCATTGTGGACCTTAAGTAAGATTTTATTGAGTTTTGAAAAGCTTCCTTCACATGAAACTTAATAGTAAAAAAATCTTAGACACAGCGCTAGATTCGGAACATATTCAGAATAGCCCAATTTTATGAGAAATGCACCAATGAATTACATTGAACCGCTTCTTGGGAAAAAATGCTGGCAGCTTTCAAGTCGTAAAATCGCCAAAATTATATATCCTGCAGAAAAATCATCGTAGATTTTTGTCAGATTTTAAATTATTACACGAAGATCTTCATCTGGTGACGTTAGCAGAGTGTAAGGCTGAACAACACTAAATGTTACGAGAATATCATCCATTGCTCTGTAGCGATGGTCTAGTTCCTCGTGAAATATATCAAGACATTCTAACATAGCTCTCTGCAGCTCCTCTGGCAATGTTAGTCCAACATATCGGGTAATTTCTCCTGGTAAACGTTTTCGATATCTCCTCATTCCTTTTCTTCCTTCAATCGAAATGTCCACATTCTCACATTTTTTGTTACGTAGGAAATAGCTTTTTCCACTAGTTGAATAAGTTGACTTTGAAGAATAATTTTTGGGCTCTCATTTTTATCCCATACTTTTCCAGTGATAATTCAGATTATTATTTTATTATTTAGTATTTGCTTTTGTGTCTGACTAACTTCTTTTAGGATTTTACACCAAAAAGGAAAGATAGCATAAAAAACTGAAGTAACACAAAGCTGGTAAGAATGTAGATACTGCTTCTTTTGTATCGACGTTTTCTTTGTTGGTGCTGGGATCATATATATATCTTCGAGTGTTTATACTAGTTTTTTTTTATATTATTCTCACTCACTCCACATAAATTTAGCGAATGATTAGCACAAGGCGTTTTCTACGTGGTAGAGCCATGTTGCAGCTATATAAGTAGTATAGTTATAGCACAAATGGGTCGGCTCCACCAGGGAACGACCACGCACCACTGAATACCAGCGTAAAATAGCAGCTTAACACAGATGTGTTTCGTATGGTGAATGTAGAGAACCGGATACCCTTTTTACTGGAAAAAAGGCATTCCATCTTAGTCCTCACGGATGACAACCCATCTGCATTTTGATTCTCAAACGAGGATAGATGTAGATGTCTATGGGCCACAGCAACCACCTACCATCCGGTGGACTGTGTGCTTGTTTGTCACCCTATTCTTAAAAAAAAACAATATATTCCTTAACTCATTTGTTTAATTACCAATAGTTCTAAAAAAACCTCTGTCCTGGGAAGAACCAGCAAGAAACCCAGCGGGACTTTTTTTTAAATAACAGCTTACAATCATGTATGTTACACAAATTAACAACACAACAAATTAGAAATAGCTTGGTAGCGATCACCTCATTTCGGGTTATTATCATACATAAATTCTTTAATATTATAATAACCCTTTTTATACAAACTTAGTTTAATAAAATTTTTCAACTTGGAGCAGGTCAAATTTTGTACATTTTCTGGAATTTTGTTGTAAAAGCGTATACATCGCCCCAAGAATGAATTACTGACTCGATGGAGTCGAGTACATGAAAAAAAATCAACATAATTTTTAACAAAAAAAAAGTTCTCAATAAAAAATCAGCTCAAAACAAAATTGCTAACTAAAAACAATCATACTTCTTCTCCTTATAATCTCATCTCACTAATCTGTAATAAAAAACAAAATCTCTGTTAACAATCAGCTTAAAACAAACATCTTAACTAAAAACAATCATAATTTTTCTCATCATAACTAAAGATCACTCACTAATCTCACTATGTGGGTGGTATGGTATCACAATTTTTGGCAGTTTTAATGTAATTAAATAAGAGATATCTATCTACTATTAATACGAAAAATATAACTGTCTTTAAGCCTGCTTATTAATTCTTATGAAATATGCCTTAAGATAAACCAAAGCATTAATAGATTTATCAGACAGCCGGCTCCTAATCTTACTGACCACATTTCCCGATATGGAAAATACCCTTTCATTTTCTGTTGAAGTCGGCTTGACTGAAATTAATGCTTTGTATAGTGTTTCCAGATTAGGGGTCCTCTTGCCTGTTTTTTCAAATAGCAAAAACTCTTTTTTTATAATTGATTTGGAAAGCACCACAGAATTAGTTGATTCACCATTTCTCGAAACACCTTTTATTGCTCTCTCTAATTGAGCTGCAAAGCTGTCTTGTTCAGTTTCTGATTCGCTTACGCTTGCTTCGACAACTTCTGAATTATTTCCTGTCGAAGGTTCTGTAGTAGTGGGAACAGTGGGGTATAGATGATTGAATAAGTCTTCAGCGTATCCAATTAAAAATGTCTTGCTATTATCGGTAAAATAAGCACTCTTTTTGAGAATAAAATTATCGGGGCTGTTTAGGTAGCGTAGCAGCGATATTAGAGGTGTATTCCGACGATCTGATATTTTCATTTTAAGAGATTCTACTAACTGAAGAGCCAAAGGGTCGTCGATACTTTCTAATTGTTTTAGCAACACATCTGTTATAGCCTCTGCAGTTAGTAAATTGGCATCTTGTCTGCTCAATGCTTCAACTGCAAGTTTAGTTGGCGTCAATATCAACCGCAATTTTTGTAGTATAGGAATATTTTCCTCCTTCCATTTAAATGAGCTATCTAAATCAATCAAGGCTTTTTTAATGGAATTTTTTAACTTCAAGAAACGCTCAATCATTGTTAGCATTGAATTCCACCTAGTTCTGACATCCTGTAATAAGACTAGTTCGGCCCCGAATTCAGTCTTCACATGTTTTTGTAGTGTGATATTTCTAAGGGGACTCTTTCTGAAAAATCTTATGATCGAACGGGTCTCATTTAGCACTTTGTTTATGTCGTCAATAGGCTGCAATATAGATTCATCATCAGATTATTCGTCATCGTTATCAGTGCTGGCTTCATCAGAGCTGCTGTGTTCATCGTCGCTAACAGGTGTGTTTCTTCTAGCAACTGTAGTTACTGTTTTTTTTTTTGCAAAAGGTATCAAGAATAGCCAAATGGATGGCATGGTTTACACAGAGGACCATCTCACAGGGGCTCTCTCTGCCAAATTTTTTCATAACATTTGGCCCGACGCTTGTTACGGCCAAGACATAATGCTCGAAGTTTACCCCAAAGTATTTCAAACGCTCCTCTACTATTTCTCTAACCTCTGCGGCACCGCATTTTCCGGGTATGTAAACTAGCCCCAAATTGTAAACTTTTGCCTCTGCTGTATGAACACAGACGCTAAAATATCGTCTGTTTCGTATGCTCGTCCACTCGTCAATTGTCACACTTAGCCGGTTTCCTGATGTGCAAAGCTGAGAAAGCTCTTTTATCATCTCTTTCTCCTTTTCATCATAAAACTTCAATATTAGGTTCATAACTTCGGTTTGGGTCTTTGGAAGTTTATACCCCTTGGCAGCAAGTGATTCACGGATAAATTCACTTTTAGTAATGCCTCTTATAGTAAAACCATCTTGGGCTGAAAGTTTAGCTAAAATTTCACCTAACGATTTTCTGGGTTGAACGTCAAATTTCAGTGTTTGCTGTACGTGCATAGTTTCAAAATCACTTCTTAATTTTTTTGGTGCCGTCACCCCGGAACTAGACGAACTGGCAGATGCTTCTTCTGTATCCATTTGAACCTCGGTGGATCTTACATCAATTTTGTGTACATGAGCTAAATGCCTCACTAGTCCGCTTGTGTTTGATCCTTTACAGGCTATGGTTTTAGGATATTTTAGACATTGCGCATTTGAGGCGTCCTTATTTTTCTTGAAATATTTCCAAACTTTGGAAGTTTCCATTTTGGTTCATTAGTTGTAAAATCTATAACAAACAGTTCAAGAATTAGTAAGTATTTTAGTTTAGTACCTACAAAATAGCTGACGCAACAGTGGGGAGGCCTATGCCCAGCAGGGGGTTGATGTGGTTAGGTTAGGCTGATGATGATGATGAAAAAATAGCTGTGTCCTTTTGTATACTACGTTTGGTAGGATTGGTTGGATACGTTTTGTGTTATTTGTAGTAGATAAATTGCCATAAAACAACGTCTTAATATTATGTGTTTAGTTTAGAACTTTAGGCTTTTGTGGGATTATTACAAAATCTGCAATACAAATGCAATTAATGAAATCGGTAAATATTTATGCACTAACAATTCTCTTATTTGATTAAAAACAAAAGTTTTATTTCTTTAACATACCTATTCATTTTAAACAAAAATATTATTTTGGTAATACAAAAGTACTTACAAAACAAAACAATCACTTGAACTATTTAAATAAATAATAACAATACTTACCTGTTTGTTCTGCGATTCTATTACTCGTGCGTCACTAAATAGTAAATACACTCACTATGCTGGGTTTATGATCCGACCGATCCGAACACGGCGGGAGTTGAAACACGAATGAACAAAATACAACTGGGGCTGCGTCGCGCTTGCGTTTGTCGGCAAAAACAAAGGATACCGACAGACACGAGCCGTGCTGTCAAAGGATGCCGCTGCCGCCTCGCATTTACAAAGAAAGCTAAGCGTAAAAATGTTTATTTAAACTTCTCGATGTCTCGACTTTTCTCGAGCTGAATTTCCCGGGTACGAGACCGACCGATTTCCCGGGAATTCCCGGGACGAGAATTCCCGGGAACAAACCCTAAATGGAATATACCAACTATGATTAGAGATAAAAAGTGTAAGATTATCATTCTAGCATACGTCTAAATATTACTTTAAGTCAATAACTATCTTGTTACGGGTGGCGAGACCCACCAAGATGTCCGCATCAGCACAATATTCTGATTGTAGACCACAGGCATGTGCTGAGTGGACAAACGGAAACTGCCGAGCTCCTGTGTGGGCTCTCATGCATTAGTTTTTAAGCATAGAATATTAAGTTAGTCTTAAGCGAGTTCTTGTAGAGATTAAACATCTTTTAATTAATAAAATTAGTATTTTTAAAACGTCCTCCGGCCCCTGCATAACTTAACTGGCGCAGCCGGTAGGATTTTCGCGTTGCGTTTTACTTAAATTCAGTTAAATACGACGAGCGTTTTCTAACGTTTTCAACGTAAATCCACGAACCAAATAAATTCGTCGAGAAGAAAAGCAGCGAGGACGTCACGCTACAGAACTAAGACTCATCGGAGGGACATGGGCAGTATGTGAGTAGTCTCAATCGCTATTCCATTTGCATTTTCCAATCCTATTCCATTTTAATTATAAGTGTCTAGAAAGTGGTAGCGTTATTTCCAAAATTCGAAGTGCGTTATTATTTCTTTTATTCAGAAATAAGTAAATTAAATTAAATTCAACTTATAAATTAAAGATTTATTATAAATTTTATTAAATATTACTATTAAATTAAACTAATTATAAATAAACTAGAATAAAAATGCCTAAAATAACACAGATTCCCAAGGAACTTTCTGGTATTATTCCAAAATTTGACGGTGATGAAAATTTAATTACCTTATTTATTCGTAAATGTGAATATGTTATACAGTTGTGTAGAGAAATAGGAAATACAGAACAAGATTTATACATATTTCAAATGATTACGTCAAAGATCAAAGTTAATAGGCAGAGCTGCCGCTCTTATTAGTGAAAGACCAGATATTGAAACCTGGGGAGAATTAAAATTAACTTTTGAGCAACATTTCGGTGATCCACGGTCTGAAGAGTGTACGGTCCAACCGTACATTTCTGCTGCGTTAACATTTTACGCAATATATAGCGATTGCATTGCAGTAATTGCGTAGTTTGACAATTAGAAAAACTGAGTTAGTTCACGTTTTCACCGTAACCGCGACGGACGCGAACTCATCAACATAACATTTTACTTGTTTATTAAACTGTTTTAACATAAAATTTAAATTATTATTGAACATTCGTCCAATACCCGAACAAAGAGTGTATCGCGATAGAGTTGGAAACTTTAAAAATTAATAACGGCGAATCATATCTCGATTTCTGCAATAGAATACAATACATAAAGAGTACGTTAATAGCGAAAGTTAATAGAGTAGTAGATATCAACCTTCGTAAGAGTAAAATTACTATATATAACCATATGTCTATGAATATTTCCTTATATAATTTGCCCGAGGATTTATTGCGCATTGTACGGTTAAAAGTATGTGACACTTTAGAAAGTGCTTTAAGCATAGTGCTTGAAGAAGTTAATTTCTTATACCAATATCAGGCGAGACATAAAATGTTACGATTGCCGAACAACGCCCAACATAAACCTCAGTCAGAGTCTCAAAATCCCTTCATTGACAAATTTTCAATGAAATCATTCTTCTCACAAAATACACAAATTCCACAACAAAGTTTTAAAATTAACACACCCCAAACCATACCGAACACGAGACCTCAGCAATCTCACCAGCCTCAGCAATCTCAACCAGAACGCAATATGCAATTTCAACCAAGATTTAAATTTGGAATACCGCCAAGCAAGCAAATTAAGCTATAACACAGCAACCCCAACAATTTGGAATTAGGTCGCAATCCCCTCAACAACCCATAGGATATAAACCGCAATTAGGTGTAACACCACAATTTGGATATAAACCAAACTTTAACCAAAGTCACCAACCCACTGGTTATAGACCACCACCTCATTTACAACCACCACAACTTCAATCGACCGATGTAAGTATGCGTACAGCCCCACCTGTGAAACCTCAAGGTTTTCGTATGAATGAGTTTTACGCGCTTAACGAAAACGGTGACGATACTTATGAAGACACCCAGTACTGTGACGTAGACCACACGCAAACGGAAGAAGAAATTACTTATTGCGAAAATTTTTGAATAATAGCCTCGGATCCAATCAAATCAAATTAAATACACATAAATTGTAATCCTAAATTAAAATTACCATATATAGTAATACCCGAAATGAATGCTAAGTTTATGATCGATACCGGAAGTTCTAGATCTTTCATAAGCCCTTCTAAAACAAACGAATATTATGCGAACTTTAAACGTTATGAACCATTTGAAGTTATCAGTACACACACATCTAGTTTACACGATGAAGTAATAATTATACCCCTATTCCCGACTTTCAATAGTGATCAGGTACATAAGTTTTATGCATATGATGTCGACACCCGCTATGACGGACTTATTGGAAGTAATCTTCTTAAACAATTAGATTCCACAATCGATATGAAAAATCAAATATTACAGACAAATTACACAAATATACCCATAATTTTCAATCCAACTAACGAAATTAAAATAGTCCCGCGTTACGAACAAAGAATTAGAATTATGCTTTAAATAAAAAGGAAATTTCATCGAAGATAAAAATAAGGAAATTCAGGGCTTAATAAAAGACATTAAAGAATTAGACGAATTGCAAAAAGGAATATTTAGACCACCACATCCGGAATCTATGTCTATTTCAAACACAGACTCTGAGAAGGATATTATTATAGAGGATACCGACTCAGACAAAACCCTATCAATTAAATCCGATTATTCCATACCGTACGCTTCTAGTAGCACATTTACCGCCTCCGAAAAACCCTCTAGTATAGAAATCGCACATTCAGGACAAGACACTGAATCACAGGGAATTCCAATCTTACAGGAAGCGATCGACACCATACCCAATCAAATTTTAGTGTTTAGCTGGAACATAGATAAATTATCTGTAAAAAACTTGTCTAGGGAAAAACAAAGAATCTTAGAAGTACACTTACCTTTAAATCGGCCAGATTTAGTAAAACAATTTCTGAAAGAATACACTAGGAATAAAACTAAATATTTCATTTACTTCGAAAATGAAGAGCATCGTAAACAATTCTCGGAATTAGTAATTTTCTTATTTAAAAGGGAACTTCTACAATTTTTTGAATGCACTAAAAGAGTCGTATATGTAGATAATGAAAAAGAACAAAGAGACATAGTTCAGAAATATCACGTCGAAAAAACTTGCCATCGTGGTATCAAAGAAACCCTAGCCCATATCAAACGGTCATACTTTTGGCATAATATGGCCCAAATCATAGCCAGTGTAATAAATTCATGTGACACATGTAAAAGTATGAAATATGATCGTAACCCCATGAAACCTAAACTCCAACTGACGCAAACCCAAAATAAACCTTTTGAAGAAATTTTCATAGATCTCTTTAAAATCGAAGGTCACTATTACTTAACAATAATCGATGCCTTTAGAAAATTAGGACAGGTCTTTGAAATAATTAATAGGTCGTCGCCCGAAGTCGTCAGAGCTCTTCTTAAATATTTTTCTTTTTACGGTTTCGCCCACAAAATAAGTTCAGAGAGTTTAACAATGCGTTACTTAAAGAATTACTTTCCTTTTATAAAATAGAACTTCATATTGGTAATCCTAACAACCCTAACTCTATGGGATTGATTGAAAGATTCCACTCAACTATCTTGGAAATATATAGATTAGCAAAGCATGGACACAAATATACAGACGCCCTTTCCATAATGACATACGCAATAATGTCATACAATAATAGCATACACTCTGCCACAGGCTTAACACCGTTTGAAATTTTATTAGGACATACAGATTCACGACATGCAGTTGACGTAGATTTCGAAAAATAGTATTTACAACAGTTAGTTAAAGAACACGCAAAGCGTACTAAATATCTCTATAGACATCTCACGGAACAAGCCATACAAAACAAAGAAAAGATTATTGAAAAGAGAGGTGGAGTAACGGAATTTAAGATAGAACCCGGAGACAATATTTATGCAAAAGGTACTAATAAAAGGTGTAGTAAAGATAAGCCACGTTTTCAAAAGGCCCTAGTAACCGACAACATTAGTAGAAATATTATTCCCATAAACATTAAAGGATGTGATAGTAAAGTTCCTCTAAAGAATGTAAAACGCCCTTCACAGGCACCTGCTGCTCGTCCTGGTAGTAGCCATGGTGACGCGCCTCCAGGCCCTTCAACTTCAGGAATTAAATAGTAATTCTGGAATACTGCCCGTGAAGCAAGGAACTGCCGTCATCAGTAACGATAAATGGATTCTTGCCAAAATAATAGACCTCAAACCATTCATAGAGGATGTAAAAGACAATGTATTAAGGTTTTCCGAATTAAATAAGATAGTTAATATATTAAATAAGAATTTTTCATATAACTTTGTAGATGTTAATACGCAAGTAGAATATATTAAGAATTTAACTATTAATAAGCTTGAACAAATAACCCCTTCTTTTAGAACAAGACGCGGTATACTTAACCCACTAGGTTCATTAATTAACTCGTAAGTACATTCAACCTATTGATTCATAACTTTCAGGCTATCCTTATAAAACTGAATGAGCTAGAAACCACTTTAGCTTTGAGTAGATTAGGAATCTTACATCAGTCTGTAATAGAGTCTAAAAGATTGTTATATTTACTTGAAAAAATTGGTAGATTGGCGAATCTATTATACACTCCTACATTAGAAAATTTAGTTAAAATAGAACGAACTATAATTGTAAAAGCTTATTTAAAAGGAAATAACATTACTTATCTTTTGGAAATACCTCTCGTCACTAAGGACACTTATATTTATTATAAGCTCTATCCCTTACCCGTACTATCCCACAACCGTACCGCTGTCATTTTACTAAAATTCCCGTACCTTTTAGTGAAAGGGTCGAAGATCAGACTACTTACTCATCCCTGTCAGGAAGCCGATGAATACAGTTACCTCTGTCCTGAGGATGACACATCCCAACTAATTAAGGACGATTGCATCACAGAACTGATGACTTATGCTGAAAATATATCCTCATGCATCCAAGTTCCAGTCATTTTGGAAGCTGTAAGCGTGCAGCTTATACAACCTAACAGATGGATTATCTACACCAAGGAGTCTACATTACTCTCCGAGATTTGTAATAATGAAATAACAAGGCGGAAAATTCATGGCACGTTTATCTTAACATTGGACGATAACTGTGCAGCCAAAATCAATGATATTAACCTAACAAGTAACCCTGTGGAAATTGAAAGCATCTCACCCCCTATATTACCTGTGATTAACCTACCTGCAATAAACTCATCCCTCGAGATGTCATCCCCGGTGCAGCTGAACCTAGAATGTATAAAGATCTTACGGACCTCAAACTTCTGTCAGTTGCATTAAGAAAAAGTGAAATTAGAAACAGTGAAAGTGAAAAGGCAATTGTGGTGATTAAAAGTGTTAGCCTATGGACCATTTTATTGTATGGACTGTTATTCATTATTGTAACCTGTGTTCTAGTTCATAAGTATTATTTAAACTTGTTTCATTTTTGTATCCGAAGTTCTCCTGTAAACTAGAACTTCGCACTTGAGGAGAAAGGTGTTACGGGTGGCGAGACCCACCAAGATGTCCGCATCAGCACAATATTCTGATTGTAGACCACTAGCATGTGCTGAGTGGACAAACGGAAACTGCAAAGCTCCTGTGTGGGCTCTCATGCATTAGTTTTAAAGCATAGAATATTAAGTTAGTCTTAAGCGAGTTCTTGTAGAGATTAAACATCTTTTAATTAATAAAATTAGTATTTTTAAAACGTCCTCCGGCCCCTGCATAACTTGACTATCTAAACGTTGGTAATGTTTTTATTTTGTGTAAACATTTATCAATTGTTTTATATATATATATATATATTAGGTATAAGAATATTGCATATTAAGCCCGCTTTCACTTTGGGATATAATGAAATATATACTATATCTCGAGATATAAATTAATATCGCTCACCGTACTATTTAATGGAACCGTTTATACTGAGATGTAATATATATTACATCTCCTACTATAAATAATATTTCTATCGACCGAGCGATATTTTTATATTATATTTCGCCCCCTGTACCCCGCACACCGTCCGCGCCGCCGCTACGTTTTCAATTTCGTGTCTGTCATTAAGGCCCACCACATACATACGGAATTCAGTTTTGCCTGCAATATTTAGAACGAAAAACTACCGTACGTGTGTTTTTTTATAGGATAAGGGTGACAAACGAGCACACAGTCCTCCTGATGGTAAGTGGTTGCTGCGGCCCGTAGACATCTACATCTATCCTCTATTACAAATCAAAATGCAGATGCGTTGTCACCCGTGAGGACTAAGATGGAATGCCTCATTTCCAGTAAAAAGGGCCTCCGGCCACCTGCACTCACCAAGCGAAACGCAGAGGTAAACCTCTACTTCACGCTGGTATTCTGTGAGGTCGTGGTACCAGCCCGGTTCGAGCCGGCCCATCCGTGCGACAGCAAAAGCTGGCGCGATGGCCCTACCACTGTTAAAAACGTGTGACGGGTCATAGATTTTATATGGACTCGCTGCGTTCGGAATTACGAATCGGAATATCGAAAGGGAATCACGAAACGGAATTCCGTATGTATGTGGCCAATATATTTTTAGAAATAGTAGTGAAGTATTGTACAGAGATAAATTTTGTAGTTAGGAATAATAATTAATTCGTTTACATGAATCAATTATCCAACGAGTCAAGGATAAACCGGCAACGGAACACGACAACCGCACCGTTCGACGTCAGAGACAAGACTGTCCTAACGGCCGCCGCTCCGTCCGTTTTATACAAGCAAGACGGGCGCCATCGCAGGTGCAATGGCGCAGGTGCGCTGTTTGAGTCTTGTTTACAAGAATTCTATCTAGCTACACCGACGCTGCCGCACGTGTAATGTTGCACTTGAGATTCTGCTCAACGGGCACAATGACATGAGACTCGTAGAATTACAGACTGACTGCCCCCTCTTAGACGACTGCGTGATACTTTATACTGCTTAAACAAGTGGGAGATTATTGTTCCACCTTCAACATTTCTTATTTTCTTTTATTATTTTACCCTCATTCCTAACACGGCCTTTCCTGACAATTCACACGTCCGCGTGTGAAACCTAGAGTAACGTTACCGGCGTTAATGTAAGTTTACCGTCTCGGCCTTTTCTGACCAAGAAATACAGACTAAGTTTTGCAGAATTGAAAACATCGTCCAAAACAGATTTTAGTATACAACGCTTCCTACTAGAGCTTAACACACGCTACAGATAACACAAGTCTTCTCCGAGGAACACTGTGTAAATGGCACAGATCGTATTACAGATAGATACACTGAAGACGCAGGCCAATCAGCTGAACGCGCTCCAGAACGGTTCCGATGTGTTCAGCACTCGAGCAGCACTCGCGGCAGCAAGCTGTCTCCACGCACCGCGTTAGCGAGCCGTCTAGACGCACTCGCAGTCGCTACTGCTACTTGCTAGTCGTCGCGCCGCACCAGCGCCAACGAGCCGCTGTGCCACGCCACGTTCTGAAAGCGTCAACGGGAGCAGCACCCGAGATCTCACAGGCATCGCCGGGGTTGTAGTCATCGTGATCTGCGTGAAAAACAAATTGTTAATTATCGAGACAACATACACCGTTGCCTATTCTCTCATCCGTCACGCATACGAGTCCTTCAAACGGAAACACGCTCTCATACTGCTGAGTATAATAAGCACTTTGCTTTCACAAGTATGGATACATCTCCATACGAGGTATCTGACACATACTCGTACTTGAACGACGTGAACCTGGACAGCGCCTGATGTACGTTCAGAAAACGTGACTTCCGCGCACACAGCGCCCCAAGACAACGCCTGATGCGTGTTCAGAGAACACGACTTCAGCGCACACAGCGCTCGCGCATACAGCGCCCCAGGACAGAGCCTGCCAGGACAGAGCCTGATGCATGTTTACAGAAAACACGACTTCCGCGCACACAGCGCTCGCGCACACGGCGCCGCGCTCAAAGCGCCTCAGGTCAGAGCCTGATGCATGTTCAAAGAACACGACTTCAGCGCATACAGCGCTCGCGCATACAGCGCCCCAGGACAGAGCCTGCCACTACAGAACCTGATGCATGTTTACAGAATACACGACTTCCGCGCACACAGCGCTCGCGCACACGGCGCCGCGCTCAGAGCGCCTCAGGTCAAAGCCTGATGCATGTTCAAAGAACACGACTTCAGCGCATACAGCGCTCGCGCATACAGCGCCCCAGGACAGAGACTGCCAGGATAGAACCTGAGGAATGTTTACAGAAAACACGACTTCCGCGCACACAGCGCTCGCGCACACGGCGCCGCACTCAAAGCGCCTCAGGTCAGAGCCTGATGCATGTTCAAAGAACACGACTTCAACGCATACAGCGCTCGCGCATACAGCGCCCCAGGACAGAGCCTGCCAGGACAGAACCTGATGCATGTTTACAGAAAACACGACTTCCGCGCACACAGCGCTCGCGCACACGGCGCCGCGCTCAAAGCGCCTCAGGTCAGAGCTTGATGCATGTTCAAAGAACACGACTTCAGCGCATACAGCGCCCCAGGACAGAGCCTGCCAGGACAGAATCTGATGCATGTTTACAGAAAATACGACTTCCGCGCACACAGCGCTCGCGCACACGGCGCCGCGCTCAAAGCGCCTCAGGTCAGAGCCTGATGCATGTTCAAAGAACACGACTTCAGCGCACACAGCGCTCGCGCACATAGCGCCGCGCATACAGCGCACAAGAACGGCACCCGCCACGCGTGCAGCACACGCGTCCGCCGAAACCAGGCCATGATACAGCTGCACCCAGCAGTCCAGCTCCAACGGGCAAGCCGCACACGCCTCACACTCGCGCACATGTAATCGCATCACACGTGCTACTGTAACACACAAAAGAAAACGTATTAAAAAGATTCAGTCTGAACATACTTTCAAAAAATGCAGCACAACTCGCGGGACACCATCCGCCTCTCCAGGCCACCATATACTGAGCTGTGGCCTGGATAGTCTTGCGTTTAACTCCAGATAATAACTTCAGCTCGTACTGATCACTTGGTAACACTTTGGTAACTCGGTATGGACCCTTTTGTGTCCCCTGTCGGTTCAGAAGGTTGCTCAGGAAAACGCAATTGATTTTCCAACAAAGTAGCCGATTCAATGCTTGAATTGCCTTCACATAAATTTGAAATACAGAAATTATTAAATAAATGTTACTCATCCCAGGATCGAGTTTCCCAAGCGCTCGGCAGCGCCCGACCGTCCCGATGTAAGTTTGGCCAAGAAACAGCAGTTGGCAGCGGCGTAGCCTCAAACTTACCAAAGCTCGGCCACGCACCTGACCATGTCCAATTAGCCGTCTACCATTTGGAGTAAACTGTAACACATTCAAAGATTATATGTGGACGGCAACAGGAATCTTTATCCCACTTCTGATTTTAGAAATAGTAGTGAAGTATAGTACAGAGATAAATTTTGTAGTTAGGAATAATAATTAATTCGTTTACACGAATCAATTATCCAACGAGTCAAGGATAAACCAGCAACGGAACACGACAACTGCACCGTTCGACGTCAGAGCCAAGACTGTCCTAACGGCCGCCGCTCCGTCCGTTTTATACAAGCAAGACGGCCGCCATCGCAGGTGCAATGGCGCAGGTGCGCTTCTTTCGTCTTGTTTACAAGAATTCTATCTAGCTACACCGACGCTGCCGCACGTGTAATGTTGCACTTGAGATTCTGCTCAACGGGTACAATAATGACATGAGACTCGTAGAATTACAGACTGACTGCCCCCTCTTAGACGACTGCGTGATACTTTATACTGCTTAAACAAGTGGGAGATTATTGTTCCACCTTCAATATTTCTTATTTTCTTTTATTATTTTACCCTCATTCCTAACAATATATATATATATATATATATATATATATATATATATATATATATATATATATATAGTCAATATTATGTAAAAATATCTATCTATCCAGAAATATTTTTAAATATTTATGTCTGTAAATTCTTTCGACAAATTAGTAAATAAAATAAAATGAAAGGTTATAAAGAGCTATACACCTACAAGATTAAATGTAAAAACATATATAAACGCACCTACTCGCTTCGGTCGTGCGACGAACACTATAAAGGTACTCTGTGACGAACACTGAGCTAGGCTTGGGCAAAAAGTATCCATATATCGAAATATCAATATTTTTTAATAAAAATATCGATATATATCGTCGATATTAAAATTCACGATATATCGATATAACAACATTTATTTTGGAGTATCGAATTCGTATCAATTTCGATATATTTTAAAATGCTGTATCGTTTGTTTCGTCGTCCGACCGTCAGTAAATAAAATTTTGGACCTTATCTTTACATCATTCAAATGATGACGATATTAGATATTTATCACGCAATATATATCGATACTGTTTAAAATATAGATCCGATATATATCGATATATTTTTTCCCCTTGCCCATCCCTACTCACTGAGCGCGTTCCGTACGGAATTTACGTATGTCTGTTGCGACTCGTACAAAATCTATGGAAGACTTGCGTTCGGAGCGGCTTTTTTCCGTTCGGGATTCCGAAGGCACAGGCGGTCATATGGAATCTCGAATCGGATAAATTCCGTACAAAAAAATACCATACGTGTGTGGCGGGTCATAGATTCTATATTGACTTGCTGCGTTCGGGGTTCCGAATCGGAATATCAAAACGGAATATCGAAACGGAATCCCGAAACGAAGTTCCGTATGTATGAGGCCGGGCTTAGGCCCGGTCGTAAAACAATCGTAGTTTGTGTGATTGTAAATTTAGTCCTTACCTTTGTTATTTTTTTAGTTAAGCGCAACTCGAGTTAACTCGAGTTGACCCATCACTACCATAAATTTCATGACTTCATGCCACAAACTATATAGAATCTCTTAGTCATAGTCGCTTTATTAGTCATAGTCTGTGCACTTCATGAATGGCATTTGAACTTAGAGTATTAAACTAACAGGAGACGACATTGGAGAGCGTTCCCCGCTGTCAAAAGTACGAGAGCGCGGATCATTCCCGTTATATAAAACTAGTTGCGCCGCGTACGGCATCAGTTAACAAGTAGTCGTCAGCGTGAGCTGACCTCCAGAAAAATGCCGAGTTGCAGTGTGTTTTCTTGTAAAAAAAGATCACAGACCTCAAATTTACAAAAAGACGACGTTACCTTTCATCTTTAAGTATTTATTTTGATTTCAATAATTAATATTAGCATTAAATCACGAAAATTCTGATTAATATAGCTGAGCAGGGTGTGTTGCCAACTTATAGTATTAATACTATAGTAAGGACTTTTGCACGGTCCTGAGCCACCTGCATCCATCGACTTCCTGCATGTCTTACCAGGTCGTCACTCCATCTTGTGGGGGGACGCCCTACACTTCGCCTACCGGTACGAGGCTGCCACTCGAGAACCTTTCTTCCCCATCGGTTGTCGGTTCTTCGAGCTATATGGCCGGCCCACTGCCACTTCAGCTTACTAATCCGTTGGGCTATGTCGGTTACTCTGGTTCTACAGGTTACGCAGGTGGCTCAGGACCGTGCTTTGTGGCATTCTTTGGGGGAGGCCTATGTTCAGCAGTGGACTTGTGAAGGGCTGTAATGATGAAGGACTTTTGCACCACTAGGACATAATTAAATTTTGCTTAATTGTAGACAAATGTCGTTTCTCTTTGTTCTTATTACACAAGACAAAATAGTGTTATTGAATAGTCTTAAATTCATTAATATTATTGTGATCTGTTTGCAAAACTATATTATTTCAAACAACATTAATAATCTTTAAGTGTTTTTTTAACGAAATGAAAACATCAATTTAAATTGTTTTATTGTATATAATACATTTTAAATAGATATTTTCATTTCATTGTGTTACGTTATGAAACGAAAAGAAGGGTACTTTCGAGTATATAAAATGGTATCATCAAGGCAATAATAGTGATGTTCACTGTAATATTTAGTGTCGATGTTTTTATTTGACTATAATTATTAATACCTTGATATATAATGCCAAGGTGTTCTTTAAAATTCTTTTTTGTACAATGTTTAAAAAAGATCTTTGGTTTTACAGTTTTCCAAAAGATCTTTACAGGCGCCAAGTTTGGACAAAAGCATGTGGCAATCATATAACCTGGGTACCTAAACGAACAAGTACTATTTGTTCCTAGCATTTTGACCAATCGGTTTTCGTAATCCAATCAAATAATAAAAGGAAACTAAATGAAACTGCTGTACCGACTTTGAAATTATTGGAAGTAAGTTTATTATTTTGCTACAGGTTTATTTTACATTATGAAGGATAAAATTTAAAACATGTAACAAATCGAAATGGAAGGTTTAGTGAATGATATTTATTCATTTTAAAATGTTATTTACAAGTATATCGTCTTAGATGGTGTCAACCAAATTGTTGTTTTCAGATGAGACACGAATTATTAGCGCTTAAATAAATAAATAAGGACAAACAAATAATCTCAGTGTCATATTTATATTGTACTATTATTAAATATATACAGAGTACTACACTTTTGTACTGTAGAACACAAAATATTACCGCTTTTTACGACGACATTAATTATTTTTCAATCCTAAGTAAAATGACGAAAAAAAGTATGTTTGGTTAAGCGTGTAGTGGCGGTCAAGAATATCCACTACGCCATATCCTCCCGTGGGTGTCGTAAAAGGCGACAAAGGGAAACAGGCGGGAGATGGGCAGCAGCATCTTCCTGATAATAGCCAATATTATAATTAAAAAAAAAACTGCGTTTGCCAACCCGCTCGCCAAGCGTGGCAACTATGGCAAATACCCCCCAATGACGAGAGTAACAAAGATACGGCCCCCAGTCCCCGGCCGCCCCGCTATTTCTGGCTACGGTGGCGACCATGGTAACGGCAGGGCAGGGGATGCTAAGAATCTCCGGTGGAGGTTCGGTTGCCACCTACGACGACTCGACCTGGCAACATACAACGCACGCACCCTGAGAACTGATGAGAAGATCGTGGAGCTGGAAGAAGAGATAGACAAGTTGCGCTGGCATATTATAGGATTATCCGAAGTCCGAAGAGAGGGGGAGGACACGGTAATCCTCGAATCCGGCAACTTGCTCTATCACCGGGAGGGCGACCATCTGTCCCAAGGAGGTGTCGGATTTATCGTCCACAAGTCTCTCGTTAACAACGTTGTCAAGATCGGGAGTGTGTCGACGAGGGTTGCGTACCTTATACTCAGAATCACCAAACGGTATTCGCTGAAGGTCATACAGGTTTACGCACCAACCTCGGCACACCCCGATGAGGAGGTGGAGGAAATGTATGAGGATATCTCTAGAGCCATGCATTCCTCCAAAACCCAATATACGGTTATAATGGATAAAAATGGACTGTATATTTATTTATGACTGATTACTTATTGACTGATCTGAGGGTAGCTATACTAGGGGACTGCTTGAAGAAAAGATGGTACTTTTTACTATACTGTATTACACTATTTACAATATTCGGCACTATTAAAATAAACTATCTAATATGTACAGAGAGAGGTCTTCAGTTGTGGAGTCTTGATCTGTTGTCTTGAGTCTTCTTTGGAGTCTTCTCAAGTGCCGCTTCCGAAGTGAAATGAACAGCTCACAGACCGAGACGCCCTTCTTATATCTCGCAAGAAGGTGTCTCAGTCTGTGAGTAGTGCCGTGCGACGATAAATGAAGCCACACGTGCGCTGATTGGTCGCCGACATCACTGGATCGGCGCCGGTGTGCGGGGTGCGCGGAGGGTAGCGGGGTACGAAGGGGCGACGGGGCGGCGGGTCTCTAGCTGTCCTCAACATCCTCCCCCCGGCGTAGCTCGCGAGCCTCATCTTCTTTCGGGAGGACGGCGATCTTCCTGACCGGCCGCCGCAGCAATCCGCCCCTGGTCCGCACCTCCACGTTGCGCACCACGCCGTCTGGTCCGGGAAAGGTCCGCGTTACAATTCCCCGCGGCCACACGTTCCTTGGCAGGCTACCGTCTGCCACCACGACGAGGTCCCCCTCTTGTAGCTTTCGCTGCTGCACATCCCGTGAGTCCCCGCGCGCAACCAGCGTCGGCAGGTACTCCTTCATCCAGCGCGTCCAGTACTCGTCGGCAAGTCCTTGCGCCGCTCTCCACGCCCGACGATCACTAGGCGTGCACGGCGCGGTTACTGGAAGGCTCGATGGTCCCAGCAGCAGAAAGTGGTTGGGTGTCAGCGCCTCTTCTTCGTCGATGTCGACCGGTACGTGTGTCAACGGTCGAGAGTTCACCGTGTTCTCGGCTTCTGTGAGGAGCGTCACCAACGTCTCCTCCCGCGGGCTCTTCTGGTGCAGAGTGGCTTCGAGCGCGGTCTTCACTGAGCGCACGAGACGCTCCCATGCGCCTCCCTGGTTCGGCGCGCCCGGCGCGATGAACTTCCAGTCTGTCCGCCGAGTCAACGCGTAGTCCTTCAGCAGGGGTGCCCACTCCTCCATTGCCCGTCGTAGTTCGGTGTCCGCCCCATGGAAATTCGTTCCGTTGTCAGAGTAAATGACCCGTGGCCACCCACGCCTAGCCGCCATGCGCCGCAATGCCGATATCGCCGAGTCCGTCGTTAGGGAATAAACTATCTCTAGATGTACCGCGCGCGTCGTCAAACAAGTGAATAACGCTATCCACCGCTTTTCATGCCTACGTCCTATTGTTACCGTTATAGGCCCGAAATAGTCGATTCCGGTGTAGGTGAATGGTCGCGCGAATGCCCCTAACCGTTCAGGTGGTAGATCTCCGATAACCGCTGGCCGTGGTGTCGCCTTGCGTACCCTGCACCGCAGACATCTCCGCTCCACTTCTCTTACGGTCGGTCGTAGTCGAAGTATGTGATATCTCATGCGTAGGTCGTTCACTACCCGTTCCCTGTTGGCGTGGCTTGCTTCCTTATGCGCCTTCTCCACAAGCAGCTTTACAAATTGGTGGCGTCCGTTCAGTATGATGGGCCTCTTCATTTGGCTGTCCACATCGGCTGCGTCGATCCGTCCTCTAGCTCGCAGTATGCCATCTTCGAATATGGGGTCGAGCTTCCTTAACGCGCTGCCGGTTGCCAAGTTCTTTCCTCGCTGCAGTCGACTGATGTCTTCAGCAAAGCTCTCTTGTTGACTGCGCTCTATCCACATCCGCTCTGCTCTCTGGATGTGGTCCAATGTTAGTCCGTGCGCCTTTCCTCTCATGGCATCGACGAACTGTAATATCCGAGCGGTGGCCCTGACCAATCTCTCGTAAGAAGAGAACCTCTCGATGTCTGGCAGGTGTGGAGCGTCCCTGGTGTCGCTCTGGTGCGCCACGACTTCCTCCAACTCGTCATCTTCATCCCCTGCCTTCTCTTCCCGACGTCGAGGCCATCGATCTTCATCTTCGTACAGGAATGGCGGTCCCGTAAACCATTTGTCGCTCTCTTCCTTGTACGTATAATTTATGCGCGTTGCCTGATCCGCGATGTTGTCTGCGGTCGGTATCCACCTCCATTGCTCGGGTGACATCTTCTCCGATATCTCCCCTAATCTATGAGCCACGTATGGGGTGTAACGCGCCGTATCGTTCTGTATCCAGTGGAGCGCCATAGTGGAGTCTGTCCAATACACTACCCTATCGGCTACCACTCTGTGCTCGCCTTGCACGAATTCCGCGAGTCGCGCGCCTATCAGATTCGCCTGCAACTCTAACCGCGGTATGCTTTGCGCCTTTATCGGGGCGACTTTCGCCTTGGCCGCCACTAACCGTACCTTAACCGTTCCGTCGCGGTATCGTATTCGCCAATTGTACTGTTTAGGAATAAATCTACAATAAAATACGAATTACGTAGCAGGCAGTTTAATCGCTCAAAGCAGACTGACAATTCTTTCCCTACCCGCTTATATTATTATATTATCACTCTTTAAATACATCACAGTTCCCTCCACCAATAGTACAGAATTATATAATAAAATGTAAACTAAACTTTATAAATAGGATTCTTATTTCTAGTAGAACGGACATCCCTTGAATGCTCTGTGACAGCCTGGTTGGACATGGCCTGTTCAGAAACAGATTCTGGAAGAGCTGAGTCTGTCAAGACATTACCAACCGCACTAACCGTATCACTCGGCTCAACGCTAACGATCCTCTCCTCCCCTAGTTCTAAATCCGGGGTCAATAGACCGCTACTTAAAGAATCGTTCATAGAATGAGTACATTGTAAGGTATTTCGAACATTTTGTTCTTTCGCTGTATCCCGAGCAGTTCCAGAAGGTGTATAATAATCTATGACGTCATTATCGGTATAAGAAATATCCGTATTTACGTCATCTTGTAATGTACAATTTCCTTTATAAGCTATTAGATGATCAATATGTTTTTTTAAACTTTTACATGATTTTTCAATTTTTACCACATACATTCTAGAACCAACTTTCTTAACTATTCTTCCAAGTTTCCACACATGCTTGGAACCATTATTATAAAAACACTTAACTAATACTTTATCGTTAATAGCAAAAGAAGTTGTACGACGGCCCCCATACTGCTTACATTGAGAGATCTGTTGAGACAAAACATTTTTTTTTACGGCGGATGTCGATGACAGCGGTAACGATTCAGTAGTGACTGATAACAGGTCGAGCCGACACCGCAAGGAGCGCCCTAACATTAACTGAGCTGGAGAAAAACCGGTAGTGCAATGCCGACTGTTCCTATAATCAAATAAAAATGTATTAATTTTTTTTGAAATAATTTGATTATTTAATCCATTTTCCTCTATAATTAATTTGATTCCTCTTTTTACAGTTTTAACGCTATTTTCTGCTTGCCCATTTGATTGGGGGTGATAAGGCGCGATAGTCAAATGTTGTATTCCATTAGAAACGAAAAAAATATTTATTTCATCAGAACAAAAATTTGTAGCATTATCCGATACTAAGGTTTTTACTAATCCAAACCGACTAAATATCTCACATAGCTTAGTAATAATAGCCTCACTATTAGTACTACTAAGTTGGTAGCATTCTACCCACTTAGAATATGCGTCGACTGCAATTAGAAAGTTCCTACCATATAACGAAAAAATATCTATATGCAAACGATCCCACACCTGTGCCGGGTAGGGCCAGACCGCAAGAGGTGTGCGCGGAGGTGCGCATCGAAACTTATTACACACTGAACACGACCCTATTTTTTTCTCAATATGCCTGTCTATATGTGGCCACCACATCCGGGCTCTGGCCTGCTCTTTGGTTTTTACCACGCCAAAGTGTGAAGAATGTAGTTCGTTTAATAGCTGCTCGCGGAATATTGACGGTATGATTACTTTGTGGCCCCGCAGGATACAACCATTTTCTAGGGCTAACTCTGACCGACAAATAAAATATGGCTTTAATAAGGGATCTGACACTTTTCGAGGCCATCCGTTACGCATAAACTCTAACACTTTTATTAAAAGATTATCACGGGATGTTTCTTTTTTTATATCTTCCACCGTTATTGGTTTTAAGACTGAGTTATCTATAAAATTAATATACAATGTTTTATCAAGATCCGAACATTCATTATCAATTTCGTTCTGTAATTGATTTACAGATCGCGATAAGAAATCAGCCACATTGCTGTCACTTCTAACATACTCTAATGTGAAATTATAGGCAGATAAAAAGATCGCATACCGTTGAAGCCGATTAGCCGCCATGTCAGGTATACCCTTTTTGTTTCCGAAAATGGTTAGTAAGGGCTTATGATCCGTCCTTAGGATAAACGGTACCGTTCAGCCATACAAATAATGGTGGAATTTTTTTATTGCAAATATAATAGCGGTGGCTTCCTTTTGGATTTGAGCGTAATTGCATTCCGCCCGAGTGAGTGAACGCGAGGCATAGGCTACGACGCGTTCCGTGCCGTCAGGCTGACGCTGCGCGAGCACCGCGCCGAGACCGCTCGGACCCGCGTCTGCCGTCACTATAGTCGGCAGCAACGCGTTGTAGTGAGCCAGCACTCGGTCCGACGCTAATTCTTTTTTTATCAATTCGAACGCCTTGTCATGCTCCTTACTCCAGTTCCATTTTTCCCCCTTTTTAAGTAAGGAATGCAAAGGCCTAAGTAATGCAGATGTATTCGGCACAAAACATCTATAATAATTAATCATGCCTAGAACTGACTTTAACTCGCTTACATTTTTAGGTCTACAGCATTTTAATATAGCATCTACTTTCTGTTTTGATTTTCGGAGACCTGTTTTATCAATAATAAAACCTAAATATTCAACAGAGTCTTTAAATAGTTCACATTTCTCTGCTTTTAACCGTAACCCTGCATCCTGTAACCTACTTAATACTTGCTCTAGACGTTCCATATGTACTGCTTTTGTGGGGCCCGTAACCAAAATATCATCAAGAAATATACCCGTACCCTCTATACCAGCAAGTAAATTCTCCATAGTTTGTTGAAAAATGCTCGGCGCAGAACACAAACCAAACACTAATCTGGTGTACCTAAATAATCCTTTGTGAGTATTTATACAGGTTAATTCTTTCGTGTCATCTAAAACCAACTGATTGTATGCTCTAGAAAGGTCCAATTTCGAAAATTGTTCCCCCCCGTGAAGCTTAGCAAACAAGTCCTCAATGCGCGGCAACGGATAGTTATCCATAAATAAAACTTTATTCAATGTAACTGAAAAGTCGCCACATATTCTAATATCCCCGTCTGATCTTAAAACTGGGAATGGGCGTGGCCACTCTTGAGTGATTCACTTTTTCTAAGATACCCAAGTCTAGTAAACGATTCAACTCTTTTTCCACTTTAGGTTTTAAAGCTAAAGGTACAGGACGTGGTTTAAAAAATTTTAGCTCGGCGTCGGATTTCAATTTTAAGTGAATTTTATACTTATTAAATGTTCCTAATTCACTTGAAAATAGCTTGGCATATTTTTCTCTTAATATACTGTCATAATTTGTGTTGATGGTCATGTTGTTGCAATTCGCTGTACATAACTGTAAATTAAAAGCGCTTATAAAGTCCCGCCCTAATAGTGCTGGTTGCTTATTATTTGTTTGAATAATAAATAACCTAATGTGTTTAATACGTGACTCGTACGTAACGGGTACCGTTATAAAACCTACAGGAGAAATTTTGCTACCATTATAACAATTTAGTATTACTTTGCTTTTATTTAGGTTATAAATATTCTTAAAATAGTTTTCATAAACTCTAAATGGTAATATCGACACTGCACTACCACTATCAATTTCACAAACCAAGCCAGTCTCACCTATGAAAACCATATGGCGCATCGGCTCGCCGTTATTACACTTAATAGTAAATAGATCATAAATACCTTGAACGATGTCATCGTCATACGCCGCGATATAGTTATTAGGTTTAATTAAAGATTTACACATTCTACGAAGATGCCCTTTTTTATGGCACTTATTACATGAGTAACTCGAAAATCGACACTGATCTTTGCTATGATTTGAGTAACCACAAACACTGCACTTGTTTACACCACGGGAATGCATCGCGAACACATCCTGAGGAGGTGCGGGAACGCCTAGTTGTGAGGTGACGCTAGTGCTCTGCATAGCGAGTCTCGCACACCGCACACTCTGTGCCAGCTCCAGGGCCCTGCTAAAGGTCAAGTCCTTGATACTCTCAGCAAATAACTTTTCTCTCTCCTTTACGTTTTCCAAACCCAGGACAAAACGGTCTCTCATTGCCGTCTCCAGCTCAAAAGTGAAGCCGCAGTACTGAGACAGGCTACGCACCCGCGCGGCCCACTCCGCCAAGTCCTCGCCAGGTCGCTGCTCTGCTCGATAAAACTTGTATCTCTCCGCAAATGAACATTTTTTCGTGACAAAATGTACACTTAACTTTTCTAGTAGCACTTTGTACTCTATGTTTTCTAATTCAGTTGGGAAGGCGAGATCTCTTGCCACCCGATACGTATCTTCCACCAGCGCAGTTAGTAACAGGGCCCGTCGTTTAACACCAGACTTATCCGATTCCTCGGTGATGTTATTCGCAGTACAGTACTGCTGAAAACGACTTTTGAATATATTCCACTCCTGTACGCGGTGGTCGAAAATAAGACTGCCGCCAATATTAACGTTTCCGCCATTTGCCATCTTATCCAATCGACTTAATTTATATCACTATAAGTCGAAACAACTTTAATACGCGTGAATTACTATATCGTCGCCAAATTGTACTGTTTAGGAATAAATCTACAATAAAATACGAATTACGTAGCAGGCAGTTTAATCGCTCAAAGCAGACTGACAATTCTTTCCCTACCCGCTTATATTATTATATTATCACTCTTTAAATACATCACACCAATACGCCGCGGATGCGTACGCACGTTCGCTTGCGTCATTAAACACGTGAAGCTGACGCTCTACCACTCCCCCCGTAGGAGCATAGCACCTAGGCAGCCGCAGTCGTGATACTTCCTCGACGATTCGCAGCCACCTCTGAAATTCCTCAGCTGCCTCCTCGGGTAGTTCGTCGTCCCATCCGACCTTCTTCATCCGCCACAGGTCTTGCAGCAGGATCTTGGCAGTGATGGTGAGGTAGCTCAGCAGTCCAAGCCGGTCGAAGACCGACATGACTGCGCTTAACGCCTCTCTCTTGGTCGGTGGCCTCTGCAGCGTCTTCACTTCGTTCGGTACCCTGTTCATGGATGTGTTGAACGTTAAGGCATCTTCATCGGCCATCCATAATAGCCCTAGGGTTCTGCCTGGGCTGCCTTGTCTCAAGCCTACCTCCTTAGGCTTGCTCGCTAGTAATTCCTCCGGCTTGTCTTCTAGTAGGGCTGCGTGGTTCGAATTCCAGCCTGCTAAAGTGAAGCCGGCCTGCTGGTGTACTTCCATAACCTGCCTCGCAGTGTTTACCGCTTCCTCTACCGTAGCATAACTGTCTAGGTAGTCATCCATGACTACGTACGATAGCGTTAAGTGCCAACGGATGTGTCTCTGCGTGTGCGCGCGCGTTATGATCCCTAACACTATGTGCGAGAAACGGCGAGCTCCTCGCACCGAAAATCATTGAAGTCATAACGTATTCCCGCGGTGGGCTGGATAGCTCGTTACCTCGCCACAGAAACAATTGCGCGGGTTGGTCGCGACGGTCTATCTTCACGCGTAAAAACATTTCCCTAATATCCGCGGACACAGCTATTTCGTTCTCCCTAAATCTAAACAGTATACCCGGTAGGTTCCGTAACAAGTCGGGGCCGTCAAGTAAATAATCGTTCAAACATTTACCGAACGCACGCGCTGCCGCGTCGAAAACCACTCTTGTCTTCCCAGGCTTGTTCGGATTCCGTACTGCGAAGTGGGGCAGGTATCAGCTCTTGGGGTCCTCTCTCTCTGTCCCCTCGGCTTCCCTTGCGTATCCTTTTGCCAGGAGGTTGTCTATTTGTGCTGTATAGGCGTCTCGAAACTCCGGCGATTTGTCCATTTTCTTCTCGATCGTCCGCAGTCTTCGAGCAGCCATCTCGTAGCTGGGAGGCATCCGCACGTCGTCGTCCTTCCATGGCAGTCCCACCTGGTATTGCTCGCCGACCTTCTTGACGGTGCGCTGGAATATCTCGACAGCGCGCTCCTCTTCCCGTCGCGGCCTACTCTTTAGCGAGATACCGATGGAATCGATCTCGTACTGCCATTTAAGGAGTTCCGTTAACTCCTCGTCCTGACTGGCGAACGTTCGAATGTCCCTATCTAACCGTCCGCTACTGCTTACGACGTGTAATACGGTTTCACCGTCCTCCCTACACGTGAATCGCGGCACGGTTCCCTGTATCACCCATCCTAATAACGTACGTGCAGCTATAGGCTACCTTCGACGTCCTATCCTTAAATTACGGGTGATTATTAAATGCCAGTTGTCGGCGCCTAATAATAATCTCGGTTTGGCGTCCTCGTAGCAAACCGAGCTCGGTAGGTCGCGTAAGTGTTTCAACCGTAAACACTCTTTATTTACCGACTGCGAACCTATCTTTAAATTTGTTACTGTACGCGCATTTATTCTATACATCTCACTGCGCGTCTTGCCACGTATGCCTATGTTAACTAGCCTGCTATCGGCCTCGCGTTGACTATTGTTTACTCCTCTAAAATTCAGCGGCTTTACCGGTCCTTCCGCTCCTAACTCGCGCGCTAAGTCGTCGTCGATCAACGAAATAGTCGAGCCTTCGTCAAGCAACGCATACGTATCTATTTCCCTACCGCGTGGTCCACGTAACGTAATGGGACACACTTTCAATAATACGGACGCATTACTACCAACGTTAGACGCGACGAGTACGGTCTCATCCGGTTTTGCCGATGTCTCAGGTGCGCGGGTCTTGCGGGTGTGAAGGAGGGCATGGTGGGGGGCGTTGCAGCCGTCGACGCCGCATTTCTTCGCTTTACATTTAAACCGTCGGTGTTTACTATTCAAACAGAGAAAACACACCCCCTCTTCCTTTACCCAATTCCACCGGTCGTCCACACCCATTTGCGCTAACTTTCTACACTTAGCGATCACGTGTTCACCCCCGCAACACATACAAGAGGCACTACCGGTGTCCTCCTGGGCGGTGAATGTCTTTACGTCGCGGGCCCTATTCTCTACGCGGCGTGTTAATACAACTCGTTTCGACGGCGGCGCCTCTCGTCCTACGGGCGATTCCTTAGTCGGCGCTACGGACGTATAGGCATGACTCAACGCACGGTCAGCCTCTCTCATCATGAACCTAGACAGTGTAACGATGTCCGGTTCGTCTGCACTTCCGTAGTGCTCCGCATAATCGCACCAACGCGACCGTAAGTGAGGGCTTAGTTTACTAGTTACTTCCCTAGTCAGCATTGGATTTTGTAAATACCCTTTGCCGTCGACGTTCTGTAAAATACATACTATATTTTGTAACTTAATCGCGAACGAATTCAATTCCTGAGCGGTTTGACCCGGGCGCGGAAGGCGTTTCAGTTCCTCTAACGCTCGATCGATAATTACTTCCGGGCGGCCGAAACACTGCTCTAATGTTCGCATAATATCTGCGGGATCCTTCGCGGTAAACAGCAGTGCCGATACTACCTCCCTAGCTTCACCGCGTAGACAGTTTCTTAACCTTGCCATATTTTCCGTATTTGTGAATCCATATAAACGCGTGGATTCTTTCATCGCGGCTTTGAAGGCTAACCATTCCGCGGCCGAACCGTTAAAAATAGGCAAGTCCTGCGTCTGCTTCGCGGCAGCGGGCCTGACCCTAATCATATTCTCTAGAGCTTCCGCTAGTCGCTCTATACCCCTCTCTTTCCCTCGCGGAGTAAGCGACCTATCTCTATCCCTATCTCCCTCTAGCCTACGCTGTGGCGCTGGCGTCCTATGTACACCTACATCCCTATGACACGGCGACGATAATCTACGATCCGCATGGCGATGTGGCGATCTATGTGTAGGCGATAGAGTGCGGCGTTGGACGCGCGACGGCGACGTAACCCGTACACGACGATCCACCTGGTTCATTTCTATGGCGACTCCACTATCCCTCTGTATCGTTTCTACGCGACGTGGTTGAACCTCATTCGCTACCGTCCTCCCCTGGGCATCTTCACTGTGGTCGTAACCGGTTACCCTGTTCGGTAGGGTCTGCTCTAACTCGATGCGGGGCGCGGGCTGAGACGGGCGGCAAGGCTACTCACCCCACACAGTCTCTACGTTCTCTAACCACCTATCAACGCGTACCCTATTTTCAACTAACTCGTCTTCGTTAATACTTTCCCTATCTGTTTCTTCTTGCAGTTGCGCGACGTCCCTAGCGTACTTCTTCTTAATAAGATCTTCTTCAAGTTGCAATTGCTTCCTCCTAATTGCAGCTAGTTCCTCCGCGGCGTTATATTCAATTTGTTTTAACCTAGCTATCGCGCTAGCTGTCGACCGGGCCGAACGAACGGAGCGGACCGACGGAGCTCGAGGTGCGGGCCTATGTACGACGTCTGTTACAGGCGCGATGGTACGTACTATCGAACTAGTTTCTGTAGACGGAAGATCTTCAATAATCGCGGCGAGTGTCTCTGTGTGCGGCGTGGATGTGCTAACCTCTCTAAAGCGATCGGTCGTAGACACGGACATAGCGGGGCGCGGCGGCGGGGGCGCGGGCGCGGGCGTAGATGCGGGCGCGAGCGGGGCCTGAGGCGCGGGCGCGGCGGAGGGCGCTTGTGCCATCGCGAGATAATCGGACGGGGACGCGGGTGCTTCTTCGAATATACGCATTCCTACCGGCGTGTCGTCCTCGTTCCGTGCCTTCTGGCTTCGTGTCTTCCTCATTGTCCCACGTTGCGACCTCCGGTCGTCTTCAAAAAGACGTACGTATCGTCTTCAAAAAGACGCACGTATTGGATGTCGTTCCCGCCACAAGGGCGTTACCAGATGGTCACAGTTTGACACCGTTAGGGAGCAACCACCTGGCCGCGTAAACGCGGTTAAAGAAACAAGAAATTGTCTGGAAACAGACAATAGACGTATGTGACGTAGTCGTAACAAGAAACAGGGAAGAAATTAGTACCGACGATCTTCTCTCTTCGTCGACGAACTTCTTTCTTCCTTGAAGATCTTCTATAATGATCTTCTCTCTTCTATAATTATGTTATTTCTTCTATAATTATGTTCTTTCTTCTATAATTGGCTTCTTTCTTCTGGCTTGAATCCGGCGGCGATGGACCAAGAATATAATGGATGAAAATGGACTGTATATTTATTTATGACTGATTACTTATTGACTGATCTGAGGTTAGCTATACTAGGGGACTGCTTGAAGAAAAGATGGTACTTTTTACTATACTGTATTACACTATTTACAATATTCGGCACTATTAAAATAAACTATCTAATATGTACAGAGAGAGGTCTTCAGTTGTGGAGTCTTGATCTGTTGTCTTGAGTCTTCTTTGGAGTCTTCTCGAGTGCCGCTTCCGAAGTGAAATGAACAGCTCACAGACCGAGACGCCCTTCTTATATCTCGCAAGAAGGTGTCTCAGTCTGTGAGTAGGGCCGTGCGACGATAAATGAAGCCACACGTGCGCTGATTGGTCACCGACATCACTGGATCGGCGCCGGTGTGCGGGGTGCGCGGGGGGTAGCGGGGTACGAAGGGGCGACGGGGCAGCGGGTCTCTAGCTGTCCTCAACAACGGTGTTAATGGGAGACTTCAATGCAAAACTGGGCACAAGAGAGAATGGTGAGCTGAAAGTAGGGAAATTTGGAATGGGGCAACGGAACCCAAGGGGCCAGCAGCTGGCCGACTTCATGGAGAAAGAGGGACTCTTTATGATGAACTCTTTCTTCAAGAAGCGGCCCCACAGGAAGTGGACCTGGTCGAGCCCCGACAGTTCGATAAAAAATGAGATTGACTTCATTATGACGACCAGACGACAACTGTTCAGTGATGTCTCCGTGATCGCGAGGGTGAAAACCGGCAGCGATCACCGAATGGTTAGAGGCACACTGAACCTAAATGTTAAGTTGGAGAGGTCTCGTCTGATGAAGTCAACGCTCCGTCCCCCTCGTGCTCTAATCCAAAGTCCCGAAACCTTTCAGCTCGAGTTACGAAACCGTTTTCAGTGCCTAGAAGACTGCAATGAAGTGGACGATATGAATGACAAGCTCGTGGAAACTGTCCATGCGGTCGGAGCTAAGTTCTGCAAGACCCGCCGCAGAAGAAAACAAAAACTCTCCGTTCACACTCTTAATCTCATGGTTGTTAGACAGGAGATGAGGCTACATTCTTCAACAGATTTGACAGCATACAGGCAACTGAACAGACAGATCTCCAAATGCATGCGGCGGGACTTACGCAACTTCAATACAGCTCGTATTGAAGAAGCGATCGAGCGGAACCACGGCTCCAAAGTCTTTGCCAGAAACCTGTCTGCCAGAAAGAGCCAACTGTCGAAGCTGAAGACCGAATGTGGCAGCATCGTTTCCGGGGCACCTGAGATTTTGAGTGAGATTGAGAGGTTCTATGGGCAGCTGTACACGTCATCGTTGGAGCCACACGCAAGTGTGAGTAACGATCCAAGAGCGAGTCTTATCCAACACTATTCCGAAGATATCCCGGACGTCAGTCTGAGCGAAATTAGAATGGCTCTCCAGCACCTTAAAAACGGCAAGGCCCCAGGCGAGGATGGAATTACAGCGGAGCTTCTGAAAGCGGGTGGAAGACAGGTACTTGAAGTCCTTCAGAGGCTCTTTAATTCCGTCCTCCATGGTGGCATTACACCGGAGGCGTGGAGCAGAAGTGCGGTGGTCTTGTTCTTCAAGAAAGGTGACAACGCTCTCTTGAAGAACTACAGACCGATTTCCCTTCTGAGCCGCGTCTACATGCTGTTTTAGAGAGTCATTACGAATCGTCTCGCGCGCAGACTTGACGACTTCCAGCCTCCCGAACAAGCCGGTTTCCGAAAGGGCTTTAGCACCATAGACCACATACATACTCTACGGCAAATTGTACAGAAGTCCGAAGAGTACAATTTGCCACTATGTCTGGCGTATGTGGACTATGAGAAAGCCTTTGATTCCGTCGAAATTTGGGCGGTGCTGCAGTCCCTTCAGCGGTGCCAAGTTGACTGTCGGTATATCGAAGTGCTGAAGTGTTTGTACAGTAGGGCTACGATGGCTATCCGAGTACAGAACCAGAGTACGAAACCCATCCAATTGCAGAGAGGTGTAAGACAGGGTGATGTTATATCCCCGAAACTCTTCACCGCTGCATTGGAAGACGTTTTCAAGCTTCTGGACTGGAAAGGATGCGGTATTAACATCAATGGCGAGTAAATCCCTCACCTTCGATTTGCCGACGATATAGTCCTTATGGCAGAATCGCTGGAGGACCTAAGCACTATGCTCAATGACCTCAATAGTGTCTCCCAACGAATAGGTCTTAAGATGAACATGGACAAAACAAAGATTATGTTTAATGTCCATGTCACACCTATGCCGGTAGTTGTTGGGAGCACTAAGCTCGAAGTTGTTGACGAGTATGTTTACCTGGGACAAATAGTCCGACTAGGTAAGTCCAACTTCGACCGAGAGGTCAATCGACGGATTCAACTCGGCTGGGCAGCGTTCGGGAAGCTACGACACATCTTCTCGTCAGACATACCTCAAAACCTTAAAACGAAATTGTACAACCAGTGCGTGTTGCCAGTGATAACTTACGGAACTGAGACGTGGTCCTTCACTGCTGGCCGTATGAGGAAGCTCAAGGTCGCTCAGCGAGCTATGGAGAGGGCTATGCTCGGAGTTTCTCTGCGTGATAAACTTAGGAATAAGGATATCCGCAGTAGAACCAGAGTTACCGACATAGCCCAACGGATTAGTAAGCTAAAGTGGCAGTGGGCCGGCCATATAGCTCGAAGAACCGACAACCGATGGGGAAGAAAGGTTCTCGAGTGGCAGCCTCGTACCGGTAGGCGAAGTGTAGGGCGTCCCCCCACGAGATGGAGTGACGACCTGGTAAGACGTGCAGGAGGTCGATGGATGCAGGTGGCTCAGGACCGTGCTTTGTGGCATTCTTTGGGGGAGGCCTATGTTCAGCAGTGGACTTGTGAAGGGCTGTTTTGATGATGATGAAAAAACTTCGGCCAAGAGATAGCAAATGTTTATTTTTTTTAATTGCTCCATTCCATTGCTGCGTAAAGGAAGGACAAAAACAAATAAACAAAAAATCACAATTTATAATATTATATTAGTATGGATTGTCAAGAATGATAGATAAACTTTTGAAACCGGTTTACAATCGGCTTTTTGAGGATGAAACTATACACTCCCGCTCTCTTTCTTGCTCTAGTAAATAATCTTTTTGAGTGACCAAAAAGGATAGAAGCACAGGAAAGTGCGATTCCGTGCTGCCAGATGTAGTTCAACCCAAAGCCTTAAAACGGTTCAACTCTATAGGTGGGGTAAAATCTGTAAAATTAGATCGTTTAAAACCCCTATACAGATAACCTTTTCGGTTGATCATGACATTAAAAAATGGTAAAAATATTTCATAGACTAGGCATATTATATATTTTAAGCATACAGGAACATTATTTCGATAATGATTACGTTCCACATAACGTTGAACTGGTAAACTTGGTGATGGAAAAATATGCAAGCACTAGAATTAGCTACTTCGCAAAAAAAGAGTGATCCCAAAAAGTGTATTCGTCACATATATACCAAACTTATTCAATTTAAAAACCAGTTAAAATATAATATAATACTTTTTCAATTTGTTTTAATTTTGGTAATTTTGTATTATTATTTTGTACCTTATGTATTTTTTAAATTTACTTTGAATGTAATATTACACATTAAACATTCGTTCATTTTTATTTTATTTAATTTGCTAATGTAACTTGCATAAAATTTCATCGACATATCCATATCGACAAGGCCCTCGCACTAGTTGTTTATGGCTTATGCACTGTAACGATGAGACATTTATGAGAGATTTTCAAGGTTGTGTGCGTTTTGCTTAATCGTGTGCTCATATTATGCTGTGTGCGTGCGTAACGACGTGGCCCAATGTTTACGATTTGCTTAATGTGCGTTACCTCGCCTCCCGCAAGAAGTGACAGACTTTTTTGTTTGGAACTTTATGCGCATGGCGTCTCCTGTTAGTTGAATACTCTAAGCATTTGAAGTATGGAGTGTAGAGAGATGGAGAACCATCTCTATATATGAAAAGTATCCCTTAAAACGTGTCCAATAAGGGTGGAGCTGCAGTGGCATAGGATAAATTAAAAAAAAAAGCGCCAAAAGTAATTAGAATAAGATGGGGAAATAAACAAGGACCGACCCATCCGCTTGGTTTTGTACTACGTAAATAGTTTAGATTTTGTATACTGGCATTTTACTAACTACTCTAATCATGAAATTTCTTAAATATTTGAATTCAGCCGACTTCACTCCGTTCACAACAGCTATCTTCATATCATAGTTTTTCAGACGCCAGCGCTATTGTTGTAGGTTTTGGAACCTCTATTTTCAGTAAATAGTAGGACACTTTTTCAACTTTCGCCCCTTATAAGATGGTTCTCCTTGTACTCTACACTCCATAATTTGAAGTGGGTTTTTGGCGAGAACTTGACCAGCGTCGGTTTGCTGCTCCTGTATTATAGTTTAAATAATGGTTTGAAGTGGATTTTGATATGTAAAAGTGGTGCGATTTTGTGTATTAAGTGTCTGCGCATGTGAACTATTATTGGAAACTGTGAAACAAGTGTTCTGATGGTGATGAATTTCTCAAAATAAGGTGTCTGTCTGCTTAGGCACCTTGAGATACCATCGCCAACCGTCAGCTGTCTGCACAAACTATATTGAAACGCTACGCGTTTTTTTTTGGCTTTTTTGTTTTTTTGGCTGTCTGCTAGCTCAAGTTGCCGTCAAAATCTCCGAAGGGCTGCACAATGTGACGCATCAACATATTGTGAAGCCAAATACTATGAAGGATAATTATTATAATATATTGTAACTTCAGGCTCAGAAAGGCTATATCCCAGAGCCGTAAAGCCAGTTATTAAGAAGAGGAAGAAGGGCATTTCAAGTGACGTAATGAAAAAAGCGCGGGAAGTTTTGAAGTAGGCGGGCGTCATTTTTTTGGCTAAACTTTTGAAAATTAAATTAATTTGATATTACAGGATCAGTTAAGTTGTAAAGTATATATATTAGTAGTTATTGTTGATTATTTATAGTTTTAGTTTGTTTTCTTCACTTGGTAAGTCATTTCATTGTATTATATGTAAATAGGATTTTTCTCTTGGCGTCCATGTTGGAGCCCGAAGACCCTGGAGGGACATCCCTCCAGGTGTCTCATGTAGTCACAATCGATGCGTCGGGAATGGAAACGGAAGGTTCAATTATAGATACAGACTGTTCGGAAAACACGAAATCGGTTAAAAGAAAGAGAATCTCAGCTAGAAACCAAAAGAAGAGAAGGAATCACAGACATACGGGTATATCAGATTGCCAACTTTCCCCTAATGATTTAAAGGATAATGTTATTACTAAAGTGATTGAGTCTGATGATAAAAACACTGAAATCCACCATAATGAGGCCGCTCACTCTAACAATATCACAAGTAACCCTCGCGCTGCTAGGTCGCTTTACCAGGCGTCAGATCCTGCGCCTTATGTTGTCCATGTTCAAAAAATCTTACAACCAAATCAAACCGGATCTATTCACCCAGTACAATTTGGATTTTTCCTTAAAAAAACTTTAATAAAAAGCATTGTAGAGGGAAGCATCAAAAAAATTGGAAGGAACAGGTTGTCTTTACAATTTGAAACATTTCAGGATGCTAACACATTTCTAAATCACAAATCTCTTGATGTTAATAAATACAAAGCATTTATTCCGGCCTTCACTATCACCCGTATGGGAATAGTGAGAGGTGTTCCATGTGACTGGGACGAGAAAGATATAATGGAAAATATTGACCTTCCGCAGAACTGTGGAAGTATTTTGAAAGTTCGGAGATTAAACAGAAAGGTATATAACGGCGAGACACCCAAGTTCATTCCAACTGAGACCGTAGTTTTAACCTTTGATGGGAAGGTGTTACCTCCCAGGGTATTTATATGTTACAACTCCCTATCTGTAGAGCTTTATATTTACCCCACGCTGCAATGCTTTAATTGCTGCCGTTTTGGTCACACCAAAATGCAATGCAGAGGCTCTCCAAGGTGTTACAAATGTGGTGACAACCATTCAGGTATAAGCTGCGAGACTGAAAGAGATGATGCTGTGTGTATCTTATGTTCTGGTTCCCATTTCGCAACAGACAAAAAGTGTCCGGAGTACGCTAGGCAAAAAGCTATAAAAGAAACAATGGCTAAAAACTCTATATCTTATTCAGAAGCCAGTAAAGTCCATCCACCAGTTTCGAAATCTTATGCTGACGTTGTTGCTTCTGCTTCATTGGCCCCTTCTGGTCCAACTATTACTTATTCCAGCCCCTATAATTCAACAAGCCCTTCTAAGAGTCACACACAGTCATATAGGAAAACAGTATTCTCTAAACCCAAAGCTCGTCCCAGAAATGCTAGTAAGGGATATGATCAAAAAGCGCATGCAGAGCTTATCAAAGATTACAGCAACATTCCTTCCTTTTCTACAGGTTGTCTCAAAAATTACAAAGATCTATCAGAAATAATAACAAAGGATCTCATCATTTCTATAATTCAGTACCTTTCACAATCTAACCTAATTAAAATACCGCCCAACGATGCCGCTTCTTCAAAAAGTTTTTTAACTCATGGACAGTCAGGACCATCCACGAAACCAGTCTCTGGTGATTCAATGGAATTGCCGGAGTATTAATAGTAAAAAAAGTGACCTAATTTTCTTATTGAATAGTTATAAACCATTTGCAGTCTCTCTTCAAGAGACTTGGCTTCGTCCCGGATTCAACTTTAGAATTCCAGGACATATCTGTCTTAGAGAAGACAGAACAGATGGGTATGGTGGAGTTGCACTAATTCTTAAGGGTGGTGTGCCCTTTGTCCACATACCCATTCCTAATCACAGTAATAAATTTTCAATTATTGCTGTTAGTGTAAATAATATTTGTTTTGTAAATATGTATATACCTCACCCTTCCACTGAAGTCTTTGACGATATTCGTAGCATTCTATCTTCCCTCCCACGCCCTATTTTGGTCATGGGAGACTTCAATGCACAACATTCTACGTGGGGAAGTTCTAAGTCTGATCATTATGGGGCTAGAATCTTAGACATCTTAGATGATAATAATTTATGCCTACTAAACTCTGGTTGTCCTACTAGAAGGACTCAGCCCCAGGAGGGTATTAGTGCACCAGATCTTACCCTCTGTAGTCCATCCCTAGCTCCTACATTAAACTGGTGGCCTCTATCGTCTTCATATGGAAGCGATCACTTTCCGCTAATTATATCATTTCCTCAAAAAATTGGCGAAAAGATGTCAAAGGCTCCTCCCCGGCTAAAATATAGACTTAAGGATGCCAACTGGTCATTATTTAGAGATAAAGTTCAACAAAATTTATCAACTATACCTCCACTAAATGACAACAATAATCATCTTTGTGCTGAAGCTTTTACACAGGCTCTACTACAGGCTGCTGAGGAAGTTTTTCCTATAAAAAATAATAGTGGCAATGGGTATATTCCATCACCTCCTTGGTGGGACAGTGAGTGTTCTGCTGCGATAGCTGAGAGAAAGATAGCTGAAAAAAATTACAGAAAAAACTCTACAACACAAAATTTTAATATTCTTTGTAACCTTATAACTAAAACACGTAAATTATTAAAACAAAAAAGATTCAATGGCTGGAAATCTTTTTGTGCCTCAATTTCACCAGACATTTCTCCATCTGAAGTTTGGCAAAATATTCGTAGATTCAGATCTGCTTTTAAACCTCCAAGATCTCCTTTTATGGATAGCAGTACAGTTGATTTGTTTCTTGACAAATTAGCTCCACCATTTGTCCCATCTATAGATAATATTTCTTCTGACCCACAGCCTTCTCTCCTCTCCCAGCATGATAGTAGCGATTCATTAATTTCTTTTAGCCTTTCAGAACTCAAAGGGGTTCTTTCAAAACTTAGGGACTCAGCCCCAGGTTGTGATGGAATCCCATATTCTTTTCTTCAAAACCTGAATGATTCCTGCCTTTCTTATTTCCTTAGTTTAATTAATTCAATCTTAACATCAGGTAATATTCCTCCATCATGGAAAATTCATGAAATTATCCCAATACATAAGCCCGACAAACCGATTAATGATCCATCATCATACAGACCAATTGCATTAGCTTCAGTTATTTCCAAAATTTCCGAACATTTAGTTAAAAATAGGCTAGAATGGTTTATTGAGAGTAAGGGGTTACTATCTCCAAACCAGTTTGGATTTAGGAAAGGTAGGAGTACGATGGATAGTCTCAGCATTTTTATGACGGACTTAAGATTGGCATTCTCGTACAATAAGTCTGTGTTAGCAGCATTCTTAGATGTATCTGCAGCCTATGATAATGTCAACCTCTCAATTCTGAAACAAAAAATGATTAATTTGGATATCCCACAAATTTTTATAAGATTCACAATCAATCTTCTCTCTGGTAGAATGCTTAAAGTAATATCAGAAGACTCCTACCAATCCCGTATTGCCTGGAAAGGTATACCCCAGGGCTCAGTTTTAAGTCCCTTAATTTACAACATATATTCTCATGATCTGGAAGCCTCCCTTAAGGGTAAAGTTAACACACTCCAATATGCAGATGATTTACTCCTCTATGTCTCTGGTGATTCTGTTGACAACATGTCTGATACTATGACATATTCCCTTAAGTTGCTAAAAGTTTGGCTTGACAATAACTGTCTAAGCCTCTCGGTTCCTAAAAGTAGTATAGTCTTATTTTCACGTATGAGGATTCCTCCACCAGTGTCTGTATTTTATAATAACATTAAAATTCCCGTTAAAGGTGAATCAACATTTCTTGGGGTAATTTTAGACTCAAGACTTACAGGAATCCCTCATTGCTACTATATAAGTGCTAAATGTGAGAAGATTCTAAATATACTGCGCTGCCTCTCTGGAGTTTGGTGGGGAGCCCACGCTTTCTCTCTAAAGCTTCTATATAATGCCTTAATAAGGAGTATTTTAGACTATGGAACATTTATTCTTGAACCCTGTAATGCAGTAGCTCTCCATAAGTTAGACATTATCCAGTCTAAGGCTCTGAGAATTATTGCTGGGGCTATGCGTTCGAGCCCTATTAACGCTTTGCAGGTTGAATGTTCTGAAGCGCCCCTGAATCTCAGACGACAATTTCTTTGTGACAGGTTCCTGTTTAGAGCATTACAAGTCTATAATCATCCCCTTTACTCTAAGTTACGGTCTCTGTTGGAATGTATGGACTATCCGTACTGGGCTCATAAATCGCCGCCATGCCTTGTTGTTAGTCTCCAAAAATTCTTAGCTCTTCAAGCTCCAACACATAGATCACAATTCCTTCCTATATTTTGTGTTAACTATGATGCCTTAATTTTAAAACCATCTATTTTGTTTGATTTCGGTGTATGTAAACAAGATCCTTCTGCCAACGTCAAATTTATTGATATTATTGACAGTGACAGCCGATGGAAACATTGCCATTTAATTTTTAGTGATTCTTCCAAACCCGGTTCCGAGGAATGTGTGGGAGTTGGCGTTTTCCATCAACAGTTTGGCATTGTACAGAAAATAAAATTACCTCCAGAGACTTCAGTATTTACTGGAGAATGTTTTGGTCTGTTGAAATCTTTGGAGTACATTTTAATCATGAAGTTAAAAAACTCGATAATTTTTACTGATGCTAAAAGTGCTCTCCAAGCCTTGGAAAGATTTCCTTTTAGCAGTAACAGAAATAATCATCCAGTTATTATTGCATGTCGTGATTTATTGTATCAATGTTGCATCAAAAATTACACAGTTTCTTTTGCTTGGATTCCGGGGCACTCAGGTATCTTTGGCAATACCAAGGCCGATAGCCTTGCCAAAGCTGCAGTCAATGACGGAGATCTAGTTCCGTACAAAAACTTTTGTTGTGATTTGGCTCTCCTTCCTAAATCCCAGTTATTGAATTCTTGGACACACATTTGGCGCTCTTCAAGTCAAACTATAGGTCGATATTATAGCACGATCCAGGTGGATATACCTTCTAAACCGTGGTTTTCAAATCTGACGTATGGTAAAGCTATTACTTCGACCCTTATTCGTATGAGGCTGGGCCATGCATGCATTCCCTTGCATTTGGCAAGGCTTAAACTTTTGCCTAGCGATATATGTGACTGTGGCAATGACGTTGGGGATTTTAATCATATATTCTTTGCTTGTCCGCGACATGACCGTTCCGCTTTTATTTCCTCGCTTTTGTCCATTAAAATTCCTTTTCCTACTTCAATTTCTGTCCTTTTATCTTATGTAAATATTGATGTATATAGAATTTTAGCCAGTTTCATTTTACATAACCATATAAAGTTATAACTATTTATGTACTTATATACTAAATTTACCTGATCCTTTTCCAAATTCCGTTCCAATTTCCGTTCCAATTTCCAATTCAATAAAATAAATCTTACTTCCTAACCTTTTTGCATGGCTGACGCACAAACCGTGCAGGCCAAGAAAGGGGAAAAAAAAAAAAAAAAAAAAAAAGTGACGTAATAAAATAAATATTTCTGTTTTTATTTTCGGCTTGATGCGCGCGCAAGATCGATGAATGAAAATTTTGACAACCTATCTGACAACTAATAATATTGGTAGTAAAAACAATCGTAGGTTGTGTGAATGTGAATTTAGTCTTTACTTTTGTTATTTATCTACGCCGCTTTATTAAAACTAGTGTTCGATTTGAATAGATTGTTGATAACGGGTATTAGTTTCTACTTTTAAAGTTAGTGCTTCAAATTGTGCTTGTTTTTAAAGAAGAAAATGGGCAATATTCATACTGTGGGTCCCAATGAAGCGTTAATAGTCTCAGGTATTTTGTAAACATAGTTTTCTCAAATACCTACATGTCTATAAAATCTGTTGCTAAAACTTAGCTTGATTATCTTGTGTCCACAGAATACTCTGTGACTTATCTCGTGTGGGAGTAAAGTGAGGCGATGGTTCTTACAATTAAGACATTTCTTAACTACAATCATTTTATCTTACAATTATCACTTGAAATCACTAAAAAAAATCATTCATATTCCTTTTCAAAGGCGGAATGCATTTCTTTATTATTAAAGAAATGCATTGCGCAATGCATGCAATTTTTTTGCATTGCAATGCATAATTTTATAATCATTAATTCGTAATAGTAGCTATATTAAACATTTACAACAATATTTTTTTTGTTTTGAGTATTGTTATTCATAGGTGCAAGACGTAGTATAAGACAAGAAAGAGTGTCAGGCATTACTGTTTACAGACTGATAAAGAATACCAACACTTAACCATCTTTCTGTAGTTAAAACAACTCATCGTCATTCTTGTGGTTGGGGATTTTTATTTGTCAACATAATAATTTCTCATTAAGTGATTGAAATATTCTCAAGTGGCAGCTCCGTATTGGTAAGTGAACTGTAGGGTGGTCCCCACTAGGTCGAGTGACGACCTGGTAAGAGAAGCAGGAAGTCGATGGATCAAGGCAATTCAGGACCATGCTTCATGGTAGGCCTTGGCTTATGTTTAGCAATGAACTTGTGATGGTTTTTTTTATAGGAAAGGAGGCAAACGAGCATGCGGCTCACCTGATGGTAAGTGACTACTGCCGCCCATTAACAACTGCAACACCAGGGTGATGATTATAATGATGAAGATTAATTTTCGGCTTCGAAGTGTATGTAGCTATTTATGTGTTTGCATCAGGCCTTTAATTCTTCTGTACTTATGTTTTTGCACCAACTTCAGTATGTGAAATTATTTTATTCTTTTTGGTTGTTTGAAGTTGGCCTACCAAAATAATTAACCCTAACTCTATTTCTAAAATAAAAGTATCCTAAGTTAGTCCTTATAACATCAGCTATCTGCCAGTGAAAGTCCCGTCAATATTGGTCCAGCCGTTTTAGAGATTAGCCGGAACAAACACTCAGACAAGAATTTTAAAAATTGTTTTTTTGTTATTAGTTGTACATATATTATGCAATCACACAGACACACTAACGATTAAAAACTAATCAAGATTTGATGTTATGTCATGAGACCGGATAAGGTTTTAACCTTGTTTACAATAAATTTCTCCAAGAACAAATGTTGCCTATAAGCCAAAAATTGATTAGTACCATATATATATGTTCATGTTAATTTAGTAAAAAGCTGTTATATTTTCATTACAAACAATCACTTCAATTTTATTTATTTGTATAGATAGCAAATAACATAGGTATTATGGTGTTTAATGCAACTGAAACATTGTGAATTTACTGTAAGATTAACTATAATCTAATAACTTATTCTTAACATAATGCTTTATTTATTCTACACTAGCTGGCACCCGGCATGTTGCAGCCATGGTAGAAATAATTCTTGATATAATATTTTAAATTGTGTATTGTTTTATACTGTTTGATTGGCAATGATAATACATTAATTGAAGTAGATATGCACACCACATACTGTAAATAAATTGTACGTGTCTAAGAAATAAAACTTAGAAAACCTAATTGAAATCTATCCAGAAGTTTTTCTGTGATGAGCGCACAACTGCAAACCTCTATTATTTTATTTATATAGAAAAGAAGATTACCCTTGCCATCCTAATCCTGTTAAATGAAATATGTCATGATGATTCTAACAAAAATGCTTATTAATTCTACATCACCATCTATTTAATGCTATTAAATAAAATTTGTTTCTACGTGGTAGCGCCACGCTGCAAGGAATTATCTCTGCATTACGCATGGGTCGGCACAACTGGAGAAGACCCACGCTCCCTCAGAATATCAGCGTGTAACACCAGCATAATAGTGCTGTGTTTTGTATGGTCAATTTAGAGAACTGGAGACCATTTTTACTGGTAACAAAGCATTCCTTCTTATTCCTCGGGGGTGAGAAAGCATTTGCAATTTAAGTCTTAGTCGAAGATAAATGGAAGTGTCTATAGGCCTCAGTATCTACTTACCATCAGGTAGACTGTGCTCGTTTTGCTCACTATTAATTCTGTAAAAAATTAAGAATTTCTGATGTTAGTCAGGAATTAGACTTAGGCCCGGCGCCCACCTACGTAACGTAACACGTGATCTGACGCGTGATTTGACGCGTAACTTGTCACTCGCCTCAACATTCAAAGGGAATGTATGTAGTAACGCCCATTTGCGTGGCGTGACGCCGCATGATCTGACGTGCCATTCAGCTTGCTACTAGTGACGCATTGAAGTGGCACGTAACACGAAACTTGTAGTTTTAATATTAAATTCATTGATTTAGTTTTTGAAAAACCATGTTTATATGATTATCCTAGACACGATTACAATAACAGGAACTCGCAAGATGCTTCTTGCAACTTGTAGGGCAAATCTATACGAAATGTAATTCTAATTCCTTCATAAAATTGAAAGTACCACCACTTTTCAAATTTTTTCCCTTAGGGATGTACTCAAAATCTTCAGCTGGCACTTTGAATGTTTGAAATCTGTAGCAAAACAAGGGCATGTTTATCCTCTTCAGGCGAGATTTTGGCCCAAAATGAACTTTGCGACATGCTATTGTTGCACAGGTTGGTGCAAGCAGTGTCACTCGTGGTCACGTCAGAGCATCGTCAGAATCATGCTACAAGCCATGTCGAAATCATGTAGCTTAGGTGGGCGCCGTGGCTTAGGGATGTACTCAAAATCTTCAGCTGGCACTTTGAATGATTGAAATCTGTAGCAAAACAAGGGCATGTTTATCCTCTTCAGGCGAGATTTTGGCCCAAAATGAACTTTGCGACATGCTATTGTTGCACAGGTTGGTGCAAGCAGTGTCACTCGTGGTCACGTCAGAGCATCGTCAGAATCATGCTACAAGCCATGTCGAAATCATGTAGCTTAGGTGGGCGCCGTGGCTTAGAGGTACAATAAATCTGTGACAACATTTAATTAGGTAACATATAACGAAGTTAAACAAAAGTTTTACGACATATCATTCTTCTTTTATTTTATATTTTACATTAAGTAGGTTAAATGATGGTATACTCATGCACCAATGGCGATGAATCGTTACAAGAAAATGTGACATATTTTTTAATATTGTACAAAATGTCTCCACTATGTCGATTAAAAAGTTTCACTGCAACTATAAACTTGAAATACAATAAAAATTGCGGAAGATTTTGTTTGGAATTAATTTATATTATAAATTTTTTAATTACAATTATTTGTAAAGGAAAATATTGTGGATAAAATTTGCATGTCGGAGAAATTCGCACATTACATCTGCTTTACAGACTCTTCAATATATTGCCGACATAATTGGCGGTTTTCCATTTACCGCCACGGCATCGGCATGGCACCGGCATCGGCATGGCACCGGCATCGGCATGGCACCGGCACGGCGACGGCGCCGTGATTTCGTTTTTCCACTGCGCCGGTGCCTGTGCCGATTTTTGGGCAGTACTAACACAGACTTCAGTTCCACAGCACGTAAAATGGTCTCATCATGTCGTCCTATTTGTTTGTTATATCTATTACATTTAAGACTAAAATATAATCAACGCAGAGAAGTCAAATTTTGAATTCATCTAATCTTAAAAATAAAATACTTAGAAGGAACTTAATTAAGTTATTAAGTCCGCCATATGTACGATTTTTCTTTTGTGCATAAAAGTTGGAAATGGACTCTAAAAATAATTGAACTACTTCCGCATGAACGAGGAAACATTTCATCATTTCACAAGTTCAGATTTCGAGTCTGAATCTCAACGCGTCCCTTCGGCTCGCGCACACTCACACGGCTGCAATACGTACACAATACACATGGATTCTTTTATTTTAGGTAGGGTTTGAGTGTTAGGAATCATTTTACAAAAAATAATTTAGCCGATAATCTATGCTACATAACACTTTTCTACTAGTTATTTTAATCCAAACCCCATGTATTTTTTATCATGTATGCACCTTTTTCTGCAATCATGATGGCCGGAGCGTTTGTGTGTGCAGCAGTCGTTTTTGGTATTACACTACTGTCGATGACCCGAAGGTTTTTGATGCCGTATACCCTCAGTTCCGGGTCCACCACTGCACTTGGATCTGATGCCGGCCCCATTTTGCATGTTGATATTTGATGATGTAGCGTCGCCGTCATTGTCCGTATCGCGCACTCCCAGTAAGCATCGCTATCAAACAAAGGTTGCTTACAATTTGGAAACTTTCTTGTCGATAGTTTAGCCCCGTATTTATGAAAAGGAGGCGTATTTATCAGTTTTTGTATGTGCCTTATGGAAGCTATTAACGTAGCTGTGTCCTTCGGATGCTGTAAATAGTTACCATACAAAGCTGGTTGCTCAAAAGGATTCTTTGATTTTAGTTTCAAGTAACCTCTCGACTTTGGATGTAATAACATCGGTATGACTGTGAAGCTTTCGATGTTTTCAATGGGTTTATAAACATCATGGTAAAGCCAATTTGCCAATTGCAGTCCCTTTGCAACGAGCTGACCATTATCAGTTGCAATGGAAGCGCAACTTCCTATAATTTCAATATCAGGGTAGTCGCCAACTTCTTCAGAGATATTGGTTTTTATATAACCCAGAGTTTCTACTCCAGCAAGTGTCGTCATCGGACCATCGCCATATTGCATTAACGATAGGGCATTCTGGATGGTTGCTATATTTTTCGCAGTGATAGTCAATCTCGTAGAGTTCAAAGTGAATGCTAGGCCAGGAAAGGATATGTGATCATATAAAGTTTCTCCCACCTTTAAATTGTGTATTACCGGAATGCCTAAGGATGCTAAATGGCTTCGGGGTCCCACGCCCGAGAGCATTAATAAATGAGGCGATTCTATTGGACCTGCTGATAGGATTACTTCTTTTTTAGCTTTTATTTGATACAAGCGTCCATCCCTGTGAAATTCTACTCCGTATGCAGTCTTTGTAGTGGGATTTATTAATATTTTTGTGACCCTACTTTTTGGTAGGATGTGCAGGTTGCGTCGGTTCTTGTGTTTGTGAAGGAAAGCTTTCGCACTGCTCATCCGAACGCCTTTATTTATTGTAGCCTGAATGTAGCTAAATCCAAATCCATCGGGGCTGTTGTAGTCGACTTTTCGGTGTCCCAATAACTTCGCTGCGTCTAAGAGTGCTTTTGATAGCTTAGACCTAAAATAAATTTTGAATTAATTTTTTTTCTTTTTTATATGTTTACCCCTTTCTCATTATAGGAAGGATATTTTTTAATCACTTTGCTTTGCTGGCGGATTTGCGCGATTGCAGTATTGCATCTATCACTGCTTACTGTCGCCAGTCTGGGTATTTTTATTTAACATATGATATTGTATACGAGATGATTTATAAAGTAATCTATCTGAGCCTTTCCCTCAGTCGCCTCTTACTACAACATAGGACGAAATCGAACGATAAATTCTCTTATATCGCCATCACACACAAGGGCTTAATATAAATGGTACGTATTACAATGTTATATACATAATTTTAATATAAATATTTCTTAAATGCACCCGTAAAACAATATTTACCTAAAAGGAACGTCCTCTACCGTAAGTTCACCGTTTCTGCCATGCCAGTGGGATTCGGATAAACCTTTGAGATTTGCTCGTTCCGATTTCATATAGAAGGGCAATATCTCTTTATACGACCTGTAAAATGTTTAAAAATTTAAAAATCATTCAATCGACAAAATTCGACGTTTTGTACCATCATTCTAACGACACGTCACATAGCTAAGTGAATAAGTTCAAAGGTATTTTTATGTTATTAACTTGTTGTGTAATTCGCTTTATATTTGTATTTACGCCTGAGATTTACATTTACACTACCGTTAGTCATGTTTTGCATGAAATACATAGTAGCTAACGGATTAATAATATATTTTTCTTCTCTTCATTTAAACGCAGATTTAACGTGCGGAAAATGAAACCAGAACGTCGACATAGTATAAAGACACCAAGTAGGCTATCTCCGGCCAATCCGCGATATAATTGCCTACTGTCTCTGGGTTGTCACTGTCACCAAATCATTAGTTTAAAGCCCGGCCCTTGCCAAAAATAATACATCTCTGTATAACTAATTCAGTGATCATTAGTCGATAAAGTTCAACAATGGTTTTCCTAACAAATACAGAAATGTATTAAGATTCAGAGCAGTATTATTTATAAAAAAAGGGATAAAATAAACCGGCGGGGCGGTGTGTGAGCTCGTGTTTAAATTATTTACTTAGTATATACTAGCTACTTTTTATTTTTAATAGGCATAATATAGTATTTGCACACATAAAGGACCATATTAATTTTTATTTTTAATTAATACAAGCATATATATATTGAATCACACATTTATTACAAAATTACAAATTAGCTACAGAAAAATACTTTCTTCGGTTTCGACTATTACGAAACGACTTGTTATTAAACTTTAATGTGTAATATATCCGCATCCTTATAAATAACTTTTGCAAATATAATTAATTACGATTTTATAACCGTAAGTAGGTACTTAGTTACTATTCTTCCTCTGTCTGATAGACAACTAATACAACAAAAATATGTAAGTAGGTATCTCATCGTCAAGTAAAAATTATATGCTATAATAAGTGACTCGCTTACCTGTCCTGTTCAATAGGTAATCTGAACAGAGACAATTCTGGAATCGATGAATTATTAAGACACCCAAACACACAGCAATACGTTCTCTTGCGATTATCACACATTTTTCATTCATTTAGCGGTGCCAAAAGCCGTGACGCGCGAACCTCGTGCGGTGTTAGTCCCGACTGGCGCATTGAGAAACATTTCGAGATTGTGTTTAAGTGTGCGTGCGGCGCCTCATAGATACTATGGCGCACACATACAAGCCGCGTGCAGTGCGTTTGTTTGAAGATAACGTACTTCCTTCTTTTTATACTATGACGTCGATGTTTCGACTGTCACGTCCAACAGTACGAAACCAAACAAAATAGCACAATACTTACATTATTTCAAGCTGGTATTCTATGCGAGCTCTATGCTGCTTTTACGGTCGAACCGATTCATTCGTGTTCGTGATTTAGCAATTGTACATTACAACGTAGCTTTACCAGGTATAAATTTCTACGTGGTAGAGCCACGCTGTTGCTATATTATGATTGTAGCAAGAATGGGTTGGCTATACCGGGGTACGACCACGCTCTCTCATAATACCAGCGTAAAATAGCAGCTTAATGCTAATATGTTTCGTATGGTGAGTGTAGAGAACCGGATACCCTCTTTACTGGAAACTGGCATTCCGTCTTAGTACTCAGGGGTACAACGCATCTGCATTTTGATTCTTTATTGACTAGCTGTGCCCCGCGGTTTCACCCGCGTCATCACGTGTCGGAGGTGCGTGACATGCCCTAGTTCAAGCATTTTATATCATCATCATCATCATCATTACAGCCCTTCACAAGTCCACTGCTGAACATAGGCCTCCCCCAAAGAATGCCACAAAGCACGGTCCTGAGCCACCTGCATCCATCGACTTCCTGCATATCTTACCAGGTCGTCACTCCATCTAGTGGGGGGACGCCCTACACTTCGCCTGCCGGTACGAGGCTGCCACTCGAGAACCTTTCTTCCCTATCGGTTGTCGGTTCTTCGAGCTATATGGGCGGCCCATTGCCACTTCAGCTTACTAATCCGTTGCGCTATGTCGGCCACTCTGGTTCTACTGCGGATATCCTCATTTCTGAGTTTATCACGCAGAGAAACTCCGAGCATAGCCCTCTCCATAGCTCGCAGAGCGACCTTGAGCTTCCTCATCCGGCCAACAGTGAAGGACCACGTCTCAGTTCCGTATGTCATCACTGGCAACACGCACTGGGTGTACAGTCTCGTTTTCAAGTTTTGAGGTATACCTGACGAGAAGATGTGCCGTAATTTCCCGAACGCTGCCCAACCGAGTTGAATCCGTCGATTGACCTCTCGGTCGAAGTTGGACTTACCTAGTCGGACTATTTGTCCCAGGTAAACATACTTGTCAACAACTTCGAGCTTAGTGTTCCCAACAACTACCGGCATAGGTGTAACATGGACATTAAACATGATCTTTGTTTTGTCCATGTTCATCTTAAGACCTATCCGTTGTGAAACACTATTGAGGTCATTGAGCATAGTGCTTAGGTCCTCCAGCGATTCTGCCATAAGGACTATATCGTCGGCAAATCGAAGGTGAGTGATGTACCCGCCATTGATGTTGATACCGTATTCTTTCCAGTCCAGAAGCTTGAAAACGTCTTCCAATGCAGCGGTGAAGAGTTTCGGGGATATGACGTCACCCTGTCTTACATCTCTCTGCAATTGGATAGGTTACGTACTCTGGTTCTGTACTCGGATAGCCATCGTAGCCCTACTGTACAAGCACTTCAACACTTCGATATACCGACAGTCAACTTGGCACCGCTGAAGGGACTGCAGCACCGCCCAAATTTCGACGGAATCAAAGGCTTTCTCATAGTCCACATACGCCAGACATAGTGGCAAATTTTACTCCTCGGATTTCTGTACAATTTGCCGAAGGGTATGTATGTGGTCTATGGTGCTAAAGCCTTTTCGGAAACCGGCTTGTTCGGGAGGCTGGAAGTCGTCAAGTCTGCGCGCGAGACGATTCGTAATGACTCTCGAAAACAGCACGTAGACGCGGCTCAGAAGGGAAATCGGTCTGTAGTTCTTCAAGAGAGCGTTGTCGCCTTTCTTGAAGAACAAGACCACCACACTTCTGCTCCACGCCTCCGGTGTAATGCCACCGTGGAGGACAGAATTAAAGAGCTTCTGAAGGACTTCAAGTACCGGATTTCCACCCGCTTTCAGAATCTCCGCTGTAATTCCATCCTCGCCTGGGGCCTTGCCGTTTTTAAAATGCTGGAGAGCCATTCTAATCTCGCTCAGACTGACGTCCGGGATATCATCGGAATAATGTCGGATAAGACTCGCTCTTGGATCGTTACTCACACTTGCGTGCGGCTCCAACGATGACGTGTACAGCTGCCCATAGAACCTCTCAATCTCACTCAAAATCTCAGGTGCCCCGGAAACGATGCTGCCACACTCGGTCTTCAGCCTTGACAGTTGGCACTTTCTGGCAGACAGATCTCTGGCAAAGACTTTGGAGCCTTGGTTCCGCTCGATCGCTTCTTCAATACGAGCTGTATTGAAGTTGCGTAAGTCCCGCCGCATGCATTTGGAGATCCGTCTGTTTAGTTGCCTGTATGCTGTCAAATCTGTTGAAGAATGTAGCTTCATCTCTCGTCTGACAGCCATGAGATTAAGAGTGTGATCGGAGAGTTTTTGTGTTCTTCTGCGGCGGGTCTTGCAGAACTTAGCTCCGATTGCATGGACAGTTTCCACGAGCTTGTCATTCAAATCGTCCACTTCATTGCAGTCTTCTAGGCACTGAAAGCGGTTTTGTAACTCGAGCTGAAAGGTTTCGGGACTTTGGATTAGAGCACGAGGGGGACGGAGCGTTGACTTCATTAGACGAGACCTCTCCAACTTAACGTTTAGGTTCAGTGTGCCTCTAACCATTCGGTGATCGCTGCCGGTTTTTACACTCGCGATCACTGAGACATCACTGAACAGTTGTCGTCTGGTCGTCATAATGAAGTCAATCTCATTTTTTGTCGAACCGTCGGGGCTCGACCAGGTCTACTTCCTGTGGGGCCGCTTCTGGAAGAAAGAGTTCATCATAAAGAGTCCCTCTTTCTCCATGAAGTCGGCCAGCCGCTGGCCCCTTGGGTTCCGTTGCCCTACTCCAAATTTCCCCACTTTCAGCTCACCGTTCTCTCTTGTGCCTAGTTTTGCATTGAAGTCTCCCATTAACACCGTATATTGGGTTTTGGAGGAATGCATGGCTCTAGAGATATCCACATACATTTCCTCCACTTCCTCATCGGGGTGTGCCGAGGTTGGTGCGTAAACCTGTATGACCTTCAGCGAATACCGTTTGGTGATTCTGAGTATAAGGTACGCAACCCACGTCGACACACTCTCAATCTTTACAACGTTGTTAACGAGAGACTTGTGGACGATAAATCCGACACCAGAAACAGAAACAGAAACTATTTTATTCAATATAGATTATAAATAATGCTTATTGAAAGTCACTCTTTTGTATAATTACCACTGGTTCGAAAAAAAACCTCTGTCCTGGGAAGAACCAGCAAGAAACCCTGAGGGACTTTTTTTTTAAATAACAGCTTACAATCATGTATGTTACACAAATTAACAACACAACAAATTAGAAATAGCTTGGTAGCGATCACCTCATTTCCAGGGGTTATTATCATCTATAAATTCTTTAATACTATAGTAACTATAATATGTGTCACCTCTGATGTACCATGTTTAAGCGAATAAATGATATTATTATTATTATTAACCCTTTTTATTCAAACTTAGTTTAATAAAGTTTTTGAACTTTGAGCAGGTCAAATTTTGTATATTTTCTGGAATTTTGTTGTAAAAGCGTATACATCGCCCCAAGAATGAATTACTGACTCGATGGAGTCGAGTAACCGGTACTACTAGCTTGTGTCTGTTCCTAGTATTTACAGAATGAATATCACTTATTTTTGTAAAACTACTTTTATTTTTGTGTACGTACATTACATTTTCATAAATGTATTGAGAGGCCAAAGTTAATATACTAATTTCCTTAAATTTTTGTCTCAGCGACTCTTTAGGCTTTAAATCATAAATTGCTCTTATGGCCCTCTTCTGCAAAACAAATATAATTTCAGTGTCAGCTGCGTGTCCCCATAGCAAAATACCATACGACATTATGCTATGGAAATAGCTAAAGTAAACTAGTCTAGCTGTTTCAACACTAGTTAGACTTCTAATCTTTTTTACGGCATATGCTGCAGAACTAAGTCTGCTTGCTAGTTTTGATATATGGGGGCTCCATTGAAGCTTCGCGTCTAGTGTGATTCCAAGAAAAATGGTGGTATCTACAAGACTCAGTTTCTCCCCATTTAAAATTACCTCCTTGGGACAGATGGTCGCCCTCCCGGTAATAGAGCAAGTTGCCGGTTTCGAGGATTACCGTGTCCTCCCCCTCTCTTCGGACTTCGGATAATCCTATAATATGCCAGCGTAACTTGTCTATCTCTTCTTCCAGCTCCACAATTTTCTCGTCAGTCCTCAGGGTGCGTGCGTTGTATGTTGCCAGGGCGAGTCGTCGTAGGTGGCAACCGAACCTCCACCGGAGATTCTTAGCACCCCCTGCCCGCCATTACCATGGTCGCCACCGTAGCCAGGAATAGCGGGACCGCCGGGGACTGGGGGCCGTCTCTTCGTAACTTTCATAATGGGGGGTATATTGCCATAGTTGCAACGCTTGGCGAGCGGGTTGGCAACCGCAGTTTTTTATTGTATTTTTGCCGTTACCAGGAAGATGCTGATGCCCATCTCCTGCCTGTTTCCCTTTGTCGCCTTTTACGACACCCACGAGAAGATATGGGGTAGTGGATATTCTTAACCGCCACTACACGGCACAAGCACAAGATGGAAAAATTGGAATAACTAATGGAGTACTTTTATCTGTCGGCATATTATGTATGATGTAGAGCCAAGTTAAGTTTTATCCACTTTCCTCCCCTCCCCCCCCCCCCCCCACGTCCCAGAAAGTGTCCCGAAGCGCGGTTTTTCCAGTTTCAGTCCAGTTGAAATGATTCTTGAGCTATCAAACTCTTATACTTATTAATCAATTAAATTTTCAAAATACCAAAGTAACGTGAAATGAAAGAGTTCAGAAATAAAGATGTAACTATAGTATGTGCCATATCGATTGAGAAAAACGGACAATGACCTCAGATATGAGCCGAGTGTCAAAAGGCGTAACTTACAAAATCTCAATTTAGATGTGATAACAATATTTAAATATTGATATTATTCCCACTTCTAGGTCAGCACATATGTTTTGTTTTTTTGTTTCTTAAATAATATTGTCTGTGGTTCCTATAAACATAGTAAAATCTTACGGTACATCGCGAAAAATGTGTTATATTTTATATTTCAATTTATGGTAAGTAACGCAGCAATTCATTTAATAACAGTTTCATATTAAAAAAATATTTGAAGCAATATAATCACCATATTGAGCTTTTGCAAATTCATCCCTTTAAAATAAACAAAACGCGCGTTACGTCAGTTCGTTCTAAAAGAAACGTGACAATGGCAGCCAGAGATGCGTCACCTTTTTTGGGCCGGTCCGCCATTTTGTTTTCATTCGTGTTCGGATAGCGCTTGCGTGTGTACGTCTCGGGTAATTCATAGCATTCATTGCATTGTTTTAGTTGAGTTTTTACTGTTAAATTTGTTATATCGTTAAGTTTTTGTTTTTTGAATCTGTTATATTAGTTTTACTGTGACGGTCGTTACTAAATCGACATGAGTTCAGGAGAATTTGGTGAAGGACCCGGTCCTTCAACATCAAGTGGAAAGAGACGTCGCCGACCCATAATAAACGTAGCAGGTACGTACAAATAGGTACAAATGCGACGACGTAGCCTTTCTATTTCTTAAAGCGCTCTTTTTATGTGACCATGTGGTATTTATTTTCTAAAACAATATGTATTTATGTGATGTAGTACTATGGTAGTATATTTTTGTCATTTATTTACAGGCCCATCTTCTGGAGCACCTTTAACGTCACCAGTAAAAAAGAGAAAACCTACCACTTTGTCGGTCGGGGAACAAGAGATTATCATTAATGTATACAAATATGTCAAAAACACCTGGCCCGAAGACGTGTATCCTTCAAACGTTAATATGGTAGAAAAGGTTTCGGAGATCTCAGGAGTCAGCAAGAGCACTATATATCGCGTATTAAGCGTGTATAGAGATTCCCATAAAATACCAGAAAAGGGAATAATTAATAAAAGAAAAAAGTCTGTAATTGACAAGTTGGACGATTTTGATAAATCGGCTATAAGAGCGAAAGTGCATCAGTTCTTTCTTGCAGGAGAATTACCGACTTTAGACAAAATTTTGCTCAGTATAAATCAAGATGACCAGTTGCCAAACTTGAGCAAAACTTCCCTGCGACGTGTGTTGCGCCATTTAAAATTCAAATATATAAAGAGAAACAGAAAAAGTGGTCTAATAGATCGCCCAGAGATAGTTCTGTGGCGTACCAGATATTTGAGAGAAATACAAATATTAAGAAACGAGGGACGTAACATTTTTTACCTTGACGAAACATGGATTAACGCAGGTCATACTATGGGAAAGGTATGGGAAGACACCACAATTGAATCTTCTCGTCAATCACGGTTAGAAGGCTACTCTACTGGCGCGAAAGCCCCTTCGGGTAAAGGAAAGCGATTAATAGTTGTACACGTTGGCAATGAAAATGGCTTTTTGGAGGGATGTGATTGGGTATTTGAATCATCATCTACTGGTGACTACCATGAGAGTATGGACGCTCTCCATTTCGAGGACTGGTTTAGAAAAGTAATAGAAAAACTGCAAAGCGGCGATGTCATAGTTATGGATAACGCTAGTTACCACTCCAGACGTTTAGAAAAAACCCCAACAATGTCTTGGCGGAAACAAAATATGCAGGAATGGCTAGAATCTAAACAGATCGCATACGTGCCCTCGGACACAAAGACCCACTTAATGGAAAAAATAAAGGCAGTTAAAGATAACTATCGAAGTTACGTCACCGACGAGATGGCAAAAGAAAAAAGCATCACAGTGGTAAGGTTACCTCCTTATCACTGTGAGCTTAACCCCATTGAACTTGTGTGGGCAGATGTGAAAGGGTACGTTGCACGAAAAAATACAACTTTCAAGTTAAAAGATGTTAAAAATTTACTTAAAGATGGTTTAACTCAAATCACGCCAGATAAATGGAAAAACTGTGTTCAGCATGTCCTTAAGGTTGAACAAAAAATGCGTGGCATGGATGATAGAATTGACCAAACTGCAGATCGCTTTATAATTAATGTTACAGATAGTTCATCAAGTGAAGATACGAGTGATGATTGCACCGAATAAAAATAAAGTTCTTATATAATATTAAAAATAAAGTTTTATCTTTTGCATAAGTACGTAATTATTCGGTGTCGTTATCACTCGAATCTTTATATGTGTTATAAATTAATGTTTTTTGTTGTTAAATGAATAAAGTACTTTATAACAATAGATGATTTTTCTTCTACAGCGATCTTTCACATAACTTTTTAATAATAGTTAATAAATATATATTATATCAATCATTATAAAAAAATCATTATAAATAAAGAAAGTACTACATATAAAATGTGCCTATATATTGAAGGTTTGTAACCCCTGGTTAAACGACCGAAAGGTCATTGTCCGTTTTTCTCAATCGATTTGGCACATACTATTATAATCATTGTCATAAAAGTACTCGATTAATTTTTAATTTATTTTATCTATAATAATTGAACTAACCTCGCTCATAGAAGCTTTCAATACTGGCTTCTCGCAGTTCTCACGGTTTATACGTCGTTCGCGCGCCCAGCCAAGTATTTAATTATTTTAATTTTGCATTATCTCTTAAACTATGCGTCCAAATAACATGGTATAAAGAACAAAGTTTATCTTCATAAAATTGTCTTGATGATGAAGTAACTTTCATTCGTAAGGATAAATAGGCCATGCCTAATAATAACGCTCATAAATCACTTTTAAAGTTTCAATATTTTTTTGTAACAAAATACCTTATTATGGATTATGTATAAGAAATAGACATATGGTATCGCGGACTTTTTTTTAGACTGAGTAAAGATCTATATTTTTCTAGAACATTGTATTTACCTATCCCTAACGATAACACCAGCGTACGCGGATAAATCATTTCGGGAGTGCTTTTTCTTCTGACTTGCTTAACAAATATCCATATTTAAGGCTAGCTGAGTGCTATAGCTTAATGCTAGATAGCTTATACTATTCTACATGAATCTGGCTATAATATACAAAAAGAATTTTTCAAATCGGACTGGTAGTTCCAGAGATTAGCGCGTTTAAACAAACAAGAAACCAAAAAAACTCTTCCGCTTTATTATATTAGTATAGATAATATATGTCTATGGACCACAGCATTCACTTACTATCAAGTGGACTTATGGTTTGTCACCCTTATTCTATAAAAAATATATAGAATTGGATTTTGCGCTGCCAGCTGCGGCCCATAGACATCTACATTTATCCTCGTTTGCGAATCAAAATGCAGATGCGTTGTCACCCGTGAGGACTAAGATGGAATGCCTCATTTCCAGTAAAAAGGGCCTCCGGCCACCTGCACTCACCAAGCGAAACGCAGAGGTAAACTTCTACTTCACCCCGGTATTCTGTGAGGTCGTGGTACCACCCCGGTTCGAGCCGGCCCATCCGTGCGACAGCAAAAGCTGCCGCGTGACTCTACCACTGTTGATAGATGTTAGTTTTCATTTATCAATGGATAATCGATATTCGCCGTGTAATGCCGTGTTTGTCTTGAAGGTGTAGTGGCGGTATAAGAATATCCACTACCCTATATCATCCCGTGGATCTCGTAAGAGGCGACAAAGAGAAATTGAAAGAGGTGGGCATTAGCATCTTCCTGATAAAAACTCAAAATTTAACCAAACTGCTGTTGCCAATCCTCCAGCCAAGCGTGGCAACTATAGCGATATTCATTATTTGAGGCAATTTATGGGGGAGGCCTATGAGCAGCAGTGGACTTAAAAGGCTATAACGATGAATATCGATATCATATTCATCACCATCAATACAGCCTTTACAAGTCCACTGTTGAGCATAGGCCTCCCTCAAGGAATGCCACAAAGCACGGTCCCGAGCCACCTGCATCCATCGACTTCCTGCATGTCTTACCAGGTCGTCATTCCATTTAGCGGGGAGATGCCCTACACTTCGCCTGCCGGTACGAGGCTGCCACTCGAGAACCTTTCTTCCTTATCGGTTGTCGGTTCTTCGAGCTTCGACGGCAAACCAACACGACCAGAAAGAGATCAGGCGCAGGGCAAACGGCTTTACATGCTTTTCGAAGCACGGGGTTGAAACACCGCCAACCTCCTAACTCCGGGCTGCTACTGAGTATTTCTTGACAGAAAAACTGAATACTTTATTTTTTATTTTTTTTACTGTCCTGACGCGGGATTCGAACCGGAGACCTCATGACCAGCAGTCGCGTGTACGACCAGTAGACTAAAGCGGCAGTCGTCCAGAAAATATACAAAGTTTGTCTATCGCCAAATTTAGAAACTATTAAAAGATGTATAAAAACGGAATAAAACTCCTGGGAATGGGGTGATTGCTACCAAGCCTTTTTTAAACTTAAAATGACTTGTGTAATAATTAACGATATCCACAACTAAATACATAATTTTAAAGAAGTATTTTCCGAACCAATGGTATGTAAAAAAATTAAATTCAATAAATATATTACTTTTATATATGATATATTATTTTAAGTATAACATTATTCTATTTATACCTATTTCTATAAGATTTCTAAACAAATCATCCCTAGAAAGTGTAGGGTAAGGAAACCCACCCGATAGTCAATTTCAATCTCATGAAGCCTATTAAGTATTTATACGAATGGGTCGGCTCGACCGGGGAAGTACCATACTCTCATAGATTACCAACATAACGATCGTGAGTGGACTTCATCTTAATCCGCATTCCATGACAATGTATCTTTTGAATTTTGATTCTTAAACGAGGATAGTTGTAGATGTCTATGAGCCACAGCATCCTTTTGATGAGGTGGACTATGTGCTCGTCTGTCACCTTAGTCTATAAAAAATGTATATTAACTATTGTGTTTTATATTACAGGTACATACTGTTTGATGGGACTTTTGTAAGTTGTAAGTTGATGTCAGAAATAACATATATAAATTTTAACCGTGTTAAAAACGGGAAGTTACTATGTTTGCCGCGTGTCTGTTTTTGTATGTTCACCGATTTCTCGGAAAGGCTGAACCGATTTTAATGATTTTTCTATAATTAAATTTGCAATATTTCATGGCTGGTCCCAAACAAATTTTAAGAAAAAATTTCACTCGTTAAGGTGGAGAAATAGGGGTTTAAGTTTTTGATGTTTAGGCGACATTGTAGTTGCTTCCTTGAACTTCTGATATTACTTATCTGCTCAAAACTGTTCTGGACGTTTGTTCTTTTGCATTTCATAATATGTAAACTGTCTCCGCCTGGTCGGTACGTTAGAATTTTCTGATATGATCAGTCTTACAAAGAATTGTTATCGTATTTTCTGGTAAGTTATACGATTATTTGAAATTTTAATTACTTACAATTTAGAAAAGCTTTAGCTAAGAATGAAAAGATGAATTGGCATTTTAAACATTTTTGCCGCCAAGCAACATACATGTTCCAGTTTGAAGGGTAGAGAGAATCAGTAAAATAACAAGCACATAAGGGTGAAAAAGCATTTCTGTTGTTTGAAATAAATAATAAAGTTTAATGTAATAAGTTGGTGGGTTTGATTTAATTTAAAGATTTTTCCTCTTTTTAGAGCATTTACACACACATTACATTAAAGAAAAGCTTGTTTTTAAACATATTTTACTACTATAATTTAATTTTTATTTTTTAGTTATCGCTGGACATGTCTCTTAAGTCTGTTCATTTCATTTAATGCGTCATTGTTGGTTTTTGATCGCCATCTCGATTTTTTTATCGCCATCAGTCCACTCTCGTCGGTCCCTACAACAATTATTCGAGCAACACCAAATAATCCCTAACCTTTGCCGAGTTATAAATTTTTAAAATTGGTTTGGCAGCCATTTTGTTTTCCGCCATTTTGTTTTCCGCCATTTAAATTTTTTCCACCACCGCCCAGGGTGCAGGTCGATATTAGTTAAGACACAACCCCGCTAATTCTTACCGTTTAGCTGGGCAATATTACACCATCTCCTTGAAGTGCTGTACGTGGCCGTCATTTTATTCGTATTTTTCTCCACGAACCCTTTCATTTGATATCCATATCACGGGGGTGCATAAAAGAAACGTAGTACGTCATTTTTGGGTGTTCACCATATTGGATTTAGAATGACGTCATTCTATTTTCGTATTCTTCTCACGAAACCCTTTCATTTGATACCCATATCATGGGACATGGGGGATTCTAAAAACCCCGGGTTTACAAAATTACAGGTGGATTGGAGCCACTAAGTTTTTGATCACCAACTTAGATCCGCTATAACTTAGGTTGCTCCTTTTCTAACGATTTATACATACCAGCCATAATTGCCGTCTGCAGCAATGCTGTCCCAGTCTTCGGGTAATCCACGAGAGTAGATCATGTAGTTGACTACACTAGTGCCACCGACGGCCTTACCCCTTGGCCAATAACACCTTTCATTTTTCATGCCTGAAAAATGAAACGAGGTGGTTGATTTACTCTTACCAACAACATTAGTAGTACTCCATACCAACATTCGGGATCAGCCCAATGTCTGTCATTATGCATTATATTATGTTCACTTCGTAATTTTTTTACAGTGTAAATATAAAATTTATTGATTATTCGTCCACAGCTCCACCTACGGGATCTAGATTTTATAGTTTTCTTTTTTTGGACTAAATTGTTTTTCCATACATATAGAATTTATTAATACTACGGCGCTACCACCATCATCTCGACAAAACAAATATATTGTGTGAACATGACCACAATATCAATCGAAAAGGCAATAGGTTTCCTTTTAAAATACATAATCCACATTTATATCGAGTAAATATTCTATCACATTGCCGTGTAGTGGCGGTCAAGAATATCCACTACCCCATATTTTTCCGTGGGTGTCGTAAAAGGCGACAAAGGGAAACAGGCAGGAGATGGCCAGCAGCATCTTCCTGATAATAGCCAAAATCACAATAAAAAAACTGCGGTTGCCAACCCGCTCGCCAAGAGAGTATTAAGAGAGTACAAGTACAAGGAGACGGCCCCCAGTCCCCGGCGGCCCCGCTATTCCTGGCTATGGTGGCGACCATGGTAACAGCGGGGCAGGGGGTGCTAAGAATCTCCGGTGGAGGTTCGGTTGCCACCTTAGACGACTCGACCTGGCAACGTACAACGCACGCACCCTGACGACTGACGAGAAGATCGTGGAGCTGGAAGAAGAGATAGACAAGTTACGCTGGCATATTATATATATACTGCAATGAAGTGGACGATATGAATGACAAGCTCGTGGAAATTGTCCATGTGGTCGGAGCTAAGTTCTGCAAAACCCGCCGCAGAAGAACACAAAAACTCTCCGACCACACTCTTAATCTAATGGCTGTTAGACGGGAGATGAAGCTACATTCTTCAACAGATTTGACAGCATACAAGCAACTGAACAGACAGATCTCCAAATGCTTGCGGCGGGACTTACTCAACTTCAATACAGCTTGTATTGAAGAAGCGATCGAGCGGAACCAAGGCTCCAAAGTCTTTGCCAGAGATCTGTCTGCCAGAAAAGCCAACTGTCAAAGCTGAAGACCGAGTGTGGGAGTATCGTTTCCGGTGCACCTTAGATTTTGAGTGAGATTGAGAGGTTCTATGGGCAGCTGTACACGTCATCGTTGGAGCCACACGCAAGTGTGAGTAACGATCCAAGAGCGAGTCTTATCCGACACTATTCCGAAGATATCCCGGACGTCAGTCTGAGCGAGATTAGAATGGCTCTCCAGCATTTTAAAAACGGCAAGGCCCCAGGCGAGGATGGAATTACAGCGGAGCTTCTGAAAGCGGGTTGAAAATCGGTACTGGAAGTCCTTTAGAGACTCTTTATCCTCCATGGTGGCATTACACCCGAGGTGTGGAGCAGAAGTGCGGTGGTCTTGTTCTTCAAGAAAGGCGACAACGCTCTCTTGAAGAACTACATACCTATTTCTGTTCTGAGCCGCGTCTACGTGCTGTTTTCGAGAGTCAGACTTGACGACTTCCAACCTTCCGAACAAGCTGGTTTCCGAAAGGGCTTTAGCACCATAGACCACATACACACCCTTCGGCAAGTTGTACAGAAGTCCGAGGAGTACACTTTGCCACTATGTCTGGCGGATGTGGACTATGAGAAAGCCTTTGATTCCGTCGAAATTTGGGCGGTGCTGCAGTCCCTTCAGCGGTACCAAGTTGACTGTCGGTATATCGAAGTGCTGAAGTGCTTGTACAGTAGGGGTACGATGGCTATTCGAGTACAGAACCAGAGTATGAAACCTATCCAATTGCAGAGAGGTGTAAGATAGTGTGACGTTATATCCCCGAAACTCTCCACCGCTGCATTGGAAGACGTTTTCAAGCTTCTGGACTGGAAAAGATACGGTATTAACATCAATGGCGAGTACATCACTCACCTTCGATTTGCCGACGATATAGTCCTTATGGCAGAATCGCTGGAGGACCTAAGCACCATGCTCAATGACCTCAATAGTGTCTCCCAACGGATTGGTCTTAAAATGAACATGGACAAAACAAAAATTATGTTTAATGTCCATGTCACACCTATGCCGGTAGTTGTTGGGAGCACTTAGCTCGAAGTTTTTTTTAATTTTTTTTATATAGGATAAGGGTGACAAACGAGAACACAGTCCACCTGATGGTAAGTGGCTGCTGCGGCCCATAGACATCTACATCTATCCTCTATTCCAAATCAAAATGTAGATGCGTTGTCATCCGCAGGGACTAAGATGGAATGCCTCATTTCCAGTAAAAACGGCCTCCGGCCACCTGCACTCCTCACCAAGCGAAACGCAGAGGTAAACCTCTACTTCACGTTGGTTTTCTGTGAGGTCGTGGTACCACCCCGATTCGAGCCGGCCCATCCGTGCGACAGCAAAAGCTGCCGCGCTAAACAGTGGCTCTACCACTGTTTAAAAGTTTATGTTTACCTGGGACAAATAGTCCGACTTGGTAAGTCCAACTACGACCGAGAGGTCAATCGACGGATTCAACTCGGCTGGGCAGCGTTCGGGAAGCTACGACACATCTTCTCGTCAGACATACCTCAAAACCTTAAAACGAAATTGTACAATCAGTGCGTGTTGCCAGTGATGACTTACGGATCTGAGACGTCGTCCTTCACGGCTGGCCGTATGAGGAAGCCCAAGGTCGCTCAGCGAGCTATAGATAGGGCTATGCTTGGAGTTTCTCTGCGTGATAAACTTAGGAATGAGGATATCCGCAGTAGAACCAGAGTAACCGACATAGCCCAACAGATTAGTAAGCTGAAGTGGCAGTGGGCTGGCCATATAGCTCGAAGAACCGACAACTGATGGGGAAGAAAGGTTCTTGAGTGGCAGCCTCGTACCGGTAGGCGAAGTGTAGGGCGACCCCCCACGAGATGGAGTAACGACCTGGTAAGACATGCGGGAAGTCGATGGATGCAGGTGGCTCAGCGTGCGTTGTGGCATTCCTTGGGGGAGGCCTATGTTCAGCAGTGGACTTATGAAAGGCTGTAATGATGATGATGATTCTATCACATGTGTTAATAAAATAATTCGTAACAATAGTACCTTTTGACTACTCGATCACTGTTCTCGACTAACACACTTGTACGTGGTACTACTATATTTATTCTGATTACTTACTAATCAGAATAAAATTGAGTATTGAGTAACGTTTGAGACTCTGTTGTTTTGTTACTATGGTAAATATATGTTTATATGTTTTAAAAAAAGTTCTCTGAGTAGTATGTATTTTATTCGGTCGTGGATAGGTATTAAATGATTATTACAAGTAATAAAAAAGTTCGCAGAATTTATTTTGGAATTTAAGTTTATTTATTTAGTACAGTTGTTTTTATTTATTTAATTTTTAATCTATAAATTGGATCGAGTTGAGATTCGCAAGTTCTGCATAACTACTGAGCCCGTAATTGTTTCCACTAAAGCTTTACACGTATTATGTGTAGAATGATGCTTAGGGAATTTTACATTTAACGAGGGTTATTTAGCTAATATTGCTCGCAGTTTTTCACAAACAAAATTTATATGTTCACTGTTCAGTCTATTTGAGTTAATTGTCATTCATTAAGCCTAGGTACTTTCGTTTATTAACAACCTCCACAGAGTGTACAAAAGTATGATATTTTTTGAATTTTTATAATTTTAATTACTTAAAATTTTTCTGAGAGCTCATTTTTTTCATTGACATTGATTGACATTTATAATCTGAGACTTTAATTTTTGTTTTCATAGTATTCTCCAAACTTGTGTGAATTTTGACAATAGTTTTGTTGTACAATTTTTCAGCTGAAGTGTATCCACCCACATTTAATGCGGAATTTCTCGAATATGGCTAAATAAACTTCTACCCACCATTTATATAGAATATAGTTATTCTATGTGTTATTCTATGTGTTATAGTTTAACCATAACAAAATTATAGTAGCCACTGTCTTACCAAGGTTATAAAGCAAAATTATTTTATATATTCTTACTTTTGTATTGTTATTAATTGCTATTGTTACGAATTATTATTCTAATACATTGATTGACCCCTCTTTCTTTTATTTTAATTTTAATAACAACTAACTCACCCATACAAACGCCTGGTTGGTGTTCCATCAAATAAGGCCATATATATTCGGTTTGTTGTAAGAGAGGAGCAAGCGCTGGTACACCGGTGAATAGCGATTCTCCTTTACCAGCCTCCAAGAGTAGAACCGAAGCTTTGCGGCCTTCACTAAGTCGTGATGCTAGCACGCTCCCTGCGGATCCTGCACCGACTACGATAAAGTCGTATTCGACAAGAGGTCCTTTAAATCCTGGAACATTTGTAATAAAATATAAGAAATCAAGAAGTCAAGCATATTTATTATATAATACATTCTACTGGATTATTTCCCAGGCTTGGAAGATGGATGCTGTTTCCCGCTGTTCGTCGGTCTGGGTATTTTGTCTGGCGTCAACGAGATGGTTATACCGACACTTATCTGAAGCCCAAAGTAAAGGTGGTCGTTATATTACACAGCAGATTAAAGTTGCACAAGACTGCATTCATGTAGTACCGTCTATTAAGGATTCTTAAAACTCTGTTCCTTAAGGTGGTAGAAATTGCGGACTCGACCTCACTGGTGGGGGTGGCCAAATAGAACCCTGTCTCACCGGGCATCGTACCCGACGGAGATATTATCAGTGATAAGCAGTTAGATGCTAGTATTCACCCACGTCTTTTTCGCACGGCGTTCCGAACCGCTCCGAACAAAAAAGAAGTTACACGATGCACACATACGAGTACCTACAAACTAGTACTAAATTATTAGCCGCTGCGTTATCACTATATTATACCTCTATGGCTTTATGGATACCTAATATAAATTGCTTATTTTATTAGGTTTAGTTTTCCCTGGGTGGTTCTGCAGCGATCGCTTAAGAGTTCACGACCCCGACGCATGCTTACTTGAACAGTCGTTGCAGTTTATATCTGTACTAGGTACTATTATTTATTCAGTGGTACTAGCTGTTGCCAGCGGTTTCGCCCGCGTGTAACTCGAAAATTATGCCACAGGAACGTAATACCTGAAAAACGGTATCATATGTGTTATTCCAGACTATAACCTATCTCTGAGTTAAATATCATCAAGATCCCTTCAGCCGTTCTGGTGTCATTGAGTAACATACATCCATCTATCCTACATCCAAACTTTCGCATTTATCGCGTTTAGATAATAATTGTAATTAGTTTTGCCTACCTATAAATTGTTTTCAAAATTACTTACCTGCCTTATTTTTTTTATATATACTCAATATCACTAAATGTAAACACGTTTTTGTCAAGACAAGTGACCCACCAAGATTGTTTTCTTAGTACCGACGTACTTACTTAAAGTTTTACATTTTAGTGTCCATGACGCGGCGACGGTTTGTGACATTCTTGTTGTATTGTAGATACCTAGCTAATTATAACAGTAGGTACCTACGATAAATCCACATATACCTACTTAGACCGCCGCAAAAGTCGACGAATAAATAGCGCGTTCCTGTGTTACGCGTAGTTGGGAAACACTGTCCACGCGTACATTGGATACGCGTACAGCTCCTGTACGGACCGCCGCGAACCTGTACGCGAGGTCAATCGATCCAGAGCGATCCGCGAGCCCCAGTCATTCGCCATGACTCCGACAAACTTAGCGGTTGCGTGCACCACCACTGCTGCGGCGTTAGTCATTATTCAACACATTTTAAATAAAAAAAAGAGAAACAAACGGAAACCTAGATGGTGGATGAAAAAATTGTATCGTGAAAGATTACAGTGTGGAAATAGGCTAATGGAAGATATAAATTATGAAGATAGTGGGGACAAAAATTTTGTGAGAATGAGTTTGCAAGATTTTGAAATAATTCTTGAAAAGGTTGAACCTGAAATAAAAAAAATGAATACTAATTTTCGAGAAGCTATCACAGCCAGAGAAAGGCTATCCGTGACGTTAATGTTTTTGGCCACCGGGGACTCATATACAAGCTTACAATATCTGTTTCGCATATCTAAACAGTCCATATCTACTATTATTATTGAAGTATGTGATGCAATTATCAAGGCGTTATTTCGATAATCAGTTAGTGTGCTATCCCACAAGACTCGGTGAAATTCATAAAGTTGAATCAATCTGATAATATTTTCATTATTGAAACTCGAAGAACACGCGTGTTTATTCATTTTGCTGTCCAAATATAGCGTAGCCGGCCGGCCGGCGTCCTCTTTGACGCGCGACCAAAAACCGACTGACGATGGCTCGCGCTGCGAGTTGGCTCGCGCGGTACGCGTACCCTAAGAGTGAACGCGTAGCTGCAGGTATGGACTAGGCGTTCCGAATACGCGTAAACTGAGTACACGTACCAGGGTACGCGCAATCCGTACGCACCTTCACAGTACGCGAGCCACCCGGTTTCAATCCCCGCCGGCACCAATGAAATTGTTAATTGCAATTTCAAGTGCTGATTTACCACGTACTCGGCGGTGAAGGAAAACATCGTGAGGAAACCTGTATGTCTGAGAAATAAGAAAAAAATATTTCGAAGACATGAAGTTCGCCAACACGCATTGGGGCAGCGCGGCGAACATTTCCTTGCCCTAAAATCCTTTCAGAAATGAAAAGAGGCCTATGGTCAGCAGTGGGACGTATAGGCTGTAACTTTATCTTTAATAATATTTTCTTACATATTTATTACGTTTTTAATTATTTTTATAAAAATTTAAAAAAACACTTTTAAAATAGTTATATTTTTTGTCATTAAATTATTATTGAATTAATAACACAATTATAATTACCGTCACTGTAGCTCAAAATAAATTATTCCTAATAGGTACTTCTTGTAGTATTATTGCATGCCTTAAGCGCAAAGCGCGTAGGTATGTTCTACTAGCGCCAAAAAATCAAAATTCCAATGTTTTGTCGCATAAAATCGTACCTAACAATCATATTGAACATATAAATTATATAAAAAGCACATTGTCAGAAAGATAAATTATTGTTGAACTTTTTTTAAATCGTTTAATTGCTATTTTTACATAAAAAAGTGGTTTTAGTGGCTCTTATGGTGTAGATTTATCAAGTCCGCATGGAACTTAATATATTTTTAATCTCTTCATCTGTCATGCCGTGCCATCAGGAAAGCCATGGAATGTAAATGGCAGTTTAATTTTCTTTTGTTTAGTTATAATTAATGTTTTTCGACGTAGAAATCCGGTAATTTTCGGTGTTTTAGCAGCCTTGCAATAATTTATCTGTCAACCGCTGTCGTGAGTGTATACTGTATCATAACATATATATATATATATATATATATATATATATATATATATATATATGTAAAAAGATCGCTGTACAATTTTTTTTATAGGATAGGGTGACAAACGAGCACACAGTCCACCTGATGGTAAGTAGTTGCTGTGGCCCATAGACATCTACATCTATCTTCGATTATGAATCAAAATGCAGATGCGTTGTCACCCGTGAGGACTAAGATGGAATGCCTCGTTTCCAGTAAAAAGAGTCTCCGGTTCTCTACACTCACCACACGAAACACAGCAGCGTTAAGCTGCTATTTTATGCTGGTATTCTGTGAGAGCGTGTTCCTTCCCCGGTCGAGCCGACCCATTCGTGCTACAACCATAATATAGTTGCAGCATGGCTCTACTACGTATACAAAATATTCGAAAAACCAAATTTCATACATACTTGATTATTATAATAATCAGAGATGTTTATTACAATATTTTAAAAGCACAGAATAAATAATGGTACTACGTACTACAAGTAAGTAGAATGTATATACCTATTTAAGTATATTTATACTTAAATACGTCTTGGACTTTATGGAGTGACCTAAATGATGATTATATGAGCATTATGAGTCGTGCACTTTTGCATTTTCCAAACTTTTTTTTGATTTGAAGTTTGACATAATTATTGGAAAATTGGAAGTATAATAATAAGGTGTTTACTGAAAACTTGTGTGTATTTAAACTACTTTAAAACATTTACGTATAATCATGCTATACGTAATTTTTGTAATGCCCTTAGGGTATGCACAATTGGATTTACCAATAGTTTTTAACTTATTCTGCTGTGCTAATACACAGAAAAACTGTTAGGTATTTATAATACTATGTGGAAAGTTGGTTTTACAAACGAGTAGACGAATGTAAGGCCAATTTATGCACGTGTGTCATACAACGTTTTTCAACACATTTGCGAGAAAACAGTACCTAGGTACTTTAGGTAATGAAACAAACTTTTTGTTTTTAAATATCAGTTGGAAAGTCTGTTTTTCTGGGCAGTTTTGTTTCGTTAGACTGACATCTCCCAGGTTCACCTAGAAGGTTGTTGGCTGCTTATTTTTGATTTTCTACCGATTTCAAACACGAGGAGGTACTCAATTCGACTGCATTTTTTGTGTGTTACCTCATAACTTTTTTCTGGGTGAACCAATTTTGATGATTCTTTTTTTATTTGAAAGCTGGTGCTTCACATGTGGTCCCATATAAATTTGATCAAGGTCTCCGTACTGGTTTTTGTTTATGACTTCGTGCTTTCGGTAAAAGTTATAAATCTGCTCACCGACCGACTTTTCAACTATTTTATCAATACTAGAAAGCAGAGTGATTGGTGGATAGTTGGAGTAATAGTCGTGTTTGCTCTTTTTAAAAACAGGACTCACACAGCCTATTTTGAGGTCGTCGGGGTATTCGCCAGACGCAATACTGCGATTAATTAAATTGGCAATGGGTAATGATATATGTTTATCAACCACTTTTAGATCAGCCACTCTAATACCGACAGGTCCAAAAGCCTTATGTGAGTTCAATCTCTTAATGATTTTGTTTACATTGTCCTGAGAAACGATATACTTTCATTTATAAAAAAATCGTTCCTAGCAGCTATAAAGACTGCGACTATTTTTAAGTCTGTCAGGTATTCTAGAAATCGTAGGAACCTGCCTATAGGCCCTTGAATCCATGGTAATGTTACCTTATTATGTGAAAAAAGGGATTAATTGTTTAAGCTTTGGAAAAATAGCTCTTTTGGCCCTAAAATTTGACTAGAATATAATAAAACTAGAAATAAACTCCATAAACTAATAGAATCAAAACGCAACACATAGTATCTTAATCCATCCATTGCGGCTCGAATAATGGCCTTTATTACGCAGGTGCAGGCGGAGAGCTATCTCCGATAGGCGTCGGACGCATCTCAAATTTAAACACTTTGACACCGATCGGCGTTTCCCGCACATGAAAATGATTCTTGTTTGTTTAGACAGAATTTTATTGACGCTTATCAGTCTACGCCATGTCAAGTGTCTGCGTATTCAGTGGCCCAGTTACATTTGTATATAATAAGTTATTTTGTGATTAAAACAGTGAAGTTTTATTAAAAATACTAGCGATTTCCTATTTACCATAAATATGGCTGGAAATAGTGTGTGAATTTGTTTCTATTCTATTCAGTATAGTAAGGGATATTTTCCACATTATAGAAAGATTTCTAATTACACTTTAAATAACGAAATTGATTTTATATTAATATTTTTAATATTATTGAAATATGACCAGGGATTGCAAACCTTTTTTTTCTGATTTTTCAATGTTAAAATACTTTTAATCATAGTAGATAGTCTACTATTTTAAATGTGTTAAGTATAATAAGTAGTGTTTTTAATTAGTAGTTGAAAGGAAGAGAGGGGTTTTCAGTTACATACTATTTCTAGTGCATCGTAATTTGCTTCACTTAATAATTAATAATGACTTTCTCTTGAAGGTGAGGCTCGACCATCGTTACCGAGTTTATTGATCAACATTATCATCTTGATAATGTTGATGCGAAAAAAGTAACATCTAGACAAAATAAAGAGACAGGTATCGTCACAGGACATTCAGGATGCAAATTTATATAAACGCAACATTTTCGATTCTAATGAGTATAAATGTGACGTATCACAATTACCCGATTTTGAATTTTAAAAATGGGGAACCAACTGACCACCGAAACAAAGCGTTTTCTTAACTGATTACTTACGAATTAGATCTTGTTTCAATGAAAAAAAGATCTGTAACATATGTTAATATAATAAATCTTGTGAGGAAAGTACGTCACCAAAAGGATGTGGACGACATAAGTTTACCCGACTAAGAAGACTTGGAATAATGTTTGTGGCATACATGTTGTTTGATGATTGTTGATATTATTAAATAAGTATTATGAACACTTACGTAGTTGTAGTTTTGTTTACTCTCACAAGTATGCGGAACAATTATTACCTATATGAACGGTTTTAACAATCCAAGATGTTGGATTTTATTAATAAGCCGTTTTCGTTTTAATTTTCTGGATGCTCTTTTTTCCTTTTTACACTAGAGATGATGAAGAATATATATATATATAAAAAACAAGCGAATCATATTAACGCAGGAAAATGTTTAACTATCTAATATGAAATGAAGATTGCTCATGCAACCTATTAGTGTTTTTTTAAATTCTATAAAATAAAATACGTAGCTAAAATAAATAATATATAAATATTTCATCCAAATGTTTTCAATGTTGATAACCTCTCGAAGACGCCGTTCGGCGTCTTCCGCGCTTGAGGATAGTTTTGTTATTTTTCTAAAATCATTAGTTACAGAAACGAAAACTATAATGGTGTTGTATGAATGTAAAACATGCACATATAAAAAGTATATCCCTTTAGAATAGAAATTGGTCAAGTTATGGCTAAAATATAATTTACGCCGATCGGTGTCATCCGCCTATGAATGACAATTTAAATTACGCCGTTGTGCGTGCATCGCAACGAATGGATTAATGAAATACATAATAACTTTGAAGGGATATAGTTCCGTTCTAGGAACACCTTTGGACCAAATTTTTTTTACATGTTTACCAACATAAATGATGAAAAACCCCAAAGGGATTTTTGGCGCAAATGTTCCTGAATTTTTTTTGGGGTTTGAAGTTTTAGATTTTTAAGGCAGTTTTTCATGATAAATCGATTAAACCTCACTTTTTTACACAGGAATATTGACCCAAAGTTACTACTACTTACTATTATAATATACTGTGTATATACATTAATTCTAATTTTATAGCAAATAAATGTTGCAATCCTTATATTTAGCTATGTAAGGTCTAAATATTAGTATAAAATCAACTCCAAAGAATATTTTCTTTCGCCTAAAATTGCTTTCTAATAGCGATGTCCACTTCATTCTATAGGTAAATTCATTTTATCGATCAAAAATTGATTGGCTCTCAATTAAAGCACCGCACACAAAGGAGACCGAGATAATAGAAAACACTTTGTACAGTACTAGTTCTGCCTTGCGGTTTCGTCTGAGCTGTGCGACATGACATCTTGCTTATTTTATTAATATTAGGCCTTCACTGCTGGTTTAGTTCTCTTGATTATCATCGCGTGGCTAGGCGTCGAACGCGCGCCAAGCCGAGTGTTGAATTATTATAATTTTTCATTATATTAAGCTATGCGTTTAAATAGCATGCTATAAAGAGCAAAGTTTATCTTCATAAAATTGTCTTGATGATGAAGTAACTTTCGTTCATAAGGATTAATATGCCATGCCTAATAATAACGCTCATAAATCACTTATTTTCAATATTGTTTTATCACAAAATGCCCTATTGTGGCTTATGTATAAGAATAGGCCTATGGTATCGCGAACATTGTTTTAGATGGAGGAAAAATCTATAAATTTGTATAACATTGTTTTTACGTATCACTAACCAGTATGCGAATAAAGCAGTTCTTGAGGGCTTTTTCTTCCGACTTGCTTAACAAATATCAATATTTACCGCTAGCTGTGAGATGTAGCATAATGAGACTGGTAGTTGAAGAGATTAGTGTGTGTAAACAAACAAAAACATCTTCCCTTTTTTATATTAAAGTATAGGTTCTATTACATTCTCTCGCAGGCTAAATTATATACATATGTTTGTCTATTTTCTGTATATGTTTGTCTCTTTTCTGCCGATTTAAAAAAGGAGACGGTACTCAATTCGGCTGTATGTTTTTTAAGTTTGTTACCCCATAACTTTTTACTGGGTGAAGCGATTTTGATGATTCTTTTTTTATTTGAAAGCTGGTACTTCACATGTGATATCATATATATAATTTGATCAAGGTCAGATCAATGGTTTTTGAGTTATTCTTAATAATTTACATTGAAGTCGGCTGTACAAAATTTTTAATTTTAAATCAAGTATTAGTGTCGCTTTTTGGCTTCATCGCGTTACAAATCACAACAACACTAAAAAAGTTTCACTTCAAAAATATTATACAATATAAATATTCTGCGCGTTAAATATTGCGTTTCGTTGTAACGTGGTTTTTGTTAGCCTAGATAGAACCGTTGTGAATACGACTAGCCCTAAAATCTTCCTGTCATTTCCCACAGTTACCTCTTACGGACGAAATGGAGTGACAATTCACTATTCATTCAGCGGGCATATACTCATATATAAACAGATACATTTGTGATATATTGACCAGGGACAGGTTAGGCCGATTATTGACACTTGTGGCACTATATCATCATCTGTGCAGTAGGCAACTTCCAACAGTATTCAGAAGTGATCGTAATCGGACCGAAGACGACAGAGTATTGTCATTATACTGTAAACTTGTTTTCATAAGCAACAGTAGTAACAACTACTGACTTTCAGTCCATGTTAACATTGACCTTTCAAAAGCCGTTTTGTAATATTATAATTTTAAAAACCAGATAGCACTTCTAGATAGATCTTGAAATTTTCGTGTTAATATATTAGCGTTCGTAGTCCTGAAGATTTTTCATCGTTTGTGTAAGAGACTTTAAGTTTTTGTAAGAGAAAAACTCTAGGTGTCATGGTCATAACTGACCATAAAAATTAATGGTCAGTCGTGTTACAAGTAGTTAAAATAAATTTTAACAGTGGTAGAGCCACATGGCAGCTTTTGCTGTCGCACGGATGGGCCGGCTCGAACCGGGGTGGTACCACGACCTCACAGAAAACCAGCGTGAAGTAGAGATTTACCTCTGCGTTTCGCTTGGTAAGTGCAGGTGGCTGGAGGCCCTTTTTACTGGAAATGAGGCATTCCATCCTAGTCCTCACGGGTGACAACGCATCTGCATTTTGATTTGTAATAGAAGATAGATGTAGCTGTCTATGGGCCGCAGCAACCACTTACCATCAGGTGGACTGTGTGCTCGTTTGTCACCCTTATCCTATAAAAAAAATCTAATATTGTCTCTCTGAAAAGAGAATTTTTTTTGGTACGATATGTTGGAGTGCGTTTTGAATACACAAATTGAAAATAATTAAAAAAAATTAAAAATTACTTGTTTAATTATATGCTAAAAAAGATGCTAAAATTTAAATAGGTCAAGTGTAATTGTAATAGGTCAATAATCATGTTGTAGATGAAGTTAAAATGCCAGTGTTCGTTTTCTTCTACAATTTTTTATCTAATTCGAAAAATAGAGAATGCTATTATGCTGTGATATAATAAGAAGATAGAACAAAATTATAAAGGTTTCTTATTTTATACAGAGGATCCTTATAAGTATTAATGATATTTTTAAAGGCTTGTGGACAAAATCGCATTTAAATCGGTTCATACATTTGGGAAAATGTGAATGTAGTTCAGTCAGGGTCACTACATGAATCATTAATTTATTTTTATGCCTATAGTTTTTAAGGGTTCCGTACCCAAAAGGTAACGAACAGGACCCTATTACTAAGCGTAAAATTTTACTTTTTACTGGAAAAGAGGCATTCCATCTTAGTCCTCACAGGTGACAACGCACCTGCATTTCGATTCTTTATTGAAGATACACGTAGATGTCTATGGGTCACAACAACCACTTACCATCTGTGTCTGGTGGACTGTGTGCTCTTTTGTCATCCTTTCTATAAAAAAAGCCTCCGCTGCCCGTTAGTCAGTCCGACTGTTCGTCCGTCTGTCTGTCACCGGGCTGTATCTCATGATCCGTTATAGGTAGACAGTTGAAATTTTCACAGAATGTGTATTTATGTTGCCGCTATAACAACAAATATAAACAACCAAAATAAAAATAAAAATAAATAAAAAATTAAAAGGGGCTGGCCTACTAGAAACGTGTATTGCGATGGTACGGAACCCTTCATGCGCGAGTCAGACTCGCACTTAGCCGGTTAATAATTAAAGACATAAAGAGGTAATTAATGCGACTTTGAAAGCGGTATTGAATTCTTTTTATATTTTTTTAAAAACTACCTCCACACTAGTCGTAAATTTCTCCTGTTTCGTAGGGGTAATTTACATACATAAATTTCACAAGGACAAACATCCAGACCGGAACAATTATTTGTAGGCCAAACAATTACTTGTTCCATGCGGGATTAGAACCCGCGGCCGTTAGCGTTGCAATTTATTGCTACGCCACTGCGCCACGGAGCCGTCTAAATCGATGAAGACTTTAAGGGGCTACTCCATGCGAACGACCTTGAGCATTTAGTGTGGCGCGTCGACTTGCTACAATATAGGATCGCGTAAATGTGTAAAGCTAGGGTCCCGCGGCCTGCCAGGCGACAGGCCGCGCCAGGCGTTTTCCCGCCTGTATGGGCCTGTCGCGGCCCGTACTGAGCGTTCCCACGGCGTGTGCCGGCCTGGTGCGGCCTGTCGACTGACATTCCAACATGTTAAGTGATACGGAGCGCATGGCTGCGTGTACAGCCGCTGTGGTTTTATTCAGTGGTGAACGTTTTATAAACCAAGCAAAAAGAAAGCAGAGGAAACGACTCTGGTGGGTGTCGTCATTCAACAAAAGCCGTTCTTGTTTTAATGTTGAGGCGACGAAATATTCCAAAGCGCTGGTTCATTTTCATAAAGAGTTAAAAACTCGAATATAAGCTCGTTCGTCCATTCCATCAAGAGCATGTACGCGCAAGCGCCACCGCAGTTGAAATGAACGATTGCAACCGACGCAGACGCGCCCGTACAGGCCGCGACAGGCGCCGTCGCGCCGCGCTGCGCCGCGCCTTTGATCTTACCGACTCCCGATGGATCGGACGGGCGCCAACAGGCCACCACAGGCCTCATCGGATGCGATGGTTCCCACGGCCTGTTGTCCGGCCTGGCGCGGTCTGACCTGTGACAAAACAGGCCGTGGGAACCATCGCATCCGATGAGGCCTGTGGTGGCCTGTTGGCGCCCGTCCGATCCATCGGGAGTCGGTAAGATCAAAGGCGCGGCGTGGCGCGGCGCGACGGCGCCTGTCGCGGCCTGTACGGGCGCGTCAGCATCGGTTGCAATCGTTCATTTCAACTGCGGTGGCGCTTGCGCGTACATGCTCATGATGGAATGGACGAACGAGCTTATATTCGAGTTTTTAACTCTTTATGAAAATGAACCAGCGCTTTGGAATATTTCGTCGCCTCAACATTAAAACAAGAACGGCTTTTGTTGAATGACGACACCCACCAGAGTCGTTTCCTCTGCTTTCTTTTTGCTTGGTTTATAAAACGTTCACCACTGAATAAAACCACAGCGGCTGTACACGCAGCCATGCGCTCCGTATCACTTAACATGTTGGAATGTCAGTCGACAGGCCGCACCAGGCGGGACAACGCCTGGCGCGGCCTGTCGCCTGACAGGCCGTGGGACCCTAGCTTAAGACGCCACCTACTGTACGGACGTAGTATTTTTCCAACATCAATAAACTATTTTATGGAAATACACACAACGTACAACGATAAATGTATTTTAATTTTTTTATTCAGTATATTAGTTGCATTATATTAGAATTATGTATTCTCATATATTATCTAATTATGAAATTTTATAATTAATTATATATTAAATATGAAGCATTGAAAATTGTGAGTTTAAAAGATACCTACTCACTATAGGTAAATAGATAGATAGCTCGCCTTTTGTACAAATATTTGGTGCAATAAAGAATAAACAAATAAATAGGATGTTTCGCAGACTGAGAGTAATATAGAATGAGAGTCGTGGAGGCAGTTTACAAACATAAATTGCACAAGGACAAACATCCAGACCCGGAACAATTATTTGTAGGCCTTACAAATATTTGTTACGTGCGGGATTCGAACCCGCGGCCCACAGCGCAACAACTGATTGCTAAGCCACTGCGCCACGGAGCCGTCGCCGGGTTATAGGTAAAGTGACCATACGTCCCGTTTTGAACGGGACTGTCCCTTTTCTCGGTCACCTGTCCCATTGTCCCCAAATAAAGCTCCGGGACACAAAATTGTCCCGTAACTCGTTGGATGGAAGTATTCAAAGTCAACAATCTTCAACATAATTTTTTTTAATCGAATATATTTTATGTCTACCTGGTACAAATGCTCCGGTAGAAACAGTATTTTTTTTGTTTTGAATAAATTGTGGACGTCTGAAAGAAACACTTACGGTTCCAGTTCTAAAGGCGATGTTGTTAACAAAGATAACAATAAAAAAAACTTGAGCAGAATTTTATTCTTATTTAAAATCATCACCAACTTTATTCAAGCAAATTTAATCCACTGACAAATGTAATTAATAATTAAAAAAAATATGTTGCATTTAATAATTACCGTCTATACCGAATATAATTTTGTAGTGAACACTAATTGTATAAAGTTATAGTTTTTAGAGTGTAAATAAACCCATGTCCTGTTTTGAGTTAAAAAATAAATGGTCAGTTTAGTCTTTTTAGTTAAATTTAGTTTTAAAATTTTTTAGTTTATAGTAAAAAGTAGATAGTAAAAAGTAAGTAGGTAGGTAATATTAGTACCTACTTAGATACTTTTTACCGAATTATAAGTATAGAACACCTTATGTACTCAATAATATTTCGAAAAAGAAGAAATACAAGCAATAAATAATATACTATATTTTAGCAAAAAAACTTTAACTTAGTAATACTAATTATAACTTAGAACATAAATGAAAAACTCATAACTGACTTTTTGGCCCGACCCAGGATTCGAACCCGGGACCTCATGATCGGCAGTCGCACTACTACAACCACTAGACCAACGAGGCAGTACTATAACCTAATAAGATATTGCGGTTGGGTATTAGAATTATTTTTAATTGTATACTATACTGATAATATTGAATTAGCCTTTTATAGTGTAAATTATAATATTTGTGGAAATGTTAATTATGGATTCGAACCTTACATACTAATGGTGCTTCATTTTTTTATTTGCATTTACTTCAAAGAAAATAAATAAAATTTTTAGAGTATAAATAAACCCATGTCCTGTTTTGAGTTAAAAAATAAATGGTCAGTTTAGTCTTTTTAGTTAAATTTAGTTTTAAAAATGTTTAGTTTATAGTAAAAAGTAAGTAGTTAGGTAATATTAGTACCTACTTAGATACTTTTTACCGAATTATAAGTATAGAACACCTTATGTACTCAATAATTTTTCGAAAAAGAAGAAATACAAGCAATAAATAATATACTATATTTTAGCAAAGAGACTATAACTTAGTAATACTAATTATAACTTAGAACATAAATGAAAAACTCATAACTGACTTTTTGGACCGACCCAGGATTCGAACCCGGGACCTCATGATCAACAGTCGCAATACTACAACCACTAGACCAACGAGGCAGTACTATACCTAATAAGATATTGCGGTTGGGTATTAGAATTATTTTTAACTGTATACTATACTGATAATATTGAATTAGCCTTTTATAGTGTAAATTATAATATTTGTCGAAATGTTAATTATGGATTAGAATCTTACATGCTAATGGTGCTTCATTTTTTTATTTGCATTTACTTCAAAGAAAATACACGCAAAAAGCTTCATCGCGCAGTAAAAACAACAAATATATGTATAACTAATACGAAAAATTATACCCAAAACAAACAAATAATACTACCTATAAATAACCTAATAAGTAATAATATTATCGACTGATAGGCCGACGCTCTAACGACACGGGCTTCACGTCGAAGAGCTCAGCGCTCACTGACTTGAGCAAGCCCGTAAGCAGTGAATACGCCCAGATTTTAAAATAATTTCTTAATAAAATCAAATTTTGCTGTTTTGAAAAAAAAAATTACAATAGAAATGTTCATTAATAAATTGCCTATCCATTGGTGTAAATCGCAAAATAAAATAATACTTACTTTACGAGGAGATGCATGTTATCAATAATAATTTCACATTTATGTGGTTTGGTTGTAAGGAGATTATATTAATATTTAATCCTTTAAAAAAAAAATTGGATATAGCTCTTATGAAATCAAGATTATGTAGAAATATAATGTGTTTTTATTTGTTGATATATCTTTTAAATAAAAAAGTAGATAGCTCCTAAAAACCGCACAAATAACGACTAGTGCGACATTTTGCTCAACCTGCGCCTTAATGAATAACGTTCGCCATCGTGATGGAAGTATTTATCGTTTAGTGGTGTCTAGTTAAATACCAGGAGAATTTATGGTTTTCGATAGATGGCGCTATAACCACCCAGTTTTTTTTTTATGGAATAGGGGGCAAACGAGCATGCGGTTCACCTGATGGTAAGTGACTACCGCCGCCCATGAACAACCGCAACACCAGGGGAATTGCAGATGCGTTGCCGGCCTTTTAGAAAGGTGTAAGCTCTTTTCTTGAAGGTTCCTAAGTCGTATCGGTCCGGAAAATTCGCTGGTGGTAATTGATTCCACAGTTAACGCCAAACGTTAAATTTCACCATCAGCGACGGGGAGCAGCGTCCAAACTGCGAGAAGTCTAGTTTAGTCATCGCCAGTCTGCTTGGCCAGCGTGGCGATTAGAAAATCCTTCCTACAACAGTCGAGACCCATGTCCATCCGTGAACTTTAAACCGATAATGACGAAGAAAAAGAATATGGAAGGAATACAAAATATACAGCAGAGAATACTACCCACTTCATACAACTCATCTGCTTACGCCGCAACTCAAACCATTGAAATTAATCTTAATAAAGTTAAAAAGTAGCTACATTGATTATTTCATTTACAGTACACCTGTTTGATGTTAATAGCAAAGTGTCTAAATGCGATAACGTTGGAGCTACTTGCAATACGCTATAATGGTACCATTTTGATATGTATACATGTATAAAAATACGTCTCTGTGTTAAGGTCATTAACGTATCCAGTTTTGCAGTGTTGCTGACCTCGGCTATTACATCTTTTGCAGTTTAATATCGAAGTGTTTTATGAATAAAACTTTTATTTAGAGTAGTTTTAAAATTTAGTCAAATGTTTACATTACACACTCGAATCTTATATCATCGATGACGAATAAATACGATAATCTTATCGCATTTGTTTTTTTAAATTATTTTTAGTTTATTAGAAATTTGGCTATGAATGTGATGGATATAAAAGAAAGATGGACAGTGTAAGGGATGATATGTATATATCTCTTCACTCAATCCTCTCATACCTACATGAGAGGATTGAGTGAAGAGATGACGGCTAAGGAAGGAAAAATGGAAGATGAAGACATGCTATGTTGATTCAAAATAACTTCGGATAAGGGCAGGAAGAAGGAGCACTTTAGTTACGTTAGAGTTTATTGGTTTAGTCTATTTGAAAAGTTTTTCAAAGTATTCATTTAAATGCCTTTAACTTTTATTAGGATTAGGCGATTGATTATTAATAGGATTACCACGTGTATGTACACGTGTTACAAAATTTCATCGTAATTCTTCATCAACACTTAACTTCGTAGCCGAGCTTCTTTTTTGCCTAAGAGTCCATCTGGGTATGTACCAGCCTCTTACCTATTTCCACCGCCAAATAGCAGTCTGTACTGCTTCCGGTCTTCAAGGTATAGAGACCTGGTATAATTACAGGCTGTTAGACTTAGATGGACTAAGTCCTAAGAGGTGACAACGCATCTGTAGCCTTCTTTGTTTGAAGTTGGCTGCTGGTGTCCACGGGCTGCAGCTGCCACTTACCATCAGCTAGACTGTAAGTTCATTTGTCACTTCAGTTTAAAAAAATATTAGGGTATTAGTTGCAAAAACCCTGATGATGACTTAAGAAAGTCATGTACGTTGATTTTGGCTTACCGGTCGAAACAGGTACATGTGACAATCCTTTAAATAATCATAATGTAGTCTCATTAAATGATCACAATACCAAGTGTAAATTTTAAATTACATGAACTCGCACTATATTTTACTATGAAGACATGTATGAAATAAATGAAGATTTGAAAAAAATATTCGTTTTTAACTTGCCTTTAGGAAGATCGTAACGGTCTTGCAATATTGAAAGAATATCAGGATCTGACTGATGTAGTTGTAGCATTGGCGTTTTTAGCATTGCTTCAATAACCAGGCTTCTCCCTGGTATCCCTCTTAAGTTTTGCTTCTTCTTAATCGAATCATTATCGCAAAATAGTTCACATGATTGAGGTTGGGCGTAAACACTATCTTCAATTGACACTGTAGCTTCGTCATCTTCAAAATGATTTGTTTTTATTTTAGCAAACACTAGTTGGCACATTAAAAATAAACAAAGTGTAATTTGCGATATCATTATTATTTTTGCTTTTATAATCTATATATGCAGTTATCACTCAACCCTTTAGCGACTACCTTGTCTGCTCTCAGAACCAGATATGGATACTTTAGTTTTATATACATGTTAGCATAACGTTTCTTACTGCCAAAATAATAACGTCTTAAACCGGTTTATGTTATGTTTAAGTCAGAAAACATTGAACTTGAGTTAAAGGGATGGTATAAATATATATTTTTATATATATATACACACACACATATATATATATATATATATATATATATATATATATATGTATATATATATATATATATATATATATATATATACATATTTGACCTTCTACTTAAAAGTCGCTGGAAATTTGAAAAGAAAGATTTTGTCTGCCCTTAATTATCTTGTGTATACCACTTTTCACAGAAGTATTGTTTACAACTTGCGTGGTTTCCAAAAGCATAATTAAGTATCAGCTCCATATTGTCAATCAAATCTTTTTGTTATATCTTGTAACCTTTTTAAAAACTGACACAAACTCATTTGTTTATTATTTGTTACCTATATTTTTTTATAACGTATTGGGTATCTTGGATAAGTTTCTAATTTTTTTTTATTTTATCACAAAAATTTTTCAATAAATTATTACGTTTTGTACAGTGATTCTCACCTCTTAGTTTTGGCGTGACAGGATGTTATACAATGTGTCCGGTTTCCGATGTCCGATACTTTAAGGGGTTAAAATACAATTAATTTTATCGACAAATCAAAGATCAATGATTTTTTTTCGCCATCAATAAAAAAATGGCAGCACTTTAAAAAAAATTGTTGGCGAAGCATAGATGCTTGTATTAATTTAACAATATCTACCCAAGTAGAAGACTTTCAAAAACAAAATTGGTCTCAAATGTTAGTTAATAGTGTAGACAATAAATCTAGATTCAAAATATTATTTTTTAATTTTTCAGTATTAGTAAAAAACATTTTTGAAAAAATAAATTAGACAACAAATTGATGTTGTTTTTCAGATTCTTAGCTTTAAAAAAAAACCATCGTGTTAACCAATTTTTTTTACTTATTTTTATTATAATATAGGATATTTGCTATAAATGCACATTTAAATCTTAACTCTGAGTTAGATAGTTTAGGAGCTATGATAATTTGAATTTAACTGTTCAAAGTGCCTCTACCCCGATATTAGATAACTAAACACCCATTCCAGTGAGTAAGATAAAATTCTTCAATAATTCAAGGAATCGTAAGCAAGCACGCATCTATGCTTCGCAAACAATTTTTTTAAAGTGCTGCCATTTTTTTATTGATGGCGAAAAAAAATCATTGATCCCTGATTTGTCGATAAAATTAATTGTATTTTAACCCCTTAAAGTATCGGACATCGGAAACCGGACACCCTGTATAGGTACTGAGTAACCGTCAGTTACTAAGCGGCTATAAATTAATATATGTATTCATAGACATAAAGATCTACTATTTGTAGATATATATATATATATATATATATATATATATATATATATATATATATATATCTACTATTTGTAGATATATATATATATATATATATATATATATATATATATATATATATATTAGGTGTTTTGTTTTTAAGACGGTAAAATTTTGGATGGTAGTATCGTTAGAATTATAATTAGTAGGTACCGTGTAGTATCGGTGTAAGAATACCCACTACATCATGTCCCGTGGGAGGCGACAGAGAGAAATTGAAACTGGTGATTGAAACTGCGGTTGTCAACCCGACTGCTAAGCGTTGCAACTATGGCCAAATCCCTATGAGGCAATCTACGGGTAGGCCTATGTTCAGCAGTGGACTTCTATAGACTGTAATGGATGGATGGATGGATTATTAGTAATCAACTTATGTAGACGATGTGTATTGTTGTTGTTGCTGTTTAGGACATCAAAAATTTTTAGATATCATATCTTGAGGAGCATTTTAAATCATCATCATTACAGCCCTTCACAAGTCCACTGCTGAACATAGGCCAAGGAATGCCACAAATCACGACCCTGAGCCACCTGCATCCAACGACTTCCTGCATGTTTTACCAGGTCGTCAATCCATCTAGTGGGGGGACGCCCTACACTTCGCCCGCCGGTTCTAAATAAATGTCTAAAATTAGTGATGTAATTTGTAGAATTTACGTGTTAAAAAATCCATACGATGTTTTGCTGCTTTTATCAGCAGCACAGCAAAGTATCAGAATAATTTGTCTCAGGTGCGACCACGCTCGCACAGAGAACGAATGGCTAGACTCATTAGACGCTTTGACTTGATTCTATTGAAACATATTTTTTTTTGCGGGAAGCCAGTTTTATAAGGAAATATATGATTATCCGTGTGTTGTTTTTATACTTAACCAATAATGTGAAATGACGCTTCTTAGACTGTGACACGGGATAATGATCTAACGTAGGTACCGGAGTATTATTACCTCGGAGTCCAGTGACGCAGCATCTTTTTAAATTTTTTGACATTTTGTTTCAAAAATGCGTTTTCTTTTTCAGTTAGAATTTTAGACAGATATAGAGGTAGAGATAAAAATCAATGCATTATGTGTGCGACTGCATCGTGAAAAAGTTTTAACCGTGTTTCTTTTTACGAGTAGTTTATAAACACTCGATGAGAGTTCAGCAAACTTCTGAAGTTGTTGGTCATTAAACGTAATTACTGTTCGCTGGAGTCACTTTTTATAACAAACCAAGTAGATTTTTGTTGCATACCCGCGATTGTTTTACAGTTTTATTTTATCTTTAACTCTAAAGGTAGAGGCTTATTTTTTGTGACTGTATAAATATATATATGTGTTTTTTGTATAAAAATAATAAAAAAAATATTAAAATAGCCAAACAGCGGCTATTTTATTTTGGGTCATTTCTTTTGATCAAATTTTTGTTGTTTTGTTTACATATATGCATACACAATATATAAAAAAAACTCACGCATTTCACCCAGAGAGGCAGGCAGAGATCTCTCTCGCTTCTTTCACATCCATATATCAACGCATACATGCTCCTTGGCTAGGGGTACTTTTAACTAGGCCCTTCTTCAGTATACCGCCAATTCGGTCGATAAAATTCCTTCTAGGGCATCCCTTGCCGACTCTCTTCTGCATCATAAATTTATTTTGCTTTATTTTACTTTCTTTCAAAACCCATGACTTTCTTTATTTAAGGCATTCTGTATGCATATATTTCGACTTTTAGGCTTACTAAACATCTGTCCATAATCAGATTGAAAAGCCACGAGGAAACAACACAATGCTATCTAATACCTTTATAGTTTTTACAGTTCTTCTGTGACTCTTTTCCCTTACACAGTGGGACTATAACGTTTTGAAAGTGAAAAAAAAGTGAATAAAGAAAGTGTACAGTAGGCTTGCAACTACTCCATCTACAACCCTCAGCATTTTTTTATTCTTTTTAAAAATGTTAACCCCACACTAGGATTTTCTCCTGTGTCGTAGAAGCAGTTTACAAACATAAATTGCACGAAGACAAACATCCAGACCCGGAACAATTATTTGTAGGCCATAAAAATACTTGTTCCGTGCGGGATACGAACCCGCGGCCCCCAGCGTATCAACTCGTTGCTAAACCACTGTGCCACGGAGCCGTCAAACATTTCTAATGATACTCTATCGTATCCAGTTGCTTTACCTGCCCTCGTGCTTTTTATTATTTCACTAGCTGGCCAGGCAGACGTTGTTCTGCACTTTCCGACGACCCTTCCTATAAAATTCCTTCATCATCATCATCATTACAGCCCTTCACAAGTCCACTGCTGAACATAGGCCTCCCCCAAAGAATGCCACAAAGCACGGTCCTGAGCCACCTGCATCCATCGACTTCCTGCATGTCTTACCAGGTCGTCACTCCATCTCGTGGGGGGACGCCCTACACTTCGCCTGCCGGTACGAGGCTGCTACTCGAGAACCTTTCTTCCCCATTGGTTGTCGGTTCTTCGAGCTATATGGCCGGCCCACTGCCACTTCAGCTTATTAATCCGTTGGGCTATGTCGGTTACTCTGGTTCTACTGCGGATAACCTCATTCCTAAGTTTATCACGCAGAGAAACTCCGAGTATAGCCCTCTCCATAGCTCGCTGAGCGACCTTGAGCTTCCTCATACGGCCAGCAGTGAAGGACCACGTCTCAGTTCCGTAAGTCATCACTGGCAACACGCACTGGTTGTAAAATTTCGTTTTCAGGTTTTGAGGTATGTCTGACGAGAAGATGTGTCGTAGCTTCCCGATTTCGCTGCCCAGCCGAGTTGAATCCGTCGATTGACCTCTCGGTCGAAGTTGGACTTACCTAGTCGGACTATTTGTCCCAGGTAAACATACTCGTCATCAATTTCGAGCTTAGTGCTCCCAACAACCACCGGCATAGGTGTGACATGGACATTAAACATAATCTTTGTTTTGTCCATGTTCATCTTAAGACCTATCCGTTGGGAGACACTATTGAGGTCATTGAGCATAGTGCTTAGGTCCTCCAGCGATTCAGCCATAAGGACTATATCGTCGGCAAATCGAAGGTGAGTGATGTACTCGCCATTGATTTTAATACCGTATCCTTTCCAGTTCAGAAGCTTGAAAACGTCTTCCAATGCAGCGTTGAAGAGTTTCGGGGATATAACATCACCCTGTCTTACACCTCTCTGCAATTGGATAGGTTTCGTACTCTGGTTATGTACTCGGAAAGCCATCGTAGCTCTACTGTACAAACACTTCAGCACTTCGATATACCGACAGTCAACTTGGCACCGCTGAAGGGACTGCAGCACCGCCCAAATTTCGATAAAAATCCTTAAATTCGCAATAAAAAATTTTGAGGGTCATTTATCGGAAAAAAACTATCCTATCTCTCAAGTTGGACCAAAATGCACACAGTGTGCAAAATTTTATTGAAATCAGTTCAGTAGTTTAGGAGTCCATCACGGGCAAACAACGTGACACGTAATTTTTATATATAAAGATTATTTAACCTATACTTATCTCACTACCTACTTTTATTTTTTACACAAATTTTATTTTTACCCCAGATGCCTCCACACGCTTTAACAAAGTTTAAAAGTAGGTATTGCTCTTACCTATTTTAAACATGTAAACTACCTATTTCAAAATTTTATTCTATTGTATTTTAATGATTGCGTGTCCTAGCTTACAATATCTAGCTACTGTAACGCGGCACCTAAATTTAAGGTTTAAATAATAGCTGGGGAACAAATATTTGTACATGAAGTTTTTTTTTTATAGGATAAGGGTGACAAATGAGCACATAGTCCACCTGATGGTAAGTGGTTGCTGCGGCCCATAGACATCTACATCTATCCTCGTTTGCGAATCAAAATGCAGATGCGTTGTCACCCGTGAGGACTAAGATGGAATGCCTCATTTCCAGTAGAAGGGCTTCCGGCCACCTGCACTCACTAAGCGAAACGCAGAGGTAAACCTCTACTTCACGCTGGTATTCTGTGAGGTCGTGGTACCACCCCGGTTCGAGCCGGCCTATCCGTGCGACAGCAAAAGCTGCCGCCTGGCTCTACCACTGTTTTCACTTCTCGAGTTGTGATTGTCTTTGTGTCTGTGACATGACCTGAGCTTAACTAATACGCACGCGGCTATCGACCTCGTGGTATACGGGAATCCATGAGGGTTACCCAACGTAAAATAGTGACAAGTACGTTCAGTGTTATTAGCCCTTACTACAAATAATAATAACTATATGGGGAGAAACCCAAATTCAAACTTAGTCTGAATTTGGGTAGATTCATCTCTATCTTCCAGGCAGAAATTTTCGCCATACTTCATTGTGGGGAAATCAATCTGCAAAAACACTACGTTAACCATATAATCTATATTAACTCTGATAATCAAGCAGCACTGCTAGCGCTGAGATCAAACTTGGTGAACTCGAAGCTAGTTGGAGACTGCGTGAACAGCCTAAACGCCTTGGGAGGTAAAAACAAGATAGTTTTAAGATGGGTTCCGGGTCATACGGGTATTGTAGGCAATGAAACTGCCGACAAGCTCACACGGGAGGGTTCAAACAGTACACAATTTGGACCCGAGCCATTTTGTGGAATCTCATAAAGCCTCGCCCGATTGACCCTTGAAACTCTTTACCACAATAAATCACTTCAGATCTGGTCTGATACACCAGGCTTAAACATTCTAAAACTTTAATCCGGGCTTTAGATCGTAAACTCGCTTCGGAAGCACTGGGATTAGGTAAAATTAAATTTCGTATTCTGGTCAGAGCCCTGACTAGACACTGTTGTCCTAAAATGGACATGTCCATCCTGCGACTAAGCAACTCAAAGATGTGCCGGTTTTGCTCCCTAGAGGAGGAAATGCCTTTACACATCCTGACAAATTGCGGACCCTTAATGCGCAAACGCAGCACTCATCTGGCAAACTATATACTTTGCCAAGAAGAAGTGAAATTACTCACAGCTAAGCAACTCCATTCTATTCATTGAGGACGTAGGGCTTAGCAGTGAACTGTAGACATAGCAGCGATCACAATAGATCTTTTAAGTCGCAGTGATACTGGTCTCTCTAGACCTGCACAGCTGCTTGTAGATGATAAAAAAAATAGGGGCAAACTACCCCTAAGTTGGAAGTTGGTTTAATCTGCATTTTACAGCGTGTTCATTATATATAATAAAAAATTCTCACAAAAGGGCTATAATGGATGTAAGTGGACTGTATTTTTACTGATTGACTGACTGATCTGAGGTTAACTATACTAGGGGACTGCGTGAAGAAAAGATGGTACTCTTTACTATACTGTATTAAACTATTTACAATAATTCGGCACTCTTAAACTATCTAATATGTACAGAGAGAGGTCTTCAATTGTGGATTCTTGATTTTCTGTCTTGAGTCTTCTTTGTTCTCTTCTCGAGTGCTGCTTCCGAAATGAACGACTCACAGACTAAAACGCCCTTCTTATATCTCGCAAGAAGGCGTCTCAGTCTGTGAGTAGTGCCGTGCGACGATGCTGCACGCCCATTGGTCGTCGCTCGGCTCCGGTGTGCGGGGTGTGCGGGGCGCAACGGGGTATGAAGGGGCGACGGGGCGGCGGGTCTCTAGCTGTCCTCAACATCCTCCCCCCGGCGTAGCTCGCGAGCCTAATCTTCTCTCGGGAGGACGGCGATCTTCCTGACCGGCCGCCGCAGCAATCCGCCCCTGGTCCGCACTTCCACATTGCGCACCATGCCGTCTGGTCCGGGAAAGGTCCGTGTCACAACTCCCCGCGGCCACACGTTCCTTGGCAGGTTACTATCTGCCACCACGACGAGGTCCTCTTCTTGTATCTGTCGCTGCTGCACATCCCGCGAGTCCCCGCGCGCAACCAGCGTCGGCAGGTACTCCTTCATTCAGCGCCTCCAGTACTCGTCGGCGAGTCCTTGCGCCGCCCTCCACGCCCGACGATCACTGGGCGTGCACGGCGCGGTTACTGGCAGGCTCGATGGTCCCAGCAGCAGGAAGTGGTTGGGTGTCAGCGCCTCTTCCTCGTCGATATCGACCGGTACGCGCGTCAACGGTCGAGAGTTCACCGTGTTCTCTGCTTCTGTGAGGAGCGTCGCCAACGTCTCCTCCCGCGGGCTCTTCTGGTGTAGAGTGGCTTCAAGCGCGGTCTTCACTGAGCGCACGAGACGCTCCCATGCGCCTCCCTGGTTCGGCGCGCCCGGCGCGATGAACTTCCAATCTGTCCGCCGAGTCAACGCGTAGTCCTTCAGCTGGGGTGCCCACTCTTCCATTGCCCGTCGTAGTTCGGTATCCGCCCCATGGAAATTTGTTCCGTTGTCAGTGTAGATGACCCGTGGCCACCCACGCCTAGCCGCCATGCGCCGCAATGCCGATATCGCCGAGTTCTTCGTAAGGGAGTAAACTAATTCTAAATGCACCGCGCGCGTCGTTAAACAAGTGAATAACGCTACCCACCGTTTTTCATGCCGACGTCCTATAGTCACTGTTACAGGCCCGAAATAATCGATTCCGGTGTAGGTGAATGGTCGCGCGAATGCCCCTAATCGTTCAGGTGGTTTTTTTTTTTATAGGATAAGGGTGACAAACGAGCACACAGTCCACCTGATGGTAAGTGGATGCTGCGGCCCATAGACATCTACATCTATCCTCGTTTGCGAATCAAAATGCAGATGCGTTGTCACCCGTGAGGACTAAGATGGAATGCCTCATTTCCAGTAAAAAGGGCCTCGGCCACCTGCACTCACCAAGCGAAACGCAGAGGTAAACCTCTACTTCACGCTGGTATTCTGTGAGGTCGTGGTACCACCCCGGTTCGAGCCGGCCCATCCGTGCGACAGCAAAAGCTGCCGCGTGGCTCTACCACTGTTAGAAAAATCCCCGGTAGATCCAGGTAGATCCCCGATAACCGCTGGCCGTTGTGTCGCCTTGCGTACCCTGCATCGCAGACATCTCCGCTCCGCTTCTCTTACTGTTGGTCGTAATCGAAGGATATGATATCTGGTGCGTAGGTTGTTTACCACCCTCTCCCTGTTGGCGTGGCTTGCCTCCTGATGCGCCTTTTCCACAAGCAGCTTTACAAAGTGGTGGCGTCCGTTCAATATGATGGGCCTCTTCATCTGGCTGTCCACGTCGGCTGCGTCGATTCGTCCTCTAGCTCGTAATATGCCATCCTCCAATATGGGGTCGAGCTTCCTTAACGCGCTGCCGGTTGCCAGGTTCTTTCCTCGCTGCAGTCGACTGATGTCTTCAGCGAAGCTTTCTTGTTGACTGCGTTCTATCTACATCCGCTCTGCTCTCTTGATGTGCTGCAATGTCAGTCCGTGCGCCCTTCCTCTTATGGCATCGACGAACTGTAGTATCCGTGCAGTGGTCCTTATTAATCTCTCGTAGGAAGAGAATCTCTCTATGTCCGGCAGGTGTGGAGCATCCTTGGTGTCGCTCTGGTGCGCCACGACTTCCTCCAGTTCCTCATCATCATCGCCTGCCTTCTCTTCCTGACGGCGAGGCCATCTGTCTTCGTCCTCGTACAGGAATGGCGGTCCTGTGAGCCATCTGTCGCTCTCTTCTTTGTTCATATAATTCACACGGGTCGCTTGATCCGCGATGTTGACTGCGGTCGGTATCCACCTCCATTGCTCGGGTGACGTCTTCTCCGCTATCTCCCCTAACCTATGAGCCACGTATGGAGTGTAACGCGCCGTATCGTTCTGTATCCAGTGGAGCGCCGTAGTGGAGTCTGTCCAATACACTACCTTATCGGCTACCACTCTGTGCTCGCCTTGCACGAATTCCGCGAGTCGCGCGTCTATCAAGTTTGCCTGCAACTCTAAACGCGGTATGCTTTGTGCCTTCATCGGGGCGACTTTCGCCTTGGCCGTTACGATCGTAGGCCTGTACCTACCGTCGCGATGCGTGTACGCCTTATCGTCGTGCGGTTGGTTCCCTATTACTCCCCCCGTGGGAGCGTAGCGTCTCGGCAGTCGTAAATTCTTCCTGTCCGGACTGGCGAGCGCCTGGACGTCCTCATCCGACCGTCCGCTAGTGCTTACGACGTGTAGTACGGTCTCGCCGTCTTCCCTACACGTTGACCGCGGCACGGTTCCCTGGATGGCTCACCCTAGCAACGTTCGTGCAGCTACGGGCTGCCTTCGACGTCCTATCCTTAAATTACGGGTGATTATTAAATGCCAGTTGTCGGCGCCTAATAATAATCTCGGTTTTGCGTCGTCGTAACAAACCGAACTCGGTAGGTCGCGTAAGTGTTTTAAACGTAAACACTCCTTACTTACGGATTGCGAACCTATCTTTAAATTTGCTATTGTCCGCGCATTTATCCTATACACCTCAGTGCGCGTCTTGCCACGTATGCCTATGTTAACTAGCCTGCTATCGGCCTCGCGCTGACTATTATTTACGCCTCTAATATTCAGCGGCTTTACCGGTCCTTCCGCTCCTAACTCGCGCGCTAAGTCGTTATCGATTAACGAAATAGTCGAGCCTTCGTCAAGCAACGCATACGTATCTATTTCCCTACCACGCGGTCCGCGTAACGTTATGGGATACACTTTCAACAATACGGACGCATTACTACCAACGTTAGACGCGACGAGCACGGTCTCATCCGGTTTTGCCGATGTCTCAGGTGCGCGGGTCTTGCGGGTGTGAAGGAGGGCATGGTGGGGGGAGTTGCAGCCGTCGACGCCGCATTTCTTAGCTTTACATCTAAATCGTCGATGTTTACTATTTAAACACAGAAAACACACCCCCTCTTCCTTTACCCAATTCCACCGGTCGTCCACACCCATTTGCGCTAACTTCCTACATTTGGCGATTACGTGTTCACCCCCGCAACACATACATGAGGCACTACCGGTGTCCTCCTGGGCGGTGAACGTCTTTACGTCGCGGGCCCTATCCTCTACGCGGCGTGTCACTATCCTTTTCGACGGCGGCGCCTCTCGTCTTACGGGCGATTCCTTAGTCGGCGCTACGGACGTATAGGAATGACCATAGAAATATTAAAAAGAGAAGTGGCAAGGGGGCGTGTCTGTGCCCGCACGATATGATCAAAATGCTCAGGTTCTATTCAAATGGCCGTCTTTGCGTATTAGTATACTTTCAACCGTAATAGTGAAACAATATCAGAATGCCGTGTTATTCAGTGGTTTTTTGTAAAAATAGAAGCCAAAACAAAATCTTTGTAGATCATGGAATCACTTACCATATGTAAGAACAAGTATTTTACTATCTTTATCTTTAAAATCATGAAAAACAACAAATCGTAAAATATTTTTTGCTCTTAATGCGTTATTTTTGTTTTCAAATATCAATGCAACGGTACTATTTTGTAGTTAATACATTGCTCCTTAACCACTACTTATGTATATCGCTAAGCGACTGAACAAGCAATGTAAATATGACTAAACGATACTTTATTTATGGGGATGCATCGTGTAGTACGGCCACTGTATCTTGCGATGAGTTAGTGTTGTGTTTGCGCAGATCCACTAACGTATGCTATCGACAACAATGTCGATTGGCGAATTGCTATTATAGTTTATTCTTTCAATTTGTCAACCGTTTCAGCCCGGTGGGAAGACTGATGTGACTTAATGGTATTTAATTATTTTGTTTATTTTCACCGTTTACTACACTGAATTCGTAACTAGCGATCATAAAGTAAGTTGCTTAAATAATTAGGTTAATCATCGGTGAAGTGTTTTGGGTTGAATTATAGTATATTATGCCTTATCTTCGTGTTAATTCCATACTTTTATGTTTTCAAAGCCTTCGAATACCCGTTATTATACCTAATTGGCATGGTTCAGAATTCAGATAATATTATAATAGTGACTTTTGCTAAAATAAGTCAACATAATTCTCCTGGCTATTTATTTGTTATGCATGAGTGTGTGTTTGTTTTCATATATTTAACAATATCTTAACCAACCAGGGGTTTTTTAACATAGGCTTGCCAGGTACATGGTGAGGTTAAGAAATTGCGGAGGATATATGTAAATGATAAATAAATTATTATCGTACATTTTCAGCTTCCCAAAAGATGCTAATTTAAAAAAGAAATTAATTGATGCCACAGGAAGGCCACCAAACTGGTTCCCTACAAAAACTAGTACCATATGTCATAACACCTACTTTTTCAATACGTTATGACAATCAAAACCAACAATACCGGATTTTTTTATTGTATTTGTTAGGTAGGTTAGGTACTTAATAACTTACGTTTAGTTACATATTGTTTATTTTATTATATAATTTCCTGTGCATATCGTTTTTTATTTATTTTATTTTTAATTTTATTTATTTATTTATTTATTTAACCATTTATGTACACACAAAATAATGTTAAAATGAAGAAAAAAAAAGATATTTTGTACAAAGGCACTGCTTATTTCATATTGAAATCTCTTCCAGCAGGCCTGATACTGGACAAATTAAAAGAGAAGCTGAACTAGTGTGCACTCTTATAATAAAATTTTATAATATTAATATACTTAACATAAAGTAAAGCTAATAAAAAAAATATCGATGTAAACATACATATAACTAAATACCACTATAAATACATATACACATACACATATATATACATATATATATATATATATATTACATATATAAATATAATAATATATTATATATATAATCATTAGGACGACAAAGTAATTTTAGTGCAATTTTAGTATAAATGGAAGAGAATCGATAACTTTCCAATTTAGTCAATCTCTAATGTATATGTAAAATAAATGGCTTTTATTTTTAAAATGCACAGCACAACGATAGCGACTGATATTTTTGTGTGAGTAAGTAGTACGGTGAATGGTAAATGCACGCTGTTTCTGTAGTGATACGGTTTATAATTGATTGTGTAGTACGTTCTAATTTATAAAATGCGGGTGTGTGCGCGACTGCGTATCTATTGCTTTTACTGATCTGCAAGTGTAATAGTAGGCGGGTGATAGGGGCCAACTGGAGACACCGGGTTCCGATACATTTTCAACTACCGGGCATATCTCCTATTATTATATCTATGGGCATGACTCAACGCACGATCAGCCTCTCTCATCATGAACCGAGATAATGTGACGATATCCGGTTCGTCTGCACTTCCGTAGTGCTCCGCATAATCGCACCAACGTGACCGTAAGTGAGGGCTAAGTTTACTAGTGACTTCCCTAGTCAGCATTGGATTTTGCAAATATCCTTTGCCGTCGACGTTCTGCAAAATACACACTATATTTTGTAGTTTAATCGCGAACGAATTCAATTCCTGAGCGGTTTGACCCGGGCGCGGAAGGCGTTTCAGTTCCTCTAACGCTCGATCGATAATTACTTCCGGGCGGCCGAAGCACTGCTCCAATGTTCGCATAATATCTGCTGGATCCTTCGCGGTAAACAGCAGTGCTGATACTACCTCCCTAGCTTCACCGCGTAGACAGTTTCTTAACCTTGCCATATTTTCCGTATTTGTGAATCCATATAAACGCGTGGATTCTTTCATCGCGGCTTTGAAGGCTAATCGCTTTTCGAAGCTGCCGGCTTTATTTATCTATAAAGGTAGCCACACACGCTAGGTTATGCTTGTCAGTTTTGCCTGTGCTAGCAAACCGACAGGATCGACCAAGTTTCATAGGCACACACATATATATATAGGGTATTTTTGGAACGCTCCCGAAAACTAAGACAGGCGACAGCACCAAGTATACCTTTGATCATGGGTCACAAATAAATTTGATCCTGATGAAAAAAAAATCATATTTTTACAACGTTTTATTAGCTTTATTCACGCGCCATCATGTTAGTATAGCTAAATGAAACGATAATTTCATAAAAAAATCATGAAAATACTGAAACATAAAACCAGCAGTGAAAACTGAATTGATATCACCTGACTAATGGAGGTTAATGTACGCGCGAACGGTGAAAAAAGAACGCTGGCCTTGAACTTGGGCACTGAGCGATTTATCACATATTGGTACGAAGGGGGCGCGACGGGAGAACAATCCGCCAGTATTACTGTGCCTGCATGCTATTGGTTCCCGCGCTTTGTTCGCTCCAAAAATACAGTCGCATACACAGCTTACTTTGCGACTCGCGACGATGTTTTAAAAAGGAAGGAAAGAAAAATTATTTATTTCTATTGTTTTATGACTAAACTAGTGAACGAAAAGGTAAATATGATAGGAGAAGGTGAATGGGGAAAATTGTGCAGTAAATTTAAAAGTGTTGAGGAAGAATACCGAAAAAATTACCATGTGATAGACCTGATGACGGAAGCTCAAGCGAAGATGAAAGTGATGATGAAGTAGCATCCAGTAACACCAACACACCTTCAACATCTGGCTTCCATGTGACCCAAGACGACATAATGGACGGCGTGCCACCCTTACCTTAAGTTTTCTTGTTACAAACTACTTTATATTTTACGATAGAAATAATAAATAATGCTCAAGTAAACATTATCCATTTTTAATTCCAAGTAAGGCACCTATTATGATTCTACAATAAAACAATTAATTACTTACTATAATATTATAAAACAATATCCCAATACCATGTAGTACTTTAGAACGCGACTGTAACCTCCCTCCACTCGACCTGTATCTAGCTTGGTGCGAAACAATGTAACCCGCCCGGCTCGTGTCGCATCATGCTGTGACGCAGTAGGTTTCAGTTTTGTCGATTTGTTTATTAAATTGTAATTACGTGTTGGTATTATTCTTGTTCGTTTTTTGTTTTAATAATGCTTAACGCGTACGTTTATAGTGATTGTGAATACGACAACATGTTATGTATCCGAACCTAGGTACACGAAGTATCGTTAAATAAATTGTTAAGACGTCGGGATGGAACAAGTGTGTCATACTATGCAGTGCACAAAGTGTTGAAGCGTAACCGAATGCGCCCATACAAATTGCACAAAGTGCAAGCTTTAGTTCCCGGCGATCACGACCGCCGACGAGTTTTCTGCCGTTGGTTATTATACCAGCAACAACGTGTGGCTGGTTCCATTGAGCATATTATCTGGACGGATGAGTCGACATTTACCAGAAACGGCCTGTGGAACCGAAGAAATACACACGTGTATTCAGAGTTTAACCCGCACGCTGTTCGACAAACCGGGCACCAAACCCGATGGTCGGTTAACGTATGGGCAGGTTTATTTAAGGATCGCATACTGGGACCAGCGTTTCTGCCACAGCGACTGAACGGACAGCGATACCTAAACTTTATAAATGAACAGTTGACAGACATTTTAGACGACCTATCGTTGGCTGAATATCGCCGCACATGGTTCCAGCATGATGGTGCCCCTCCACATGTCGTGAGGTTCTGCCGTGAGCGCCTCAATGAGCTATTTGATGATCGCTGGATTTGGCGGACTAGGACCACACGCTTGGCCACCTCGCGCACCAGATCTGACCCCGTACCAGACTTCTTTTTGTGGGGTATGTGAAAGAAAGTGTTTTAATCGTGAGTGTGATAGTGCTGACGAAACTACAAAAGGATCGTGGATGTTTTCGACAAATTAAGTACGGACTGTGTCGAAGACCACACGATAATGCCCCGCCTCCATGAGGAGACGCAACACCGAGCCCAAATCTGCCTTGAAATGAATGGAGCACAATTTGAGCCGCATCTCATAAGACCACTGAGGATTTAGAGCGGTAAGCTGTTTCATAACTAATTTTTTAAATAACTTAGTACTGAACTAATCTGAATACATACATAACTGAATACATGAGAATAATAAACATACCTACACGATGAATAAAAACGCATGACTCTAACCTTGGTTAAATTTAATTTATGTATTTTTTCATTAGCGGGAAATCGAACCAGTTATTTGGGTTATTTAACCTGTAAATTCGGATTAAAATGGCTACGTGGAGACAAGTACAGTGGCAAAATAGTAGGTTAAGTAGATAATTTAGGTTTTGAGACAAGTGTTGTAAATTATTAGGTATTGTGGTATGGCCCACTAGTTGCGGACCGCGCGAATTTGCGTTCGCGCGTACATTGACCTTTAATCAGCTGATATGAATTCAGTTATTCCACTGCTGGTTTTAGGTTTCAGTATTTTCATGATTTTTTTTATGAAATTATCGTTTCATTTAGCTGTACTAACATGATGGCGCGTGAATAAAGCTAATAAAACGTTGTAAAAAGATGATTTTTTTTCCTCAGGATCGAATTTATTTGTGACCCATGATCAAAGGTATACTTGGTGCTGTCGCCTGTCTTAGTTTTCGGGAGCGTTCCAAAAATACCCTGTATATATTATTGTTATTCGCATGGTTTGAAAATTTATGTCTCATGTATAATACGTAAATCAAAATATCTTTTCTAGTAACTATTTTCCTTGGGCGTGTCAAGTTGATTGTATTTTTTGTTCCTTAAAGAAGACAATGGTTTTTGGGCTCACTAGAAATTTTAACGTAACTTAATTTTATTACACCTAAAAAAGATACCAATTAATTATAGTAAACGGCCTAAAGAGTTTATGAAAAATTAACCGGAATCATGAAATCTAGAAAAAAAAAAAAGAGTTGTTTTGATATTCGTGTTCTGGCTAATATGATATGAAAATTAAATGCGTGCAACGAAGAACGAACTACTAAAAGCATTTTCCATCAACCTTTAAGCACCTATAAATGCTGAATTTACCTACAACTTTCTCTTATACAATTAAAAATTTAATTAGTTATTGGCTGGTCAATTATTAAGTGGCGAAGCTTGCGAAGACACTTATTGATTTCACGATGTCTGTCCGTCTGTCCCACGATTATCCCGAGAACGGTTTCGAATTTTCAAATTCTGTTTTCAGCAATCGATTACTGATCACCCAGGCGTCTGAACCTCCTATTTTGAAACTGATTGCTCAACGGCAACCGTTAGAAACCGCTACAAAGCTGATTGCTTCGCCACTTTGCTATGCTGTTAGCTTGCTAGGTTTATTTTACTTATAATACCGATGAAAACCACTAGACCAATCGCTTTTAGTTTATTTTTAGGTTCTTGTGATATTCATGCTTTAATTGTTAATTTGTCAGTATTCCCGTTAGATACGGTAAAACTAACATTACTATAGTAATCTATAGATTATAAGGAATAAATCAACATGTATTTCATTAAGTACGCCACAATTTTGTGGTGGGCTCAAAAAATTGTCTATTTTGTCAGCGATTTTAGGTATATTAAGCTTTGGAATTCGAGACCAAAAATCAAACATCATCATTATAACACATCACATGTTCAATGCTGAACATAAGCCAAGGCCAAGGCGTGCCACAAAGCATGGTCCTGGGTTGAACATGGTCGTTTGTTCGTCCTGCCTACATGCATCGACTTCCTGCCTTGCTTACTAGGTCGTCATTCGACAAGTGGGGGACCACCCTACTTTTCACTTACCAATACGAGGCTGCCACTTGAGAACCTTTCAATCACATAACCACAAATTATAATATATACAAATGAAAATTCCCCAACTACAGGAATTACAATTCGTTGTTTCAAATACAGAATGTTGGTCTAGCGTTGGTAGTATTTATCAGTCTGTAAACAGTAATGCGTAATGTAATGTAATGCCCGACATAATCCTCTTTCTAGTCTCGTACTAGGTCTTGCAAAATATTGTTATAAATGTTTTATATAGTTACTATTACAAATTAATTATTTTGTTAAAGAAATATATTCCACCTATGAAGAGGATATTTTTTAGAAGTAAAAACTTCTTTAGAATCTTTGTGTTTTGTGATTTGATATGCACTAAAAAGTGACAAATGATTAAATTGCTTTTTTTTATTTTTTCTATCTTTGGCGTTATTGGCCTTGCCTTAAATATTTATTTTTGTGAATTAAGTCGGAAGAAAAAGCGCTCCCGAACTGCATTATCCGTGTGCACTCGCGTAATGGTTAGTGATACGTAAAAACAATGTTCTACGAAAATAAAGATCTTTCCTCTATTTAAAAGAAAGTCCGCCATACTATTCATACCGGGCCTATTTCCTATACATAAGCCACAATAAGGTATTTTGTGACAAAAAATATTGAAAATTAAAAAGTGATTTATGAGCGTTATTTATTAGACATGGCATATTAATCCTTACGAACGAAAGTTGAAGAAAGAAGATGATGAAGTATCATCATCAAGACAATCTTAAGAACATAAACTTTTGTGGACGCATATAACTCGTTGGAAAATCATGTTCTCGTTAGGCTCAAAGAAAATGATTAAAAATACAAAATTTAAACAAAACTTAAAAATGTTAAAGAGAAAAATGATGCCCGTGTCATGAGTATTGCACTAATATTGTATATTCCAAAAGCCCTTGATCATATCAGCTGCTTTTTCCCCGATCATTATTCCCGGTGCGTTAGTGTGGGCAGTTATAGGCACTGGTATGATTCCTGTATCAACAACTCGTAGCCTTTTGATACCGTGCACTCGTAATTCGGGATCTACAACGGCTAGTGGATCGCTTTCCGGTCCCATTCGGCAAGTTGCTATTTGATGATGCAAAGTCGTAGTAAGAGTGCGTAAAGCACATTCCCAGTACTCGTCAGAGTCAAATTTTAAGGATTGACATGCTGGATATTTTGCAGGGTATATCTTAGCTCCCAGTCTTTGGAATGGCTCTGTATTCGCTAACGCTTGTATGTGGCGGATCGCTGCTACGAATGTTGCCACGTCACGTGGATCTGTCAAGTAGTTACCGTATAGACGTGGATGGTTAAACGGATTCTTATCCTTTAATTCTAAATAACCAACAGATTTTGGCAGGAGTAATAATGGGAATGCACTCCACGTGTTTGTATCATCTATTGGTCCAAAGGCTCCATTGAAGATTTCGTCCGTTATTCTCATTCCTCTGCGTACAGCTTTACTGCCACTTGGACCTCCATCAGAGACGATTGAACCACCGATACTTATTAGTTCTACATCGGGTACTGACTCTAAATCATCTGAGACAGGTGTTTTAATATAACCAATTCCTTCGACAGCGCCTGGGGTTGATATTTCACTATCGCCGTTTCTGAGCCATTCTACTGCAGCAGGTATATTTAACCCACGAGATTCAAGTAAGCTGATGTTTGTCTCATTTATTGTAAAAATAACTCCTGGGAAACATATGTGATCATATAGAGTCCTGCCCACCGGCAGGTCTTTAATCACATTAATACCAACTGAGATCATGTGTTCCTTGGGTCCAACGCCAGAAAGCATCAATAGTTGTGGTGACGCTATAGGTCCAGCTGATAAAATAACTTCCCTTCGTACCGTTGCTGTTCGTAAAATGTTTTTATGAACATATTCGACGCCATAGGCTGTTTTTGTTACAGGGTCTATTAATATTTTAGTAGCTTTAGCTTCAGGTAAAATGTGCAAGTTAGGTCTATTTTTTTGATTATGCAGAAATACTTTGGCCGCGCTTTGTCGTCGCCCATTGCTTATTGTAACTTGTACCTTGCCAAATCCCATAACATCTGGTGCGTTGTAGTCGACGGTTGGATGACCTAGTATTCTTCCAGCCTCCAAAAAAGCTTTTAATAATTTTGTTCTGCAAATACATTAAATTAAACTTTTTTAGACCGAAAATAAAATTAGTACTTGTATTAGTTATTAGTTATTTGTTGAAAACAGGTGATGTAAATGTAATATAAAGTTAGATAAATTTATAGAGAATTGTATTAATAGTCTAAAATCCGGCTTACAAAAATACCCCCTTAATCTTTTCCTTGATGAAATATTTTTTTATAATAAAATATATAAATAAATACAAATCTGGTCGATTGACAGCCTATGTTTTTGCAAGGCTTAAATTAAACTAAAATTATTTAATTATTTTTTTACCGCTTACGGTTATTCATTTCCTTGATTAAATTGGTCTGAATCGAAAAAAAATATAAATATAGAAAATGCCACAGCATGGGTGACTACCTTTTTCCATGCAACAATACCTGTTTACCAGGTCTAAACAGGTAAACTGATATAGTAATTTACCCTCCATGTTTTTACTAAAAAATAAATGTATAAATATAGATATTTTTATGGCGAATCCAATGGTGGTAGACTCTTCAATTCGTGGCAAGACTAGTGGTTGACACGATTCAACGTTTCAATAATTTTATTTTAAAGTAGAGCGTGACAGAGAACATTATATACACTATTATGTGCGTTAGGGAAGGATGCATGACAACCAGAGCCTGATTAAGAGCTCCGACAGCCCTAGGCTATCAATGAACATGAGCCACTGTTTGCTAGATGCGGTCAAGTGGAAAGCACTGGGGTGCTTATCCACACACTTTAAACCTGACTTCAGCACAATAGCAGAGACTGTTAAATGGGGAGGAGTTGAGTCTTGTGGATACAACTATTTTTCTCGGTATTACTATTGACGTGAAACTTCAATGGGGCCCCCATATATCTAAATTAGCAAGCAGACTTAGTTCTGCAGCATATGCTGTAGGAAAGATTAGAAGTCCAAAGATGTTGAGACAGCTAGATGAGTATATTTTAGTTACTTTCATAGCGTAATGTCTTATGGAATTTTGCTATGGGGTAATGCGACTGATATTGAAGCTATATTTTTTTACAAAAGAGAGCCGTTCGGGCGATTTATAATCTAAATCGTAGAGTCCCTCAAACAAAAATTTAAAGAAATAAACATATTAACTTGGGCATCGCAATATATTTATGAAAATGTAATGTATGTACATAAAAACCTAAAAATAGCTTTAATAAGAATAACGATGTGCATACTTTAAACACTAGGAACAAATATAAGCTTGTAACAAAGAGAATATAATCACTACGTTTAGCTTGTAATGCCAGTTACTAGACTCCACAGAATCAGTAATTCATTTATGAGGCAATGTATACGCTTTTACAACAAAATCCCAGAACATATTCAAAGTTTGTCAATAAACAAGTTTAAAAGTTTTATTAAAGAAAAACTGTACAAAAAGGGTTATTATAATATCAAGGAATACATGAATGAAAATAACACCTGGGAATAAGGTGATCGCCACCATGCTGGTTCTATGAAAAATCATTTAAAAATTGTATGAACGAAATTATTGTTAAGTGAAATATGTTTAAACAAAAAGTCCCGCTGGGTTTCTTGCTGGTTCTTCCCAGGACAGAGGTATTTTCCGAACCAGTGGTAAATAAAAAATGACTCAATAAGTATTATGTAATAATCAATATTGAATAAAAAAATATTCTATTCTATTCTATTCCATTAGACCCACTTGACTTGTCTAGGGAGAAGAATGCTTTGCACACTGAGCGCTATGTAAACCGCATTTCCAGCATGGAGCAATCACACCGCGGAAGGGTCGGTGTTGTGTACTTCCTGTCGTCGAGAGTCGAGTTGGACTCAAAAAGGAAACCTAATAGATTGACTTTCTCCAGCATGGGCTAGTGAGTCGTTCTCCCTGTGCAGAAATGGAACGTGGCGGGCAGAAGTTCCCTTGGACAGCACTAACAAAACACTTAAAAAAGTTAGAGGCACAGAAGAGATCTTGAGCTGTTTCAATTCTTTATATAATGTCCAGTCAGTGAACTAAAGACGAACGGTAATAAATAATTCAGTCTTACTTTTAAAACTTATTTTTATTCGTTTTGTACCAAGAAGAAAGAAAGAGCAACAAGTAAAATACTTGCTGCACTTAGTTAATTATTTATTGAGAATATTATGTATACCTAATTTTATTTTGTACATAAGGGGTGCTTGCAAAGGCAAGCTCAGCGCTCCCTCGAATCTTGAGCCCTAGGCTCCAGCCTAGTTAGCCTGTGGGTAAGCAGTAGCAGCTGCGCGTGAGACGCTAACCGGAAAAGAGAAAAGCGGGTGTTCAGTTCTCTGTGTAACAGAGAAAGATAAATATATTCTCCCACCGAAAATTATTCTGGAACATGTAGCAGACCACGTTTTCAATATACGAGTATATGTTTTATATTTCTCAGTGTGCTCTACTGCATCGAACATTTATTAGTGTATTGTGTTGAAAATTTACAATAAAACAATCAGTGAAGAAGTGTTTTTATGTGGTGAAAAATATAAGTTCGTAATTTTGATGAAATTATTTTCAAATTTTTATTTGACAATTCAGTTCCGTAAAGAAAGTGGCTTTAAATATGTGATGTTCTTTTAACCAAAGAGTCTCTAGCTGGTTTAGGTTATCACAGAGCATGCTATCAAACGGAAACTGCCTGACGGGAAAAATACGATGAAAAATACTTAACATTTGTTAAAAATTTGGAAGTAAGTAGAAAATTTCATTATCATCATCATCATTACAGCCCTGCACAAGTCCGCTGCTGAACATAGGCCTCCCCCAAGGAATGCCACAAAGCACGGTCCTGAGCCAACTGCATCTATCGACTTTCTGCATATCTTATCAGGTCGTCACTCCATCTAGTGGGGGGGACGCCCTACACTTCGTCCGCTGGTACGAGGTCGCCACTCGAGAACCTTGTCCCCCCATCGGTTGTCGGTTCTACGAGCTATATGGTCGGCACATTGCTACTTCAGCTTACTAATCCGTTGAGCTATGTCAGTCACTCTGGTTCTACTGCGGATATCCTCATTTCTAAGTCCCTCTCTCCTCTTCATAGCTCGCTGAGCGACCTTGAGCGTCGTTATCCGGCCAGAAGTAAAGGACAACGTCTCAGTTCCATAGGTCATCACTGGCAAAACGCACTGGTTTTACAGTCTCGTTTTCAAGTTTTGAGGTATAGCTGACGAAAAGATGTGTCGTAATTTCCCAACCGAGTTGAATCTGTCGATTGACCTCTCGGTCGAAGTTGGACTTACATAGTCGGACTATTTGTCCCAGGTAAACATACTCATCAACAACTTCGAGCTTAGTGCTCCTAACAACTACTGGCATAGGAGTGACATGGACATTAAAAATGATCTTTGCTTTGTCCATGCTCATCTTAAGACCTATTCACATTGTGGGAGACACTATTGAGGTCATTGAGCATAGTGCTTAGGTCCTCCAGCGATTCTACCATAAGGAATATATCGTTGGCAAATGGAAGGTGAGTGATGTACTCGCCATTGATGTTAATACCGCATCCTTTCCAGTCCAGTAGCTTGAAAACGTCTTCCAATGCAGCGGTGAAGAGTTTCGGGGATACACCCTGTTTTACACCTCTGCAGTTGGATAGGTTTCGTACTCTGGTTCTGTACTTGGATAACCATAGTAGCCCTACTGTACAAGCACTTCAGCACTTCGATATACCGACAGTCAACTTGGCACCGCTGAAGGGACTGCAGCACCGCCCAAATTTCGACGGAATCAAAGGCTTTCTCATAGTCCACATACGCCAGACATAGTGACAAATTGTACTCCTCGGACTTCTGTATAATTTGCCGAAGGGTGTGTATGTGTAGGTCCATGGTGCTAAAGCCTTTTCGGAAACCAGCTTGTTCTGGAGGCTGGAAGTCGTCGAGTCTGCGCGCGAGACGATTCGTAATGACTCTCGAAAACAGCACGTAGACGCGGCTCAGAAGGGAAATCGGTCTGTAGTTCTTCAAGAGACCGTGGTCACCTTTCTTAAAGAACAAGACCACCACACTTCTGCTCCATGCCTTAAAAAATTTAATAATTTTTAATTTTATAACTTATAATATTTTATAAGTTAAATTTATAAGAACAGATTTAGCCGTTCGACAAACATAAATGACAAAAATAAGAAAATCAAAGATATAAAAGAATATAACCTTTTGTTTCATATCTTTGTAGAATATCAGATAAAAATGAAAAATGTTAGGAAACTTCTCTCGGGACATTTATCATCACAAAAAACTAATAAAAAGTATAACTTTTAAATTTTTTTAATATTTTAATGATTGTAATTTTTGGATGCATTTTATTAGAATATTAATTTTTTAATCTGATATCCGTGTTAAACTTTTTTTATCGGTCAGAAAAATTCATACTCAGATATGATATTCATAATCAGAGAAATTCAAGCCAGACTATCTACAGAATATTGCCCCACCTAAAAGTGTGGTGTACTTCAATGCCGAATACGTTATTTTTTTTTTTGCTGTTTATTCTTTTATTCAAATCGTATTAGTTACATTTTCTAGAACGTGCGATCCTTTTTTAAATTGAAATTTTATAATTACATTTACCTCATGTATATTCTCATATCCTCATTATCAGAAGAAATAGGAAAGTAACTTCCTTTGGGTTTATACCGGCTATTAGTGAAACACTCCCGAAAACGTAGGTAGACGATAGTACTAACGATACCTGTGATGATGGGTCAGAAAGAAATTCGATTTCGAGGAAAAAATCATCTTTTCACAACGTTTTATTTACTTTATTCATGCTCCATCATGTTAGTACAGCTAAATGAAACGATAATATCATAAAAAATCATGAAAATACTTAAACATAAAACCAGGAGTAGAATTACAATCAGCTGACTAGGGGTCAATGTACGCGCGGACGCCGAATTCGCGCAGCCCGTAGCTAGCGAAGCAGTTCTTTACTACAAAAATTATATTGAAATTAATAAACGTACCTAATTGGGTACTCAGTACTCACTTATACATATATAAACACTATTTCATCTAGGCATAAGTTTAAATTACTCTTTAAAGGGACAAAAAATTACAAATTGCTGCATGCTTGAAGCATCTTTTAGTGACATCCTAAATAAAATTATAGTTACTAAATTTTGCCCAAATAGTACAATAATAATATTTGTTGGTAGAAGAGGCAGTGTAAACAACAAACAGTTATTAAGATATATTGAGCAACTTATTAACTTAAATGTACACAAAATTGTCTTGTTCACACTGCCTTACATACAGGGATTGCTACAGGAAAATAATCTAAGACATAATTTAAATGTACAAATGAATAATTTAGTATGTAACAATAATATAAATTTGACATATAAATGTAATGATAATAATGACAAATTTCATTTAGTTGACATAAATAATTTAATAAAAAAGTTTTGTACAAAAGATAGGTATTACTTATCCAAATATAATTTAAGACTGGTAGCAAATGTGCTATCTTATTATTTACTTTTTAACTCAGCCAAGTTTTTGGCTACCCAGACTGCTTTTATTGAGCATGATAATCATTTGACATTTAATTTGGAATCAGTTCCAACTAATTTAAATTAGTAAATACGACAATAGAGGCAATCTCTAGCAATAATAAGAGTTTAATTAACTTTGAATGCAACCAAAAAATAAGTAATAAAAATTGTTTACACCTGGTGCATCAAAATATACAATGCATGATGGGCAAAGAAATTGAAGTTGAATTGTTTTTAAATAGTAACAACTTACATATCCTTTGTATTACTGAACATTGGCGAAAAGATTATAATTTCATGTTTAATTTCAGAAATCACCAGGTGGTCAGTTCCTTCAATAGAGAAAAAAGTGTACGTGGTGGCTCCTTAACACAAGCAGATAAATCATTATTATATAAAGAACGTAAGGATATAGTGAGCCTCTCTGTTGAACGAACTGTAGAAATAGCTTGTGTCGAGCTCGAGCACCTTATTGTTGTAAGTGTTTACAGACCCCCATGTGCTATTTATGACTATTTTGAAAGGACTGTGGAAGAAGTTTTGCTCAAACTTAGTAAACAGAACAAGTCTGTTGTAATATGTGGAGATTTTAATATCAATCTCCTTGAAACTTTTTCCATTAGTATTAAGTTTAGCTCATTGTTTAAATGGTATAATCTTGTTAATTTATTCTGAGAACCTACACGTATTGCTGGGCCTAGTGCGACCTGTATAGATAACATTTTTACAGATGTTAAGCCCTTGCATAAATCAATTATTCAAAATTTAAGTTCAGATCACTGAGGACAGTTGGTATCATTGCCTTACATACACAAGAAACAGAAAAATGAGAAAGATGTGTTTGTTCCAATAAATGAACATCGCTTGGAGAGGTTTAGAAGTAATATAATAAAAAGACTTCCATCACTTTCATTTAAAAATAGTGCAAATTATTTGTATGGTACGTTATTTAAAATTATAACTTGTGAATTTTGTAGGATATTTACTTCTAAATCTTTCTCTTCAGAGGATGCTTTGGGTATATTTTGTGACCTTTCCAAGGCCTTCGACTGCGTTCACCATGAAACATTAATCAGGAAGCTACATTACTATGGTGTCAAGAACATAGCGCTTAAAGTTATTATTTCATATTTAAGTAATAGAATGCAGAAAGTTATTATCAATGATAAAGTTCTTCCGGGTCACCTGTACTAATAATGGGTGTCCCTCAGGGCTCGATTCTCGGCTCATTCCTATTTCTAGTGTATATTAATGATTTACCTTCTCTTATAGGGGATAATCATGATATAGTATTATTTGCTGATGATACTTCCTTGATTTTTAAGCTTAAACGTCAATCATTTAAATGTGAAAAGTGAATAATGCTATATCAAAATTAGTGCATTGGTTAAACGTTAATAATCTACATTTAAACGGAAATAAAACTAAATGTATTAAATTTACAACAGCGAATGTTAAACATCTGAGTACTAATGTGTTTTTAAATGGAGAAGAACTGAGCCCTGTTGAATCCACTGTTTTTCTTGGCATCACTCTCTACGCAAAGCTTCAGTGGGGCCCCTATATGTCCAAACTAGCAAGCAGACTATGCTCTGCAGCCTATGCTGTAAAAAAGATTAAAGGTCTCACAAGTGTTGAGACAGCTAGATTAGTTTATTTCAGTTATTTCCATAGCATAATGTCTTATGGGATTTTGCTATAGGGAGATGGGGCCTATTCAGAAACTATTTTTGTTTTACAGAAGAGGGCCATTAGAGCTATTTACAACCTAAAGCCGAGAGAGTCTCTTAGAGATAAATTTAAAGAAATAAGTATATTAATTTTGGCCTCTCAGTATGTTTACGAAAAGATGGTTGGCCAAATCGTACCAGATGATGAAACGATGGCGGCACTATATACCATATTTATAAAAAATATCCTTATTTTATAAGGTCTTAAAACCACAGAAAATACCTCTCTAAGTAGCCACAAAAAAAGTTATTCTTTCATTTTTGTTTTTGTAACTGTTCCGAAATTATTTAAAATAATGGTTTCTGAACGCACTGGAACGCACATAATGACGATTCATTTCACGTATGAATGGACTTTATATTCAAAGACTATAATTATTCACGTTTTTCTGAATAATTGTTAATCGTAATTCAATTCAATTAGTATGTAGGCATCAAATCAACTACTATACTGTTTTATTATGTACTGAATTCATGTCATAAAAATAATTATGTAGCTTCATAGGAAGCTAAGCGTTTTGTTCAATTACGTACAACAACGGAACATCGTTTGTCATCGACAAGCTACATAATCTGTGGTCATCGATCGACATTGATTGAGACCCGGCAATCATCTACATATCTATTTATCTATGGCAATCATTCGCATTATCTTATTTGCTTCACTCGTTGTTGTGGATTGTGATACGTACTGTACTATTTTAGATTTCCTTCTGTTGTTTTAACCTCTGCATTGTTTTAGGGACTGATAACTACCACTTGTAACGATTATTCTGTTTTTTTTTTCTAGATACCGATTTTTCACTTTGCATATTTGTGAGAAACATCATGCAGACTACAGCTACACTACAACAACTAGCCCTGCGATTGCTATGTGTTAATTGTAACATAAGCATTGATACACTTCGCCGCCATTTCGTTTTTGAGCTTGATATCAGTGTTATTTCTAAGATCCGCGTGTGGAATGCTTCAATAATAGTACATATTTACATACCTACTTATTACATTAACATAAACCATCACACACAATTGTACATCATAATACAAATCTAATTCTTATTTTAGATCACTGAAGAAGATTACATATGTGATACTAATGCTCGAAAGTATTGTTGACGTTATTATAAAAAATTGTGGCTATTTAGATATGATTTTCAAACGGGATAGTGTTTACAACATAAAGACAAACCAATCTAGCTATAGCTTGTTTTTGTTTTGAAAAATAAAAGTCAAGTCCAGCTTCTATAGAAATTTGGCTAATGTTATTTAATGTATGTTCACAAAATTAAAGGTAGTTTTAGTAAAAAAAGTGATATACATTCTGTAAACACTAGGAACAAATACAAGTTAGTGATACCAGTTTCTCGACTCCACAGAGTCAGTAATTCATTATTGGGGTAATGTGTATGCTATTACAACAAGGTCCCGGAAAGTGTACAGGCTCTCTCTATTACCAAGTTTAAATGTTTTGTTAAGTTGAAACTGTATAAAAAGGGTTATTATAGTATAAATGAATACATGGTTGATAATAACCCCTGAGAATGAGGTGGTCGCTTCCAAGCTGTTCCTAAAATAAATTTTGTACTAATATAGTTTGTACAACCATTAATGTAAAAGCTTTTAAAAAAAAGTCCCGCCGGTTTCTTGCTGATTCTTCCCAGGACAGAGGTCTTTTTTCAAACCAGTGGTAAAGTAAAATATGACTTTCAATAAGAATTATACATGTGATCTATATTGAATAAAAAAATATTCTATTCTATTCTATTCATCGTTATCTTTCATTTTGTATAAGAAAATACTATTGGTAAATCCAATTGTGCATGCTCTAAGCGCATTAAAAAATTACGTATAACACACGCCAGTTTTCACTAATAACCTTATTATTATACTTCCAGTTTTCCAATAATTTTATGTCAAACTTCAAATTAAAAAAAAGTTTGGAAAATCCGAAAGTTCACGACTCACAATGCTCATGCGATCATTTAATGCTTTTTATTTTTTATTTTAGAGCATAGAACCGTAAATGCAGATACTGTGGTATTTTTAAATGGCAACAAGGGAAGGAATTAAAAATACTCCATGGAGTAAAATGCTTGTTACAAAAATATGGAAAGTGTGAAAAAAAAACGTGTTCGCTAAAAAAAACCGTTAGTTTAAAAAAAATCTTATAAAATTCGTTAAAAATTTCTTAAAATAAAATTTAAGGGAATTTGTGGAGAATCTGATGAAGTTTTGTCCTTAAATTATACCCCAATTCCTTAAATTGGGGTATTTGACATGGATTTTCGGAGAATTTGACAAATTGGTGTTGGCAACGTTGCTATGTTGCACCGAAATTTATCTACTAAGATTTGTTTGCAGGCGATATAAGAATTAGAGGCGGCAATCACAATAAAACTTGCAAGTAAATTTTAATAGTTTGACGTACCTCTTTTTAAATTTGGACGGATTAATCACGGAAAGTCTATTAGAATAAAGTAAAAGAAATTTTTTAAATTAATTCTGATAGATTAATTAACTATTAATTATAATTGCAATTGATTTTAGCTATTAAATTATTCAGTACCATTTCATTTCTATTTTCTTATACAAAATCAAAGATGAAATAGTGTTTATAATTGTGTAAGTGAGTACTGAATACCCAATTAGGTACGTTTATTAATTTCAATATAATTTTTGTAGTAAAGAACTGCTTGTTGCGTCAGGGTAAAATTGTTTTTTTTTATTTTGATTTTTTTGATTTTGATTGTGTAATAGTATTAAAAATGACAACCATAACTTCTAGATTCCATATGAAGACTAGTCGTAGGGATAACTAAACTTATAAATAAAATAAGCGTTGGCAATGTCGTAACGGTTTAACGGGTCTGTGGAAATGATCAGTGCTTCAAAGATGTTACGACGCACGAGGCATTTGTTTTGGCGGGATTGATTATTAGTTTTAGTTTTTGAGACAGTTCCGTGTTGACTATCACGTGCGCGTGAACGACAGTTCAATCGTTTTGATTACAATCGTCAGGGTACAATTGATTCTCTAATTGTATTAAAAATGATAACTGTAACTTCTAAATTCCATATGAAGACTAGTCGTAGGGCTAACTAAACCTATAAAATTAAAGATGGCAATGTCGTAACGGTTTAAAGATCTGTTGAAACGATCAAAGTGCTTAGCGTAAGAACGTTAGGACGCACGCACTTAGCGGTAGGCAGTTTGTTTTGACGGGATTGGTTATTAATTTTAGATTTTGAGCCAGTTCCGTGTTGACAACTATCACGTGCGTGTGAGCGACAGTCGTTTTGTTAATTAAATTCTTGTTTTTATTAATTGTTATTACTTATTGTTATTATTCTTGTTGGTACGTTTTCTGTTTCTTGTTTTGTTTTAATAATGCCTAACGAGTATGTTTATAGTGCTCGTGAATACGGCAACATGTTAATGTGCTTTGGAGAATCTCATAAGGCCACGGAGGATTTAGATCGGTAAGCTGATTCATACCTAATTTTTATTAATAACTTTTGAGAATATATGAATTTTTGCAATACGTCTGTAATTTTTTAAATCTGTTTTGTCATAGTTTTTATATAAGGGTTTAATAATAACTTTTTTCAGTTTTTTTTTTGGAAATATGCCATCAGTAATTCTTAGGTTAATTATTTGTGCTATTGGTGGGCTATTACTTCCTTGGTGTATTTAATCACTTTTGTAGACACGCCATTATATTCAACACTAATAGTGTTTTTTAGACTACAAATTACTGCTGATATGTCATTCATTGATACAGTTTGCATAAGTAGTGAATTCAATGTCAGATTTTTAAAATTAATATATTATTTACAATTTCATCAATAAAATAATTATTAAATGCGTTTGCAATGTCCATGGGGTGTGTTAAAGACAAATTTACTTTTTTTGCATACATTGTGGGCTCCTGTGGCAAATACAGTTTCGATTTGTTTATTATTTACCAAGTAGCTTTAGATTTATTTTGAGAGGTATTTATGAAATGATTATTTTGCGCTTTTTGGATTAGCTTGATAATTTTTCGATAAAATTTATTGTAGTCGTAGTTTTTATATTCCTTACGTCAAGATTTAATCTGTATGCACAGAGTAAGTTCCTTTGTTTACTTACTGCATATTCTTATTCCGTGAGATAGTCATTTCGTTGCTTTGCTAGTAGTATGGTTATTATTTTCTCCGGAAACATAGTCTATAAAATTGTCAAAAGATTCGTTTGAATCTTGGCATTGTATACTTATGTAAATGATAAGCAGTTTAGATGAGTATTAAAATTAATTAAATTTTCCATGGGTATGTCATGCTTTATAGTTTTCCAAAATTTTAATTTACAAGTTTTATTAATAGGCACTTTGAGTATTTGAGACGTATGATCCGAAAGAACCAGATCTACAACTTCTGATTTGCATTCCTTTCTGCAATTGTGTGCAAAATTGTCGATACAGGTATGACTACTTAATCTACTCGATGTACAAAGTGCTAATTTTAAATTGTATTGCATGAGAAAGTATTCGAACTCCAATGTAGTTTTATTCCTTTTTAACATATCAATATTGAAATCTCCACACAAGACGATTTTTTTTTAATTCAACATTGGCAATCTTTTCTTAATATAATATCTAATTTTACATAAATTCTGTATGATTATGTTTAGTAATTCTATATATACGGATAATAATAATAATTTTGTGAGCTATTATTTCTACCGCTGAGCATTCGAAAACACCCGTAACTGATTGTTTTGCTAGATCTGATAATTCTCTATACTGTAGTCCTACTCTAACGAAAATACGTTCCTCCTCGCTTAGTATTTCTCGAAAAGAAAGCAGCTGGACAGAAATTTGATATGTGTAATAAATAATCATGACCCGTTTTAATAAAATGTTCTGTAACATAGATAATATCTATGGTGCCTTTGTTAAATAGTTCTTCTAATTTTACAGTTAGTGTATCATATTAACTCATTAACCCTGCTATATTTTGATGAAGTATGTTAAGGCAATTAAAGAAGAAATTGAGAATCTATTTGTTGTGAGTTAGTAGGTTATATGTTTGGATTCTGAAGGAAGCAGTTAGCTTCTGGATATAGTATTTAGGTTGCTTAGGTCAAGAATTAAGCTCTATAAAGATAGCGGTGAAAAGTCAGCAGAAACATAAAAATTGTATCCAGGAATTTGTAGCTAATTTGTTGCTAATTAGTTACCAAAATCGCGATTTTGTTGCTCCAAGCTCCAACCGGTTTTGAGTAAATTGAGTTAGTGCTATCTTTACATTAAGATAGCAGTAAAAACTTTCAATCAACCCCGCCGTAGCGGATAAAACGGGATAATTTGTTGCTAATTAGTTGCTGACATATAATGTCATTAATGGTGGTAGAGCCACGCAGCAGTTTTTGATGTTGCACGTATGGGCCGGCTCGAGACGGGTTGGTACCACGACTTCACAGAATACCGGCGTGAAGTAGAAGCTCTGCTTTTGCGTTTCGTCTGGTGAGTGCAGGTGGCCGGAGGTCCAATCCCCCCCCCCCTCCCCATCAACATGGTAGCGGAATTACACATTAGACTACCCCAGGAGGGTACCAGTACCCCTGGAGAATCCCTCGCTGAGCATCCACGACCATGTTATTCAAATCCTGAGCGTGGGTGCTCAGGCTGCCGCGCGTATTCTGGGGGGGGGGGGGGGGCAAAATTCCGCTCAAAAACATAACTGCTCGGGGCAAACTGAGCAACAGTACCAAGGCGACCCCTGCCACGCTATCCGTGAATTTCTGCAACATCAGGGGACTTCACTCTAACCTAAACGCCGTCCACTACGATCTCGAGACGGCGAAGCCGGCCTTGCTCTTCCTGACCGAGACGCAGGTTTCCTCTCTGGCTGATAATTCGTATCTCTCCTGCCCGGGGTACAAATTGGAGCACTCCATTGTGCCTCGGGCTGGAGTTTGCGTGTATGTCAGAGAGGACATCTGTTCTCGACGCCTCGGCAGTCTTGAAGTTTCGGACCTGTCCATCCTTTGGCTACGCGTAGACAGCGACGACCATCCGCGCGTCTACGGGTGCGGTACTGCCGAAACAGACCGACTCATCGACCACGTCCAAATGGCTACAGATTCCTTGCTACAACAGGTCCCATCCGCAGAGATCGTGATCCTTGGCGATTTTAACGCCCACCATGCCGAATGGCTCGGTTCACGTTTAACCGATCATGCGGGGAGATCTGTTTATGACTTTGCCTTGGCATATGGTCTGACACAACTGGTTACTTCGCCTACGCGGATTCCAGATGTGGAGGATCATACACCTTCCCTGTTGGACCTTCTGCTGACCTCTCATCCGGACGGATATCAGGTTTCCGTCGATGCCCCTCTCGGCTCTTCGGACCACTGTCTGATCCGGAGTACGGTGCCACTCACGCTCCCTTCGCGGTTGCGTTCTGCAGGTTGCCGCCGTGTTTGGCATTACAGGTCGGCGGATTGGGACGGAATGCGGTCTTCCTTTGCATCCTACCCATGGCGGCGGGTTTGCTTCTCGCCGGATGATCCCAGCGCTGTTGCTGACTCTGTCACTGATGTGGTGCTACAGGGAATGGAACTATTTATTCCATCATCTGTGGTACCCATCGGAGGCAGATCTCAGCCTTGGTTTGGTCGCTCCTGTAAAACTGCATTACGCAGTAAGCAGGAGTGTTATCAAGCCTGGGCTGTGGCTTCGGCGACTCGGGATGTAAACACCAGCATACTTAAAAAGAAGTATAACTTCGCCTTCAGGTCCTTCAAAAGAGTTATTGCCAAGGTAAAGTCAGAGCACATAGGCAGAATTGGCGAGAAACTAGTTCGCCTTCCTTCGGGAACCCGTGCATTCTGGTCTCTCGCCAAGGCTGTCCAAGGGAATTTCTGTAAGCCATCACTACCATCTCTGCACAGGGAGGACGACTCACTGGCCCATGACGTAAAAGACAAAGCCGACCTTTTAGGCTCCCTTTTTACGTCCAACTCGACTCTTGATGACGGGGGGAAAACACCGCCGACCATCCCGCGGTGTGAGTGCTCCATGTCGGATGTGCTGTTCTCACAGCGCTCGGTTCGCAAAGCACTTCTCTCCCTGGACATCCAGAAGTCGAGTGGGCCTGACGGGATCCCCCCAATTGTGCTGAGGACGTGTGCTCCGGAGTTGGCAGCGGTCCTAACGCGTCTTTTCCGGTACTCCTACTCCCAAGGCATAGTCCCGAATTCATGGAAGACAGCTTTTGTCCACCCGATCCTTAAAAAGGCGACCGCTCAGACCCGTCCAACTATAGGCCTATCGCGATCACCTCCTTGTTCTCCAAAATAATGGAATCCATTATCAACTGCCAGCTCATCCGGTACCTTGAGGATCACCAGCTGATTAGTGACCGCCAATACGGTTTTCGTCGGGGTCGATCAGCTGGTGATCTTCTTGTCTACCTGACCCATAGATGGGCGGAGGCAGTAGAGTCCAAGGGGGAGGCGTTGGCCGTTAGTCTGAACATTGCGAAGGCCTTCGATCGGGTTTGCCACAAAGCGCTTCTTTCGAAGCTCCCTTCCTATGGGCTTCCCGAGAAATTGTGCAATTGGATCACCAGCTTCCTTGCAGATCGGAGCATCAAGGTCGTTGTAGACGGTGCATGTTCTGACTACAAGCCTATTAACGCTGGTGTTCCACAAGGCTGTGTGCTATCACCAACGCTGTTTCTTCTGCATATCAATGATATGTTGCTAACTGGTAACATTCATTGCTATGCGGATGACAGCACTGGTGATGCTCTTTACACCGGCCGTGCTAATATTTCTCGGGAAAACGTGTCCGAGTACCGGAACAAACTTGTGTCTGAAGTCGAGTCTTTGCTGGACAAAGTCTCGAACTGGGGGCGTCTAAATCTAGTCCAGTTTAATCCTCAGAAGACACAAGTTTGCACGTTTACCGCTAAAAAGAACCCCTTTGTCGTATCTCCTCAGTTTCAAGGCACTCCCCTGGTTGCCTCAGCCAGTATCGGAATCATCGGCGTCCACATATCGAGTGACGTGCAGTTTCGTGGTCACTTGGAAGAGAAGGCCAAATTGGCCTCTAAAAAGCTTGGCGTGCTCAGCAGAGCGGGACAGTATTTCATGCCGGCACACCGCCTGCAACTTTACAAGGCGCAGGTTCGGCCTCACATGGAATACTGTTCCCATCTCTGGGCAGGGGCTCCCCAGTGCCAGCTCCTTCCACTTGACCGCATCCAGCGCAGAGCGGCTCGAATCGTCGACGACCGAGTCCTTTCCGATCGGCTCGACTCATTGGCGCTGCGAAGAGATGTTGCATCTCTTTGCATTTTCTTTCGCATCTACCATGGGGAGTGCTTTGAGGAATTGTTCGGATTAATCCCAGCCGCCAAATTTCACGAACGCACATCGCGGCAGAACTCCCGATACCATCCACACCATCTGGATGATTGGCGGTCCACCACTGTGCGATTTCGAAGATGTTTTCTTCCTCGCACGACTTCCTTGTGGAATCGATTACCATCAGCGATTTTTCCGGACCGATACGACTTAGGGACCTTCAAGAAAAGAGCGTACTCCTTTTTAAAAGGCCGGCAACGCATCTGCAATTCCCTCCCTGGTGTTGCAGTTGTTCATGGACGGCGGTAGTCACTTACCATCAGGTGAGCCGCATGCTCGTTTGCCCCCTCTCCTATAAAAAAAATGTAAAAAAAATATAAAAAAAATAAAAAAAAAAGATCAAAAATTTTAGAAAAAGGTAGCAAATATTTTGTTGCTGGTCAGTAACGGAAGCAGCAACTCATAAAGAGCCAGCAACAAAATAAAATAAATCGATAAGTTGCACCACGTTATAAGTTAGTAATTATTTGTGTACATGCTATATTTTTATGAAAATTTTAGGAGAAAAGGTAGCAGATTTTTGTTGCTAGTCAGTTATAGAAGCAGCAAGTCATAAAGAGCCAGCAACAAAATAAAATCGATCGATAAGCTGCACCAAGTAATAAGTTAATAATTATTTGTGTAGAAGCTATATTTACATGAAAATTATAGGAAAAAAGATAGTAGATATTTTGTTGCTGGTCAGACACGGAAGCAGCAACTCATGAAGAACAAAATAAAATAGATCGATAAGTTGCACCACGTTATTAGTTAAAATTATTTGGTACACGCTATATTTTAATGCAAATTTTAGGAAAAAAGTTGGCAGATATTTTGATGCTGGTCAGTTACGGAAGCAGCAACTCGTATAGAACCAGCAACAGAATAAAATTGAGCTATAGGCTGCACCAAGTAATAAGTTAATAATTATTTGTGTATATGCTATATTTACATGAAAATTTTAGGAAAAAAGATAGCAGATATTTTGTTGCTGGTCAGTTACGGAAGCAAAAATTCGTATAGAGCCAGCAACAAAATAAAATAGATCGATTAGCTGCACTAAATAATTAGTTACTAATTATTTGTGACTTTAGGAATCCTTTAACTTCATTAAAAATAATTTTCTCGTGACATTTCATTTTGATTTATAGAAATGATAATACCACAATCTGTATGGAATTTTGCCCTACCCAGAAATGTAGTGTACATGAATATCGTATGCCCCATTTTCTTTGATGTGTTATTACTTTATCCTAATTATATAAGTTAAAGTTTCCAAAACTTGAGATTCTTTTTAATTGAACTTTAATAATTACAATTACCTTATTTTTTTCTTACAGCATTAATTGCCATACATTGTCATTGCAGCATATAAATTATCAGGCGCAAATAAGATATGTAAAAAAGGATTTGAGGAGTCGTAATAAAGTTTCCTTGAGTTTGGATAAAATGATTATATGATCACCGATATTGGAGAAAATGTTATCCTGTTTTGAAGCTAAAATATCCTAACGCTATAAGGCATTCGCGCTTTTACACGGAAGTCATTCAAAATGTGAAGTTGTTAACAAATTTTATGAATAAAATTGTATATAATTATGAAACATTCTAAGCCACTTAAAAATAGTATAAAATAATATTCAACCTTAAAAATTAAATAATAATACAGCAGCAAATTATTTTCTAACTTTATTCCTAAAATTACATGTAAATATAACATTAAAACAAATAGTTATTAACTTATTACTTGTTGCAGCTTATCAATCGACTTTATTTTGGTGCTAGCTCTTTGTGACTTGCAGCTTCCAATGCTGACCAGCAACAAAATATCTGCTAACTTTTTTCCTATAATTTTCTAGTAAATATGGCATGTACACAAATAATTATTAACTTAGTACTTGGTGCAGCCTACCGATCGATTTTATTTTGTTGCTCTTAAACATTATATTAGTAGTAAAAGTTGGTAAGCATATTATAAAATTTGTGTGATTTAAAGGTAATGCCATCAAAAACATAACTTGTAAAAAAAGCCAAGTCTCGCAACTCAGCTCTTCTACCGTAAAAACTTGTGAGATCCATGTAATACCAAGTCGGTTAATTTATTCAGTCCCTAATTAAGGGTCCTTCTGTCTCAAGTTATTACGTAATTAGCTAATTTAACAACATCTTATAGTGACCACATCAATATTAAAAATCTTTTATATTTTAAATAAATAGATTGACTTGGCCATCGCATGAAAACACAATGTATTTCTCAAGTAATACATATTATATTAAATTAGATTGTTTAGTGCGATCGCCAAGTCAATTTATTTATTTAAAACATAAAATATTTCTGATATGGTCACTATAAGATTTTGTTAGGTTAGCTCATTACGTAATAACTTGAGACAGAAGGACCCTTAAGTACGGACTGAACAAATTAACCGACATGGATCTCACAACTTTTTACGGTAGAAGAACTGAGTTGCGAGATTTGGCTTTTTTACAAGTTATGTTTTTGATGGCATCTCATTACTTTTTGTAGATAGTTATATCTAGGTACCTATCTACACCTATTATTCCATTATATTATACATATTATATAGGTACACTGATTCATTCAATGCAAATGTAACTTTGTAATCCTATATATTTATAAAGGGATTACAATGTTATTTATGCAGTTGGTGTATCTCGAAAACTGCGCCGAAATTGCAAAATATTTTAATTTATCCTTGATTTATATACTAAACAATAATTGTATTCCAAATTTGAAGCTTCTATGTCTGCTAGAAGTGCCTTAGACTTTTGATGATCGGTCAAAATGAGTGACAAAATTAAGAAACTTTGACTAGTTAGTAGATATTTCTTAAACTACTAGTTCAAATGTAATGAAATTTGAAATATACCGAGTTTATATAATGTCTACTTGGTTAGTAAAAATTCAGGCTTCTAATTTTATCCACAACGAAGTTATAGGGTTTCGAAAATGGCCTGAACTGCATCGAGAAAAGGATGGCACGGCCGTGCCGCTTTTTTGCTCGACTTGGCGGGGTCACTGCTGTGCCCCTGGATAATTTTTCTCTATTAAACATTACAAGTTCTATATAATTATGCGTTGTCCGAAAATCTTCTTCAACAATATAAATAACATAGATATCAATATATAACAATATAGTCAGAGAATGTAAAGTTTTGTACTTTGCCTTCAATTTTATCAAAAATTTCATATTTAGATTTACGATACTGAAAAATTTCATAATTACGTAGATTGTTTTTGTGAACCAACTTTGAAAAATCACTTAAGAATTTTCTTACATTTCGGCGTTTCGCAAATTTAGGTATTTAACGCAACGAGCGGGCGGCGAGTTTTTTTTTTATAGGATGAGGGTGACAAACGAGCACACAGTCCACCTGATGGTAAGTGGTTGCTGCGGCCCATAGACATCTATCTACAACTATCCTCGCTTGCGAATCAAAATGCAGATGCGTTGTCACCCGTGAGGACTAAGATGGAATGCCTCATATCCAATAAAAAGGGCCTCCGGCCACCTGCACTCACCAAGCGAAACGCAGAGGTAAACTTCTACTTCACGCTGGTATTCTGTGAGGTCGTGGTACCACCCCGGTTCGAGCCGGCCCATCCGTGCGACAGCAAAAGCTGCCGCGTGGCTCTACCACTGTTAAAAAGTTACGCGACCGATACTTTCTTTCATATCTATTTACTCGCTCGCACTATAATACTGTGAGTATGGCGATTAAACGATTTTGATCTTCTTTAATACAAGTTTTCTTAGGATGGAGTTCAGTGGATGGAAATTTTTTTTGGTGTGTCATTTTAATGTTATTTATTAATTTATTTTTATATAATTATATAAAATTATATATTTTATATAATTATAATTATATATTATTATATAAATTATATATTTGTTATTATATATGTACTATTTTGATATATTTTTCATTATTTATGAAATTTTGTGTCAAAATAAGTACACATAAATATTTTAATTGTTACGCAAAAATCGAATGTTAATAATCGATTATGTCTACTACAGGTAGAATAGTGGTATAAATAAATAAATAGTACGGTTGCACCCTGTTTTAATAAATAAAACAACCAAATGTAACTAATATTTTTTTTAATCGGTACTTACAGTCAATTACCATATTTTTTGTTAGAAAAATATTTGCTGCAACGGCATTGACCGAACTTTTCTTTAGTCGATAATTTCAGGCAGTACACACTTTTCATAAAAAGCTTGTAACTTGGGTAACATATTGAAAATCTAAAATTGGTCGTCTTTGTAAATTTTTAGTACTTTTACTGCATAATCTGGGCCAATACATATTATGGCAAGTGTTCAGACATTTTTATTTGCTAAATGAAGCTGGCCTTGGATTTGGTAAAACCAGTCATGGTTTTGATTTAATGTTACACTTGAATCACTGAATTTATAACCTTTACCTTTTTTTTACGTCGAAAGGTCGTGTCAAAATCTATTCCGAAAGCTGAAATAGGACATTTAACTTCAATAAGACCGTCACTGTATAAACCATTAGGTGAAATAACGATGATCTAGGTCAATGAATAGACCACATTTTTCTATAATAATATTTTTTTGTTTGCTCAATTGTGCCAATGCTACAGACTCGTTGTCCCTACCATGTTTGAAGGATGAGACGTGATCTAAATTATCACTATATAAAATAGTTTTAAACCGATCGATCAAAAACTGCGGTCGTAGTGGGCGATACTCTAGCACGCAGGCCATCGACGCACACTACGATAGCAATCGACGCACACTGCGATAGTATCGAAACGACGCAGCGCGCGAAATTAACTGACGCAGGTCCAAGCTCGACAAGCGCTCGCGCTATAGTGATCGCAGATGGCCGGCGCAGTGAAATATATGGTACTTTTATTTAATTAATTGAAATATAATAGTAACAATTTTAAAAGTAAAAATAATAGTTTAGTTTAAACAAATGTTGATGATTATTTTGGTATAAATTTTACGTCTAAAGGATGTCAAACTTCGGAAATATTGAGGCTTGTATCGAAGCTTTTTCGGTCGTTTTTTGAATTATTTCGATTTTTTTTCCTAGCGTGAAAGGCATATGACGAAATTGTATTCTATAGTTATTAAAGTGTAGGATATTTGGGAGATAAAAACATTATTTTTGATGGTCGACATTCAATAGAATCTACAAATTAGAGCTCCAAAATCATGTCTTCGAGAGTTTTTGCCCAAACATGCATCAGGAATATGATTATTACTGAATAAATAAATAAGGTATCTAAAATTCGCTTTGAGCTTATTTGAGAATAGAAAATGAGCTATTTTTACCAAGTAATTTTTTTTCAAACAACGAACAATAAACGTACAATTTCAACGAGGAACCTGGAGGAAACCTTGTAATTTCGCATTTTTTTGTAATATGCCTCTTAAAGTACATATCATTGATAGTTTTTTCTTGTTATATCTTTGTGCATCACACCTTTCTTCACTAAACTAACTAGTCGTGTATATATTTGCCACTATGTCTGGCGTATGTGGACTACGAGAAAGCCTTTGATTCCGTCGAAATTTGGGCGGTGCTGCAGTCCCTTCAGCGGTGCCAAGTTGACTGTCGGTATTTGAAGTGCTGAAGTGCTTGTACAGTAGGGCTATGATGGCTATCCTAGTACAGAACCTGAGTACAAAACCTATCCAATTGCAGAGGTATAAGACAGGGTGACGTTATATCCCCGAAACTCTTCACCGCTGCATTGGAAGACGTTTTCAAGCTTCTGGACTGGAAAGGATACGGTACTAACATCAATGGCGAGTACATCACTCACCTTTTACTCACCTTCGATTTGCCGACGATATAGTCCTTATGGCAGAATCGGTGGAGGACCTCAAGGCTCAATGGATAGGTCTTAAGATGAAAATGGACAAAACAAAGATCATGTTTAATATCCATGTCACACCTATGCCGGTAGTTGTTGGGAGTACTAAGCTCGAAGTTGTTGACGAGTATGTTTACCTGGGAGAAATAGTCCGACTAGGTAAGTCCAACTTCGACCGACAGGTCAATCGACGGATTCAACTCGGTTGGGCAGCGTTCGGGAAATT